>OZ007597.1:176422299-178937299 GCA_963931845.1 Maratus michaelseni
TAATAAAATTGCTTTCTTTTTTTTTTCTGCTTACATTTGTTATATATTTTTGTTGGATAATTTTTATATGTATACGAACAGAATTTTTAAATTCTAGAGTTAAAAATTCAACAATAAAAATCTTACGAAATAATTTATATTTTATTAAACTATCTCTCCATGAAAGAATAGTAATTCTGTGTCACATATACATGTATATTTTACAGTCAATATGATTAATCCGCTCATTATTAATAATAACCGGTTATTATTAATAATGACCGCATTAATCCTATTGACCGTAACACACACACACACACACACACACACACACATATATATATATATATATATATATATATATATATACCTGACACATATATATGACATATATATATATATATACGTGTGTGTGTGTGTGTGTATCGTTAGCCATCCTCTCCTGCCTTCTTGTTTATTTTTCTTGGTATTATTTTAATGTTAGTAATTTTGCATTTGGCTATTTTGAATTATAGTTTAAATTGGTTATATTAGGGTTCAGATGAATTACTGTTATTTGTTTTTCGTCTACATGGTGTAGTTAGTTTGAATTTATAATTGAATTCAATATCATATATATATCATATCAATGTCATATATATACACGTGTGTGTGTGTGTGTATCGTTAGCCATCCTCTCCTGCCTTCTTGTTTATTTTTCTTGGTATTATTTTAATGTTAGTAATTTTGCATTTTTCTATTTTGAATTATAGTTTAAATTGGTTATATTAGGGTTCAGATGAATTACTGTTATTTGTTTTTCGTCTACATGGTGTAGTTAGTGTGAATTTATAATTGTATTTGAGTATATATATATATATATATATATATATATATATATATATATATAAACTTTAAGTAAATATATTTGCAATTATATGAAAAGTGATTTAATTAATATGATAATTGTTTGTATAAGGATTAAAAAAAGCTATAAATCCACAGAGAGGTAGAACACGCATGCGTGTTTTTGAAAAATACATGTATTTCAAGTTTTATTTTAAAGACATTTTCTTTTAATTAATTCACAAAATAATCCTCTAATTGTGTTGCAAATCTCACAGACACGTAAGAAATAATACTTTAAAATATAATTATTTGATTTTTTAGGAGTGTTTTATTTAAAAATAGACAGGCTTAAATTTATATTTAAAAAGCCGTTCGCACACACACACACACTATGTATAGTTGGATTTTAATTCATTTATTGGATATCTTAATTTATTTCAATTACCCTGGGTTTTTCGATTTGTTGTAACGAGTTTGTCATTTATCTGGATAATGTCATTTCCTGGAACATGCTGACAATATTCGACGAAATATCAGATCTTTAATATTATTGTACTATGATGCTCCTCTGAAGAATCCATAACACATTTAGAGTTTCTAGCTTTTGAATTTACACTATCCTGTGTTTAATTTCTTAGTATTTCTATTTATTCTATTTTACATTTAATCCATTCATAGAAATTGATTTAAGTTTTCGTGTCAAAAAATATTTTTCAGAGTGATTATATTAGTAGGTAATGAGAAAATTTGTTAAATAACGTGTCACTTTTGATATTATTTTTATTTGATTAGAATAATTTAAAAACCAACATAAATTTATGTTTCTTTTCCAAATAGTTTATGATATGATATTATTATATGATATTTAAAGTTATATGATATTTAAAAAATTAATTAAAACATGATGGATCATAAAAGTTTAAAAATAAATAAAATAAGTAGGAAAATACTTTTAACCCTCATAAATTCTTGGTATTTTTATTTCATAGTGCCACACTTTTCACAGTTATAGATCTACCAATAAAATCAAAATGTTTATTACGCTCCAAAAACTTTCAAAGCCTAAATGCTTATTTCTTAAGCAATAAAGTTGCTTATTTATTTAATTGCGAAAACAATCTGAAAAAAGCACCCCAGTTATAGAGCATTGTCATATTGATTTTTTAGGACTATTTTCCTTAAATATAGACAGGCTTAAATTTATATTAAAAAAAAAAAAAAAAAAAAAAAAAAAAAAAAAAAAAAACGTTCGCATACACTCATACACACACACAACTATATATATATATATAGTTGAATTTTAATTCATTTATTATATATCTTAGTTTATTTCAATTATCTTGGGTTTTTCGATTTGTTGTAACGAGTTTGTCATTTATAAGGATAATGGCATTTCTAGGAATATGCTGACAATATTGGACGAAATAAAATATCTTTAACATTATTGTTCAATGTTCTGTTCTGAAGAATCCATAACGCATTCATAGTTTCTCGTTCTTGAATTTTCACTATCCTGTGTTTATTTTTTTAGCATTTTCTTTAGCATTTATTGTTAGACTTCATTTAATTTTAATTTTATATATTTGTGTGTGTGATTGTGACTACTAATATACGCCGTTTTCTGTACCTAATATTAAAAGATTATTTTTGTTTTCATTATAAAAAAATTATTTATTTATATATATTTTTTACATTAAAATATATTCCGTAGCAATAGTGACTAATATAAGTCATTCTGTACGTAATATTAAAACATTATTTTTTGTTTTCATTATATTAAAAAATATTTATTTATGTATTTTTTACATTAAAAGATATCCCCCAGTAATATCGTTTAAAAGTACCAAGTCCTATTAAAGTTCGAATATCTAAAAACTTGTACTTGTTTCTATAGTTATATAACAAGTTGTGTGAATAAGTGTGAAGTAAGATTCATAAAATCATCTGAAAAAAAAAATGAGAATAATTAATGATGATTGAAATATTACTATTTTAATAATATGTATGTTTAAATAATATGTATGTATAAATTGGATTCAAGAAAAAAAAAAAAAGAAAAAAGAAAACTTGTTGATTTTAAATTTATTTTCAAGACTGTTGTGGTATTTATATTTTAAAATAATATAATAACAATGAATAACTATTTTCTAAATGATATGGATTTATAAACGACATTTCAACTCCCTATTTCTAATTAAAATTTTCTTTCTTCTAGATGCCAGAAAACGTCGAGAAAACAAAGCAGTTAACTGCAATGGCAACTGCGGTTACGCCTAAAAAAGAATATTCTTCATTTAGTACGTAAATTTTATTTATTTATTTATTTTATTTTGCTTTTGTTTAAGTGAATGAACTCATAAATGTAAAATTATGCTAGTTTAGTAACACATTGTTTATATATTATCGTTTCTTAAGGGTTCTGCGTCAATTCGTCGCGCACAATTAAACGCGGCGTCAATTCGTAGTCGCGTCAATTCGCTGTGGTTAAATTCGTATTGATGTCAATTCGCTGCGACGCCAATTTGTCGTGGTTTCAGTTCGTAGCAGCGTCAATTCATCGTACCGAAAATGTTTTTAAAGGCGACGATGTTAAAAGTAAAGATAATTTAATAAATTCATCTGGTTTTTTTTTTTTCAGATATGTAGAATTTTAACTAACATTTTAAAGGCCGATTTTAGATGCAGATTAAAATATTTATATAGATATATTTCTCCGTTTACTGCTTTAATCTAAAAATAAGTATAATTAAAATAGGGACGAATTTTTAAGTGCGTTTTTTGTGAAATTCTCTATAAAGAAATAAATGTTTAATTCACTATACTAGATCAATTCATTTATTATTTAAATTACAGATCGGGTAGATATTCCTTTTGATCACCGGAAAAATGGCGTAAGATTTAGGATAAAAGTACTAAAATCATGAAAGAAAATCCAAAAAATAGTGCTAGAAAAATTATGAAAAATATATAAATAGGCGTAGGCATACTAAAGGGAAAGGAAAATCTTTAATGAGTTCTCTCTAACCTATGAAAAATCTATATATATAAAAGCCGTTCTTGGTATGTATGTTCCTTATACAAATCTACAGTTTTTATCCGATTTGAATGAGACTTGATGTACATACGTTTTAGAACACGAGTAAAATTACTGTCAACTTTAAAAATTTCTCAGACCATTCTTTATCATTTTTTTTTATCAAACATCTCCCATAGTTTATCGTTACAGAAATCTATTTATTTTTCAATTTCTAATGCAATTTCATCTCTGTTGCCATAAAAAGAAACTATGTATGGACAATATTTATTAACCAATAAAAATTCAGATTCTCTCACTATAATTTGAAATCCGAAACTGACGTCATTTTGGGCATATAATGTGATTTTTTTAGCACATTATAAATATTACTTAGCCAATGCAATAAGTGCATTTAAATGACATAGTACATTTATTTAAAAGATAAAAATAAATAACTTAGCTCCTAATTTAACAAAGGTAAAATGTTTCCACTGGTTTGTAAATATTAAAGTAAATTTTCCAAGAAATAAAAACATTTTTGCGTACTAAAGCTTCATGATTCAATTTATTCTGCATAATCAAAAATTGTCTGTCAAATATTGACATTTAGAAACCATTACATCGTAACATTTTTAGCTTGAGCTTCAACAAAGGAGGCATATTTAAGCTCCTTGGATTTTGGTGGAGATAATTGCCCACTATTAATAAAAATTGGATTTAAAGAAAACAATACAGTTTTTACCATTAATTAATTATTCAAAGATGGGTGTTAAAACAAACGGGATTAAAAGTAAAATGGTTTATCGGAAAAAAATAACGTTTTTTTTTTCTTTTTTTTTTTTTTTTTTTTTTTTTTTTTTTTTAAATGTAAAACATTCATTTTAATTTTAAAAACTAATATATTTGTTATAAGTTCGACAATGTGGCGACATTTTTTTTTCACCAGCTTCGAAATTATTAGCCAATTCTTAAAAAAACAATGTATTTTTGAGAAATAATGTTTTGCATCAAAAATCACATAATTTCAAAACGTAATTTTAGCAAATTCTGTTTAAATTACATTTTAAATGTAATTTTGGAGTTAAATTTAGTATTTAATAATATTAATGTTTAAATTTTTTCTATGAGTACAGTAGTATTGTATTTCTTTAAACGCTTTCATGTTTTAAATAGATAATGTGCATGTGACGTCCCGCACTCAAGTAAAAGTGTTTTTCTCAATTAATTGTAGGTGAAAAGTAACAATTCTTGCAGAGTTAGTAATTCATAAAGTATTATTTCTTACACATAATATAATGTATTCTAACTATTTGAAAATTACGAGAAACTTAGCAAAATTTCAAGCTGAACGTTTTGCCTACGTTAAGTTGACAAACATACATATAGTTATCTATAAATATAAATATATGCATTGTTGTACATGATTCAGGAAGTGGAAGAATTTTAACTAGACAAGTATCGGTTCATAGGAAAATCTATCCCCGGTGAAAGTATCGTCATATTTTTAATCATGTGCCGGTTTTCATTCAGAAAATATTAGTATTTTATAGCAATTACACAAAGTAGTGTAATTTCCACAGAATGCATTGGTCGCCAAAGCATAGGTTTAACATCCCTTTACCGTACAATCTTCCAGAATATTAAATTTCGATTAAATTCAATAAATATGTTAAAGTCGATGTAAAAGTTGTTAGCATATGCAATTTTCATTGAATAATGGAATTTTCATTTAACATCGTTCATGTAAAATTTAAAGAAGAGTCGACGTCACTAATTAAACAAGAAAACCCCCCTCCTATTTTTTAAAGGTACCATAATTATGGAAAAGAGCAAGAGCAAAGCCAGGTATTTTTAGTTATATTTCTCTTATAAAATTCCTTATAATTTTAAAATATCTAAATCTCTACTTAAAAATATCTCTGTAGGGTAATTTTTGCCCTTCATTGGAATACATTCTTGTCAAATTTCGAAAGTAACATGACTGCAACACAAAAATCAATATGACAATGCTCCATAATTGGGGTGCTTTTTTCAGATTGTTTTCGCAATTCAAATAAATAAACAACTCTATTGCTTAACAAATAAGCATTTAGGCTTTGAAAGTTTTTGGAGTGTGATAAACATTTTGATTTTTTTGGTAGATCTAAACCTGTTAAAGTGCGGCACTGTGATATAAAAAATACCAAATATATATGAGGGTTAAAGGTATTTTCCTACTTATTTTTTTTTTTTTTTTTTTTTTACTTTTATGCTTCACCACGTTTTAAATATTTTTTTAATATCATATAATATCATATCATAAACTGTTTTTGAAAAGAAACATAATTTATATTGGTTTTTAGATTATTCCAATGAAATAAAATTCATATCTAAAGTGACATGTCAGTTAACAAATTTTCTTAAAAATATTTGCTAATATAATCACTTTAAAAAATTTCCTTTGGCACAAAAACTTAAATTAAATCAATTTTTATGAACAGAATAAATGTAAAATAGAATAAATAGACATTCTGAAATAGAATAAGAAAGAAAAAAACGTATTCCGCAAATAATCTTTGTGAAAGAATATAAAATTTCAAGCTCATGAAAGAAATTTAAATGATCATATATATAATTAGTGAATGAGTATGAAATTTCAAGTTCATGAAAGAAATTTAAATGATCGTATATATAAAAACAAAAATACTCAAATTGTGATTATCAGAAGTATTATCTACAATAAAATATGATAAAGAGTTTGTTAATTGTATATATTGCTTAATTAATGCATTAATTTTCATTAAATGTTACGTGAACGATGTCACAGGTAACACCTAGTTAAGAATAAAAAAGTACAGACAAGAATGTAAACACAAAATTCTCTTTGTAATTGTGAATGAACTGATCACTGCATGATGTCATTATATGGCAGTTTAGATTCAAGATTATTTTACCCTTTATTTGATTACAAAAGTAAATCGAAATTTTATCATAATTTGATTATTTTATTTCGCTATTTCTGCTTAACATAATTGATTGTTTTTAATTTTCTAATGTATGTTAGTGTTTAATGTCTTTAGATTAGAAAATAAGGTATTCAGTAAAGTAAAGTATTCAATAAGGCACTTTTCTTTGTCTTATTATAATATTTGTATGTTATGTTCTTCTTATTATTGGAATCATGTTAAATACTTCTTGCGTTATTTTGAAAAATATTGGACATAATATTCTACTTCAAAATATGCTCTTTTGACTTCTTTTGACTTATTGTAACTAGAATTATCAAATTTTACTAACCGTTCCCTTACCTTAAAACACAAAACGACCACGTCATTTTACCTTAAAATGGTTAAGATCAGCCCACTATTTTTAAAAAGTTAGCACTGCCGACACTGTGCATTACAAAAATAAAAATAAATAAATAAATAAATATACCTTATTGGCTGATTTTCTTTACTTTCCAAAGTGGTTAAGATTAATATGCCCAATATATATATATATATATATATATATATATATATGTCTACAGTGCCCAGTATTTATATAAAATTGAAAAATGATCCAATACTTCAGTGTATCGCTAGACTTATTTAACATGATTCACATACCGTAATTTCTCGTATATAACCCACGGCTCAAATAAATCGGTTTCGAACCAGAAATTTTACTTAATCAAAATGTAACTCGTTTCTAATTGGTACATATTTCACTTTATCTAATACATAAAATTTCTGATTCGAAACCGATTTATTTGAGCCACGGGTTATCTACCAGAAATTATGGTAATTGGAAAAACATAAAATATAAATATTATAAAAAGACAGAAAAAAAAGAAAAGAAAAAGGAAAAGAAAGAAAATTGCTTTATTGGCAAAAATGTTCACTCACCAGGGTGACTAAGATTGAAAATACTTAAATTTTTTATTACTAAAAATATGTGTTGTCAGTTAGTGAGTCTTTTAAATGTGTTAGTCTAGTAGAAATAGCGTAAAAAAGGGCCTTGCCTTGCAAAAATTCAGGTAGTTCTGATTTTTAGATATGCTGTAAAGGTTGACCCTCTCATAAAAAAATCAAGTTTTCGACCTTCTAGACCTTGTGCGTTTTTCACAATATTGAAAAAACCAATATTTTTCGGCCCTTTTTTCGATTTTTCTTAAATAATTCAATTTTAGTGCATTTTACAAAAAAAGAACTTTTACCATTTTGTAGAGCATAAAATTCTCTACAACATGCAGTATTCGTGTTTGTAAATTGTCCAAGTAGGGGGGGGGGGGTAAGAGACGGAGCCGGGAAAATAGGGTAAAATTTGCAAAAAGTGCAAAAATCCACAAATGATTTTAGTTTTTGCTTAATAACCTACTTTCAGTGCGTTTTAGAGACAAAAGTGTCAATATAAAGTTTGTAAAGCATGACGTAGTCTATAAGTTTCATTTATTAGATCATTAAATATCTATAATAGACTCTAAAAATCAGAATAATACAATTTATGGTTAAAACAAAAAAATACCGCCTGACAAGTCATTAATTTAAAAACGAGCTTTTATTTTTGATATTGATTAAACGTTGCAATTAATTAATTATAGTATGTACAATAATAGGTAACTGTTGAATAGTTGATGGGGGGGGGGCGAAGTTAATTTTGAACCTAATTTTCGAAGCCGCGCAAGAAAGGAGAAAAACATGTTGTCATGTGACACGAATCACTTATAACTCGATAAGTAATTTGTATATCAAAAAATGGAAAACTCATTTCGACTCCATATCGCTTCCATAGCCTGCCAATTTTATGCCTTTGCGTTTAAAAATGAGTTAGAAAATGTGTCTGAAAGTTTCGCGTTGTTGAGAACTACCTTATAATACACGCTCATAACAAATACATTGTAGTTGAAACATGTGTTACCCTTTCCCCCTCAGTCAAAAAAAAAAAAAAATCTTGGCAACGGCCTTGAATGTTTCTATTGTTAATGTTATTATCTTAAAAAACTGAAAACATTCACCGATTACAACAAGCAGCATTAGGGGACAAAAATAATGAAAATATAATAAAATTACGGTTAATTTTCTAAATGAATAAAAAAATGAATAAAAAATGAAATGAATAAAAAAACATTTTAAACTAAAATATACTTCAATGAAATTGCGTTCATGCAATATTTAGTTCAGTCCCAACCACAAAATATTTTTTATGTTTACAACTATCGAACACTTTTGTGCTTCCTAATTCTTTTAAATATCATGATATAGGTGTTTTATCCTAAATCTTCCACCGTTTTCCCAGTGATCTAAAGCAATGTCTCTTGTATCTCTAATTTAGGTAAGAAATGACTTGTTCTAATTCGTTAAACTTTAATGTTCTCATTAAGAAAATTCACAAAAATCACATACAAAGAAATTTTTCTCCATTTTAATAAATGATATATATATATATGTGTGTGTGTGTGTGTTTGTGTATATATATATATACATATATATATATATATATATATATATTTAAAAATATACCTGTATCTAAAATCGACCTGTAAAATGCTACTTTTAATTCTCCATATCTAAAAAAAAGAAAGAAAAAAGAAAAAAATACCATTAAATAATTTGGTACTTCTCCATTATCCCGTCGACCACTTTTCATACCAAAAAACTATCACCAAACTGTAACGCCAAATAAACAAATGGATAAATGTTGCCATTGGAATCTCAATAAATATTTAAATAAAAATTTAAAAATAAATAAATACAAAAATTCGGAAACGCCTCACTCATCAATGTGTCAACTTAGAAAGCTTAAACAATCAATTTTACAATATATTAATGAAAAAAGAACAAAATATCCTGGATATTTATTTATTTACATCAAGGCTGTCCAACCTGGCGCCCGCTATTCACCAGAAACTTTTTACAGACATATTTGTCTTATTAATCGGAGATATTCTGAGATTAAATAAGGCAAATATTTCTGTAAGAATTTTCTGGTGAATAGCAGGCGCCAGGTTGGACAGCCCTGATTTACATTATTTTTCTAAATTATGTCTATTGGCTGGTAAATGAATGTTTACGACGTCAGTTGAAACTGTTATCTTCTACGTAACTATGCATCACAAAATTTTTCAATGCATTTTTTCTTTTAATAACGTGGTAACTGACGTTTAAGGACGCAGTTGTTTTTTCAATTAACAAAATAACAAATAAAACATTAAAACTTAATGAAAAATACAGGTAAATGTCGCCATAAAAACCACTTTGCGCTGACGCTTCTGACGTCAAGTGAATGTGACGCCACGATTATGCATTTTTGGCCTTAAATCCTATAGTTTGGCGATAGTTTTTTGTTACGATAAGTGATCGACGCGATAATGAAGAAGTACCAATAATTTCACTAAATTATCTTTACTTTTATCATCATAGGCTTTAAAAGCATGTTCGATACTATGAATTGACGCCATGATGAATTGACACCACGACGAATTGACGCCGCGATGAATTGACTTTGCGATCAGTTGTGTGCGATCAATTGTTCCCCGATGAATTGTGTGCGATGACTTAGTTCCGCGATGAATTGTGCACGACAAATTTACGCACCTTTTTTTATGCAATAAATGTCGGCTTCTTAAAGCCTATTTATTTCATTATTTTTTAAATGATTTATGTTCATTTATTTATTTTCAGAATTTAGCATCGACGCTCCGGAGTTCATCCCCGGTCAAAAATGGAAAAGTAACAAATCACGTAAGTTTTTAATTGTAAAATTTTAATTATATTTAGTATTTGATATTTACGATTATATTTACGATTTTTTCGCCAAATTCCATATTTTACCAATTATCTAATCTATATTAAAAAAAATATTCAAAAGAAGTATTTAGTATTATATACATTTAACCTGAGGGAAACTCCAGTGACAGGGTCAATATAGTTTTTATTTAAATAATAAAGTCTATTGCATATAATATAATAAAAAAATAAATTACATTTAACTTCCTCATTAAAACAATGTAAAGGATCAGGGTCCATAAGCCGTGTTTTTCGCCCATGAAATAGACTAAAACTCGATGTTGTTATACTGACTTAATTATTTCACTTTTGAATATTAGAAGGTTTATCCTATACGATTTTAACAATAGTTTTTGCATTTGTTTCGGATTTATATGACTTACACAAGCTCAAAGTTCGTATAATTCGTAGTTTTTGATGAATAATACGCATTTTCTCCTAATTTTACCTCATTTATTTATATGAGCGCAATCGTGCAACACTTTCTTCTTTAAATATATTATAACATACATCAAAATGTACAATATATGTAAAAATAAATATGTTGCAAAGTTACGCTCCCAGTCAAATATTAAAAAATATATTAAAAATTGAGGTAAAATTAGGAGAAATTGCGTATTTTTCATCAAAAACTACGAATAATACGAACTTTGAGCTAGTGTAAGTTATATATATAAAAACGAACAAAATGCAAAAGATATTGTTGAAATCGTATAGGATAAACCTTCGAATATAAAAAAGTGAAATAATTAAGTCAGTAAAACAAAATCGAATTTTAGTGTTATTTCATGGGCCAAAAACATGGCTTATGGACTGTGATCCTTTTTAATTATTTTCAATACAATATTAAAATAATTGGATTATCTGTGTTAATATAGACCAGTAATCAGTGCTATCTCCAAAAATAAAATAAAAATAATGAAACGGAAAACTAAAACTAAGATATGGTTGGTGAATATCTATTATTAAAGAAGCAATGCAGTTAATGGTACTTATGTTGATGGAACCAGCACTAGAGATTAGTTCGTGCTCTTTTTTCGCAGCCCGAACCCGACAATTTGAAATCAGAGTCCGAAACATTATGCATCATTAAAATCCGATACTGAAAGTATGCAATAGAGAATTGTTAATAAGATTTTAACATTGTTTAAAGATTCAATTTCTTCTCATGTAAAAAAAATCTTAGATAGAAATAAGTATTTATCCAAAATACTCCCTCATGACAACGTTTCGTGATTTTTATGTCTCTGAAAATCTGTTTAAAATAGCAAATGTTATTAAAAATACATAAACATTGGCAGAAATCTACAAAAATTCCAATTCCCGCTCTTTTAAAATATCATTGCACAACTCTGGCAGAAAGACATGAGTTCTGTTTTCCAGTAATTCTGGAAAAGGACGTGAAACAGAAAACGAGGTTAGACAAGGGATATGCTACGGCTTCTTTATTTACTTACACTGACTGTACAAAAGCTTCAGAATCATCTATACTTATTTCATTATATGTCAGATATAATCTCATCAATAACAAATCAATCTCCTTTCAGACTGATTTTTAGAGGATTAGAAAACACTTTAAGAAATTTAGACTTCAGTCTTTTTTGTCATATAGAAAGTTTGCTTTTTCTTTTTTAAATTTGTGAATAAATAAAATTTTCATTTTGAGCCCGAGTCCGGTTCGGGCATGTCTCATACCAAAGAAACACATATATAAAATGTTTAATTTCTTAAAGAGAAGTCTGAATTTCTCCGAGTAGCGTTGAGTATCTTCAGAAATACAGTGTACTCCTATAAGGGGATTGTTATGGGAGTCGGTAACAATATGAAACTAGTCGTTGGGGGCCACCATAATACTTACCCATCATGGATATGCAGAATATAAAATATGAAAATAAAACATGTGTAAACTATTTATAAAATACATTGTAATTCGAATAAAATCGTGGCTTGATGACTCATAAACTTTAAATGCTTTATTACTGAATTGCGTAAAATAAAACTTCCTTATGACTCCGAAATTGATAATCATATTAACTAACGGTTTACTGCGTCGAATTAAGCGTCTCATTTCCAATTACTATATATATTTGAACTGAAATTTGAATAAAATACAGGGTCATGAAAAATCGAAGAGTGTGGAAAATATAATTACAAATATCTCGGCAACTAATTATCTGATCGACTTCATTCCTTATGCAAAATTTATATTTTATTATTTTTAAAGAGTGAATCTAAAATAATATTCACTCCTTAAAATAAACAATTTCGAAAATTTTTATATACCTTTTATCAGAACGAATATTTCCAGCGTCCGAATAAAATAGTTCCGGATAATCGAGGTTCCTGAAATTCAATAGGCTTCTTTCCATTATTACATACTAAGTACATACCAAATTTCAAGTCTCTATCTCAATTTCTTCGGGAGATAGAGCGTTTACAGACACACACAAACAGACGGACGGCAAATTTTTTTTTCTAAAAATATGTTTTTCGGTATCTCCAGTGTCTGAAACGTATAAATCCGTCAAATTTTTTTTTTCAATTTTCCAAACGATTACAAGACTTTTCCTACACTTCGTATGATGGGTAGATAAAAATATTGTTGTCATAGAAACTTGTCTTTCTTTGATGTCTATCGATTTCTAACGACATGATTAGAATAAATATCTACAAGTTTCAGTGTGAAAGGCACTAGTACCGATAGAGCTCTAGAAATGCCCTGATTCTAAATAGTGATGGCACTATGGTTGTTTTATATTGTTGCTAACCTCTGTTGCCTGTGTTATAACTTTTTGTCCATACCATGCCAAAAACAGCCTTCTTTTAGCGAAGGAATTCCATATCTTTCAGAGGTAGTAGCAGTGAAAAGTATTGTGGCTACAGAAACTAACTTCTTTTTATGATCTCGAAATGTAACAATAAGTGTCGCCGCCAAAATATTACTGTGATCGATACTAATGACTTTCATTGATAAGCAAGCTTAGATATGATGAGAAATAGATTAGAATCTACTCATTTTTCTTTTTTTCTTTTTTTCCGTAAATTTTTATATGAACTGAAATATCATGAAATTTAATTTTTAAATAAATCACTCATTTTCATTTAATTTAATTAAATTTATTTTTCTTGCAGTTTCATCTACCAGTGACCATTGTAGCAGTGATCTATCGATGAAGAGAGATTCAACTCCTGAAAAGATGCCTCTATCGTCGTATGTAGAAATAACAACGGACAAGGATTCTATATACAAAGAATTTTCCCGCCATCTACTGACGAGGGAGCAATTGACAATGTTCGGGTTCCCAGAAGAGGCTCCTGGAAGACCTGGTCGAGCCGTCATCAGAAGACAAAAATCGCCGAAAGGATTGACCGACCGTCAATGTTGTCGTTGCGGCACTTCCTTCAACATTCTTGCCAACGGACAATACGTATCCGACTCGTTTTGCCGATATCACGCGAAAAAAAAGCCCCCGTTTAGGAAAGGAACTCCATATCATAGTAATTTCCCTTGTTGTAATGGAAATTACCTCTCAGAAGGCTGCATGACGTGGCAATATCACGTAACTGCCGAGAGCGACCTCCAAAATTTCGAATTCGTGCAGACCAAGACCAAGAAGCATCTAAGTGAAGTCACTGCCGGAACTATTTACGCTCTGGATTGTGAGATGGTTTATACGACTGTTGGTATGGAAGTCGTTAAAGTTGGTCTAGTTGGTGTCGATGGATCGATTAAGTTTGAGTCGTTCGTTCTCCCACAAAACCAGATATTAGATTACAATACCGCGTATAGTGGTGTGTCTGAAAAAGATTTGAAAGGTGTCAGTATGACACTGAAAGATGTACAATCTTATATGTTGAAGTTATTAAATAAAGAAAGCATCCTAGTGGGACATGGTTTGGAGAACGACCTAAAGGCGTTACGGCTCATCCATTACAACATCGTCGACACGTCCGTCACGTTTCCTCATAAAAACAGTAACTTTCACAAAAAATCCCTCAAGTCCATCACAAAGGAAATACTAGACAAAGAAATCCAAATGTCATCAAAGGGACACAACTGCATCGAAGATGCACTAACATGCATGGAACTCATGCTGTATAAAATACATTCGGAAAAGAAACTGGTATTCTAATATTGTTAATATTGACTTTATGTTAGCCGATATTGGCACAAAAAACTGCTCCCAATGTTGTAAGCAAGGAATATTGCACCATTTCACTGCAAACACCCCACTGCCATTTCACTGTCATTTCACAGTCAAAGGAATATTTAATTTCTAAAGATATAGTATTGGAAGTATTTTCAATGAATCCATACAAAAAATGCTGAAAAATATGCTAAAAATGTTGTTATATAGCATCTTAATCATCCTTTTTTACTTTTATAAATTTGTGCATTTGTTGTAGCTATATTTTTAACCACATCTTCTCAGTATTTTAATTGTACATACTTGCATTAAAACTTTTAATAAAAAAGTTCTTTTTTAATTTGAAATTTTCTGTTTTTATTTAGTCTAAAGATGTGTGGTTATTTATTTTGTCAACATATCGCTCACCAGCAAGAAAAGTGACCGCAACTCAAAAATACTATATTTCACAGGAGAGCAAAAGAAGATTCGTATGTTTTTACAGTAACATAAATTTAAAACATTTAACTCTGTATGCAGCTGTAAAAACGTGAATAAAAGCATAAAACTGAATAATTTCACACACCCCCCCCCATGCAATTGACCCCTCTTCTGTGGTGGCAAATGGACATATAGCGGTTTTACAGATGATTATATTGATGACATTTTCCTGTAGCAAAATGCACCTAAATCAAAACTATTGGTCCAATAATACGCAACATAATTTTTTTAGAGTTGTAACTTTTATTGCGGATGAGCGATATCCTAGTAACAAAACAATATTGTTCTAATATTGTTAATATTGACTTTATGTTAGCCGATATTGGCACAAAAAACTGATCCCAATGTTGTAGGCAAGAAATATTTCGCAATTTTACTGTAAATATTTTTAAAGTTAAACCAATATTTAATTTCTAAAGATATAGTATTGGAAGTATTTTCAATGAATCCAATGTTGGTCCTTAGTATAACCAATGTTGGTTTGTTCCTAGCGCAGAATTTAAACTTTCATTGGGAAAGAAAATAAAAACTCTTCACAATCATTTTTCATTGTACATCTATTTTCATACAATCATACAAATTATATTGGAACTTAAGAAACTACACTAGTCACGTGAAGAATTTCGAAAGATAATAACAATTATGTGGGAGTAATCTTTTAAAATTTCTCGCTTACATTTCAATATGTTTAAATGATTGTTTTGCATAGGATACCTGGGGTAGATCTCTAATTGGGCTAGTTTTTCGATTTTCGATTTTTATTTTTTTTTTAAGTTATTTTCACTTTCGGTACCGGTAGTAACGTCATTAAAAAAAAAAAGCTACGATGGAAACCGAAAGAAAAAATACAATTTAGTTGGCTTAGAGATTGACCTCGGCTATTCTGTACAATAGAGAAAAAAACTAGGAAAGAAAACAAAGAAAGAGGGGGGGAAAATAATATTTTGAAGATTTTATGAACAATCTTAGTTACGATTGTACAGCTGATATGAACTAAAATCGATTATTAACAAATTTTTGTGTTCTAAGATTATTATTTATATCATTATACAACAGTCTTAATTCAAATCTTTCTTTCAAAAATGAATATGATCATATTTTCTACTATCGCTATTTAAAAAAAAAATCTTAGGATAAGTTTTTTTTTCCTTTTTAGACTTTATTTTTCTTATGAAAAATCTTGATGATGATTTAGTATAATTTTGCGTTTATTGTTAATTGTAAAAAGAAAAAAAAACTAAAATAGAGAATAAAAATTAAAAATTAAATAAAAGAGAAAGAGGAAAAATATATATTGATAATTAACGAAAAAAAAATCATCAGTAATATTGCAAAATAGAGTTTGCTGGTAATTGATTGTTCTCAGATTGCTCTTTTTTCAGCATCTTTATTATTATTATTATAAATCTTGTATAGAAGAATGGAGTGATCAGCTCTCTTGAACTACCGAAAACCTTTATAATATCTAAGATTTTCTAAAATGCTTTTAATTTTAACATATTTGTATTCAATCAGACAACAACAGAATAAAATCTTTATGTTGATTTCTGATTGCTAGAAAAATCAATTATTAATTTGAAAGGAAATAAAGAGAGAAGAAAACAAGAACAAAAGAGAATATATTATAGTAACAAAGATTTAATAAAGTTTTAATGTAAAATTGCTTAACAGAGACCAAATATAGCTGATTATTCACAGAATTTTTTTTCAGCAACTTTATTAAAATTATTATTTAACAGTTCCAACTCATATCTCATTTCAAAAATGAATATCACCAGCTAGTTTCCACTGTCAGAAGCACTTATAATATTCTAGACTTGTTTAGATGTTTTTATTTTTAAGACATTTTTGAAACAATATAAAATTTATTATAAAATCATTATGCTGATGTTTTGTTTTGTTTCTAACAACTAATTTTTTTTTTTTTTTTTTTTTGAAAAAGAGGAAAGAAAAAAGAAAGAAAGAAATATATAGAGAATAAGAGAAAACAACGAAATATAGCTGATTATTTACAGAATTTTTTTCAGCAACTTTATTAAACTTATTATTCAACAGTTCCAACTCAAATCTCATTTCAAAAATGAATATCACCATCAATTTCCACTGTCAGAAGCACTTGTAATATTCTAGACTTGTTTAGATGTTTTTATTTTTTGACATTTTTGAAACAATATAAAACTTAGTATAAAATCATTATGCTAATGTTTTGTTTCTAACAACTATTTTTTTCTGAAAAAGAGGAAAGAAAAAAGAAAGAAAGACATATATAGAGAATAAGAAAAAACAACGAAATGTAGCTGATTATTTACAGATTTTTTTTTTTTCAGCAACTTTATTAAAATTATTATTCAACAGTTCGAACTCAAATCTCATTTCAAAAATGAATATCACCATCTATTTTCCACTGTCAGAAGCACTTATAATATTCTAGACTTGTTTAGACTTTTTTATTTTATAGACATTTTTGAAACAATATAAAACTTAGTATAAAATCATTATGCTGATGTTTTGTTTCTAACATTTTTTTTTTTTTTTTTTTTTTTTTTTTACTTTGAAAAAGAGGAAAGAAAAAAGAAAGAAAGAAATACATAGAGAATAGGTGAAAACAACGAAATACTTTCAGGATTTCAATACAAGGTTTTGATAAGGTTGTACAAACGGGGATGGAGATTATCAGAATTTTTCTTTTCCAGCATTGTTAACATTATTGGTGTTATTCAAAAGCCCCAATTCAAATCTCATGTTTAAAAATTAATATACACAGCTGCTTTCCACTATCGGAAACTTTTATTAATTTTTACTTTTTTATTTCATTAGAAATCATGTTGATTTAATAAAATTCTTGTAAATTATTAATTGTTAAAAGAAAAGAAAAATCTAACCTTAAAAAGGGGGAAAAATAAACAGAAAAACTGAAAGAAAGGAAAACGACAAAATATGTTGAAATTTTCAAAAGCTTTTATTGGTAAAATTTCACAATATTGTTGAAGTGTAATTAGTAACTGCTAAATTTTTGTTTTCCAGATTTATTTTTGTTATAATTATTCTTGAGCATTCCCATGTTAAATCCGGTTTTCAACATGAAATACCACCAGCTATTTTTCGCTATTAGAAACTTTTAAATACTGTATAGACTCGTTTTAAAGCTTTTAAAATTAAGAAATTTTTACCTCAATATGAAACTCAGAATAAAATCACGATGCTGATTTTTTATTTTTAACAATTTTAACAAAAACTGGGGAAAATGGGGAAAAAAGGAGAAAGAAAGAAAAAATAAAGAGAAATAGAAAACAATGAAATATTTTCGGGATTTTAATAAATGTCTTTGATAAATTTGTACAATATAGTTGGACATTCTCCGATTTTTTGTTTTCCAGAATTATTATCACTATTTGTGTTATTCAACAGTGTTAATTCAAATCATATGTTTAAAAATTAATTTCAGCAGAAGTTTTCCACTATCGGAAACTTTTATTAATCTTTAAAAAATTTTATGTCATCAGAAATCTTGACGTTGATTGAATAAAATTCTAGTTTTACTATTTATTGTTTATAAAGGAAAGAAAAAAAACAGTTAAACTTAAAAAAATTTTAAAAATAAATAAATTTTTTGTTAAATAAAAATAAATAAATAAATAAACTTAAACTGATCAGAAAAACAGGGGAAAATTGAAATATGTTGAAGTTAAAAAAAAAATGTTATTAGTAAGATTGCACAATAATGTTGAAAAATAATTAATAATTCTCAGATTTTTGATTTCCAGAATTATTATTGTTACAATTATTCTTCACCATTCCCATGTTCTAAATCGGATTTTCGAGAGTGAATATCAATAGTTATTTTACTCTATAACCTATTTTGATAAGGTTATACAAAACAGTTGAAGATTATCAGATTTTTCTTTTCCAGCATTATTATCATTATAAGTGTTATTCAAATCTCATGTTTAAAAATTAAAATCAGCAGCTATTTTCCATTATCGGATACTTATATTAATTTATATATATTTTTTTTCATCACAAATATTAACGTTGATTTAATAAAACCTTCGTAGTTATTATTAATTGTTAAAAAGGGGAAAATATAAACTTAAAAAAGGACAAAAAATAAACTGAAGACTGAAAAAATAAGAAAAAAGACAAAATATGTTGAAATTTTCAAAAACATTTATTGATAAGATTGCACAATAGTACTGAAGTATAATTAATATTTCTCCGATTATTATTGTCCAGCATTATTGTCGTTATAATTATTCTTCAGCATATCCATGTTAAATCCGACTTTCAAGACTAAATATCACCAGCTATTTTCTATAATTGCAAACTTTTAAATATTATATTAACTTGTTTTAATGCTTTTAATATTAAGATATTTTTAACCTCACTATAAATTAGAATAAAATTATGATGCAGATTTCTTTATTGCTAATATTAAAAAAAAAAAAAAAAGAACTTGGGGGAAAAAAAGGTAAAAAAAAATAAAGAGGAAATAGAGAGAAAAAGGAAATAATGAAATACTTTGAGGATTTCAATAATGTTTTAATAAGATTGTTCAACACTGTTGAAGATTATCAGATTTTTTTGTTTTCCTCCATTTTCATCGTTATTAATATTATTCAACAGTGCCAATTCAAACCCCATGTTTAAAAATTAATATCAGCAGCTACTTTTCAATATCGAAAAGTTTTATAATATCAGATATTTCTAGAAGCTTTTATTATTTTTTTTAATTTATTTCATCATAAAGTGTTGATGTTTATTTTAAAAAAATCCTTGTAGTTATTATTAATAGTTTAAAAAAAACAGAAAAATCAAAACTTGAAAAAGAAAATTAATTAAATTAAACAGAAAAACAGAAAGAAAGATAAAAAGGCAAAATATGTTGAAGTTTTCAACAAATGTTATTAGTAAGATTGCACAATAATGCTGAAGAATAATTTATAATTCTGAGATTTTTTATTTCCAGCATTATTATTGTTATAATTATCCTTCAACATTCCCATGTTAAATCCGATTTTCAAGAGTGGATATCATCAGCTATTTACCACTATTAGAAACTTTTTTATGTAATTCAGATTTGTTTTAATGCTTTTAATATTAAGATGTTTTTACTTTCATTAGAAAATTTAGAGTAAAAACATTATGCTGATTTTTTAAGTCTAGGAAAAAAAATAAACTTAACAAACAAAAAGAGAGTGTGAAAGAGAAAATGACAAAATATTTTAAAGATAAAATTAGCAGTTTTTTTCTGTGTATTTGCCAAAAATGGAAAGGTGAAATTGCTTATTTTAAACGTACTGTATTAGAAAATCTCACATGTGAAGACCAGTGTTATGTGCCAATTTGTGGAATTTCCTCTCTGAAAATGTACTCTCCGCAATTTTAGAATGATATTTACTGTTTTGTACTGACAGATATTCCGCGATTACGTAAAGCAAATACTAGTTATAAAAAATGGTAGATATTTTGAATAAAACTCTTACCCGATCTGAAAGTACTGCATGGAACATTTCCAGCAAATTCCGAAATAATTTGAATAATCAAAAATAAAAGTAAAAATAAGGGAAGATTTTTATCTCTTAAAATGCTTGTAACTGTTTAGAACACACCCACTGAGATTAAGAAATTTTTAACCACTTGAAGAACGATAGGATATTATATATCCCATTTAATTTTTATCTAAGAATGCCACAATGGCATCAGAATTTTGCAATAAAATTTTGTTTTTATAATGTACGTGAAGAAAAGCTTTTCAAATAAATTTGTTCGTAAATCCTTGTGTCAGTCAATCATTTCAGCATTTTAGCAACATAAATACTTTTCTCCTAAAAGGGTAATGATTTCGAAACTTTCATCTCAACATGCTTAGCATTTTTATTTCCGAAGTTGGATATAGCACCGTTATTCCGTGAGAAATATCGTCCCGGAATTTGGATATGTTGTTAATCATTAAGTGGAGAGGCGTTAGAAATACCGTGGTCAAGAATTTAAGCCCTCCAAATTTTACATTTAGATTTTTAGAGACACTGGGGGCGAATTTAGTGAAATAAATACCACAAGATGTCAAATTTCAAATTCGAAACTTTCACCTCAACATGCTTAGAATGTTTATTTCAGAAGAGCAATGTATTATCGTTATTCCGGGAGAAATATCGTTCCAGAAATTTTGATATGGTTTTGATCATTAAATATGTGTGGAGAGGGGGGGGGGGGGGGGGTTGGATTTCCGTGGTCAAGAATTTAAATTTTCCGAATTTTACATTTAGACTTTTAGAGATGTTGAGCGACGAATTATAAGAAATAACTAGCGCAAGATGTCAAATTTCAAATTCGAAACTTTCACCTCAGCATGCTTAGAATGTTTATTTCAGAAGAGCGATGTAATATCGTTACTCCGGGAGAAATATCGTTCCGGAATTTTGATATGGTGTTGATCATTGCGTGAGGAGGGGTTAGAATTAACATGGTTTAGAATTTAGGCTCCCTGAATTTTACATTTAGACTTTTAGAGACATCGGGAGACCAATTCTGTGAAATAAATAGCAAAATAAGTCAAATTTCAAATTCAAAACTTTCAGCTCAACTTGCTTAGAACATTTATTTAAGAATTACGATTTAATATTTATATTCCGGAAGAAATATCATTCAGAAATTTTGATATGGTGTTGATCATTAAATATGTGTGTTGGGGGTGGATAGGATTACTGTGGTCAAGAATTTAGGTTCTCCGAATTTTACGTTTAGAATTTTAAAGAAGTTGAGCGACGAATTCTGCAAAATAAATTGCACAAGATGTCAAATTTCAAATTCGAAACTTTCACGTCAGCATGCTTAGAATGTTTATTTTAGAGGTGGGATGTAATATCGTTATTCTGGGAGAAATGTCGTTTTGATATGATGTTGATCATTAAGTGGGGAGGGGTTGGGATTATAGTGGTCTAGAATTTAGGTTCTCTAAATTTTACATTTAGACTTTTAGAGACATTGGGAGACGAATTCTGCGAAATAAATAGCATTAAGAAGTCAAATTTCAATTGTTTTTCATAATTTTGTAGAGGACTACTGTACTCATAATGAGCACATTTCATCAATTTATTCAAATTGATTATTCGCATGAATTTTCCCAATGTCTTTTCTGTCACGTATGAACTAAAGAATTTGCGTTAATCCACTTTATTAAGGATTAGCAGTACCACCTGGCTTTGCGCACGTTAACCATGAGAGCCATACAGGTAAATAAATAAAAATTCAATAATATGGCGATCACAATAACGAAGCTCTGTAGATTCCCGCACATAAATCGTTAAAAGACCATGAGGAAAAAATGAAGTTATTTTGACAAAATCATAGAAAAAATCCTCGGCTTTAAAAATGAGAATGTGCATTTACTTTGGTGCATGTAACAGAAAATATACACTTTACCTGACAATACGAAAAAAAATAGAAAAAATAAAAAATCTTAGCAATTAGCGAAACTCTATTTCGTTTAGCATCTATATATATTGTAAAATTTAAAAAACTTTTCCCTGGAAAAATGTCTTACGTTAAATATCTAATCAAAAATCACCAATACTTGTCTTATTCGTCTAATATTTCATAATCGGGTTCATAGCTGCTGTTGGAAACAAAATCACTAAAATAGCTGTAAAATCGCTGAAATACTAGTTTTAGTTTAACTATTTTTTAGTAGATTCGTTATGTTGTATTTTATGCTCCTACCTAAAACTGCTGTTCAAATACGGCGAAATGACCTAAAACTTTCGACCCCACATTTAACTCCCTTAGGGGTCAATTTTCAAAAATAATTTTTTATTGTTTGCTTAAGTCATAACAGCAATCTATTGTGCAAATTTCGTGATCCTGACTTCAGTCGTTTCAGCTTTGCATTGATGAGTTAGTCAGTCAATCAGCAGTACTCTATTATATTAGTCTAAAACTAGATCAATGCAAATTGCTAAGTTTTTCGCCTTCTAAAAATTTTTGGCAACTTTTGTACGAAATCGTAATAATTCTTCCCTAAATAATGTGAGATCATAGGTTAAACTATTTAATTATCGTGCTACTCTTTTAGAATGTCATTATCGAAAAAATGTAAAATTGCACTTTAAAGAAGAATTTGACTGCGATATTTTTTTCTTTTCAAGTAGCAAAGTACACAGCACAAAAAAAAAAAGAAAGAAAAAAAAAAGAAAAGAAAAAAAAAAGAAAGAAAGAAAAAAATCGTAATCTAGGAAAATATAATATAACCATGAACGAAAATATAGAAAAATTTCTTCCAAGTTACACACATGTTTGTTGTTTAGAAACTTCAAAAACTAATATATTTCCAGATTTAAAAAACATTTACAAAAACGAAGTTTTTTTTGGTTGTTGTTTTGTTTTTCTGCTGAGTAGTTTTGATAGCGTATTAATCCGTTTTTCAACCAGTAGTATAGGTTATTCGGATGCTATTAATTCTCACGTTACACTTTTAAGTTCAACAACCATGTTTTACATTCAGACAAGATATTTTAACATGAGTAACATTAACATTAAAATTAATATTAATTTGTTAACCTTCCACTTATAAAGACAATTACGCAGCTGAATTATGTTTAATAGAGAATGAAAAGCATGCTAATAACCGATATACTGGGTGGAAAAGGCATATTAATAACCTATAAAAACTACTCGGAAACGTTTCCGAAAATCAGTGGCAACAAAACTTTTTTTTTATGAATTCTTTTTGAAATCTCAAAAATTCATTCGTTTCAGCGGCTTCTAAAGATAAAGAGCACATTTCGGTATCACGAGTAACTCGAGGAGGTCATTGTATATTTTCCTTCGTGGTTATATTGTATATTTTTGTATATTAAGAAATATTTGTAATTTTTTCCAATGAAAAATTTTGTAAAATAATAATAATAATAATAAAATGAGAAATTTTTTTTTCGATTATTATTTTATTTTATTTTATTTCATTTTATATTATTTTTATTTTATTTTATTTTGTTTTGTTTTATTTATTTATTTATTTATTTATGCAATAAATTTAGAAAATGTTTATTTTATGTCTTCACAGAAAACTGTGAAAACATAAAAAATAAAATAAACATTTTCTAAATTTATTCACACTAAAACAATCTTTTCAATTTACACAAATATATTACAAAATGAATAAATGAAAAAACGGATTTTTTATTATTAAATTTGTAGACTTTTAGTCCTATAATTTTCAATGAAGTGTTTTCAAGGAAGTTTAGTTTTTTCTCTGTTTAATTTGACGCATATTTTTGTAACATATGACTGAATTGTTAAAACAATAATTTTACTACCATTTTCTATTTTGAATTGAGATCAAAACTTATTTTAAAAACCAAATTCAATAACCTTGTGCCACAGTTTGAAAGAAAATTGCAACTGCATTATCTATACTAAGAGAAGAAAGTCTCGCTCTGTGTGTGTGTGTGTTTGTGTGTCTGAGTGTGTGCGATGGCCAGCAAAATCTACCGCATGTAGAAGTCTGAAAATTTGGGTGAGGATAGTCCAAAGCAGGTCGTAATGCACCTGCGGCTCAGATTTTTTTTTCAGACCCGGACCGCTTGGCCCCTTTATATTTTTGTGATTTTAATGGTTGATAACTTGCCCTCTTTTTATCTGATCTTCTCCTTTTTGGGGCACTTTCTGCATTTAGTTATTCCCACAGTTAAGACCCTGGCCCCCTGGAGCCTGGTACGGGGGACCCAGTAGAAGTTTTTATTCCCTAAATTGTTAATAACTTGCCCCTGTTAATCTGATCTTCTTCATTTTGGGTTGATTTCTACATTTAGTTATTCTCCCATTTCCACATTCCAGTTCGGACCCTCGCTCCCTGGTGACCGATTCGGGGCCCGTTGAACTTTCTTGCACCATGCAGTGTTTCCCCCTAATTGTGTCCCCTCTCAATGCGTTAATTTAAATTTAAGTCTTGGTCTCCTCCCCCCATGCCACCACCCTCATATTTTTATTGCGGGATATTTTTATTGTTTTTTAAGCATTTCTTTAAAATTTTATTCTAATGATTAATTTATGCCCTATGCTTAATTTCGACGAATTGAAGATCTAAAGCGCTAAATACTAGAACCTTTTAAGATATTTTCCTCTTAGCCCTCTGCTCAAAACTATCAGTTGTCCCTTTATTGGGCCCCCTACTATAGCTCACTTAAAAATTGTCCGATTCAATTAGCAATTTTTTTCTAACAACTTATAAGCACTTTCAGCTACTACATGAACGAAGAAAAAATTTCTCGAAGAAGACCCGGGCCCCCTGAGCCTTTTATATTTTATACATAAAATTGTTAATAACTTGTCCCTTTTTATCCGATCTTCTTCATTTTTATGCCCCCTTTCTCCATTTAGTTATTTCCCCCATTTCTCCATTCCAGTTACGACCTTGGCCCCATGGGACCCGGTACAGGGTCCCTTGAGGTTTTTGTTCATTAAATTGTTAATAACGTGCCACTTTTTCATCCGATCTTTTTTTATTTTTGGGGCCCTTTCTTCATTTAGTTATTCTTCCATTTCTACATTCCTGTTAAGACTCTGGCCGACCGGGGGCCCGGTTGAAGTTTTTGTTCCCTAAATGGTTCATAACTTGCCCTCTTTTAATCCGATCTTCTTCGTTTTTGGGGCCTTTTCTCCATTTAGTTATTACCTCATTTCCACATTCGAGTAAAGACCCGAGGCTCCTTCAACTTTTCGTGAGACATGCATTTTTCACCTCCCCGCCCCCCCACCCTGTCAATGCATAAATTTAAAGTTGAGTCTTGGACTCCTCTCCTCGAAACCGAGCTCCTGTAAGACCCTGGTCCCTTGGGGCCCGGTACAGGACCCCTTGAAGTTTTTTCCCTAAATTGTTAATGACTTGCCCCCTTTTAATCCGATCTTCTTCGTTTTGTGAGCCTTTTCTCTATTTAGTTATTCCCCCATGTCTACATTTGAGTTAAGATCCGTGGCTAATGTGGCCTATCCGGGGCGCTTCAATTTTTTATGCGCCAAGCATTTTCCACTCCCCTAATTGTATCACGCTCTCAATGAGCAAGTTTAAAGTTTAGTCTTGGATTCCTCTCCCCTCGCAACCACCCTCATATTTTTAGTGGAACCCTAGAAAAAACTTTAGAAAACCTTTAGATAAATTTAAAAACCTTTGGAAAATTTTATTCTAATGACTAATTTATACCCTATGTTTAATTTCAGCTAATTGAAGTTCTAAAGCGCTAAGTACTAGGACCTTTCAGGATGTTTTCCTCTTAGGTTTAACCGCCTTAATATAGTGCTGGGAATAACACGAGATAGGTAAGATACCATATTCAACATATTAAGGCTGCTCAAAACTATCAATTGACCCCTTTTGGACCCCTTTGTTTCTCGGGCCGATCCCTCCATTTAGTTTGCGAAAATGAAAGGAAATAATCGCCAATTTTTACTAATGAACAAAAATTTAGGTAACTAATTAAGATATAGATTTGAAATTGAGGTTGGGAAGGGGTGTCATCTGCCTGCTATTTTAGCGTAGCGTCTTCGTTATGCTCTAATTATCAGAAAAATGTAATTATTTTTTTAATGATCGCGTTAATGTAGGTGACGGTGGTTCTCTTGAACAAATTATTCATTATATTTGCGGGTATGGGGAGGGAAGTGCTTAACGCCTTTCTCTGAGATTGTAATTATCTCGGGCCAGCTAGCTACGCTGGGCGGGTTAGCTAGTATAAGATAAAATTAATTTGAAGGATTTTTTAAGTATTTAACCGATGTTGAATATGGTATCTTACCTATCTCGTGTTATTCCCAGCACTATATTAAGGCGGTTGTGAAAAAAAAAATCCCGCTCAATAACGCGAAACTTCCTTACAGATTTTTAAACGCAAAAGTATGGCACATGCAGGCATGACTAATGAAGATATTTAGATTCTAATGGTGATTTCCATTTTTTGATAAATGAATTACTTACCCTTACTAAAATAGTTCTATGGACTAATGATTCTACAGATTGGCTAAGCTAAGCTTTGGTATTAGCCTGCTGTCTGCCATCTTGTTTTTTAAATCAAAACATATTTGTTTTGTTTCTCATTTCCAAAATAATTTTCATCCACATTTACTTATTATAAACACGTTATTTAATTTTATCGGCTAATTTATTTTTGTTTAATAATAAAAGTTAAAATGTTTTCATTTAAAAAATGAGATGGCTGACCGCGGGCGATAAATCAAAACATTTGTTTTGTATCTGACATAAGCAAGTTAAATAGAAAACAGCCTACTAATTTATTTATATTTAATAATAAAAGTTAAAATGTTTTGATTGACAGCAAGCGATAAATCAGAATATTTGTTTTGTTTCTGACATAATCAAGTTAAATCAAAACATTTTAACTTTTATTATTAAATAAAAATAAATTAGGCGATAAAATTAAATAACGTGTTTATAATAAGTAAATATGGATGGGAATTATTTTGGAAATGAGAAAAAAAAACAAATATGTCTTGATTTAAAAAAACAAGATGGCGGACAGCAGGCGGACAGCAGCCCAAAGCTGTTCCTTTTAAATTTTAATGTATAGTTATAAATAAATTTATTTATAACTATACATTAAAATTAAAAAAATAATAATCAATTTTGTAATACATCAGTTTAATATATAATAGTACTCCATAGATTTAATATGATGATATATATATAATTTAATTCAATTGTAATACATTGTGATTCAACTGTCAATGTAATGGCTGGCTGATTACATATATAAGTCGAACTACTGAATTAAATCATGATTAATTAATTCCCTTATAATTCCTTAATTTGTTGGTTAATTTTATAATAATTTATTAATTTGTTGTTAAATTTATAAAAACATCATCTAATTTAATAAACTTTATTCACTTTAATAGTTTAGGAATTTTTATTCAAATATTTTAATCTGAAGTATAAATATTTAAACAATTGTTTCAGTTTTAACAAATAATTTATTAGACTTTTAAATATTTTTACAAGACTGTATATAATTGAGAATGCAAATCACAAGAGAAATAATGCTTAAATAGTGTAATAAGAGTTTTGGAACTGTCGATGGTTGTATCATACTGAAAGTATTGGTTCTTTGTCGCATCACTGAAGTCAAGCAGCATAGAGCGGGGTTAGTATTTGAGAGGATGACCACCTGTATTCTATATATTTTTTTTTTATAGAAGCTCTATATTTTTTCTATAGATATTTTTATAGAAGCTCTAGAGACATTTCTATTGAACTTCTATAGACATTTCTATTGAATTTCTACAGATATTTCTATAGCTTTAGATTAAACAAGCTTATAGAAAAACGGGCCATAATTCTGTAGGATTCTATAATGCATTTTCTATAAATATTTTTTATAGAATTCTATAAGAAATTTTTGTAAGGGTATCCAGTTAGAAGCGATTGATATCATGTGACGACAGGTTTTTCTCCTTTCCGGCGCTGTTGCGTCAGGAAATTTGATTCAAAATGCCAACTTTGACAGTATTTTTTTTAACGATCTTCTGCTCTATCAAAAACTGGAAAGCACCATTCGATAAATAGTTTCTGAATAAGAACACCTGCCTATTCCGGGCGTTTTCGAACAAAAATGAATTCAAAAATGCTTCAGAAAATAGATCATTCGGATTTGAGAACAGCCTTAACACTTTGTTGATAGGTGATAAATCACGTTTATACTCCAGTTTATAAAATCATAAATTATTGACTTCATTTGATGACCGATTCATTTGTTCCATTTGTTCAGTTTTATTTTATTTCCTTTTTTTTTCATTCTTTTTTTTCTTGCATAAGATACTGCCAAGTTTTCGTCTGGAAGAAAACGTATTTTATCATTTATTTGGACGTATTCTGTTAAGCTGTGAGAAATTTCAAATAACATCCATACATTCCAAAATATGTATAAATTCGAGAAACTTATCTAGGCAATTAACTGTCCCACGCGCAATTTCTTTTTCTTTCTTTTTTTTTTTTTTTTTTTTTTTTTTGGAAAATGTGGCAATTTTTATCGGAAAAAATACGTATTCGTAGTATCGTATACCCGACCATATTTTATTAGACTGTGATAAATGTAAATTAAAATCCATATTGTAACATATTTTTTATGCATAAACTTGAAAAATCTATCTAGCCCACCATTTTCCCAGACTTTTCGGAGAGGGCGGGGCTTCTACTTTTACAAAGTTAGATTTAAAAAGAAAATGCTCGTGAAGTATTTTACATTGCAAGTTGCATTTTATCAAAAATATTTCGTACTTTGCGATTATTTTATTGTAAATGATTGTCTTTCCGCTTTCTACTCTGCAATTTGTAATGTAAATTAATAGTCTCTTGGAGTAAAGTAGATGGTATATATATATACATATGTCCATATGTATATTTTTTTCAGCTGTTTATGTAACTGTAATATATTATGGTTTATGGTTGGGTAAAAATTGTAATTTGTGAGGCACTTTACTCGCAATGTAATAAGTAATGCTAATTTTGATAAAGTTTTATTTTAAAAAAAAATCTAACAAGGAAGGTCTCCTTAAAGCGCATACTCAGAAAATTTTGAAAAAAATGCTAATGAAGCTACTCATGTATGTAATAAAGAAACAATGAAATTTAGCTGCAGAATCCCAGTAGAAAATCTGCAAAAAAATAAAATACTTTCGAGTATTTGGCGCAAAAAACGAAATTTGGCTAGCAAAATTTTTTCTTCGCCAAATGCAAACGATTTTAATCATGTATTTTGAAATTGCTTGTAAAATGATTATTCGAATGCGTAATACTTAATGAATTTAAACTTAAACGATGAAATAGTTTATTATTTTTTGTATACTATATACAAGCTGCTTGATGTTTCAGTTATTTAATTTTACCACTGAAAAAATATGTTCTCTGTTTTGGAAACTGCAATGTGTATTTTGACTTTTAGTTGACAATCGAAATTTTAAAAATACATGAATCTGAAAGGCATATTAAAGTAAACGACGAGTTTGAAGAAATTCTTGTTATGAGACCTATGACATTTTTGTAACATTTTAAAGCGGAAAATTGTAATTAGCTTAAAAAAAAATTATACGAATGGGTTAATTCTAGGGCTCATGATACCATACCCTCTTGTTCAGAATCGTTTGCATTTTGCGCTCAACATTTTCCACTCTCTGTACGTTTGCAGTAATATTAATTAAAAATATTCTTTAAATTAGATTAAATAAATCACTCACGTTTTTTTTCTCTATTTATTACCGATTGAATGAAATTTTGGTATTGTTTTGTCCCCCATTCCACGATTTCTTCTAATTTAAACGGCTTCACCGGTTATAATTTTCAAATGCATTTTAAAAGGAAAAGCCAGATGACAAACGGATTCGTTATACATTTCTATATCAAAGAAGTCGTTGTTTCCATAGCAACAACACTTTTTTCTTGAATTGACAATGTTCAGAATCGGGCTTATTTTTGAGCTTGAAACAATTTTAATCAATTTAAATTTTGTTTTAAATCGTAAAATACAATCGTTAAATTTCATTATATATACATATAAATCTGTACACAAATTTGTAGTTCTAAAAATGCATTTATTATGTAAGTTAAATTTACATAAACAAATTCAGCATGAAAAAGTTTTTTCCTTAAAGAGTATCTGTCATAAAAGCGTATTTTTTTAAATTTCATTCCGTCACCAACCGGTGATAAATCGCCAAATAAACGAAATTTTCATAATTTTTTACGGACGTTATATCCAGGTTCCGCAGAAATTTTTTTATAGACGTAACCTCATGAGAAGAACATTCTGTAATTTTTTCAAATTTTTCTGAGTATGCGCTTATGGAGACCATCCTTGTAAGTACAGTAAATTTAATTACGTCTCCCTTCTGCGAGTGCTTTAATTCTTGTGACTGCTTATCTATTGTTAGTACTACCTTATTCGTTATGGCCTGTAGCTGTGTGACATTGGCCTCGGGAATATTGGAACCATCCATCATCGAAGTCGGAAATTTAATTATTTCTTTTTTATAAAAATCATAAAAAATTACTTTCTTAAAAATTTTAGTTTCGCACCAGAAATATACTACAGTAACGTTTTTAAATAATATATATGAAAAATACCTTCTAAGGGAGTGCAATGGTGCACAAAATGTACTTTAGTATGCATACTCGCTTGTAAACGGCCTGTATGCATGAAAAGGGAAAATGCGTGTTTACAAACAAACAGTTCCATCAACCAATCTACCACTTCATTCTTGCAGGAATCTTCATGGCGACGTAGGCCAATCATATTATAGACCCGCTTAACACAGACCAGTCAAATTTTCCATTTCATGTGAACAGTAGGAGTCATAAAGGACAAACAGGTTTTTCTTGCTAACCAACAGTGACGTCAGCTGCCCTTTCTCTATAATATGGAATAACGTCTCCTCTAGAAATCAATTTTGTTCATATATTTCTAAATTAATCATTCAAAAGATTTATCACCCATAAATCTTTTAGAGAAATTTACGTTAGCTAAGTGTTCCACCAATATTACTTGTATATTAAGTGAACCAATCTATTAAATGTTTTTGTAAATAATAGATAAGCATCTTTAATATTTCTAGCACTTTTGGTTACTTTATGACCTTGGGAGTCATTTACCAATATTCACGAGTTTTCTATACGAATAAAAGATTTAAATTGATCAAATCGTACACCTATAACTTCATGAAATATTGCAGATTGAATTTTATACTTTTGTTTGATTGAGGTGATCCGTGGGTCAACGTTTTATTTTCTTTATATATAGTTACTTTTTAATTAATTCTTTTCCTGAAATTTTTCTTTCTATAATAATTACTTTTCAGATGAAAATTTTTTGAAAATTAAAAATAAATAAATAAATAAATAAATTTAACATTTTAAAACTTATTGAATTTTTTATATAACTCATGGACCATTTCCATGATTTCATTACTTTTTCAGTATTCTGTGCTGAAAATATTTATTGTTGATTCATCTTCCGGATTTATAAAAAGAAATATTTAAAAAATTTAAAAGTAAAACACAAGAGGATTTATGAGCGTGATTTTTGCTTCAAGGACTATATTTTCTAAATTTTTGCATGAAGTTGAAAAATTTAAAGACAATTATCTACTATATATATATAACACAAACGGAAATTTCGTTCCGTTCCTTTATAAATCGAGTTCAGCTGAATGGATTTTGATGAAACTTGCGCTGTTCGATAGATAATTTTTAAGGGAAGGTTTTAGTATATAACACAACGTTCTACGTAGTTTAGTTATAGAATTATGATGGAAAGTTCCGTTATTTTGGACGAAAAGGTTACCACTGGTTATTGTTTGGCGACCATTATCGTTAGTGAAAGAATTGAGACGGCTATATTATTTAGAAAATAATACAAACACCTCAAAAATAAAAGAAAAACTTACTAATTGTATTTAAAATAAAATAAGCGAAACCGTTTTGATGAAAAAGAATGTTATAAAACGAAAATATTTAATTTATACAGGAAAGGGAATGTTCGCAATGATTAAAAAATTATCCATTATGAAATATTGCAATATTTGGCGATTTATCGTTTGCGTCAGGTTAAGACAAAGGCATCTGAAAATTATTTTAGATAAAATCTGAGTAACAATTTTATTTTTGAGTTGTTCTTGATTTTTTAATTTAATTTTTATTTTTATCTAACTCTTGCGACATGTGACTTACAGAAGATACTATAGCAGATGTAATTATAAAAATGACTGTAATTTTGAGTCGCATGTTATTTGTTTATTTACTATTTTGATTTTACTTTTGTTGCCAAACGACTTGGTTTTAAGCCAAAAAAGGCATAAGCATGACATCGGTCACAATTTTGGTACAATAATTCATGTTCAGAATAATGGTGGTGTTTCAAGTGTACCACAACATTTTTGGAGTGATTTTTTATATTCAAATGTAAATTACATAAATAACAGTTAATATTATAAAAATAGAGTCAAATATTTAAATTTTAGTGTAAATATTTGCGACACACGAATTATCATCACACATTTAAACATCTTTCACAATTAATTTTTTTTTAGTTTTCTTTGCATAAATTTTCTTCTTATTGAAGGTTTTTAAACATATTGCACTAATCTTCTGTAATCGGGTCACCCGCGAATTGGCGTATTTAGTATATTGTTGGAAATTTCTTTTATATTTGAAGGGGGCTTTTGATGGTGAATACGATTACAGCGAATTTTACTCAGCGATTAGTAAATTTACGGTTTTTCATTATGAAGCAAACGGACAAAAGATTATTTACTATTACATACTTTCCATCTTTTAAATTGTTTTACTAACACCGAAAAAGCAAAACTTGCAATGTACGAAAAATACTTTGAAATGCCAATGGTGACCATGGAACAGTATTTGATGATTTATCATTTTAACCTAGATAAGACAAAAAGTACCTGGAATTCGGATTAGATAAAATTTTGATTATTATAAAGCAATTTCGGCTAGCTAACAGCTCTAGCCGCTAAACTTAATGACAAAGTAACGAATTATGTACATTATTAGGTTTATTTAGACAACAGACTGGAGAATAATGGAATCTTTAATGTAAAAGAAATAGCAAGCCTATTTATTTCTCCGAGTCATTATGCTCATTAGAGAAAGGCACAAAAATCTTCGGTTCAACACTTCACAAAAAAAGATTATTACTAAATATTTTTCATAACTAACTTTATTTATCATTCTCAAGAAGTTTTATTGGTGAAAGATTTATAATTCAGTAGACAGCAATTTGGCATTATTTAATGGAACTTAGTTTGGCTCGTAATTAACATCGTTTTGTAGCTAACTCTGGTACATTTGTAACTATATCGTTGCAAAAATTCGTAATGTTTGACTTCAAACTTGGCTGTGGACCCCATTAAGGAAGATTAGGAATAATTTATTTGATGCATATTAGAGGATTATTTTTATTTAACAGAATTAGTTATCGAGATTTTTTTTTCAGGTTAATGGTAACATGATTGCAATTGGTATATAAAATGAAATGGCAGTGAAAATAACATTATTTTATTTTTATTCAAACAATTCAGCTTTAAAAAACCACTTTTTTATGATTCACATTTTTTTTTTAAATATGAAAGTTAAACACTGTTCTTTGTGTCCCAATAATTTATTACATTATTCAATGTATTTATCTGCTGGAATCCAAAGATAGAAAACTGTAGCAGACCTGCCAGAAGATCAGTATATTCCGAAATATAACGTAACCTAGAATGAGATTGTATTTAAGCTACCAGAACCATACATAGCACCAAACTGAAAGGCCCGGAGTTCAGGAACTAACAAACGAAAATGAATTACCCGAACATTATTTAAGTTCAATGGTCAAGCTCTGCAATTATTGTAATGCTCTCTTTTGTAGTAGTGTGGCGACTCGGAGAACATTTTAATTTCTGTTGGTCACAACGGCCACATTTCTCTACCAAACTCTAATATAAATCATCAAATTAAAGATTTCCTTTTTAAGAGCCCGAATTTTGTATAAAGCATAAAATAATATAATAACGCAATGGCATTCGCATTGTATTTAGCAATGCGGAAGGATTTTCCAGGTGAGCATCCATATTATTCGAAAATACATGGTCGAAACAGCATTTCGTTTGATTTTTAGGTTCATTTGGAAAATGGACCAGCGCAGCAGGCATAGCCTGCCAGATAAAAATAAAACGTAAAAATGATGTACTAAATTTCATACACATATCGTGAATAAAAAGTTTACATATATCTTTTTAAACATGACAAATTAAAAAAAAAAGAAAGAAAAAAGAAAGAAAAAGAAAAAATTATTCTGAGAGAAACGGATTTAAAGTTTTAGTTACAGGTAGGACAGAACTGGTACTGCAACAACAACAAAAAATGGCTATAGCTGCAGATGTAATTATCGTAAAAATACGACGTTTGCTTTGTAGAATTTATTTAACATTGTAGTGTTTTATTAACAAGAAAAGAAAAGTGTTATTTTTTTTGGAGAATTTTGACCCTTAGAGGCACTTAAGAAATAACACTTTTTTTTGGAGGGAGGGGGGGGGAGGTGGTGTAAAATAATTGGCGAGCATCTTTACTATTTTTAGGCTATTTATCTGTATTTTGTTCCGAATTTCAAATTTTAAGTATATAGTAAATATATATATATATATATAATTTATTTTCAGTTTGCTGAGTTTTCTTGAGATGAAATTTAAAAAAGCAGCATTGAGCATTTTTAGACAATCTCTTAGATTTTTAAAAAATGTTGTTTCTAGATATCTGCAGTACATTCGCTTCAATTTAAGAACTATATTTTCACGGTGGATGGATTTGTACGTTAATACAGAGTGAGTCAAAAGTCTCGATCAAATTACTTTGTAATAATTTTTGAAGTCTTATATATATATATATATATATATATATATATATATATATATATATATATATATATATATATATATATATATATATATATATATATATATATACCTGGTGGTTATAATATAAGAGTCTCTATTTGGAGCTGTCTGTAGCTTGAAGGAACATCCGGAATGAAACCAAAATCGGTACACTTACTATTCGAGAAGGGAGAAGAAGAATGGAAGAATCAAATTAATTAATTACAATAATCGCCCACGGATGGCGTTTTTGAGTGTGAAATGTAATGTGTAATATTGTGTACCGTGGAGGTGTCGCAAATCTCAATGACTTTATCGCATATGACAACATGTGCGAAACATCACTCCTGATGCGCTACATACCGCTGTTGAGCACGTCGTGCACCGCCTGGATTGTGTCCTCTAGCACAATGACCATGTGGAACTTGAACATGATCGTCACCGCCATGCGAAAGCGTAACCACGTTCACTGTGACATTTTCCAATAAATTAGGTGTGCCATCCGGTTTGACGCCTTATTTTTTTGTTCTTGTACTACACATTACATTTCACACTCAGTAGCGCTATTTGTCGGTGATTATTGCAATTTTTTTTTATTATTGTTCCATTCTTCTTCCCCCTTCTCGAATAGTAAGTGTACTGATTTTGGTTTCATTCGGATCATTCCTTCGAGTTACAGACAGCTCCAAATAGAGATACTTATATTATAACCGCCCTGTATATATGTTAAAAAGTTTATAATTATAAAATAATTTAGATAAAAAATAATGTGTAATTTGAATGCGCATTTCATAAAAGTTTAAAAATGAGTTGAAATTTTATTATATATGTTTAGGTTGCTTCCAAACCCCTGCACACCATTTAAAATACATTATTTCCAGTCGATTGGTACTTAGATAAATTTTATACAATGATTTGCAGCAGACTAAATGGGGCGGAAAAAGGGGTGGGGTGTATTTCATGTTTCAAGACTGCACATAACCTTTGACTGAATTGCTTTCGTTTGAGTATTTCGTCTTTTAATTAATTAAACATTTTCTCTGCAAACAATATGTTATATGCTGAACTTAAAAATGATTTTTACTTATTTCCTCATTAACAATGAGCATAAGATTTTTTTTTTTTTAATTAAAATTGCAAAGACACAAATTACAAAAACACAGGTTAATGTAAAATAATGTGCGTTATTTGGTTGTTTATATCGAATGGTTAAAGGAAATAGTGTAAAAATAATTCTCTTGGCATTTTACTTTCGGTATTTTTATTTAAACAACATCAATGACAATACACATAATATGCTAACAACAAACCTTGTATATTGAATCAAACGCTTCTTTTTTGCACAATGATAATATCACATTGGAAATATTGTATTCTTTCCTTACATATTTCATACATATATATTGCAGTATTGGGTTTTAAAAATATATATTATTCTGTAATAACAGTTTATTCTTCAGTGGATGTGAGTCGTATTTTTTAGCCTTGCTGCAGCATAAATAAAATGTTCTTACTATTTTCTTTCAATCTTAAAATCAACCTCTTACCCATACGTACTGTACGCTGTAATAGTTCGTATTCCTAAGTACCGTGTGCACCTTGATAATTATATCATATATTCTAATACGAGCAAATCTTGTGTGTGGTTATATATATATGCAAATTTTATCTTAAAAACGGCTCTAACGATTTTGACGAAGTTTCGTATCCTACCGTTTTGGGGCACCAGAAAACCATCGGGCTAGGTCATATGTTCGAGAAAATTCGATTAGTGGGTCATTTTGGGTCATTTTGGGTCATGGTGTAGCTAATTGTAACTAAAAAACGGTTCAAACGATTCTGACGAAATTTTGTATCCGACCATTTTCGGGCACAAGAAGACTATTGGGCTGGGTCACATGTTCGAGAACTTTAGATTAGTGGGTCATTTTTGGGTCAACGCGGGTCAAATTAATTTTATCTAAATAACGGCTCTAACGATTTTGAATAAAATTTGTGTCTTACGAGTTTCGAGCACGATAAAATCATTGGGCTAGATCACATGTCCGAGAAAATTCGATTAGTGGGTCATTTCTGGGTCATTGTGGGTCAAGATCTAAAAAGCGGCTCAATTTACACTAAATTTTGCATCCAATGGTTTTCAGGCACGAGAAGACTATTGGGCTGGGTCACTTGTTCGAGAACTTTCGATTAGTGGGTCATTTTTGGGTCAACGCGGGTCAAATTAATTTTATCTAAAAACGGCTCTAACGATTTTGATTAAATTTTGTGTCCTACGAGTTTCGAGCACGATAAAATCATTGGGCTAGTTCACATGTCCGAGAAAATTTGATTAGTGGGTCATTTCTGGGTCATTGTGGGTCAAGATCTAAAAAGCGGCTCAATTTACACTAAATTCTGCATACAATGGTTTTCGGGCACTAGAAGACTGTTGAGCTAAGTCACATGTTCGAGAAAATTCAATTAGTGGGTCGTTTTGGTCATGGGGCATGATATTTGAACTCAAATTTGATTTTGACCGAGCATAGCTCGGTCTTCCCTGCTCGTAAAACAATAAGCTAAGAAAGTGAGATTATCCAACGTTTCATGTGAGCGATTGTCAGACATTAAGGAACAAACTAACAATGACAAAATATATTTAACGTTATTGGTTATTTTATTGTCAGTCCAATTCAAATTATATGCATAACATACACACGTTTCTCTCGATTAAGTGCGGTTAATTGATCCTGCGATATTACTGCACTTATCGAAGCATACATATTCGATAAAAAGAACTACAATAAATCCCCAATCAACTTACTTTAAAATGCAATATACATAAATAAACAATATAAAAATGTACCATGATATAATTTTTTATGTATTATTCTTAGAAAGTACATATAACACATTGATTGGAATCTTTTGAAATTAAAATTATTTAATTTACAGTAATTTTCATTAATATTAGCACTTGAGTCTCGCCGCATTTAATACGTACGAAACATTAAAATGTTGATTTTAAATTTAATTCTTCGTAACAAAGACCTTTTCCCAACTGTCTCGCCATTGGTCGAATTTTGTGTCTGAGATTTGCTTTATTTTTATAAAAAAAATCGGTTCCGTTTCGCTGGCAAAAACGAGATTACCGTTCTGTACATTACGCACTATTCCAATCGAAGAAACAACTGCAAAAAAATGACTGCACTGACTGAAACCGCAAAAAACGACGGACACCTGTACTTAAATTATTATATCACATAGTTATAAACCTTAAATCATGAACGTAATATTTTAAGTTTCACACCAGAAATTATTCTAAGAAATTACTTTTAATTTCTACTTGTAATTTTTACTGAATGCACAGCACTTGCATAAGAATCATATTATAAGGTCTTTCCAGAAATGGAATTGGACCGTAAAAGTGAAAAGGTAAAATTTAAATCCCTTCGATTCAGTACATGTTTAGTTGTTGGTTCAGCACATTTTTAGAATTCAACATAAGCCAAAAAATAAATATAAATCAACATCTTTAATTTATTTCATTTTCAACGATTTTCATCAAGTGACATAGCGCTATCTATTTGGCGAGAGAAAGTCGTTGCCCGGCGATTTTCATCCATATTCATACGGTTTTGTTTCTAGGATTGTTGTAGGAAAAACCAAAAGGCAATGTTTTAATTATTAAAAACTTTGTGACATAAGCAATCAGTAAAGAAAAAAAATCAAAATTGTAAAGCGTTTAAATTCACCCAAAGATTTTTGCAGTACACTCGCTTCATTTGAAGAACTATATTATTATGGCGAAGGGATTTGTACGCTAATACAAATTCCTGGCCGAAACTCCCTGACAAATTACTTTGTAGTAGTTTTTAAAGTCGGTTTCTTTCGTTCTTTTTTTTATTCCTTATTTCTTTTTCATTTTTTGTTTTGTTTTCTTTTGTTTCTTTCTTTTATTTTCTTATATATATATATATATATATATATATATACATATAAAGTTTTTAATTATAAAATAATTTAGATCGAAAATAATGTCTAATATGATTGAATGAGGCGGGGATGGGGTGGGATTATTTTGGGTTTCAGGACTGCACATAAATTTTGATTGAATTACTTTAGTTTGAGTATTTCGTCGTACAATTAATTAAATATTTACTCTGCAAACAATCTGTTGTATGCTGAACTTCAAGTTGATTTTTACTAAATTTTTCATTTACAGTAGCCATAAGAAAACATTTTCTTTCCATTTTTTCTTAACCGTAGCAAAGACACAAATTATAAAATTACTGTTTAATAAAAATATTGTGTTTTATTTGATAGTTTATGTGAAATAGTTAAAGGAAATGGCGGAAAATAATTCTCTTGTCCTATTGCGTAAATATAACATAATTATCTAAAATAATTATCTAATTATTAAAAATAATTATCTAAAATAATTATCTAAAATAATTATCTAATTATTAAAAATAATTATCTAATTATTAAAAATAATTATCTAAAATAATTATCTAATTATTAAAAATAATTATCTAAAATAATTATCTAATTATTAAAAATAATTACTTTAGCATATTACTGGCGGTATTTTTATTTCAGTAACATCAATAACAATACTCACAATATGCTGCCAGCAGACATTGTAATATTGAATCAAACGCTTCTTTTTTGTATAATGATAAAATAGCATTGTATTTTTTCTTCTTGCAAATTTCATAGGTATGTATTGCAGATATTAATTTCAATAAAAAATAATTATTCATTGGATGTGAGTAGTATTTTATTGGCCTTGCTGCAGAATATATAAAATGTTCTTAATATTTTCTTAAATCTTAAAATGAACAATTTACCCATTCCTACCGTACGTAATAATAGTACGTATTCCTAAGTATCGTATGCACCCTGATAGTCATATAAAAGAATTCTAAAAAATGCAATCTTATCGAGCGCTTCATGTGAGCTATTGTCAGACATTAAGGGAAACAAACAAATTACCAATGTTAAATTATATTTAAAGTTATTGGTTATTTAATTGTCAGTCCATTTCAAATTATATGTATAACATATGCACGTTTCCCTCGATTTAGTACATCCCTCGATATTACCGTAGTAATCGAAGCATACATTCGATAGGAAAACCTGAAATAGATTCCCAGCCAACTTACTTTAAAATGTAATATACATAAATAAACAATATAAAAATGAACTACGATATTTTTTTTTTATGTATTATTGTTAGAAATGGCATATATCACATTGATCTGAAACATTCCATATGAAAACTATTTAATTCACAAGAAATTCAATTAATATTATCCTCTGAGCTTCACTACATTTTATACATACGAAACATTAAGCAGTCGATTATAAACGTAATTCTGCATCATTTTATTTTCATAAAAATCCGACTCCATTTCGCTGACAAAAACAAGATCAGAATACAGTGCATTGCGCTCTATTAGAAACTGCGATCGACAGATCATCTTAAAAAAAAAAGAAAGAAAGAAAGAAAGAAAAAAATGAAAATATTACTGCAGTAACTGAAAGTTGAAAAAGCAGAAAACGAGGACAAATATTATTGCTGCACGACAGAGACGTTATATTTTAAGTTTCACACCAGAAATCATATGCAGGAAAGGTTTTTTATAATTTAGCTGCATTTCCTTGATTATTGCTTGTATCATAACTTAAATATCTAGTGGAAGGTTTTTCCAGAAATGGCAGTAACCTTTCAAAATAAATGAAAATAACAAGCATTTGCACTCTGCGTTTTTTTTAAGTGTTAGTGCGTACACAGATTTAAATGTAGAATCAGTAGTACTTCGAGTTCGTCGATGACTCATTTCTCATTTTCGCTTGGCATATTGTTGATTCAGATATTTTAATATTTATTAACGAATCATTCTAAATTTTAACAGTTTGATACGGAGAATTGTAAATTTTTAATCGAAATATGTATTTATTATTCGACTAAAATGATGCATTTGTTTTTAATTCTAGTGATATTTTTTCGTTTTTGTAATTTGTTTAAGCGTGTAATGTTCCCTTGAAGCTTCATTTCAAATTAAACACAAATTTTTTTAACGTTATTAGCAAAATTATTCATCAAAAATACATTTACGAAAAGCCATTATTAAAAAAATATACAATTTTTCTTTCATATCAGCAAATTTTTGCTTTAATTAGAAAAGAAAAAAACTCTAAAACTTTACATTTCTCTAAATTGCTCAATTTTTTTTTTTACTTGTTTTTAAAAAATCTAAATTTATTCAGAAATACTTTGATAATTTCTGCATAACAGTTTCAGACATTCTAATTCAAATTCAAAATATATAGAAAGTCACTAACAGTGTTGAATTCAGACACTTTTCTCCGGGAGGGATTTCTGTGGCTCCGGGAGTAGGGGAGGGGGAGAGTATTGCACCTTTTAACAATTAAAAACATAAAATCAAAAATCGGTGGCGCAGCCAAGGGGTTAAAACCCCCTCCCAGAGCTAAAAGATACAGTTATTGCCGCTTATATGAATCACTGGTTTATCAAATAAGCCGCTTTTAGAAATCAAGTAAACAAAAAATTAGTATTAGTATTTTTACATTAGTCGGAATCCACCGCTTTATAGAATAAAATTATATTCAACATAGATGATTCAATAAAACGTCTCCGTTACTGTACTTAAAAATGGAGAAAACGCATAATAGTCAAACGCATAACAGTTCAAAACAGAACCTGTCTATAACGGAATCCTGTCTTAAATCGAAATAATTTATGGTCCCAACGAAAAGAAAACATACAATTATATGAGCAATACAATTTCAATTACAAATCGCTTCGTTTAGAAAGATCTTCTGCCTTTACCAAGAAATGGAAAACGTGTTTCGATTACAAAAGTTTCTGAATAACAACAGCATATTCATTCATCGTAAGTCATAGAAATATCAACCATGGAGGTAATCATTCGCAAATCAAGATCTCTATGGTGAATTTACAGCGCTGTCTGGTGTCGAAAAAAAAAATTTCGCATCTGTAAACATGGCACACATAATAAAAAAAAAAGGCATCCTCATTTCGTTCATAGCAGACGATATAATTTATTTCACTGAAATAATAACGATGATTTTTTACATTGTAAAACTAGTTATAGCACGAAACGAACGCACTTCATTTGTCAAGTTTAACGTACAATTTCCAGCTTCGTTAGATCTTAGTCGGTACAAATTACCAGGGCCCGGCTCTGCCAGGGGGCCCTATTATCCTAGATCAGGGACGGCGAACCTATGGCACGCGTGCCGCTTTTGGCACACAAAAGAATAATTTTGGCACGGCATTGCTTATAATAGCTCTAAAACAAGCTACAGTGAGATTCCACAAAATTCACAAACATAAATGAGCTGATTTTGTCCAAATTCGATTAAAATGAAATTCAAAATTTTCAGTTGCGGCATATTAAGTTCCATTCTAAATAAAAAAAGAAACTGGTGTTTGCCATATTAACAGTTTTATCGTCTATATATGCCTTCCAGTCATTATTTTGGAAAATAAATAACATAAAAACCCAAATAAAAAACATTTGTCACAAAACTAACTTTGCGATCTATTAAAATTAACCTGGTATTATTTTCTATCCAAAATGCAACAATACCAAGATGCAACATTATTATTTTTTATTAATTTCTAAAGTATATTTGTTTCTATATACAATGTAAATACCTATAAGTATATTACCCATATTTTGAAAAATCATAATAAGAAAGGCAATTTTGAATCATTATTTTTCTACTCACTAAATTTGTTTTTTAGATGGCACGTCATGGTCATATAAAATATTTTTTAAACAAATTTGGCACGCGGCAATAAAAAGGTTCGCCAACCCTGTCCTAGATGGACCGGCTTGGTCCTGGTTTTTAAATAAAATGCCAGAAAAAGTAGATTCATACTTTTTTTTACGTAAAAATTTTAATTAAAAATAACTAAGAAATAATAAAGTTCAAAAGTCAGAATTTGCTGGAACGACTTTTCGAGCTGGCCAGAAGGGGGGGGGGGGCAAGCTCAGGACCCGTGCTCCCGTGTATCTATCAAATATTTGTCAGATTATTAAGCATTTACGGCTCATACGACCGTAATTTAGGAATTTTTCTATAGGACACCAATAAAAATAACAACAATTACATTTGTTCGTTATTTCAAACTTTTCTAGTCACCTCAACAACAGCATGAGTTATTATTTTTTTAGATGCTTAAATCCATAGTGCTTTATTAAAATGACCGGTTATTGTAAAACCTGTTATTTGTAAAATGACCTGTTATTGTAGTGTAGTCTCATATCCTTTCAATAATAAAAAATAAATAAATATTCTTAAACGTCGTATATTTTAAAAACTTGAAAAAACATAATTTTATGAATATTAGCAGAGGATCGAAATTTTATGTTATTTCGTATACATACATTTAGCATAAAGACGTTGAAATTTCACTAAAATAAGCTTAGCCAATTTCTTAGTTCAAATTTCAAACAATAGATGGCGCTGACAGGGATTGGTACTTTGTCGAGGCCGAAACTGACGTCACTCAGCACTGATGCACCGCCCCCTGAATACTAGGCCTGCGTGCTGAAAAAAATGGCGGCTGTCGCAGGCGGAATCGTTTGTACCACGGAGGAAGATAGATGGAGGGGAAAGTAACGTTGAAATTTTACAATACAGTTTTTCTCCTCATAGACGGCGCTACGGTAAACTGACGGCTGTCTTAGCCTGCTTCTGCAATGCTTTTCAATGCGAAAAGCATTCATTTTTTAAATGTTTTTGATTGAAAATTTGAACTTTAAAAAAGTCAAACAAGTAGAAATTTCATTAAATAAAGTTTTCTTCACAACATGCATATATTTTAATAGATATTTGGAGTTTCGATTGCTTTTCATAACTCTTTAAATAAGAGTTCATCTTGACAAAAACATCTGAATAGTCATTTAAAAATAAATATCACGGATATTGTACTGCGAAGAAATACGGAATGGACGTATAATTTTTACAGATTAAAAGTATTATTCAAATTTTCTGAAATAAGTTTTAATCTTGCTTATATATCGATAACCTTTGAATAATTTAATAACTCACAACTTTTTATATCTATGCAATTAATATTATATACATTTAAAAACAAATTTTTATCTTAATTATTTGGGGAATAAAACTTGAATAAATAATAGGGTCTATTAACTAATTTTTGCAAGAATCGTAAATTGTGACTTTAATATAATGTTAGTTAAGAATGGTCCAAAAACTCTCATTTTTTTTATCATACATAAATGCTTCCTCTTTCATACACACTGCTGCAGATAGAAAAGGTAACATACTTACCTTACAATTTGAAAATTATACAGTTATTAAAAACAATGTATACTTAAATCTTTTTTTCTTTGTGAATATTAAATTTGTTATTTAAATTAGTTCTTTTTCCTAATTTACAATCAATAAATTTTTTTGATTTAATTGAACAGTCAAGTAATGAAATTAAATTTTTAAATTACACTTATGAGAGAGGCAAATATATATATATTTTTAAATGAGTTCTTGCATTTGCACTTCTGAATGAAGCCCCAAAATACTTTTTAGTTTACAAATGAATTACATTGATGGATAAAATAAAGATTCTGATGTCACAGGACCCAAACTGGTCCAGACACTTTATTTATTTATTTATTTATTTTTTTAACACAGTTTTATCAAACTAAGGAGCACATTTTAAGCATTTTTTCTTTGATTAAGATGAAATTTTTAGGACCCCTCCCCCCCTCCTCTTTCCATGCACAAAAATAAAAAATAATAAAATTATAGATATTTAACTCCTTAAAAATACCTCTAACTAATAGAATTCAGTTTTAAATGTAGTTTTATAATTTTTCTGTTGTAACTGCCCTTTTATCTATTTAAAATTAAATCTTTCGGTTGAACTGAACAGCTAACTAAACAAATTAAATTTTTAAATTTTACTTACATGAATCTAATAAGAACAAGATTAGAAAATCTGCAGATAACATTTTTTTACTTACTAATTACAGTATAGAACCATTTATCCGGAATGGTCGGGGCCAGATGTATTCCGGATAACTGGTTTTTCTGGATAATTGGTTGGACATTAAAACAACATCCATTTGATGAGATTTGTAGAATATATGTGGTTGTAACATTATTACTGAGATTAAAATAGATTACTGTGATTAATGCTCGGATCCTATCAAGATCAAAGATTAATCATTTGAAAGAAGGCAATTTCTGGCAATACCTTGGAAACAATAATACTGCATAAAAATCAAAATGCTCAATATCTGACTAAATAGGCTTTCATTTCAAATACTAGATATTGGTCGAGTTGTACAATGCATACGGTAATCTATCAAGCGATGCACATGTGAAACTGGCACTGCATGGCACTTTTTTCTGGAAAGATTCTGAAATCAGTCAGTTGGAAATATCATTCTGGATAACTGGTTTTCCTGTTAACTGGATTCCGGATAAATGGTTCCATACTGTACTACAAGTAATATATCAAGAAGATTCAGTAAAATTAACTTTTAAACTAAATCCCTAATTACTCTAGATATACAAAGGAGGGGCTTATGGGGCTCAAGCATTCCCCATTCAAATAAAGACAATTTTTTAAGCGACACAAATTGTTAAAAATCTATTGTTTTTAATATAGTTTAAATATTTGATTTAAATATTTCATTATTCAACTCTGTAGATAAAAAATACAGAAATATTAATTAGATTTATAGTAGAATGAAATTAGTAAATCTGCAGATTTATTTTTCACTTACTTTTTGCTACAAGTAATATGTCAAGTAGTTTCAGTAAATTTAACTGTTAAAATAAATCCTTAAATACTCTACATATGATGGGGCGGAAGGGGGGGGGGGCATTTAAAAAAATAAGTTCTTACACTTGCACTTTTGAGTGAAGCCCCAAAATACTTTTACTCAAATAAATTAAATTAATTGATAGAGTAATGATTCTGATGTCATGCGGCCCAAACTGGTCCAGATCCTTCTTCATCTGAAAATACAGAAATAATCTCTGATGTTGAATTGAATGATATTCTAAACAGAATTGGATTGAATATGAAAATCTGCCAATGTAGATAGCAATTTGTAAGGTTTTCCAGCAACTAACACAGCACAAAAATTAAATAAAGAAATTTCTATGATAGTAGCAGTGATCATGAAAATACAGCGGTAAAATAAATGAGGATTGTTAACAAAATTCTAGAACTGTAAAAAAACTGTCCAAATTCTTTGTAAAAATATATGGTACTTTTCGGTTAGCTGGGCACCAGTGAAATAGATATATACCCACACACATATATATATATTATATATACACACACACACATATTATATATATATATATATATACAGAGCCTGATTACCGACGGGGCACACTTCCACCAATAAAATTTAACAGAAATTTTCGTCGTATTAGAACAATTATTCATGCAAAATTACTGTATTCAATAAAGAAAAAAAATCTATTCTTTTTTACTGGTGGAAGTGTGCCCCGTTGGTAATCAGGCCCTGTATATATATATATATATATATATATATATATATATATATATATATATATATATATATATATATATATATATATATACACACACACATATATATATATATATATATATATATTAGATTTTTATGTGGATTTAATTTTTCACAAGAAACTTGCAGCTGTTTAAAGATGATGAATTATTTCAGTCGCTCGATTAAGAATCATGATGAGGAAGTAAGACAATGAGGAAACCCAATGAGAATTTCTCCAATAATACTCAGTCAGTTTTCCAGATAAACAGTTTATTCAGGAACAGGAGATATGATAGCACAATTTCCACAGGACACAGATCTGTTCTAAAAATCCTCAGGCTTAACTATAAATCATGACATCATTAAGTTGATCTTTAGGGACTGTTTAGAAATTTTAAGTCGCAGAAAACCAGATAAAAATTTGGTCAGCACTTCAAAACATGGATACACCTTAATTATCGCTGTACATAAGGCATTTAAGGCTCAATCTTTAACTGTACATGGCTTTTTTTAATTATTATTGAATTAGCTTTTATTTATTTTACCATGTATATACATTTTTTGTTTATCTTCCAATATGTATCTCACTTCCATCTATTTTATGGACAAATTACCAGGTATTTTCTTCATACAAAAAATGTAATTCACAAATTCTATTGAGTCTTAATTTCTTGATCTGATCTGATCTTGTAGGGATCTGTCCAGACTTTTCTCCCAAGGTCCTGTCTTTGTGAAAAATCTAGCCTTAATTTTGTCAATATGAAATTATTGTTATATTCATGATTTTGTTTATACATTTTTAAGAAGATACATGATGTATGTACTAAGTATATGCAAAAGTTCCGTTTTTCCAATAGATGAAGTAAGTGGTATTATATGTATTGTGAGAATCTGGTAATACATGCTTTTGAAACATCTCTTCATAACATAGTATATGGCATTTGATTAAAGTGTAAACAACATAGTTTTTTTATTCGATTTAAAATAAACATGTAATTTTAACTAAAAAACTTAATTTACTTTTGCATAAACCCAATAAAATACATATATTTTCTTTATATGTGTAAAAGTGAGTCAAATTTTACTTTTTAAAGGATTAAATTTGTGAAAGGTTAAGTTTGGAGAGGGAAAAAGTTTGTGAAAGGCAAAGAATTTTGTAAAGGGTCTTGTTTTAAGGTGGAAAGTTTTTAAAAGGTCCTGTTTTGAAATTAAACTTTCTGGAGGGTTTTGTTTTGAAGTGAAAAGTCCTTTAAAGGACCCAGTTTCTTATGATAGCTTTTATCCATTTCTGGAGTTTCTTCTCTTACTGAAAGAACACAAAAAGCAAATAAACTAAAACTTTGATAAAAGTTTTTATTTTTATTGGTCATTAGTATTAATTCCCATACATCATCTCTTTCTTTTTTCATTGTAAAAAGATACATTTATCAGTTTTTTTACTAGTGTTATCTGTTTTGAGTGAAAAAAATAAAAATAGAGATAAGTTTGTGATTTTTTTTCCATTGTCTTAAAAAAATAAAAGAAAAAATGAAAGAAAAATAAGAAATGGGCTTTTGCCGGCAATATTTTGCCTGACACCTGGTGACATATCTGAAACTTCATCGATCAGGGGTTTATTTTCAGGTGCCAGCCCCTTCCCTAATCTTTTGTAAGTTGCAGAATCATTTGCCACAATCCTGATAGAATGGGCGACGACTGCATAAATCATCACTTCATCAAGTTCACAGATGAAATTCCTGCATTATATAGAACTCGATTAGCATATTACAATTTGTCTGCCCACACATTCTACCATGATATGACATAGTAGACCAGTTCCATTGTAATATGCTAACTGAGTTCTATATAATGCAGTAATTTCATCCATGCACTCGATGAGGTGATGATTTATGCAGTTGCCGCCCACTCTATGAGATCGACATCTTCAAATCAGGCTTGCCATATCTGTAAAAAAGAATAATATTGATTAAGTATATGTTATGGAATATCTAGTTACTTTACAATATGTAAAGATACTTTTACCTACCAATGTACAAATAAATAAAAAACTGAATTAAACTTTTATTGTCACATGTAGTGATACACCTATGGAAAAAAAATCATTAATACCTTAAATTTTAGATAATTTTCTGTACTGTTGCCTTTTTTTCTTTTTTTCTTTGTTGATCTCATTTTCTCTGTTACATACGAAGCACAGACGCAGCACTAAGTAATACTGCATTGCAGTGTTGGTAAAACGTAATGCATGGTCTGTGCATCCAACATGAGGAATTGTTTTCCTCTCCAAATTCAGTAGTATGTCATTCAGGACATTGATGCTCAGTGGCTGAGTTCTCAGTGTTTCTAACACACTTTCTTCGATCTTTTTTACTAGATTGAATAAAGAGTCAGATGGCCTTAATAAGAACCCCCTACTCTTTATAGCAATCAACTTTTCTCTTTCATCCGGGGCATCATCGGCTGTTTTGATGAGGGATGAAGCGCATGGTTGGCATTTCGTTGATTGCAATCTTCGTGCGACGAATCCTGTCACATAGGCAACAACCCAGTCTGAAGAGCTTACGAAGCCATACTGGTGATCTTCATTTTTTACAATTTCATCTGGGTCATCACCTCTGTTCAAAATTCCATCAATAAACTCAGCCACTTCTTTATGACGAGCACTTCCTTCTGTTTCAGCTTTTTGGATCAGGGTTTTATATATTTCTGTACCCTCTACATTACTACCTTTAGGAGGTTTAATGAGAGAGTACACTCCAATCAGCCTAAATAGCTGCAGAAAAACTGTTGGATCAGGATGATCATTTGCTCCACCAGCTGACCTTAAGATTCCAAAGAATTTCTAATAAGAGAAATCCCATCAAAAACATACCTGTGAAAGAAGGCCAAGTTCGTTAACGGTTTCGCTAATAAAAGAAGTGAGATCTAACTGGAAACCAAGTTCTTTCGAAGCTCCTTAAATCATAGCTCCTGTCATGCATAACGTTCTTCAATTGGTTAAAATGATTTGTTATATTATTTGCTACCCCAATAGAGCGATTTGGCAAGTTTTCTCTTATTCAAATTTCTCTACATGATTGATCTGAACTTAAATTTAATCATTTCCTCAACATATCAATACCTTAACTTCGACATACTTATTCGAATACTTGATTGACTACATCTTTGCCAATGGCATACTAGACTAAATTGTACTCAGACTCAAAGATTAAAGTTGGTGGGTGAAAACTTGCCAAGATGCTCTATTGAGTAGCAAATAATATAACAAATCATTTTAACCAATTGAAGAACGTTATGCATGACAGGAGCTATGATTTAAGGAGCTTCGAAAGAACTTGGTTTCCAGTTAGATCTCACTTCTTTTATTAGCGAAACCGTTAACGAACTTGGCCTTCTTTCACAGGTATGTTTTTGATGGGATTTCATTACTTTTTGTACAGTTACAATATACTTAAACACTATACTTAATGGTTTTAATTGTGTTTACAAGTGACTATTTTATTTACCAGGCAACATTCAATTTAATTTAAATTTCCTACAACAAAATATTCGGCTGTTAATTTGCGGCGGAAATTTGTATTTTAATGCTGCTGTATTTAATATTTGTTTTGAAACGAAGTGTATTGACTCGAAATTTTTATTATTTCTGGAATAACAATATTCATAATGACATATTTTATGTTTTACCATTACAGACTCATTAACATATAAATCAACAGTCCGATTCATATTTACAAACAAAATGACGAAGCTATCCAAATAATATCAAATAAATACTATAAAATTTACAGATAATTCAAAATTAAATCGGCATTGTTTTCATAAATGAAATGAAATTTTCCTCAAAGTAGTGTTGGCATAAAAATAAAATTCTGGAGTATATCATTCTCAACAATGATTAGAAAAAAATATAGCACAAAAGAAATAAAGTGTGACATCTCCGCACGTATTTATTTTATATTTTATGATTAAAAACCAAAATTAAAATTGCAGTGTTTAGGAGAGAAAGACACCATGGATTGTCCCATGTTTTTTCGATGCAATTAAAATACGACTGTTATTAAAATCTAGAGAAATGCTTAAGTGATACTAAAAGAAAGAACAAAAGATTTATAAAAAAACCTTTTAATGATCAACATACGTTTCAACGATCCTACGGCGCCATTTTCAAGAACTATAACGATAAACAAAGTATTCTCGCAAATTTGGAAAATAAACTTGCAAACATGAATCACGAGATCAAATACGTAAATAAAAAGAAAACTGCCCAGTTAAACTGAGGGCATTGAGCTCACAGGGTTAAAGAAATAAACAATATATTAAGGGGGGTCATCCCCCGTTACCCCCCTCATAGTTAACTAATAAACCCCTTAAACTAATCAGGGAAGTCTCTAATTACAATGAATATATATACAAATTTGAAGAAAATCGGATAATTCTGCATGAAAAACCCATTTATCTAAATTAAGGGGGGTTAGACCCCCTTTCCCCCTTTATACTTAATCAATGAACCCCCAAAACTCTTCAGAGAAGCGCATTATCACAATGAACCTATATACAAAATTTGAAGAAAATCGGATAATTCTGCATGAAAAACTCATTTATCTAAATTAGGGAGGGGGTTATCCCCCCTTTCCCCCTTTATATTTAACCAATGAACCCCCAAAACTATTGACAGAAGCGCATTATTAAAATGAACCTATATACAAAATTTGACGAAAATGGGATAATTCTGCATGAAAAACTCATTTATCTAAATTAGGGGGGGGGGGGGTTATCCCCCTTTATACTTAACCAATGAACCCCCAAAACTATTGACAGAAGCGCATTATCAAAATGAACCTATATACAAAATTTGAAGAAAATGGGATAATTCTGCATGAAAAACCTATTTATCTAAATTATGGGGGGTTATCCCCCCGTTTCCCTCCTTTATGCTTAACCAATGAACCTCCAAAACTAATCAGGGAAGCGCCTTATCACAAGGAACCTATAAACAAAATTTAAAGTAAAACGGTTAGTTCTATCAAGAGTTATCGCGTTACATACATACGTACGTACATACATACAGAACCGGCGGGCACATAAGCTCTCCAGCTTTGATAGCCTGTGAGCTAAAAAAGAGAAAAGCAGGTGCTTGAAGTAGCCAACTGTAATCGTGCAAATTAACATTTCGTTATTGCTTTTTAAAACGGAAAAGTACCTCCTGCCAAATTTAATGGTACTTTTCCGTTTTAAAAAGCAATAACGAAATAATTATTTTCACGATTACAGTTGGCTACTTCAGATACTTTTCTGTTTTAAAAATCAATAACGAAATATTAATTTTCACGATTACAGTTGGCTACTTCAAGCACCTGCTTTTCTCTTTTTTTACATATTTGATCTCGAAATGTTTTCAAGTTTATTTTCCAAATTTGTGAGAATACTTTGTTTATCGTTATATTTCTTGAAAATGGCGCCATAGGAGCGTTGAAACGTATGTTGATCATAAAAAGGTTTTTTATAAGCCTTTTGTTGTTTCTTTTAGTATCACTTAAGCATTTCTTTAGATTTTAATTATATTTAGTGATCTTATTTTGTGATTATGTACGATTTTTTTTTTCTTGCGCGTGTCTTTTTCTAAGTTTTATAAAATAAATGAGCTGATATTTTGCCCGAGCTACACTGCCTAGAACCATGGTAGCTACACATCCATGATCAATATTTATTTGAATCATAGGAATGACTCTCTTTTGTTTACATTTTTAATTCTGGGATTAGACGAATTTCAACTGCGGATATCTCGAAATATATGCGTATTTCGATATATGTATTCTCTCAAGATGTTTTTGTTTTTTCACAATGCGTATAAAAAGGTAAATTTTATGCACCATTACTCAAAAAATTAATTCTCTGAAATTAGCCCAAAATGGCTGATAATCAAATATTTTGCTGCAAGGTCAAACCGGATTCAACACTTGGCGCTTTTTTGGCAAATTAAAATTTCGCCTAATAGACGTAACGTTAAAATAAAAATGGACACCCACAAGTGGGTAATTAATCGATTTTCAGAATTTTTTGATTTTTTTTCGATTTCTTATAGTGTAAACGAACTTCTCACCAAATTTTAAGCCTGTAAGTGCAGTAGATATATGAAATCTTTTTGATGAGTGAGTGAGTCACTGATAAAATTATCGATTATCAGACAATTTCAAATATCATTATTTCGGAAACTAATTATGCGTTTGTTATAAAATTTTGGATTCTGGATAATTAAGTGGGCCTTACTACACATTTAAAATTACAAGTACGTAGGTCAAATAGATTTTCAGTAGTAGAGTGTCGAAATTTGGCGAAAACAGCTCGAAATGGTTCGTGTAAATATACTCACGGCCGGTGTATCGACTTTTTTGCATTACTCATATCGATTTTTTTTTCTCAAAACATGGATTATTTTTACATGATTCTTAATTATTTAAAATATGTATATATATGTACATTCAAAACAATTTTCAATAAATTTAACCATTATAGGTGCTGATCTGAAATATATAAGCTTATAGAAATATAATAGAATTACATATAAAATTAAATATTATATTCCAATTCTGGAAACTCATGGTATAAAAGTATGTATATGATAAAAATAAAAAGATATTTACATGTTTTATAATATCAACAGAATAAGAAAACCTATTTCGCCAATATCCGGCAATCAACTCATATCGATTTTTTTCTCTCAAAACATGGATTATTTTAAAATGATTGTTAATTATTTAGAATATATATATATATATATATGTCTGTACATTTTGCGGACATTTTCAGTAAATTTAAATACTGTAGGTGATGATCATAAAATAGAGGTAAACAAAATAATAATAATTTTTAGAGGTTTCGTTATTTTAGACAATGAACAAGTTTTTTTGCTGTAACATCTGTACTCCATTTATGAGAGAATAGTTTTCGTGGAAATTTTAGAATATTGTGGGCAACAGAAATTACAGAATATTTTTTCAGAATTTAAAAATATTAATGCATAAATCTATTCACCATGCTTGTATATATAAATGTATCTATAGGTATATGCAGATTCCATTTCTTGATTAGACTTTAAACATTGATAATTTTTACAGCGAAATATACAGTAAATATTATATAATTAAAATTAAGTAAACTTTAAAAATTTTCTTGATAAAGAGATCGTATATGCAGATGAACTGGCTTCATTTGTAAAATTCCTTGCCATATTTTTTTTTTAAATGATGGGCAAAAATCTTGCACATATTAATGAGCATATATTTATTTTATGCTCGTTTAAGTCACATTCCCATATAGTGTTTTTATTAGTCTCGGATATATCAATTCAAAGATAGTTTCGACGATTCCTTTTAATTTTAGGATTGGTAAAAACCTTAAAATTCTAGTAAAATTCAGTGTAAAATTGTGGAAATTAGACTGATAAATTGTAGTTTAGGATAAGACAATCCACCTCAATCCTGATTGGCAATTAACCGAAGTATGGTTGCATCACATTGATCTGTTTCTATGTTTGATAAGCAGGATTCTCATTCAAAATTTTCTTGAATTACTCTTACAAGATTACTTATCCGCTAACAATGGCAATACTTGCAAACTTCAGATTAACTCTTGGTGGTGCTAGCAATTAAAAAGAAATTAAGTGGTTTATAATTTCGATCATTAAAATTCAGTTTAAATCTACAAATAAATTGAGAGCCGCAGCAATTTTATAAGGCACATATTTCGAAAATTTTGCTCTGTACTTCTACTGATTGCTGGTGTATCGGTAATAAAAGCGCCTATTCATGAAAAGAAATTCCAGGTATTTTTTTCTCTGAATTTGAAGCACAATGTGGAACACAGCAATGAACCATTTTCAACAAAAGAAAAATAAGAACACGCTATTTCATTTACGTTATATCTAAGAAAATACAAGAGTGAAAGGCGAGAATAAGGATATTCTCCATTAGCCATGGTAAGTAATAGCGCCCCCTACTTTCTCCGGGGAGAAAATGTTATTCCTCTTGAACAAAGTGAAAATGACTTTTTGTTACGGCCGTATAAGAGGAAGGAGAACGATCGAGTTAGGCCGTGACCTTACATTCTGCCGTCTACACTCCGGCTGAAAGTAGAATGTACAGTCAAAGGACTACAGCCACAACCATGGTAATAGAATACCTCTTTGTATATCTCCCTGGCTACAACCAAACTCAATTCCTCTTTCCCCTCGGCCCTGGTATACAATAAAGCGCAGACACTTGTACGGAGGAACAGGTTGACGGAAAGAGCTTATAACTGATACGCTAAAAGTTCTTAGATTGTACATCACGATCCAGCACTTGATTGGGAATATTCACTTTCTCAGTAATAAACAAAACAGAAAGAATGATACATAAAATTACTTGTAAACTATCAAAAAAAAAAAAGTATTGGGTCATATGATGTACAGTAAACAACTTTTTTTAATCGAAAAAAAAAAAAAAAAAGGCACAGCTTAAAGAAACAAGAAAAGAAAGTAAATGGGTGAAAGTAGTGTCGAAAAAATGATGTGATATCAAATTTTCAAGCTTATACTCTGGTACGTATTTGCCATTTTCTATTAACAAAGTTTCCACATATAACTCAAGTACCTGCGTATGATATTGTGATATAAATCCTTCTTCCCTATAGTAAATACATTATAACGTGTGTTTGAAAAATAATAAAATTAAAAGTTATGCATTTTGGGCCTTACGGCAATCTTTCCATATTGTACACAAATTTCTAAGCACATAAGTGAGTAGCACAAATGTGCTTTTCATATATGAATTTTATTTTTATATTCGTTGCCAAGCCTGTAAAGCATAAATTTTTCATTTTCAAAAACACTTTATGATATATTTAGTACAGGTGGGAAGAATTTCTATCAACATATTACACATAGGCATATTACACACACTTACGTATGGACAGTGGGCTAATACAAAATTTTAAAATTGGTTATTAGTTACGGCCGATTATGTGCGCTAGGGATATAGCCCTGCCTGGGAAATGCATTTTGTGGGGTCTTTCTAAGGGGTCCCAACCCGAATTTACGCAAGGTTCGTAGAAAACCACGGAAAACTCCAAACGGCCCAGTCGACGAGCGCGACAAAAATTTGAATCCAGCGCCTTCCGTCTACCAGCTTTGATAATTTATATAAGGGCCAGAATGTAATCTTAAATTTGTTTATCTTACAACATTTATAAAACTTTCACCTTGTTTCCTTTCTTTTTAAGGATGGCCATTTTTTATTTATTATTATTTTTATTTTTTTACTTTTTAAATGTTGTGTTTTGTAGGTGTTGTTTTTGAAACAGTTTATATAATGTAAATAATCTATTCGCGGAAATTAACAAAAGATCTCTTTTCTTAATAGCGGGAAAATATTATATGTATCCATATTATTTATATATAATTCATTTTTTACAGTAATTTATCAATTAAAAACAATGCGAACTCAGTTATTTACTCAAAATATTAATATTTTTCAATTTATATGCTATTTAATTTTCATATTGGATAGAAATCCAGTAAAAATCTAATGGAGCTTAAATAAACTAAAGATCTGTGGTTGCTTTATTAGTATTTGTTATTGTTCCATGGTAACTTTTTGCTCACAATTTTGTAGAATTATTTTGTCCGCCACCTAGAGACTCGTAAATTAAATGTCTTTTGATCTATTTATTTTATCCATAAAAGATTGTCTAAAACTGGAGGGTAGAGAAATGAATTTAATAAAAACTATCTAAAAATTGAAAGAAATAAACTATCCATGACACTACGGTCTTTATTCACAGCGGGTTGCATAAATTGAGAAGGGAAAAAAAAGTTTTTTCCCTATATCTGTTTGCATACTTAAACAATATTTTTTCATATAAAAATCCCCTATTTTTTTTTTGTTTTCAATAGGCTATTATTAAAGCCGGATATAATATTTATTTTATTTACTTGTTTTTACCGGTAGAACATTGCCTGATACTTCGAATCGCTTCGTTCGTCAGGTTTGTTATAGTAATTTTTGATGACGCAGACCCTTTCCCTAAACTCTGAGAAAGAATACCAGACATCTAAAAGTCATCATTTTGTTTTACATTTTTCATTTTCTAATCACAGGTTTGTTTATTTAATTTTAATTCTAGTTTTATGTTTTGGGGGAGGGTTTCCTCTAGAAATCAGTTTTGTTTGTATATTTCTAAATTAATCATTCAAAAGATTTATCACCCATAAATCTTTTAGTTAAATTTACGTCAGCTAAGTGTTCCACCAATATTATTTGCAGATTAAGTGAGCCAATCTATTAAATGTTTTTGGAAATAATAGTTAAGCATCTTCAATATTTCTAGGACTTTTGGCGACTTTATGAACTTGGGAGTCATTTACCAATATTCACGAGTTTTCTATACGAATAAAAGATTTAAATTGATCAAATCGTACACCTATAACTTCATGAAATATTGCAAATTGAATTTTATACTTTTGTTTGATTAAGGTGATCTGTGGGTCAACGTTTTATTTTCTTTATATATAGGCATTTTTTAATTAATTCCTTTCCTGAAATGTTTCTTTCTATAATGATTACTTTTCAGATGAAGAATTTTTAAAAATTAAAAAATAAATAAATAAATAAATTTAACATTTTAAAACTTATTTAATTTTTTATATAACTCATGGACCATTTCCATGATTTCATTACTTTTTCAATATTCTGTGCTGAAAATATTTATTGTTAATTTATCTTCCGGAATTATAAAAAATAATTATTTAAAAAATTTAAAAGTAAAACACAAGGTATTTATGAGCGTGATTTTTGCTTCAAGGACTATATTTTCAAAATTTTTGTATGAAGTTGAAAAATTTGAAGACAATTATTAAAAATAAAACGTAAAAATGATGTACTATATTTCATACACATATCGTGAATAAAAAGTTTACGTATATTCTTTTACACATGACAAAATAAAACAGGAAAAAAGAATAAGAAAAAAAAGAAAGAAACAAAAAGAAAAAATCATTCTGAGAGAAACTGATTTAATGTTTTAGTTACAGGCAGAACAGAACTGGTAATGCAACAACATAAAAAATGGTTATAGCTGCAGATGTAATTATCCTAAAAATACGACGTTTGCTTTGTAGAATTTATTTAACATTGTAGTGTTTTATTAACAAGAAAAGGAAAAGTGTTATTTTTTTGGAGAATTTTGACCCTTGGAGGCACTACATACCGCTGTTGAGCACGTCGTGCACCGCCTGGATTGTGTCCTCTAGCACAATGACCATGTGGAACTTGAACATGATCGTCACCGCCATGCGAAAGCGTAACCACGTTCACTGTGACATTTTCCAATAAATTAGGTGTGCCATCCAGTTTGACGCCTTAATTTTTTGTTCTTGTATTACACATTACATTTCACACTCAGTGGCGCCATCTGTCGGTGATTATTGCAATTTTTTTAATTATTGTTTAATTCTTCTTCCCCCTTCTCTAATAGTAAGTGTACTGATTTTGGCTTCATTCGGATCATTCCTTCGAGTTACAGACAGCTCCAAATAGAGATACTTATATTATAACCACTCTGTATATATGTTAAAAAGTTTATAATTATAAAATAATTTAGATAAAAAATAATGTGTAATTTGAATGCGCATTTCATAAAAGTTTAAAAATGAGTTGAAATTTTATTATATATGTTTAGGTTGCTTCCAAACCCCTGCACACCATTTAGAAGACATTATTTCCAGTCGATTGGTACTTAGATAAATTTTATACGATGATTTGCAGCAGACTAAATGGGGCGGAAAAAGGGGTGGGGTGTATTTCGTGTTTCAAGACTGCACATAACCTTTGACTGAATTACTTTCGTTTGAGTATTTCGTCTTTTAATTAATTAAACATTTTCTCTGCAAACAATATGTTATATGCTGAACTTAAAAATGATTTTTACTTATTTCCTCATTAACAATGAGCATAAGATTTTTTTTATTATTATTAAAATTGCAAAGACACAAATTACAAAAACACAGGTTAATGTAAAATAATGTGCGTTATTTGGTTGTTTATATCGAATGGTTAAAGGAAATAGTGTAAAAATAATTCTCTTGGCATTTTACTTTCGGTATTTTTATTTAAATAACATCAATGACAATACACATAATATGCTAACAACAAACCTTGTATATTGAATCAAACGCTTCTTTTTTGCACAATGATAATATCACATTGGAAATATTGTATTCTTTCCTTACATATTTCATACATATATATTGCAGTATTGGGTTTTAAAAATATATATTATTCTGTAATAACAGTTTATTCTTCAGTGGATGTGAGTCGTATTTTTTAGCCTTGCTGCAGCATAAATAAAATGTTCTTACTATTTTCTTTCAATCTTAAAATCAACCTCTTACCCATACGTACTGTACGCTGTAATAGTTCGTATTCCTAAGTACCGTGTGCACCTTGATAATTATATCATATATTCTAATACGAGCAAATCTTGTGTGTGGTTATATATATAGGCAAATTTTATCTTAAAAACGGCTCTAACGATTTTGACGAAGTTTCGTATCCTACCGTTTTGGGGCACCAGAAAACCATCGGGCTAGGTCATATGTTCGAGAAAATTCGATTAGTGGGTCATTTTGGGTCATTTTGGGTCATGGTGTAGCTAATTGTATCTAAAAAACGGTTCAAACGATTCTGACGAAATTTTGTATCCGACCATTTTCGGGCACAAGAAGACTATTGGGCTGGGTCACATGTTCGAGAACTTTAGATTAGTGGGTCATTTTTGGGTCAACGCGGGTCAAATTAATTTTATCTAAATAACGGCTCTAACGATTTTGAATAAAATTTGTGTCTTACGAGTTTCGAGCACGATAAAATCATTGGCTAGATCACATGTCCGAGAAAATTCGATTAGTGGGTCATTTCTGGGTCATTGTGGGTCAAGATCTAAAAAGCGGCTCAATTTACACTAAATTTTGCATCCAATGGTTTTCAGGCACGAGAAGACTATTGGGCTGGGTCACTTGTTCGAGAACTTTCGATTAGTGGGTCATTTTTGGGTCAACGCGGGTCAAATTAATTTTATCTAAAAACGGCTCTAACGATTTTGATTAAATTTTGTGTCCTACGAGTTTCGAGCACGATAAAATCATTGGGCTAGTTCACATGTCCGAGAAAATTTGATTAGTGGGTCATTTCTGGGTCATTGTGGGTCAAGATCTAAAAAGCGGCTCAATTTACACTAAATTCTGCATACAATGGTTTTCGGGCACTAGAAGACTGTTGAGCTAAGTCACATGTTCGAGAAAATTCAATTAGTGGGTCGTTTTGGTCATGGGGCATGATATTTGAACTCAAATTTGATTTTGACCGAGCATAGCTCGGTCTTCCCTGCTCGTAAAACAATAAGCTAAGAAAGTGAGATTATCCAACGTTTCATGTGAGCGATTGTCAGACATTAAGGAACAAACTAACAATGACAAAATATATTTAACGTTATTGGTTATTTTATTGTCAGTCCAATTCAAATTATATGCATAACATACACACGTTTCTCTCGATTAAGTGCGGTTAATTGATCCTGCGATATTACTGCACTTATCGAAGCATACATATTCGATAAAAAGAACTACAATAAATCCCCAATCAACTTACTTTAAAATGCAATATACATAAATAAACAATATAAAAATGTACCATGATATAATTTTTTATGTATTATTCTTAGAAAGTACATATAACACATTGATTGGAATCTTTTGAAATTAAAATTATTTAATTTACAGTAATTTTCATTAATATTAGCACTTGAGTCTCACCGCATTTTATACGTACGAAACATTAAAATGTTGATTTTAAATTTAATTCTTCATAACAAAGATCTTTTCCCAACTGTCTCGCCATTGGTCGAATTTTGTGTCTGAGATTTGCTTTATTTTTATAAAAAAAAATCGGTTCCGTTTCGCTGGCAAAAACGAGATTACCGTTCTGTACATTACGCACTATTCCAATCGAAGAAACAACTGCAAAAAAATGACTGCACTGACTGAAACCGCAAAAAACGACGGACACCTGTACTTAAATTATTATATCACATAGTTATAAACCTTAAATCATGAACGTAATATTTTAAGTTTCACACCAGAAATTATTCTAAGAAATTACTTTTAATTTTTACTTGTAATTTTTATTGAATGCACAGCACTTGCATAAGAGTCATATTATAAGGTCTTTCCAGAAATGGAATTGGACCGTAAAAGTGAAAAGGTAAAATTTAAATCCCTTCGATTCAGTACATGTTTAGTTGTTGGTTCAGCACATTTTTAGAATTCAACATAAGCCAAAAAATAAATATAAATCAACATCTTTAATTTATTTCATTTTCAACGATTTTCATCAAGTGACATAGCGCTATCTATTTGGCGAGAGAAAGTCGCTGCCCGGCGATTTTCATCCATATTTATACGGTTTTGTTTCTAGGATTGTTGTAGGAAAAACCAAAAGGCAATGTTTTAATTATTAAAAACTTTGTGACATAAGCAATCAGTAAAGAAAAAAAATCAAAATTGTAAAGCGTTTAAATTCACCCAAAGATTTTTGCAGTACACTCGCTTCATTTGAAGAACTATATTATTATGGCGAAGGGATTTGTACGCTAATACAAATTCCTGGCCGAAACTCCCTGACAAATTACTTTGTAGTAGTTTTTAAAGTCGGTTTCTTTCTTTCTTTTTTTTATTCCTTATTTCTTTTTCTTTTTTGTTTTGTTTTCTTTTGTTTCTTTCTTTTATTTTCTTATATATATATATATATATATATATACATATAAAGTTTTTAATTATAAAATAATTTAGATCGAAAATAATGTCTAATATGATTGAATGAGGCGGGGATGGGGTGGGATTATTTGGGGTTTCAGGACTGCACATAAATTTTGATTGAATTACTTTAGTTTGAGTATTTCGTCGTACAATTAATTAAATATTTACTCTGCAAACAATCTGTTGTATGCTGAACTTCAAGTTGATTTTTACTAAATTTTTCATTTATAGTAGCCATAAGAAAACATTTTTTTAAAAACCGCAGCAAAGACACAAATTATAAAAAATACTGTTTAATCAAAAATATTGTGTTTTATTTGATAGTTTATGTTAAATAGTTAAAGGAAATGGCGGAAAATAATTCTCTTGTCCTATTACGTAAATATAACATAATTATCTAAAATAATTATCTAATTATTAAAAATAATTATCTAAAATAATTATCTAATTATTAAAAATTATTATCAAAAATAATTATCTAATTATTAAAAATTATTATCATAAATAATTATCTAATTATTAAAAATAATTACCTTAGCATATTGCATATGGTATTTTTATTTAAGTAACATCCATAACAATATTCACAATATGCTGCCAGCAGACATTGTAATATTGAATCAAACGCTTTTTTTTGTATAATGATAAAATAACATTGTATTTTTTTCCCTTGCAAATTTCATACGTATGTACTGCAGATATTAATTTCAATAAAAAATAATTATTCAGTGGATGTGAGTAGTATTTTATTGGCCTTGCTGCAGAATATATAAAATGTTCTTAATATTTTCTTAAATCTGTGATGAGTTGACATGAATCAACTCCTCCCTTACTTGTGGAAAAAGGATAATCTCACTGGAAGAAAATAATCTGACAGATTGATCTCTATTGAGAAAAATTCTATCAAAAGGGTGAATTTCAATTTCACTTTAAGATAAGCAAGGCTGCAATGCAGGCTTTGTATTCAAAGATGTGTTATCTGAAAAGGGTGGATAAGAAATGTGACAGGCATTGTTTGGATACAAAGGATCTAGCCCATATGAGGTGAGAATTCTAACTGGATAAGTATGGGATTAAAATAGCTGTCACTCATAGGAGGCTAGATGGCGTTTCTTTCCTTAGGGAGAAAATTCCAGTTTTGCCGGAGAGGAAGGAATGCTAGGAGATATATGAAAGACGGGACTTGGATGCTGAACAAGCTAGAGTGAGGTTGTCTTTGGAGTGAACGTCAGAATCGAGTTTTTCTGACCTTGTAACTTTACAGCGTGGATATGATTATCCTATTTTTTCATTTTTATTTTTATTTTTTTTATGTTAATTTAAAATAAAGTTTTTTTCGTTTCAAACGAACAATGGATTTTATTAATTATATATACATGTGTCCACGTTACCACAAATCTTAAAATGAACAATTTACCCATTCCTACCGTACGTAATAATAGTAGGTATTCCTAAGTGTCGTATGCACCCTGATAATCATATAAAAGAATTCTAAAAAATGCAATCTTATCAAACGCTCCATGTGAGCTATTGTCAGACATTAAGGGAAACAAACAAATTACCAATGTTAAATTATATTTAATGTTATTGGTTATTTAATTGTTAGTCCGTTTAAAATTATATGTATAATATATGCACGTTTCCCTCGATTTAGTACGGTTAATTGATCCCTCGATATTACCGTAGTAGTAATTGAAGCATACATTCAATAGGAAAACCTGAAATAGATTCCCAGCCAACTTACTTTAAAATGTAATATACATAAATAAACAATATAAAAATGAACTACGATATTTTTTTTTATGTATTATTGTTAGAAATGGCATATATCACATTGATCTGAAACATTCCATATGAAAATTATTTAATTCACAAGAAATTCAATTAATATTATCCTCTGAGCTTCACTACATTTTATACATACGAAACATTAAGCAGTCGATTATAAACGTAATTCTGCATCATTTTATTTTCATAAAAATCCGACTCCATTTCGCTGACAAAAACAAGATCAGAATACAGTGCATTGCGCTCTATTAGAAACTGCGATCGACAGATCATCTTAAAAAAAAAAAGAAAGAAAGAAAGAAAGAAAAAAATGAAAATATTACTGCAGTAACTGAAAGTTGAAAAAGCAGAAAACGAGGACAAATATTATTGCTGCACGACAGAGACGTTATATTTTAAGTTTCACACCAGAAATCATATGCAGGAAAGGTTTTTTATAATTTAGCTGCATTTCCTTGATTATTGCTTGTATCATAACTTAAATATCTAGTCGAAGGTTTTTCCAGAAATGGCAGTAACCTTTCAAAATAAATATAACAAGCAACAAGCATTTGCACTCTGCGTTTTTTTAAGTGTTTGTGCGTACACAGATTTAAATGTAGAATCAGTAGTACTTCGAGTTCGTCGATGACTCATTTCTCATTTTCGCTTGGCATATTGTTGATTCAGATATTTTAATATTTATTAACGAATCATTCTAAATTTTAACAGTTTGATACGGAGAATTGTAAATTTTTAATCGAAATATGTATTTATTATTCGACTAAAATGATGCATTTGTTTTTAATTCTAGTGATATTTTTTCGTTTTTGTAATTTGTTTAAGCGTGTAATGTTCCCTTGAAGCTTCATTTCAAATTAAACACAAATTTTTTTAACGTTATTAGCAAAATTATTCATCAAAAATACATTTACGAAAAGCCATTATTAAAAAAATATACAATTTTTCTTTCATATCAGCAAATTTTTGCTTTAATTAGAAAAGAAAAAAACTCTAAAACTTTACATTTCTCTAAATTGCTCAATTTTTTTTTTTACTTGTTTTTAAAAAATCTAAATTTATTCAGAAATACTTTGATAATTTCTGCATAACAGTTTCAGACATTCTAATTCAAATTCAAAATATATAGAAAGTCACTAACAGTGTTGAATTCAGACACTTTTCTCCGGGAGGGATTTCTGTGGCTCCGGGAGTAGGGGAGGGGGAGAGTATTGCACCTTTTAACAATTACAAACATAAAATCAAAAATCGGTGGCGCAGCCAAGGGGTTAAAACCCCCTCCCAGAGCTAAAAGATACAGTTATTGCCGCTTATATGAATCACTGGTTTATCAAATAAGCCGCTTTTAGAAATCAAGTAAACAAAAAATTAGTATTAGTATTTTTACATTAGTCGGAATCCACCGCTTTATAGAATAAAATTATATTCAACATAGATGATTCAATAAAACGTCTCCGTTACTGTACTTAAAAATGGAGAAAACACATAATAGTCAAACGCATAACAGTTCAAAACAGAACCTGTCTATAACGGAATCCTGTCTTAAATCGAAATAATTTATGGTCCCAACGAAAAGAAAACATACAATTATATGAGCAATACAATATCAATTACAAATCGCTTCGTTTAGAAAGATCTTCTGCCTTTACCAAGAAATGGAAAACGTGTTTCGATTACAAAAGTTTCTGAATAACAACAGCATATTCATTCATCGTAAGTCATAGAAATATCAACCATGGAGGTAATCATTCGTAAATCAAGATCTCTATGGTGAATTTACAGCGCTGTCTGGTGTCGAAAAAAAAATTTCGCATCTGTAAACATGGCACACATAATAAAAAAAAAAGGCATCCTCATTTCGTTCATAGCAGACGATATAATTCATTTCACTGAAATAATAACGATGATTTTTTACATTGTAAAACTAATTATAGCACGAAACGAACGCACTTCATTTGTCAAGTTTAACGTACAATTTCCAGCTTGGTTAGATCTTAGTCGGTACAAATTACCAGGGCCCGGCTCTGCCAGGGGGCCCTATTATCCTAGATGGACCGGCTTGGTCCTGGTTTTTAAATAAAATGCCAGAAAAAGTAGATTCATACTTTTTTTAACGTACAAATTTTAATTAAAAATAACTAAGTTCAAAAGTCAGAATTTGCTGGAACGACTTTTCGAGCTGGCCAGAGTAGGGGGGGCGGGGGGGTTGGCAAGCTCAGGACCCGTGCTCCCGTGTATCTATCAAATATTTGTCAGATTATTAAGCATTTACGGCTCATACGACCGTAATTTAGGAATTTTTCTATGGGACACCAATAAAAATAACAACAATTACATTTGTTCGTTATTTCAAACTTTTCTAGTCACCTCAACAACAGCATGAGTTATTATTTTTTTAGATGCTTAAATCCATAGTGCTTTATTATAATGACCGGTTATTGTAAAGCTGTTATTTGTAAAATGACCTGTTATTGTAGTGTAGTCTCATATCCTTTCAATAATAAAAAATAGATAAATATTCGAAAATTTTATGTTATTTCGTATACATACATTTAGCATAAAGACGTTGAAATTTCACTAAAATAAGCTTAGCCAATTTCTTAGTTCAAATTTCAAACAATAGATGGCGCTGACAGGGATTGGTACTTTGTCGAGGCCGAAACTGACGTGACTCAGCACTGATCGGGAGCTCTAATCGGGGCTAGAGCTCCTATTATAGGAGTCTTAATCGGGGCTAACGAGAAAGACGGGCTACCGCGCTTCTCCAATTTAGAGTAGTCACATGACGCCCACGGTCCAGCTGAGCTGAGAAAACCAGCTGACATAATAGAGACTTGCCTCCTCTTTAGATTACTGTAATATACGAGTCATTCTTTAATTTGATAAAATTCGTTAATTTCCCAAGCAGCGGAATCTTGATTATCAAATCTTACCTATATTTCAAAACACTGGGATAATTTTAAGTACTAATTAAAATAATTCGTAACCAGGTATAACGTTGTTAAAACGGATAAACAAATAATTGAGCCCTTTACATCCTACAAATCATTGTGAATATACCAAAATATAACACAAACTTACACAAATATAGTTTATTTAATATTTAAAAATTTCAAAGTAGAAGCACAATTTTTAAGATTTTGGAAAATAATAATAATAATAATAATAATAATTGACAAACAGGTATTTTATACCCAAAATATCAAAATTTCTCAACCAAAATTATATACGGTCATAGTATATATACATTTTATATAATATATAAAAAAAATTTAAAGCTTTAATAGAAAAATTAATAATAAAAAAATGAAATGTGCTCAATCTTTATGTTGAAGCACAAGGTAAATAAAACATTTGTAACACACAAAATATCTAAAACTTTAATATTTTTTCACCAAATTTTTCCCAGCAATGGAATTATGATTAAATCTTATAAAAAGTTCAAAATACTTTACAAAATTTTAAGTATATTAAATAAAATAATTTATAAACAGTTATAATGTCAAAAGTGAAAAATATAGAGATGTATATTCAACTGGGCTCTCTGTACCCTAGAAATCACTGTAAATACAAAAAAAAATTAACACATACTACTTAAAAATGATTTATTTAACATATAAAACTTTCAAAGCTATAGAACAATTTAAATTATTGAGGAAAAAAAAATACGATTGTCGAAAAAGAAAAAAAAAAAAAAGAAAGAAAGAGAGAGAGAGGGGGGGGGGGACCCTTATACATGTAATATCAATATTTCTTCATCAAAATTATACACGGTCATGGGACACACACTTTATATAATATATAAAATTTTCCAAGTTTTAGTACAAAAATAAGTATTTAAAAAAATAAATATGCTCAATATTTATCTCTGAGCATATGATATATTAAAGCAAGATGCAAAAGTCTTAATTTTTCAGTGCAAATTCGACCTTACTGCGCATGCCTCAACATTTTTTGAAGGAGGAATAAAGCAGGAAATAGAATTAAGAAGAATCAAGAGTATTGGGGAAAGAATAGCTCGCATCTTCACTGCTCACAACCCTACCCCTAGGAAATACTCATTCTAAATTTTTCTCCATTCTATTTTTATTCCCCTTCTTCGAGGGAGCATCCATTCTTCCACCTGCTTTGTTTGAGAGAGGGGTGAACAAAAGCGACAGGGATGGATGCGCTTTTACTTTTTTGAAGGCTGGAAAAGAAAATGGGAGGAGGGGGGTTCTCCCCTTCTACAGAAATTGAAAAAAAGTCGTTTTCTGGGGAAGAAAGCATATTTTAAAAATCGATAAAAATAATTCTGACGTAATTTTCACACGGGCTGTAAAACCTTTATATTTATAACCATTAAAAAATCCCTGACGGCTCGGCCTACAGGCACAGGTAGATTTCGAAGACGCAGAACGTGGGGTGCCTGTTTGTCGGGAATTGCGGAAGAAATGACCTTTTTGCGGATGATGCTGCAGTTGAAACCGCCTACTTCAAAACGAAACTTGTTTGCAGGCTGAGCCAGCAAGGATTTTTTTTTTTTTTTTGCTATAAGAGTTGGTCCTATAAAAAACATGTCAATATAAAAGTTTTAGATAATATTAAGAGGATTTATAATATATTTAAGCGGATTTGAAATATTGGGAATTGACGAAGTTATGAATTTTTTTCTTCTAAAACCCCCCTTCCCTCCCCCCCTTAAGGCAATTTTTAATTATATCAAAAATCTGTCATACATAAGTTTTTGGCCCTGTTCCTAGAAGTAATAATAACTTCAAACGGATTCGATACGTATCATAATTAAGAAATTATGGGGGGTTTTTTCTGTTTTCACAAAAAGCCCCCCCCCCCCTCCCTTGGTTTGATTTTGCCCATTAACGAACTTGACCGAGATTTTATGTCCCTTGATTTTATGTATCAGTTTCGAAAAGATGCGGGAGTTGGAACCACCTACTTCGAAAAATAACTTGTTTGCAGGCGGAGCCGGCAGGGATTTTTTTTGTTTTTAATTTTTTTTTGCTATAACGGTTGGTCCTATAAAAAACTTGTCAATATAAAAGTTTTAGATAATACTAAGAGGATTAATAATAAATTTACGCGGATTTGATATCTTGTGAATTGACGAAGCTATGATTTTTTTTCTCCTAAAACCCCCCTTTTTTCCCCCCCTTGGGGCCATTTTTAATTATATCAAAAATCTGCCATACATACATTTTTGGCCCTTTTCCTAGAAGTAATAATAACTGTAAACGGTTTCGATACGTATAATAATAAAGAAATTATGGGGATTTTTCTGTTTTCACAAAAAGTCCCCCATTTCCCCCTTGGTTCGATTTTGCCCATTAACGAACTTGACCGAGATTTTATGACCCTTGATTTTATGTATCAGTTTGGAAGAGATTTATGCAGAATTTTTCCAGTTATCGTGGTCAGAAAAAAGTGACATATATATATATATATATATATATATATATATATATATATATATATATGAATGGAGATTTTCTGTAATTGATAAATTAAAAAATGAAATTATAAAAAATTATCATCATATTACACATGAAGCTTTTAAAAACATAAATAACCATATATCAGAATTACAAAATAAATTTATAATTACTTATGTAGATAAATCTCCAAATAATTATGCTATCATTTGTAAAGAATACTATAAAGTGTTAATTCACAATGTAATCAACACAAGTAATATTTTTAAAATCCCTGACGGCTCGGCCTACAGGCACAGGTAGATTTCGAAGACGCAGACCGTGGGGCGCCTGTTTGTCGGGAATTGCGGAAGAAATGACCTTTTTTACGATGATGCGGCAGTTTGAACCGCCTACTTCGAAACCTAACTTGTTTGCAGGCGGATTCGGCAGGGATTTTTTTGTTTTTAATTTTTTTTTTTTTTTGGTATAACGGTTGGTCCTATAAAAAACTTGTCAATATAAAAGTTTTAGATAATATTAAGAGGATTTATAATAAATTTAAGCGGATTTGAAATCTTGGGAATTGACGAAGTTATGCATTTTTTTCTTCTAACCCCCCCCCCTCCCCCCCTCTTAAGGCAATTTTTCATTATATCAAAAATCTGTCATACATAAATTTTCGGCCCTTCTCCTAGAAGTAATAATAACTTGAAACGGATTCGATACGTATCATAATTAAGAAATTATGGGTTTTTTTCTGTTTTCACAAAAAGGCCCCCCCATTCCCCCCCCCCCCACCTGGTTCGATTTTGCCCATTAACGAACTTGACCGAGATTTTATGCCTCTTGATTTTATGTATCAGTTTCGAACAGATGCGGGAGTTGGAACCGCTTACTTCGAAAAATAACTTGTTTGCAGGCGGAGCCGGCAGGGGTTTTTTCGTTTTTAATTTTTTTTGCTATAACAGTTGGTTCTATAAAAAACTTGTCAATATAAAAGTTTTAGATAATATTAAGAGGATTTATAATAAATTTAAGCGGATTTGAAATCTTGGGAATTGATGAAGTTATGAATTTTTTTCTTCTAAACCCCCCCTTCCCCCGCTTAAGGCAATTTTTAATTATATCAAAAATCTGTCATACATAAATTTTCGGCCCTTCTCCTAGAAGTAATAATAACGTCAAACGGATTCGATACGTGTCATAATTAAGAAATTATGTTTTTTTTTCTGTTTTCACAAAAAGCCCCCCCCCCATCCCCCCCCACCTGGTTCGATTTTGCCCATTAACGAACTTGACCGAGATTTTATGCCCCTTGATTTTATGTATCAGTTTCGAAAAGATGCGGGAGTTGGAACCGCCTACTTCGAAAAATAACTTGTTTGCAGGCGGAGCCGGCAGGGATTTTTTTTTGTTTTTAATTTTTTTTTTTTGCTATAACGGTTGGTCCTATAAAAAACTTGTCAATATAAAAGTTTTAGATAATATTAAGAGGATTAATAATAAATTTACGCGGATTTGATATCTTGTGAATTGACGAAGCTATGATTTTTTTTCTTCTAAAACCCCCCTTTTTCCTTCCCTTGGAGCCATTTTTAATTATATCAAAAATCTGTCATACATAAATTTTCGGCCCTTCTCCTAGAAGTATTAATAACTTTAAATGGATTCGATACGTATAATAATTAAGAAATTATGGGGTTTTTTCTGTTTTCACAAAAAGCCCCCCCCATCCTCCCCCCTTTGGTTCGATTTTGCCCATTAACGAACTTGACCGAGATTTTATGCCCCTTGATTTTATGTATCAGTTTCGAAAAGATGCGGTAATTGGAACCGCCTACTTCGAAAAATAACTTGTTTGCAGGCGGAGCCGGCAGGGATTTTTTTTTTTTTTTTTTAATTTTTTTTTTTGCTATAACGGTTGGTCCTATAAAAAACTTGTCAATATAAAAGTTTTAGATAATATTAAGAGGATTAATAATAAATTTACGCGGATTTGATATCTTGTGAATTGACGAAGCTATGATTATTTTTCTTCTAAAAACCCCCTTTTTTCCCCCCTTGGAGCCATTTTTAATTATATCAAAAATCTGTCATACATAAATTTTCGGCCCTTCTCCTAGAAGTATTAATAACTTTAAATGGATTCGATACGTATAATAATTAAGAAATTATGGGGTTTTTTCTGTTTTCACAAAAAGCCCCCCCACCCTCCCCCCTTTGGTTCGATTTTGCCCATTAACGAACTTGACCGAGATTTTATGCCCCTTGATTTTATGTATCAGTTTGTAAAAGATTAATGCAGAATTTTTCCAGTTATCGTGGTCAGAAAAAAGTGACATAGATAGATAGATAGATAGATAGATAGATAGATAAACTTTTGAACTAGGGGTGGTTTTGGGGTCTGGGAGTCATGATCGGCGTAGATCTGCAAAAATTTTTCAAAATTTCCAACTTAGGTGAGAATGTAATAGGTAGTATTTCTTATGAAATCTACCTAAAACTGAAAGGGTTTGGACAACAAATGCTTTCTTAGGAGCACATTTATCACTAATTGTCATAGTATTTTTTATTTTAGGTTCATTTAAGGTTTTATCAGGGCCTGGGAAACTCCGGGCGGCTCTACTAGTAGGTGTTAATAACCGAAATAAAACAGTTATTAATTAATATTTTTTTCAAGGAAATTTCTCCTACGCAGCGGAATTATAATTGTTAAATCGTATATAAAGTTCAAAGCATAGACATAATTTTAAGTACATTAAATTAAAAAAAAAATTGCAACCAGGTATAATGTTGTCAAAAGTGAAAAAAATAATTGGAAATATCCAACTGAGTTCTTTGTACTCTAGAATACATTGCAAATACCCCAAAATTTAACACAGACAACTTCAGAATGATTTATTTAATATATAAAAATTTGAAAGCTGTCGCCCAATTTTAAATTATTGGAACAATACGGATTGTCGAAAGAAAACGAAAAAAAGTGAGATTTTTTTCAAGCAGAACTTTTATGTTTTAAATATCAATATTTCTGCACCAAAATTATACATGGCCATTGGATACATATTCTATTTAATACATTGTAACGTTTTCAAAGCTGTATTACAAAAATAAGTACTTAAAAAAAAAAAAAAAAAAAAAAAAAAAGATGCTTAATATTTACCTCTGAGCATGTTAATAACAAACTAAAACAATTTTAACACACAATATCTAAAAAATAATATTTTTTCACCGATATTTTTCCCAGGCAGCGGAATTATAATTGTCTAATGAAAAGATCAAAGCACTGGCATAATTTTATGTATATTAAATGAAATAATTTGTACCCAGATGTTGTTAAAAGTGAAAAAAAAAAAAAAAAAAAAAAAAAAAAAAATTCAACTGGGCTCTTTATATTCTAGAAGTCATTGTAAATACTCCAAAATTTAACACAGCCTATTTAAGAATGATTATTTTAACATATTATATTTTCAAAGCTGTAATACAATTATAAGTTATTGAAATATATATATATATATATATATATATATATATATATATATATATATATATATATATATATATATATATATATATAACAGGATGTATTAATATCTATTTAAACGTTAGACAATTTTTCTAGATTACGATTTTACCGATCTGCTTTATTTCGTAGAAATAAAATTATCGGCATTCTGGTGAAAATATTAAATTGTTATAATTCACCAAAGAATTAGAATATATAACATTACACACTTACAAATTCTAGATATAACAGTGAAATGGAGAAAGGGTTAGTACTTACATTCGACAGATTACATACAGTCTGGACTTCATCTACAGAGATAACAATTTTTTATAAACTCAATAAATGAAAGTAAATTTTAAGTAGAATAACATACTCGCAATGAAAATTACGGTATTTTTGTTTTAATTTAAGAACAATCTAATTTTCAAATCGAAACACACGGCAGAGAAAACAAACGTATTGAATTCCTTTGTGTACAGCTGCGCGTCAAAGTGCGTTTTGAGTAAGACCGCGACTGTCACGTGACTTTTAACCGCGGTAGCCCTATGCGTAAGCCCCGGCACTGATGCACCGCCCCCTGAATACTAGGCCTGCGTGCTGAAAAAAATGGCGGTTGTCGCAGGCGGAATCGTTTGTACAGTCCCTCGAACTTCAACACCAATAATATCTAAAAGTTATCTTTAACTTGTTTAATCTCCGAAAAACAAGGCGAAGAAAACTTTTAGAAATTATTGGTGTTGAATTTCGAGGGACCGTTCAAACACTGAAAAAAAAAAATCGGCCTGCGACAGCCGCCATTGTTGTCAGCGCTCAGGCCTAGTATTCAGAGGGCGGTGACTGATGCACCGACCCATGAATGCTAGGCCTGCCCGCTGACAAAAATGGCGGTTATTGAATTTTAAAATCCATCAGTCATTTTTGGGACACCCGGTACATACATTTAGTATAAAGACGTTGAAATTTCACTAAAATATGCTTAGCTAATTTCACGAAACTGTATGCGCAGTCTTCAAAATTACTGTTTTGAATAAAATGATTTTAAAAAGGAGTATTCCTTATGCCGTACGTATATAGTCATAGCTAAAGTTTGTTTTACCAATTTTTATTCTTATACAAAGTTCTGAAAGCGGCTTTGATTAAAATATTTCAAATCAATTAACTTTTAAATATGAGTGAATAAAACAGTTTTCTATTTTTTTATCCATAGGTACATGACTCATTAAATATGAAGGCATTAAATGTGCATGCAACCTCGTTTTCTTTTATCTTATTATTATAAAAAAGCTTTTATGAATTATTTAAAAAATCTATTCGTAACATTTAAATAATTTAAATGGGTAACAATACTTTGATGCCCTGAAATTTAAGTCCGTTTCGGGAGTTTTTTTTTTTTCTTTTTAAAGAAATGCGAAATATTTATAAAAAATTATTTAAAGTAATTTATTATACTCACTGTAATAAAATTTTCGTAAAATTTCAGTAGTTGTACCCTAAATTAACGGTACTTTTATCGTTTTCATTCTTTACGGTATGAGTACCGTACTTCTAAGGTATATTAAGCGTAAACAAAACGTATATGTGTCATTTCGATTATAAACGGTATTTATACAGTAAAATGATAATTTTTCAGTAAAAAATCTCTATTTATACCGTAAAATAATTATTTTTCAGTAAGGAAAAAGCCGGTTGCCCCGCCTCAGTGTACGGCAACCGCTGATGGGATGCTCTTGCTCTTGTTACGTAAAGCGTGCAGGCCTCAGGAGAGGGGGGGGGGGGGGGGGAATGCAACCGTTACATATACCGTTCAGTTAAATTACGTTATATATACTGATCACGAAGTTGCCAGTAAATGTTCCGTAATTGTTGACCTTTACAGTGCTGCATATATTAAAGTAGAAAATTGTATTTTTCTAGTTCATATATTAAAAAAAAATGGTGGCTTGATTGGTGATTTTTGGGAGCACTTTGAACAAGTAATATAAAAAAAAAAAATTAAGTCAATTCCTACTTTTTAATCATAAATATATAAAATAAACCCGCGCAGCATTAATGTCCCACGTTATCTTTATTGAACATTATTTTATAATCAACGTTGCGGTATTTTATTTCTGTGGCATCACTCATTTGAGATAAACCTTTCATTTCATTTATGAAAACAATGGGATGAATTTTCTTCTCCGATTAAAAACTAAAATTAATTAATTAAATTGAATTAATATTTGAAAAAACTGTATTAACATAAAGTGTCATCCACTACAAGTTTAAAAAAAAATTATTTGAACTTGAGGGGATGAATAGAAAATATTTTATTAACGATTGAAAATTTGAACAAGATATATATATAGAGAGAGAGTGTGAGCTAATAGTAGGAATTTAAAAAGGAGGGGCGAGTGGTAGGAGCTCGATAACTCATCGTAGAATTGACCTAGATAAGTGAAAAAAAAATTGTTTAGCCCAAAAGCAAGTGAAATACATAGCCATTTAAAAAAAATAATAATATATGCATCTTCAGTAATATCTTCAAAATAGCATTCATTAAAACTCATATGTAGAATTTCAGCCAAAACTTTCGTTACGCACAGTTATACAGAAAAGTCAGGAATCGCAATTTGAAGTTATCGAATAATACATAATAGAATAGCTATCTATATATTTAAAACGAAAAGCGTATTCTGTCAAATCCACATGAAAATCGTCTCTTTGCACATGCGTTTTTTTTTTTTTTTTTTTTTTTTTGAGGTTTCTACCCTCAGAAACGGGAAACCTGATTGATAAATCACCTGTTTAGCCTAGGGGGATTGAAAAGGGTTGATTGAAAACGGATGAAGCCGTACAATTGCACTGAAAGCATAGACCTTCTAATTTATTTTTGCTCTGAGGTTGTGTCAATAAGAGAAAAGACATGCTGATTTCGCTCATAGTAGACGATATAATTCATTTCACTGAAATAATAACGATGATTTTTTACATTGTAAAACTAGTTATAGCACGAAACGAACGCACCTCATTAGTCACGTGAATTTCCAACTTGTTATTTTTATATCTGTATTAATGCGTGTGCGTATCTCTATTATCGCTCGCGCTTCGCGACCTTGGCTACGACCTTGGCGAAACTGACTGCAACTTGGCGTAATAGTAATGTTGGGGTTCGCTATAACAAATATAGGTTTGTGCATTGATGTTTAATGGTATAATGCGGTGATAACAAATTGCATTTACGACTATTCTCAAATCCAAACTTGCAACTTTCTGTCATATTCACGAATGCATTTTTATTCTCAAATGCACAAAGTTGCAAGTATATATATATAAACTCGGTTTATGGCGTCAGGTGCCGCCATCCAAAAAATCTACTTGAGACCACTCCATTTCTTAAGGTAAAGGGTCCATTCCTCCTTCAGACCCCTATCCCTCATGGCTTCTTTTATACCATCCATCCAGGTCTTTCGTGGTCTTCCTCGTTTCCTCTTTTGATATGTTCTATAATTAGATGCGATTTTGGGTAGTCTCTCGTCACTCATTCTTTTAACATGACCATACCAGATTAATTGCTTCTTTTGGAGATCGTCTAATATAGTTCCCTTTATTTTCATCATTTCTTTGATTCTTTCATTTCTTATTCTTTCTATTATTGATATCCTGCATGAGCGTCTTAGGGCATCCATTTTCACTGCTGCTAATTTCTTTCTTTCTATCTCCATAACTCTCCATCCCTCAGTTTCATATAACAATATGCTCTTTACAATAGAGTTGTATATATTATATTTTCTTTTCCTGGAGATCTCCTCACTCCACCAAATAGAATTTAATAGTTTTACAGCCTTTCTTCTTTGACAGATTCTGTATTTAATCTCATGTGACTCTGTGCCTTCTCTATTAATGTCTACACCAAGGTATCTATAATACTCGCAGTATTATAGATATAATACTGCAGAACTATAATACTCGAAGCTTCATATTTTTATGTTATTATTTAAATTTAGTTCTGTCTCACTTCCTAATATAATACATAGGTATTTGGTCTTACAAACTTTCATGTTAAGTCCCTATTTCCCAAGTATTCCTAATCAAATATTGAATATGTTTTCCATTTTCCTATATAAACGAAGTTTCTGTCAGAAAATGGCGACAAATTTGGCATTTGTCAAGATCCTCGTCTAGGAATTAACCATTATAACTTTTTGTAAAACATTTACAGAAAAATTAAAAATACTACTCGATTCCTAATTACTTCAACAGTCATGCTCTTGAATTTCCTGCTGTTGCATATAAAAATGATTCAGTGAATGTATCAGAAAGTTTCATGTTTATGAGCGAAAAAAAAATTCCTGAGAATTAAAACCTCTAAAGAATTTAAATCTATTTATTTAGCATATTCTCTGTTAAAGAAGTGATAACTGAAGGTTCTGATAATGTCTTTGCAATTGAATTTCAACGCAGTTATGTAAAAATATTTTTTTTATTCCAAACTTCGAAAAAAAATTAGAAGAATTATTAAAACATAACAGAATTCTTCTGTTACATTCATTACTTAATTCGTTAATATATATTTTTTTAGAAGATTTGTTTTCTACAATTTGTTTTTTACAAAACAAACTTGTTTTTTAAACTTGAAACTTGTGTGTTGAAACTTGTTTTTTACAAAACAAGTACTGTAGTAAGAAAAAGAAAAGAAACAGAGGGTATGCGCTATAGGGAGAGGTGCCGTTTACCACCGTGTACTATACCACTGTGCAAAACTGACACTGAAATAATAATAATGAGCATTCTTTCAATGTTTAGTTCCATCTATAAATAACAGATAGCAGCACCATAATTAAAATTAGTGTTTAAATACTTCTTGTAAGTACAGATGGCAGCACCATAAAAGTTTGACTTGCAATACTTAGAAGCATGGAATCGTAGCCTATGATAGAGATCTGCACGGCCAGGCTCGGGCCTATTTTCCATCACGGCCAGTGGCGCAGCCAAGGGGGGGGGTTTGGGAGTTAAAACACCCCCCAGAGCTAAAAAAATTACTATAATTGCCGCTTATATGAATCAAAACTACTAAAGTTAAAATTAAGTTTTTTGGCCTTTCCGCCTTGGCAGAATCCACCGCTCTTTTAAATCAAATTCTATTCAACAATGTGATTCAATTAAATGGCGAAAATTCTACTTAAAACTGTGAAAGCGCATATTACACGCATAGGTTATGTCAAAACTTGATTTTTGGACGGCGTCACTTTGTCGAGACATCTTATAGTACAAGATGGGTCATACACTCTCACACAGACGCTTTGAGTTATATAGTCTGTTTTTTAATTGCATTTCTGTCTTTGTTCCACGTTTGAAACAATAACAGATCATCGAATTCCAGAGAAAAAAAAAACATACACTTTGTAAGTCTCTCTCAGTTTCAAGCGGCTTTTTTTGCGTTTTTTGCTCTCAGTTATATCTAAGACCAAGCTATGTGCGTACCCAGGAAAAAAATCTTTGCAAAAGTAAGAATTTAAAAAAAGTACTTAAAGTTATAAAAAGCTATTTTTCGATTATGAGCAGCTTTTTGCAATCGGTGTTTCTTTCGAATCATTTTTTTCGTAGGGGGTCTGTACACAAATTTAAAGACTATATTTCATTTATTGGTAATGTAGCAACGACGTCTTGCTTATGATGGAGATTCATATATTTATCGTTAAAATTTTATAAATTAGTTGTGGTTCCTCTTTTAGCTATTTTTAATTTTATCGCGCTTCTGTGAAAAGAAAATCTCTTTCCTTTCTATTTAAAATTCAACAATTCTTAAACTCTTTTATCCCAGCTTGAAGTGATCCTTTCTCAATTAATGTACATGTCTAAAGTTTTTCTTCCGTATGTGCTTGCGGTTTTCATATGAGAAATGAAATCATTTTCAGTTTGGGTTGGGTTGGGTTGGGTTGATTATTGACGGCCAATTATCGCCACTAGGGATATAGGCCCAGGGGGAGTGCCCTTCGTGGGGGTCTTTCTAAGGGAACCTAATCCGTATTTACGCATGGAGAAAATCCACGGCTCATTTTCAGTTTGGCATCTGCGCGCTTTCCTAAAGCATACATTTTGGATCACAGAATAAATAATGATAAAATGCAACGTCTATTTCTCGATACATCTGCATGCTAAAATTCCTGCAGATGTTAAGTTCGGAAAGTTAGTTTTCTGTTGTTATAAAGATGCTGATATATGGTAATCTGGTTTGGCGGTTTGCGTTCAAAAAAATTAGAATGTGCTTCTCCCTAACGAATTTTCTTCTGTACCCTATGGGTCGACGCGGATAAATTTGTGGCATCTCAAAAAAAGGCATTCGATTTTGAGTTTTCATGATGTGAAGATATAGACGTTCTGAGTGCTGGGGGACCGCCTCATTTTTTCAATTATCTTTCTTCAAATAAAATATTTTTTTTCATGGAAGCCTCAAGTCTCCGATATGTTTCTTCACAGGATGAGAGCCTTCGGGTTCTTGCTTATAGCGTATATGTATGAGCTCCGGTACTCTTTTTTCCTAGAATTTAAGACCTGCCTGTGAGTATGGATTTTGAAAAAAAAAGGCGTTAAATGCATTTTTTTAGAAAAATACTATCTATAATTACGCACAATTTTACGCTAACCATGCATTAATTTAAATTGATCAGCAATATATTAGTTATGCATTGATTTACACTTATTACATTTTAACGAATGCTATCTGCATGTCATTAAAATTATACTAGCTGACCCGTCCGGCGGTGCCTGGGCTCATAATTACCTCAAATTCGTATGATTATATATCTTATATCAATTTTTATTTTTTAATGAAATTTTCACTAAAAAATATTGATTATTAGACAGAAAAGCATTTTTAAAAGACACCTTGTTTGTTTGTTTTTTTTTTCCTCTTAAGGGTCTCTCGTTTCATAGTTTAAAAAAAAAATAACCCCAGTTGTCTGAATTCTATAAATTTTTCATCAGTTATAAACAGATCTTGACAAATGCAGTCGGCAGGTCGCCACTGGCGACCTAGTTTTTCTATCTAGCCACCAAGTTATTTAACCTGATTTTTTTTTTTTATTATTATAATTTTTTGTACAAAAATTGACCTAAGAAATGACCATAAATGGCATTTTTTTTTCATTTTCGGCATTTTTAATTAAGTAAAAATAAGTTTAACAAATGCAAATTTTAAATTAATAAAAAATAATTATATGACTGACTTCGTCACGAAAATAGGCAGAAATTGTTTTCCTGCTTCACTGTTTCATCCATGCTCCCCTCATCAGATATAGATTTTGCAGCACTCACTTATCCAGACATTTGAAACCTTCGGCAATCAGCATTTCCTGAACATACCGGTTAATGCAGCCTTTACATTTTTTTTTCATAGATAAATAATTTTGATAAATTTCATTAGAAAACTTTGTTTATACCATCTTTTTAAATGATGTAACTGTTCTAAACTATGTAACTAATAATCCTACATTAGGCTTATTATTTTTCTAAATTAATTGATAAAAAACTTTTGTGCTTTTGAAAATTAGTGACTTCGGAGGGGAGCAGGTTATATTTTTTACTGGTAACTAGAATTTTTTTTACTGGCTACCAGATTTTATCAAATTTGCAAAGCCATGGTTATAAATATAATGGTTTTACAGACCGTGGAAAAATATTGATATCTAGCTGTAAAAAAAATGCTTTCTTCTCGGGGTTTTTTTTTTTTTTTTTTTTTTTTTTTTTGGTGACGTGTCCTTTAAAATAACAGCACAAAAAAGTTACTTTCCGAAAGCTCTGAAATTTTATTCGATTGCAAATATAACTGTATCCAACCCCTCTTTAAAATTCCGTGAAGAAGGTCTAAGTCTTTGACTAAAGTCGAAGAGAACAGAGTCACAGAGTCACGTCAAAAAAGACTAAGTCACATTTAATACTGAAAACATGAGCCGACGCCGAGCAAACCCACCTCAAAATACCCAACTTTCTTTTTGCATTGTCATCGAAAAATTCTCAGATTTTTTTAAATACTTTTATTCATCAGAGCGTTTCCAAATTTTTGTAGGCGCTGTAATTTTAATCTTCCAAGATGCTTTTAATGGATTGTGTCGAAATACAGACGTTTAGTTACTTTTAGCATAGAAAAAAGATCGTCTTCGAAAGGCCCGATATGACGTGAGGTTCTAAATAAATCGTAATTTAGAATGCTTTCAGCTGTTTCACACCTTTAAATTTACCATTTATAATAAATTCTTTATGCCAAGCATTTCCATCTTAAAAGTAATCTCTATACTAAATTTCAAGTTTCTAACACTAACAGTTTCAACTAAATCATAATTTAGAACACTTTTAGAAAGTTTTCAGCTCATTTCGTCCTTTTAAATTTTTAAATGTTTTTTAAAATGTTATAAGGAAGCATTTACTACATAAAAGTAATCATCATGCCAAATTCCAAGTTTTCATACCAATTGTGTCACATAAATCGCAATTTTAGAATGCTTCTTACTCTTGCGTTCTTTTAAATTTCGAATTGAAAAAATAAATTCTGGGGAGCATTTACATCTTTTAAGTAACATCCATATAAAATTTCAAGACTAGAGTCCTAAAAGTTCTAAATGACTTGTTACATTTGGCAAAAAGCAAGGTAAATAAGTCTATTGAAAATTTTGTTAAAATTGCTTCATTATTATTAAAGTTAGGAATAAGAATTCGTGATTCTCTTGTAATGAAACCTTGTGTATTTTTGATTGAACAAATGGATTCCAACTCTGTTATTTTCTATGTAAAAATTATTTGCTGTTGTGTGTTCTTCCATCTTTAAGTTTTCCCCTCATCATTTTTAAACACTTAATAAATCTAACATAGTTTTGTGTTATTTCATTGGTGCATTTTATAGTTTGTAACTCTAATATTGTAAACGCTGTTTAAATGAATCATAACCAACTTAATTGCGGAGAAAAGCATTATGATTTCATTCATTTAAAAGACTGATTCCATTAACCGATGATCCATATAACCGGCGACCACCTTTATTATAAGTTCAAACCCCCCCCTAGAACCGAATTCTGGCTGCGCCACTGATCACGGCACTTGGGTCGGGCCTAGTTATTACTTTTTACAAGCCGGGCCTCGCTTTGTCCCTGACGGATCAGGCCGTCCTTTAAATTATTTTTTCGGTACAGAGCCGGGACTGGTTTCATTCTTCCTAGTCTTCACGCGCCAAAATTTTCAGTCTTGGTTTTGACCCGTATGAAAACCATTGTCTCGGTGTGGCCTGGTCCGTTCGAAGGTCAGTAAAATAAGCCCTGGCACAAAAAGCTTTGCAAACATGCATACATTTTTAAATCACCATTAATCTACAATTAAACATAAAAATTTTATTATTTTTAAAGAATAGTAGATTTATGCAGTCAAAGAACGATCAGCACAACAGTCAAAGAACGATCATCATCTGAGAATTATCCATTATAAATATGATGCAAAACATTTACAGAAAAATTTAAAAATGCTACTCGATTCCTAATTACTTCAACAGTCATGCTTGTGAATTTCCTGCTGTTGCATATAAAAATGATTCAGTGAATGTATCAGAAAGTTTCACGTTTATGGGAGAGAAAAAAATTCCTGAGAATTAAAACGTCTAAAGAATTTAAATCTGTGTATTTAGTATATTCTCTGTTAAAGAAGTGATAACTGAAGGTTCTGATAATGCCTTTGCAATTAAATTTCAACGCAGTTATGTAAAAGTAAATTTTAGATAATAGGAGTTTTCGAAGAATTACTAAAACATAAGAGCATTCTTCTTTTACAATCATTATTAATTCGTTAATATTATTTTTGTTAGAAAATTCAAAACAAGTACTGTAGATATAAAAAAAAAAAGAAAAGAAACACAGGGTATGTGATATAAACAAAGGCTATATGCTGTCTACCACCATATATCCTTCAATACTCCACTGTACAAAAACCGACACTAAAATAATAATAATAATAATAATAATAATAATAATAATAATAATAATAATAATAATAATAATAATGAGTTTTTTTTTTCAATGTTTAGTTTCATCTATGAATAACAGATGGCAGCACCATGGCTAAAAATTGGTTTTTAAATGCTTCTTACAAGTACTCAACACCATATAACCAAGGCAGCACCATACAGTTTTGATTTTCATTTCTTAGAAGCTTGAAATGTATATGCTATTTAGCAATTTTACATAACAAACCAAACTAGAGCTCCTATAATAGGAGTCTTAAACCAAACGGAACTAACTTTTTTTTTTTCTTTCTGTTATCCAGTAATTGGATCATACTGCCGTTTTTGCTTCGAAATTTTTAATGATTTTCTCAAATTATTATTTTTTCAATTATTATTATTTTTTTTAAATTTAAGATATGAGATGAAGACTAACCGAGATGTTTCGTTTTTCTATGTTATTTTGTAATGTTTTATTACAACAGAGCCGTACATAGGGGTGTGCAACAGGTGCGGCCATACAAGTCCTCGTGCTCGTAAAAAAAAAAAAAAAAAAATAATAATAATAATAATAATAATTAAAAAATAAATAAATATGTAGCATTTGCTTGGTTGCGAGTTATTTGTGTCACGAAAAAAATATATAGTATATATACAAATATGTTTATTTATAAAATACAAAAAATTTCAGCAATAAAATATGTTAAGCAAAAGACGCCTAAAAATACAAAGTAATTAGATGTCAAAAAGGTATTTAACTATTACTTTTTGTATTTTATTGTTTAATGAAATTTTCTTTTTCTTATATGAATATCCCTGTTCCTGCCCACACTCTACATATGTCTAAGGTAATCAAATTTTATAAAGGTACTCAAATTTAAAGCTTTCACAACTTTAAAATTTATAGCTTTTAAAATCCTATCTCTCTTTTTTTTTAAACGTCTCAAATTTATCAACTTTTTAAAAATTTAAAGTTTTTTTTTTTTTTTTTTTTTTTTTTTTTCAATCAGAAACTGTGTAAATTGCGTAAACTACATCATTTCCTCCCAAAGTTTTGAGGCCACACCAGTATACTCAAAGCTGGTATAAGGGAAGTGATGGGTTCGAACCCCTGTCGCATTCGTCGACCTAACCGTTTGGAGTTTTTCGTGGTTTTCTTCTAACCTTGCCGTAAATATGGGTTAGGAACCCTTTAGAAAGACACCCACGAAGGGCCATCCCCCCCCCCCCTATGGCCTATATCCCTCGTGTAGATAATCGGCCTTCATAAATCAAACACCCAACCCCAAATTTTGGACGAAATTCGGTGGCGTTTGGTTCCCATAAGTTCGCCCCCAGAAGGTGATGTTTTTTTCGGTTCTTTGATGCGGGGTTCTTTTGCCGCACTGCAGAAGAATGTGACGTATAGCTGAGGAGGATCCCTGGCATGTTTATCACCTCCCCTAGAGAGATAATTTCTTTTGTTGATTTTGTGCGGTTTATTTTCAAATCATTGAAGAGATATAATAAAGGTCACAAATGACCACAGAACCTTTGGAAAAGAAAGAGAAATGCGTCAAGCATAAATTATGAAACACTTTCCAAAATGTCCAGATATTATTAAAAAATCACCGATTAATAAGGTGAAAGAGAAAGTCTAAGTAAACAAGGTCAAGGTCAAACCGGGCGGAGAGACCTACCTTTCGGCTTCAGCTCAACTAGCCCCGCCCATGTCTAAGTAAACAATTTTAACAAGCTTAACACATTTGAAAACCTAATTTCAGGAATTACCATCAATAGTCGGAAAAGTACGCAAATTCTTTTGTGCAGCCCTGTATATGATCTATATAGAATTCGCACACACCATGTAATAGGCAGAAAATTGTTTCAATTTAAAAACGTACCGTAACTTAAAATGCACTTCCAGCAATTATTGTTTTTAGACAGTACTATAACCGAATTATTTTGTGTGTCCCTGTAAATGAGTGATGAATGCCAGCTAGACCATATTCTTTAGCAAGCCTCTTGTACTGCACCTCAGTGATATATATCAACTAAAATATGTTTGAAATAGTGTAACATCATTAAAATTTACCGCAAATGATTCCCCCCCCCCCCATTGCCCGTAATGTAACGGTATTCTTTTGAGTATCACTGTAAAGGAACTATAAACGCTACATCCTTCATTTTCAATACCAAATATGCCTCAATAAACCTCATTAATATAGTAGACTCCCTCAAATCCTCAACCTTAAAATCTGCAAATTCCTAAAATTCGCACATCGTTTCGCACATCTCATATATCATTCTGTACACATTTTAATATGGAATTCTGGTTAATATGATTGAACTCATGTTTTCACATGATGGAAGCATAAATACATTTCTGAAAATTTTCACTGATAGCGCTGATATCAGTGGCTATCACTTTCTTTTATTAATCAAGCTTTTTTTGGTCATTAAGTAATGGTTAAACATGAAATAAAACTTTTTTATTTTAAGATTTTTATGTGAATTATTAGTGTATATTTATAAAGAAAGTTTCACAGAATAATTCAAGAAAAAAATAACTCATCATTATGCATATTTTAGTTGTGCATTATTAATTATTTACTTGACCTTTACTTTTAATATTAAAAAAAATAATACTAATTTTCTTAATTTTCATTATTTTACTTTATTGTAAGCATTCATTATAATTTCAAGTTCATTATTAAATTCATATTACTTTTTAAAAGTGTACACAAAACAGTGACCAGAAATTCACAAAATTCTAAAATTCGCACAAATTCTGGTTTTAAGCTTTGCGTATTTAAGGGAGTCTACTGTGTATATATCAATTGCATGACAATATGAGTTTATTTACGAGAGGTAGAGCACAGACGGATAGACGGCGGACAGAGAGACAGACAAACCGAATTGATTAATCGCATTTCAACTATGTTGGAAAATTTTAAAAACGCGATTACTCATTATTACCTTATACAATTATCAAATTACGGTTTTCGTCATCAGATAGTAGACGTCAGATGCCTTAGAGGTGCGTTTTTAAAAATTATCTCCTTTAATTTAAAATATTTAAAAATTCCTATAAACGTTGAAATTTCTGTTTGATGAGATTTTATTATCTTCATAAAACCAATTAAAATTTAAGGATACATTTTTTTTTTTTTTTTTTAACGCTCCTTTTTCGCATGTGAGGTCTACTTTCTGAATGCGAAAACCGTATTTCGATAATTATATTAGGTAATAATGAGTAATCGTGCTTTTAAGTTTTCCCATAAGTTAACCTGGGATTTAGGGATCGGCGAGTTTCACTGAAGCGGCTTTGTATAAGCTTATAAAATAGTTCTCAAATTCACGGCTCAATAATGCAATAATTTCTGGCACATTTTCTGACTCATTTTTAAACGTAAAGACATAAAATTGGCAGACCTAATCATTAAAGCGATTTGGAATCGAATAGAGTATTCCATTTTTTAATAAATAAATTACTTATCTGGTTATAAGCTATTCTTCTCACGTGGGAATGATTTACGATTTTTTGTGGGAGATTGTTGAAATCCAGATATAAATCCACCTTAACGATTGCTGGCATATAAGCAAAACATTGTTCCGAAACCGCAAAGTTATTTTACTGTTCTTCTGAGGAGTTCGAAACTTATTAACAAAAAGAAAAAAGGAGATAAGTATGTGTGCAGACAACCTTTGTTTAAAACTCGTAAATCATTCCGCCTTGACTATCTTTTCCAAAGATTCTGCGGTCATCAACAAAAGAAAGGGGGTCTCAACAAAAGAAAGAGGCGGAGATAAACGTGCCAACGACGTCTACCGCTGACCTTTGACCTCTGGATCCCGATAGAAGCCATATTACATTAAAGAGAGTGAATGAAAACATGAGACGTTCCGATTAGCAAAAGGTTGCGCTTATATTGGATCAACGGCAAAATCTCGTAAATCATTCTCCGGGCCTTTCTTTTCCAAGTGTTCTGTGGTCATCAACAAAAGAAAGAGGGTGTCTCAACAAAAGAAAGAGGCGGAGATAAACGTGCCAACGACGTCTACCGCTGACCTTTGACCTCTGGATCCCGATAGAAGCCATATTACATTAAAGAGAGTGAATGAAAACATGAGACGTTCCGATTAGCAAAAGGTTGCGCTTATATTGGATCAACGGCAAAATCTCGTAAATCATTCTCCGGGCCTTTCTTTTCCAAGTGTTCTGTGGTCATCAACAAAAGAAAGAGGGTGTCTCAACAGAAGAAAGAGGCGGAGATAAACATGTCAACGAAGTCTATCGCTGACCTTTGACCTCCAGACTTCCAACAGAAGTCCCCATAGACCATAATGTAATAGAATTATTTTGTGCGTCCCTGTAAATGAACTATAAATGCTACACACTTCATTTTAATACCGAACATTCTAAAGAAAATCTCAATAACATATATCAATTGCATGGCAATCCGAGTATAATTATGCAAGTTAGAGAACAGACAGACAGACAAATCGAACTCATAAACACTTTTCAACTACGTTGGAAAGTTTTAACAAGTACGAAAAATCATACGTCAAGCATAGATTATGAAACAATTTCCAACACATTCAGAATACTGTAACAAAACTTCACAGTTTAATAAGTAAACAATTTAGAAAACGCACAACAAATTTGAAACATAATTTCAGTAATTACTACCAATAGTCAAACAAAATATCCGAATTCTTTTGCGCAGCCCTGTATAGGATCTATAGATTGACTGATATGTATACTACACATTGAAGCTAAAATTGAGTTTAGTTAAGAAATACCTAGCACAATTGAAAATTCTCCTTCAGGAATTTCCGTCAAAATACCGAAATGTGTGTCAGATCTTTTGATCAGCCCTGTATAGGATCTATAGAATTTATATGCGCCAATTAATATGCAAAAATTTTGTAATATTCAAAAACGCGTACCACAACTGAAAACAAGCAATCAGCAATTATTGTTTATAGACAGTACTGTATCCGAATTCTTTTGAGTATCCCTGTAAATGAACGATACCTTCAATGCGTCATACCTACAATTACAAAATATTTCTGTTAAAATAACAGTTTATTTCTGAAAAGGTAACAATATTTAAGTGTTATAAAACAGAAAATTTGTTAAAATTTACAGATTTCTTTCGTAAACTTTACAGGCTTTCTCTGTAAAAATCACAAAATATTTCTGTTAAAATAACAGTTTATTTCTGTAAAGGTAACAATATTTAACTGTTAAAAAACAGATTTTTTTTTATTTACAGATTTATCTCGTAAAATTTACAGGCATTCTCTGTAAAAATCACAAAATATTTCTGTTAAAATAATAGTTTATCTCTGTAAATATAACGGCATTTAACTATTAAAAAAAACAGAAAGTTCATTAAAATTTACAGATTTTTCTCGTTAAATTTACAGATTTTTCTCATTAAGTTTACAGGCTTTCTCTGTGAAAATCACAAAATATTTCTGTTAAAATAACAGTTTATCTCTGTAAATGCAATGACATTTAACTGTTAAAAAACAGAAAGTTTGTTAAAATTTACAGATTTCTCTCGTACAGTTTACAGGCTTTCTCTGTAAAATTCACAAAATATTTCTGTTAAAATAACAGTTTATATACCTGTAAATGTAACAGTATGAAACTTAAAAAAACAGCCACTTCACGTAAAAAATTACAGATATTTTCTGTAAATTAAATGGTTTTAAACTGGCTCCAAAATTTACAGCTTTTTTCCGTTAATTTGCCAAAAAAAATTTAACAGTGTACCATATTCTACAGTAAGCCCCTTGTAGTGCACCTCAGAGATATGTATGAATTTGAATATGTATAAAATAGTGAAACATCATTAAAATGCACCGCAAATGCTTTTTCTCCAGAAACCGTAATGTAACGTAATTCTTTTGAGTGTCTCTGTAAAAGAACAATAAAAGCTAGAGACTTATTTATTTTCAATACAAAACATGCCTTAGTAAACCCCAATAACATATGAGATGTATCTTTCCAACTAGGCGAAAAAGTCCGGACCAGGATTCGAACCCGGAAATCCCTTTTCTGAAGCTGTCAATGCTCTACCAACTGAGCCATCCCGGACGAATATGGCTTAACCAATTCACTCAGTTAACCTTAATGATCATAGCATCTGGTCTGATATTTGAATCAGCACAACAGTATAAATAACAGGTAATGAGACCTCCAGTAAACGCTGGAAACGTGATTACACTAGATTAATTTTGACACAATTATTCAAAGTGGTAAAGAAATCAATGAGATGTAATCTTCCCAACTGGGCGAAAAAGTCCGGGCCAGGATTCGAACCCGGGATCCCTTGGCTGAAACTAACAATACTCTACCAACTGAGAAATCCCGGACGAATATGGCTGAACCAATTAACCCAGTTAACTTTATCGCCCAGATAGAAAGATTACATCTCATATGAATTCTTTACCAATTTGAATATTTGTGTAAAAATTAATCTAGTATAATCACGTTTCCAGCGTTTACTGGAGGTCCCATTACCTGTGATTTATTCTGTTGTGCTGATTCAGATATCAGACCACTTGCTATGATCATTAAGGTTAACTGGGTGAATTGGTTCAGCCTTATTCGTCCGGGATTGCTCAGTTGGTAGAGCATTGGCAGCTTCAGCCAAGGGATACCGGGTTCGAATCCTGGCCCGGCCTTTTTCGCCCAGTTGGGAAGATTACATCTCATATGAAATCACCACAATCGCAACGACCTATATCGTCACTCACTTGGGTTCAACGGGTGTGATGCGCAGGTGGCGGTGCTCCCACCGGTCGCAGCGCATAGAGGAGGAGCCTCCTGGTCGTGCGCGTTAAAAGTCCCTCAGGACTTGGGTGCGACGGTTGATGCGCCTGACGGGCGCCACTCGGCGTCTGGCGGCGCAGCTCAGTTTTAGCAATTTGAATAACTGTGTCAAAATTAATCCAGTCCAATAACATATATTGATTTCAAGGCAATCCGAGTATATTTCCGTGAGTTAGAGTACGGACAGACGACAGACAAACCGAATTCATAAACACTTTTCAACTGTGTTGGAAAGTTTTAAAAACGGCCAGTGATTAGAATAACTTCTTCGCATCTACATACTGTAAGAAACAAGGAAGCGAAAGCGTGTTTGAACAGCGGTTATAAGAAGAGAGGTCAGACAAAGAATTTGCAGCTGTAAAAAGAAGAAACACAGAAGAATGGAACCGCATTAACTGCGTATATATTTGGTACTTTCTTTTATAACTATCATATATATTATTTCTGCTGTCAACATCCCTTTTTTCTATGCATTTAGAAAACGCACAACAATGGATGAGGTATCGTTCGAAAGGTTTTTGAACCGGCGTCTGACAAAGCACACACACATTTCGTTAAGGCTGTTCATCAGTGGGAATCAGTTCATCAGTGTGTCACAAGTGGGAAATTTACCTGCATTCATCAGCTTGTATCGGAAAATATTTTTAAAATTCCTCACGTTTACCACATTCTATAACTAAATGTTCATCGAAATTTCCCAACAGCATCAAAATACAGTAGAACTTCCCTTTAACGAAGTCCCTATTTAACGAAGTTTTCTACTTAACGAAATTATCTGCAAAACTTTGACTTTGAACATCATTAGCATGTAAATTAATCTCCACATTACGAAAAATATATTCTATATAACGAAGTTTATTCCATTTTTGTACGTATACAGAAGTCAAACTAAGAGGTTGCTGTTGCGATGGATATGCGAATTTATTTCAACGGATTGTACGAAAATGAACACATTTAAATAATTTTCATTCTGCTTAGTGCTAAATGAATTTTTTTTAAATGCAGTGGCGTAATGGAGCAAATGCACTGAAGCAAAAAAATATAAATTAGAGTCAGACATTTACCATTCTGACTTTCCATTGCTGATAAACAATTGCTTTGTACATCCACAAGAATGTACTTCAAAATGCAAATCGAACAACGTCAAAGTTATTTTTGTTCCTGCTAATACTACTTCTAAACTTCAGCCATTAGTCTAAGGAATAATAAAAAAATATTGAAGTACATTATCGAAAAAGACAGAAAAAAGACAATGTAGTGAAAACATTAGTTTGAGAACCTGTGTATCAGAACTGATGAAAGCTTGAGCCAAAGCTTGGGAATGTGACATGATTTCATCGACTGTACGCAACTGTTTTGTAAAAGACGATTTCATAATTGAAACTGAATCAAATGCTTCTGAATCCAGTACACGTTTGTCATATCTGAAGGAAAAATTTCATGAATTTAAATTGATTTCTATTTAACGAATTTTCTTGATAACGAAGCTTTTAAGTGTAATGATGAGACTTCGTTAAATGGAAGTTTCACTGTATTTAATCTCATAATTTAAGAAGGAAAAAAAAACAGACATTCCATATTTATTCTCAAAGTCTAATATTTAGATCATATTAATTGCTGATTAATTCTTATAGTATTCTGAAATGGTAACTCTTAAATCCTTTCAAAAATATGTATAGCTTACCCATCAATAATTATATTTAATTAGTCTAATTATGCTTCATAAACTAAACCAATTTAATATCAGGTATCATTTATCGTAGCTAATTAACCTGCGCCATTATTTTAAAAGAAAACATCATTATGACGTGAAATACCCTGTATCTTGTATATAAATTAATTTAAGATTAAATAAGAAACAAAAATAAGTTATAGAATTTCCCCAAGGGTGACAAGGTGGGAAAGAATCAAGGTCCATAAGCCGTGTTTTATGGCCCATAAAACAAATTAAAACTCGATTTTGTTATACTGACTTAATTATTTCACTTTTTACTATTATAGAAGGTTTATCCTGTATGAATTCAACAACAGTTTTCGCATTTTGTTCGGATTTATATGACTTACACAAGCTCAAAGTTCGTATTATTCGTAGTTTTGGATGAAAAATACGCAATTTCTGCTAATTTTACCTCAATTATTTATATGAGCGCAATCGTGCAACACTTTCTTCTTTACATATATTATAAAATACATCAAAATGTACAATATATGTAAAAATAAAATGTTGCAAAGCTGCGCTCATAGTAAAATATTAAAAAATATATTAAAAATTGAGGTAAGCTTAGGAGAAATTGCGTATTTTTCATCAAAAACGCGAATAATACGAACTTTGAGCTTGTGTAAGTTATATAAAAACAAACAAAATGCAAAAACTATTGTTGAAATCGTACAGGATAAACCTTCTAATATGAAAAAGTGAAATATTTAAGCATGGGCCAAATTTAACATGGGCCAAAAACTAGGGCTGGACGATATCAAAAATTTTATATCGCGGTATATCATCGAGTTAATATCGATATTGGTGATATATCGCGATAACTACCTTAAAATGTGTGGGGATAGAAATATTGCTAATTTCGAAAGACAAATGTACGAGCAATTTAAATACCAACAGATGTAAAAAGCAACAAATCATATATATATATATATAATATATATATATATATATATATATATAAGAGAAAAGAAAAGAAACCCCCAGTTAAACTGAGGGCATTGAGCTCACAGGCTATTCACCATTAATTGTATATTAAACTCTTATTTCAAAGAATTTGAAATAAGCCTCTCGAAAAATAAAGAAATCGACAATATAATAAGGGGGCTCATCTCCCCCGACCCCCTCCTTATAATTAACCAATAAACCCCTAAAACTAATCAGCGAAGCCTCTAATTACAATGAACACATATACAAAATTTGAAGCAAATCCGATAATTCTGTATGAAAAAACCCCATTTATATAAATTAAGGGGGAATTAGTCCCCCGTATCCTCCTTTATACTTAACCAATGAGCCCCCAAAACTAATCAGGGAAGCGCCTTACCACAATGAGCCTATATACAAAATTTGAATAAAATCGAATAATTCTGCATGAAAATCTCATTTATCTAAATTAAGGGGGAGAGGATTATCCCCCTCCACTTTACCCCCTTTATACTTAACCAAAGGACATCCAAAACTAATCAGGTAAGCGCCTTATCACAATGAACCTATATACAAAATTTGAAGAAAATCGGATAATTCTGCATGAAAATCTCATTTATCTAAATTAAGGGGGAGAGGATTATCCCCCTCCACTTTACCCCTTTTATACTTAACCAAAGGACATCCAAAACTAATCAGGAAAGCGCCTTATCACAACGAACCTATATACAAAATTTGAAGAAAATCGGATAATTCTGCATGAAAAACCCATTTATTTAAACTAAGAGGGGTTAGCCCCCCTTTCCCCCTTTATACTTAACCAAAGGGCATCCAAAACTAATCAGGGAAGCACCTTACCACAATGAGCCTATATACAAAATTTGAAGAAAATCAGATAATTCTGCATGAAAAACCCATTTATCTAAATTCAGGGGGTTAGCCCCCTTTTCCCCTTTATACTTAACCAATGAACCCCAAAAACTAATCAGGAAAGCGCCTTATCACAATGAGCCTATATACAGAATTTGAAGAAAATCTGATAATTCTGCATGAAAAACCTATTTAGGTAAATTAAGGGGGAGGGGGGGGGGAATTAGCCCACTTTCCCCCTTTATACTTAACCAATGAACCCCCAAAACTTATCAGGGAAACACCTTATCACAATGAGCCTATAAACAAAATTTGAAGTAAAACGGTTATTTCTATCAAGAGTTATCGCGTTACGTACAAACATACATACATACGTACATACAGAACCGGCGGGCACATTAGCTCTTAGGCTTTGATAGCCTGTGAGCTACCATATAATTTTGCTTTATTATGCAGAATACTAGGTTTGATATTTAAACCTGTTTTTTTATTTCAAAGTGCCATTGAATTCAAAAGAAAATAAATTGCAAATGATAAAAATAAGTTATTGGCTAACAAAATTAAACAAAAACAAACAAACAAAATCACACACACGCACTACACGACACCATACATTCATTTTAATATCAAGGCGCTACCGATAATATTGGCCGAGAAAATTAGCTATAATGCTATCGACTCGAGAATAACTAACAGATACTCTAGCTCGTATTTTATTGGCCATCACATATCAATACCTTGACCTATTGCAACGAAGTTTGGACGAATAGCAACAGCGCAGCATCGAGACGAATAAGTCTGGACGATAGCTGTATTATTCAGTAAAGAAGTTTAAGTAAAGAGTTTAATTTGCAGTTTGAGAGGATAGTAACGAACTTAGACATAATAAGAGAGTGTATTCGTATTGGGATATATTGTGATATTCTTTATTTGGGGATATTAACGAAAGCGAGATAATTAAAGGATAATTGTTGGAGGGAATATTCTGATTGGAATAAAGTAGAGAAGTGAATATAAATGCATGAATCGGACGAAAGGAATGGGTTGAAGAGGTTATTATACGGAATATTCGGCGCTTTTCTTGTGGTTTGAAATCGAGAAAAAAAATGTTTTTTGGATATATCGGTAGAGTCAGAGCTTAACTTAGATATTGTTATACATTGCCAGAGTCAGAGCATAGCTATCAATATTGGGATATATCGTCAGTGTCAGATCTTAGATATTGTTATTGCGATAATTAAGAAATATCAATATTTGATCGATATATTGATAAATAATCCAGCCCTACCAAAAACACGGCTTATGGACCTTTATCCTTTACCTGCATTCATCAGCTTTTATTGGAAATATTCTTTTTTAAATTTCTCCTTTTCGTCACAACCTCTAACTGAATAGTGCATATCTCATAATTTAAAGAGAAATAGATTTTTATTTTCAAAGTCTAATATTTCAATTATATAATGCTGTTCAATTCTATAGTCTGTAATGGTACCTTTTTTATATCCTTGCAAAAAATATGCAGTTTACCTATCAATAATTATATTTAATAGTCTAACTAGCTATTTAACCTGTTCTACGCACGGGAGTTCATGAATTCCAAAGGTTATGATCAAATATTAAAAAATATGTAAATATTAAATAAAGAAATATGCAACAGTCCATGAGCAGTTTGTCACTGGTTTTCAAAAATAAAAAAAAAATTGCTAAAGTCTATGATCCCTTTTTCACCATGTTTTTAAAATTAAAAGTGAAAAGTTGTAGTACGTAAAAAATTCACATCAAATAGACATAATAATGATCGAATATGAAACGAAAATTAGCATAAAAATGCAATAACAACAAACAACTTTAAAATATCTAAATAAGAAATAAGAATTCCTCTGTTAAAGTGTTGATTTGTTCAATAACTATTCGATTTAGAAAAATATTTTTCTGCTGCTGTGCATTTTTTTAATGAAATTTAATTTATAATGTTGCTATGGCAGCAGACGATAAAGCGATATCTTTGGAATAAGGTAATAAATAGAATAAAAAGTTTTGTTGATGTTTGTAATGAAATGTTTTTCTTTATTTTTTAAAAAGGGTAATAATTAAATAATCTCTAATTATTTGCATGAGAGGTAAAAAAATTATCGTAATACCCGCTACAGCTTCTTAGTATTACAGCGTGGCGTACGTAATATGTATATCTCACATTGCAGTAAACATTTAGAAAGTGGTTAGAACTCGCGTGATTGCGGGTTGAACATTAAAAAACGCAAACATTCGTCAAAAACATAAAATTTAAAAAAAAAAAATCAATATAAAATTTTCGAATTTTTTGCCCCAATCGTTCATAGGCCCCCTACCAGCAATCCGTGTGCCACATTTCGTAGCCCTGTGTCCTATGGTGTTTGAGGTTACATAGATAAATACGCGCACGGATTTTAATAGGGTGTTTAATAATATAAACCAATTTGATACCGGATATCACTTATCGTAGCTGATTACCCTGCGTCATTATTTTAAAAGAAAACATCATTATGACTTGAAATACCCCTCTATCTTGTATAAATTAATTTACACTTGAAGAAAAAATAGTTATAGAATTTTTCTATACAACCAGTGTAACAACTGGGAAATTTACTTGCATTTAATTAGAAATAATCTTTTAAATTTCACATTTTCGTCACATCCTATAACTGTATGAGCATCAAAATTACCCAACACCACAAAGATGTTTTAATCTCATAATTTGCGGAAAAACAGCCAGGAATTAGCAAAGATTTCCTTAATTTAATAGCTTATTATCAGATTATGGATAAGATTATTCATTGTAACTTTTTATTTTTCGTATACAGAAAGTTTTGAAGGTCAAGGAGAAAAAAAAACTTTTTTTTTTTTTAGCTCACAGGCTATCAAAGCTTGAGAATTAATGTGCCCTCCCGTTCTGTATGTACGTATGTATGTATGTACGTACGTAACACGATAACTCTTGATAGAAATAACCGGTTTGCTTCAAATTTTGTTTATAGGTTCATTGTGACAAGGCGCTTCCCTGATTAGTTTTGGAAGTTCATGGGTTAAGTATAAAGGGGGAGAACGGGGGGCTAAACCCCCGTAATTTAGATAAATGGGTTTTTCATGCAAAATTATCCGATTTTCTTAAAATTTTGCATATATGTTCATTGGGATAAGGCGCTTCTCTGATTAGTTTTAGGAGTTCATTGGTTAAGTATAAAGGGGGAAACGGAGGGATAACCACCCCCCCCCCCTTAATTTAGATAAATGGGTCTTTCATGCAGAATTATCCGATTTTCTTCAAATTTTGCATATAGGTTAATTGTGGTAAGGCGTTTCCGTGATTTGTTTTGGTGGTTCATTGGTTAAGTATAAAGAAGGATACGGGGGGCTACTCCCCCCCTTAATTTAGATAAATTGGTTTTTCATGCAAAATTATCCGATTTGCTTCACATTTTGTATATATGTTCATTGTAAGAAGGCGCTTCCCTGATTAGTTTTGGGGGTTCATTGATTAATTATGAGGGGGGGGATGTTCCACCTTGATATATTGTCGATTTCTTTTTTTTTTCGAGGGGCTTATTTCAAATTCTTTGATATAAGAGTATAATATACAATTGGCGTGAATAGCCTGTGAGCTCAATGCCCTCAGTTTAATTGGGTAGTTTTCTTTTTTATTTAGCTTACTCATACAAGAGCTATATAACTATGCCGCTTTTTCAAAAACAGAACATTATAAGTAAACATAAGATTTTTATGGGCCAAATTGTGGCTATATGTGAAAAACATTTAAAAAATATGGGAATTGTACTTCATGCTTTTTATTACAAAAAAAGAATAAATTATTTTATTCTGAGAATTCTGATACAACGACAAATGCTGCGTTAATTTCGTTCACGTTATATCCGAGTTAACTGTACCGTTTTTAACACTTTCCAACATAGTTGAAAAGTGTTTATGAATTTGGTTTGTCTGTCTGTCCCATCTCTAACTCGCATAAATATATTCGGATCGTCATGCAATTGATATATGTTATTAAGGTTTACTATGGCATGTAAGGTATTGAAAATTATGTGTGTAGTACCTGTAGTTTTTGTACAGGGGCACTCAAAAAAATTGCATTACATTACTTTCTGTGGAAAAAAACAGCGGTTTATTTTAATGCTGTTATACAATTTCAAACATATTGAAAGGAATCCACAAGGGGAATTTTAAACTGTGCTACGCTTTTCCTAACTGAACTAAAATTTAGCATTCTATGTAGTATATATGCAAATTTCTAGATCATATACAGGACTGCATAAAAAAAATCGGATATTTTCCCGAATATTGTTGGTAATTCTTGAAATTGAGTTTTGAAAGTTTACCAAATTGTTCACTTAGATATCACCCTTCACCATATTAAACGGTAAAGATTTGTAAAATTATTTTCGAAGAGTTGGAAAGTGTTACATAATCTATGCTTGACGCATGATTTTCCGTTCTTGTTTTAAATTTCTTTCATCTATACAAGAAGAAAGTATTGGCTTCATGAAAAATTTCGACTTCTGGTTTTCGACTTTTTTATATACATTTTAGAAGGTTCTGGACACGATTTGACTGAAAAAAAAAAAGAAAAAAAATCTGTCTCTGTGAGTCTGTTTGTATGTGACACAAATTTTGTGCGCGCTCTAACTCATGAGTTACTGCATACAATAGGATGAAATTTCAAATGAAGTTCTATCCTTAAGTGAACTGATGTTGATTAGCGTTTGGGCGAAATCCCCAAAAATGGGGGTGCCGTAAAACGATGATTTGTTCGATTTATGTGATGCTTATATCTCCAATTTATGTGCACATAATTCGACGAAATATCAAATTTAGAATCTTGATGATAAGAATATATTGTTATTCAATTTTGGTTGAGCTTATTTAAGAAGGGGTTGCCGAAATTCGATGATTTGTTCGACATATGCAATGCTTATATCTCCAGTTTAATGCACAGAATTCGACGAAATATCAAATTTAGAATCTTGATGATAAGAATATATTGTTATTCAATTTTGGTTGAGCTTATTTAAGAAGGGGTTCCCGAAATTCGATGATTTGTTCGACATATGCGATGCTTATATTTCCAGTTTAAATGCTCAGAATTCAACGAAATATCAAACTTAGAATCTTGATGATAAGAATATATTGTCATTCAATTTTGGTTGCGGTCGTTTAAAAAGGTGTTGCCAGAATTCGATGATTTGTCCGACATATGCGATGCTTATATTTCCAGTTTAAATGCTCAGAATTCAACGAAATGTCAAACTTAGAATCTTGATGATAAGAATATGTTGTCATTCAATTAAAGTTGCTGTTGTTTAAGAAGGGGTTGCCGAAATTCGATGATTTGTTCGACATATGCGATGCTTATATCTCAAGTGGTAAATGCACAGAATTCAACGAAATATCAAATTTAGAATCTCGATGAGAAGAATATATTGTCATTCATTCAATTTTGGTTGCGGTCATCTAAGAAGGGGTTACCGAAATTCGATGATTTGTTTGACATATGCGATGCTTATATCTCCAGTTTAAATGCATAGAATTCAACGAAAACTTCACGCTTAGCATCCTGAATATGGGAATACATTGTGTAAAAAATCTATTTGCTAAATCAATGCAATTTATTGTACTATTTAAATCGTTCAATGGATTTGATTTATGTAGAAGAAAGTTTTGTGATGACCACAAAATACTAGTTTTTTTTTCCCAAATTTTTTAAAGTATATAGACTATTCTCACTGGGAAAAGTCTCCTTTTTAGTATTATTATTTCAATAGTTATAGTTAGTTAGTTGTATTGGTTTTAATTTCATCTTTCATTACTATAACATTTTTTAACACTTTCCAACATAGTTGAAAAGTGTTTATGAATTCGGTTTGTCTGTCCGTGCTCTAACTTGCGTAAATGTATTTGGATTCCCATGCAATTGATATATGTTATTGAGGTTTACTATGGCATGTTCGGTATTGAAAATGAAGTGTGTATATAGCACTTATACTTATCCGCAATTTCTATTATCCACACATTACACGTTGGAATGTAAACAATGAAAATTGCAGTTAACAGTTAAGCTCATACATAAAGTTAAATGTGGTGTCTTTTTTTCATGAATTATCAATTTTCCAATGAAATAAATGATGATTTATACAAAAAAACAAAATCATATATTTTGTTCCCTGGATTTGAATATAATAATTTGAGCTAAGTAAAAATGACAACCAAATCGAAGTAGCAATTTTTATTTCAAATTGGAATCGATGTTTGGTTGATTGGTTATGCGTAACACAAATGTACACTTTGCTCAAACGCAGATGAAACTAACGTTAACTGACTTTATCTGAACATTGTGTTTGTTTATTTTACAACACAGGTGAATATTTCTTTCAGTAAAATTTCCGTGAGTGTATTTATAACAACTTTTGCTGGTGCATGTGATTCTTCTTACAAGTTATTATTCATTGACTAGCTGCTTAACCCGTTCTACGCACGGGAGTTTATGAATTTAATTCTAAAACCAAAATTAAAAATAAAAATCAGCACAACCAAAATGTATCTATTTAACATGCAGAAAAATATTTTTCTACTACTGTGCATTTTTTTTTAAATGAAATTTAATTTATCATGTTGCTATGGCAGCAGACGATAACACGATATCGTTGGAATAAGGGAATAAATAGAATAAAATGTTTTGTTGATGTTTGTGATAAAATATTTTTCTTTATTTTTTAAAAAAGGCGCATTATTAATTAAGCGCAATTAAATCTCTAATTATTTGCATGCGAGGTAAAAGAATTATCGTAATACCCGAACGTGGCATTGCAGTAAACATTCATTTAGAACTGATTAGAACTCGCGCGATTACGGGTTGAACATGAAAAAAGGGAAAAATTCGTCAAAAACATAAAATTAAAAATTTTTATAACAAATAAATAATTTTTTACCCCAATCGTTCATGGGTCCTTTACCAGCAACCCGAGTGCCAAATTTCGTATCCCTGCGCCCTGTGGTTTCCGAGTTTTTGAGGTTACATAGATACGAGCACGGATTTTAATTAGGGTATAGATAGATAGATATCGAAAGCAGCCAAATTCAAGATTTCAGTGTCTTTCATATACAAAAGCAAAAATCAGTGAGCTTTTAAATTATGCAAAAAATCCAGTGAATGCTGTTCCTACATTTTTAGAGGAACAAAATTTGGTTCAATGGCTACTTTGTCAAGATGAGCTAAACTATAATTCAATCAACGACTGATGACGAAATTATAGCTATTGTTTTAAACCACACTGAAACTGACATTGATTTTGACACTGAATCAGGGGATGAAAACACTAAGATAACTTATGTACAGGGTGTTTAGAACTGGGATATAAATATTTAAATTTCCTTGAGCAACATAATTTTATTTCAGAGCACAAAGTCATGAGTGTTCATAGATTACAGAAAAAAAAAAATATTGACAACTAACCAAAACTTAAACTACCTTTGTGTCAATGTTAAAAAAATGAATAATCAATAACATTTTATTGCATATATTTTAATTTTTTTTTATATTAACTTAGTTATTGGATATATTATGTCAATTTTGCATAATGTTTTCCTTTTCCATTGTAATTATTGTGTAATCAAGGGTCGATACAGGTTTTTTTTTCTTAGGGCCCATTTTGTGAAAAATAAAGGTTATTTTTGTGAAATTTATTATATTTTTGTGAAAAATAACATTTTGTAACGAAAGTTGAAATCGAATTAATCAAATTCGAACCAAGCATTTCTAAACAAAAACTTTTTAAAATCCTTTCGCGGAGGTTTTCCTCTCTGGTAAACTTGTTTGTTTACAAAATACACATTTTAAAACATCACAAAATAATAAATAGTAAGTTTTTATGGAATAGAATTTTGTGAAGGTATCCATTTTATCAAATTGATTTTTGTGAAGGGACCCATTTTATCAAATTGATTTTTGTGAAGGAACCCATTTTATTAAATAGATTTTTGTGAAGGAGACCTAAATAGGCCCCAAATTTTTCCTGGATCGACCCCTGGTAATGTTTCAAAAAATGAATAATCAATAAAAATTGCATTGCATATAGTTTAAATTTTCGTTATATTTAAATATATAAAACCAATTTGCATTATACTTTCCTTTTCTAATGCAATTTTTGTGTAATTGTTCCTAATTTATTGTCCAGCTTTAAAAAATAAAATGTAAACAAAAGGGGGATCTATAATCCGCAAAACCCTCGGTCCCTATGTATGCAGATTTCACAGAGTTGACTGTATCATTATTTCAATAGTTCTTGTTAGTATCAGTATGGTTTATACAGCAAGCAGCGACTTCACTATAAAATTTAAAAGCGATAAAGGAAACCACATGAAAACTGTTACTGAGCGAATTACAACATTTTAGACATTTTTTTTTCTAATATTATAATGATCCATTACTGAATGTAATTTTAAGCACTGAATAATACAAGGTCTTTCGCGAACATATGCGGATAATTTGAAGCCCTCAATACAGTTTTGAAAGTGGCGGAACAATGGGGAAACCTTTTATCATCAGGGTGTGGACTGACTTTGAGCTTTAATTCTTATGTATTTAATGAGGAGTAATATTACCAAAATCATGAATAATGACTAAGGGAATGTAATAAAATTCTACCTCAAGAAACCATAGTAATATTTGTAGATATGATGGCAATGATTATTGATTGGGAAGTTCATTCCAATATCCTATTTGTTTCCACCCTCCCTAGAGTCCTACATCGGGTCGGGTTACCCGCTTTTACCCACACCCGACCCGACCCGCGGTTCGGGTCGAGTTGACTTCTACTCTTTTGCTGCGGGTCGGGTTGACATTCATTTTTTCGGGTTCGGGTTGGGTTTTTACTCTTGCGGGTCGGGTTCGGGTTGACCCGCTTTTTCAAAAGAATGTCCAATATTTTTTTCAGATTAAATATACATTGCGCCACTGAGACATGCGAAAGTAAAAACCATTTTATTGGTTATTTAGCTCTTGCTTGATGCCTTTGTTCTTTGACGACACCAAGTTCTGCAAATATGTTTGCATCAAAACCACACACGACTGCAAAAAGCCCTTAATCAGCAGTTTCACTTTTAAAGAACATTGAATTTTGAAGCGCGAGAGTGACAAATGTGAGGCTAGGAAACCAAGATAACAAGGGCAATTGAGACTTAAGTATAGAATTTAAAAAATAGAGATAAATTTTGGAGATTTTAAATTTTAAACTTTTACTTTTATTTTTGAATTAAACAACAAAAAAAAAAAGTTTAATTTTTAGTCTTTCATATATACAATAAGACCTCCATAATGCACACTCCCGAAAAGCGGACACCTCTATTTAGCGAACACTGTTTCCATTCCTGCCATTTGAGGTATTTGCACACTTGCACACTTATACCTTGGAATAGTGGGCACCTCTAAATCTACGCACACGTAGCAGGTGTATGGTGTATGTGTGCATAAACTATCACAAATACGATACATGAGTTTTTATGTATAGCATAAATAAAATGTTTTTAATGTTTTTTTCTATTCTGAGAAAAGAAAAAATGGTTCTTGCACAGTAAAGAAAGAAAGGTAAGTCTATGATTACATTTCTTATATACATTTTATTTTTTATCATGCAGTAAATTGTAAATATATACTCATTTATATTCAAATACGTATTTCTCTCCATCTGAAATATAGTTCTTTTCAAACCTTTTGTGAAAATCCTAACAATCCGACTTGCAAAAAATCTATATATGACCCGGAAGAATTATTCTAGGGTGAACCGGGCACGCAGAAAGAAAATTAGAGTCATCCTTGACCCCCATCACCCCCTTAAAAAAAAAAAAAAGAAAGAAAGAAAGAAAAGAGGACCCAATACAGGAATGTATTCAACGATCTCGAGGTGTCTGCTATTCAGAGGTTTCACTATATTTGAATATTAAAAAATATATAGATTTGTTCATTTTTCTTACATAAGATATAAAATTGGTATTGGAGATATAATTGTACATTACATTTCATAATAGCATAAAAACGTGATTTATTGTCATTTCATTGCGGGTTCGGGTCGGGTTGAAGTATTTCGGTTTCGGGTCGAGTTGCGGGTCGCCGAAAATTTTATTTGCGGGTTCGGGTCGCCGATTACTATTTTTGCGGGTTCGGGTCGAAGAAATTTTTTTGTTGGGCTCGGGTCGAAGAATTTTTTTTTGTCGGGTTGCAGGTTGACTTTAAATGAAATAACCCGACCCGTGCAGGACTCTAAACCTCCCCTCCTCGCAAAGTAATCAACCGGAAATGTCGTACAATCTTCATGAGTCCTAATAGTTGAAACATTGAACATATACTTAACTTGATTTTCTTATTAAAATAAATTGTGCCTTGCTCACTTGTGTTGTTAAATGTTCCTTATAATGCTACAGTTCCGTATGCGAGAAATATACTTAAGCTGGTGATTGGACATAAAAATTTTACATTTCAGTTCTTTTATTAAAGTTATTTTTACATGTAAGGTATCATTTCATATTAAATAGAAGACTCTCTGCACTTTTGTAATAGACTCTGTTTAGATATTCGAAACAACAATACAAGTAATTGAAAGTGTACAATAAAATGGATCTTTGTATATGTTTTAAGAATAAATAAGAAGCGAATTGAAAGAAAAAACTTTTTCGAACTCATTAATGTAACTTCCCATAATTTGTTTATGTATTCGAAAACAGTTGAAGGGGAAAAAAAAAATTTGCTTTTGGGGATAGGTGAGTAAATATTTCCAATAGTTATCATTGGTTTCGTTACCCTAAAATCTGTCACCTTAACCTTTTCAGACCCGATAATGTGTAGGGGTGCACATTGGACCACCCCATAACATTTTATTTATTTAAAAAAAAAAAAAAAAAAAAACTTTTTTCTATCCTAATAAACAACAGCACTGGATTGATTATTTATAGCCTTCAGAGAACATGTTTAGCCCAGAGTAAACCATTTTATCAGGATTGGTTATTTTAAGATTCTATAAAAGTAAAAATTTTCATCATATTTTTTCTTTTTTTAGTAATTAAAAGTTGTAGATAAATAAAATAAAACAGCTATTTTGTAAAGGTAAGATACTTGATTTTAATTAGTTTTAAAGTTAATATGTTTAAAAGAAAGCAATATTAAGGCTGTTGTTCTCAAATCCAAACTGACTACTTTATAACATAACTTTTAATTTACTTTTGTTCGGAAACGCATGAAATTGGCTGGTGTTGTTATTCAGAAACTATGTAATCGACTCGATAATTAAAAATTTATCAAAAAATGGAAAGCTCATTTTGATTCCAAATCGCTTCAATAGTCAAGCTTCCCAATTTTATGCTTTTGCGTTTAAAAAAGAAAATCTGAAATTGTGTCAGAGTTTCTCGTTATTTAGCGGGTCATTTGAGAACCAACTTAATATGATTATTTATTGAACTTCAACATCGGGCACAGTGGTCCACAATCCACTCTGCTCCTGTAATGCAGAATTTAAAAAATATTCAAAATTACTTATTTTCTATAAAGATATATTGTTTTAAAGTAGTTATTTAACTGTAAAATAAACAAAGAAAAATAACAATTTAACAAAGTAAGAAATATTTTGTTTTGTATATACCGCCTTTTCAAAATATAACTGTAGCCTAATTGATGATGATTCTATTCAAGTAAGATTCGTGAGATGCAAATTGAATGGAAATCAGTTTATTTTTCCAGAAACTGTAGATTAATCTGTTGTTGATGTCAGTGATACCGTAATGTTGTTCACAGACCCAAAAGTATCTCGGGAAAATTCCGGGCTAAATCTTACTCATAAGTATTTTAGAATTTCATTGCGAATTTTAAAGTGCACGGATTTTTTTTTCTTTTTAACACTTTCCAAACTAGTCGAAAAATGTTTATGACTTCGGTTTGTCTGCCGTATGGCCGTCTGTCCGTGCTCTAACTCCCGTAAATATGCTCGGATGGCCCTGCAATTTTTATAAGTTATTGTCATTATCTATAGCATGTTTTCTATTTCAACTGAAGTGTGTAGCACTTATAGTGTTTTTACAGGGACACTCAAAAGAATTCCGTTACATTATGGTCTACGGGGAAAAATCATTTGCGGTTTATTTTAATGATGTTACACAATTTCAAACACATTGTAATTGATATATATCACTAAGGTGCATTCCAAGAAGCTTAATATATGGAATAGGGTGTGCATAGCACTTATAGTTATATTACAGGGACACTCAAAAGAATTCCGTTACATTACGTTTATGGAGAAAAATCGTTTGCGGTTTAATTAAATAATGTTTCACTATTTTAAACGCATTGAAATTTATATATATATCACTAAGGTGCATTACAAGAGGCTTACTACAGAATATTGTGAGTATAGCAGTCATCGTTCATTTACAGGGACACACAAAAGAATTCTTTACTGTCTGTTAACTATAATTCTTGGAAGTGCGTTTTAAGTTGCTGAACGCAATTTTAAATTTAACTCACTTTTTGTCTATTACTTGGTGTGTATAAATTCTGTAGATCCTATACAGGGCAGCACAAAAGTTCGCGAACACATTTCAGTTTATTGACAGAAACTCCAGAAGGAGAATTTTAAACTGTGCTACGCTTTTCCTAACTGAACTAAAATTTAGCATTCTATGTAGTATATATGCAAATTTCTAGATCATATACAGGACTGCATAAAAAAAATCGGATATTTTCCCGAATATTGTTGGTAATTCTTGAAATTGAGTTTTGAAAGTTTACCAAATTGTTCACTTAGATATCACCCTTCACCATATTAAACGGTAAAGATTTGTAAAATTATTTTCGAAGAGTTGGAAAGTGTTACATAATCTATGCTTGACGCATGATTTTCCGTTCTTGTTTTAAATTTCTTTCATCTATACAAGAAGAAAGTATTGGCTTCATGAAAAATTTCGACTTCTGGTTTTCGACTTTTTTATATACATTTTAGAAGGTTCTGGACACGATTTGACTGAAAAAAAAAAAAAGAAAAAAAATCTGTCTCTGTGAGTCTGTTTGTATGTGACACAAATTTTGTGCGCGCTCTAACTCATGAGTTACTGCATACAATAGGATGAAATTTCAAATGAAGTTCTATCCTTAAGTGAACTGATGTTGATTAGCGTTTGGGCGAAATCCCCAAAAATGGGGGTGCCGTAAAACGATGATTTGTTCGATTTATGTGATGCTTATATCTCCAATTTATGTGCACATAATTCGACGAAATATCAAATTTAGAATCTTGATGATAAGAATATATTGTTATTCAATTTTGGTTGAGCTTATTTAAGAAGGGGTTGCCGAAATTCGATGATTTGTTCGACATATGCAATGCTTATATCTCCAGTTTAATGCACAGAATTCGACGAAATATCAAATTTAGAATCTTGATGATAAGAATATATTGTTATTCAATTTTGGTTGAGCTTATTTAAGAAGGGGTTCCCGAAATTCGATGATTTGTTCGACATATGCGATGCTTATATTTCCAGTTTAAATGCTCAGAATTCAACGAAATATCAAACTTAGAATCTTGATGATAAGAATATATTGTCATTCAATTTTGGTTGCGGTCGTTTAAAAAGGTGTTGCCAGAATTCGATGATTTGTCCGACATATGCGATGCTTATATTTCCAGTTTAAATGCTCAGAATTCAACGAAATGTCAAACTTAGAATCTTGATGATAAGAATATGTTGTCATTCAATTAAAGTTGCTGTTGTTTAAGAAGGGGTTGCCGAAATTCGATGATTTGTTCGACATATGCGATGCTTATATCTCAAGTGGTAAATGCACAGAATTCAACGAAATATCAAATTTAGAATCTCGATGAGAAGAATATATTGTCATTCATTCAATTTTGGTTGCGGTCATCTAAGAAGGGGTTACCGAAATTCGATTATTTGTTTGACATATGCGATGCTTATATCTCCAGTTTAAATGCATAGAATTCAACGAAAACTTCACGCTTAGCATCCTGAATATGGGAATACATTGTGTAAAAAATCTATTTGCTAAATCAATGCAATTTATTGTACTATTTAAATCGTTCAATGGATTTGATTTATGTAGAAGAAAGTTTTGTGATGACCACAAAATACTAGTTTTTTTTTCCCAAATTTTTTAAAGTATATAGACTATTCTCACTGGGAAAAGTCTCCTTTTTAGTATTATTATTTCAATAGTTATAGTTAGTTAGTTGTATTGGTTTTAATTTCATCTTTCATTACTATAACATTTTTTAACACTTTCCAACATAGTTGAAAAGTGTTTATGAATTCGGTTTGTCTGTCCGTGCTCTAACTTGCGTAAATGTATTTGGATTCCCATGCAATTGATATATGTTATTGAGGTTTACTATGGCATGTTCGGTATTGAAAATGAAGTGTGTATATAGCACTTATACTTATCCGCAATTTCTATTATCCACACATTACACGTTGGAATGTAAACAATGAAAATTGCAGTTAACAGTTAAGCTCATACATAAAGTTAAATGTGGTGTCTTTTTTTCATGAATTATCAATTTTCCAATGAAATAAATGATGATTTATACAAAAAAACAAAATCATATATTTTGTTCCCTGGATTTGAATATAATAATTTGAGCTAAGTAAAAATGACAACCAAATCGAAGTAGCAATTTTTATTTCAAATTGGAATCGATGTTTGGTTGATTGGTTATGCGTAACACAAATGTACACTTTGCTCAAACGCAGATGAAACTAACGTTAACTGACTTTATCTGAACATTGTGTTTGTTTATTTTACAACACAGGTGAATATTTCTTTCAGTAAAATTTCCGTGAGTGTATTTATAACAACTTTTGCGTGCTGCATGTGATTCTTCTTACAAGTTATTATTCATTGACTAGCTGCTTAACCCGTTCTACGCACGGGAGTTTATGAATTTAATTCTAAAACCAAAATTAAAAATAAAAATCAGCACAACCAAAATGTATCTATTTAACATGCAGAAAAATATTTTTCTACTACTGTGCATTTTTTTTTAAATGAAATTTAATTTATCATGTTGCTATGGCAGCAGACGATAACACGATATCGTTGGAATAAGGGAATAAATAGAATAAAATGTTTTGTTGATGTTTGTGATAAAATATTTTTCTTTATTTTTTAAAAAAGGCGCATTATTAATTAAGCGCAATTAAATCTCTAATTATTTGCATGCGAGGTAAAAGAATTATCGTAATACCCGAACGTGGCATTGCAGTAAACATTCATTTAGAACTGATTAGAACTCGCGCGATTACGGGTTGAACATGAAAAAAGGGAAAAATTCGTCAAAAACATAAAATTAAAAATTTTTATAACAAATAAATAATTTTTTACCCCAATCGTTCATGGGTCCTTTACCAGCAACCCGAGTGCCAAATTTCGTATCCCTGCGCCCTGTGGTTTCCGAGTTTTTGAGGTGTACATAGATACGAGCACGGATTTTAATTAGGGTATAGATAGATAGATATCGAAAGCAGCCAAATTCAAGATTTCAGTGTCTTTCATATACAAAAGCAAAAATCAGTGAGCTTTTAAATTATGCAAAAAATCCAGTGAATGCTGTTCCTGCATTTTTAGAGGAACAAAATTTGGTTCAATGGCTACTTTGTCAAGATGAGCTAAACTATAATTCAATCAACGACTGATGACGAAATTATAGCTATTGTTTTAAACCACACTGAAACTGACATTGATTTTGACACTGAATCAGGGGATGAAAACACTAAGATAACTTATGTACAGGGTGTTTAGAACTGGGATATAAATATTTAAATTTCCTTGAGCAACATAATTTTATTTCAGAGCACAAAGTCATGAGTGTTCATAGATTACAGAAAAAAAAAAATATTGACAACTAACCAAAACTTAAACTACCTTTGTGTCAATGTTAAAAAAATGAATAATCAATAACATTTTATTGCATATATTTTAATTTTTTTTTATATTAACTTAGTTATTGGATATATTATGTCAATTTTGCATAATGTTTTCCTTTTCCATTGTAATTATTGTGTAATCAAGGGTCGATACAGGTTTTTTTTTCTTAGGGCCCATTTTGTGAAAAATAAAGGTTATTTTTGTGAAATTTATTATATTTTTGTGAAAAATAACATTTTGTAACGAAAGTTGAAATCGAATTAATCAAATTCGAACCAAGCATTTCTAAACAAAAACTTTTTAAAATCCTTTCGCGGAGGTTTTCCTCTCTGGTAAACTTGTTTGTTTACAAAATACACATTTTAAAACATCACAAAATAATAAATAGTAAGTTTTTATGGAATAGAATTTTGTGAAGGTATCCATTTTATCAAATTGATTTTTGTGAAGGGACCCATTTTATCAAATTGATTTTTGTGAAGGAACCCATTTTATTAAATAGATTTTTGTGAAGGAGACCTAAATAGGCCCCAAATTTTTCCTGGATCGACCCCTGGTAATGTTTCAAAAAATGAATAATCAATAAAAATTGCATTGCATATAGTTTAAATTTTCGTTATATTTAAATATATAAAACCAATTTGCATTATACTTTCCTTTTCTAATGCAATTTTTGTGTAATTGTTCCTAATTTATTGTCCAGCTTTAAAAAATAAAATGTAAACAAAAGGGGGATCTATAATCCGCAAAACCCTCGGTCCCTATGTATGCAGATTTCACAGAGTTGACTGTATCATTATTTCAATAGTTCTTGTTAGTATCAGTATGGTTTATACAGCAAGCAGCGACTTCACTATAAAATTTAAAAGCGATAAAGGAAACCACATGAAAACTGTTACTGAGCGAATTACAACATTTTAGACATTTTTTTTTTCTAATATTATAATGATCCATTACTGAATGTAATTTTAAGCACTGAATAATACAAGGTCTTTCGCGAACATATGCGGATAATTTGAAGCCCTCAATACAGTTTTGAAAGAGGCGGAACAATGGGGAAACCTTTTATCATCAGGGTGTGGACTGACTTTGAGCTTTAATTCTTATGTATTTAATGAGGAGTAATATTACCAAAATCATGAATAATGACTAAGGGAATGTAATAAAATTCTACCTCAAGAAACCATAGTAATATTTGTAGATATGATGGCAATGATTATTGATTGGGAAGTTCATTCCAATATCCTATTTGTTTCCACCCTCCCTAGAGTCCTACATCGGGTCGGGTTACCCGCTTTTACCCACACCCGACCCGACCCGCGGTTCGGGTCGGGTTGACTTCTACTCTTTTGCTGCGGGTCGGGTTGACATTCATTTTTTCGGGTTCGGGTTGGGTTTTTACTCTTGCGGGTCGGGTTCGGGTTGACCCGCTTTTTCAAAAGAATGTCCAATATTTTTTTCAGATTAAATATACATTGCGCCACTGAGACATGCGAAAGTAAAAACCATTTTATTGGTTATTTAGCTCTTGCTTGATGCCTTTGTTCTTTGACGACACCAAGTTCTGCAAATATGTTTGCATCAAAACCACACACGACTGCAAAAAGCCCTTAATCAGCAGTTTCACTTTTAAAGAACATTGAATTTTGAAGCGCGAGGGTGACAAATGTGAGGCTAGGAAACCAAGATAACAAGGGCAATTGAGACTTAAGTATAGAATTTAAAAAATAGAGATAAATTTTGGAGATTTTAAATTTTAAACTTTTACTTTTATTTTTGAATTAAACAACAAAAAAAAAAGTTTAATTTTTAGTCTTTCATATATACAATAAGACCTCCATAATGCACACTCCCGAAAAGCGGACACCTCTATTTAGCGAACACTGTTTCCATTCCTGCCATTTGAGGTATTTGCACACTTGCACACTTATACCTTGGAATAGTGGGCACCTCTAAATCTACGCACACGTAGCAGGTGTATGGTGTATGTGTGCATAAACTATCACAAATACGATACATGAGTTTTTATGTATAGCATAAATAAAATGTTTTTAATGTTTTTTTCTATTCTGAGAAAAGAAAAAATGGTTCTTGCACAGTAAAGAAAGAAAGGTAAGTCTATGATTACATTTCTTATATACATTTTATTTTTTATCATGCAGTAAATTGTAAATATATACTCATTTATATTCAAATACGTATTTCTCTCCATCTGAAATATAGTTCTTTTCAAACCTTTTGTGAAAATCCTAACAATCCGACTTGCAAAAAATCTATATATGACCCGGAAGAATTATTCTAGGGTGAACCGGGCACGCAGAAAGAAAATTAGAGTCATCCTTGACCCCCATCACCCCCTTAAAAAAAAAAAAAAAGAAAGAAAGAAAGAAAAGAGGACCCAATACAGGAATGTATTCAACGATCTCGAGGTGTCTGCTATTCAGAGGTTTCACTATATTTGAATATTAAAAAATATATAGATTTGTTCATTTTTCTTACATAAGATATAAAATTGGTATTGGAGATATAATTGTACATTACATTTCATAATAGCATAAAAACGTGATTTATTGTCATTTCATTGCGGGTTCGGGTCGGGTTGAAGTATTTCGGTTTCGGGTCGAGTTGCGGGTCGCCGAAAATTTTATTTGCGGGTTCGGGTCGCCGATTACTATTTTTGCGGGTTCGGGTCGAAGAAATTTTTTTGTTGGGCTCGGGTCGAAGAATTTTTTTTTGTCGGGTTGCAGGTTGACTTTAAATGAAATAACCCGACCCGTGCAGGACTCTAAACCTCCCCTCCTCGCAAAGTAATCAACCGGAAATGTCGTACAATCTTCATGAGTCCTAATAGTTGAAACATTGAACATATACTTAACTTGATTTTCTTATTAAAATAAATTGTGCCTTGCTCACTTGTGTTGTTAAATGTTCCTTATAATGCTACAGTTCCGTATGCGAGAAATATACTTAAGCTGGTGATTGGACATAAAAATTTTACATTTCAGTTCTTTTATTAAAGTTATTTTTACATGTAAGGTATCATTTCATATTAAATAGAAGACTCTCTGCACTTTTGTAATAGACTCTGTTTAGATATTCGAAACAACAATACAAGTAATTGAAAGTGTACAATAAAATGGATCTTTGTATATGTTTTAAAAATAAATAAGAAGCGAATTGAAAGAAAAAACTTTTTCGAACTCATTAATGTAACTTCCCATAATTTGTTTATGTATTCGAAAACAGTTGAAGGGGAAAAAAAAAATTTGCTTTTGGGGATAGGTGAGTAAATATTTCCAATAGTTATCATTGGTTTCGTTACCCTAAAATCTGTCACCTTAACCTTTTCAGACCCGATAATGTGTAGGGGTGCACATTGGACCACCCCATAACATTTTATTTATTTAAAAAAAAAAAAAAAAAAACTTTTTTCTATCCTAATAAACAACAGCACTGGATTGATTATTTATAGCCTTCAGAGAACATGTTTAGCCCAGAGTAAACCATTTTATCAGGATTGGTTATTTTAAGATTCTATAAAAGTAAAAATTTTCATCATATTTTTTTCTTTTTTTAGTAATTAAAAGTTGTAGATAAATAAAATAAAACAGCTATTTTGTAAAGGTAAGATACTTGATTTTAATTAGTTTTAAAGTTAATATGTTTAAAAGAAAGCAATATTAAGGCTGTTGTTCTCAAATCCAAACTGACTTATAAAACATAACTTTTAATTTACTTTTGTTCGGAAACGCATGAAATTGGCTGGTGTTGTTATTCAGAAACTATGTAATCGACTCGATAATTAAAAATTTATCAAAAAATGGAAAGCTCATTTTGATTCCAAATCGCTTCAATAGTCAAGCTTCCCAATTTTATGCTTTTGCGTTTAAAAAAGAAAATCTGAAATTGTGTCAGAGTTTCTCGTTATTTAGCGGGTCATTTGAGAACCAACTTAATATGATTATTTATTGAACTTCAACATCGGGCACAGTGGTCCACAATCCACTCTGCTCCTGTAATGCAGAATTTAAAAAATATTCAAAATTACTTATTTTCTATAAAGATATATTGTTTTAAAGTAGTTATTTAACTGTAAAATAAACAAAGAAAAATAACAATTTAACAAAGTAAGAAATATTTTGTTTTGTATATACCGCCTTTTCAAAATATAACTGTAGCCTAATTGATGATGATTCTATTCAAGTAAGATTCGTGAGATGCAAATTGAATGGAAATCAGTTTATTTTTCCAGAAACTGTAGATTAATCTGTTGTTGATGTCAGTGATACCGTAATGTTGTTCACAGACCCAAAAGTATCTCGGGAAAATTCCGGGCTAAATCTTACTCATAAGTATTTTAGAATTTCATTGCGAATTTTAAAGTGCACGGATTTTTTTTTCTTTTTAACACTTTCCAAACTAGTCGAAAAATGTTTATGACTTCGGTTTGTCTGCCGTATGGCCGTCTGTCCGTGCTCTAACTCCCGTAAATATGCTCGGATGGCCCTGCAATTTTTATAAGTTATTGTCATTATCTATAGCATGTTTTCTATTTCAACTGAAGTGTGTAGCACTTATAGTGTTTTTACAGGGACACTCAAAAGAATTCCGTTACATTATGGTCTACGGGGAAAAATCATTTGCGGTTTATTTTAATGATGTTACACAATTTCAAACACATTGTAATTGATATATATCACTAAGGTGCATTCCAAGAAGCTTAATATATGGAATAGGGTGTGCATAGCACTTATAGTTATATTACAGGGACACTCAAAAGAATTCCGTTACATTACGTTTATGGAGAAAAATCGTTTGCGGTTTAATTAAATAATGTTTCACTATTTTAAACGCATTGAAATTTATATATATATCACTAAGGTGCATTACAAGAGGCTTACTACAGAATATTGTGAGTATAGCAGTCATCGTTCATTTACAGGGACACACAAAAGAATTCTTTACTGTCTGTTAACTATAATTCTTGGAAGTGCGTTTTAAGTTGCTGAACGCAATTTTAAATTTAACTCACTTTTTGTCTATTACTTGGTGTGTATAAATTCTGTAGATCCTATACAGGGCAGCACAAAAGTTCGCGAACACATTTCAGTTTATTGACAGAAACTCCAGAAGGAGAATTTTAAACTGTGCTACGCGTTTCCTAACTAAACTAAAATTTAACATCCTGTGTATCTACAAATCTATAGATCATCTGAATAAAAGTATTCGGATATTTTTCCGAATATTGTATATGTTGGAAATTCCTGAAATTACGATTTTAAATATGTTATGGTTTTCCAAATTGTTTACTTAGATGTTATTGTTGTGAGCTCGGGGTTCGAAAGGACTGATGCCAATATATAAGAACAATAAAAAGGCTTTATTGTCTATAAACAGTGCAATACGATCACAAATATCTTCTGAAAATTACAAGATATTCAGTAATCTTCAAATCCAATAAAAGCTAAGCAAAATTTCACACAGAAACAATGCGTTCAATACGACGTATCAACGACAAAATCGATCCGAGAAACACAGTTCTCAATGCAAAGCCTCTCGTATGAATTCAATCGCAGTTGACAGACAACTAACTAACTGGACTGGTGGAGGTCCCTTATATAGGCTTCAGAGATCTTTCCAGATTATTCCAGAGCTTTCAGATGCTAGAAATTACCAGAAAGTGCTTTAACTTTCGATAGAGAACCAAAGCGAGAAAGGATCCCAATGTACAGGTATAAGGGGGGGTGGTTGCACAAAAAGTCGCCAAATCCGTCGCCAACTTGGCGACATTTGGCGATATATCGCCAAATTTGGCGAGAAAAATAAGTCGCCAAAACCATCGCCAACTTGGCGATAAACCCATTCCTTGGCGATTTCTCCATAGACTTCCATTATAAAAATGAGGGTGTAAGGTTGTTTTCCTTGCAAACCATCTGAGGCCTTTAGCATTGAGTTACATGATGCTCAATAGGAAATACATTAATAATACTGCAATTTTCACAATAATGAAATAAAATAAATTTAAACAAATGGAATATTTACAGATATATACAAAATTCATAACATTGCCCCCCTCTCAAGGACTGCACGTCCCGGGCAGTTCAACCTTTGATCGGAAAGCAAACCCGTTGCCAACAAATGCTATACTATTCAAAACACTTAAAGCAAACATGGAAAATAACCATTAAACACATTCATAATGCTGAATTATACAAAATATACACTTATTTAACAAAAATTAAATTAAATTAAAGCATAGACATCATTACATACAAGTATTTAAATAATAATAACATTAATAATGATAATGCTAAGCAAAAGAAATTTTTACATTAACTTATATACAAGACCATGGTCATACTAATTTACATTATTTACATTACACTATTTACAATCAATGAACTAAGTACTATGGCCATAGTATGGAGCCAGCCTGTCGTAATGAACGACTCTAGGCTTCGAACTTGGTGACTTTCGGATCCGAATTACGACATCGTTCAGTCTGTTTAGGACTGTATAAGGACCGTCCCAGTGCGATTGCAGTTTGGGAGAAAGTCCTTTACGTCGAGTCGGATTATAAAACCAAACCTTGTCACCTTCTTTGAATTGATGTCCCGTGGCTTTCGTGTCGTACCTGGTCTTCATCTTCTCCGTCTGTATATTGATCCGCTCTCGAGCCAAGTTGTGGACGTCTTCAAATCGTGCCTGGAGATTCTGCACGTATCCCTCTGGCGATGAAGGCGCATCTGGAGGGCGACCAAAAATCAGATCACAAGGTAGACGAAGATCACGACCGAAAAGCATCTGAGACGGGGAATAGCCGGTTGTTTCATGGACGGCGCTGCGATAGGCGAGAAGAAACAAGGGAAGTTTTTGGTCCCAGTCTTGTTGGTTTCTTGAGACTAGCAGTGAGAGATTGTTGAGGATGGTACGATTAAATCTCTCAACCATGCCATCCGATTGTGGATGTAAAGGCGTCGTCCTAGTTTTGTCCATTCCGAGAAGTTGACAGAGACCCTCAATCACAGCAGAGATAAAATTTCTCCCCTGGTCAGAATGCATTTGAAGGGGGACTCCATACCTTGATATCCACTGGTGTACCAAGGCATCCGCGACCGTAGAAGCTTCTTGATCAGGGATAGCATAAACTTCAGGCCATTTCGTGAAGTAGTCCATGACAACAAGGAGGTACTTGTTGCCATCAGCACTTCTTGGCAGAGGGCCTAGGATGTCAAGGGCGATGCGTTCGAAAGGTGCTCCTACATTGTAGAGATGTAGTCTTCCTCGGCTACGTTTCTTTGGTCCTTTTCGAGCTGCACATGCATCGCAAGATTTGCACCATCGTTCGACGTCAGCTCTCGCTTTTCCCCAGAAGAAGCGCTCTCGGACTCTCTGTAATGTTTTCATGACTCCAAAATGGCCACCAGTGAGACTGCCATGTAATTCCTTGAGGACCTCTGGTATTCGGGATCGAGGAAGTACCAACTGCCACCGAGATGTCTTCCCATCTTCCGATTCGAATTTTCGGAACAGGACACCATTCCTGACGTGGAGAGAGTTCCAAAGAGCCCAATATTGCTTCGTCGTAGGACTGTAAGTCGAGATGTCTTTCCAACTGGGCTTCGTGCTAGAAGATTCTAATAACTCCAAGATTGGTTTGATCTCAGAGTCTGCCATTTGATCTTCTCGAATCTTCTCATCACTCCAGGGATCTGGTGGCGTCAATAGTGAAGTCTTCGTCTGGCGTATGACATATTCGGGATTATACTTGCTCTCCGCTCTGGAACAATAGCGACAGCTCTCGGGACACGGTCTTCTTGATAGGGCATCGGCGTTTCCATGCGATGAGCCTTTGCGATGCCTGATGTCAAAGTCGTATTCCTGGAGTCGTTGTATCCATCTGGCTACTTGGCCCTCTGGGTTCTTAAAATTCATCAGCCATGTTAGGGATGCGTGGTCAGTACGAAGGAGAAATTTCCTGCCATAGAGATAGTGATGGAAGTGTTCTATGGCTTTCACTATAGCTAATAACTCCTTACGAGTGACGCAATAATTCCACTCTGGTTTCGATAAACATTTGCTCCAGTATGCTACGACTCGTTCTTGGCCATCTATTTCTTGGGAAAGTACAGCGCCGACACTTTCCTGACTGGCATCCGTGTCCACAATGAATTGTTTGTCGGGGTCTGGATAGGTAAGGACTGGAGAGGATGTGAGAGTTTCTTTCAGCCGCTGGAATGAATTGTCGCATTCTTGTGTCCATAGAAACTTCTGTTTGCTTTCAGTGAGCCTATGCAAGGGTCTTGCGATGTTGGAGAACACCTGTACAAACTTTCTGTAATAAGTGCATAGTCCCAGAAAGCTTCGCAACTGATGGACATTTTCCGGACGTTTCCAGTGCTTTACTGCAGACACTTTTTCAGGATCTGTTCGAACACCTTCAGCTGAGATGATGTGTCCTAAATAGTTTACTTCTCGTTGGAAGAACTTGCATTTCAAAGGGTTCAGCTTTAAATTCGCCGCTCTTAGTTTCGTTAACACTTTTCGAATATTCTCTAGATGTTCTTCAAACGTGCGGCCACCAATGATGACGTCATCTAGGTAGATGAGACAAGCTTCAAAAGTCAGACCTTTTAACACTGTCTCCATGAGGCGCTCGAACGTTGCTGGAGCATTGCAGAGCCCGAACGGCATAACTTTAAATTGCCAAAGTCCTTGTCCAGTAGTAAATGCGGTCTTCTCTTTGTCATCAGGATGGATCTCTATTTGCCAATATCCACTCTTCAAATCCAGTGTGGAAAACCATTTATGTCCTGAAAGAGTATCTAGCGTGTCGTCTATTCTTGGTAGAGGATAGCTGTCCTTCTTCGTGATATCGTTAAGTTTACGATAATCCACACAAAATCTTGTGGAGCCATCTTACTTTCGGACCAACACGATGGGAGAGGCCCACGGACTTGATGATGGTTCGATGATGTCACTATCCTGCATCTGTTGTAAGAGCTTAGACACCTCTTCTTGTTTAGCGAACGGCAAACGTCTGGGATGCTGTTTAATCGGTGGATGGCCGGCAGTATCAATTCTATGCCGTGTCAGTGAAGTGCGACCAATATCACTCTCGTTTTGAGAAAACACATCCTTAAATTCCTGGAACAGTCTTTCTGCGGCATGTCTCTGTTCAGGAGATAAATTTTCATTTCGTCCAATTTCAGGTGTTAAACTTGTAGGCGGCTCCGACAACATCAAGCTCGGGTCTTTGCATACACAGGTGACTGGAGCACAGGTTGCAAGCACTTCACCCTTCTGGATAATTCTAGACTTTTCACTTACGTTTGCAATTCTCACGGGTATCACATCTCTCGACAGATCTACCAGCGCTGATGCTATTAGCACTCCCTTTGGGCTCTTCTCAGGATATCCAGTCAAGCCATACTGGAAAATTCTTTCGTTTCCAGTTATTCCAGGTATCATCATTTCGGTTCGAGGAGGGATGATAACATCTGCCTTGGCTGTGATCCGTTGAATGGACCCGGACTCATTTGCAAGTTTAAAAATAGTGACATCTTCTTGAGCAGAGCGTAACTCATTATTCTTAAAATCCAGTGTAAATCCATGCTCTTTTAAAAAGTCCAGTCCGAGTATGAAAGGATCTGAAATATCGGCCACATAGACTGTATGATGGTAAGCGGCGTTCCCAAACTTTATTTCCAGTGTCATTCTTCCAAATATGTCGATCTTATCTCCGGTCACAGTTTGAAGGATAACACGTGGCGGGGTCCAGGTGAGTTTTTCTTTCAGCCGCTGAGCTAGATCTTTCCGAATGATGGTCACATTGGCTCCAGTATCGATGATCATATTACAGGGCAAATCATTCACTTTTCCGACTAGAAAAACTCCGTTTTCGCCGCAACTTCTTGCAGAAATTTCACATACTTGAAAATGAGGCTTCTTAAGATCTGGCAACCTCCACCCCGTGAGATGACCATTAATCAGTTTTCCTGCTCCTCCGTTCGTGCGTGAGCTATTACCTTCAGTGCTGGGTCGTCTTGGGCAGTCGATTTGGATATGGCCTTCTCCACCGCATTTCCAGCACTTGATCTTCCTGTAAGGCTTGTTGGCCATTAAGGAGTTCATCTGTCTCATTATGTCCTTCATCTGCTCCTGTAAGCGCTCCACAGCTCTATCCGACGTCTCAGGCAGGTTGGCTGCTCGCACAAAGTGTCGATCTTTCCTAGTAGCTTGCTGGGCTGCCTCGAATTTCAGAGCGTAAACCAAAGCCCCTTTTAGATCATTGAGATCTGCAATCCGGAGTGCTGTCTGGATCTCAGGGTCACGCACACCATCGATAAAATGCTGCAGAGCTAAGCTTTCTCTAATTTCAGTCGGACAGTCAGGATAAGCAAGATGGGAAAGTCTCTCGACATCCGTAGCAAGATCTTGCAGGGATTCAGTGGATTTCTGCTGTCGAGATTTGAGCTGGAGTCTGCTATATTCCTTCATGCATTTCTCGCCAAAGCGCAATTCTAAGGCACTGACGAGCGTTTCAAAATCCAGCGGTTCATTTGCAGGCAAAGTCTGTAAGACGTCGGCAGCATCAGCTCGTAGAGAAGCAGCTAACTGGCAAGCTTTTGTCTGGGAATCCCATCCATTGGCGTCCGCTACGATCCCAAATTGTGTCTTAAAAACTGGCCATGAGGATTTTCCGTCATAGGTCGAGAGTTTAATAAAGGCCCGAGGAAGCATATCTCGATACTTGAAATCTTCGGAAAAGTTTACGGCAGTTATCTTCTGTTTCTTGACTTTTTCCAAATCTTTTTTTACATTCTCTATGCTTTCTTCAACGGTCTTGGCGATCTTTTGAACTTTTTCTTCTACTCTTTCTTCTACGGTTTTCGCTGTCTTCTGAACTTCTTCTATGGTTTTGGCTGTCATTTGAACATTTTCTTCTATTTCTTGAAACCTTCCTTCAAATTTATTTTCCACGGAGTCAATTCTTTCATTTAAAGATGTTATTTTATCCTCTATCAGATCTTTCAACTCACCAAGGTTGGTTGACATATCTTTTTTTATTTCTTCCGACATTTCCTTCATTTCAGCCTGATTCGCAGTCATTTTCTCATCCATCGCTGACATTTCCTCCTTCATTTCAGCCTGGTTCGCAGTCATTTTCTTATCTATCGCTGACATTTCCTTCTTCATTTCTTCCGACATTTCCTTCATTTCAGCGTGGTTCGCAGTCATTTTCTCATCCATCGCTGACATTTCCTTCTTCACCGCTTCCTTCAACTCGCCAAGGTTGGTTGACATATCCTTCTTCATTTCTTCTTTCAACACGCCAAGGTTGGTTGACATCTCAGCCTGATTCGCAGCCAATTTCACCAATAATTGTTTCAGTTCACCCTCCATTGCTCTGGTGATCGGCATTCAATCCCACTCCTGACACCAAATGTTGTGAGCTCGGGGTTCGAAAGGACTGATGCCAATATATAAGAACAATAAAAAGGCTTTATTGTCTATAAACAGTGCAATACGATCACAAATATCTTCTGAAAATTACAAGATATTCAGTAATCTTCAAATCCAATAAAAGCTAAGCAAAATTTCACACAGAAACAATGCGTTCAATACGACGTATCAACGACAAAATCGATCCGAGAAACACAGTTCTCAATGCAAAGCCTCTCGTATGAATTCAATCGCAGTTGACAGACAACTAACTAACTGGACTGGTGGAGGTCCCTTATATAGGCTTCAGAGATCTTTCCAGATTATTCCAGAGCTTTCAGATGCTAGAAATTACCAGAAAGTGCTTTAACTTTCGATAGAGAACCAAAGCGAGAAAGGATCCCAATGTACAGGTATAAGGGGGGGTGGTTGCACAAAAAGTCGCCAAATCCGTCGCCAACTTGGCGACATATCGCCAAATTTGGCGAGAAAAATAAGTCGCCAAAACCATCGCCAACTTGGCGATAAACCCATTCCTTGGCGATTTCTCCATAGACTTCCATTATAAAAATGAGGGTGTAAGGTTGTTTTCCTTGCAAACCATCTGAGGCCTTTAGCATTGAGTTACATGATGCTCAATAGGAAATACATTAATAATACTGCAATTTTCACAATAATGAAATAAAATAAATTTAAACAAATGGAATATTTACAGATATATACAAAATTCATAACATTATCTTTCAGCTTATTAAACGGTAATGATTTGTAAAATTATTTTGGAAGCGTTGGAAATTGTTACATAATCTATGCTTGACGCATGATTTTTCTTTCTTGTTTGTATTTAATTAATAACTTCAACTTATTTGCTATCATTCCTGTATCTTAATCCGTTATTTTCATCAAAATATAGGGTGAAACCCCCAGTAACTGACACTTTAAGGATTTTTTCTTGTTCAAATCACCATTACAAAGTTTTAAATCTATTTCATACTTATCTTTGTTTTTGAATGTATAGTAAAGATACATTAAAACATTGTTGACAAAATTTTGAAAAAATTATAATTTTTATTACTAAAAAAAATTATTTTTTCCATAAATATGGTCAATGTCTCCAGTAACTGACACTACCTTTTTTTTTGAAAAACCACGAGCTGAAAAATAAGTTATAACAGTTAAAACAAATAAATTACCAGTAGGTGACATTACTTTGCAGATTTTTACAAGAAAATGCTTATTTCAGTTAGATTTCTGCTGACGTGTCAGTCACTGGTTAGGTGTCAATAACTGGGGGTTTCACCAGGGTTGGCTTTTTACCGGTAAAAACTGGTTTTTACCAGGACATGGTAAAAACTAGGTTTTTACCGGTAAAAACCTGGGAAAAAGTGGTAAATACCTTAGGATACAATAAACTCTACTAGTCATTACACTTTATTTTAATACTATTAATAAAAACTGTATTTTCATGTAATTGATGTATTTTTATATAGAGAGTACTTATAAAAATATTACTTGTAAATGTGATAAAAGGGTTTTTAAATGTGATAAAAGTGTACTTATAATTTCTTTTTTCCTTTAGTAAAAATTAGTAATCTCCATCAAGATGAATAATGTACTGTGCATTCTCATAATAATAGTTATAATGAGTTTTAGGTTTAATAATGATATATGTACAATAATATCTTTAAAATTTTGAATTCTTGTAGGAGGAAAACATGGATGAAAGTTTTTCAGGTTTTTATATTTCTTAAAAACCAATATTTTCATATTAGCATTCTTTTATTTACCTAATCAGAAACTAAATTAGGTGAATATTGTTATGTGGAAAAATGATAGTAAATATCCAGAAAACTTTCACCCCTGGGAAAATGAAAAAGTGGTAGATAAATTTGCATAAAAGTGACAAAACAATCAAACTAATGAGTTTTTTCAAAAGTGGTAAAAAACCTTGTAAAAACATGTTTTTCCAAAGACGGTAAAAAGCATGGTTAAAACCGGTTAAAACCATCAGACGGTAAATACCGTCCAACCCTGGGTTTCACCCTATATATTTTTTAAATAAATTTTTTGTTTTGTTTGAAAATGTTACTTGAAATTTTGTATTATGTTATTTTGGAGGTAAAGAAGAATTATCTTAATGAAAAATAGATTTATATTGTATTTCAGATAATGCATAATAGCGGTCCACTGTGTCCCGAAAGCGCAGCACACTGCTCCGCTTTACGGGTGCATAAAAATAATTTTTATTTTAAAAAAATGTATTGAAAACAATGTTCTATAAAAATTCTGAAGAATGTAAAATGGTTTAAGGAATATTCAAAAATATTTTCAGATAGATCGGTCTGTGTTACATAGAAGTGTAAAAAAAAAAAAAAAAGTGGTCCACTGTGTACCAATCTTCCCTACATCTATATTCCTTACCTCATAAAAATTAAACTGTTCGCATTTTTTACATTTTGATTTCTCTTCTATGTAACACGTAACAGATTTTTACGTTCTTCTATCTTTACTAGGACTTCCCACAAAGGGATTAGTCTGAGTGATATTGCTGAGAACATAGGGTTAACAATTACAATATAAAGAAAAAGAGCAAATTAAATGATAGAATTACAAAATATCATATATAAATTCATATACACTGTTAAAAAAATAGAAAAGAAGTACCGTTCATCAGATATGTTGTCATAATTTATTTTAACATGTGGCAAATAATCTCATTTTCATAAGCGCGTATTGCGCAAAACTTGAAAAAAAAAAAAAAAAAAAAAACGCCGGATCTTTTAAAACGCCAAGCTTTTTAAAGTTACGTAATTGGATTTGCAGCCAATAAATTATTCTATCAAGCGTGGCTTAACGCAAATTTAATTTCATTGTTGCACCTTTTTTTGTGTGTGAATTTAAATTTTTTCTTCCTTGATTATATATCTATTATTTGCATAACTGTTTATAGAAACTCTTACACTTTAAACCACATTGATAGCATGCTTTGCTACAAACCAGATTGCAAAACTATAGTCTAAATTACTATTAAAGTATACAAAAAATCTTTCGATGACTTCTGTAAAATAACTTTTACATTAAATCTCCATATCGGCAAAATTGAAAAATTATATATATTTCAAAGTTAAGCTTAACAGATACTTCTTTATTATTCTCTAGGAGGCTCTGCCCCCTGCGCCTTTACTGCGCCAATCCGCAGACTTTTCTTTTGCCTGTCTGTCTGTCTCTCCACAATCTGTCTGTTTCCCTATCCGTTCTTCTGCCCGTCTCTCTAACCGATTGTCTATCTCTCCACACGTCTCGCTACCTGTCTCTATATTTCTCTACCGGTCTCTCTACCCGCCAATCTATTTCTCTAACCGTCTGTCTATCCATCTAACTACTTGTATGTCTAGCCGTGTCTCTATCCACTTCGCTACCAATTTGTCTATCTGTCTCACAACTTGTCTATCTGTCTCTCTACCCGTCTGGCTATACGCCTCTCTACCCATCTTCTTACCCATCTCCGTACCCATCTACTGTCTCCCTTCTCGTCTGTATACCCGTCTCACTATCCGTCTGTTTTTGTACCCGACTCGCTACCAATCTCATTACCCGTCAGTCAACTCGTCTCTGTACTCATCTCTCTACTCGTCTCTTTATCTACCACGCTACGCATCTCGCAACCTTTCTCGCTACATTCCTGTCTACCGGTGTTGCTACCCGTCTCGTGACCCATCTCGCTACCCCTCTGTCAACCCTCTTTTTACCTTTCTCTCTAGCCGTCTGTCTATTCGTTTCGCTACCCGTCAGCCTACCTATGTCACTACTCGTCTCTCTACCCGTTTGTTTACTCGTCTTTCTACCTCTCGCCACCTCTTCCCAATATTTAAACAATTTATTTAATATACAGAAGCCGTTTATCAATTATTAAATGCAAACAGAAATAATTTATCTAATTGTCTGAGTGCAACGAAGACTCATACACAGCGCAGTATTACTTTGCCCCATATATAGCTACGATGGATATTAAAACCTTTCGTCAAGCATAATTCAAAAAATATTTAACGGATTTCGTTCAAATTTTTACAGCAGGTACCTATAAAGGTGACAACGACGTCTATTTATTACCAAGAATAAATGTCAAACCGTTTGGAAATTATAATAAAAAAATTGCTAAAAAAGCACAATTAAAGTACATACGTCACGAAAAATTTGTGCGTACGTCATTTTCACCGGCGGGAGATTTTCGTAGACAATCGGAATTGAAAAGTTCATGGAGTACATGGAGCAAAAAAATATGCACGCACTAATATTCAGCACAATAAAATATATTTCAATTTAGTAGAAATCGAAAATTAATCTGGATTTTTTTCTGTTTGAAAGAAAAAACCCGCAATAACTTGGCAGACTTGGTATTAGAGATTTGGCGCAAATCTCAGCAATAGCAGCTTTTTTAATTTCGCGTGTGTAAATTAAAAAAAAAAATTCTTTGGTGTTTAAATAAAAAGGTTTCGATTTATGGCATTATTTTTTTTTCTCTTTTTAGCATTTTAAATGGGATTAATGAAAGGCATGTATTTTAAATTAAATGAGTGAAATGTTTGTATTTAAATGAAATTAATTCAATATGAAAATGTTATAGGAACAATATTTGGAGATTTATCAACTGCGCCAGGATAACATAAAAGTACCAATATATCAAACGGTATGTAGTATGTGAAATGAAACAATTATATTATAATCACCCATCGTACAAGAAAAACAAGAACGAAAAATCATGCGTCAAGCATAGATTATGTAACACTTTCCAACGCTTCCAAAATAGTTTTACAAATCATTACCGTTTAATAAGCTGAAAAATAACATCTGAGTAAACAATTTGGAAAACGCATAACATATTTAAAAACGTAATTTCAGGAATTTCCAACATATACAATATTCGGAAAAATATATCCGAATACTTTTATTCAGCCCTGTATATGATCTGTAGATTTGTATATATACTACATAGGATGCTAAATTTTAGTTTAGTTAGGAAACGCGTAGCACAGTTTAAAATTCTCCTTCTGGAGTTTCTGTCAATAAACGGAAATGTGTTCGCGATCTTTTGTGCTGCCCTGTATATGAAATACGGAATTTATACACACCAAGTAATAGACAAAAAGTGAGTTAAATTTAAAATCGCGTTCAGCAACTTAAAACGCACTTCCAGGAATTATTGTTAACAGACAGTAGAGAATTCTTTTGTGTGTCCCTGTAAATGAATAATGATTGTTATACACACAATATTCTGTAGTAAGCCTCTTGTAATGAACCTTAGTGATATATATAAATTTCAATGCGTTTAAAATAGTGAAACAGTATTTAAATAAACCGCAAACGATTTTTCTCGTAATGTACGTAATGTAACGGGTACGTAATGATACGTAATGTAACGGAATTCTTTCGACTGTCCCTGTAAAGTAGCTATAAGTGCTATTCGCACCCTATTCCATATTAAGCTTCTTGTAATACACCTTAGTGATATATATCAATTACAATGTATTTGAAATTGTGTAACATCATTACAATAAACCGCAAATGATTTTCCCCATAGACCGTAATGTAACGGAATTCTTTTGAGTGTTCCTGTAAAAAAACTATAAGTGCTACACACTTCCGTTGAAATAGGGAACATGCTATAGATAACGACAATAACATATAAAAATTGCAGGGCATTCCGAGCATACTTACGGGAGTTAGAGCACGGACAGACGGCAGACAAACCGAAGTCATAAACACTTTTCAACTAGGTTGGAAAGTGTTAAAAACTAATATTCTGCATTCAGAGGGAAAAATCCATCTCCTGTGCCGTAAGATTTGGCGAGTTCTTTTTTGGTGATAAGTTTTTAGATGTGATTGTTGGGATCTGCAGGATTTGGCTTACTTTTTCTAAATCTTATTTTTTTGCAGATGTAGTATTATGTAAATATATTTTTTTGCAGATATTTTTCTATTTTGTATATTTGGCATTCTATTTTGTATATTTTCTATTTGGCATTTGGAAAAGAGATTTTTACCTTTTTATCTGTGCCTTCGGAAATATTAAAAAATAAAAAAAGATTCACATATATCAAGCGTATAATGTTATGTTTTGCATTTTTATACGGACCACTTCTCCATTTTTAGATTTTAAATGCTATTTATTATTTACTAGCCGTTTATTAATTGTTTACAATTTACCCCCCTGACAATAATAATTATTTATCACAAAAATGCATCTTAGGTTTGTTAAATAAATTTGTTTATGTATTTTCATTACTTATTAAAATATCGAATATGGCGATAAAATTTTATTTTAGCATCGTGCTTAAATTTTTAAGATGGTGCAAAAACATGCTTTAATAAACGTATATTTGTAAATATTTGAAAAACATGTTTTTCCGCTCTCTTGAAAAATTTTGTAAGATGCTAAAACTACCTTTTGGCACCATTTTAAATTTTTTTCGCCAACCGACATAGGATACGAAACTTTTCCCCATTCAGATACACAGGCAAGGCTGGTCTCAAACAAGAGTAAAGCTAGCAACAATATTGTTTTAACTCTATAAGAGTTACAATAATGATATTAAATGCTCCGATTGGCTTTGGGCCCAATTACGAAAGTTTCTGCTAAAAAACTGTAGAACTCGTCTTTTACATTTGTTTCAAATGAATGCATATATTTGAAACCCGTCCCCCCTACCCCCCTCCACCCAAAAAAAAAGAAAAATAAAAGAAAGTTGCAGTAATGAATTTAAAATGGCGTTAAGCCACGCTATCTGACATAAGCAATTAGCTGCAAACGCGATAACGAAACTTTCACTTAACTTAATAACATGTAGCTAATATAGCCCTCAGGGTACTTTGCTTGAGGCAATTCAGGTTTAAGAAGTTGAGATTTACTGTCAAATGATATAAAAAACTATGAACACAAAACTGATGAATTACTATTCAGGTTTATGTATGTATTTAAAAAAAATTGCATCTGATTACACATTAGATAAATTACTTCTGTCTGCATTTAATAACTAATAAACGTCTTCTGTATATTAAATGAATTGTTTAAATATTGGGAAGAGGTGGCGAGAGGTAGAAAGACGAGTAAACAAACGGGTAGACAGACGGGTAGAGATACGAGTAGAGACATATGTAGGCTGACGGGTAGCGAAACGAATAGACAGACGGCTAGAGAGAAAGGTAAAAAGAGGGTTGACAGAGGGGTAGCGAGATGGGTCACGAGACGTGTAGCGACACCGGTAGACAGGAATGTAGCGAGAAACGTTGCGAGACGCGTAGCGTGGTAGATAAAGAGACGAGTAGAGAGATGAGTACAGAGACGAGTTGACTGACAGGTAATGAGATTGGTAGCGAGTCGGGTACAAAAACAGACGGATAGTGAGACGGGTATACAGACGAGTAGAGAGACAGTAGATGGGTACGGAGATGGGTAAGAAGATGGGTAGAGAGGTGTATAACCAGACGGTTAGCAAGACAGATAGACAAGTTGTGAGACAGATAGACAAATGGGTAGCGAAGTGGATAGAGACACGGCTAGACATACAAGTAGTTAGACGGATAGACAGACGGTTAGAGAAATAGATTGGCGGGTAGCGAGACCGGTAGAGAAATATAGAGACTGGTAGCGAGATGTGTAGAAAGATAGACAATCGGTTAGAAAGACGGACAGAACAACGGATAGGGAAACAGACAGATTGTGGAGAGACAGACAGACAGGCAAAAGAAAAGTCTGCGGATTGGTGCAGTAAATGCGCAGGGAGCAGAGCCTCCTAGAGAATAATCAAGAAGTATCTGTTAAGCTTAACTTTGAAATATATATAATTTTTCAATTTTGCGGATTTGGAGATTTAATGTAAAAGTTATTTTACAGAAGTCATCGAAAGATTTTTTGTATACTTTAATAGTGATTTAGACTATAGTTTAGCAATCTGGTTTGTAGCAAAGCATGCTATCAATGTGGTTTGAAGTGTAAGAGTTTCTATAAACAGTTATACAAATAATAGATATATAATCAAGGAAGAAAAATTTTAAATTCACACACAAAAAAAGGTGCAACAATGAAATTAAATTTGCGTTAAGCCATGCTTGATAGAATAATCTATTGGCTGCAAATCCAATTACGTAACTTTAAAAAGCTTGGCGTTTTAAAAGATCCGGCGTTTTTTTTTTTTTTTTTTTTTTTTTTTTTCCAAGTTTTGCGCAATACGCGCTTAAGAAAATGAGATTCTTTGCCACATGTTAAAAAATTATGACAACACATCTGATGAACGGTACTTCTTTTCTATTTTTTTAACAGTGTATACGAATTTATATATGATATTTTGTAATTCTATCATTTAATTTGCTCTTTTTCTTTATATTGTAATTGTTAACCCTATGTTCTCAGCAATATCACTCAGACTAATCCCTTTGAGGGAAGTCCTAGTAAGTGTAATCAGATGGAATTAAAAAAAAATACATATACATACATAAACCTGAATAATAATTCATCAGTTTTGTGTTCATAGTTGTTTATATCATTTGACAGTAAATCTCAACTTCTTAAACCTGAATTGTCTCAAGCTTTTTAAAAAAACCACAAGGTCTGTATAACTGCAAAGTACCCTGAGGGCTATATTAGCTACATGTTATTAAGTGAAAGTTTCGTTATCGCGTTTGAAGCCAATTGCTTATGTCAGAAAGCGCGGCTTAACGCCATTTTAAATTCATTACTGTAACTTTCTTTTCTTTTCTTCTTTTTTTTTTTTTTTTTTTTTTTTTTTTGGGGGGGGTAGGGGGGAAGGGTTTCAAATATATACATTTAAAACTTTTGCCTTCATGCCATTAGTGTTGTTTGTATTATTAACTAATACCTTGTACACCGAGCTTCATTTGAAACAAATGTAAAAGACTTCTTCCACAGTTTTTTTTAGGAGAAACTTTCGTAATTGGGCCCAAAGCCAATCGGAGCATTTAATATCATTATTGTAACTCTTATAGAGTTAAAACAATATTGTTGCTAGCTTTACTCTTGTTTGAGACCAGCCTTGCCTGTGTATCTGAAGAGGGAAAAGTTTCGCATCCTATGTCGGTTGGCGAAAAAAAAAAATTTAAATGGTGCCAAAAGGTAGTTTTAGCATCTTACAAAATTTTTCAAGAGAGCGGTAAAACATGTTTTTCAAATATTTACAAACATACGTTTATTAAAGCATGTTTTTGCACCATCATAAAAATTTAAGCACGATGCTAAAATAAAATTTTATCGCCATAGTCGGTATTTTAATAAGTAATGAAAATACATAAACAAACTTATTTAACAAACCTAAGAGGGTTGAGTTGGGTTGATTATTGACGGCCAATTATCTACACTAGGGATATAGGCCCGGGGGGAGTGCCCTTCGTGGGGGTCTTTCTAAGGGAACCTAATCCGTATTTACGCATCGATAAATCCACGGCTCGAAGAAAACCACGAAAACTCCGAACGATTAGGCCGACGGGCGCGATTGGGATCGAACCCAGCACCTCCCGTCTACCAGCTTCGAGAGCACAACCTCTCAGCCACTGGTGGGGCACAAACCTAAGAGGCATTTTTGTGATAAATAATTGTTATTGTCAGGAGGGTAAATTGTAAAAAAATAATAAACGGCTAGTAAATAATAAATAGCATTTAAAATCTAAAAATGGAGAAGTAGTTCGTATAAAAATGCAAAACATAACATTATACGCTTGATATATGTAAATCTTTTTTTATTTTTTAATATTTCCGAAGGCACAGATAAAAAGGTAAAAATCTCTTTTCCAAATGTCAAATAGAAAATATACAAAATAGAATGCCAAATATATAAAATAGAAAAATATCTGCAAAAAAATATATTTACATAATACACTACATCGGCAAAAAAATAAGATTTAGAAAAAGTAAGCCAAATCCTGCAGATCCCAACAATCACATAGAAAAATTTATCACCAAAAAAGAACTCGCCAAATCTTACGGCACAGGAGATGGATTTTCCCCTCTGAATACAGAATATTAGTCTTTTTTCTTTTACGATGGGTGATTATAATATAATTGTTTCATTTCACATACTACATACCGTTTGATATATTGGTACTTTTATGTTATCCTGGCGCAGTTTATAAATCGATAAATATTGTTCCTATAACATTTTCATATTGAATTCATTTCATTTAAATATAAACCTTTCACTCGTTTAATTTAAAATACATGCCTTTCATTAATCCCATTTAAAATGCTAAAAAGAGACGAAAAAAAAAATAATGCCATAAATCGAAACCTTTTATTTAAACACCAAAGAATTTTTTTTTTTAATTTACACACGCGAAATTAAAAAAGCTGCTATTGCTGAGATTTGCGCCAAATCTTTAATACCAAGTCTACCAAGTTATTGCGGGCTTTTTCTTTCAAACAGAAAAAAATCCAAATTAATTTTCGATTTCTACTAAATTGAAATATAATTTATTGTGCTGAATATTATTGCGTGCATATTTTTTTGCTCCATGTACTCCATGAACTTTTCAATTCCGATTGTCTACGAAAATCTTCCGCCGGTGAAAATGACGTACGCACAAAATTTCGTGACGTATGTACTTTAATTGTGCTTTTTTATCTATTTTTTTAATATAATTTCCAAACGGTTTGACATTTATTATTGGTAATAAATAGACGTCGTTGTCACCTTTATAGGTACCTGCTGTAAAAATTTGAACGAAATCCGTTAAATATTTTTTGAGTTATGCTTGACGAAAGGTTTTAATATCCATCGTAGCTATATATGGGGCAAAGTAATACTGCGCTGTGTATGAGTCTTCGTTGCACTCAGACAATAAAAAGAAAGTATTAGATTCAGGAAAATTTTCAACTTCCTGTTTTCGACGGACTTATACGTTTTAGAAAGGTCTTGAACACGATTTGACTGGTTTTAGAAAATGTGTGTCTGTGTGTGACAAAAATTTTGTGGGTGCTCTATCTCAAGAACTAATGTATGAAATTTAATAAAACTTTATATTCAGTTAGTCCCTGATATAAATTGGTGCTGTTTAGTTCTTGGTGAAAATCGCCCAATAGGAGGCGCTGCTACGCTGCATTTTTCATGATTTTTACGATAACTTCAAGAACTAATGCACGGAATTTCACCAAACTTCACATTCTGTTAGACCTTGACATAAATAGATGCTGCTTAGCTTTGGTGTAAATAGCGCAACAGGTGGCACTGCTATGCTACCCTTTTCATTATTACCACGATAACTATATCTCAAGAACTAATGCACGGATTTCCATCAAACTTCAGATTCAGTTAGACGTTGACATAAGTTGTTGTTGATTAGGTTTTGGTCTAATTCTCCCAACAGATGGCACTGCTATGCTACATTTTACAAGATTTAGACGATTTTAGCAACAGTCATATCTCAAGAACTAATGCACGGAATTTAAAAAAACTTTAGATTTAGTTAGACCTTGATATAAATTGGTGCTGATTCTCTTTGGTGTATGCGAAACCTGTGTGAGATAGATGAAAGTTTTGGGATTTTCACATCCGACTACTTTGCTTTAAAACCAAACCAATAAACAGTAGCATCATTGTTGTTTTCCTCATAAAATAAATGTGGTCTTCATTTGAGTTTACAAAATGCCTTCAAAGACAAAAAAATAATTTTCATAATTAACTTAAATACTTAACATTAAAAATTTGAGAATTTTTAGCTCATTCACTTGTTTAAATACATTTAAATATGTGATTGTATGAATTCAGGTTATTGATAATTAAATTGACATTTTCGGGGGCTTGTAATTTTAGATCGATATTTGTGAATCTAAATTACCAGTCCTCTAAAGTATCAGTTTCTGAAATGGTCTTTTTCTCATAAAATAAATGTTATCTTAATTTGAGTTTACAAAATGCCTTCAAGACAAAGAAAGTAATTTTCATAATTAACTTAATTACTTAACAATAAAAATTTGAGAATTTGTAAATCATTCACGTATTTAAGTTTGTGATTGTATGAATTCAGGTTATTGATAATTAAATTGATATTTTAGGGGGCTAGTAATTTTAGATCGATATTTGTGAATCTAAATTACCAGTCCCCTAAAGTATATATGTTTCAGAAAAGGTCTTTTTTCTGTCATCGTTGAAGTCTTGTTTGTGCAAAAGCAATGAATGAGCATTTGTAGTGTTATTTTAGCTTCAGGCCTCAAGCGGTTAAATCACAGTTGGGGAAATTTATAATTGCAATTGACTGTAATGTAATTAATTATATTTACAATTGGTACATACCGTAAAAAATTCTTGCAGCACTGTAACCAGATCCACCGCCTATCCTATTATTAGCCGAAATTTCTGTGCTTGAACATGTGTAACTATAATCAATTACATACAATTAAACTGTAATTACATTGGAGATAATTGCAATTACAAATTTGCCCAACTCTGCCTTAATCCCTTGAAAGATGGTGGGATATTACACATCCCACTTAATTTTAATCCCAAAATGATACAATGGCACCATAATTTTGAAATAAATTTTTTCTTTTATAATGTACATCAAGAAAAACTTTTATTTATTTTCAAATAAATTTGTTAATCCTGGTGTCATTCAATCATTTCAGTAACGAAAGTTCTTTGCCCCCCCCCCCCCCCCCCAAACGGTTAAGAGAGCCTACACTAGTCACGAGAAGAAACACTGAAGCTAATGTTAGTTAAACCTATGTGAGCGTTCTTTTCAAATTTATCGCTTACATTTTATTTATTGATATTTTTTTTTTTGCATAGAATAGCTGAGGTTTATCTCCAACCGGGATTAGTTTTTACTTTTTCGATTTTGGTTGCAGATTTCTTTTATTTCGGAACCGGTTCCCGAAAGTGAAGGTAGACTCATTAAAAAACTACAACCAAAATCGAAAATGTAAAAACTAACCAGATTAGATATTTAACATCAGCTATCATATGGGAAAAAAATGATTTAAAACTACTAGAGAAATTTCAAAAGAACGCTCCCATAGATTTAGCATTAGCTTGAGAGTTTCTTCTTGTGACTAATGTAGGCTCTTGAGTACCAATATAATATGTACGATTGTGCAATAAAAAAGAAATTTTTCTTTCCTAATGAAAGTGTAACTCTGCCCTAGGAGCAAACCAATATTGGTTACACTACGGACTAACATTGAATCCATTGGATATTGGTAATACTTCCAATAAGATAACATTAATTAAAATATTGGTTTAACTTTGAAAATATTTGCAATGAAATGGTGAAACATTTGTTGCCAATATTGACAAAATGTAAACACTCCAATATCGGGGGCAGGTAATATTTTATGCAAATATAAACAATATAGGTTCAATATTGTTTTAATACTAGCATACCGCTCACTGGCAATAAAGGTGACAACTCCAAAAAATTGATTTTACATATTATTGCACAGGTCTGACTTAGGTGTATCTTGCTACAGAAAAAGCGCAATCAGTGTACAATTATCTGGAAAACTGCTATATGTCCATTTGCCAAGACAGAAGGGGGAGGCAAATCGAATGGGGGGTGAAAATATTTTACATTTTTGAACACGCTTGTAAAGCTACATGCAGAGTTTAAATGCTTTAATTTTATGTTACAGTAAAAACATGATAGTCTTTTTGCCTCTCCTGCTAAATATAATATTTTTGAGTTTTGTCACGTTTCTTTGCTGGTGAGCGATATATGTTGACAAAATAAATAACCAAACATCTTAAGACTAAATGAAAACAGAAAAATTCAAATTAAAAAAAAAAAACGTTTTTATTAAAAGTTTTATGGCAAGTATTTACAACTAAAATGCTGAGCAGATGATATATCCAATGTGGTAAAAAACATGTTTTTTTTCCCCAATGACTTATGAAAACATAACTTAATACAAAAAAAATGTACAAAATTACAAGAGTAAAAAAAGGATGAATGAAGATGTTGTGAAAACAAAAAACCTGACTTAGAAAATGCACAGCATTTTAAAAATCTATCCATAAATGCAGTTATTGTAATTTTTTGGCATTAAGTAATCCGAAGCATATCTAGAATTACTATAACAGGTAAAATTACAGCTATAGGACCAGGCTGGTTGATATTCAGTGTACTTTGTGGTGCTTAAATCTGCTGGCAGGATAATGTTTTGAAGTATGGAATTTTTATTTTCGTCTTCGATCACGCATTTTTTAGCTTCCAAGTCCGAATGTATTTTATACAGCATGAGTTCCATGCACGTGCGTGCATCTTCGATGCAATTGTGTCCCTTTGATGACATTTGGATTTCTTTATCTAGTATTTCGTGTGCGATGGACTTGAGGGATTTTTTGTGAAATTTACTGTGCTTGTGAGGAAACGTGACAGACGTGTCGACAATATTGTAGTGGATAAGTCGTAACGCTTTTAAATCGTTCTCCAATCCATGTCCCACTAGGATGCTCTCCTTATTTAACAACTTCAACATATAAGATTGTACGTCTTTCAGTGTCATACTGACACCTTTCAAATCTTTTTCAGACACACCACTATACGCGGTATTGTAATCTAATATTTGGTTTTGTGGGAGAACGAACGACTCAAACACAGTAAGTCCATCGACACCAACTAGACCAACTTTAACGACTTCCATACCAACAGTCGTGTATACCATCTCACAATCCAGAGCGTAAACAGTTCCGGCAGTGACTTCATTTAGATGCTTCTTGGTCTTCGTTTGAACGAATTCGATATCATGGAGAGCGGTCTCGGCAGTTACGTGATACTGCCACGTCATGCAGCCTTCAGAGAGGTAATTTCCATTACAACAAGGATAATCACCATGATATGGAGTTCCTTTCCTAAATGGGGGCTGTTTTTTCGCATGATATCGGCAAAACGAGTCGGATACGTACTGTCCGTTGGCAAGAATGTTGAAAGAAGTGCCGCAACGACAGCATAGACGGTCGGTGGATCCTTTCGTTAAATTCTGCGATCGCATAACGGCTCGACCAGGTCTGCCAGGCGCTTCTTCTGGGAACCCGAACATCTTCAGCTGCTCCCTTGTGAGAAGATGGTGGGTGAATTCGTGGTATAAGGCATACATGTCCATATTTAGTTTCACATATAAGGATAAGGGCGTATAAATAATGGTCTTTTCAGGTGCTGACTCACTCTTCATCGATAGATCACTGGTAGATGAAGCTGCAAGAAAAATAAATTTAATTAGAATAAATGAAAATGCGTATATATTTTTCAAATTAAATACTTCAGTTCATATAAAAATTCGAAGAAAAAAGAAAAAGATGAGACAGATTTCTAAACTTTTTTTCATCATAGGTAACCTTGCTTATCAAAAAAAAAAATTAGTATCCATGACAGTAATATTTTAGGGCTAATAATTTCGAAATCGTAAAAAGACAGTTTCCGTAGCAACAATACTTTTCTCAACAGGTATCTCTGGAAAACATGGAGTTACTTTTCTAAACAGAGGCTATTTTCGGTATGGGCAAAACTATTTATAATAGACAACGCAGGCTGGCAACAGTATAACACAGCCACTACTTTCACTATTTAGAATAGGGTCATTTCTAGAGCTCTACCGATACTAGTCCCTTTCTTGCACTTGGAGATTGATATATTAATTTCGTTACATTTCGTTATAAAGACCGATCAAAGAAAGACCAGGGGTCGATGCAAGTTCCCCCCCCTTCTTGGGACCCATTTTGTGTGAAGTAAAAGTTATTCTTGTGAAATTTATTATATTTGTGAAAAATAACATTTTGTTACGAAAGTTGAAATCTAGCTACTGAAATTCTAACTAAGCATTTAATAGTAACTTCTTTAAGTGCTTCTGTTAAAGTTTTCGTTTCTGGTGAACTTGTTTTATTGCAAATTACACATTTTAAAACATAGCAAAATAAAAATAATTAATGGAGAGTATGTTTTTATGAAATGAAATTTTGTGAAGGGTCCTATTTTATCAAGAGGAATTTTGTGAAGGGGTCTGCTTTATTAAGAGGAATTTTGTGAAAGGCCCTGCTTTATTAAGAGGAATTTTGTGAAGGGAACTTTTTTATTAAATGGAATTTTGTGAAAGGCCCCTAAATAGGCCCTAAATTTTGCCTGGATCGACCATGGCAACAATACTTTTCCCCTTTCAACAATACAATGTTGTTACTGACTTTGACAACAACACCCTGACAGAAGCACACTATATTTCTGAACATAGTCAACGTACTCGAACAAATTCAGAGTCAATCTTTAAGCAATCGAACATAGGTACAAATACCATTAACTGCGTTGTTTCTTTAATAATTCATATTCAAGATATCACTTCGTTTTATTTTCCCGCTCACTTAATTTATGATTTTTAGAGATAGTAGTAAAGGATTAGTAAGGGATTCATATAAATTCGGATAATTGATGTTTAACTTTAGACTAAAAATTAGATAGAAAATTATTTTGCTTTATTGGGGAAGTTGAATGTAACTCAAACCATTTTATATTGTACGCAATCGACTTTATTATTTAAAGAAAAAAAGTTATTACTCCCGTCATCAATAAATATGTTCTACAAAATGGCTAAGCACTTCAATCACCATGTGTTTTATATTACAATAACTGGCACATACTGATTAAAACTTTGTTTAGAAATACTTTTATTACAGTAAACTGTTCAAGGCGAACTGTGTAAGACGGAAAGGTGTCTAACTCTGAAAGATTTTTAAGTCCCGGAGGATTCATAGACATTGAGTAAACTGTCTAAGGCGGATACTGTCTACGACGGAAAACATTTTCGGTCCTCATCGATTCCGCCTTAGACAGAATTTACTGTATATATTTTAACATTGAATTGCTAAACACACACAGTATCCGAAAAGCCTTTCCATGCTTACAAAAATTTATTAACCCCTTAATCGTCTCGCCAGATACATTCACGGGCAGTGTAGGTTACTTTTTTAAAATTCAGATTGTTTGATTCCCACCACTTTTTTAAAATAGTGTAATTGGCTTCATGCTCGCATTATTTATCTGCCATAAGTAATCCGAATAATTCTACTTAAAAAAATTAGTGGCAATCTAGCAATCTGAATTTTAAACAAGTGGGTAAGTGTGATCGAAGATCGTTCAAAGGGTTTCGTTTAATATTCCTTTCAAAACACTTTATCCTTTTAATATCCTTTACCCTTTTATTAAATCCAAATAAATTTCATTTAGCATAAAAAAAGGCATGTTTTTTATAATGTAAAAATTTACCAGTCTATTTTTTCGAATATCTAAACCAGCCCGCTATTATATTGTCTTAATAATATCTGTCATGCGGACTAAATGCGATATTTAAAAAAATAATTTCAAAATTAAACATGTTGTACACCTTCAATATGTTAAAATATTCGAATTTTTCCATTATCGGATATTTATCATGTTTAAATATGTTTCTCAAACTCTCTCTATTACTCATATTGATATTCTCTCTTTGTATTATTCTCAAACATTTGAAAAATCCGTTAAACTTCCGATATGACGTCAGATTTTCTTTTTAATTCTCTAATGACGTGATATTAATTTGCTTTGTGCACATACTCATACTCCTTGTATTATAGAGAAATCTTTGAAAATTTCCGTTTTATTACCACTATGACGTCAATCATTTTTATTTCAATTGGTGAAACTTTTTATTTCATTTTCATTTTTCATGTGGAAATCGTTCAATAGAAAATTAATTATTGTAGAAAGAATTTCATTGTGGATTTTTTATTTTTGGCAACTGCTTTAACGAAAAATGTTTAAATTTAATAGGAAAAGGCTGTTAGAATTTTGGTTTTTTATCTCTATTTAATAAAATAATACGATTTTTTCAAATTTTAATATTTTGAACTTCATATAGCTGGTATTGAGCTAGATATACACAAAGTTTCAACTCTGTAAGTTACATAGTTTCTGAGAATGGCTCAGTGATGGACAGACAACGAAGCGGGAGTAACAGGGTTTCGTGAGATGAACGAAACCCTAAAAAGTAGCCTACGCTTATCGGGCGCGACGATTAAGGGGTTAATATCAGCGGTGCAAAAATGTGGGAAAACTAACGAAATACTTTACGGAATCCTGCAAAAAAAAAAAAAAAAAAAAAAAAAAAAAAAACTGTTAGTTTTCCAACATTTTGGCACCAGTTTCATTTGTCTATCTTATAACTGATATGAATAAATTTTGTAATCAGGCTGGAAAAGACTTTTCGGAAACCCTGTATATAAATAAATGCACAACAGGAGATGATTGTGGGTTCACGAAAAAATACCCGAAATTTTTAGGGAGAACAGCTCTGACTCTAGACCAAAAGGGTCGCTGGGAGAGGGGAATTAATAAAAAGTACACTGCACACACCTCTTGCGTCCTGTTCAAGAAACATTTTTGAACTGATTCATTTAGAGTCCCCCTTTTCAATAGTACTGGTACACAAAAACGTACTGGTTTGATCCCATCTTTAAATGATAGTGTTTAGGCAAATCTTCCATTCTTAAGATTTGTGATATTGATGTGCCCTTATCCATATTGCAATGTGATGTTTATTTTTTGGTCTTCCATCGTCGTGTGAGAAAATTTCACATGAAAAAGCATGTGCACTAGGATTGTAGTAGGAGTTTTACAGGAGAAAAAATATCTTTTAGGAAAATGCTGCACAACCTTTTTGTACGAAAATAGTTTGCCACCACTATCTTCGAAAGGTAAGCTTTGATATATTTAATAGCAAGATTTCCGTCATTAACCTAAGGTAAATTTTTCTGTGTAATAATAGTGGTACTGTTGGTGGCCCGCGGGCTACAGGTTGTGCATCCCTATTTTAGGAGTATTATCGAAATCATAAAAAAATCAATTTATAACAGGGGAGAAAACAGAAAAACTGACGAATTTCGTGATTTTTCCGGCGACCGATTTTGACGAGGTTTTCGATTTTTTCTCAGTGACCGACTGAAGAATTTCGTGATTGTTTCCATGATCAAGTGACGAATTTTGAGATTTTTCTTCCGTGAACGACTGAAGAATTTAACTATTTTTTTCCTCACAAACAATTGACGAATCTCGCAATATTTTTCTGCAACCGATTCGCGGGATTTGAGATTTTTTTTCTTGCGGGCGAACTTCTGGATTTTCTCCCCGCGGCTTACTGGCGAAACAGGAGGGTTTTTCTCACTTGACCGATGGACGAATTTTGCATTTTTTTCTCGCGACAAATTTCGCGATTTTTTTTTTTTTTTTTTTTTTTTTTTTTTTTTTGCGGCCAATTAAAGTAATTCAGGTCTATCGGACAAACCAAAATTTCGTTACTGAAAATGAAAAATACCGGAATTCCGATATATACTCGGAACACCATCACCTATGCCTGCACAAAATATGTTTTCATTTTCAAAACAGGAAACACGAAAGCTAATTTTTCCAAATTAGTATACACGAGTTTTACGACACAGGAAAACTATTCTGAGACTGAAAGAAAATGGACATCAAGTAAACTGGCCGAGACAAAGATCAAACGAGACGACTTTACGAATTTGACTGTAAAACTACTGATGTCATAATGTTAATGTTCAGTTAATATATGCATTAGATTTATAATTATCTTCTAAAGATTCATTTTCTTTACTCAATGGAAAATAAGAATAAATAAAAACTTTTGATTAGAGAGACCATCCCCTCACCTAAAAACCTAATTGCTTTTATCGTTGAATAGATAGCGCATTTCCTGTAAGAAGGCGCCGTTCTAAAAATCTTAAATGCGTTCTGAATTTGTAATGAAATTTTGACAACGCAACAAACAACAATTCTTTATTTTTTAATTAATATAGTTTAACAGCACTTGAAGGCGCCCACGTAACAATCACAGGAAGTGGCAGATTTTGCGATGTTTTAACCTTATTAGTCCGAAAATGTTTGAATTTAAGCATTAAAAAAAAATCTTAGAAATGCTAACGTAATTAGATAAAGCATTCGTTGCTCAACAAGATAGAGTGAAAATGAAGAAACTTTTAAGGCGGTTCTCAAAATTATTTATTCAATAACGCGAAACTCATTTTTAAACTAAAAAAATATGGCACTTGAATGGTAGTCGTAGTGTTACCAGATGTCCCGATTTTAAGGGGCTTCGAGACCCGTCCCATGGAACTACTGCGCGGGACGTTAAAGTTACGATTTTTCATCGTGCACGAAGTCTTAAATTTCTTTTAGTTCAATCAGGGACGATTGTGGGTTCATGAAAAAATGCCTGAAATTTTAGAGAGGAAACATTTCCGTATGGAGAGAGAGAGAGAGAGAGGGGGGGGGGACATATAATTTATTACAGGGAGGCCAAATTATGAAAAATATGGATTTTAATTATGTTTAGCAATCATATGAAATTGATATTTTAGTATTTTATGAATTTAACTATAAATAAAACCCCAGAATTTCTGTAATGAAAATGAAAAAAATACCTGAATTCAGGTATATAACCCTTTAAGACCTAACCTACACAATTGTGTAGGTGATCCTAAGGAAAAAAAAACAATTTCCTCTTTCCCTATGATTTAAAGCTTAGCCTGCACCACACAATTGTGTAGATCCTCCTTGACATAACCTGACAACGTAATTTTTTTTTTGAAATATTTCTTTTCAATCAAATAGAATTTTTATATGCTTTTAATTTCTACCTAAACTCTTCAGGTCTTAAAGGGATATCCTGAACACAATCACGCCTGTTCCATGCTGTTCGTTACTCAATAAAACCTGAGAAGACTCTTGTCTTCTCAGGTTTTAGTTAAATTAGGTTAAAATGGTCTATAAATGAAAATTTTTATGGTTCCGCCGAAAGAAACACCGCAACATTCTAACTGCTAAAACGTTGTAAAACCTGTGAAAACGGAATATGTCTATAATGGAAACCTGTCTTGGAAATTCCCCAATCTCTACGGGAAAAAAAAAAAAAAAAAAAAACAATTATAACTGTTCTCGGAAACTTCAAAACGGAATTTTGTTTCGGTCCATAGCGATTCCGCTCTCTTAGATTTTACTGTAGCTTTGTACTTTGCTTCAGTCTTAGCAGGTATAGTTGTATGGTATTTGAGTAGGGAACAGTGGTTTTAAGAAAGGGATTCCATTATATACAGGTTCCGTTTTCATAGGATTCATTGTATTTTGTCCCGATTTAGGAGCCGTTGTCCGGCTTTTTGAGACAGCGGATATGGCAACTGACTATTGAAACGATTAGGAATCGCATAGTGTTTCTGATACATGAATTTGCTTATCGAATTATAAGAGATTGATGTCACGTGACATGTTTTTCTCCTTTCCCGCGCCGTCGCGTCCGAAAATTCGATTCAAAACGCCAACTTCGATAGCATTTACCAAAAAATTGAAACCACCATTCAATTACATAGTTTCTGAATAAGAAAACCTGCGCCAATTTCATGCTTTCCCGAACAAAAATTCAGAAATATGTCAGAAAGTATCTCCTTTGGATTGGAGAACAGCGTTCAGGAATTAAAATTTGCCTTAACGTCTAGCTAGACATGAGATCCTTATATAGAAAGATTAACAAGCATATAAGAAAAGCCTCAAATCTTGTCTTGTCTAATGCAGCTTGTTAAGACATTTTACGAGCATTTCATATCTCGAAATCAATTAGGTTTTAATTACACTCAAGACTTAGCATGTGGTTATCACCTGCCGCAGTCAGATACATTTAGACCTTGAATTAACGCGATGAAATAATCCACCCCAGTGTTTAGACACAGGTATATTGCAACTTTGTATAAAGAACTGTATATGTAGAGGCTTAACCCATAAATGTAATTTAAGTTCACTCACGCGAAAACACCCGCTCGCTAATATTAATCCTATGGGAGAACGTTTTAAAATTATCTCGTTTGCATTTCAATATTTTTATTTTTATTTTTTTTTTGTACAGGATAGCTGAGGGGTTGATCTTTACAAAGACAGTCTTTTACCTATTCAATTTTTTTCCCCCCATGAGGATATTTTTATTTTTGAAACAGATTCGAAAATAAAAGTATTTTAATGGGGGAATAAAAAAAAACTTGTAAACAAAATCGAAAAAGTAAAAAAACTGTCTTTGTAGAGATCGACCTCAGCTATCCAATGCAAAAAACATTGAAATACAAATATTAAAATGTAAACGAGATATAAAAAAATATATATATCCCATAGGATTAACATTAACGAGTTGGTGTTTTCGCGTAAGTTAAGTAGATTCTTAACGTTCATCTAATACCTATAACTTCTATTTGGATATATATTTAGTTATATTTTCTTTTTTTTTATCTATATTATAAAGCAAATACATGTCCGAGTAACTCTAACATCGTATTGACGGTGGCAACGAACTGGCCAACACATTTTGTTATTGCAACAATTTTTGAATTTTAAACATCTATTTACGCACAATTTCAATTTTTACACCCTCGAACAGAAAAAAAAGTACTTTCAAATTTAATTTAATTGAGCCTTTAATCCAGGTTGGATCGCCTGGTTTTAATAAAAGGTTGTTAGTTTAACAAAATAATAACATTAGTGTAGCATTCCAGTGATTATGATTATATGCATTAAAAAATACTACGAATCTTTGACTTTTGTTTCAATAATAGAGTATTCGATCTCAATTAACTGATTTTTTTATGTTAAATTCAAGCATGAAAATTTTCTGCATGCAACCCAATTACGGGAAATTAACCCGTAAATTACATTTTACAGGAGGGGTAAAAAGATTAGCATGTCTTTATTGTAACTTAAAATTATAGAACTTAGCTTTGCACACAGCTGTAAAAGCGTGCATAAAAGCGTAGAACTCACGAATGAAGAATTAGATGAGATTTAGAAGCACTGGATTATTTTTTAACACAATTATTTCAAATTGGTAAAGTAATCATACAAGTTGTGAATTTCCAACTGGAAGAAAAATGTCCGGGCCAGGATTCGAACATGGGATACGGACATTTTTCGTCCAGTTGGAAATTTACAACTTGTATGATTACTTTACCAATTTGAAATAATTGTGTTAAAAAATAATCCAGTGTATTCACGTATCCAGCGTTTATTGGAGTTCCATTACCTGCGATCTTTTCTGTTGAGCTGATTAAAATATCAGACCAGATGCTTTGATCAATAAGGTTAACTGGATGAATTATGCCCTCGAGATTCGACCGGGATAGCTCAGTGGTAGAGCGTGGCGGCTTCAGCCAAGCGATCCCAGGTTCGAATCCTGGCCCGGACATTTTTCGTCCAGTTGGAAATTTACAACTTGAGATTTAGAAGATTGATTAAATTTATCCTCTCCCCGCCCCCCAGGCACACAATTGGCCCTTTTCTGTGGTGACAAAGTGACATAGCGCAATCTAGCGGTTTTCCGGATAACTAAGGATTTTTTCACTTATGACACTTTTCCTGTAGCCAGATGCATCCTCGTCAGAACTATTAATGCAGTAAATATGCAAAATGAATTTAAGTTGGGTCCTTTTCTAACGGCTGAGCGATTATTGTACAGCGATGCAGCGAGACTTTGGAATAATTTACCAAATCACTTCCTCACGCCTATGATAGCTTTCGTGGGAATCCGCCCCCTTTCCGCCCCACCAGTGGCTGAGAGGTTCTGCTCTCAATGTTGGTAGACGGGAAGTGCTGGGTTCAAACCTCTGTCGCGCCCGTCGACCTAACCATTCGGAGTTTTCCGTGGTTTTCTTCGAACCTTACCGTAAATACGGGTTAGGATCCCTTAGAAAGACCCCCCCCCCCACGGAGGGCACTTCCCCCTTAGCCTATAACACTTGTGTAGATAATCGGCCGTCATAAATCAACCAACCAACCTCACCCTTTCCTCCCTCGGAATGCTGTTTTTTTAGACCTTATAGGTCTTATAACATGGCTAGAATAACATCCAATTCTAGATTACTATGAAGAGATTTTCAAATGAAATACTAAACCCCTGTAGGGGATAGCACCTATAAGAAAGGACAAATATTTATTTCTATACACTTTACAATTAATTTTAATAACACGGATTTTTTCAGACAAATCTATACCTTTATTTCATTACAGTAGTTTTTCTTAGCTGAGATTTTAGAAGTATCATAGCTAAAATCAGTAGATGTCCACTCATATTCATCTTAACTTGAGTTGAACATCAGTCATTTTGTAAAGTTGGGGGAATAAACGTTAAATGAAGAAGATTGATCATTAGTTTCACCTAACAGGATAATTTCAAACTTTATCACTTGAAACAGTATATAGTGAAGGGACAGAGGACAAAATACTTGTATACATTTTTGAATTAAACTTTTAACAAAATGAGGAATTTTTTTTGACAAGTTTATACCTTTTTTTTTTTCATTACAGTAGCTTTCTCAGCTGATTTTAGAAATGTCTAAAAGTTGTGATTTTAGACGTGTCACAGCTAAAATCCGTAATGTCCACTCATATTCATCTTCACTCGAGTTGAACATCAGTCATTTTGTAAAGTTGGGGGGAATAAACGTTAAATGAAGAAGATTGATCATTAGTTTCACCTAACAGGATAATTTCAAACTTTATCACTTGAAACAGTATATAGTGAAGGGACAGAGGACAAAATACTTGTATACATTTTTGAATTAAACTTTTAACAAAATGAGGAATTTTTTTTGACAAGTTTATACCTTTTTTTTTTCATTACAGTAGCTTTCTCAGCTGATTTTAGAAATGTCTAAAAGTTGTGATTTTAGACGTGTCACAGCTAAAATCCGTAATGTCCACTCATATTCATCTTCACTCGAGTTGAACATCAGTCATTTTGTAAAGTTGGGGGGAATAAACGTTAAATGAAGAAGATTGATCATTAGTTTCACCTAACAGGATAATTTCAAACTTTATCACTTGAAACAGTATATAGTGAAGGGACAGAGGACAAAATACTTGTATACATTTTTGAATTAAACTTTTAACAAAATGAGGAATTTTTTTTGACAAGTTTATACCTTTTTTTTTTTCATTACAGTAGCTTTCTCAGCTGATTTTAGAAATGTCTAAAAGCTGTGATTTTAGACGTGTCACAGCTAAAATCCGTAATGTCCACTCATATTCATCTTCACTCGAGTTGAACATCAGTCATTTTGTAAAGTTGGGGGAATAAACGTTAACAGTCGAAGGTTGGTAGTTTCACCTAACAGGGTAATTTCAAACTTTATAACTATCAATAGTAAACAATGAAGGGACAGAGGACAAAATACTTTTATACATTTTAGAATTAAATTTTTAACAATAGGAGGAATTTTCTGACAAGTTTATACCTTTTTTTCATTACAGCAGCTTTCTCAGCTGATTTTAGAAATGTGTCAAAGCTGTGATTTTAGAAGTGTCACAGCTAAAATCAGTAGATGTCCACTCATATTCATCTTCACTAGAGATGAACATCAGTCATTTTGTAAAGTTGGGGGAATAAACGTTAACCGTAGAAGGTTGATCATTAGTTTAACCTAACAGGATAATTTCAAACTTTATCACTTGAAACAGTATATAGTGAAGGGACAGAGGACAAAATACTTGTATGCATTTTTGAATTAAACTTTTAACAAAATGAGGAATTTTTTGCTAAGTTTATACCTTTTTTCTCTCATTACAGTAGCTTTTTCTCAGCTGCGATTTCAGAAATGTGTCAAAGCTAAAATCAACAGATGTCCACTCATATTCATCTTTACTCGGTCCCTTTGTGTGGTTGGGGGTATAAATGCTAATTGCCGAAGGTTGTTCATTAGTTTCACCTAAGTAACATAATTAAAAACTTTATACCGAATACATTTTAATAGGAATTTTTCAATTCCTAAAGGGATCACTTTTCCTTTTAAAAAAAAAAAAATCTTTACACTGAAAAAAAAAAGGGAGGAGGTACTAGACCCTGCGTTTTAAAAAATCTAATAAAATCCCTTTAAAAAATCTAAACAAAAATAAATAAAAAATCATACATCAAGTTTAGTTCTTGTACTTTTATGATAAAATTCTAAAAATATTCTATTTTTAAGAATAAATAAGCTTTCCGAAAAACCCTAAATAAAAAAAATTTGGCATAGGTCACATTTATTGAATTTTTCAGGAATAACATTATTATTCTCACATCATGTAAATACGTTTACATACATCTGTAACTGTAGCAGAGTTTCTTCCATACTTTCAGCAGGGTGCTGCACCCTGGATGCCCTTTGGTTTACACAAAATAGCATATTTTTTACCCCTCATCCCTAAAAAGTAGTACCCCTTCAGTCAAAAAAAGTGCCCTTACTTCTTTTTGTATTAAAAAACTTTGCTTGCATAGTAAAAACTGGCTCATTGTTGCCTTGGAAAGAGTGACCTGACTTTTAAATATTAAAAGTGGCTTTAAAAATCAAAAGAGTGCCTCTAAACATCAATTTTCATATGTCCTTAAGAATCCAAAGCGTGCCCTTAAGAATCCAAAACGCGCCCTTAAGAATAAATGCCTTTAATAATAAAAAAGTGCCCTTAATAATAATAAAAAGTGTCCTTAGTAATAAAAAAGTGTCCTTAATTATATAAAAAAGTGCCCTTAATATAAAAAAGTGCCCTTAATAATGAAAAAAGTTTAAATTTTTTTTCTAAAGGAAGTCCTGAATATTTTTCAAATGAAAAAAAAAACTATTTATTTGAATATTAATTAGTATATGTGATCATTTTCATACAAAAAGGCAAAATTGATTTTAGAGATTTAATTGACTTTTTCCATAATAGTATTATGTATCAGGCGCACATCGGCGAGTATTAAAATATGGAATAATTTTCTTTCACTTGGGGTTCGGGTGGAGTAGAATGAGACTCGTGCAAATCTAGTTCCATTTAATATTTAAATATTTACTAAAAATACAGTACCGGAGCCGAGCTCCGTGCAAATCATGACCTGATTACATACTGTATCTCTTCTGGAATTCCACGTCCTCGTGCAACACGCGAACTTTTTATTTTTAACGCAGAAAAAAAGATACAGAAAATATGAAACACATTTCAAACATACTTTATTCTATTAAAATCTACGAGTTAGTATTAAAATCGCGCAGTATTCACAATGTATTGTTTCACAGTTTTGTAAATTTAAGTACTAATTTGCCACACAATGATTCTATACAGTGACCAATGGTCATGTAAAGAGGCCAGCTAAATTCCAAATACTCATGTATCACGCGCACCTCGATTTTACAGTTACAGCGGCATACACAACTAAATGTGGTTTTTAATCTATCCTTTTATGGAAGAATGTCAATGACAATCAGAATACAAATTCAGCGGAAGTTGGGAAGCTTAAGAAATAAAGCTCAGCATATTCAAAAGATTGACTTAAAAATCAGTTAATTATTAGCTGAAATTCTTTTAAAACTAAATAAACACGCCTTGGGTATTTTTAAATATTTTTATGATAATTTTACATGATGTTTAGAAACAGGACGAAACAAAAGTTGGATTAGAGTGGCTTATTTGATGAAGTACAAGGGAGGGAAGGAGGTCCCGTAAATTTATTTTCGAAAATTTAAAAAGTTGCGATATTTTATGTATATATATATATATATACACACACACACACACAGAGAGAGAGTTTCCCCCAGGTTTAAAAAAGGGCAGGGTGTTGCTGGTGAGAAAAGGGTGCTTTTTTTATTCTTAAGGGCACTTTTTGGATTCTTGAGGGCACTTGAGTTTTTTTTTTTTATTCTTAAAAGGTATTATTTTGGTTTTTAAAGCCACTTTTGATATTTGAAAAGTCAGGGCACTATTTTCAAGACAACATTGAGTCAATTTTTACTATGAAAGCAAATTTTTTAATGTAAAAAGGAGAAAGGGCATTTTTTTTACTGATGCACAAGAAGGGTGCTATTTATTTTACTGAGGGGGCAAGAAGGGTGTGTTAATTATTGTTATGAGGGGCAAGAAGGGTGCTAATTTTTTTATGAGGGGCAAGAAGGGTGCTATTTTGTAAACCAAAGGGCAGGCAGGGTGCAGCACCCTTCTGAAACTGTCTGGGGGAAACTCTGATATATATATATATATATATATATATATATATGTCAACTTGTTGATGATTATAAATATTTTCAGACTTTATATAAATTCGAAACAAACATTCTGAACTTAGCATGAAAACTTAATAAAACTAAATGTCTAATAATGTAAATTCTAAATGTCTTTATTTATATTTTCACTTACCTAACAAATTTGAAGATCTACTAATTGAAAAGAGATAGTCTGCTTTTTACACTCGCAAAAACAAACTATAGGATTTAATGTCAAGTATGCAGAAAATTTTGTTTTATACAACAAAATGTTAAGTACAAAATATTTTTTTTTATTGAAAAGTTTGTGTTTGAACATAAATGTAAGCTTGTCTGCTTTTTCATTCCCTAACATTTTTTTTTTTTAAATTTACATAATTTGTTTTTATTAAAAAGTTCGAACATAAATGTAAGTTTGTCGACTTTTCCATTCCCTAGCCTGTTTTTAAATTGAACTAAACCAGAAACAATTCTTTCCAATGAAGCTGTAAACTATACAGTTTATATTTTCAATGGCTATTCTAAGTAACTACTGCCCCACATAATTATTGGTTCTATATTTAAAAATACAACTTCAAATGTGGATTTTTTAGGGGGGGGGGGGGGGGGGGGGGGGCTAAAACAGTCACTGCCAGATAAAAAGTTTTTCATCTATATAGAATGACACAGTCAATGACAGTTGAAAAATTCATTTACACTTGTTTTAACCGAAAATATATAAAAATATATACACAATTAATAAATAAAAATGTGGTAAAACACATATATACTGCTAATTGATGTATAAATATATATAGATATAATCAATAAAAACACAAATCAACAGTTTCAGACTACATCTGAGGCCATCTTCAGGATATTAATAGGCATGGTGTAGGCTGTTGATTTGCGTTTTTAATGTAATTTATGTCTTTAAAGAAATACATCATTTATCAGTATATATGTGTTTTACCACATTTTTATTTATTAATATTGTACATGGAGTAATAGTCAGAGGCTTTTAAATCAGGGTTGTAATTTTAACCGGTCAAAACTGATTTTGACCAGGACACTGGATAAAAGTGGTTTTAAGCGTCCAAAATTGGTCAAAATGGTCAAAAGTGGTAAAAAATGGTCAGAACTGTTATAAATAGTTTTAAATAGTCTTAATTTTTAATTATTATTTTTTGCAATTAAAAATATCTTAATAAGTAATAAAAGTAACAGTGCAATTAAAAAAATACACTGACACGTTTATGAGGTTCATTAGTAAAATATGCTTATACAATACAAGTGTTAAAAATGGCCTATGCAATTGTAAAAGTATAATTCAGTTGCAGTTAAAAACACAAAACATGGCACATATGCTGAATCCTGTCTACATGGGTAAAGGTATTGATGAAGAAAAGAAATAGCAAGACAGTGGTTACATGATAATATTGATCTTACGTTTTTGCCTCTTGTGATTGTATTTCAAGCAGAATCCTCACCATATCCAAAATCCTATTTTTCTGAAAGTGTAAAAGATACAGTTGGACCCGATGTCTGGTGGGTGGACAGCAATGAAGAAGATAACAGGCATTGATATAAAATTTGTTGAATTCACATGACATCTAATGAACTGTTGTACTAGCTCTTCATCAATAGAAAGATTATTTTCTAAGTTTGGAATAATCCAAAATAAATTACGAAACCGTCTAAGTTTAGGGACAACTGTAAAAATTGCTACTTGTAATCATTTTTTTTAATTAAACACAAATTACATAAAAACATAAAAGAGCTTGTGTAAAGAATAATTAAAAATATTTGTATTGTATCTTGGTGGCTCGCAGCGTTCCTAAATTTTTCTACCTTTGCTACCACTATTTTAAAACAAAACTCTTCATGGTATATTCCTTTAACGTCTGCAATAGAAATATACGACAAAGTTTACCTTTTTATAATAGTGGTAGCAAAGGTAGACAAATTTAGGAATGCTGCGAACCCTGTGTTATGTTATTTGTGTTATGACTTTTTTTTTAATTTGGTGTTTGCTGGTGTTATGTTATTTATAATATATTTTTAACAAATGTTAACTTAGTTTTAACATGTGCTAGTAAAATATATTTGATTAGTATTAAATAAATTAAATATTGAATTTCAGTGGTCAAAATGGTTAAAATTGATTTTGACCGGGGCGGTTTTAACCGGTTAAAACCGCTGGTTTAAACCGCCATGGTTAAAACCGATACAACCCTGTTTTAAATATCATACACAATATTTTGAAAATAAATATTTAAAAATAAATACTGGTTGACCAGTTTTAGCTATACTGCTATAGGAAAGATGCCTGCAGGATGAGCCTTTGAAGGGAATGTGACCCGAATTATCGTTCAAGGATATTCCCGAAAACCTTGCACAGTCACCCAGTCCAGATCGCGTTGGTTTCGAATCCGCGAACATCGGCCCAAGCTTATGTGGCCAACACGCTAATCAATGGGCTGTATGGGTCCATACTAGTGTGTTTTTATTTGTTTTTTGGAAATATTTCCATTTACATTTGGACAGCACAATAAATGCGATACAGGAAAAAACAAAGATAAAATCAACTTTCTCGAAATAGAGAATATAGGATTAAACTTACTTTCACTAGAATCATCCATCATGGACTTGAACTTCGATTTATTGGGACTCCTTCTCTTCCTCTGCCTGCGAGTACTTCTCTTGGGGGGATCGGGTACTTCGGGCAAAACTGGAAAGAGAAAAAAACATCACGTTTAAAAACTTGTAAGATCATAGAGTAGTACGAAATTAAAAACTGCCTGCAAATAACACTCTAGTAGTATTCGGACAAAATTTTCAATTGAAATTTGTCGAGTGAACCACACGTTAAAAACTTTCACGAAATATTTATAGTACCAAAGATAAAATATTTATACATGGACAAGAAATATCGATAGGAGGATAGTGTTGCTAATAAAAACAGTAACACGTCGTTTGGTCAGGGGTCGATGCAGGGTTTTTTTCTTGGGGCCCATTTTGTGAAAAGTAAAGGTTATTTTTGTGAAATTTATTATATTTTTGTGAAAAATAACATTTTGTAACGAAAGTTGAAATCCAGTTAATCAAATTGGAACCAGGCATTTATAAAACAAAAACTTTTTAAAACCCTTTTGCTGAAGTTTTCCTCTCTGGTGAAATTGTTTGTTTACAAATTACACATTTTAAAACATCACAAAATAATAAATAGTAAGTTTTAATGGAAAAGAACTTTGTGAATAGGCCCATTTTATCAAATTAATTTTTGTGAAGGGGCTCATTTTATCAAATTGATTTTTGTGAAGGGGTCCATTTTATTAATCAGATTTTTGTGAAGGGGTCCATTTTATTAATCAGATTTTTGTGAAGGGGCCCATTTTATTAATCAGATTTTTGTGAAGGGGCCCATTTTATTAATCAGATTTTTGTGAAGGGGCCCATTTTATTAATCAGATTTTTGTGAAGGGGCCTTAAATAGGCCCCAAATTTTCCCTGGATCGACCCCTGTTGGTGTTAAAATATTTACGAAATTTTAGAACTCCAAACAATAAAAACATACTAACACAGATTTAGTGATGGGCTCAAAGGGTGCCCCCCCCCCCTTCCTCCTCCCGGAGGAACATAAAATTATATACCCTGTAGTTTATTAATGCAGCACACACAGTTTTAAAATAAAATATTAACAATATAGCAAACTATAACACCTTGTAATTAATACTTCTTTCCATTTTTAAAAAGGCGTAAAATATTCTAAATAGTAAAATAAGTCTTATTAGACTGTTGACATGTTTCAGTTTAATCTGAGCCATTATCAAAACATATAAGAATATTCTACAATTGCACGGTCTATGAAGTTATTTGAAATGGCTATCATTTAATTTTTCACGTACTTTTTAAAATTACGCCACCAGGATTACAAATATGGAAATAAACATCGAAGCAAAAAATAAAAAATAACGTGCTTAATTTTAAAAAAGTACGTGAAAAATTAAATTATAGCGTTTCAAATAACTTCACAGACTGTGTGCAATTATAGAATATTCTTATTTGTTTTCATAATGGCTCAGATTGAGCTTGAGCTGAAACATGTCAAAAGTCAAATAAAACATTTTACTGTTTATAATCTTTTAGGTAAATTTCGTAAGCAATACTACCTATTACATTCTCCCCTATGTTGGAATTTCTGGAAAATTTTTGCAGATCTACGTCGATCACGACTCCCAGAACAATTCAACCCCCCCCCCCCCCCCTCCCAGTCAAATTCAAACGTCATCTCTTTAAACCAGACGTCATCTCTGGTAAAAATTAAAAAAAAAAACTTCAAAAATTAAAATACATTAACACCGATTAACACAAACAAGATACTTAGCGAAAGGAAAAAAAACAACAATATTTTCGAGCTGACGATGGAAATTTTTTTTCCAGATAGACGAGGGAGACAAAATGTAACATATCGCACGGATAGTTCCTATAACTGGTAAAACCACAGTCAAATTCAAACGTCATTTCTTTAAAATCAAACGTCATCCTCTGGTAAAATTTTTAAAAAACTTCAAAAATTAAAACACATTAATACCGATTAACACAAACAAGGTACTTAGCGGGAAAAAAATATTTAAGCTGAAATGGTTGAAATTTTAAAATCTCAAATTTAATACTTATTTTCCAAAAGGTATTTCGTGATTTATTTATTTTTCAAACAGACGAGGGAGACAAAATGTAACATACCGCAGGGATAGTTCCTGTAACTGGTAAAACCACAGTCAAATTCAAACGTCATCTCTTTAAAATCAAACAATCTCTTTAAATCACACTTCACCTCTGGTAAAATTAAAAACTCCAAAAATTGAAACACATGAACACCGATTAACACAAACAAGGTACTTAACGGGGAAAAAAAATATTTAAGCTGAAATGAATTTTAAAAACTCAACACAAATTTAATACGTATTTCCCAAAAGAGCTATTTATTTATTTTGCAAACAGAAGAGGGAGACAAAATGTAACATACCGTACGGATAGTTCCTATAACTGGTAAAACCACAGTCAAATTCAAACGTCATCTCTTTAAAATCAAACAATCTCTTTAAATCAAACGTCATCTTTGGTAAAAAAAAATTTAAAAACTTCAAAAATTAAAACACATTAATACCGATTAACACAAACAAGGTACTTAGCGAAATGAAAAAAAAAAAAAAAACAATATTTTCGATCTGACGATGCATTTAGATAGGATGATGCCACTCGCGATAACAGAAAATTCGATACGCCAACAGTAAAAGTGAGGAGGCACGGGGGTGCTCTGATTACACAAGAATGCTACCGAATTGCAGAGATGGGAAACGAGAAACTGAAACAAGCCAGTGAAGGGTTTTGTTACCTACTATTGATTTTTTTTTCCACCTGTAAAAGAGTGGTATTTGACCTTCATTTTTATATAACCGCTATACAGAAAATGTTACGAAAATATGACATTAAAAAGACAGCGACGATAAAAAGAAGTTATGCCATTTTGATACAATGTTTCAGTCAACGAAAGAAGAGACAAGGCAGCGTGCACTTCACCGATCTAGGCTGTCTTTCAGTTTCAGTCTACGTAGATCACATGGCAGTTCGATAATTGGTGGAATACGAACCTATCTTGATCACTTGACAGTAAAAGGGGTGAGAGAAACGTTGTTTGTCTCTTTTTTGTTGGCTGCAATCTGCAATTATGTCATACGTACGACATAAGTTGCGATTTTTTTTTCCGCGAAGGGAGGATTTGCACTTCTATGTAAAAAATAAATAAAACTGAAAACTTCTGACGGTTTGATGCTTCAGGTGAGCATCATTTATGCATCTAAAAATTGACAGCCTTAATTTATACATGCAAAAATTAACAGCCTTAAATTTATACATGCAAAAATTAACAGCCTTAAATTTATACATGCAAAAATTAACAGCCTTAAATTTATACATGCAAAAATTAACTGGGAAACGAGAGACTGAAAACAAGCCTGTAAAAGAGTGGTAATTTGACCTTCATTTATACAACCTATATTAAGAAAATGTTATGAAATATAACATAAAAAAGCAGTGGAGGCGAAAGAAGTTGGGTCATTTTTTATGTATACGATCACGACGCACGTCACATGTTGCAAACTTTTTATGAATGTCGTATTTACTGGCATAATTTTTGTTCTCGCAGTAATTTTCGTATCCCCTACATTATACAGAAATTTTCAAAGTAGAAAAGATTTCGCAAAATTTTGAAAAAAAAAAAAAAAAAAAAAAAAAAAAATGAGAATCTGATCTTACTTTTATAATACAGCTCTGGGGAGGGGAAGGGAGTGATAACTCCTACTAATCCTGCAGCAAATCCTCGTATAAAAAATTATAAATGGTACCAATCGATTAGTAATAATGTCTATAATTAAACTTTGTTTAGGAGGTCGTCTACATTTAAAAATTGTACCAAACTAGAAAATTTTCAGTATTAACACCTAATTTTTACTTCATATTTGGATTCTTCGGTAAATTTTACCTTATGACAACAGGCGACAAGTTATTAGGTGAAATAGTTTAAGAATTATGCAGGTTTAAAGTTTGGAGCTCCTAATGTTATTTATTTCAATCGTTGCAAAACAATTGCAATGTGGATAGTTTTTTAAGCATAACTCAGCAACTACTTGGCATAATGATTTGTAATTTTGGTTTCGCATGTATAAAGCTTCTAGAAATCAATTTCTGTTAAAAAAAAATTATAAGTTACAACTTCGTATTTTATCCAATTTCAAAATTAATTTAAAAAAAAATAATAATAACAGAAATCGATTTTTAGAAGTTTCAAATATGCGTTCCAAAATTACAGCTTATTCCGCCAAGTACTTTTTGAGCTATGCTTAAAAAACTACCCGCATTGTAGTCTGCTTTGTAACGATTGTAAAATCGAAATATGATGTCGAAATTAGATATTTGTATGGAAATTTTTCAAGTTTGGTACAAGTTTAATGTGTAGACCTCTAAGCAATATTTAAGTATAACACTAGTTGGTAGACGTTATTTGTAAACTATTGGTAGCCAGATATATATTTGTACGATAATTAGCGACAGAGTTATAGTAGCGGGTGATTACCCCCCCCCCCCCCCCAGGACTGTACAATTGCAACTATCATAAATGAGTGCATGACATACTCAAATTCAAGTTACCATATTTACTTAAAAATAACCTTATATCAATATTTTGCAATATTTTAATAACGCACGTGAAATATACAAATAACGTTTAATTTCAATATGGGGATGCATCCCCATTACATTAAAACATGACAGTCAGTAGATGTTGGTTACATTACCAATGTAATTGATATAAGGTTGATAACCTTATATCAATATTTTGCAATCTTTTAATAACGCACATGAAATATACAAATAACGTTTAATTTCAATATGGGGATGCATCCCCATACGTTAAAGCATGACAGACAGTAGATGTTGGTTACAGAACTTTTCTGTTTCCTTTTTTTTTTTTTTTTTTATTTATTTGCTCTTTAACTTTCATTAATGCGTAAAGTTGAAATCTTAGTATTTTAACTAACAAAAAACATTTTTAAAATTTATTTATCTCTCTAAGCAGGTTTTCATATATACCTCAAATAACAATAGTAAAAAATAATAGGTTCCAAGAGTGTAGAAGTAATAATAAAAAAGTATTAATAAAATAAAACAGCCTCGATGAAATGAATTAATTTCCTTAATAATATTAAATTTGGGTCAAATCAATTAACTAATTTACAAACGTTTCAAGTTTGCAGCGAAATATCACAAGAACAGAACGAAGTTATACGATGCACAGATTCTGCAGGACAGATCTTACATATCAACAGGTTAAAGATCAAAAAGATAACGCGCATCGAAAAATAAGATAGCTGCAGGAACAATGCAAACATTTTTGAAGAGTGAAACAATTTATCGCAAGTTATTCGGGAAATAAACACAAAATTACGTAATGCTGGAATTAGAATTGATGAAATAACAACAACAAATGGCGTTTCCAACTTTTGAAACAGCTGGAGTAGGTATAATGCAATAGAATAATGACCGACAAAATTAACTAGAGTAGAAGGTATTTGTAATGAAATTATTACGGTACAAAGACACGATGGTATTAGTAGCATATAATTTTGAGATAAAGACGTCACGGATGACTTAGAAAAAAAATAAGAAATTTACAGTCATTAACAACTCCTGTGAAAAACTCTGAAAACAAGGCTGATACATATATTGTGAAATTAATAAAGAAACACAAACAAAACTTTTAAGCAATGAGTCAAGTTTTAAATTGGTCTATTTTTGTACCAAAAACAAAATTAAAATAACGATTAAACGCACAAACAAACAAATATAAATAAGTGAAAAAGAATAAAGAAAATGAAAAGAAGTTCTACAACTGGTATTTATTAAAACTTACTGTGTTATCATTCCTACTAAATTTATGTTTAAATGTAACCCCCCCCCCCCCCCTCTCTCTCTTAAAAAAATAAATAAATAAGCAGCTAAAAAAAGCAAGCAAATAAACAATTTTTTTAAAGTGAAAAGGGATAAAGAAAACATAATTTATAAAACTAGTGTTTATAAAAATTTATTGTATTAATTTTTAATCTTATTTTTTACCTGATACAAAATTAAATTAACCACTAAACAAACAAAAAAAGAATAAAGAAAAAGAAAAAAAAGTATAAAACTGGTAATTTATGAAACTATGTATTAACTTTAAAACAAAACTTTATTTTAAATAATAGAAACAAAATAAAATTGTCAACCAAATAAAAACAGAAGAAAAGAATAAAAGAAAAAGAAACTGGTATTAAAATTTTAAAGTGTTAGCTTTTAAACTAAACTTTATATTGACTGGATCTGCTTTTACTTAGAAACAAAACTATATTAAACCAATAAACAAAAAAACGAAAAAGAATATAAAATGAAGTTATAAAATTAGTGTTTATTGAAACTTAGTGCATTAACTTTCAAGCAAGACTTCATTTTAAATGAGTTTATTTTTTACTCTAAACAAAATTAAATTAACCACTAAAAAAGAAAAGAAAAGCAAAAGAAATTATAAAAAAGGTGTTTATTAACATCATTTTAATATTATGTATATTTAATCATCATAATTTTAATGTGCAACGGAAGTTTAAGTACAGTTTTAAATTGTCGTAAAATGAGAAATAAAATTGTGAAAAATAATAAAGAAAAAGAGCTCATCATTCAAAATTGGTATTTACTAAAATTTAGTAATCGAATATTAAATGGTACGTTTAAAATTTTTACGTTAATACTTTTTATTTATTTAAAATTAAAATATCAAATAAAGAATAAAATAAAAATACAATTTGTATAATAGTTTTAATAAAATTAATAAAAAGGAAAGCTAATAAATAAAATATTAACGTAATAATGTGTTGCACACTTAAAATTTTTCAGTTCCATTAGTAAAAAAGAAAAAGGTAAAAGCGAAGGGGGTTAAAAAAAAGAAAAGAAATACAAGAAAATAAAAAAAGAAAAAGAATACCCAACATTCCAGAAAAAACTGCGTTCACAAAATCTTACTTAAAATTAAAAAAGGTGAGCGAATAAGTAAAATTTTAATATAAGAATGTGTTTCACATTTTAAAAACTTCAGTTACATTACTAAAGAAGAATAAAAAATAAAATGAAAAGAAAGAAAAAAGATAAAAAGAAAAAAGAAAGAAAAAGAAAAATAAGATTAAAAAAAAAGAAAGAAAAGAAAGATTAAAAAAATAAAAGACAGAAAAAAATGTAAAGAAAAATCCAAATTCCTGAAAAAAAAAAAAATGCGTTTACAGAATCTTATTTAAATTAAAAAGGAGAGCGAATAAATAAAAAAAAATTAATATAAGAATGTGTTTCACATTTAAAAAGCTTTAGTTGTATTATTAAAGGAGTCTAAAAAAGAGAGAGAAAAGAAAGAAAAAAAAAGCTAATAAATAAAATTATAATATAAGGATGTGTTTATTTAAAAAGCTTCAGTTGCATTTGTAAAGAAGAATATAGAAAAAAGAAAAACAGAAAAAGAATACTCAAAATTCCAGAAAAAATTGCATTTACAAAATCTTTCTATACAAAGAAAAAAGAGGAAAGTGTATTACCGTACACGCGTAACTGTGTAACATCCTTTAATACACAATTAAATAATGACAATTTACTTCAAATTCGAAAACAGCAGAGTAACTAACGGCAAAGTTTTCGTGTCACACAAATTTCATCATCTCCAAATATAAAACAAACTCACTTCATCACTTGGATTAACTCCAGCATAACGAACACAAAGAAAGTGAAGGACAACTTCTCTAACATTTCAATTAGAAGTCTCCCCGTTAATGATGATGCATATTTAAATCGGGGTTTGTCATTTTGACCGATCAAAACAAATTTTAACCAGGATAATGGTCAAAACTGGTTTTAAACCGTCAAAAACTGATTAAAAAAAGCTAATAAATAAAATTACAATATAAGGATGTATTTATTTAAAAAGCTTCAGTTGCATTAGTAAAGAAGAATAGAAAATAAAATAAAAAAAGAAAAAGAATACCCAAAATTCCAGAAAAAATTGCATTTACAAAATCTTTCTACACAAAGAAAAAAGAGGAAGGTGTATTACCGTACACGCGTAACTGTGTAACATCCTTTAATACACAAATAAATAATGACAATTTACTTCAAATTCGAAAACAGCAGAGTAACTAACGGCAAAGTTTTCGTGTCACACAAACTTCATCATCTCCAAATATAAAACAAACTCACTTCACCCCTTGGATTAACTCCAGCATAACGAACACAAAGAAAGTGAAGGACAACTTCTCTAACATTTCAATTAGAAGTCTCCCCGTTAATGATGATGCATATTTAAATCGGGGTTTGTCATTTTGACCGATCAAAACAAGTTTTAACCAGGATAATGGTCAAAACTGGTTTTAAACCGTCTAAAACTCACCAGAATTTGTTTTAACCATTTAGAAGTGGTCGAAACTCTATCAAATAATTTTGGTTTAACATAAATTTCACAAGCTTCATATTAATGTGAATATTACTGTCATATTATATATATTTACTAATAATAATTAATATTTTAATAATTATTAAATTATAGATGGATTTTTTTTTTATCCCTTTTTGCTTTATTTAATAGTATTTCAAACAGAACACATATATTTCACATATCTTATTATTATTATTTTAACTAATACATTACGACATTTGGTTTGCAGTAATGAAAAATTGTAAAATATTGATACGGATTTTGTAGATTTCATAAAGTACCTGATGAATGATTGTGCAAATTCTTCATCAGTGAAACATTATTTTCCGAAACTTATCTTATGCAGAATCAGGGGTCGATGCAGATTTTTTTTTTTTTTTCCCTTGGGACCCATTTTGTGAAAAATAAAGATTATTTTTGTGAAAAATAACATTTTGTAAATGAAAGTCGAAATCCAGTAACTCAAATTCGAGCCACGCATTTATTAACAAAAACTTTTTTAAATTCTTTTGCTGAAGTTTTCCGCTCTGATGAACTTGTTTGTTTACAAATTACACATTTTAAAATGTCACAAAATAATAAATAATTAATAAATAATAAGTTTTTATGGAATAGAATTTTGTGAAACGGCCTATTTTATTAAAAGGAATTTTGTGAAGGGCAACCTGTTTTATTATAAAGAATTTTGTGAAGAGACCCTAAATAGGCCCCAACTTTTGCCTGGATCGACCCTTTAGAATAATCTGTGAAACCATCTTTAGCCACATCACCACTGATAGAACATCACCACTGATAGTAAAAACATATTTTGACCAGGAGAGTTAGTTGTTTTTTTCCATAGTTAAAACAAAACCACTCTTGGTGAAAACGAATAACAACCCTGATTTAAATATTTCTTGCATCTCAGGCAGTAAAAGATCAGCTTTTAACATTCGGTTAAAAAAAAATCGAGAGACAATTTCACATTTAACTGTACAATACCCTAATTATCAGATACATCTGAATAAAAAAAAATGAGAGAAAATTTCACATTTAACTATACAATATCCTAATTATCAGATACACATGAAGTAAAAAAAAATCGAGAGAGAATTTCACATTTAACTATACAATATCCAAAGAATTATCAGATACACCTGAAGGAAAAAAAAAAAAAAAAAAAAGACAATTCCACATTTAACTATACAATATCCTTAAATACACAATGATGATTATTAACGTCAACAATGGGAACAACAACATATTTAAACTCCAAATTTTTACTATCACATGGACATCATATCATCATCTTCAAACATAAAGCAAACTAATTTCGTTACTTGGGGACAATTTCTACCGAAAAGATAAGCAAAGCGCAATAACATTCAATTAAAAATAGTCTCGTTAATGATGATATAGATTTAAATAATTCCTGCATCACAGATGATAAAACAACTAGCATATGAAACACGCTTTCGCATTTTATTTTTATTAGCACGCTGATGACGTCATTTCACATGTGCGAGCAGAATAAATAAACACCACCAAAGATCAAGCATCGTAAACATAAATATTTGAATACCTACACAAATTTAAACCTGGAGTAAATCCAACCAACAAACATATCTGCCACACATACAGAGAGAAAAAATGAAAGTGAAAGAAAGAGAGAGAAAATTGGACATTTAATTTAACCGTATAATTTGTTTAACTATACTAAACAATAGACTAACTGTTTTTTTTCCCTATCACGCGAACATCATCTCCAAATACATAAAAAAAAAAAAAAAAAAAAATCTTCATTATTTGGAGAAACTCCAGTAGAAAAGAAAGAAAGAAAGAAAGAAAAAAAAGAAAGGAGAGAGAGTGAGAGAGATTGGGTGTGTGTGGGGGGGGGGGGGGGGGGGCAGTAGAAAACCACTAATCCACCGAACTTGGTTCCAAGGGATTAAAAATCATGACTAGTAAATCTTTGTTATTATTCAACTTTTTTTTTTAAAATTATTATTCATACTTTGTTAATACTTAAAAATAAATAAATTACGCAACCATCTTTCTTTAAGACATAATTTTTTAAAATACACTTTTTTTTAAAAAGAATTATTTTTTTTAAATACCAGATGAATAAAAATATTTTTATACATGATAATATATATAAGAAATAAAATTTTAAAGTTGGATGAAAAATGAAAAAAAAAAAAAAAAAAAGCCACTGGTGATTTTTTTTTTTAAATTAAATTTCTTTGTTTATATTTATATATACGATGCGGATTACAGGTGTTTGCGAGTTACAGGTTTGCAGATTAGTGGTACTCTACTGTATAAAGCTTCATTACTTGGAGAAATCCCAGTAAAGAAAAAATGAGAGTAATGAAAGCAAATCGAAGTGATGTATCATAATATATAGCAGAAATAAAGTTAAGATTAGAGGAAAAATGGAGGGGGGGGGGGGGAGTTTTCACTTGTAAATTATATTTAAGAATTAAAGTTCTTTGTTTACATTTATATATACGATGCGGATTACAGGCATTTGCGAATTACAGGTTTGCGGATTAGTGGTACTCTATCGTGTAAAGATTCATTACGTGGTAAAAGTAAATATAAAGAGAGAGAGAGTAATGAAAGCAAATCGAACAAACTTTCGATTAGAGTTTAATGATGTCACAGATTTAAATAATTCTTAGATAGTTAAATATATATATATATATATATATATATATATATATATATATATATATATTACACTTTCGCTCGTATTGATGACATCACCTCAAATCACATCAATATATATATATTGATGACATCATCTCAAATCACATCAATATATATACACACACACACACACACACACACACACACTTTCGCTCGTATTCATGACATCACCTCAAATGCACCAGCTGAATAAATAAACAGTACTAGAAACTAGTATCGTACACATAAATATTGTAATACACAAGGAGTATGTCCACAAATAGACATTTTTTACTTCCACCCACACACATAGAGAGATAAAGACAGAATAAGAATTAAACATTTAACTATACAATACCTTTAAATACACAGGTGACTAATAAACATTTACCCCAGAAATAGTAAAAACAGATTATTACTAATTATTGAAATCACACGAACGACATATCCAAACTAGTAACTACATCACTTGGAGACACTCCAACAGTCAAAGAGAAGCAAATCGGACTCACTTTCAATTAGAAATCTACACGTTAATGATGACGCAGATTTAAATACTTCTTTCATCTCAGGAGGTAAACTAAAAGGTTTAGTTTTTTTACGCTTTCGCCCGTATCGATGACGTCACCCACAAATGCAAGAGCTGAATAATAAACAACGCTGGAGAATCCTCGCATCGGAAAACACCGTAAACAATGAGGAAAAAGTAACACGTCAACTTTCCCGTCGGAAATAAAAAGTAACATGTGGAACTTTTCTATTAAACACTGTGATCGATTCTTGGAATCGTCCGTGAGCAATCGAGATGAGAAGTTGCGTCACGCGAACAAGGAAGTTCAAAGAGTCGGGAGAAAAACTGTTATCATCCTTTCTCTCCTTAAATGTAAATTTTGACCATGAAAGCGGGGTTGTCCCTCAAAGCTTTCGTTTTTCCCCGTTCAAAGGTTCGAGTATTTTTCTGATGCAAGGACAAAGTTATTTTCATTTTTATATGTACGCGAAATTTTCAGTTATTCTCAATAAGATGCCAGATAACTTAAAAAGATCCTCTAATTTTCCTAAACATCGTTAATTGAATGAGTATTTGGAAAGGCCTATAGGGTCTGTACAGACTTTTCTCCCAGGGTCTTGTTTTTGTGAAAAGCTTTTTGAATTGTGAAAAATCTAGTCATAATTTTGTGAATTTGAAATGCTCTTCATAATAAGGTTCTTGTTTATACATTTTAAAGAAATGTATGTAAAATATGCATATTTTAATTTTATATGTAAAAGTGACAGTCAGATTTTACTTATAAATGATTAAATTTGTGAAAGTAACATGTAGTTCGAGAGGCAAAAGTTTTGAGAAAAGATGTGTTTTTATGACAAAGAATATTGTGAAGGGTCCTGTTTTAAAGTGAAAAGTTTTTTCAAAGGTTCTGTTTAGAAATGAAGGGTCTTTAAAGGTGAAAGGGTCTTTAAAGTGAAGGGTCCTTTAAAGGACCCAATTTCTTCCTAAACAGATCCTTGGCCAATGTTACAAATTTTAGAAAGTTGCGTTATTTTATTTTATTTTTATTTATTTATTTTATCGGAAAAGAACCTATGTGAAATGATTCATGATTACGAAGTGTAAAAAAATTGCCATTTTATAATATACAAATTTGTTTGCTTTAAATAAAAATATAAAAACAATAAACTAAAATAATATTATAACTTTCTTTATCCACTTAATAAATAGCTTTTTATTACACGTCAATGCTCACCCCCCCCCCCCCTCTCTAGAATTGTACAAAAGCTTAACAAGTATTCAATTTAACGTCATAAAGAAGTAAAAAAATATCTGCATGTATTAAAGATTTAAAAATATAAAGTTAATAGGTTAACCTCTTTTATAAAAATTAAATAATTAAAAATTCTTTTTAAATAATTTTGATTGGTGTTTTCAATAACAACATGTAAATAATGATGTATATAATATAATTTATATAAATTTTTATTGATTTATATATATTAGGGAAACGGGATAGAATACGAAAATTGTAAGATTCAACTCACAACATCTCTTGTAGAATAACAAGAAGAAGAACAACAATAGAGTAATGACATAATAATTTTTATTATTATCTGCACATAAGAACTCTGTACTCAATGACATTTCAAGGAAATAATCATAACTTATTGTGACCCTTACAGAATTTTTCCGAATGTCCTTGACCACAACATGCAACTCCAACTTAAAAAATGGTCAATTATACCAACTGTTTAAACCGTTCTGTATCAACGAAGTTCTTACTTCAACATTTTCGAAATAATATAATATTTAAAAACATTTTTAATTATATTAAAAGACAGCACTTTTAATTTCCATTCCATATATATATATTTTAAGAAAATACGAAATAATATTGGGGAATGTTTTTAAATAAATCGTTACATGTCAATCTAATTTTGAAACAAAACAAAAAGAAAATATTAAAACCTATAATGAATCCGAAAAATACAAAATATGAATATCCAAACAGGGCATAAGAATATACAATGCATGATAAATGTCAATCGAATCAACAAAATCAGTATTTTCACACAATAATATAGTTGAGAATTTCCAGCAGAACAAGGTCAAGATCTCGAGATATATTTTAAATTATTTACTTACACCAATCTAACATTTAAACAATACAAAAGGAAAAAAAAAATTCTTGTCTTACACAACCGTTCAAAATTATAAAAACATAATAAATTAGAAAAACGTAAAAATAAATAAAAGACTAATCATTATACCAGACATAACACGCACTGATATATATATTCCACTAATTTTAATTTTGCGAATCTTAAATTTTTGGATATATTTATGTATTGTATTGTAATTATCAGTTTACCTATTGTCGATTATTTATGTGGTTTAATGGTTATTATTTAAAAAAGTTTTATTATTTATTTATATATATATATATATATATATATATATATATATATAATTACAAAAAAGTACTCTTATAACGTATGCAAATATAACAATTGGCAGTATGTCAACTTTGACATACTTCACTATATGCATATGCAATTTATTTTGTAAAAAATTTTAAATATGACAAAGCGAATAAATATAAACGAACTCGGATTTAAAATGGACTCAATTTTAATGAGCAAAAAAGCGAGAAAACGATTATTAATATCATATAAAAATAAATGCAAGAAACTCTTATAAAAGGAACTAAATTGTGGAAAATCGCAAAAGAAAAAAAAAAACCACTCAATTAAATTAAAAGAAAAATAAGTAGTATTACAAGTGTGACTATAAAAAAATATCAAAGAAAAATTGTTTTTTTCCCCGAAAAAAGAAATGAAGAAGAAAAATTACTCAAAACGATTCGTGTGATTTTTTTTTTATTGAAATAGGATAGTCTCGAATTGGTCCCATTTAAATTTCAGCAAAATTGGTTCAGTGCTATTTTAAACTAGTCGTTGGGGGCCACCGTAATACTTACCCATCATGGATATGCATAATGTAAAATATTAAAATAAAAATGTGTAAACTATTATAAAATGCATTGCAATTCAAATAAAATCGTGGCTTGATGACGTCATAAACTTTAAAGGCTGGATTACTGAATTGCTTGAAAGAGGTTTTTCCTTATAACTCCAAAAATAATAATCCTATTAACTAGCGGTTTATTGCATCTGATTAAGCGTCAAATTTCCAATTAAAATATATCTTTAAAGTGAAATTTGGATGAAATACAGGGTCATGAAAAATCGAAGAGTGTGGAAAATAGGATTCCAAATATCTCGGCAACTAATTATCCGATCGACTTCGTGCTTTATGCAAAATTTATGTTTTTTTATTGTCTTTTATATTCATTTCTTAAAATAAACAATTTCGAAAATTTTTATATACCTTTCATCAGAACGAATATTTCGAGAGTCCGAAAAAAAATGTTCCGGTTAATCGAGGTTATTGAAATGAAATAGGCTTCTTCCCATTATTACATACTAAGTACATACCAAATTGCAAGTCTCTATCTCAATTTTTTCGGGAGATAGAGCGTTTACAGACACACAGACGGACGGCAAAATTTTTTTTTCTAAAAATATGTTTTTCGGAATCTCCAGTGTCTGAAACGTGTAAATCCGTCAAAATTTTTTTTTCGATTTTCAAAACGATTACAAGACTTACCCTATACTTCATATGATGGGTAAGTAAAAATCAACAAAAAACCAAAAGTATTTATAATTATAATAATAATAATAATTATTATTATTATTAAGTTTATATTATTACTTTTTCGATTTGAATTGAAATTTATTTATTTATTTTTCTGGGGACATTTTTATTTTAGGAACCGATTTTAAAACTCAGACACAAAAACAAAATGCAACCAAAATCGAATTAAAAAAAAAAAAAAAAAAATTCATCGACCCCTGAATATTGACGTTTTAAGTCGAGTTTTGGGATGCGAAGCCCTGGAAAGATGGTCATTTGCAGGTTGCCGGAAATCGAGTATAATTCAAGAAATAAAATAAAACACACCATTTTATTCTTAAGCACTTAAATTAAAGTATTATTGTCAAAAATTTTATGTATTTACGTGCAAAAATGAGTTCGTAAATGTGTCGGAAATTTTCGCAGTTATTCAGCAAGGAAAATAAGAAAATTAAGCAATAGTTATTATTTAATTCCAGACTGCTTAAAAAAAAAAAAAAAAAAAAAAAAAAAAAAAGCAAAATCGCAAAAAACTATTTTTTATTTAATAATTATCCAATTTAATTCAGTTTATAACAACTTGATTTAACTTTTATTTACTTTCATATTGAAATATTCTTAACTATTGGGATAACTCTATTAAAAAGAACAATTGCGTCCAATCGTTCTTACCATAGCCATATTTAACAACAGTATTTTTACACAAAAATTAAACAAAGAATTCCGGGAATACAAGGTCAAGATCTTGCGTGCGTAGGCTGCGAATAGCCTCTACCGAGAAAGAAAAAATATTTGCAGAATAAAAGCAATTCACAGCGTTTATTTATTTACTTTTAATGTGCTCTCACGTGAAACCAGAAAACAAAACAATAGTCTGTTCTTTAGTGCATTATCGTCTTCTTTCCTTTCCACCACTTAAAACGTCAATCAAAATACAAAACAAAGCACAAAACGATAATTAAACACAAGAATAATTCTTTAAATTAAGCTTAAAAAAAGCACATCGTCTGACAAATAAAACAATAGGAATATTATTCATAGGCAACTTTTAAAACAATGTGCCTATAAATTAATTTATTATTCATTTAATCAAAAAGGTATATTTAATTTATTCGTCATTATCAAATATCTTTTTGAATTAAGGTACATATATATCGGTAAAGAGATTAGCCAGTAATAATAATAATTTAATTAGTTTCCAACAATAATAATAATAATTTAAAGTGCTTCACTTAAACTGTGAATATTTACAACATGTGAAAATTTTTAGAATGAACAATCCACAATGTTTGTTTACGTTTACTTTATGTGCTCTCACGTGAAGCAAAGAAACCAAAACAATAGTGCTATTTTTTTAGTGCGTTATCGTCTGCTTTTTCCCTTTATTTAAAACGTCAATCAAAATAGAAAAGGAAACACAAAATAATAATTAATTAATCGCAGTAGACATGCATTAAGTTATGCTTTAAAATACATCGTATGGCAATAATATATTTAATTTATTCGTCATTATCAAATATCTTTTTGAATAATAATATATCGGCAAAGAGATTAGCCAGTAATAATAATAATTTAATTAGTTTCCAGTAATAATAATAATTTAAAGTGCTTCACTTAAACTGTGAAAATTTAAAAAATGTGAAAATTTTTAGAATGAACAATCCACAATGTTTGTTTACGTTTACTTTATGTGCTCTCACGTGAATCAGAAACCAAAACAATAGTGCTATATTTTTAGTGCATTATCGTCTGCTTTTTTCCTTTATTTAAAACGTCAATCAAAATAGAAAAGGAAACGCAAAATAATTATTAATTAATCACAATAAATATGCGTTAAATTATGCTTTAAAATACATCGTCTGACAATAATATATTTAATTTATTTGTCATTAGCAAATATCTTTTTGAATAATAATATATCGGCAAAGAGATTAGCCAGTAATAATAATTTAAATAGTTTGCAGTAATAATAATAACTTAAACTGCTTCACTTAAACTGTGAATATTTACAACATGTGAAAAATTTTAGAATGTACGACCCGCAATGTTTGTTTACATTTACTTTATGTGCTCTCACGTGAAGCAGAGAAACCAAAACAATAGTGCTATCTTTTTAGTGCATTATCGTCTGCTTTTTTCCTTTATTTGAAACGTCAATCAAAATAGAAAAGGAAACGCAAAATAATTATTAATTAATCACATTAAATATGCGTTAAATTATGCTTTAAATTACATCGTCTGACAATAATGAGAGAAAATATTCAATGTTAAAAAAAAAAAAAAAAACATGCATATAAATTAATTTATTATTCATTTAATCAAAAGTTCTCCCTAATTTTACTGTCTTTATTAAAACATCTACTTTAAATATTGTATCTGCAACATATTAGTCAATAATGGAATAATAATAATAATAATAATTAGTTGCGACTTTCTAATAGCTTTGTTTTTATACACATAAATCGAACAATTATTTTTAATTATGTATAAAGCGCTTTATTTAAACGATGATTTTTATTTTAAATTATTCATGTTTAGAACAATATGCAAATAAATCAATTTACTGATTATTTAATCAAAAAATTCTCCTTAATTTTTACGTCATTATCAAAGCATTTGATTTAAATAACATGCGTGGCAATAAATCAATCAATAATAGAAAATAATAATTTTCTTTATAGCTTTATATAAATCGCACAATTAATTTTAATTACTTGCACATTAAAGCGCTTCATTTAAACATGTGAAAAATTGGGATACAGTGATCAGAATAAAAACAACTCCTGGCGTTTATTTACTTTAATTTGTTCGCACGTGAGACAGAAAACAAAACAATAGTGCAGGTGCTCTTTAGTGCTTTCGTTTCCTCTGCTTTTTTGCTACAACTTACAACGATAATCGAAACACAAAATAAAGCATAAAAAATTAATTAAACACAAGAATTATTCTTTAAATCAAGCTTAGAATATTATTGATTGTACTATTGATCTATACATTGTTTGACTCCTGAAACAATGGAAATATTATTCGCATGCAACATTTAAAATAATATGCCTATAAGTTAATTTATTATTATTCATTGAATCAAAATGTTATCTTTATTTATTTATTTTTATCATTATACATCTACTTTAAATAATAATGTATATGGTATAGAAAACAATCAATAATAAAAATTAAATTAGTTGCTTCTTTCATATACTTGTCACACACATAAATAGCACAATTATTTTTAATTAATTACACATTAAAATGCTTCACTGAAACAAAAACAAAAAAATTATAGCATGTGAAAACTTTCAGAATAAGAATCCACAGCGTTTATTTATTTACTTTATTGTTATCTCATCTTAGGTAGAAAACAAAACAATGGTACCTATATTCTTTAGTGCATTGCCTTCTTACTAATTAAATTCTAAAAACATACCTTAAATTACGCTTAAAACACACATGACAAAATCAACGGGAAAATTATTCAAAAAAAAAGTTTAAGTAATAAATGCTTATAAATTAATTTATTATTCATTTAACCCTTAATTGCATAGTGATGTAAATTTCCATCACTGTTTATTTAACTTTTAATAAATAAATCAACTTCTTAGCCACCACTATATTTATATAGAAATATTAATCCAGTAAATTTTCTGTGAACTATGTTAATGAACAAAGTTAAAAATCTATCTTAAAATTTCTGGTGTCTAATATTTAATATATGTATAAAAAAAAACACAATTGTAAAAGAAAAACTCATGCAAAGAAGGGTTAATGAAAAAGTTTTCAGATTTCTGTTTTCATCATTGTTAAAACAATTGCTTTAAAATGATAATGTACCTGGCAGCAATTAGTCAATAATATAGTTATGACTTTATTATGGCTTTTATATTACATAAACCGCATAATTAATTAGAATGAATTACATTAAAATTTATCGTTTAAGTGAAGCACTTTAACGCTTCACTTAAAACGATGAATTTTTACAGCATGTGAAAATTTCTAGAATAGGTAATTCATAGTGTTTATTTATTTATTTTAATGAGCTCACAGGTTTCAAATGTTATTTAGTAAATTCCAACAATTAAGTTTTCTGAATACATTACTACTGACAGCACACACACAAAAAAATCCTCTAAATCACATTTTCTCAAGAAAAAAATATTCGAGTGTTGCCACAATTTCTAAAGAATTTTACTGTTAAAAGAAATTCCAGCCTCCTTAATTCCATCTAAAAGCTATTATTTTCCGTTAATATTCATTATAAAGTTTGTTTAAAAAAAATAAATAATAATAATAATAACACATAATCCCTATTTTTTTAAGGGGGTAAACAGCCCAAGTTGGCAAGTCTGAAATATTGATTTAAAAGCTCCGAGGTCTGGCAACAAAAATATATACTTTTCGGCACAATGATAAAGTTATCTTTTGGCAACGGTTCGAGTGAATTCCAGGCCAAGTGCAACCATCAGTATCACAGGCAAACAAACCACACAACACAGAACTGAGTAATTACACCGCAATGAGTATACACAAGTGAAGCAATGATTCTAATGGTTGCAAGAGGAAAAAGTAATATAGCCATGAGTAGATTAAGAAACTACATTATTGGCAGATTGTATTTACAGGACAGAATGGTTAAAACTAGTAGATATATATTTTTAATTTATAAATTACAAAGATGCTGAATATTCCGCAATATATATCCGTCTATACATAAATCTTACATATATGCATTTTACATCCATTTTATAACATACGTACAGCTTTCAATACTGGATGATAAAAAAAAAGGGGGCATTTTCTTTTCAACAAATGAAAGCAATAGTGGCTAGTGAGAACAAGGTTCGGTGATACATATCAATGGATATCCGATATTTATTTTCAAAATATCAAGTTTGATGTTTTCATATATTTAATATTCATTTTTAAAATATCATCGTGAATAATATTTTTGATATTTTCAATCAAAACAAGTGTAAATGAATATTTCAGTTGTTATTGACCGTGCCATTATGTAAATGAAGAACTTTTGCTCTGGCAGTGACCTTTTTGCACCCCCGCCCCAAATAAATAAATAATAAATAAGTTTTATAGTTGTTGAATTTTTAAATGCAGAACCAATAATTATGTGGGTCAATATTTACTTAGAACAGCCATTGAAAGATAAACTGTCTAATTTAGATAATAATCTGACATTAGATGGAATCTTTTCTGATTTTGGTTTAGTTCAATTTAAACTGCACAACAGGTTAGGGAATGAGAAAGCAGACAAGCTTGCATTTATGTTAATGTTTTTCAATAAAAACAAATTATTTTCTATTTAAACTTGCATTGTATAAAACATAAAATTTTCTTGGTACTTGGTACAAAATCCTATAATTTTGTTTCTTTGTGAATATAAAACACAAATTGTATCTGTTTTCAATTAGTTGATCTTCAATTTTGTTTCGCAAGAAAAAGAAAGAAAGAAAAAAAGAATATTGTATAATTTAGAACATTGTATTAGTATATATTTTACAGAGTTCTGTTTTAGAGAAAATTTGAGTCCTTTAAACTTTAAAGGACCTAAATTTAAAGGAAAAAAATTGTGAAGGGTCCTTTAAAGTTTAAAGGACCCTTCACAATTTTTTTTTCATCTTAAAACAGGACCCTTCACAAAATTCTTTGCCTCAAATATAGTATTTTCATAAAACTTTTCAAACTCCAAATTGAACTTTTCACAAATTTAATCATTTATAAATGAAATGTAATCTTCACAAAACAGCTGAAGCAACCAAATAAGCTATTATCTAGCTTTTTTTACACATGAAGGATCGTGTTAAAAAGTAGACAAACCTGAACTTGCATATAACGATAATTTAAAATTAACAAAATTATGAATTAGGTATTTCACAAATATAAAAAACTTTTCAGAATTTCACAAAAACAGGAACCTGTGAGAAAAATCTGAACAGAATAATCCTGTTTTATTAACTTTTCATGCTAAGCGCAATATGTTTTAGTGTCCAATTAATATATAGTCTGAAAATATTTATAATCATCAATAAGTTGACTATTTTGAAAATATCGGATATTTCTAATATTTTCTAACCCTGAGGAGAATCTTCCACTTAATCCTAATCCACAGCACCAATCACCAACAGGAGTGTTTTTATCATTTTATCATAAACGATCCGAGGCAATTGAAAGCAAGGATCAACTCTGTCACTCAATAAATAATACAAATAAAATTCTGTTACTAGCTGATGTAGTATCAAGTGGCGAACTATATACAAATTACTAATTTCGTTTAACTTAAGAGCATATTTTCTAGAATTTTTTTTTAAATAGTTACATGAAAACAGTTTTAAATATCCCACGTTTTCCTTCCAGCTGTATGCTAAGAGCAGAGTTGCCAAGTCTCCGGCTTTTTGGATACCAGTATTTTAGTCCAGAAAAAGTTGTTATATTTAATGGAAGCATTCTGCGATTTAAAAAAACATTTTCTCTAATGAAATACTGGTATGCAAAAAGCAGACTTTGGCATCTCTGTAAGAGGAAGCGCTCCTTCCCTTTGTGGGGAATTTCATAGAGGAAAAACAATATCCTCATATCCTTTAAATGCCCGGGAAAGAAAGGGGAAAAAAAAAGAAAGAAAGAAATTCTTACAGTCAATTCGAGCATGGGAAAACCGCTCTTTATCCGCTCTCTGGCTCTGAAATTTACCACAGTTACCAGAAAATGAAAGTGGTGTGCTATAACCACAATCAGTAGGCGGAGCGGGGACATTTCCTTCGAGAGCATCGAAATGTCCCCCCGGAATATTTGGGATTTTATATGGTCAAAAGTGCAGCCCTTTACCCCCCCCCCCCCCCCAAAGCTCTAAAAAACCCTCTCGGAGAAAAATGTCTGAATTCAACACTGACCACAAGTCTCGGTGGTCTCATTCTTACATCAAGTTATAATATATTATAGACATCCTTCATCCATCTTTACGTCTCTCCCCCCCTCCCTCCCTTTCGGTAAAAAGATAACGTAATAAACGCTTAAAATATTATTATTATTATTATTTGCACAAAATGTTCAAATAAAAAACAACTAACGCAATATTTTTAATGTGATTTTTTTGCTTTGATTTCAATTATAAGCACTAAAAAAGCAAGCAAGTTAGATGTCTTTACATCTAGGCATTTTATAATTACTATGCTTAATATCATGAAACATATATTGAATGATAAAATAAAATAAAAGTATAATAAAGATATCAAATAATAGTAAAATATAATAGTATACATTATTTAATTTAATGTACTTCATAAAACAGTACTAGTGAATTATAAGTTTAAATAAATATGATATAGAAGATTAACAAAATACTATTACTGAACTATAACTACATTTTTAAAAAATCATGAATATTTTATGTAAAATTTAAAAAGTTAAAAAAATTAAAAATTTCAATTAAAAAAAATTATTATTATTATTAAATTTTGCTTAGCTAAATTTGTAATGGAATAATAATAAAACACTGTTACTTAATTATAAACACATTTTTAAAAAAAAATGGGAATATTTATGTAAAATTTAAAATGAGCTTTAAGAATTCAATTCTTGGATAAAGAATTTAAATTGTTAAATTATTATTATGATTATTATTATATTTATTAATTATTTTTTAGCTAAAATTGGAAAGGAATAATAATAAAACAACGTTACTTAATTATTATTATTATTAATTTTTAGGGAAACTACAACAAAATGGTGGTAAATAAACTAACAGAAACCCAATAAAGTTATACCAATAATAAATTAAATCATAATACATAAATAAATTAAAAAATAAAATTGAATTAATGAACGGAAAATCAAATGAATGTTCTCTCTTGAACATTATCGAATAAAAAAAAATAATAATAATAATAATAAAAATAAATCAATAAAGTAATAATAAGCAGTTACTTTTTTTTAAGTATACAAAAATATTTTCGCTTAGAAATGCTTATAGAAAAAAGAAGAAGAAAATGAACAGCTAACAAGAACAAGAACAAAAAAAAAAAAAAAAAGAAAAGAAAAAGAAAAGAAAAGACAGAAAGAAAAAGAAAGAATAAAATACCTTTTTCTAACACAACAACATCATTTGAATACATTCTTCCAAAACTCTGCAAAAACTGATCCAAAAAATACTGAATGGCGAACATTTTCGACGTTCAAAACATAAAGCATTTCGCAAAAATCCAAGGACTGCAAAACACCTCTCTTGAAGCGCCGCTAAAAATGATGTTTGTGTTTGAAGTTCTCCAGCAAATCCTCTGTCAAAAAGTAAGATCTTGAACCGTTGCCAATCTGCTCTTAAAAATACAGAGCATAGATTCTTGGCTTGCAAAGCATAACTGCAATGGCGGGTTTTCTTGGCATTGGGACTTTTTAAGATTTCGAGCGAAAATGATGAGAGAAATAGTGACGGCCAAATTTTGTTTTGTTTTTCTTTTTTCCCCTCTTCGATTTGGACGTTTTCTCCGTACTCAAGTCAAGGTCGGTCGCGATGAAGAGGTAGGAGGCACTTACTAAAGCAGGTTATTTCGCAACCGTAAGCAATTAACTGAACATACACTATAGGAGTAGGCTAATAAATTAAATTAAAACATTTTTCTTCAAATGAAATGGCAACACGTGGAAAACACGAAGATTTTTGATGCAAGGGGAAATGAACGCAAAACATATGATGCATGTTAAATAATCTACTTTTTCCAGTGAATTTAGCTGGAACTGGCTAAGAAGTTTCAGGAACGTGTGTAATAAGAATTATATATTATTCCCAAAAGTGTAATTTTGTGAGTAACTTATTAAATTGTTAGAACGAACTTAAAACTTTCATTTTCGATTTAATCAAGATATACATAATAATGAGAAAAGTTTTAAATAATTTTAGAGAAATGAAATAAATTAATAAAATATATAGAGAATAAGCTAATGAATTATTATTTCATTTTTAAACGGAATATAATTTCATTTGTGAAGGAAAAAGTGGAAAATACGAAACATCTCGTATACATAAATCGCCTTATAAATTTGTCCACATTTCAAAAATTCATAAGAAATTAACAAATTGTCGTGTACAAGCGACAATTTGTTAATTTTTGTAATGAATTTTTCAAATGTAAACGGATTTTTGGAACACGTATATTAAATAATAAATAGTTTTAAGTGAGAGTGAAACAGCAATGTCATAGTCTGGGAAGCAGAGTCACATTTTGCAACCAATTTTAGCGTCGATGATTTTGGTAAACAGGATAGATTAGTTGGAACAACAGATAACGAAATTACCAGACAGCCGATGCAACAGCGGGGAATGTTGTCATAGCAACATCGCGCAACCTGCTGCAATGTAAAATGAATGAGAGCTGAGCATCTTTAGTAATCCTGTTACTATTTCATTTAGCATTGCAGCGGAGTGTACGATGTTACTATGGCAACACCCCACGTTGGTGCGCCAGCTGACTGGCAGTTTTGTTACCTGTGCCATCTTATCTATCATATGCTATGCCAAAATTGGTTGCAAAAATGTGACGCTGCCTCCCGGGCTATCAGGACACTACCCTACTAAGCAAACTAATATAAGCTATATTGAGGCTCTATATTACGTTTATCTGAAATATTGCCGACAACATTGGCTAAATAGTCACAGTGGACCTTTGCAATGAAATACTACTATTACAGAAATATTGACTTTTGAAAATATTTGAAATGAAACATCAACATTGCAGAAATATTGGTCTATGTCTATAGCAGATTTCTAACAAACAATACTAGCTCAATAATGTTTTGCTACTAGGATAAATAATAATAAAAACATGTATTATTTAATTTACAATTTATTACGGTTTTCTTTTTCAACATACTAGTTATTAGGGCCACTGCTAAAACTTTTTACTGGGAGGGGAGAGGACCTTAAATTGCCAAGTCAAACTTCAGTATTTGCCAACTCATTGAGAAGCAAAAATAAATAGTTCTCGCCAATTTATTAGCATATTTTCATATTTGTTTAAAATAGAAGAATGTTTAACAAGTTTGCCAACTAGTTTTATAATTTTCCCAAGTTACCACAATTAGAAAATATAATCTAGTTCTTATTTGTAAAAAGTTTAATAATATTCCCAATTAGATTTGTAACTTTACCAAGTCTATCAAAAACAGAAAGTGTATTATAATAGTTTTTATTAAAGTGTTAAACAAATTTAACAACTAAATTTGAAAATTTCTCAAGTGTAACAGAATTCGCAAATGTTTGGTGTGTGTGTGTGTGAGTAGGGGGGAAGGGGACCATGCAGCATATACAAAAAAAATACAGTAACTTAAAAAAAAAAAAAAAAAATTAATGGCAAACAGCATGGGTCGATGCAGGTTTTTTTTTTTTTTTTTTTTCTGGGGTCCATTTTGCGAAAAGTAATGGTTATTTTTGTGAAAAATAACATTTTGTAACGAAAGTTGAAACCCAGTTACTCAAATTCGAAACAAACATTTATTAACAAAAACTTTTTAAAACCCTTTTGCTGAAGTTTTCATCTCTGGTGAACTTGTTTGTTTACAAATTATACACATTTTAAAACGTCACAAAATAATAAATAAATAGTAAGTTTTTATGGAATAGAATTTTGTGAAAGGGCAAGGGCCTATTTTATTTAAGAAATTTTTGTGAGGAGAGATTGTTTTATTATAAAGAATTTTGTGAAGGCACCCATTTTATGAAATTGATTTTTGTGAAGGGACTCATTTTATTAAATTGATTTTTGTGAAGAAGCTCATTTTATTAAATTCATTTTTGTGAAGGGCCTCATTTTATTAAATTGATTTTTGTGAAGGGGTCATTTTATTAAATTGATTTTTATGAAGGGACCCATTTTATTAAATTAATTTTTGTGAAGAAGCTCATTTTATTAAATTGATTTTTGTGAAGGGGCTCATTTTATTAAATTGATTTTTATGAAAGGGCCCATTTTATTAAATTGATTTTTGTGAAGGGACTCATTTTATTAAATTGATTTTTGTGAAGAAGCTCATTTTATTAAATTCATTTTTGTGAAGGGCCTCATTTTATTAAATTGATTTTTGTGAAGGAATCATTTTATTAAATTGATTTTTATGAAGGGACCCATTTTATTAAATTAATTTTTGTGAAGAAGCTCATTTTATTAAATTGATTTTTGTGAAGGGGCTCATTTTATTAAATTGATTTTTATGAAAGGGCCCATTTTATTAAATTGATTTTTGTGAAGGGGATCTAAATAGACCCCAAATTTTGCCTGGATCGACCCTTGGCACATAAACATTAATGGCACAGTAATCACTCGCACTTTACCTTTGTAAACACGAGAAGATTTTTATTTTACTTCCTTGAAATTTTAGTCCCTTCTAAGCCAACATGCTTAAGCACTATTATAGTAATATATGTTTCCATTTTCATCAGTTTAATTAAATTATTATTCAATGCTAAATTATACTTCACGATAATTTAAAGAGTTTTAAGGAGTACAGTAAAATCTCGTTATAACGTGAATAACAAAATTGTCAACACACTATATTATGCAGTGACCAATGGCCGTATATAGAGAGGTCAGTCAAATACCAAATACTCCCACTTCAGATTTTAAAAGTAAACAAGCTGTTTAACCCGTTCTACGCACGGTAGTTCATGAATTTAATTCTAAAACCAAAATTAAAAATAAGTTCAACCAAGTGTTATTTAATGTAATGTGCAGCAAAATATTTTTCTACTATTGTGCATTTTTTTTAATGAAATTTAATTTATGTTGCTATGGCAGCAGACGATAAAACGATATCTTTGGAATAAGGGAATAAATAAAATAAAACGTTTTGTTGATGTTTGTGATGTTTTTCTTTATTTTTTCAAAAGGTTTATTAAGCGCAATTAAATAATCTCGAATTATTTACCAGCAACCCGTGTGCCAAATTTCATAGCCCTGTACCCTGCGGTTTTCGAGGTTACATCGATAGATACGCACACGGATTTTAATAGGGTAGATTTTGACAGAAAAAAGCATACGCAACATATAAAATAAATAAATAAAAATACAGTGTAATTTTTTTTTCCAGAATGGCAATAATTACTTGAACTCCTTTGTCAACATGAAAAGATATTTATTTTTACTCCCTTTATAGAAAGTAAAATAAAAAAATCTTCCAAACCATATATAATTAAACAGTATTATGCACCGTGCAATATATCTTTCTATTTTCTACTCCTGTATACTTCAATTAAATCATTGTTCAATGCAAAATTATACTTCGGGATAATTTGAGGAGTTTTTAAGTTATATTTTTTTTATTTAGGGACTGTCTAAGGAATCTGTGTAAACCCTGCAAACAATACTAAGAAGAAAAAAACTCCTTTCTAAGAAAATAAATATGCTAAATGAATGCACATCAAAATGATCTTTGCTTCAGAAATAAATCCCCAAAACACATCACTGAAATTACCTAAGTGTTATAAACGAGACAAAATATTCTATTCCAAAAAGAACCTTATGCAGATTTACTTTCCCTTTTAAAGTGAAAAGGAAAAAAAAAAAACTGTGGGGAGACACTTTAAATGACTTCATTTTATTTGATGATTGATAGTTCTTCTTCACAGCAGTTCAGAACAAACTCAAAGTGCTTAAGCAGACAAAATGTCTGAGAATTAAATTTCCCAGACACACCCCCCCCCCCCTATACGCTTCTAATATTTTCGTTTCTTTGTTTCTTGCATCAATTCAGGATGCCCAAAATTGGTTTAAGGTGGTTAAATGACCTGCTGAAAAACTCGAAACTTTCTGACGCATTTATAAAAGGCAAAGGCATGATTTGGAATTAAAATGAGTTTTCCAAATTTTAGATAAATAAATTACTTATCAAGTTATAAGAGATTCGTGTCCAGTGTTGAATTCAGACACTTTTCTCCAGGAGGGGTTTCTGGGGCTTCGGGGGGGGGGGGGATGTACCGTCTTTACAGGTGGACCAGCAACAAGAAAATGTGATCTTAATTGTAGCAATTTTACTTAACTTTATATCTCTTTAGAAAATATAACCTTTAGTTCTCTAGCTATCATACATAGCGTAGCAATTTTACTTTACTTAACTTAACTTAACTTTACTTAACATACGTAGCAATTTTACTTAACTTTATATCTCTTTAGAAAATATAACCTTTAGTCCTCTAGCTATCATATATTACAATAACCAGTCAATATCACAAGAATTCCACACTAAAACAAATAAAATCGGTTCTGTATACTTAGTTACTATTCTATTTACAGTTTTTTAGAACCCGATGCAAAATAATGAACAGTAATAGCAGTAATTAATTTAAAATAATTTATGAATTATGACAAATCGAGAGTCGAGACTTGTTATCGCACGAATGGTTAAATACGCACTTTTAATACCACTTTAAAATACACAATTCGAACATCTGTCAACTCTAACTGTGGTACATTTTTAAAAAATTTCTAATTAAAATAATTAAATAATTATAAAAATAAAAATAAATTATTGAAATTATTTAATTAAAAAAAATCTTTTCACCTAGAAAAAATTCAATATGCATTAATAGAAATTTTGCATTTTACTTGAAAAATTCTAGCCAATTCTTTTTATAATTGTTTTAAAATATGGATTATTTTATTCCCTTTCGGGTTACAGGTTGGCGAATATTATTACTTTTATTTATTTTTTATTTATTTTTATTTTTTGTGGTGGTGGTGGGGTCAGGTTCGGGTCGAATTGGAATAGAATTTTCGGGTTCGGATCGGTTAATGCCCGACCCAAGCAACACTCTATATTTTGATCCAAATCTCAGTCTAAAATTTATAAATTTATCTAAATATAAAAATACTGTGTTTATAGTTATTCGTTATTATAGATCAATCTTGAACTTACAATGATCCAAAATTAGTGTCAAATTCGTAAATTAATTTAAATGTAAATGACAACAAAAACATGCATGTTAAAATGACTGGAAATATTATATCAACTGTTAATAATTATTTAAATCTCTTTCTCAAATTTATAAATTAATCTAAATAGGGGAATAATAATGAAAACACACGCACACATAATAACATTGAACTTAAAGTCATTTGAGCCGACGATGATATTGAGATATCCTAATTTCAGTCTCAATGTTATAAATTAGTCTAAATATAAAAATAAGAACAAAATTAAAACAAACACGGACACTTGATCGAAATTTTAGCTTCATATTTATAAATCTTAAACACACGCAACTACCTTAAAAATTCAATACAATGACATTACTTATATTAGAAAATAAAATATTCAATGAGATATCTAAATACTAAGGAATACGAATAATAACAATAATAATAAAAGCATCTCAGAAAAAATAAAAAGCTTTATAAATAAGAATGAACAGTTTAAAATTCAGCAGAATAAAAATTCTAATTCTAAAATAAAATCAAAATTGTACAATAAGTTTCACGATTATAAGCATGTGTAAACAGTTTGAAATTTTAAATGAAAAAAAAAAAAAAGAAAGAAAGAAAGAAAGAAAAAAGAAATAAATAAATTATAATTAATTATATGCTTATAATAACTTTCACGAATGCATGTAAACGCAATTAGAAATTTTAAATGAAAAAAAAAAAAAAAGGGGGAAAGAAAGAAAAAAGAAGGAAAAAAATTAAATAAACAAGAGAGAAATATTCACAATTGAAAGAAAAAAAATTAAACAAAACATTTTAAATAAATAAAGACAAGTCAGAAAAACATAGTTATCTGAATAAAATTTTTAATATTAAAAAGAAAATTATAATTGTAATAAAATCCAAGATTCTGCTTACAAGACATGTAAACAGAAATGTTTATTTATTTTGTTATTTTTTTATTTTATTTTATTTTATTTATTTTTTATTTGTTTTTTATTTTATTTATTTCTTACTAGTTCCTCTGAATAACATTTCTAACATTAAAACACAAATCCCCGAATAAAAATTTTAATATTAAAAAGAAAATTATTAGTGTAATAAGATCCATGATTATGCTTACAAGACATGTAAACAAAAATGTTTATTTATTTTAATTTTTTATTTATTTACTTTTTTTGGGGGGGGGGGGGGGGAGATAAACAATAAGCCGTTTAAGTGTTATTAACACAAAAGTTAGACTTTTACTAACAGAAGACATGGGAGACAAACAAAGAACAAAACAAAGAGAGAACAACAAAAACAAAGAATTAATAGTTCCCCTCAATAAAATGCAATATGATTCGCGATTACTAATGAGAACAATTGAATTAATACATGAGAACAATTTAGAAACATTTTAAAAACTAACAAAAAACATGAAAACTAAAACAAAAGAACTTACTAGTTCCCATAATTCACGCCACGATAAAAAATAATTCCCGCCTCTGAATAAAAACACAAACGCTCTCACTGTTTCAAACTTTACTAACTGATGCAACTTCACGTATTTTGCGAAAGGGAAATGTTTTGGATCTGTGACTCAGCGCTCGTAGCGCTCACTAGTGGCGCGAACTTAATACGCAGCTCAGGAGAGAGTCGACCTCAGTAACCGAGGCAAAACCAGACATGCAGGCAGACATGTTTGGTCTCTGTTCTCAGCCGAGTCTCGACAGGTGAATTAGTAAAATACAATCTCTGACTTCATTGTACACTTTTGTAACATGTTATCGTAGTATTTTTAAAATGTAAATGATTGAGTTTTGAATAGAAATTTGAAGACTACCATTTTTCTTCTATCTTATCTAGTACAGTGTTTCGAACTTATACATCGAAATATGACTCAATATCCCTCTTTTACTTGGAATTTAAATAATAAGATTATGTTATTTGTACAGATATCGTCTGCCAAACTCCAGATGTTGAGGGAAACGCAATTTTGCTAAAATAAAGTTAGTATTTTCTAATTTTTTTTTTTCTTTTAATGCACCTGCCAATTTTAATTTGTATAATTTTAGATTTTTGAAAAAAAAATCGGAAATTCTAACAAAAATTTAAGAATAAGACTCCACATTTCTCCCTCTCATTTTTTTCCCCCGATTAACATAGTAAGATTAAAATAAGATTGTGATGTCTTCACAATACCATTTTATTCAAATGGCAAATATATCGTCTGCAAGATTCCAGACATTGAGGAAAACATAGTTCTGTTAAAATAAAATAAAAGTTTAGAATTATCTGTCTAATATTTTATAAAAACCATTTGGCAAACTTTAATTTTGCACTTTCAGATTTGTGAAAAAATTCAGAAATTGCAACAACAGTTTGAAATAATGGTTAACTATTTTTTTGTATCTTTTTTTAATTTAAATGATCAGAACTTAAATGATTTTCATCTACATCTCTAATAATCATCTATGTAGGATTGAACGTTTGTCGCGGAAGAAATATTACCAAATACAGTGTCTCACATAAGTGATGGGACACTTGTGCTTTACAAAAGGAAACTAATCAAATAAATTAAAAAAACATGTACACATTTTTTTTGTGGGTGTGTTTCATACTTAAATTTAGTAAAGATTATTACATAACATACATTTTGTCAAAATATTAAAATATTAATTTAATAAAAATACAAATGTTTAGAACGGAGCAAAAAATAGCTCACATAAGTGATGGGACACCATTATATATGCAACAAAAATCGTCTGAAATAAGCAATAAAAATATTTTTTGGGGTTTTATTTTTACTTAAAAGCAATTGGCAATAATTTATAAAATCGTCTGCAGTATTTCTCTCCAGTTTGTTTTGGAATTTTTGTGTTTTTTAGCTCTGTGTAGTCATGAATGCTAAACGAAAAGAAACTTCGCCTGAAATTCGAAAATTAGTTATTAATTTGCATATTGAACGTGGAAAATCTATTAGAAAAACTGCTGAAACAGTTAACTTGAGTCGTTCAACAGTTTTCAATATCATTAAACGATATAAAAAGAATCATATGATTCAGGATAAAAGAAGACCTGGCTGACCATCAAAGCTATCCAATGGAATAAAGCGAATTATCGTTCGAAATATTAAAAAAAATCCAAGAATTAGTGCTTCAAAAGTTGCTGCTGATTTACAAGCATTATATGGAATAATTGTTAATCCTGAAACTATTAGAAGGGTAATTCGATCTGCTGGATATCACGGTAGAGTAGCCAGGAAAAAATTCTTCGTAAGTGAAAAGAATAGAAAACTCAGACTAGCTTTCGCAAAATCCAACATAAATAAGAATTCTGATTACTGGAATAAAGTTATATTTGCTGATGAGAGTAAATTCAATATATTTGGTTCTGACGGTAGAATCTTGGTGTGGAGAAAACCCAGGGAAGAACTTCGCAAACAGAACTTGGTACCAACAGTAAAACATGGTGGAGGAGGAGTTATGGTATGGGGGTGTATGTCGTCCGCTGGAGTTGGTAATCTTGTTTTTATTGACAGTATAATGGATCAGTACAAGTATATTGATATTTTAAAGCAAAATTTGAAATCTTCAGCACGAAAATTGAACCTTCATAACGATTTTAAATTCTACCAGGACAATGACCCCAAGCACACTGCTCTGAACGTTAGACTCTGGCTGCTATATAACTGTCCTGAAATAATAAAAACACCACCACAATCTCCAGACTTAAATCCCATAGAGAATATTTGGCAAGAATTGGAATCAAGAATTCGCAAACACACCATTTCTTCAAAACAACAACTAAAATCGGTGCTTCAAGAAGAATGGGGTAAAATCAATCCAGAAATCACAAAAAAAATAGTCGAATCCATCCCAAAAAGATTAAATCATGTTTTAAAAGTAAAAGGAAATCCAACAAAATATTAAAACCTTTTAAAAAGTAAAATTTTTGGATAAATATTTGATGGAAAAGTAAGTGTCCCATCACTTATGTGAGCCATTTTTTGCTCCGTTCTGAACAATTGTATTTTTACTAAATTAATATTTTAATATTTTGACAAAATGTATGTTATGTAATAATTGTTACTAACTTTAAATATGAAACACACCCAAAAAATTTTTGCACATGTTTGTTTATTTATTTTATTGCAGTTTCTTTTTATAAAGCACAAGTGTCCCATCACTTTTGTGAGACACTGTATATACAGTGTCTCACAAAAGTGATGGGACACTTGTGCTTTATAAAAAGAAACTGCAATAAAATAAATAAACAAACATGTGCAAAAATTTTTTGGGTGTGTTTCATATTTAAAGTTAGTAACAATTATTACATAACATACATTTTGTCAAAATATTAAAATATTAATTTAGTAAAAATACAATTGTTCAGAACGGAGCAAAAAATGGCTCACATAAGTGATGGGACACTTACTTTTCCATCAAATATTTATCCAAAAATTTTACTTTTTAAAAGGTTTTAATATTTTGTTGGATTTCCTTTTACTTTTAAAACATGATTTAATCTTTTTGGGATGGATTCGACTAATTTTTTTGTGATTTCTGGAGTGATTTTACCCCATTCTTCTTGAAGCACCTATTTTAGTTGTTGTTTTGAAGAAATGGTGTGTTTGCGAATTTTTGATTCCAATTCTTGCCAAATATTCTCTATGGGATTTAAGTCTGGAGATTGTGGTGGTGTTTTTATTATTTCAGGACAGTTATATAGCAGCCAGAGTCTAACGTTCAGAGCAGTGTGCTTGGGGTCATTGTCCTGGTAGAATTTAAAATCGTTATGAAGGTTCAATTTTCGTGCTGAAGATTTCAAATTTTGCTTTAAAATACCAATATACTTGTACTGATCCATTATACTGTCAATAAAAACAAGATTACCAACTCCAGCGGACGACATACACCCCCATACCATAACTCCTCCTCCACCATGTTTTACTGTTGGTACCAAGTTCTGTTTGCGAAATTCTTCCCTGGGTTTTCTCCACACCAAGATTCTACCGTCAGAACCAAATATCTTAAATTTACTCTCATCAGCAAATATAACTTTATTCCAGTAATCAGAATTCTTATTTATGTTGGATTTTGCGAAAGCTAGTCTGAGTTTTCTATTCTTTTCACTTACGAAGAATTTTTTCCTGGCTACTCTACCGTGATATCCAGCAGATCGAATTACCCTTCTAATAGTCTCAGGATTAACAATTATTCCATATAATGCTTGTAAATCAGCAGCAACTTTTGAAGCACTAATTCTTGGATTTTTTTTAATATTTCGAACGATAATTCGCTTTATTCCATTGGATAGCTTTGATGGTCGGCCAGGTCTTCTTTTACCCTGAATCATATGATTCTTTTTATATCGTTTAATGATATTGAAAACTGTTGAACGACTCAAGTTAACTGTTTCAGCAGTTTTTCTAATAGATTTTCCACGTTCAATATGCAAATTAATAACTAATTTTCGAATTTCAGGCGAAGTTTCTTTTCGTTTAGCATTCATGGCTACACAGAGCTAAAAAACACAAAAATTCCAAAACAAACTGGAGAGAAATACTGCAGACGATTTTATAAATTATTGCCAATTGCTTTTAAGTAAAAATAAAACCCCAAAAAATATTTTTATTGCTTATTTCAGACGATTTTTGTTGCATATATAATGGTGTCCCATCACTTATGTGAGCTATTTTTTGCTCCGTTCTAAACATTTGTATTTTTATTAAATTAATATTTTAATATTTTGACAAAATGTATGTTATGTAATAATCTTTACTAAATTTAAGTATGAAACACACCCACAAAAAATGTGTACATGTATTTTTAATTTATTTGATTAGTTTCCTTTTGTAAAGCACAAGTGTCCCATCACTTATGTGAGACACTGTATATACACCTCTATTTCCAAACAATATACTTCGTAGTAGATTCTATTGCAAACAGGGTTCGTAAATATGATATTTTCGAAAATATAAAAAATATCCGATATTTTCAAAATAGTCAACTTACTCCTGATAATAAATATTTCCAAGCATAATATAGATTAGAAACTACAATATATTGCACTTAACATGAAAACTTAAACAATATACTAAAATTGCTTTTTTCCCCCCTTTTCTTCTTTTATTTTTCACTTTGAATAAAATTGAAGATCAAGTAAGCAACAAAACAGAAACAATTTGCTTTATTTTATATGCTCATAAAAAAAAAAAAAAAAAAAAAAAAAAAAAAAACCCTATAAAACTCAGTATCAACTACTGTTTAGCTCTGGTTAGAAAAACTCTGAAACCGGTCTCCGCTCGGTCCAGTTGCCAAGGTAACTGGTCAGTCGACTTTATATGAGGGAAGTTCGGTATTTTCTTTTCACGCCAGTTTCCCCCCGTTCAGCTGGTCAGCCCGAGAATTATCGCAGTCTGCTCTTATTGACGAAGTTCCTTCCCTACAAGTTTTGGAACCTTCGAAAGCAGCAACCCTACCAAGGGTTTTTCTTGTCTCGGTAATACAGTATCAAGAAATCAGAAATTTATAAAACAAACAATTAAATACAAAATGTTTTTTTTTATTATTATTATTGAAAAATATAAACATAATTGTAAGCTTATTTATTTTTTATTTTCTAATATGTTGAACAATTTAAGCTCAAAAACACCAAAACCAGAAATTGATTATCTTCTAATGAAGCTGTATAGATATGTCTAATAAGCATTTTTAGCTATATGATAAGTATAAAACGTAATAATATAACAATGCAGCATTTCAAAGTTCGAAAGAAAAAAAAATCTGGCGATTTTTCTTTAATAAATCAGTTGTATCTTCAGTGTCTATTTATTATTATTATCGCACCTAAAAAGTCTAGGGCTGTATGATACTTTTATAAATGCACTCTGTCATCTTTAATTCCACAATTTTAAAATTTTAAAACAATTCAGAAATTTAAAAAAAATAATAATAATAATAAGATGAAAATACCACAATTATAATAATTCCTTCGAATGGCAGACATATGGTCGACAAAAAGAAACAGACAAAGGTTGAAAATAAACGAAAAAATAAATTAGAGACGGACGGAAAGTTTTAAAATCACATTTAAAATACTATATATTTTGAATGGCAGACATAACGTCTGGCAGTCTCCAGACGTTGAAAAAAAAGATGGTTCTGTTAATAAAATAAAAGTTTAATGGCTGTCTATTATTTTGCCGAAAAATTCAGAAATTTCAACAGAAATTAAGAATAAATAAATAAATATATAAAAAAAGAGAGTGAGAGAAAATTTTAAAATATTTATTTATTTAAACAATATGATAGAAAAAATAAAAACAAGTCGTAGTTACTCTTTTTAAGGCTGTCAAATCCGAAAGAGCTACTTTCTGACACATTTCTGAATTCATTTTTGTTCGGAAATGCGTGAAATTGGCAGGTGTTCTTGTTCAGAAACTTTGTAATCGAAATAAATTTTCCCTTTTTTGGTAAAGGCAGAAGATCTTTCAGGAAATACTGTCAAAGTGTGGCAGCGGAAGAAAGAAGAAAAACTTGCCGTCACGTGACCAGAATCGCTTATAACTCTATAAGTAGTTTATGTATAAACAAGAACGAAAAATCATGCGTCAAGCATAGATTATGTAACACTTTCCAACGCTTCCAAAATAATTTTACGAATCATACTCTTTAATAAGCTAAAAGATAACATCTAAGTAATCCGAATACTTTTATTCAGCCCTGTATAGGATCTATAGATTTGTATATGTACTACATAGGATGCTAAATTTTAGTTCAGTTAGGAAACACGTAGTACAGTTTAAAATTCTCCGTCTGGAGTTAAATAATACGGAAATGTGTTCCCGAACTTTTGTGCTTCCCTGTATAGGATCTACAGAATTTATACACACCCACGTAATATACAAAAAGCGATTTAAAATTAAAATCGCGTTCAGTAACTTAAAACGCACTTCCAGGAATTATTGTTAACATACAGTAGAGAATTCTTTTGTGTGTCCCTGTAAATGAACGATGACTGCTATACACACAATATTCTGTAGTAAGTCTCTTGTAATGAACCTTATATAAATTTCAATGCGTTTAAAATAGGGAAACATTATTTAAATAAACCGCAGACGATTTTTCTCCATAGACGTAATGTAACGGAATTCTTTTGACTGTCCCTGTAAAGTAAGTATAAGTGCTATGCACACCCTATTCCATATTAAGCTTCTTCTAATGCACCTTAGTGATATATATAAATTTCAATGCGTTTAAAATAGTGAAACATTATTTAAATAAACCGCAAATGATTTTTCCCCATAGACCGCAATGTAACGGAATTCTTTTGAGTGTCCCTGTAAAAAAACTATAAGTGCTACACACTTCCGTTGAAATAAGGAGCATGCTATAGATAGCGATTATAACATATAAAAATTGCAGGGCAATCCGAGCATATTTACGGGAGTTAGAGAACGGCCAGACGGCCAGACGGCAGACGGCCAGACAAACCGAAGTCATAAACACTTTTCAACTATGTTGGAAAGTGTTAAAAAATGGAAAACGTGCTTCGATTCCAAATCACTTCAATAGTCAGGCCTGCCAATTTTATGCCTTTGCATTTAAAAATGAGTCAAAGTTTCGCGTTGGACCGAATTTCGACGCGGCAGCGGAAGAAAGAAGAAAAACTTGTCGTCACGTGACCAGAATCGCTTATAACTCTATAAGTAATTTATGTATAAAAAAATGGAAAACGTGCTTCGATTCCAAATCACTTAAATAGCCAGGCCTGCCAATTTTATGCCTTTTCGTTTAAAAATAAGTCAGAAAGTTTCACGTTGTTGAGCTGGGAATTTGAGAAACACCTTAACAACTGCTTTCAGCTATTAGTTGATCGTGGGCACAAAATAACTTGAAAGGAAAACATTTGGCACATAAATAAAGCTATTTAAAATCAGAAGGATATTGAATATAAAATCATACCTGTTGATCCAAGTTCACCATTGTAAAAGTATCCATATAAGTTCACCATTAAATAGATTGGCACATATTGTTCTGCCATATCAAGCCTATAATAAACGCCTGACATAATCAAGAGTAATTATCGCGTAACTGCTTTTGAGACGGTCTAAAAGCAGCAAGAGACAATTTACATACGTGAAACCACAACACAAATATTCTCAATAAGAAAACTTGAGAAGCATAGTAGTTTAGTGCGCTTGTAAAACGTGCGTGCGCATGCTATCCTAGTCCTTTCATACAGCTTTAGAATTTCCAGGAATCTTTACCTTTTCTCGAAATCTTATGGGACAAAGCTTATCCGTGCAAGGTATTATGTATATCCCCAAAGGTTTGTCCAAGGGAGAATTTGTTCTCATTCATCGATGTTTGTGTATATTATCATTCACTCATAAAGATAAACACGCATACAATAGTTGGCTGTACAGACATATCCATCACGCAGATATGTTTCTTGTGCGGTTTGCGTACGCATCCTAGTCCTTTCATACAGCTTTAGAATTACCAGGACTCTTTTGCCTTTTCTCGAAATCTTATTGGACTGAGCTTGTCCGGGCAAGGTATGTACTATATCCCCAAAGATTGTCCAATGGGAAATTTGTTCTCCTCCCCCGATGTTTGTGTACTTGTGATTCACTCATAACCTCTTAACCCGTCAGCACACGCACTAGGATAAAATCTACCCCAGCTCACAACTATTACTTAAAAATGTGCGAAAATCGTTCGTGATCATTCTGAGCATTATAGTACCTTTCAAGCTGAAAGATATCAAGATGTGGCCAAAAAGAATTTACCTCCGGTTGTGGATTTTCCATTCTTTTGTTATAAAAGTGTCACGTGGGAGGAAATTTACACCACGCCTGTTATAACGTAACCCATAATGATAGGAAAATATTAATGCAAATATTTATGTAATGCAAATAATAATATAATTGTTCTTTTAAACGTCAACAACTCTTGCACATACAGTTTCTATTTATCAGTAAGTTAAATTATGTTCTTTATTGATTTACAGTTTATTTCAAAATATAAATTTTTGTTTATAATCAAGCCAGGGGGAAATTGACACAAAAAAACCCATTGGGGTAAAATTTATCCTGCGCGTGTACTAACGTAAATGGAACGGGGCGCGTGTGCTGACGGGTTAAATCTTTAGTTTTAAGCGGCACTATAAGATACGAAGATAAACATGCATACAATAGTTGTCTATACACAGATATCCGACACACAGATATGTTTCTTGTGGGGTATGTCAAGTTATACATCGGGAAATACTTCGAAGGCAGTAGGAGAAAGTTTACCTTGGTGTTAATTTGATTGCCATATCGGGCGATATAGCACTCAATTTGGCGACATAAAATTATTTTAGGATTTCGCTTGTCTTATTTCAGAGATTTTTTTCGTCTTCTTTTGAAACATTATTAGTTATTTACAATCTATCACGAATGCATATTATTTAAATTAGAATAACATACGTCATTTTGTGAAGGGTTCGCTTTCGCTACTAAATCGCCCAAGACGCCCGAGCAAGCAAACTACTGGCAGACCGCCCGAACGACTGTTCCGCTTTCTCCCCCTCGTAAATATCCAACTAGTATAGCAGAGCAGCGGATTATTGAATCAACATGTGGGGAGTATTTTGTACTAGTTATCTTACTGAGGTACCACTTTTACTTCTTATTATGCTACTGACAAGTAGTCAGTTAGAAGAAAGGGGGCGAAATAATCTCGCAGTATATTTCAGCGTTCGGACGCTCGCCGTATTTTGAATGCTATTGAGTTTTAATACTTTAGTATTAAAGGGGTTAAAGGACCCAATTTTTTCCTAAAGAGATCTCTGAATACTGAAATATAAAAGAGCAGTGTTTATATATTTCTAATTTATAAAAACATTCGCATTTAAGAGTCGTTTTACTGTGGCTCCAATTCACCCTCACCCATTTTATTGGTTAGTTTATTTCGTTTAATCGATGCACAATTTCACTTATACGTCGTCTTAAAGGGCAAAACTCTGAAATTTCATTAGTGACCAGTAGTAGTATTTTTATTAATGACCCCCTTTTTTAGGTGCGTTCGTAATTATATAAATACATAGCACCTATTGTCGTCATCTGGTTCGTCCATCCGTCTGTCTGTCCGGTCCGTCCGTCCGTCCCATATAACAACGCAAAAACTACCATATCGAATGGTTTGAAATTTAAGATATATTATCTTTGTAGAATTTTGTCGAAACATTTCAAATTTTATGAAAATCGAATCAAAACTTTAGAAGATATTAATTAAAATATTTATTAAGAAATTTGAATTTTTTAAAAAGAAATCGGGGTTTTCTTGTTATAGGAGCTTTTAAGGTTTAACCGCCAAGCGGCCGAGAAACTTATTTTATAACAGAAATTAATCTGCAGACGATATAATTCATTTTACAGAATTAAAAATCCTCAAGATATGAATATCTATATAACTAGCTATAGTACGAACGCACCTCATTTGTACGTTTGGCGTACAATTTCCAACTTGTTGTATTTAAAAGTGCTAAACAATAAACGTGTTAAAATATCTATTGGTATTAAGCTAAAATTAAATAGTCCAAATAAATATGTTAATAAATGCAACCAGTAAAAGTAGAATCATTGATGGCATGCAAGAAAATTTTACTCTCTTTGGCCGCTGCTATAGATCAATTTTGTAACAGCCCAATTTTCTCATCTAGTGGGTCGGTAGCCGCCACTAATTTTGCTCTTTATGTTTTTTCTCTTCTGTCTTTGAAATGAGAATTTTATAGTTTGCCGACCCCTCCCCCCCCGCCCCCTTTTAATTTCAAATTTTCTTGCTTTGAGAGACTAAACTTTCAATTTTTTTTAATACTTTCCACAACACTGTTTATTCTTTTCTGATTTTTTATTTTATTTATTTATTTATTTATTTTTGATATTTTTTGTTTTGAGAAGTTAGTTTTTTATTTTTATTTATTTATTTATTTATTTTTTAACATTATTCTCTTTTCAAATTTTTTACATGTTCTTAAAATATCGCCGGAAAATTAAAGTCTCTATTATTATAAAACAAAATGAAAATTCTAGAAGATACCGATAAAAACATAGGGTTAGTAAAAAGATGTGTTTTATTCTGCTTTTTTTTTTTTTTTTTTTAATAGAAATTGACGTATTTTTAAAATTTTTAAAGGGGGAAAAAAAAAAAAAGGAATTTATTATAAGACTGTGATCTGATTAAAATAAAAGAAAATTCGCAAAAAAATCTCTCCCCCCCCCCCTCCCTTTCTTCAAATAACATACAATTAATTTCTTTCCACTAACATTTATTTACTCATTTGTATAACTAACTCACTGGCCGATATATTTTGACTGAAAATATAATTCCAATTTTCAATCAGAAATGTAATTCAAATATCAAAAGAAATTACACAACTCAAACTTTTCAACTAAACTGAATAAATTAATTAACTCTTGTTTCAAGCTTTGTCGTCATATTTAACCATATCATAGTAAAACCGCACCATTCAAACAGTCCCAAAACTTTAAACATAATTTTCTTGGTCGAAATTGAATTTCCCTCCTACGCAATAGTGAGGTTTAAATTAGATTCAGGGATCAATGAATCTAATCATATAACAAGATCACTAATAATAATTAAAATATAGATAAAAATACTTTAGTGATACAAACAGAACACAAAAAGGCTTATAAAAATCTTTCACTGTAAAGATCGACATATGTTTCAACGCTCAAACGGTGCCATTATCAAGAACTACAACGATAAAAATATAGTTTTTATCGTTGATAGTTTGGGCGTTGAAACATATGTCGATCTTTATATTAAAAGGTTTTTATAAGCCATTTTGTGTTCTGTTTGTATCACTTAAGTATTTTTATCTTTATTTTAATCAATGAATCTGTTAAGGAGTCTCAGGAGTCTGACTTTTCCTCCGAAGATCCAAGTTTGTACCATGTCACATTTTATTTAATTTCTGATTTCATATAACACACAATAAAATGAAATTTTTACCACTAATAGGTCAATATATGCTTGATTTAACATAATTATTTTAATGTTGTACAATTCATATTTAATTATTTTAAAAAGTTTAAATTTTAAAAAAAAGTAAAAAAAAAAAACATATTTGAAAATATAATTCCAATTTTCAATCAAATACAATTTAAATATCAAAAGAAATCATACAAGTGTTTCAATTCAATCAAAGAGAACAAATTAACTCAAGAACATTTGCTTTAGATTTGAAATATTTGCGCTGAAATGCCATTATTATTGCAGAAATATTGGTTCCAATATGGACCAAAGATACAGCCAATACCAACACTTACCCAATAATTGTTTTGTTGATATAATTAATTTATTTTCAAGAGCATTTATTCATTTATTTAACTAAGGAATTGGTCGAGATGTTTTAATTGAAAATATAATTCCAATTTTCAATCAGAAATACAATTTAAATATAAAAAGAAATCACACAAGCGTTTCAATTCAATCAAAGAGACTAAATTAACTCAAGAATATTAGCTTTAGATTTGAAATATGTGCACTAAAACACCAATACTATTGCAGAAATATTGGTTTCAATATGAGCCAAAGACAACATTTGCTGCCAATACCAACAACATTTACCGAATATTGTTTTGCAGATAGAGTTAATTTATTTTCAAGAGCATTTATTCACTTATTTAACTAAGGAATTGATCGAGATGCTTTAATTAAGCATTTAATTCCAATTTTCAACCAGAAATGACATTTAAATATCAAAAGAAATCACAGAAGCGTTTCAATTCAATCAAAGAGAATAAATTAACTCAAGAATATTGTCTTTAGATTTAAAATATTTGCGCTGAAGTGGCATTATTATTGCAGAAGTATTGGTTTCAATATGGGCTAAAGATATAGCCAATGCCAACAACATTTACCGAATATTGTTTTGCTGATATAGTTAATTTACTTTCAAGAGCATTAATCCCTTCTTTAACTAAGGAATTGATTGAGATGTTTTAATTGAAAATATAATTCTAATTTTCAATCAGAAATGACATTTAAACATCAAAAGAAATCACACAACTTAAGGGATTTCAACCATAGATAATAACTCTTGCCAAAATATTTCTTTCAATTTACCAATTCGTCATATAATGAACACATCATATAACTGCATCAATTCAAACAGTCCCAATACGTTGAACACAATTTTCTTCGTCGAAATTAAATTTCCTTCCTACGCAATAGCGAGGTTTAAATTAGATTCAGGGATCAATGAATCTGTTAAATAATTAGAACCTTTTAACTTGAAGACTGTTTTATTTTTTCTATACAATCCGGGGCATTGGACCAAAGGAAATTGTTTCTTGGCACAATTTCAAATGTCAGAGCAGAGAGAGTTTGTATACATCAAAGAACGTCTTGATTTTGTTTTTCGTTTGGAAATTTGAGGTGGGTGCAAAGAACGGTTTTGTACTCACTAGTTTATAAATACAATGTGTTATCATAAGATGTTTATATAACGAAATTTTAGAAGCATGGGAAATGCAGCTGTGTGTGATATCTAAAGCTGAGAAGATTCAGGGAAGTTTTTCTTCTGGAGAAACACTGAAATCTTTATTGAAACACAGAAATTGTAAAATAAAAATCAATCTATTCAATAAGAGCCCAACTGACACAATTTGACATCCAAGGCACATCACGAATGTCGAGCTTTTCAGTTTTTATTTACTTGAACCAGGAGTCGATCAAGGCAAAATTTGGGACATATTTAGGGTTCATACCCTTTTTAACAAAGTTAATTCCAGGAGTTTTCAAGGAGTCTCAAAATGTTTTTCCAGGAGATTTGCTTTGAGTTTTTAATACAACCTCGCTATCTTTTTTCAAGATGGTATGTACAGGGATGGGGTTGCTCTTCCTGAAATGTGAATCTTCAATAATCTTAGTAATTTTAAATTTTAAAATAGTAAAAAAAAAAAGCCCTGGAAATTTGAAACTTAAGAGAATGTTGATTTCTCATTATGGATCACTAAGCTCCAGTTGATACATATCAGAAGCAAAAATTAATTTAAAACTTTTGTTTAAATTCCCTCAATATTTTAATGTCAAATTCACTGCTAAGAATTAGAAGTTCCCAGTTTAATTTGATTTTGTGTTCCCACCCACGAGCTCAATTGTTCTTCTTAGCTGCCGGTTGCGCACGTTTACTCTTTACTGCATAATACACTTTCCGCGCCGGTTGTGCGAACTGGTGCCAGTTGCAGTTAACACTGCTCCATGACGAATTAATTAGATTTTTTGTGATTTTCCTTCAAAATCAATAAATTTTTAATGTTTAATATTCTCAAAATTATAGAGGGTATAAAAAATAAATAAAATATCGTAGTTTTAATATTTTCCAGGAGTCACACGTAAATTCCAGGAGTTTTAAGGGCCCTTGAAGAAAAAAATGGAATTCCAGGAGTTTTCAAGGAATTCCAGGAGGAGTACGAACTCTGTAGTTTAGGGTTCTTTAGAAAAACCCATTTAATAAAACAGGGCTCCCCTTCACAAAATTCCTCTTAATAAAGCCGGGAACCTAAACAGAGGGGACTGCTTTCAGGGGCCGATTTTATATAAAGTAAATAAATGCATATGTATTGAAAGGCCCGATTACAGCATGAGCCAACTGGGCCGTGCCCCCTCCTCCATAGAAAATTATTAATTTTTTGGGACAGTATAGAAAAAGGCCTTCCCAATGAAATTTTATGCGAATTCGAAATTTTGAGGATGTTTTCCTGAAGAGTTAGACTTGATTATTGATTTCATTAATATCCCTAAAATTCTGACAAGAGGATAGGGATGTGCAAATGTCGGAGGGGGTGTGGGCAATTGCGAAGAGCCCTAAATTGAGGGGACTGATGTCAGGGGCCGATTTTATATAAAGTAAATACATATTTAGACTTTATATTTTTATATTATATATTTTAGATTTTGCAATACATATTTATTATACATTTAGAATAAGATAAGATTAATATATATACATAAATATATTTGTCTAAATATGTATTTATATATTAACACGTTACACATGTATTCAAAAGCATCGAAAATGATTAATTTTTTGTGAAAGGCTTTACCGAATGAATACCAGGCCCTGGGCCGCTCTTTGGCTTAATAGGGCCCTGCACAGCGCATGAAGGTAATCTCTACATTGTCTCACAATTTCTGTAAGCGTCTCTGCTAGTGTGTCTAGCATTTATTTTATTTTATTTTTTATTTATTTATTTATTTATTATTATTATTATTATTATTATTATTTTAAGATAGCAAGTTTTAAAACTTTCGCTAACTTTTGATATTTCAAAAGGTACATGCCCCCCATAAATATTAAAAAGAAAGAAACAATGAAAAATAAATCATTTGAAACACAAAAGAAACTCGAAAAATTAAAATTTTTAGTTTCGGAAACGAAACTAATTTTAAACGAGGTCTAATTTTAAAACACGTACGAAACAGAACGCACCATACAAATTTAAAACAATGCACAATTCAGAAGAAAGATGAAAAAAAAAATCTATTTTAAAGTCCACAAGTTCTGAATACAAAATAACGAATATGATAATCCGCAAACAAATATCAAAACTAGAAATAAAGTGGAACGAATTTTTAAAAATAACTTTGAATCGCGGTCATCTTCTCGCCTTTTCCTGAAGATAAAAGATTATCCACTAATATATATATATTTTAAAGCGCGGGAATTTGTTTTCCCAGAATGCGCACAACTCAACTCTTTTCATTTACAGGTTTTTTTTTTTTTTTTTTCTTTTTCCATTTCGCAGGTGTTAAAAATCGGACATTCGCCCCAAAAAAATGAATCATGCTTTTATCTGGAATGATATGTCTTTCTTAGATAAATTTCGTGACTGAATAAAAACAAACGGGAGAAAAATTGTGACACCAATAATTTTTGTTCTTTTTTGAGTGATTTATTTAAACTGAAGAAGGTAATACAACGAGAGATAATATAAAAGTGTTTTTTCTTAATATTTTTTTAGATTTTGAAGGAAAAAGTTAATTAATATAAAGTCGTCATTTGAATTATAAAAATTATCAATATATTCACGTGTTTTCATACTGCAAAAACGTTTGGAAATAAAAACTTTGCAATTTCATTATAGTCGTCATCTGAATTATAACATTTATCAATATATTCATGTGTTTTCATATTGCAAAAACGTTTGTAAATATACTTTGCAATTTTATTGTAAATATTTTCAATGAAAACCATTATTAACTAATATTGGTATTTCGGTGGAAATATTTCCGATGTAGTGCAATATTGGAAATAGAAAAGGGTACGAATTTTTAAAACCAACTTTGCATGGCAGTAATTCATCCTATCACCCCCCCCCCCCCCTTTTTTTTTAAGATAAAAGATTATACACTAATAAACAAAAAAAAAAAAAAAAAAAAAAAAAAAAAAAAAATGTGTGATTTTTCTTTTCACAGTGTAACAGAGTGGCTACAACTCAACTCTTTTCATTTACAGGTTTTCTTTTCCAATAGCAGGTGTTAAAAATCGGACATTCGCCTCAAAAATGCATCATGCTTAAATCTGGAAAGATGACAGACATATTTTTACGTAGTTAAATTAGGCGGCTGAATAAAAAAGCAACTGGGAGAAAAAAAAAAAATGTGACACCGATAATGGTTGCTCTTTTCCGTTATACATTTAAATTAAAATATATACATATATATGTACATATATATTATAAAATATGCATATTTAGAATTTTATTTATTAATCTAATAAACAGACAAAAAAAAAAAAAAAAAAAAAAAAAAAAAAAAAAAAAAAAAAGCTCGTTTTTGATACAAAAAAGAGTTGATTGACTAGGAACTAATAATAATTACCAAGTACCCGTAAAAAACAAAAACATCCAGATAAAAAGCAGATTTTATCTGTAAACACCTAAACATAATTTTTATCTTTCTGAAAATATTGTTGAAATACCAACAACTTTGGCAATAGTTTCTGAACGATAGATTAGGGAGGAGGGGGAGAAGAGAAAAAAAAAAAAAAAAGAAAGAAAGAAAATATTTTATTTGTTCGATTTTATTCATCTGAATGAAAATATTTTAAATCTCATGTACATAACAAGCCCGTTGAACTCCCCCCCCCCCCCCTTGGAGAGCATGGTGTGGCGCGTAATTGTTGTTGTAATTCGTATACAACTGAAACCATAAACAATACTTGGAGATTTAAATTAAAGACATTTCATAAAACTAAAAAACAAATATAACATAATAAAAACAATTACAGCAGACGTTCCAAACTCAATACTAGCACCTCATGTACAAATGTGAATCGAAAACCAAAGCTGATTTTAAAATGTCTTTTTAATTTATAATTAAGTTCTAAAAATATTAAAATGTTGTAATGTCATCGGAAACACGCCTTTGTACATACATATATATATATATATATATATATATATACATATATATTTATTTAATTCTAGCACAGCCATACTCAACCTGCGGCCCAGCGACCTTTTGCGGCACCAAACACATAATTTTTTAACCCATATTTATAATAAAACATTGAGATGCGTAAAAAATGTATTTAAGACCTCATTAATGTTTTATATATTTTTATGGTAAGACAAAATTTGCCCTGTTATTTATAATTAAAAAGTATGTCATTTGCTTAGTTAAAAATTCTTTTTACATATACTTCTAAAATTGCGTTACAGAATTAGGAAATATATATTTTAATTTTCACCACTAATCAAACATAATTTAAAGTTCATTAAATTTTTACTATATATTTTCCCATTTTAAAAAGCTAAAAGATTTTTGCATTGAGTAAAAATTTGATTTATTAAAGAAAAGGAAATATGCATTATATTATTAAATTTTATACTGATTATAAAACTGATGCTGATTATATTAATTTCTTATACTGCTTTGTTATTGTACTAACTTCGTTATCTTACTATTTTAACTTTTATATTTACATTTATTATATAACTTAGTGTGTTGTGGTTGTGGCCCACCTAAAGAAAGCAAACTTGAGTTTGCGGCGCGCGCGAAAAAAATGTTGAGTATGGCTGTATCTAGCATATCAGGAAATGAATCATAAATCAATTACAAAATACCATGTTTACCATGTAGCCAAGAGAAAAAACTGATATACTCCAGAAAATTTCGTGACCACAAATGGCGGCTGGATAGCTTGGGTAAATCAACCAAAACAAACCTCCCATTTTATCTACGCAGTAAACGAGGACTTTGCCTTTCCTTTTCACCTGAGCAGGTGTGTATTCGCTGAAGCCTTTGTCTTTATTCGCTCGCTCTTTTCACCTCGTAAGACCTTTTCTATTTGGACAGTATTTTGACGAATACACAGTAATAACTATTTTTAAAAGAATGCAGCATGTGTGTTCACTATTACAAATCATCATGTGATTCAGAAAAGAGCAGCTTTGTGTACTTAAAAAAAAGACGATTGAAGACTGCGCATAGAAGTCGGAATGTGTTCTCGGAAGAAAACATGATGATTATTCCAATAAATAACCAGTTAATTAGGATGATAAATTATTCTCAATATTTACAATTAATTAAATAATATTATTATTGTGAAATTTTTACAGTAGATCTCATAAAGAAAACATGATAATTGTTCCAATAAATAACTAGCTGATTAGGATGATAAATTATTTTCAACATTTACAACTAATTAAATATTAAGATTATTAGAATAGATCTCATAATTGATTATGATTCTCTTTCTCACCTTCGAATACTTTCTTTTTCTTTTTTGCGAATTCACAGAAATAACTATTTTTCATAAAATGCAATATGTATGTTCAATGTTACAAATCATCATGTGATTCAGAAACGAACAGCTTTGTGTACTTAAAAAAACAGACTATCGAAGACTGCGCATTGAAGACGGCATGATGATGATATTAGTCTGAATATTTGAAATTAATAAGATTATTACAATACTCATAATTAATTATAAAATGATTCCCTTTCCCAGCTTCGAAAACTTTCTGCGCACTAAAGACGACGTTTTTTTGTTTGTTTGTTTGTTATTGTTGTTGTTTGTTTTTTTCCCCCGAAAGAAAACATGATGATTATTCCAATAAATAACTGGATAATTGGGGTGGTGAATTATTATGCTCAATATTTACAATTAATTAAATATTGATATTATTATGAAATCATTACAGTAGATCTCATAATTGATTATAATGATCTCATAATTAATTATAAGGATATCGTTATACCTCATAATTGATTATTAGTCCTTTCTCAGCTTCGAAGACTTTCTGCGCATTGAATAAATACAAAAAACATTTTTTTTTTTTTTTTTTTAAATTCCTGATAGAAAACATGATGAGATTCCAACAAATAACTGGCAAATTGAGATGATAAATTATTCTCAGTACTTAAAATCAATTAAATAATATTATTATACATCAGTAGATTTCATAACTGATTATAAGATGATTCATTTTCTCAATTTTGAAGACCTTTTTCTTTCGCGAAATCACGGAAATAACTGGGAAAAAAAAAAAAAAAAAAAGAGCAATATGCAGGTTTATTGTTGTAAATTATCATTATGACTCAGAAACGAACAACTTTACATACACAAGATGACGTGTTTAATTTTAAAAATACTGCCCCCTCCCCCGAATAAATGTTCAATTATTTAGAAAGATGATTGATTATATAGATGATTTGCTCCTCCAGCTCGTAAGATCTGTTTATTTATTGCAGTTTTTTTTTTTTTTTTTTTTTTTTTTTTTTTTATGAATTCACAGAAATAATTATTTTCGAAAGAATACAATATGATGTGTATTCGCTGAATAAATATATGATTCAGTAACGAACAGCTTTTTGTTCTCAAGACAACAGGTGTTTTTTTTTTTTTTTTTTTTTTTTTTTTTTTCCCGAAAGAACACATATTTTCTTTTTCCAGTAAATTTTCATTTAATTAGAATGATAAATTATTCTGATTATTTACAATTAATCAGATAATAATATTATAAAATTATTACAGTAGGTATTTTGATTGATTATAAATAAGGTGATTTGTTCTTTTTATTAATGTAATTTATTTTTATTTGCAGTTCTTTTTTATAAGTTTAATGAATTCACAAAAATAACTTTTCACTCGTTAATTAGAATAGTAAATTATTTTCAATATATTTACAGTTAATCTTTTGATTGATTATAAGGTGATTTGTTCTTTCAGCTCGTAATTTCTTTTTACCCCTGTCGCGCTCATCGACCTAATCATTTGGAGTTTTCCGTGGTTTTCTTCGAAACTTGTCGTAAATACGGGTTAGGATCCCTTAGAAAGACCCCCACGGAGGACACTCACCCTTAGGGTCTATATCCCTCGTGTAGATAATCGGCCGTCATAAAATCAATCAACCAACCAACCGTAATTTCTTTTTATTTGGACTTCTTTTTTTATAAGTTTAACAAATTCACAAAAATAACTATTTACTCATTAATTAGAATAGTAAATTATTTTCAATATTTACAGTTAATCTTTTGATTGATTATACGGTGATTTGTTCGTTCCGCTCATAATTTCTTTTTATTTGAATTTTTTTTAAAAATAAGTTTAACGAATTCACAAAAATAACTTTTCACCCATTAATTAGAATAGTAAATTATTTTCAATATTTACAGTTAGGTAGATAACAATACTAACAGTTCCTAACAGTTAGTATCATAGTCCTTCATTAGGATCTTGTAAAAGATCTTGAAATGCTTAATCGATTTTGTGATTGATTATAATATGGTTCACTGACGTATAAACAAATATATTGCTTGCCTATTAATATTTCATTTTCGAGAGAACCATGAAATTTCAAATGAAGGAAATCTCACACTGCATCATGCAAGAGTAGAGGACTTCATCTGTCCTTCTCCCTTGAGCAGGTGTATTCATACTTCCTTTATGATGTTTTTTACCCTTGGATATCTGGACGCTTTTCCGATGATTTCAGCTAATAAAAATACCCAGAAATAGGCACAAAACAGAGATGACTGCGCATCAAAGAAATTATGACTGATATGCGGGTTGTTTTCTATGAGACATAAACCTTCACTTATCGAAAAAAAAACAGTAGTTTAAAGCTGTTTTCAAATCCATTTCTGAATTCAAATGAAGTCATAACAATAAATGTATAGACATTACTGGTATACTATCACGCAGATATTACACGCAGGTAAGCACAAAAATAATTGCTAAAACAATATTATACTCGATGAAAAGACATGTCATATTAATAGGACGCCAGAGTTACTTTCTAACACATTTCTGAATTTATTTTTGTTCGGCAACGCATGAAATTGATAGATGTTCTTATTCAGAAACTATGTAATCGGGTGGTGTTTACCCTTTTTTGATAAAGGCAGATGATATTTTAGAAAATATTATCAAAATTGGCGATTTGAACCCACAGTGCGGGAAAAGAGAAAAATTTTATAGAAAAAAAATAAATTACAATTTTTTAATAAATTGACTGAAAATATATAATCATGAGCATTAGTAGTAATTTATCTTAAATTACATAAACTCTTCATACCAGTTATTATATTAACTTTGAAAGTTAACAGAAATTAAGTTTTTCAACGAAACTTATAAATAATAATAATAATAATAATAATAATAATAATAATGAAATTAGGCACATTAAGTTTGAATGAATATATGCTTTTTCTTCTTCTTTTTTTTTTTTTTTTTTAATAAAAATCATTATTTATTTATGTAAGAAAATTATTTTGGAAGAAATTACTTAAGCAAATCACGGATCAGTATCCTTAAAGTGTGAGCTTTAACGCATTTTACTTTATATAAGAGTTTTATAAACACTTTCTTTTGTCATGGATTTTAAAAGATCAATTTTTTGTTAAATTTTTGCTTCTTAACTACTGGCTGTATGTCTTTGTGTATGTCTGCATTTTATTAAATTAAAAATACCACCTATCTATAGCTTTTTTTTGGGTTTACAGTCAGTAAATAAATCGTTCAAGTGAAATATCATTCGATTATTCAATGTTGATGCTTGGCGCATTTGTTGAGCCGTGATTATAAATATGTGGAAAAAGGCTTTTTACTGCATCCATTTATCTAGAAATGCATCACAGGAGTTGATGTAGGTTTTTTTTCCCCTTGCGGCCCATTTTGTAATAAGTAATTTTTTTAATTTTTTAATTTTTTTTTTTTTTTTTTTTTTTTTTTTGTGTGTGTGTGTGAAATGTATTATATTTTTGTAAAAAATAACCTTTTGTAACAAACAAAAGTCGAAATCCAGTTTTTCAGATTCGACCCAAGCATTTATTAACATAACGAAAACTTTTTAAAGTCCTATTTGCTAAAGTATTCCCTTCTGGTGAACTCGTTTGTTTGCAAATTACACATTTAAATAATAATAATAATGATAATACTAAAAATAGTAAGTTTTTATGGAATAGAATTTTGTGAAAGGGCTTATTTTATTAAAAGGAATTTTGTGAAGGGCCTATTTTATTAGAAGGAATTTTGTGAAGTGACCCATTTTATCAAATTGATTTTTGTGAAGGGTCCCGTTTTATTAAATTGATTTTTGTGAAGCAGCTTATTTTATTAAATAGATTTTTGTGAAGGAGCCCTGATAGGCCCAAATTTTGCCTGTATCGACCCTTGCATCAGAGTTGGTATCTTTAAATTCATTTCTCTCTCTCTCTCTCTCTCTCTCTCTCTCTCTCTCTTTTTTTTTTTTTTTTTTTTTTTTTTTTTTTTTTTTGCGGGGGGGGGGGGGGGGGGGCAATATATAAGTCTACTTTCCAACTGACTGGCTATTTATTTATTTATTTATTTATTTTTTTACTGTCTTATAACATACATTTCACAAAATTAGGGATCGGATTTCCAGTAATAGAAATAATTTATTTTATTTTATTTTTTAACTATTAAACATTTTACAAATCGGATCCTTAATGTTATAGAATAGTAAGAAAAGCATGGAAAAAAAAAAAGAAGAAGAAGAAGTTTCAAAAAGTTCAAAATTGTAGAAGATAATATTTTTAATTTTCTTAAATCTTTCATAAAACATAAAAAATTTCAAATTTTACCAGAAGCACTGCATTTTTCCTTCATAAGAAAACGCCCTTGAATAATATGTCAAAAATACATTTTAAAACAAAAAAAGGTTCAAAGGATACCGAGTCTTCTCAAAGTGGTTCTCAAATAACCTGCTTAACAACGCAAAACTTTCTGACATAATTTCTGACTCATTTTAAAACATAAAGGTATAAAATTGGCAGGCCTAATTATGGAAGCAATTTGGGATCGAAATTATTTTTCCATTTTTTTGATAAATAGATTACTTATCGAGTTACAAGCGATTCTGGTCACGTGACGACGCGTTTTTCACGCTTCTCGGACTGCCGCGTCGCGAATTCGGTTCAAAACGCCCACTTTGACGATCTTTTCTGAAAGATCTTCTGCCTTTACCAAAAAATGAAAAACGTGTTTCGATTACACAGTTACTGAATAAGAACACCTGCCAATTTCATACATTTCCGAACAAAAATGAATTAAAAAATGTGTCAGAAAGTAGCCTGTTTGGATTTGAGAACAGACTTAAGGGAGAATGTCAGTATGAATTCAATTCTCTATAAATTTCATTTGGTAATTGATTGGGCAATTTGGGTTTATAAATTAAGCTCATGGCTATATAAACTCAAACAGAAATCAATTACATTTTACATATATTAGTGGAATATTGCCCTTGAAAAAGTGTTCCACTATATAAGTTTCCAATTGCTTTGTAATAATTTTCACTTTTTGCATATTGGATTTTTTCTCTACATATCTTTAAGTATTTTTCCCACTTATTTTAATTTTGAGAACATTAAATTTTTTAATCTGTTTATATATTGTATTGTAATTACCGGTTTCTCTATTGTCGATTATTTAGATGGTTATCATTTACAAAAGTTTATTACACATATATATATTAAGCCTAAAAAATTCTGACGTTTCTTTCTGTTTCCAACACCGCCCAGTTATTCAGTTTCAATATAATGCTCAAAAAAATTAAATTTTCTATTTCCAAAATTAGCAATACAGTAAAAAGCAGCACCAGCACGTGTGTAAGTAATCACGTGTCAGTGGCGCAGCGTCAGGAGTATTATTATATTCTAAATTTGCCCTTATTAAGTCGTATAATAACGTTCAAAGATTAAAAGGGATCAAATTTAGTAATATAATAATACTGGCAGCATAAAGTGATGCAGCATTCGATGATGCTACCGCCACTGTCACGTGTACACAGATTACAAAAAAATAGTAATAATGTTTTTATTAGAAAAAAACGAGAATGACTAGACCAGAAAATATCTCTGACTCATACTCGACAGATGTTAAAACACTACTATAAAACAGGAGAATTTGAAACAAAGGGATATAAAACAAAAATAAAAAGTTTTCATATTAATTAATTATTATTTTATTTGCGTGTGTGTGGTGCGACAGAGAGAAATACATACTGAAAGGTTTAATGTTAATTTTCAAATAATACCTAAAACTATCTAAAAAAAAAAAAAAAAAAAAAATCTATCTCCTCCCCCCCCCCTTTTTTTTTCTCGGCCTTAGTACAATCGTATATAATGTACGGATCCTGACGGTGTTGAATTCAGGGGTGGCCCAGGGGAAAATCCCCCTCCCCCCTCCCGGAAGGTCGGAGATTGTATGCTTTTTAACGGTAAAAAAGAGCAATATCTTCCCCGGAAATCTTTTATAATGCCCCCCCCCCCCTCTCTAGAGACACAAAAATCTCACCCGCAGATAAATGTCTGACCTTAAAACTGGGTCCGGACATGCTCAAAAATGAACATACATCTTATAAACTGCATACTTACAAACAACAACTTTCGGTAATGTTCGTCGTTCAGGAGATGGCGCCTGTCAATCATTCATGACGTAGAAGCGGACGAGTCCAATAGCTCCCGAACGGTCAAACTGTTAACGCGGGAAAGTGTAGTTTGCCATATTTAAAGCTTTGTCGCCGTTTTCTCCCTTTTGCTAGCGGGGCTGTTTTTAAGTAGATTTCGTAAGAAATACTACCTATTACATTCTCCCCTAAGTTGGAATTTTTGAAAAAAAAAATGTAGATCTACGCCGATTATGACTCCCAGAACCCAAAACCACCCCCATTTCAAAACTTTATTTATCTATTTATGTCTCTTTTTTATGGACACGATAACGTCAATAATTCTGCACAAATTTCTTCCAAACGGATACATAAAATCAAGAGGCATAAAATCTCGGTCAAGTTCGTTAATGGGCAAAATTGAACCAAGGGGTGGAGGGGTGCTTTTTGTGAAAACAGAAAAAAACCCATAATTTCTTAATTAGGATACGTATTGAATTCGTTTAAAGTTATTATTACTTCTAGGAAAATGGCCGAAAATTTATGTATAACAGATTTTTGATATCATTAAAAATGGCCCGAAGGGGGAGGGGGTGTTGGAAGTGAAAAAATCTTAACTTCGTCAATTTACAAGATATCAAATCCGCTTAAATTTATTATAAATCCTCTCAATATTATCTAAAACTTTCATACTGACAAGTTTTTTATAGGACCAACCCTTATTAAAAAAGAAAAAAAAAGAAAAGAAAAAAATCCCTGCCGGTTTCGCCTGCAAGCAAATTAGGTTTCGAAGTGGGCGGTTCCAACTGCCGCGTCATGGCAAAAAGGTCATTTCTTCCGCAATTCCCAACAAACAGGAGCCCCAAAATCTGCTTCTTCAAAATCTACCTGTGCCTGTAGGCCGGGCCGTCAGGGATTTTTTTCTAATTATGTAGTTCTAACTTTTATGAATTCTTTTAGTTTGTAAGATTTTATTTCAGTTTCGTTGTAACAGCATTTTTTTTGTAAATTAACTTTATAGTTAAAAAATAAATAATAAAAGATTCCGAATATTAATGAAAAAAATATACACGTTCTTTGCCTAACAAATCCCGTAGTATAATAAATTTTTACATCCCGATTTTCAACGGAAGAGTGGGGAAAATATATAAAGAGATTTGAGATATCAAGATTTAATCTTTTTTTCTTCGTTCTTCCTTTTTTTTTTTTTTTTTTTTTGTAGAATAACAATATATGCAAAATATGACATACATTGTAAGATAAATTAGAAGTATTATCTAGATTTATGGTTTCAAATTATGAGCTTCATTAAGTTTCTATGGTTCGGGACTAATTTATTTTTCGTTGTGGGTCTGGTTAAATATAATTGTTTCGGGTTCGGGTACACGACTTTACAAAAGGCAATTCAGAATATTTTTTTTCAAATTCAAAACTGTATAGCATTTGAATATGAATGAGTATTTATTTATTTATTTATTTATTTATTTATTTTTAATAAATGATAAAACTGATTTTAGACATATAATTGCTGACTATTATTCCATAGTTACGTTAAAAAAAAAGGGGGGGGATAATTTTCTTTTAATTAGGATTTCGGGCTGGGTCAAGAAATTTTTTTTGTGGGCTTCAACTTCAAATAGAATTTTTGGATTATCCAACCACTTTTGTGCTTGCGATAAAGGAAACAAAAGTTTCTGCTTCTTTTTCAAAAAACTTTGTGACTTTATTCACAATCATCCTTTCTTTCGAACGAATTGTTTTTCCTTTCGGAGCCATTGCAGATTGTAACGTAAATAACAATTAGTTTGTTATATAAAAATAACAGTTTGTTGTGAAAACAACAGTTTAATAATAATAATAATAATTAAGAGAGAAACGCAATACGCTGCTTATTGATCAAAGAAAAAACAGGTCTGGCGAAACGAGCGCATGGGAATATCGGGAGAGGTATTACTTGGCGATTTTTTTTGTCCTAAAGCAACCCTTCCCCCCAACCCCATCCTGCCTTCCTCGAAATGGACTCGGTTTCGGAGAGGGAGGTCCAACCGCCATTTCCTGATCTACAGACTATACATACAATAGATATATCATAACAACCATTTCTTCAACAATTGACAGTAATAGTAACAGTGACTAACGAGGAATCTTCCATAATCCGGATTTAACTAATATATATATATATATATATATATATATATATATATTAGTCATCGATCCCTGTTAACCGTCGATGCAGGTTTTTTTTCTTTGGGCTCATTTTGTGAAAAGTAACGGTTATTTTTGTGAAATGTATTATATTTTTGTGAAAAATAACATTTTCTAATGAAAGTTGAAACCCAGTTACTCAAATTCGAAGCACGTATTTATTAACAAAATCTTTTAAAAATACTTTTGCTGAAGTTTTCTTCTCTGGTGAACTTGTTCGTTTACAAATTACACATTTTAAAAGTCACAAAATAATAAATAATTAATAAATAGTAAGTTTTTAAGGGATAAAATTTTGTGAAAGTAATATTTTATTCAAAGGGATTCTGTGAAGGGTCCTGCTTTATCATAAAGAATTTTGTGAAGGGGTACTAAATAGGCCCCGCAATTTTTTCCTGGATCGAGCCTTGATTAGATTAGGTTATTTTATTTGAGATGAACATCATACACCAAACGAATCAGTAATAGATTCATTCTCCTCCACAACGCAACATTTATTTACTTCCATGATCGGGGTGTTTTATAATAAGTGACAAGGCGTTTTGTGAGCGACTGAAATCAGTTAGCAACTCCGTCACTTATAAATTCATAACACTCTATTATAGCTTATCTATTATTTATTAGTATTTTTTGTGCGCACACGTGATAGAAACATATGTGAGATATTCCACGCACCATCATACTAGGATCTGTATAATAAATTACAGATATAAATATTTAAGAAATAATGAAGAACAGCAAAAATGCACATATATGCTACGAACTAAATCATCAACAGCACTCGCACGTGCATGTATACTACAAATAAATCATATTCCCACAGATTCGTTTTTAAGAAAAAGCAAGGAATGGATATATATATGTGTATATATATCTAGATCCCGAAATATCCTTAAAAGTGACCCTTAAGAGAGAAAAAAAAAAAAACTCAGACATGTCAAAACTTTTTAGACATAAAACAGAAGAAACTGAAAGTTTTAGAAAAGCGTTGAGATAAACTTCCTTTCCAAAAACACTTACTGCGCGGATGATATATTATAAACAACATGTGCGCAGTTGAATATATTTTCTCCTTTTTTTTTTTTTTCTTTAAACCCTGGAGGAATTTATGTTTGATGCCGAAACAGCTGCTGTTGAATTGCTCCGGTGACCTCTAAATACCAAATAAATTTTTAATTTTACGAGCAAAAACTGATATCACGTGATCGGTGCCCCGCAATGTGATTCAGGGATGATACCAGCATCATGCAATGAAAGACCATGAAAGAGTAAGCTAGAGTTAGCAGATTCAACTTCTTTATTAGCAAAAATTGCTTTGTTTAACAAATAATTAAAAAAAAAAAAAAAAAGTATGTGAGTTCAAGGAAGGACACGGACAAAGCGGAGGGGGAACCCTATTACTCCTTCCCCTTCTCGATTATATCCCCCAAAAAAATTAGCAACCAGACTTCACCCGAACCGAGTCGCGGGTCGACTCTATTTATTTTTCGTTGCGAGTCAAGTCAAGGCCATCTTGATATATACAGGCCGTGACAGCACTTTCACCACCAGGGGAATGGAGGGAGAAATACTTACGTAAATTTACAAGCATTTTCGTTTCTTTTTAGTTGTCAAATAAAAATTATAATTGTTTTAGGGATCAAATTTAAAGACAAATCTGATAAAATACCTTAAAAATATATTTAGTTCATAAATAAACACACACATGCACAACGAATAAAAAAATATATACTTTAGTATATTTATAAAACATGTATTGTTAATATATAATATGCCGTCTTGCTAAATTTTTAAATCTCACTTAAATGTATATATTAAAAAAAAAAATACTTACCATAAACTTATAAATTATGAGCAGTGTATGCAATAATAATAATCAAATTAAAGATATGCACATTTAATATAGTAACACAATACTCTTTTTTTTATATGTTTAACATTTTATTGATTCGTTTTTAAAAACCATTTGTTTAATACTGAATAATAATATATTCTAATATGAATAATAATATAGATGAGCAAATGAATTTATTATAATCATTAGGTGATTTGTATCTCGAAAAGAGAGATCAAGATAATAATAATAATAATATATATATATGTGTATATATACATATTTAATTGATGCGTTCAACTTAAATATGTGTGTGAAATTTAAATAAAAATGAATCCTTAAATGCACAGAGAAAGAATAGTGATCAAGTAACTGCAACTTAAATACATTTCATATTTATCAAGCAAATTCGTAAAATGTTAATAATAATAACTGCTTATATATACATTGCACACAATGTTTGTAAGCACACATTTATACATAATCTGTAAAGATTTTTTTCAAAACTTGCTTTATAACTTTTTTATGGATTTTTTTTAAATGAATAATAATATAAATGATGTCAATAGTAATATATACATTGACAAATGAATTGATATACTGGAATCTCTCTTTAAATGAACAAGGGAAAAACAATATTGTACAAGCATTATCATTTAAATTCATTTCATATTTATCAAGCCAATGCGTAAAATGTTAATAATAATAATGACTGCTTATATGTACATTACACACAATGTTTGCAAGTACACATAATCCGTAAGGATTTTTTTTTAACTTGCTTTATAAATTTTATATGAAAATTTTTATACTGAATAATAATATAAATGATGTCAATAATAATATAGATTAACAAATGAATCAATAATCATTTCTAAAATGGGCTGGAATCTCTCTTTAAAAGCACAAGAGAAAAAAAATATTGAACAGGTAACTTCAACCTAAATACACTTTCATATTTCTCTTGTAATTTAAATAATTTTGACTGCTTATATATACATTTCATACAACGTTTGCATGCTTTCATGTATACATTTACACAAAATCAGTAAGGATATTTTTTAAACTTGCTCTGTAAATTTCTATGGAATTTTTTTAAACGGAATAACAATATAATTAATGTCAATAATAATATACATTAACAAAGGAATTTATAATCATTTCTAAGATGGACTGAAATATCTTAAAAAGTACAGAGAAAGAAAAAATATTGAAGAAGTAATTTCAACTGAATTAGATTTTCATATTTCTCAAACGAGTGCATGAATTTTAAATGATAATAGCTGTTTATATACTAAACATTGCACATAATGTTTGCATACGCACATGTATACATTTATACATAATCCATAAAGGGTTTTTTCCCCTCAATTTGTTCTTTAAATTTTGTATGGAAATTTTTATACGAAATATTAATATAAATAATGTTAATAATAATATACATTAATAAAGAAATTTATAATCTTTTCTAAGATGGACTGAAATCTATCTTTAAAAGTACAGAAAAAAAGTATTGAACAAGTACTTTCAACTTAAATACATTTCATATTAATCATGAGAATGTGCAAAATTTAAATAATAATGACTGCTTATACATTGCACACAATGTTTTCATGCGCACATGAATATTCTTGTATGTAATTCGTAATGTCTTTTTAAGACTTACTTAAAAAAAAAAAAAAAAAAAAAAAAAAAAAATCTAGAATTTTTTTTCTTGAATATAATCTAAGATGAATACATTTTAACAAATTCATTTATTATCATTAGTATGGATGATCTGAAATCTCGTTAATATTGAGAACGTAATGATGAATAAATAAATACGTTCAACTTAAATACATTTATATGTTTCTCAAGCGAATGGATGAAATTTAAATAAAGATTGTTTACATATACATTACATACAATATTTATATACACACTTCTATATACATTTAAACATTATTCATATGGATTTTTTTAGACTTTTTCTGTATTTATAAAAAAAATTTATACTGACTATTCTGATTAGTATCAATAATATATATGAACAAATTTATTTATAATCGTTAGCAAATATGACCTGGGATATAAATAAAACTGTAAAAACATATTGAATAAATATATTCAACATAAATATATTTGCATGATTTTAATACCTTGTACTTTGTCGGAGATATTTGGATTATTTTACTTAAATATTTTAGACATTTAATACATTTAGACATTTTTAGACAAGTAATATATATGTTCATATTTATAGATATTTAGATCCATAAATTTATTATTATAATATAAAATTATAATGTAAAAATATTGCATACAATTTATTACATATTTCATAAATATTGAAATTTAACTTTTTAATTTTTTAATCTTTCGTGCATATTTCTCTTGCTGTATATTGTCATTGCACTGTTTTGAATAATTATTTAAACAGATGTTTGCAAACGTCTCAATAATTTTTTGAATTATAACGGGCAAGTTAATGTTACATTCTAAGCATTTTTCTTCTTCTAATATACAACTCATTTCTATACCTAGCTTTGCAAGATTAACAAATACAGAAAATGGATTACTACTTTGTATAAATTTACTTTCATATTCTTTTGAAACAAGGCTTTTAAATAAAATAAATGATATGCTTAAAATATCTACTACTGTAGATGTAGGAAATTTCAGCCCTCCTCTATTTAATTCATTTAAGTAGCTATAATCTTCATCCTCGATTACTAGATCCATTGCGTCGTTTGTAATAAACATTTGTGAACAAGTTTTGCACGATAAATTTAATTTTTTTACACAGTAACCACCTATGTACACTAAAACTTTAATGTCATTTTCACAAATATTATCATTATCTAAATTTTCGATAATTATTTGAAATGGGGATACATCAACATTTTCAGTTACAGATTTAGCTGTATGAATCGATACAAAATCTTTTATGGCAATTTCTCCATTTGTATGTGAATGGCATTTTAAAACACTTTTTATTCTAAGTTTTTTTTCTGCTTCTAAGATCTGCTGCAAAGATATGTAATAATTTGACCCAGCCATTTCTCTATATTGACCAAACCGACCTTCTAAATTATCTGTCTGAAATTTTCCAGTTAATACATATTTTGCTTTAAGTTCACTTAGAATATACTTTATTAATTGGATCATTCTGTTTGTGGTATGGCGCAGTGCAAAGAAAGTTTCTGAAGACAAACAGCCGTGTCGTGGTTTTTGTTTTAAATTTTCCCATGATTGGATCCATTTTGAAAAATTTTCTAAATATTCTAATCTTTTGTCATTTAACGAAGTAAATGGCTTTGCTTCATCAAGAAGTTTGTTAAAACCTTTTCTTGGATGCTTAATATTCATCATCTCCCACCAGTTACAAATTTCATCAATGAAATTTGCCGTTGTTTCCCCCTGGGCGTTATTAAGATTTTTGGAAAACATTTTTAAGGCGACAGAATTTGTTTTATCAAAAATTTTTAATGCTAAATTTACATTTTGTTTTTCTATGCTATTTGGATAGAGAGCTTTGCTATTTAATTTAGGGGCAGTTTTCAAAACAGAATCTTTTTCTTGATAATAAATGTTCTCTAGATTAACGAAAGATGCAGTTAGAATTTCTTCATTGTTTTTGGGATCAGGGTAATAAAATGATTTTTGAATTTGGGAAATTCAATTATTTCTTAAGCTTTTAATTAGATGAACTGAATCAAACAGCAAAAATAATTTTTGTGAAGGATTAAAGGGGTGTGGGATGAAATTTTTTAACTGCTTGTCTCCACATAATTTTGCAAACATATTTCTATTAACTCGGTTATTATCCGAAATTAGTGTGATTATTCGAAAACCTATATTTTCCATTAAATGTAAGACGTCCATTGTCATTTTGAAAAGTTCATCTGCATTTAAGTTTTTGACAGGTATTAATGCAACGATTTCTTTATCTTTAGAAAATAAACTTGTATACATAAATGCCTGAACTGTAGTTGCACGATCACAAACATCATTATTATTTGCAAAACCTGTAAGTTTGCTGGATTTATAAGAAATATTTGATTTAATATATATTTCATCTAATAATATATTACCAATTTTACAATTTTCATTAAAATTATCAAATTTTGCTTTTAAATAAGTTTTATTTTCTATTGTTGAAATCCCTGGGGTTACATTTAAATCAACAGATATTCTCTTTAAATGCCTTAAAGATGGCAAGTAAATCAATTTAGATTTATATAAAAATAAATAGCATGTCGTTGACCGAATATACAGACAGAAGGCAAATATAATTAAGTCACTGCTATAATTTCGACCATGAATAGACTTATTTGCCAAAATCATCTGCTCAAGGATAAATTTCAAAGATTCATAATTTTCCTTATCGCGATTTTCATTTAGAAAGCATTTCCAATATTCTATTGCTTTAGAGTGATTGTCTTTTTCTGCGTTGTTGGGTTCTGTTACATTATAATTTTTAGCTACTGACAAAATGTTAATTAATTCCCCCCAAGAACTTAAAATATCATCTTTTAAAATGGAAAACATATTATTTAATATTGTCTTACCTGCATAAAAGAAAACTTTTAGCTGATCATCAATTTTGATAGATTTTTTTATTTCGATGTATCCATTACACTTGAGAAACATAAAATGTGTACTATTTTCAGCATAGTAAATATTAATATTGTTTTCTTTCAAAAAATCTTCAATACAATTTTTCTCTTTTTTCAGTCCTTCATTCATTTCTCTAAGAGAATAAATTTTATCTTCATCTAAAAATCTATTTAGGTCTTCTTCGTCCATTTCTTCCATTTTTCTTTTCCGTTTAATTGTTGAAGTTCGGACTTTAGTAACTTTTGACAGATATGCTGGCAAATCTGGGAAAATCGCTGGAAAAGCATCATCAGCCAATTTCGGGTATTTTCTTGGGTATACCATAACCTGTCCATTCTTAGATGTTATTTTGTCAGCATAAATAACTGCTTCTTTTTCGAAATGTTTTATGCAGACCACACTATCCTTATTTGGAACAAAATCTCTAGGAATTGATTTTATCCATTTTTTTCGAAGTTCTTCGTCTTCTTTTGGAAAACGGAAGCAAGTCACATATTCCCCGTGCTTATTTGATGTGCACTGGGGAACACAACAGTATCGAGGCATCTTAAAACTTTCTCGAGGTAACAAAGATTTTAAATGTTCCAACAGTCTCTCCTCTTAGCTTTTAACGACATTTTTAAAAGTCCATTTATAGTTTAATAGTTTGTGTAGACATTCATGTTTAAACAAATAGAGCTGTTGTGAACCTTGAAGCTGTAATTCTGTAAGCTTTGGGAATAAAAAAGATATCCACCCACAAACGAACGCGTATCCTGCTCAACTGAAATACCAGGGGAAGTGGAGAAACATTTTGAAAACTGATCTCACTCGCCCCCTCCATTGGTCACGTGTTTTCAGATGCGATAAGGAGCTGTCTTAGCCCGGTATTCATGATAGCCCTGGTCAAGTTGACTTTAAATGGGTTCGGATTGACCCGATTTTCCAAAAAATAATAATAATAATAATAATAACAATAAAAGTCCTGAATATTTTTGAAATGGGGTCGGGGAAAGAAAAAAAAAAGAATTATATACTTTAATATTAATGGGTGTATATGTGTTCCCTTTTTATATGAGAGATAAAATTGATATTAGAGATATAATTGTAGACTATTTTTTCATAATTGTATTAAAATATGATTAATTTTCTTTCACTTCGAGTTTGTGTTCAAGTATATCAGGTTCGGGTCGGGCTGATTTTAAGCTGAAATTTCAGGTTCGACTCTAGATGGTGAGAAAAATACATTCCAAGGTACATACATCTAGAACACACAACATGTCCTGCGCAGATCGGGTTATGATCAACCCGAACCCGAAAAGTTTACTGCAAGTCAACCGAACTCGACAAACAAAACATTTCGTCAACCCGAAACCCAACCTAAATCTAACACACTTTAACCTGAAGCTGAAATACACGAGCGCGGCCCAAACCCGAAATAAATGAATATATATATATATATCCATATTTTAATTTAATTATAATAATAAAATAGTCCACAATTATATCTATAATATACAGTCAAACAAACCTCGTTAACATGAACACGCTTAACACGAATTACTTTTAGCATGAACTGTTTCTGATTGCCCTTTTTGGGATCAAAAAGGGCATTATTTTGGACAAAAATAAATTTAATAAAATGGGCCCCTTCACAAAAATCAATTTGATAAACTGGGTCATTTTCATAAATATCTTAAATACATTACAATGTAATGTATTTAAGTTCGGATAACACGAATTACTTTTAACACGAACAAAAAAAGTTTCCCCTTGAGTGTTCGCGTTAACGGGGTTCAACTGTATATGGTTCGGTGATATATATCAATATGGATATATATCTTGATATATATCATGATATGTACGCGATAATTATTTTCAAAATGTCATGAAGTTATTTGATATTTTCACATATTTGATATTTATCTTCAAAATATTGCGTATAACGCGTTATAATTGCATACATTTTCTTTCAAAACGTTTTTTATAAAATTCGGACAGTTTTGGTGCTTTAAAAGCAGACTTGCTGCGGCATCATAGTTACGAAAAGGTTTCTAATAGGCAAACATATTAGCATTTTTGCTAATAATAAATGTATATAATTTGAAGGAAAATAAAAAGCAGTTCGATTATTTTGTTCCTGATTGAGAAAAACCTGAAAAAAATCACGCATCTGTGTATGAAAATGAGATTGCAAATGCACCAGAAAAATTTGTGTTGTGAAGTAATAATAATAATAATAATAATAATAATAATAAAATGAGTATACATAAGGAAAAATGAGTAATTTCATTTAATCTTCTAATTTAAAAAAAATTTCATAAATATCTGAAAAAGTTAATAAAATTCGAGAGAACGAAAAATCCTGCATCAGACATACTAACACTTTCCAGTACTAACAGAATATTGTTAAGAAATTTTATTTTTCCATACAATCAAGTGTGATAGCAAAATAAACAATAATGAAAGTTTAGAATAATAATTAAATGATCACGTGTTGAAAGCAGGAAATAAAGAAAATTACGTCATAAAAATTGTGTTTACACATGAATCCTTCTAATACCTCGAAACGTATCTCATCAGAGCTATAAACACATAACGCATTAAAAATCTATTTACAGCAATTGCTATCCGTAGCTGGTAATGTGTGCAAATTCTTTCGTGCAGCCCTTCCTGTACATGATCTATAGAAATAATACACTAAAAAGTAGCTAATGTTATGTACTCCATAATGCATAGAAAACATGTTGTAGTGCACGTCAAGATTATAATATAATACAATCCCTTTGTACATCCCTGTAAACGAACTATAAATGCTACTTATTCTATACTCCAGAAAGCATGTTATAGGTCACCTCCGAGATTCAAATCAATTTCATTGTGCTTGAAGTATCGCACCATTGTTAAAATGCACCGCAAATGATTTTCCCTACATACATCATGATATAACGAAAATACTTTTGTATATCCCTGTAGACGAACTATAATGCTACACATTCCATTTGATCTCCAAATACTACATACTCTGTTTTAATTGGAAAAAAAAAAAAAAAAACTTCCGATTTTATTATTATTATTTCTGAATAGGATAGAATCAAAATTACAAATCAGATTTGGATTTTATTTTATTTGTTACACATGAACATTATGATAGGAACGAATTTATATTTTATATCTCTCCCCAATCCCATTATTTTACCGATTTTGTAATACCACAATGTTCATGTAATTTATATGCACTATCCAAGCTCGAAAAAATATTTAAATTAATTAATTATCAACTATTAAATTCCAATTACAGTACATTATAAACGAAGCTACTTTCATAAACAAACTTCCTCCTTCACCGTATAAACAAATGATTCAAATATTTTAACGAACGAAAATTCGCAGAAAAACATTTGCAAACGATTCAATTTTATTGGATTTACCATAAAACAAACTCTCGGAAACGCTTCGACTGCTGTTTTAAACATCATCATTCATGGAAACAGAAAAATGATGCAATTCTATAAAAGGCCGGTTGCACATAAAGAATGAGTAACTAGGAACACGTCATCTGATTTCCGAGAGAGTATTCCAACAGGCAGAAAACACGTAAACTTGACCCACAACAAAACTCCACGTGGTAGTTTCAATCATCATTGCAGTGCTGCCATCTATCGCGAGCTTTCCCATGTATTTTTTAAGTTTGCAGACGATAAAACCTGGCTGTCTTCAGAAAAAGAATAAATTTAAAATTTATTTACTTAAATTGTGGTCATAAATAAATTTTAAAAATCAGTGTTTCGGTTATAAGTTATAAGTATATGGAAATGTAAATAATTGGAGAATGTAGTTTTAAATTACCACTACGTTTTCACAAAAAAATCAAGTAGATATAAAGTAGACAAAAAAATGAAATTGAAAATAAAATTTTTATTTTAAAGAATAATAGTTACGTTAAATTAATATAGTTCAAATAATTGATGATAAATAAAAATTAACACAAAACGTAATCGTGTAACTTAATTTTTTTTTGTAAAAGGATGTATATTAAATTTTAACATACTTCTTCATTATTTTATTTAATACATATTTTTTCTTTAATGGTGATTATTTTTCATGAATAAAAACAAATATTAGATAAACATGTATTCCTTACATATTTTTAATCTAACGATAAAATGTAATATTTTGCGTTATATAGTACTATTAATTTCACTGTTTTGAAAGTGAATAAAAATATTTTATAAAATATATGCACATTTTATTTTTGTTTAGTAAATCTGCAAAAATTAGAGAAGGGGGGGGGGGGTTATTTATTCAATCATCCATTTATTTTAACTGATTTTAAACATTTAGATCACCAACACTTTCGTGGGAATTATACCTCAATAAAAACTTTCAATCTCATACATATACCAGCAGTTTTAAGAATATTAATAAACATAAACGAAGGCCTTTAAACATTAATTATTTTGATGGTTTCAATTTAAGCAAGTTAATAAATCACACGTTATAGATCGAACTTCAGCACCTTTATCAGATGTAAAATTTTAGGAAGATTAAATTGCATAACATATTAAACTACACTACACTACCGTTCTCGCTGAGAAACAAATGGATTTCACAATTAATTATGTGGCTGACTTTAAATATTCAATTTTCTCGAGAATCTAGATAGATTTTCTCTATTTCACTTGATTGATTAAAGGGGGTGATTTATGGAGAAAAGCGACGTTGCTTAAGTTAATGGCTTCAACTTCAGTTAGATACTGAAATTGAAACAAACATTATAGACCGATCCCCAGCTTCTTTTTCCGGTGTAAAATTTTAAGAAGATAAAATTGCATAGCATAATCAGTGATGGAACGGTTGCGCACCAGTGAGTCCATTGTCGCCACTAAATTTTAATAGTATTATTCGCCTTATTAAATCTCAGATATTCTGCCATTAAAATAAGGCGAAGAATACTATTTAAATTTAGTGGTGACGATTGGCTCGCTGGTGTCATACAAATTCGAGGTAAAATTTATAAATATTATATTTTCAAATTTGCGCCGGGCCTCGCCTGCTGACAGCGGAATGTTTGTTCTCATCTTCGATACATATAAAAGATTTTCGTTTAATAATATGAATTCATATAAATTCGAGGTAAAATTTATAAATATCACATATTCAACTTTTGGCTGGTATATGGGGCCGTAGGCAGCGGGGACCCGAACCAGAGGCTCGTTTTGGTTGGTTGATTGGTTGATTTATGACGGCTGATTGTCTACACGAGGGATATAGGTCCTAGGGGGGAGTGGTGCCCTCCGTGGGGGTCTTTCTAAGGGATCCTAACCCGTATTTACGGCAAGGATCGTTTTGTAAGATATTTGTTTGATTCGAACATTCGAGGTTCATTTGATTCGAGGAACCCCGATGTAATTAGACGATTAGCTAGCGGTATACGCTTATAATTATTTTGTCATTTATTTTGTTGCTTATAATTATTATTTATAATTATTATTATTTATAATTATTTTGCCAACTAATAAAAGAAAGAGACATATTTTAAAACGAGTACACAGAAAAGAGAAATTCAAAATATTAACTTATTTATGAGATATTTAAAAATTAAGAATACATTCCACGTCCATAGTCTTAACATTAGCCAGGGAAGTTAGAGACCTGTAAATGAATTATTTAACTGTTATTGGCTGTGTCGTTCTATAGATAAGGAATTTTTGCTCTTATAGTGGCTTTTTTAGCCTACTCTCCAAACCAATAATAATAATAATAAACGCTTCCAAGCCTTATGTTTGAAGCTGAATTTTTAAATGTAGCATCAATAATTATGTGGATTTATATTTACTTAGAAAAGCCACTGAAAGATTTCCTATCTAATTTAGATAAACTTGCAGCTTTGTTGGAAATAATTTTTTTCTCATTTTGGTTTTGTTCAGTTAAGCAGACCAAGCTTACTATATTTATGTTCAAATTTAATTAAAACAAATTATTTTGTTGTATAACACATAAAATTTTCTTAACCCTTTTGCGACGAGCGAGTTTTACAGAATTTTTAATCTTTTACCACCGGTTTTTCAAAACAGAAATTTTCGCCTAATTGAATCGCAGAAATGCTAAGATTTAATAAGGCAAATCTTACAATAAAAAATAACTGGTGGGAATAATCAAGGATTCTGAGCATCTTATGCGTCACGTATACGTGTCGCTCGTCCCCAAGGGGCTAAAACTTGATTACTAAATCTTAATAGTTTGTTTTAATGTCTAATTTATATTAACTCTGGAAATATTCATAATCATCAATAAGTTGACGATTTTGAAAATATCGGATATATATAAAAAATATCGGATATATATCAAAATATCGGATATTTTTATTTTTTCGAAAATATCATGATATTTATGAATCCTGGCCCTTCAGCTGTTACGGACACCCCCTCCCCAACAACAATGGAATTAAAAAAAGAATACATACCAGGAAAATATACCATGTGGAATAAAAGATGAAAGTGTAAAAACGATACAAAAGTGAGAAACAAGCGGAAGTAAACGACTACCCCCCCCCCCTTTACACACACGCACACCCTCACACACAAAAGAAAGAGAAGGTGGGGAAGTGAATGAAAAAATTTATACAAATGTTATAAATTAAACCAAGAATGAAAATTAATAGACATCAATTAAAATATCCAATGTAAACAGTACGAACCTATATCTTCGAGGCCAGAATCTTTCCTGTTATCATAACAGTCAAAATCTTTCATCTTATTATTAAAATAAGGTAAATTCTTCTCCGATTTAATAATCCCATTTTCAGACTCACAAAGTCGCGCCCTACTTTCATCTCCTGAGGGAGGAAAAGAAATGTGGAAATTAAAAATAAAATATTAGTGGAAATTTTGGGTACATTAAACCAAACAGAAAGCAATAACAGGTTCTGAAAATTATAAATAAAGCGCCTCGGAGCGAAATGTGATATGAATTAACTATCAGCTATGAAAATGAGGCGAATTAGAATTATTTCCAATATTACACTGCAAATCTTTATACACTTTTCAGAACACTTTTTAGAACATTTATTTTGTCACCTTTATTAGTACACTTTGAAGCGCGCTTTTTGGTTTTTTGATTATTACTCGCGTTTTTTGATTATTCGCGAATATGAAAATGTGGAAAATCTTAACATTTGCGAGAATCTGACTTGATTATTCGCAATTTTTTTAAAAATTATTATATCTTTATTTTTTAGAATTTATAGGGGTTAAATATTATTTCCCCTGTATTTTCTCAGTATCTATTTACAAATCAATTTTCAGTTGTCAACTGTAAAAGGAGCGAGTGTTGTAAAAAAGAAAAATAATAACAACAGCAGAATACTGATTGCAGTGGGGATATTAGAAGTGGTATGGTAACGGCATCTTCAATCTATTAATTAAAAATGTTCAGGTTCTCGTAGAGATGGAGCTGAAGCTTGCACTCAGATAGAAAATAAAAGCATTTCTAAAACATTTAGCTGTATTAAAATACTGTATTTTAATATTGTATCGCATACTCACGCACTAGCACATTATCATCTCTTTCCAAATAGAGAGAGAGTCGAAATTACTCTATACAAAAACCTATGCTTTTTTAGCTGTAATTATTTCTTCAGTTAGTTAATTTGAATTACCTTCATTAAATAAATTTCATATATCTGTGTACATTCTGTGTAAATATCTGTGTACATTCACTTTCTACATATATGTTATGCATAACGTATTGTTAACGCATATATCCTTTAGTTCTTTGAAATGCTGTGCCACTCTATTAATTAAAATTTCATAGAACGTAACTCCTTTTTTAGTGAAGAGAGATAGACTCAACATTCGCGGATTTGACATTCGCGAAGTTTTCCTGGAACGTAACCCTCGCGAATGTTCAGGGATTACTGTACTTCTGAGAACACTACTTTTGTTCAGCACACTTTCTAGCGCACTTTTTAAAAGCGATGACTTCACATGTGTGTCCAAATGTGCTCCCAATCTGTTCTCAAATGTGTTCCAAAGTTTAGATTTAACAAATATCCTGAGCAGAACACTTTCGGAACACTTTCTATTATAGCGGAGCATATTCGGAACACATTAAGGTAACTGGAACACTTTTTTTTTCATCAAAGTGTTCCAAATGTCTACTGCGAGAATTTGCAGAGTATAATAAACTTCTTAACTATGGAACAAACTATGATTTTGATACAGTTAAACAAAAATAAAATTCTTTCGGAGAATGAACGTTTGGAAATGAAAAGTTAAGGCACTAGAGGGCGTTCTCGTTGTGTGTGTGTGTGTGTGTTGGGGGGGGGGGGGGTCCACTTGCAACTTGCAATACCCTTAAAACCTTTTGCAACTCTTAAAAGGATTTCTAAATTTTCATTACCTAGGTGAAATCCCGTCAAGAAGGGACAATGATAACAGAAGCGACACTTTTTAGTAAAGCATTTTATATATAGCTGATCTTCAAATATATAAATTGATCTTACTTATTAATCACGAAAACAGCCGTCAGCTGTCGCGACAGCGGTGGATGCGACTTCGGGGGTCGAGATATCCCACAGCCAAGAGAAATGAATGGTACCACGATTACGGAAGATCGCCAATGCCAATGGTCGTGGTAATGTACTTTAATTTTCCGTAATCAAGTTTCCATTCATTTATCTTCGATTGGGGGTTGTTGCAGTCCCCGAAACCACATCTATCGCTGTCGGGACAGCTGAGAACTACCTGAACCCTTTTCGGCACAGACAAATTCTGTTCGTAAAATGAGAAATTACTGACTGACACCGGAATTTACAAACAACTTTTTATGAAAATAAGAACTCCTTATTTTAAGCTTTCATTATAAAGACAAAATTTTATTAAAATATTCTTGGTGCCGTAGGCAAGTTTGGAATTAAAATTAGGTGTGCCCAGAGTGGGACCACTGTGCCGGAAAGGGTTAAAGTGGTTCTCAAATGATTGGCTAATCAACGCAAAATTTTCTGACACAATTTCTGACTCCTTTTTAAACGCGAAGGCATAAAATTGGCAGACCTGACTATTGATTTGGAATCGAAATGAGTTTTCCATTTTTTGATATATAAATTACCCATCGAGTTATAAGCGATTCGTGTCACGTGTTAGAACGCCGACTTTCACAGCATTTTCTGAAAGACCTTCTGCCTTTACCAAAAAATGGAAAACGTCTTTCGATTACATTGTTTCTGAATAATAATACCTGCCCATTTCATGCGTTTCCGAACAAAAATAAATTTAAAAATGGGTCTGAAAGTTGCCCGTTTGGATTTGACAACAGCCTTAATGTACACTAAAAGGTGATTCTTAAATTATTTTCTCAACAGCACGAAACTTTCTGACACAATTTCCAGGGGTAGTACTAGCCCTAGATGATATTTCAGAACATACTTTTTTCGATATTTCAGGACAATTTCAGGACACATTTGCTTGGCATACTTACGGAAAAAAAAAAAAAAAACCTTAACTCCCTGTTCAATACATTTTACTATCATAAATAGTACACTACATACACAATTTTTTTGTTTTAAAAGTATAGGTACTCTTAAAAGAAAAGTAATTTTATCAGAACCCTTTGACCAAGCTGCTAAAAAATTGCAATTTTTGCATTACTGAAGGACAAATATCGAGTTTTTCTTCGCTGATCAATGAAAATCTTCTGATTGGTAAAAATTGAGATTTTTTGTGACTGACAGCCGAAAATAGTAGGCTTTTTTTTAATAATTAATCGATAAAAATTGTGATTTTTGGTAATAACTAATCATTAAAAATTAAATTTTGTGCAAATCGATGAAAATTTTCTCAGTATTTTTAAAAATAAATTGATGAAAATTGCGACTTTCGTAATCATTTTGCATCAGTGAAAAGGTACATCTACCACCTATTTGATGATATCAAATGCCGATGTAACACAAAACTCGCAAAATTTCAGGAATTTTAGGACAGACTACCATATTTCAGGACATTTCAGGACGTTTTAATTTTTTTCAGGAATATCAGAAATTTCAGGACAAGTATTACACCTCAATTTCTGACTCCTTTTTGAACGCAAAGGCATAAAATTGGCAGACCTGACTATTGAAGCAATTTCGAATCAAAATGAGTTTTCTGTTTTTTGATAAATAAATTACTTATCGAGCTATAAGCGATTCGTGTCACCAGAGTTGTATAATATAGATGCACGCGTCCACGGCGTGCGCGGAAAATTTTCTACAAAATTCAGAACTTTGCAGAAAAATTTTTAGAAAAGAAAAACTTAATTTTTGTTTTGTAATTATTATTATTATTGTTATTTTTAATTACCAAAAAATTAAAAAATATTTCCCCAATTTTTTGTAAGATTTATTTACTGTTTGTGCACAATTCATAGTTTAATGATGTAAAACATTGTTGTGACATTACAGACGCTTGCGAAGAGGTCAATATATTAAGGATTGGGCTGTTTCTAAATGCATTGACAAAATAACTGATTAGAATTCAGCTCTTCCTATCGTGGATTTTTAGCTTTATTATTTTTTTTAACCAAAATAATTAATCTTTAATTAATATTAATTAATTTTAAATGGTAATTATTTTAAACTACTGTTTTTAATTTATATTGTCAAAATAATATAACACGTAATTTTATTAAACATTAAATTAATTTTCAGAAAGTTTTTGACCCAATATTTATGTGCGCAAAAAGATTTTGGTTTTATATAAGTCTGCGTGTCACGTAACAACACTTTTTTCTCCTTTCAGGCGGTGAAACAGCGGGAATTCGGTTCAAAACGCCGACTTTGACAGTATTTTCTAAAAGATCTTCTGCCTTTACCAAAAAACGAAAAACCTGTTTCGATTACAAAGTTTCTGAATAACAACACCTGCCCATTTCATGCGTTTCCGAAAAAAAATTAATTTAAACTAGTCGTTTGGGGGGGGGGGGGGGGGGGGGGAGGCGCAATACTTACCCATCATAATATGAAATATGAAAATAAAACGCGCGTAAACCATTTATAAAATGCATTGCAATTCAAATAAAATCATGGCTTGTTGACGTCATAAACTTTTTTAAATGCTCTATTATTGAGTTGCGTAAAAGAAACATCCTTATAACTCCAAAATTGATAATCCTATTAACTGACAGTTTACTGCGTCAGATTAAGCGTCTATTTTCCAATTGAAATATATCTTTGAATTGAAATTTGAATAAAATACAGGGTCATGAAAAATCGAAGAGTGTGGAAAATAAGATTACAAATATCTCGGCAACTCATTATCACATCGACTTCATTCTTTATGCAAAATTTATGTACTTTTATTGTCTTTTATATTCACTCCTTAAAATAAACAATTTCGAAAAAATGTATATCCGAAAAAAAAATAGTTCCGGATATTCGAGGTTACTGAAATTCAATAAGCTTCTTCCCATTATTACATACTAAGTACATACCCAATTTCAAGTCTCTATCTCAGTTTGTTCGAGAGATAGAGCGTTTACAGACACACAAACAGGTGGGCTGCAATTTTTTTTTTTTTTTTTTTTTTTTTTTTTTTCTAAAAATATGTTTTTCGGAATCTCCAGTGTCTGAAACCTGTAAATCCGTCTTTTTTTTTTCCGATTTTTAAAATGATTACAAGACTTACCCTATACTACGTATGATGAGTAAGTAAAATGTGTCTGAAAGTAGCTAGTTTGGACGCCTTAATATGCACACTAAAATCCGTCAAAGTGTCAACTGTCTCGAGACCTTTTTTCCTTTTTACTTACACACCCCCTTTCAAGTAAAAATATTTCACGTGTTACGAAAAACAAATAAATAAACTGAAATGAAATGAACTCGGAGAAATCAATGAATAACTTATCAGCATGAAAAAAAAAAAGAGACTGATAAAAACTGTCTCCGTATCAAATCAAACAGATTTCACAACAATGAACAGTTTTTTATGAATTATGTTCACAAAATTTCATCAGTACCGACCTTGTTCCTGCGTATCCGAACTACTCTCGATGCCACTATCAACTGAGAAAAAATTCTTCTCCAATTCAGTCACCGAACCATCTGACCCGTCATGTCGCGCTCTCTTTTTCTTACTTCCTGGGGCTGGAGGAGAAAAGGGTAATTTTTTTTTTTTTTTTTCAAACAAATAAAAATTTAAACTAAAAGGATTTGAAAATTTAAATAAATCATAGGAAAATTTCACTTTTATATCAGGTAATAAATTAATATTGTGTTAGTCAGTAATTAGTTACATTGGTCAGTAATAAATAATATTAATTCCTATACTACTTTTAATTACTAAAAAGTGTAAAATGCAAAATTTTAAAAAAAGTAAAAAAAAAAAAAAAGGTTTTAATACACTATTTACATGTTTCGGCTCTATCGAAGCCATTATCAAAACAAATAATTGTGCAATTGTAGAATATTCTAATTTGTTTTGATAATGGCTTCGATGTAGCTGCAACATGTAAACAGTGAATTAAAACCCCGATAAAACGAAAATAAAACGATAAAAAATAAATAAATAAATAAAAAATTATACAAAATACATAAATAAGTAAAACGTGTTGTAAATAAATAAAATTTATTTTTATTTATAAGTAATATATTTATAAAATATATTTTTATTTATAAGTAATGTACTTATAAATTCAACTGCTTTCAAAAGTAAATAAAAAACTTAAAAGATATGAAAGCTAATAAAGGAAAAAAATAAATAAAGTAAGAGTTTTAAGTTGAATAAATAAATAAATAAATAATATAAAAAAAATAAATATTGGAAACAATCTAAAATAAAAAATGATAAAAACTATATTGCTTTTTTATAAAACTCAACTTTTTAAAAATGAAAGAATTCAAATTCCTTAATTTTATTTATAAGTAATATACTTATAAATTAAACTGCTTTCAAAATAAAAAAAGAAACTTAAAAGAAAAGAAAGCTGATAAAGAAAAAAAAATAAAGTAGGAGTTTTAAGTTGAATAAATAAATAAATAAATATTGGAAACAATCTAAAATAAGAAATAGAAAAAAAACTATATTGCTTTTTTTATAAAACTCAACTTTTTAAAAAGGAAAGATTTCAAATTCCATAACTGATTTTTACACTAATGTATTAACTTTTAAAATATCCTCTTCATTGTTTCTAAAAATAAACAAACTAACTAAATAAATAAAATGAATGAATAATAAATAGGACAAAAATCAAGTGATGCAGCAATTAACAATTACATAACACAAAAGTAATAAAATACTAATAGAAAGAACATAAAATTTATAAATGAAGCTAAATAAAATTTTAATTAATTAAAGGTCTCAAATTCCATAACTGAATTGCATAGTAATATATATTAATTACTGTTCATTCGCTCAATTATTTCGGAAAATTAACAAAAGAAAGAAGACAATTAAGATAATTAAAGAATATAAATTAAAGAAAAACGAACAGTTACATAATACGGAACATATAAAAGTTAGTATGAAGATCATAACGCTATATATAAAATGAAATATAAAAATAAATTCTACTTAACAAAGTTTTCTTATTTTGAACAAAAATATTAATTATAAATATATTTCATAACTGCATACATGCCATACATTTTTTACATTAATTCTATTGACCAAACTATACAAAACATATTTGATTAGTTTTTAAAAAATATATAGAACAGAAAATAATAATAATAGTAATTTACACAAATTACATATATGAATACAATAAATTACACAATAAAAATTGTAAGTAAAGAGAATTTTGTAAAACTCGATGAATTTGAATTACACAAATAAAATAAAAGTAGAAAATAATTATGATGTGTTAGAAAAATTTAATAAATTATGTAGATATTTTAGCATCTGTATTATTTAAGGATAATGAGTTAAAATGAAATGAAGATAAAATAAGACAGAAACGTGAAAATGATTTTTTTTAAGCTCTGTATTGGAATTTATGGTGTATATATATATATATATATATATATATATATATATATATAAACTTTTCGCATCAATAAAAAAAAAAAACTAAAAACTTTTCTCACCAAGAGAAAAAAAAACATTTCTCATCAAGAGCAAAAAATCTTTTCTCATCAAGAGAAAAAAAAACTTACCACGAGAAAAAAAAAACTTTTCACACAAAGAGAAAAAAAAACATTTCTCATCAAGAGCAAAAAAACTTTTCTCATCAAGAGAAAAAAAAACTTACCACGAGAAAAAAAAACTTTTCTCACAAAGAGAAAAAAAAACTTTTCTCACCAAGGGAAAAAAAAAAAACATTTCTTATCAAGAGCAAAAAAAACTTTTTTCACCAAGGAGAAAAAAAAACTTTTTTCACCAAGGAAAAAAAACTTTTCTCACCAAGAAAAAAAAAAAGAGAAGGGGTAGGGGTTGTAGATTTTCAACCTCGTTGATGTTGCCCAGGATCAACTGACACTTATCAAATATCTACGCATACACTACTTGCAACTTGCAACCATTAGGCATCATATGACATTCAGTATTTTTATCGAGTTTTAATTAGAAGATAACAAATATGACCATTTTTAAAGGTGGTATTCTACGATATGACGACGTTAAATTACTGATACTTTTATCTTTAAGTATCTTTTTCCGTAAAAATTAGACATAATCAACGATTATACTCACAAATCAAAGTAGACAAGGTCAGTGACAAACGCATCATAAACGCCGTTTAGCGTTAATAAAGGGAAATAACACGTTTAAGATTTTTTTTTTTCATATAACAATATGACATAATCATCTGAATATATTACCTCAGAAATGCAAGATTTCAAGTAGTGATGTTTTTCGACAAAAACAACAATGCATAACTAATCAAGTATATTTATAACCATTGTCGTTAACAAAAATGGGCGTTACAGAAAGCTACTTCACTAAACCGGATGATGTATTTTTATTTATTTATTTATTTATTTATTATGAATTTTCTCAAAAAAAATTCACAAAAATAAAACTTCACACCTTGAGATGTCATATTCATAAAAGCAGTTTGACATATATCCGTTAAAACAAAGTAAATAAAATATCCTCTCAGTGATCACTGTTCTTTAGAATATATTTTTTATGAATTCCACCTACATGAGTATTACACAGTCACACCCTCATCGCTTTCGATCTTTACTCAGGGTTGGTTTCACACCTCTCTCTTACTCCCCACCCCCCATCCCCTCTCCCTTTCGTGCATTCCCGATTCACATCCTGCAGAAAATCAAGGTCAGACTGAATTTGCATTAACACGAGTTAAGAAAATAAAAATTGAGATAAAGATTGGTAAAAATGTCCGCTTCGAGTATTTTGCCCGTAAGAGGTGAAGGCATTAAGCAAGGTCACTACTGCAACACCGGCCGGCGGGCTCTAACTGTCCGCATCGGAACCAGTCCGCGGCGAAAAGAACGTCGACCCCGTCAATCTCCCACCAGTGGACGTGAAGGAACTGCTGACTAACTGGACACGTAGTCATTTAAAAATCAATGTTCATCGTGCAAACAAAATTGGGTAATTTGAGTTGACATATAAAACATATTACGTTGTTTTATTTTACTTGATTTCTTTCTTTACTTTTTTTAATAAAAAAAAAAAAAAAAAAAAAAAAAAAAGAGGGGGGGGGGGGGATGTAAGGTGGTGTTTTTGAGACACAAATGAATAACTTTTTGTGACACAAATGTTAAAAGAAATGATGCAGAAAATGTTTAATTTAGTTTTAATCCATTTCATTCCATTTAATTTTTTTATGACGAAATATAAAACAGCAGACGATTTCAGAAATTCAGATTCCGGAGACAGCAGTAGAAGTAAAAGAACTGCAGGTGGCCATTTAAAATCAATGCAAAAAAAAAAAAAAATAGTGCATCACGGAAGAAAATTGGGTAACCTGAGCTGACATACTTTACTTTGATACAAAACATTTCATATTACTTCGCTTAGTTTTAATTATAGTTTTAAATTTTAAACGTAAAATAAAAACTGCAGATTTCTTGTGATACAAATGTTAAATAAATAATATTATATAAAAATATTCCATTTAGTTTTAATCCATTTTATTTTATTTATGTAATTTGGAAAAGGAATCCATTTCATTCCATTTAATTTTTTTATGGCGAAATATTAAGCAGCAGACGATTTCCGAAATTCATTGTCGGGAGACAGCAGTAGAAGCAACGGAACTGCAGGTGGCCATTTAAAATCAATGCAAAAAAAAAAAAGCTCATCACAGAAGAAAATTGGGTAACCTGAGCTGACATACTTTACTTTGATACAAAACATTTCATATTACTTCGCTTAGTTTTAATTATAGTTTTAAATTTTAAACGTAAAATAAAAACTGCAGATTTCTTGTGATACAAATGTTAAATAAATAATATTATATAAAAATATTCCATTTAGTTTTAATCCACTTTATTTTATTTATGTAATTTGGAAAAGGAATCCATTTCATTCCATTTAATTTTTTTATGGCGAAATATTAAGCAGCAGACGATTTCCGAAATTCATTGTCGGGAGACAGCAGTAGAAGCAACGGAACTGCAGGTGGCCATTTAAAATCAATGCAAAAAAAAAAAAGCTCATCACAGAAGAAAATTGGGTAACCTGAGCTGACATACTTTTACTTTGATACAAAACATTTCATATTACTTCGCTTAGCTTTAATTATAGTTTTAAATTTTAAACATGAAAATAAAAACTGTAGCTTTCTTGTGCACAAATGTTAAATAAATAATATAAAAATATTCCATTTTAGTTTTAATCCATTTTATTTTATTTATGTAATTTCGAAAACGAAATATAAAAAAAAACAGACGATTTCAAAATTCGAATACAGACAGCCGTTCCGCGAAAAAATTCTTAGAAATCAATTTACTTTTTTTAAAACACCTTGTTACCAAGATAGCTAGGAATCTCCAATTAAAAGTAATTAAACGCAAAATAAAACACAGGTTTACTTTGACAATGAAAAAATTACACAATTTAAATTTTTTAATCTACCTCATTTTATTAATTTCATGTGGATAAACTTTTTCATGCAAAAAAATTAAGAATTTGTAGATTTATTTTATTTATTAATTACTTATTTATTTATTACAATGAAAGATAACTTTCAGACGACTTTAGGGATTCCACATGGCTAAACTTTTTGATGCAAAGGGAATCATAGAGCTAAACAGTGTTTCTGGATTTACATTAACAGACATTTATATTTATTTACTTTTTACAACGAAAAATAACTCGCAGACGACTTTAGGAATTCCATATGGCTAAACTTTTTTGATGCAAAAGGAATAACAGAACTAAACAGTGTTTCTGGATTTTCATTAACAGACAGATATATTTTCTAATTTATTTGTAATGAATATGCACTTAGGATACACGAAAATTAAACATTAATATTTTTCAGATTAATGACCTCTATTTTTGTGAAACAGAAGATTGTCAAACGTGGTCATATAAAAAAATAAAATAAAGAATAATAAAGAAAAAAGATAAAAAAGTAAAATAATTTAGATTTATTGCTAAAATATTTCTTTTGAAGAAGGTAATTTAATAGAAGATGAAAATAAGCAATATAACGTATGCATTACATAGGAAAATATACCATAATGCCAAGCATCACGAGTTATTTTTCCTTTATATTTTCATCATAACCTCAATCTAATATTTCCATTCATATGCCATTCAAGGTTTTAAATTCTCCGAATCTTTGAAGCAAAGTTTTAAATAAATGAATAAAGCTTTTTTTCTTTTATACTTTTCATAAGCATAATTTTTGAATATGATAATTTAATTGAAAACAAATATAAGCTTTAAAACTGATGAATTGCATAAGAAAAATACTATAAAGTAGGGATGTAAAAACTGGGCGCTAATGGGCTGATTGTCACCACTAAATTTTATTATTAGTATTCTTCGCCTAAATTTTATTAGTATACTTCGCCTAAATTTAACAAGTATTCTTATTAGGCGAAGAATACTAAAAATTTAGTGGTGGCAATCGGCCCAGAGTTTTTACACATGTAATATAATGTATGCACTACGACATTTTTTCCTTTTTATTTTTCGTATTGTCTCACTCTAAGAGCTATGTCAGGGGTCGATCCAGAAAAAAATTGGGGTCTATTTAGGGCCCCTCTACAAAAATCCATTTAATAAAACAGAGCACCTTCACAAAATTCTTTTTAAAAAATAGGTTCCTTCACAAAATTCGACAAAATTCCTCTGGATAAAAAAGGCCCCTTTACAAAATTCCATTTCATAAAAACATACTATCCATTAATTATTTTTATTTTGTTAGGTTTTAAAATGTGTAATTTGCAAAGAAAACAAATTCACCGGAAAGGAAAACTTTAGCAGGAGGATTTTAAAAAGTTATTATTATTAAATGCTTGGTTTGAATTTGAGTAGCTGGAATTCATCTTTCGTAATAAAATGTTATTTTTCACAAAAATATAGTAAATTTCACAAAAATAACTTTTACTTTTCACAAAATGGGCCCTAAGAAAACATACCTGCATCGACCCCTGTATGTACAGTTATTTGAAGTTTTGAATTATCCAAATCTCATAAATTACTCTATAATAAATAAGATAAATAATAATAAAAACAGTATAATAACAATTACATCAGAGTGGCTAGGATTAAAAATACTTTTATTTTGAAAGATAAACGTTATCTAAATTTATCACTTACGCAATAAAATAATGCTATATGCTAAGAGAAAAACATATGAACACGTCTACATCTATATATATATATATATATATATATATATCTACGTACATAAACATCTACAAATTTGCATCATGATTCAAATAAATTTAATAAATACACATTTAAATTGAGGAATCTTCCACAATCGCAGTGTCCGATAAGAATTAGTAACAATGCTTTTTCGACAGCTGCAAGTAATAATGACCACTCTATCGTTAAAAGTAGTATGCATACTTTATTTTTCCATGACCATAAAAAAGATTGTTACATCGATTATGACCTCGATCATGGAAAGGGGGTATAAGTATGAAATTTAAAGTATGCTACCTTTAGTAGGCCTCCACACACACAATAAAATATATTGAAGAATATTTAACATAAGGTGAATTTTTAAAGTATTTACCTATATATACCACACTAGTGTGTAAATAAAACCTACAAATAATGCAGTTGTATGAAATTTAACCAAAAACAAATCGCTTTATTGTGCAGGCTGGTATGCCCATAATGTATGCATTATTGTCATGCCTAATCTTTCCTTCTTGTCTTTTTACCTTAGTAAGTATCATTTGAGGCTATGAGTTCTTCGAACTTCTTGTGCATTCGTTAAAAAATAATTGACCTAAATTTAGTTTTAAGGTTTTAGTAGAAACCCTACAATACTAAAATAAATCTCTAGAAGAATTATATCTGTCAAAAAACGTCTACCTTTTTTTTACAGCCACGATTTCTGAAGGCTGCTTATTTATAAAGCTCCGCAATTTTAAAAAAATACAGTCGTGATAATTCGAAGGACTCCGTTTTATTTACAATGGAACGATAAAAAATATCACTTTCTGAAAGAGATAATCAGGCGTTTACTCTTCTAAAAAGAGACGACAAAAAGTGTATTTTGGAGGGAAAATTAGGTTATAATGCACTCTAAAATTGGGAGGAGTGAGAAGTTGACTCTTTGGAAGAGTGAGAGGCATTTTCACTCTTTTTGGAGTGAATTTTATAAAAGTACACTCTTTAAAGAGTGGAATTTTTCACTCCTTAGAAAGGAGTGAAATATGTCACTCCGTTGTCGAGAGTGACTGTCTCACTCTTTGACAAGAGTGAAATATTTCACTCCGTTGAATAGTGAAAGCCTGGCATTATATAATTTTGTCCATATTTATTTATTGAGAGAATGAAATTATCATTTTTCCTTTTTCTTTTTAGGTAGATTTCGTAAGAAATGCTACCTATTACATTCTCCCCTATGTTGGAATTTCTGAAAATTTTTGCAGATCTACGACGATCATGACCCCTAGAACCCCAAACCACCCCCCTGTTCAAAACTTTATCTATCCATTTATCTGTCTATATAGCTATATAATTTTTTTATGGACACGATAACTTCAATAATTCTGCACAAATCTCTTCCAAACTGATACACTGCAAATAGAGGTGTCTTAAATTCAGACGCATATGTGACTGAAAAGAAATTTAGACACTTAAGTGTCTGAATATGAAATTTCAGACATCATAGATAACTAAATTTGAGACACATAAGTGTCTTACTATGATCATTTTTAAAATAAACTGATAAAAATGTCTGAATAATAGTGATATGTCTGAAATTAAGACATTTAGAAATTCAGACACTTAAGTGTCTGAATGCGATACTGTATATTACTGTGTGGTGACTGTATATACAATTGCATTGCAATATTATATGTCAACACCATCAGAAAATGTTTTTCAATGGAGGAAAGATGTTTAAAATGTATTTTTATCCACTAAATTTCGTATTAAGTAGTGAAAGAAACGGTTACCCACCCAAAAATTCTAAGAAATATGAATGTCGGTAGAAAGAATTGAGGGGATTTGCAAGATTTGGAGATGTGCCTGGGGTCCACAGCTTAGTTCGCTTTTCTAAAATGCAGAATATAAACATGAAATAGGCTACATTAAGAACTTGTTGTCGTAACTCCTCGTTCAAGACAATTTTTAAAAATATCTACATAAAAAAATAGAAAAATTTAACAATTAAGAAATATTAAATATCGAAAAATAAGTTTCTAACGATATTTTTCAAAATAGAGAAATTAAACTGTTTTTTTTTTTTTTCGTCCTGAATAACCCCCCCCCCCCCCCCCCCCCCCCCGCCTCCCGGTTTAAGATAAATCAAAAGAGGAACAGAATTAAAATTGTCTTCTGTGTTCAGAGAAGAGTCTCTGATGAAAAATTTTTACTAACATTTTTTCTTCAGCTATAAATTATTATATTTCCATTTGGAATAAAAAAAATCATATTTTTTAATAATCAAGCATAAAGAAAATAAAATAAATTAAATTTCAAAATACTGAGAGGGGCAACGGCCTCCACTGTCCTCCTGCTGACACTTATGTTTTATGAAAATTCAATAGTTATTTGCAAGTATTACGGCGAAATCTTTAATTAAACTATGTTTTATAACTTTTTAAAACTATAATAGTAATTAAACTCAAATAATTTATAAATATCAGTGTTCGTAAATTGATAAATGCAAGTTTCATTACGAAAAATATACCAAATAAAGAAATTGAAAAGTTTCTAATTTATTCTCCTACAACGGTTTATTTCTCGCTGATAAAAAGTAATGGGATCAAAAAGCTCTTCATATTATAAACCTAGGGTGAGTCAGTGACAACGCTAAATTAAAAATGCTGACGTCACTTATTTTCTTCTGTTAGTAGACGTTGGTTCGTTGACGATTTGGCGCGTTAAAAGAAGCAGTTCTTTCAATGATTTATACTTGTTTGACGAAGTTTGTTCAGATTTTTTATGGAGCCCTGTTTTAACTACATATTTATATTGTGGTTGTGCAATAATGTGGTTGTGCGTGTAATAGTGCATTTTTTGTTCTTCAGATTTATTTAAATCGTTAATATTTGATTAATTAAGATTCCGTTTCTGAAGAATAAAGTTCTTGTGAAATAACAAGTTCTGGAATGCCATGGTTTAAATGGTATAATTATCAAAATAACATATGATAACGATATGATAACATATGAATAACGATATGAATAGCATATGATAACATATATGAATTACGATATAAAAATTTTCTTCAATATATATATTTTTTATTTTTCAACATTCATATGCATACTTAAAGAAGGATATAAGATCAAGAAAAGGTGCTTTTTTTTCGCGTTATATTTGTACAAAATGGATTTACAATTTTATGGATATTTTACAAAGGTAAGAGTTCTTGCGCGATTATTTACAAAAATATATTTTTTATTTCGAAATGGAAATTTTACGTGAATATTATTACTTCTGTAATATTAATTATTTAAATTAGTACCTTTTTAAGAATAATATGTATTATCTTATGTGTATATTTTTATATCGAATAAATATTTTTCAGTGTTACAAGAATTGTGTTTATTTATTATTATTTATGTATTTATTTTTTTATTTTCTACTTATATCATTTCCAGGATTAACGATCTTGTTTAATAATCCTTAAACCATCCACTTTATAAATAAATGTTTTTTTTTTATAGTAAGTAAACTGATTATTGCTCGAATACATAAAAGCAGAGGATTGCTTTTATTGCTTCTATTCGGACCCATATTTGGCAAAATTTTTCGTATTATATTTTTGCCAAAAAAAAAAAAAAAAAAAAATACTCTTTTTTTTTTTTTTTAGCTTAAAATTTTATATTTTGATTTTGCAAAATTTCAAATATTGAAAAATAATATTAATATTGATTTTTCGATTACTTCCGGTAAAAAAGTGATTTCAGATTTTAATTTGAAATTGGAAAAAGGTAACTGTTTTATACTATTTACTTACGTAACTACATTTTTCACATAAAATTGCTGGGGATTTTTTGTAAAGTTTATTTATGCATTTACATGAAAGATAAGAAAATAACAATTGTATATGATAAAATGTACTATATAAAGGAAAAATGATCTTGAAGCTAGAAAATATTTCTCCTGCATGTTATTAAAAAATATATATCTAATTTTCTAATGACAGTTTAGTAACTCTGGTATTACCATCTGATGTATATAAGAGAAATTACTAACATGACAACATAATTTAAAGTATAAAGTTATTAAATGATATTGTATTAATGTGTTTTTCAGTTGTAATTTTCAGTTACAGGTATTGCTGGTATGATTTCGCATATGAATTTTTATTTTTAATGACAAATCATTTAATTCTGTAACACATTATAATTTTGAAGTTAATGTTTTCATGTTAACAAAATGAAATATATATATGGGAAATGCTATGGACATTTTAGCTTCAAGATAAAAAAAAAAAGTTGTTTAGTAAATTTTAATATACTCTTAACATTTTTACAAAAAAAAAAAAAAGAAAAATCTTTGTTATCTATTTATTTATTTTTATTTATTTATTTATTTTAATAAGAAGGGCTCGTAACACCAGCGTGGTTTTTATGGATGTTAATATTTGAATAAAAATATAAAACATTCAGAAAAAGAATGAAAACTTGATTTTTCCTTATTATTATTATTATTGAACTATTCTATTCAAATGTGAAAATCTTTTAAAACCTACTTAAAGGATAGAAACTTGTACTTTCTACTAAGAAAATGAACTGCAAAATGAATTTATGCAGTTAAAATTCTCAATAGTGGTTACCTCGGAACTGCTAGAATTGTTCTCTATATACCTCCATTTAGCGAACTATAAATCAGGTTTGGGTTGCTTCCAGAAGCACGACCTGATTAATGCATGGGCAAACGCTTCTCCGGCTATGACCCTATCCCCTCTGATTTTAGGTGCCTCCCAAATTTGACATTTCTTTCAATATTTTAAACTTATAGAGTAGGATATACCGGACATTTCGAGACTACAAAATTTGTCTACTATTCCGAGGTGTCCACATTTCTGATGTAAAAATATTCAAACATGTATGTGTTGTGGATTGAAAAGGTGGATTTTCGCTAAATAGAGGTGTCCACTTTTCACTCTAAAATTGGACACTTCCGAATAGCGGAAAAATTCTGTGGTCCCGAGGTATCCACTGTTGAAAGATTTTACTGTTTTTAGATAAATATATTTTTTGTTTTCAATCTTATCTTACTGTAAAAGCTCAAAACATTGAATATAATCAGTACAATGTCGAAAGAGATTTAAAATATCAGCTTTACGAAAATTGCATACTAAATTTTAGGCCTCATAAAATCGGGTGTGTGTGAGGGGGGGGGGGGGGGGGCAGGTAGTGCCATGGGCCAGTTTGCTCATGCTTTAATCAGGTTCTTCTTCTGGAAAAATTACCAGCTCTGCTTTGTGGTAAAATATATTCCCATTTATTGAGGATACAATGTGGTCAAATATGGCTCCATTTAATGCTTAAAAAAATGTGGTCAGAAATGGCTACTTATTACCGACAGATCAGAGCACGAAAATGGCCGCAATTCAGACGTTTCAAATGTCTTAAATTCAGACACAAATAAGTGTCTTAAAAAATTAAGATACTTTAAAGTGTTTCTTTTTTTAACCATCCGTTTCAGCGGATGGTTAAAGTGTCTTAAGTGTCTGAATTTCAGACATTTCAGTTTACAGTGTACATATAATCAAGGGACATAATATCTCGGTCATGTTCGTTAATGGGCAAAATAGAAATAGAGAGGGGGGTTGTGAAAACAGAAAAAAACCCATAACTTCTTAATTATGAAACGTATCAAATCCGTTTATTACTTACTTAAAGTTATAATTACTTCCAGGAAAAGGGCCAAAAATTTATGTATGACAGATTTTTGATATCATTAAAAATGGCCTCAAGGGGGGAGGGGGGGCGGAATAGGAGTTTAAGAAGAAAAAAATTCATAACTTCGGTCAATTCACAAGATATCCATCCGCTTCTTGGAAAACATGAAAAAAAAATTGAATGCACTTAAAATAAAATTTAATATAAAAAAGCATACCTTTTATTATACACGTGAAATACCACTGCTTCGATGGATCGATGTTGTCTTTTTTTTTCTTTTAAACATTTCAATATTAATTTTGCTTTTTGACCATAAATGTAAAATAAATATATGTGGAGAATTGATATTTTATCTTTTTTGTACTACTATTTTTTTTTAATCATTGTTCAGCACTATATAATGCGGTTATTTTATTTTTGTGGCAACACTAATTTGAGGAAAAATTTTGCATATAAAAACAATGCCGATTTAATTTTTAATTAATAGCAATATTTAATCAAAAACCATGTTTTAATGAAATGTGGGAGTAGTACTATGTCAGAAGCTGCTTCAAAAACCTTTCGAAGGAGGCTACCTCATTTCTTGTGTGTTTCGTAAATTCATAGAAAAAGGGATGTTGACAACAGAAATAATATATATGATTTTAGAATAATAGGACTTTGCAAAATAGCGCTAATTTACTGAAAAGTACGGTCAAAAGATAAGAGTTTATATTTAAAAAAAAATTAAAGTGAAATCACACATTGTTAATCATAGAATATCCATCTATTAAATAGTTATTAATAAAACTTTAAAAAAAATTAAAATACAGTAAACAATAATGTTTGATTAGATTTAAATTCATTAGCAATTAATACAGAGATCTAAAGATTTAAAATTTGAATTACACATGAAAAAAAATATAAAATAACGTACATCACAGGAATTATTAAAATACTAAATACAACTTAATGGGTATTTGAAAAGGAAAGAAATAATATTAACTGATTAAGATTTTGGTTAATTACTTGCCCTTATGGGCATTTTAAAACTATCATGTCTTTATAAGGCATGCAATGAAAGCAAACACAATAGTGATAAGCTTGGAATAAAATATTTTAGTTTTCTGTCAGTAATATAATTTAATTCATTATGTAACTCTAATTGAATTTTTCCTTAAGAGTTCAATTACTGTTACAAACTATGAATTAAGTAAATATTGAAAATAAAGTACTTTATTCCAATCTTTACCACGCTTGTGTCTATTTTCATTGCATGCTCTAAAATATATGATTCTTTTAAAATGCCCATAAAAGAAACATAAAAAAAAAATAATTCACTCCATAAAAAGTGAACATTCACTCCTATGAAAGAGTGGCTATTCACTCCTGTCAGGAGTGAGAAATCCACTCCTTTTGCAAGAGTGAATAGTCACTCCTATGAAAGAGTGATTATTCACTCCTATCAGGGTGAAAATAACCACTCTTTTTGCAAGAGTGGATAGTCACTCCTCTGAAAGAGTGAGTAACCACCCCTGTTTAGAGTGAATATTCACTTCTCGGGAGTGAGTATTCACTCTTTCAGAGAGTGAACAATTTCACTTTTGCCTAGAGTGAATAGTCACTCTAAAGAGGTTGGGCAAATTTTGACTCTGCGATAGAGTGAATATCCACTCCTCCGGAGTGAATAGTCACTCTTTCTTATTTAGAGTGTGAGAGAGTTGGTGAAATAAAAATATCTATATATTTAAAACGAAAAGCGCATTCTGTCAAATTTTCCACACGAATATCGTCTCTTTGCGCATACGTCAACCTTTTTTTTTTTTTTTTGAAGGAAACGGGAAACCTGATCATTAGCTTGTTTAGCCTAAGGGGATTGAAAAGGGTTGATTGAAAACGGATGGAGGTGTACCATTGCATTGAAAGCATAGACCTCCTTCTAATATATTTTTGCTCTGAGGTTGAAAGCTAAAGCTTTCTTTTTTTTAAGAACTCGTGTTTTCATTACTAAATATGCATATTTTTTCGCAAAATTTTAAAGAGAGCTTGAATACAGTTATATTTATAACCGATTGAAATGTCAGAGAGTTTGGAAGATGAGAACTATTTTTTTTTTATTGCTATGTTAAAGGAGCCGACGACGCGAAAACAAAGAAACAAAAAAAGCAAGAAGAAAACATTTCTTTTACAACTGGATAACAACATTTTTACAGGGGCTGTAAAACTGTTTTATTTATCAACAATACAGATTTTAAAGAGTTCGGACAAAAAGAACTTTTTATTTTAAAACTATTAAACGGCCCTACGTAAAAAAAAATAAAAAAAAAAATAAGTGCTTTTATCACTAAATATAAATATTTTTTCGCGAATTTTTCATCTTAAAATATAATTTCATACAAAATCGGCTTAAAGATATAAAATAATAAAAACTTGATGTTTTTTTATTTATTTATTATCACGGGCCCGGGCAACACCGGGCGGGAGTAAGCTAGTATATTATTAAGAGTTAGATACCTTTGAATGTCAAAAGTTTGCAAGTTTTGAAAGCCAGAGGTTAATATAAGCATGTTACATATTCATGGAAAAAGTATATTTCCAAAGTATTCTGATAACAGTGTATTTGTAAAACAAGAAAACAGGAATTTTATGTTTTGCGGCAAGAAAGAATATGAGTTTCTAGCACATTAATTTTTTTTTTTTTAGTTGCACTAAAGAATGTAAAGAATCTAAGTGAAGGGGCAAAAGTTTATCATTTGTGAATGATAGTTAATATAAAAGCTACATTTTACATCTATTTCAAGTGCTACTACGTTAATACGCAAAATACCTCTCAACTTCACGATTTTCACTAAGAAAAATATTAATATAAGTAAGCATACTATATTCGTAAAAAGAAAGAACAAAAAATGTACTTAAAAGATAGTTATTTAGGTCTATTGCTGTCATAAAAATAAAATCCCCTTAAAAAATGACATTAAAGCGGCATCTGTAATGACATCTGCTTTTTTCCTAAATTATGCGGCACAGATGAACGAACCTTTATGAATAACGGCTTTCGCAGAGTAAAACAAAACGGAATACTTCATCCGTGCTTACAGTTAGCAATATTATATCGGAAATATTCGGAAATTCACGCAAACTGTTCCCAGAAGTTGAAAGAACAAAGACCTTCTACAAGCACATTAACTCTTGAAAAAAGAAAAAGATTAGAAAAAAGTAACTCCCTCCACAAGTTTTTCGTACCACGGATATGCTCTCGTGAATATTGGGAAAACTTAATCGTCTGCAACATAGAAAAGAAGAAAAAAGTATCTATTTTTGGAAAATTTGTCTTGCTCTTGTGGCAACAGAGTATTCACGGAATTTACTTAAGATATAATTAGTTTCTTTAAAATGCATTCACAGATAAACAATAATAAAAAAGATAAACAATGTTCTTTCCATATTTTTTTATAAATGAAATTATGAGTATTTGAGTTGAAATTGCATTAAAAAATAATTTAATCGAAAATATATATATATATACTTTATACAGTAACTGAAAATTGGGGAAAAAATCCAATTGGATTATAAGGGATTTCCTCCCCCAATTTATCAATTAGCTCACTATATTGCCTGTATTTTTTTTGAGTTTTCGCAATGTTTGACTGATCGTGTTATATACGAGTTGCTCTATAGAATTCAGGGTTGTAAAAAACCCGGGTTTTTTATAAAAAAAAAACCCAGCCCGGGCAGGTTTTATTAAAAAACCCGGGTTAAATGGGCAATTTTCCCGGGTAAATTGGGTTAAAATGCCAAAATGTGGACTATGATTCCACCTTCCTCACAAATAATAATCTTCAGGGCTGCTACTGTATAGGGAAAACTGGAAAAACTGAGGGAATTTAAAAATGTGTATTAAAAAGAAAGAATTTTACTAAATTTTGGTTCGCAAAATTTATCCATTGAAATTTTGAAAATTCCCAGAAGAATTATTCGGGGCAAATTAAATTTTTTGCTCAGGAAAGCAGAAGGAATTTGATTGTCGAAATAAGTAGCAATCCTGATCTCAAATACAATCTTTGTGAACACTTCATAGTCTAATAGATGGCAATGACTTCATAGTCTTAATAATGATCTCAATATTTTTCTTAAAATATTTCTTAAAATACACACTATATTTCTTAAAATACATATATGATTCCTTTAATTTAAATAACAAACAAATTTTAAATTGCAAAGCTATCAATTGCATGTTATTTAATAATAAAATATAAATATAACTTTTTAAAAAAATTACTCCTTTGAAATTATCATAAGATTAGCAAATGTTGATAAAAGAAAATATCTTATAACAAAAATTTTTCGTATATGTATGTATAATTATAATATTTTTTTTTTTTTTTTTTTCGATTTTCAAAACGATTACAAGACTTACCCTACACTACGTATGATGGGTAAGTAATACATTGTAAACTCAGTTTCTTCTTGTAAGGTTGTAGCTAAGGGCCATCGGCTCTAACTTTTAAATTTTTGAAAAGTAAGAAAATTGCGCTATTCCATGGGGAAATAAAATTAATTTTTCATTTGAAATTTTGACTTATTGGAAACTTATCTGAAAACGTATTGGAGAAATTAAAAAAATAAAATAAAATTTCCAAAAAATGGCGACATGGCCCTTAGACAATTTAATTATACGTAAATGAGCGAAAATTTTATCCAAAAATGGTAAAAATTGTTCTAGTTATCATGCTGCCGATTTTCAAAAATGTAGTTTTCAGAAAATCGCGTTTAAAGTTTAACAAGAAAAAAATATATACCGATATATATATTTCAACTTACACTTAACTGTACTTAACAACTTACTGTAAACACTACTGCGACTTAATCTGCTCATTTAAAAGAGAGTAGAATATTTTCGGCGAGGTCGGTTTTATAGATCGTGCGCGCGCTCACATTTTTGCTTATATCTTTCTTAATAATTCAGATATCACTTTAAATCTTTTTGCCCATAATTCTACACACTATAGGAGTATAATTTCCATAAATAAATAAATAAATAAATAAATAAAATAAAAATAAATTTGAGAATGTATGTAGCCCTTTAAGCTTTGCATCGAAGAGGCAAATTGAAGGAGCATCTCTAGAAAATAATAAATGCGCCTTCACGGGGCTTAAGTCTACATTGGAGGAAAGTTTATGTAACTATTTTAAATTTTATACTTTATGCAAAATACTTTTAAAATTTCCCCCAGCTTTAAAAAAAGCAGGGTGCTGCTTGTGGAAATGGGACACTTTTTTTTAAAGGTACGTTTAAAAGTCAGGGCACGTTTTTCAAGACTACAATGAGTCTTTTTTTACTATGCAATGCAAGCAAATTTTTTAATACAAAAAGGAGTAAGGGCACCTTTTTTTTTTTTTCACTTGAGGCAGAGGGTCGGGTCGGGTGTTATTTTGTAAACCAAAAGGTAGGCAGACAGGCTGCAGCACCATGCTGAAACTCTGTTGCTTTGCTATACCATGTTTAGAAAACATGGCAAACGAGTTCTTTCTTTTCTTGCCTTTCTTTCTTTTCCCTTTTTTTTTTTTTTTTTTAATCACCAATTAAATTTTTATTCTCATAGGCACAAAAAATGTACATTTCTATATACTTCATTAAAGGGAGAAAAAAGAGAAAATGCCAATCTGCAAATTAACTTATTAATATTGTCTTTACAAAAAACTGATTAACAATTTAAAAACTTAGAATTTCGCAAAAAGAAGTATTTCTAAATAAATAAATAAATAAATAAAGTTTATTTATGTCTTACCTAGTATTATGACGACAAAATACAACGTTCAGCATCAACAGACACATTTATTTTTAGGTAAAGGGTTTTTTTTTTTTTTTTTTTTTTTTTTTTTTTACATAAGAAAGCCATACAAACAAATAATATCGTCTGCTTTCGTATATTCTGAAGAACGCTTTCTTAGGAAAATCAGTCGGACGTCCATAAAGCAATAATTACCTCCATAAGAGAAGATAAAACACTGAGATTAAGTTAATCACATATTTATTATTTTACGGTGTTTTACTTTCCGTTTCTAGTAACGAGATATGTAATCATATCTCTTCCGTTAGCAATTTCGTTAATCAATTTATCATTATTGGTAATATTTGAGATAATCGTCAAGTTAAAAGTTTGTTCGGTACCGTATTTTAAAAAATCCCTGACGGCTCGGCCTACAGGCACAGGTAGATTTCGAAGACGCAGAACGTGGGGTGCCTGTTTGTCGGGAATTGCGGAAGAAATGACCTTTTTGCGATGATGCTGCAGTTGGAACCGCCTACTTCGAAACAAAACTTGTTTGCAGGCGGAGCAGCAAGGATTTTTTTTTTTTTTTTTTTGCTATAAGAGTTGGTCCTATAAAAAACATGTCAATATAAAAGTTTTAGATAATATTAAGAGGATTTATAATATATTTAAGCGGATTTGAAATATTGGGAATTGACGAAGTTATGAATTTTTTTCTTCTAAAACCCCCCTTCCCTCCCCCCCTTAAGGCAATTTTTAATTATATCAAAAATCTGTCATACATAAGTTTTTGGCCCTGTTCCTAGAAGTAATAATAACTTCAAACGGATTCGATACGTATCATAATTAAGAAATTATGGGTTTTTTTTTCTGTTTTTACAAAAAGCCCCCCCCCCCCCCCTTGGTTTGATTTTGCCCATTAACGAACTTGACCGAGATTTTATGTCCCTTGATTTTATGTATCAGTTTCGAAAAGATGCGGGAGTTGGAACCGCCAACTTCGAAAAATAACTTGTTTGCAGGCGGAGCCAGCAGGGATTTGTTTTGTTTTTAATTTTTTTTTTGCTATAACGGTTGGTCCTATAAAAACTTGTCAATATAAAAGTTTTAGATAATACTAAGAGGATTAATAATAAATTTACGCGGATTTGATATCTTGTGAATTGACGAAGCTATGATTTTTTTTCTCCTAAAACTCCCTTCCCCCCCCCCCCCTTGGGGCCATTTTTAATTATATCAAAAATCTGTCATACATACATTTTCGGCCCTTTTCCTAGAAGTAATAATAACTTTAAACGGATTCGATACGTATAATAATAAAGAAATTATGAGGATTTTTCTGTTTTCACAAAAAGCCCCCCATTCCCCCCCCCCCCCCCTTGGTTCGATTTTGCCCATTAACGAACTTGACCGAGATTTTATGACCCTTGATTTTATGTATCAGTTTCGAAAAGATGCGGGAGTTGGAACCACCTACTTCGAAAAATAACTTGTTTGCAGGCGGAGCCGGCAGGGATTTGTTTTGTTTTTAATTTTTTTTTGCTATAACGGTTGGTCCTATAAAAAACTTGTCAATATAAAAGTTTTAGATAATACTAAGAGGATTAATAATAAATTTACGCGGATTTGATATCTTCTGAATTGACGAAGCTATGATTTTTTTTCCTCTAAAAACCCCCTTTCCCCCCCCCCCCTTGGGGCCATTTTTAATTATATCAAAAATCTGTCATACATACATTTTCGGCCCTTTTCCTAGAAGTAATAATAACTTTAAACGGATTCGATACGTATAATAATAAAGAAATTATGAGGATTTTTCTATTTTCACAAAAAGCCCCCCCCCATTTCGCCCCCCTTGGTTCGATTTTGCCCATTAACGAACTTGACCGAGATTTTATGACCCTTGATTTTATGTATCAGTTTGGAAGAGATTTATGCAGAATTTTTCCAGTTATCGTGGTCAGAAAAAAGTGACATAGATAGATAGATAGATAGATAGAACTATAACTATAATATAAACTTTTGAACTGGGGGTGGTTTTGGGTTCTGGGAGTCATGATCGGCGTAGATCTGCAAAAATTTTTCAAAATTTCCAACTTAGGTGAGAATGTAATAGGTAGTATTTCTTACGAAATCTACCTAAAAGTGAAGAATCGAGTCCTGGATAAAAGTTATGATATAAATACGCGTGGTGAGAATGATAGAAAATATCTGTTATATTAATAGAATATCACGCTTGGAGATACGCATCAAAGAAGCATTTCTGAAAATGTTTAAAGTTTAGTCACGGGCTTACCTTGTATTATGACAACAAACTGTAACTTTCAACATCAACAAACATATTTATTTTTAGGTAACGTTTTTTTTTTTTTTTTTTTGCACACGCTAGACAAAGGGCTTATGCCTGGTGCTTACGTATTCTAAAGAGCTCCTCTTACTTTAAGAAAATCCTTCAAAAGGTCCATCAAACAATAATTATGTCCATAAATAAAGATAATCACTGGAATCAACTTAATCACATTATTTCACCGTTAAATCCTATTACTTCACGGTGTTTTACTCTCCATTCCTAGTAGCGAGGTATGCAATCCAATCATTACAGTTAACAGTTCCGTTAATCAGTTTATTATATCGTTATAGTATGATAAATTTTGCGGAAATTTAAAACGTTCCATTCGTTTGGTGCCATTTTTAGAGAAATTAAGAAAATAATAATACACTAGATAAGATATGATATGAATATGTGTTGTCAGAATGACAGAAGATATTTATTATTGCTTATAATTAGAAAGAGTATAACGCTTGGAAGCATTTCTGAAAAAGTTGGGAGTTTAGTCACGGGATTACCTCATATGATGACAAAACACTACAACTTTCAACATCAACAAACACATTTATTTATAGGTAACGGGTTTTTTATGAACACGCTAGACACAGGGTCTTCCTTACGTTATTTTGAAGAGATGTTTCTTTGAGAAAATCTTTCGGGGATTCATCAACGTACCAATTGTCTTCATGAATGGAGCAGGGGTCGATGCAGGTTTGTTTTTTTTTTCCTTGGGGCCAATTTTGTGAAAAGTAAAAGTTATTTTTGCGAAATTGATTATATTTTTGTGAAAAATAACATTTTGTAACGAAAGTTAAAATGCAGTTACTCAAATTCGGACCAAGCATTTATTAACAAAATCTTTTTAAAATCCTTTTGCTGAAGCTTTCCTCTCTGGTGAACTTGTTTGTTTATAAATTGCACACTTAAAAACGTCACAAAATAATAAATAGTAAGTTTTTATGGAATAGAATTTTGTGAAAGGGCCTATTTTATTACAAGGAATTTTGTGAAGGAGCCCATTTTATGAAATTGATTTTTTGTGAAAGGGCCTATTTTATTAAAAGGAATTTTGTGAAGGAGCCCATTTTATCAAATTGATTTTTTGTGAAAGGGCCTATTTTATTAAAAGGAATTTTGTGAAGGAGCCCATTTTATCAAATTGATTGTTTGTGAAAGGGCCTATTTTATTAAAAGGAATTTTGTGAAGGAGCCCATTTTATCAAATTGATTTTTTGTGAAAGGGCCTATTTTATTAAAAGGAATTTTGTGAAGGAGCCCATTTTATCAAATCGATTTTTGTGAAGGGCCCATTGTATCAAATTTATTTTTTTGAAAGGGCCGTTTTTATTAAATAGATTTTTGTGAAAGGGACCTAAATAGGCCCCAAATGTTGCCTGGATCGACCCTTGAACGGAAAATACTTTAAATGCCACCCAGAGGATTACAACTTATGAACCTTTTATTTATTTATTTATTTATTTATTTTTATTTTATTTTTTTTTTAAATGAAACTTTGCAAATAGAAGTATGTGTCTAAGGACAGTATTTAAGGAAATAGGCTATTGGTTCCATCTTTATGAATCACCCAGTATATGTTCATTTTTATGCAAAAAAACATAAAAATTGATTTTAGAGACATATTTGTAAAATAATTTTTCCTAATTGTATTAAAATAAGGATAATTTCCTTTCACTTCGGGTTCGGGTCGGGTTTTGGGTTGACTTAAAACAAAATTTGAACCCGACCCACGCAGAGCTCTAATTTTGTATGCGGTGAAATCCTGCATGGGGTCGGGTCGGGTCTAATTTTTTTTCGGTGCGGGTCAAGTTCGGGTGGTATTGATTTTAAATATTTCGGGTTGAAGTCGGTCTCGGATTGAGTTTTGATTCATTCGGGTGGGGTTCGGGTTAACCGAGATTTCAACAGAAGGTCCTGAATATATTTTTAATGAAAACAAACTTATATATTTGGTCATTTTTATACAAAAAAGATAAAATTGATATTAGAGATTTAAATACGGGCTACTTTTCCATAATACTGCAGAGTTTCCCCCAGACAGTTTCAGAAGGGTGCTGCACCCTGCCTGCCCTTTGGTTTACAAAATAGTACCCTTCTTGCCTCTCATTAAAAGAATTAGCACCCTTCTTGTCCCCCATTAAAAGAATTAGCACCCTTCTTGCCCCTCAGTAAAAAAAGGTGTCCTTTCTTTCCTTTTTGCATTAAAAAATTTACTTTCATAGTAAAAATTGACTCATTGCTGTCTTGAAAAGAGCGCTCTGACTTTCAAATATTTAAAGTGACTTTAAAAATCAAAAGAATACCTTTAATAATTAAAAAAAAAGTGCCCTTAAGAATCTGAAAAGTGCCCTCAAGAATTCCAAAAGTGCCCTTAAGAATAAAAAAAGTGACTTATCTCATTAGCAGCACTCTGCCTTTTTTTTTTTAACCTGGGGGAAACTTTGATATTGTATAGAATACGAATTATTTTCCTTTCAATTCGGGCTCTGGTTTGAATATTTCGGGCTCAGGTTGAAGTTTGTCGGGTTAGGGTCGGGTTTCGAGTTGATTTTAAGCAAAGTTTACGGGTTCGGATTGGGTACAACCCGAACCGCGCAGAACTCTAGTATGAGTTAATCTTAGAAAGTTAAAAACGTGCTACTTATTGTGCACCATTTTAAAGAAAAAAAAAAGAAAGAAAGAAAATAAAAGATGTACTTTAGAACTTATCTTATAAAATGCGTTGCCAGAATGGTAGAAGATATTTGCTGTTACTTATTAATCGAATATAACGCTTGGAGATTCGCATAAAAAACAAAGCATTTCTGAAAAAGTTTAGTCATGGGCTTACCTCGAATGATGACGACAAACTACAACTTTCGATGTCAACAAACACATTTATTTTTAAGTAACGGGTTCTTCTTCGCAAACACTAGACAAAGGGCTTACGACTTCTGGTTGCGTGTTCTTAAAGAGAGCTTTCTTTGAGAAAATCATTCTAAGGTTCACCAACCAATAATTATTCTCCATGAATGAAGGGAAAGAAAACACAAAGATCACCTTTACCGAACTTTTAAATCTCGTTATATTACGGTGTTTCTTTTTCCGATTCTAGAAAGAGGCATATAATCAAAGGTTTTCCGTTAACAGTTACGTTAATAAGATTATATTATCGTTGAAGCACGAGTTTAGCAAATGAAATATGTTCCGTTTGGTTTGGTGTCGTTTTTAGATAATTAAGAAAAGAACTACGTAATTTTAATTTCAGAAGTTATGAAATAGTTATGAGTTCCAACATTGTTGAAAAGTATTTATGAATTTGGTTTGTCTGTCTGTCCGTGTTCTAACTCGCGTAAACATAGTCGACTGCCAAGTAATTGATATATGTTAATGAAATTTACTACGGCATGTTCAGTATTGGAGATGTAGCGTTTATACTTCATGTACAGGGGACACTCAAAAGAATTCCGTTAGATGGGAACGGTCTATGGGATAAATTGTTTGCGGTGTATTTTAATGATGTTACACTATTTCAAACATATTGAAATTGATATATATCACTGAGGTGCACTACAAGAGGCATACTATAGAATATGGTGGACATAGCATTCATCGTTCATTTACAGGGACACACAAAAGAATTAGCTAACAGTACTGTACATGGACAATAATTGCTGGAAGTTCGTTTACAGTTGTTGTACGCGCTTTTAAATTTAACAAACTTTATGCCTATTACTTGGAGTGTATAAATGCTATATAGATCATATACAGGGCAGCACAAAAGATATTAATTGATTACATTCCGGTTTATAAGCGAAAATTGCTGAATAGGAATTTTTAACTGTAGTATGCGTTTCCTAGCTGAACTAAATTTTAGCATACTAGTAAGCATAATATACAAATCTATAGATCATATACAGGGCTGCACATAAGAATTCGGATATTTTTCCGACTATTGATGGTAATTGCCGAAATTGGGTTTTCGAATTTGTTACGCAGGCGTGATTACAAATTCTTTCCTTAGAATATGTCTTCGGAAAGAAAAAACTGTAAAAGAAAGAAGTAAAATTACAAAATCTGATAATTTGATAGCTCGGTTTTTACGCATGCCTTAATTTGAAGGAGAAAAATCCCCGGCACAACTGTGTGATTTCATGTGTGAACTATGTGAATTTCACTGTGATTTCCTTCCAGAAATTCAAACTATCGAAAAAGTAAAAACGGCCGCCTCTGCGTAGAGATCGACCTCAGCTATCCAATGCAAAAAAGAAAAAAAAAAATCATTTAAAAATATTGAAATGCAAACGAGATATTTGAAAAACTTAAAGGAAACGTAAAAAAATATATATTAGTTTTCAATTTAAAAAAAAAAAGGATTTTCTCTATGTTCCGTACACTGGGCAGTATCTTCTATAATCCGGCAAACCTGGGTTTGAACCAGAGTTGTAAAAAACCTGAGTTTAAAAAAAAAAAAAAAAAAAGCCCGGGCGGGTACCCAGGTAGCTACAAACTACAACCCTAGGGTTGTAAAAAACCCGGGTTTTTAAAAATTCTAGCCTGGGTGGGTAGCTGGGCGGATACCCGGGCAGCTACCCACTACAACTGGGGTAGTGGTTGGGTTGTAGGGTTGGGCATAGGGTTGTAAAAAAAAAAAAAATAACCCGGGCAGCTGCCCACTACAACCCTGGTTTCAACAGCTGTTTTTCCTCTTTTTCTCATCAAAATTAGCTTTAAACAGCAGTTTTAAGAAAAATGTGACGTCACAACAGGAGATGATGTGGTGACAGCCCTTCTGATATAGGGGGAGGGGGGGGGGGTAAAAACCTCACGAAATTTGCCTGACATCAATAGATGACCCCTAACGTCTTAGGAACACAAAAACATGAAATATCATGATAGATCGATATAATTAATTTCAATGAAGCGAATCTCAATTATTATAATAATCGAAACTCTAAACGTCGAGCGAAAGCAAGACAATCATTATAACCTCAAAAAGTCAATTTTGCCTCGGTGGCGGCTGCCAGTCTAGCGTCCTACTGACCAATACTCTGTGGGCATCGAAAAAAGAAAACTGTTTTTTTTCATTGCCCGTGACCTCAATATAATGAGCCTGACGTCACAATCCCTTCCAAACAATTACTTTCTTTGTCGACTTTATCTATCATCGTGATTTCATTTAGATAAAATAAAAAACGAGACGCTAAGGTAAGTGAATGTAAATCACGCGTGTGATGGTATGTATATTTCGGGAAACATTCATTAAAGCTTGCGTTGTTAGCATAACTAAGTGGAGAGCTAACGATGACGTTTTAAACGTTTAACTTCAAAGAGAGAGGAGGAGGAGGATTTAAAAACATTTCAAATATGAGACAGTACTGGAAAAAGAATTTTATACATTTACTCGCTGACGCGCCTGCCTTTGCCCGGGCCCGTGATAATAACCATAAACAAAACTCAAGTTTGTATGATTTTATATCTTCGGAAAATCTTTCAAATGAACTTAGTTTCCGGGACCTTAATGCCTAAGGCAGTGTATACCGCGAATGCTCAGCACGCGCCGGAGACAATTAAAAACACAGTTGAATGAGCCAAAACCCGTAGTAATCGGGCGCATAGAACCGGAGATAAGAATGCGAACCTGGTGGGGGAAGGTGGAACTAAAATCTGTAAGACAATAGGAAATCAAGTTGGATGAGCGAAACCTCGTTGTAATCGGGCCCATAAAATCCGAGATAAGAAAGCGCCACCTAGCGGTGGAAGATGGAACTAAAGTATGTAAAACAATGGTAAGCTAAATTGAATGAACCCATTCCCGTTGAAACCGGCCCCATAGAACCCAATAAAAGAATCCGCCCCCTTGTAAATTAACGAATTGTTTTTAACATTAACACTCTATTTAATTTACGGATGAAATCCCCCCCCCCCCCACTTCTAAGTTAACCACTTAACTTTAACATTAACGCAATTTTTAATTTAAGGCTGTAGTGAGTAAACGTAAGTTGATGCCGAAAAAGAAGATTAATATTTTTAAAAAGTGGTAGCTGGGGTCTAAGGATAATTTTAGTAGTTCATAAAGTAGCTGGAGGACCCTAGAATTATATTAAAGAAAATTGCAAGAGAATCGAATATATATTTTTTTTAAATCTGCACCAAGGTTCCCAAGAAGAAAATTAATATTCAAAATTGGTGGTAACTGAGGTCCGAGAATTTTTTTTGTCGTTCATGTAGTAGTAGCTGAAAAATCGAAGAAGATGTTAGAGGGGAAAAAAAAACTAGTGAATCTCACGATTTTTAAGGGAGTTATAGTAGAAGCCAGGGTTGGAAAAAAACATGTTTTTTTTAAAAAAAAAACAAAAAACGTGTTTTTTTTTTGTTTAAAACATGTTTTAAACGTTTAAAACGTTTTTTTTTTCTCATTCAACAGCACAATTTTGATTAAAGTGAGCAAAAATTAATAAATTAAATATAAAGAATGAAAATATTTTTAAAAAAACATTAAGGAAGAAAAAAATTATATAATAAATACCAAACATTAATTAACAATTAATTTTTTTATTCTAAACTAAAACATTTAATTATTAAGTTCTTTAAAAATAGTAACAAGTTTGGCAGCCTTATCATTTATCAAACACCTAACTGGTTTCTAGTTTTGTTCTGCACAAAGCCAAAAGTAGAAAACACTCTTTCTAAACCAGCAGTAGAGCATACAGCTGCTTGTAATTGTTTTATGATCTGCATGACATTTTTATCGACGTGTTTTTCAAGGCTTATCCACCAAGATAAAGGTGTTATTTTTACAAAATTGTCCACTTTATTTGATTCTTGAGTAGCGAATTTATGATTGGTAACTGACAGCATAACATTTTTAGGGTTTCGTTCATCTCACGAAACCCTATTCGTCTCACTTCTCTGTCTGTCCGTCACAGAGCCAGTTCTCAGAAACTGTATAACTAACAGACTTGAAATTTTGTGTACTTACAGCTGAATACCTACTGTCATGCTGAAAATCATAACATTTTGAAAATATCATATTATTTTAATATAGAGAGATAAACTAAAAATCTAACAGCCTTTTCATATTAAATTTAAACATTTTTCGTTATAGCAGTTGCCAACAATTTAAAAATCTACAATAATTAATTTTCTATTGAAAGTTTTCCATGTGAATTTAATTTGTGAATTGTCACATTGTGACATTATAAACAATAAACATGTTTTAAACATTGTTTTAAATGTAATGTTTTAAACATGTTTTAAACAGCTGTTTTAAACAAAATGTTTTAAACGTAAGCCCCAACTGATAGTTTTGAGCAGGGTCCTAAGATGAAAATATCTTAAGTCCTAGTACTTAGTGATACTTGGTACGCTTTAGTAGTACTTGTACCTAGTACTTGGTACGCTTTAGATCTTTAATTAGTCGAAATTAAGCATAGGGTATGAATTAATCATTAAAATAAAATTTTAAAGAAATGCTTTACAAGTTTTTTTATTGAGATACTTTCGCTTTCGGAACCGGTTTCGCAAGTGAAAGTATCCTCATTAACAAAAAAAAAAAAAAAAAAAAAAAAAAAAAAAAAAAAAAAAAAACTGTAATTAAAATTGAAATAGTAAAAAACGGCCTGCATAGAGATCGACTTCAGCTATCCAATGCAAAAAAACGTTAAAAATATTGAATTGCAAACGCGATATTATAAAATAACTGTCCCATAGGATTAACACTAGCGAGCGTGTGTTTACGCGTGAATGAAGCAGCCTCTTAACCCCTTCAAGAGCTGTGATGCATTTCTGCATCACTTAATTTTAATGCTTAAATGCTACATTGGCATCAGAATTATGAAATGAAAATTTTCTTTTTCTTAAGTACGTGAATAAATATTTTGTTTATTTGCAAATAAATTCGTTTATAAATTCTGGTGTCAGAAGATCATTTCAGTATTTTACGAATATAATTACTTTGCCCCTGAAAGGGTTAAAAGGTATAGTCTTGTTGGAGGTCTCTACAAACGCAGTGGCCAGGCTCACTGCATCCACATTCTACAGTAACCGTCTTACAACCGACCTATCTGTCAAAGCAACAGAGAAAAATCTGAAAAACTCAAAGACAAAAAAAAAAAAAAAAAAAAAGAAAGAAAGAAAGAAAGAAGAAAGAAAAGAAGAGGCAGTGTATTTCAAATTTTTGGAAATGTATTTAAAAATCTGCAAGTCTAAAGATATGTAAAAGTTTACAGCACATAATCAATATTTTCCTTACATTTTAAAAGAAACAAAAAAACTAATATTATAATAAAACTGAACTCACCAACAGTGTCGGTAGTAAAAGATTATTTTGACTTACCTAGAAAGAAAAGGAAATGTAAAAATTAGAAAATGACAATACATTAAGATATTAACATTACTATATTACTTAAACACATTCTTCTGAAAGAGTACATTGTTTACTATTGTTAGTGAATTTAGAATAAAAGTAGACTAATTTACACAAAAAAGAATTTTGTGAAGGGCCCTGTTTTATTATAAAGAATTTTGTGAAGGGATTCATTTTATTAAATTGATTTTTGTGAAGGGACTCGTTTTATTTTTTGTTAAGAATCTCTAAATAGTCCCCAAAGGTGATCTTTCACATAGTGCGAATGGATCTCCGGAATTTGGCTATCACATTTATTTTGCGAAGATATGTTAATAGTTAATTAGTTACTGTGGTTGTGCAGTATAATATAGTCAGGGGTTTGTCCTGACTTTTCTCCCAAGGTCCTGTTTTTGTGAAATTATGAACAGATTTTTACATTTGTGAAAAATCAAGTCATAATTTTGTGAATTTGAAATGATCATTATATTCAGCTTCTTGTTTATACATTTTTAAGGTATGAATAGTAGATAGGGAGGAATAAGGTAGGAAGTATATGTATGAAAAACACACATATATTTTCTTTGTATATGTAAAAGTGACAGGACAGATTTTACTTTTAAATGATTAAATTTGTGAAAGGTTCAATTTGAAGAGGGAAAAGTTTTGTGAAAGGTCTATTTTTATGACAAATAATTTTGTGAAGAGATGAAAAAAAAAATTTTTTTTGAAGGGTCCTGTTTGAAATTTAAAAAATTGTGAACGGTCCTTTAAAGGACCCAATTTCTTCCTAAACAATCCCTGATATTTTTTCAAGTAACTTCGGATTTGGAACAAATCTCACCGCACTGCATAAAGCATCGGCCAACGAGCTGGCTTGCCCTATTTATAGTGGAGATTGTTTTGGAGTAGAATTTCCGATTGGAGTTTCCGATTGTGATTAGAACATCCATATTCAAACCGCTGTCCAATATTAAGACACAGGTCTTTTGTTTTTTAATGCACTCATAAATGTTTTCAATTAAAAAAAAATTATCTCTTATTAATTATTATCAAATAAACAAGTCCTTATAATTTTCAGAAGGCCACCATGAAGGCAATATGTCTAAAAGAAAACATATAACATACACATTGAGGATAATGCATTAAATTAGACTGAAAGATGGTATTTTGAAACTCTATAGTACATAGCTTTACATATATTATACATTTTAAAGATTATATTTAGTTAAACATTGACAAATCACCACTCATCAAAAAGGTAACATTCTTATATACTGCATTGATTAAAACTAAATAATTTATATGTATTTAATAAGTGAAATTATCTGATATAATACTTGAGAACATCTGTATTTGATTAGTATTATCAACGAGTTCTGACCACTTTTTAAAATAATATATTTTAAAAAAGGGAGTTTTTCTGGGTTTTTTTTTTCTTTCTTTCTTTCTTTTCTTTTCTTTTCTGCTACTAAGTGATTTCGTAACTTATTTCAGATAAATCCATATGAAGAGGGGATTAAATCATAGAATGATCAATGGTGAAGGAGGAATTAGAAAGGAGATAATATTTGAGATTTTAATACGTGTAAGAAAGTGTAGAAAAGTCGAGAATAATAATAATAATATAAATCAAAATAAAACTTGTTAGAATAAAATATGAAAATAATATGGAAATACTGATTGCTATTCAAAAAAGTTATTCATGCATATCTTATTCTTATACATAATAACTGTTTTCAATAGTAAGAAGTAGTGTTTTTTATTAAAAGACTTTATGTGTGATTTTAAATATTGATAAGAAAAAAAATAAGACTATTAAATATCAATAGCCCTTAAAATTAGTTAAGTAATAAAATATATAATTAAGCAACTATTGTCCAGAAAATTAATTATTTAATTATTTAAAACGGTTAAAAAAAAGTGTTAAAGGTTAGTACCAAATAAAGCAATTGATATGCATTTTTAAAATTTAACTGACATAGTTACTTCAAATAACTAGCAGGTTAGGTGTTATTCCAATATTACAGTGGAACTCCAGATATACGTTACCTGAGTTGTACGTTTCCCTCAGTTATACGTTTCAACTCAGCTGTCCCTACCACTTGCCATTAAAAATTAGTTGAGTTATACGTTTTGAATTACACATTTCCTTCAGTTATACGTTACGTTTTTGCGTCCCCGGACGAATTTATTTTTATTTATCCATTTTGAAACCGGAAAAACTGACGACGCGGCCGAGGAGCCTGATTTGAAAGGTCCCACTCAAACATCAGAGCTGATGTGAAAGCTTTTGACGTAGTAAATCGGTTCGTCAGTAGTAAAAGCAATAATCATAAGGCGGCAGCTTATTAACAGAAATGCAAAATTTGCTGTTCAGTGTCGGCTCTGCCGAAAAGAAACCGAAGATTAGTGATTATTTCAACAAGATTCAATAAACTACTGAAATGTCTTTTGATAAATGATTTATATGCCAAGGCGATTCCAACGATTTCTTTCAAGTACTCTATGTGTATTAAACATAATTTTAATAAAGCTTTTAAGATAAAATAAGTTCATGTGTACTTCTCTTATGTAATTTTTTTCTTCTCATTTCCATTTCCAAAAATTTATGTCATGGGTGCAGTACTACTTAGGAAACTTCTGTTTTCAATATAAAATGTAGCAAAGAACCTCAGCGGATCAAAGTTTTCACGATATATTTTAAAAATTGTTCCGGTAAACCATTAATTGTTGTACGTTTTACTGAGTTATACGTTTCGTTTGTCCGGTCCAGGGAAAAACGTATAACTGGAGTTCCACTGTAATGCCTTTGTTATTGAGAAATTATGTTATTTATTAAACTAGCTGACCCGCCCGGCGTTGCCCGGGCAGACTGTCATTGAAAAATATAACAGTGGAGTAGACTTCATTAAAAAAAAAAAAAAAAAAAAAAAAAAAAAAAAAAAAAAAACCTGTATATTAGTATTTATTTATACTAAAAACTTGTAAAAAAATTTAAATAAGAGCTAAAATTAAAAAAGTGTAACAGTTACGTTTAAAAAATGAAACAGTCAGGGAAAATTATTATTGTTACTTTTCCCTTTTTAGTAAAAATCCCTTTTTAAAAATTATTGCTTTGTTTACATTTAAAATTTTATATTGCTAATTGTATTTTTTTAAATTATAAGTATTAAATGCTTGCAAAAATCAATATTTCAAATAAAAAAATATAAATATATATCTATTTAATTGTTAATGTTGACAAATTATAGTTACAATTTATTTGCACTAGAGAAATCATTGTTTGTTTCGCTTTCATTCCTGTAGATAGCGGCACCAAACAGTTAAATGTAAAAAATCCTGTCAAAGGACTTTTACACAATAACCAATGAGATGCGTTTCATTCGGGCGTTGCCATTAAACAATTAACAAATAATCGCGATTTCTGTGTCACGTACGATAGCGTAATATACATATAGATTCTAAGTCAGTAAAGTGTCTTTAAAATTAGTTTAAAAACACTTTAAAATGTGCAGTTTATAATTTTTAAAAAAATGCTTCACTGTATAAAAGCCAAATTTGGCCAATAAATGCCGGTTAAAACCAAACATTTTCTTTTTTTGCATTTAAGCCGGCCAGACTGACCAACTACTGCCAAGGTTTGGCTGTATCCAGTGCCTTAGTTAAGGAAAAAATGCAATAATGCACGGTGTTTCACAAAGGACCCCTAACTTTAAAAATCAATAACCCGGAAACGGTAATAGATAGAAACATGAAACCAGTGGTATGTTTATTAAAAGAAATCGTAAGAATCTTATTCGTAAATCTCAAAATTTAGTAAAAAATAGCATCGATAGATGGCGCTGAGAGCGTTAAGAATCCTTCTAAAGAGAGCATAGAAAGACTAGTCGTCGAAGATTTCGTCATTGAAATCTGGCCGCTATTAGCGTATAGTGAAAATAATTCCGAAAGTGGTGTATACCGTGGAGGACCGTGTGTTTATTGTGTTGGAGTACCACCGATTAAATCAGAGTCCTACTGTCTCAAGGAGGAGTTTTCAAACGCAATTTCAAGTCGCAAAAGGCCCAGATGGAAAAACAATTCGTGAGCTTTTCAAAAAAATTCAACAGACAGGCAACGTGGCCGATGCGAATTATTTTCACTATACGAAAATAGCGGTCAGATTTCAATGGCGAAATCTTCGACGGCTAGTCTTTCTATGCTTCTGAACTCTCTTTAGAAGGATTCTTAACGCTCTCAGCGCCATCTATCGGCGCTATTTTTAACTAAATTTTTAGATTTACGTATAAGATTCTTACGATTTTTTAATAAACATACCACTGGTATCATGTTTCTATCTATCACCGTTTCCGGGTTATTGATTTTTAAAGTTAGGGGTCCTTTGTGAAACACCCTGTAATTTCAATGTCAAAATAAACGCTTTCTTCTAAAGAGCATTTCCGGATTAAACACTCTTGATCGCGGTTATTATAATCTTGTCAACATATAAGATTCCTTTAATACCGATTTCTCCGCAGAACATGACTGACTCATTTTAATTCAAGTAATCCGCTCGGCAGAGAAATCAATTCCAACGTGTGCATTTGATTGGGGACTTAAGAAGACAAAACAATGAAGCCATCACTGACTGCAACCGTGACTTAACCTTGAGCTAGCATTACGTGGCGATACAGTAATGGAAGAAACAATATGAATGAGAGAGATGTGTAGACGTACTTAGCGGACACGTAGCCGGCAGATTAATAGATAAAAGTTGACAAACTAAAGAACAATAATTCAATAGCGATTTTCTAAAAATAAAAATGAAAAAGTGTGTAAATATCCGATTTTTTTTTTTTTTTTTTTTTTTTTTTAACCGCACTTTCACCTTTGTTGAAATTTAAATGCAATTCCATGTGTCGATGCAGTCGCTCCCACCCCACCCCACCAATTGGGTCATCATTTTCTTAAAAGGAAATTTTGCAAATTAAGATCGAATCCAAACCAAGGATTTATTAATACTAACCATTTAAAGTCTTCCTGGTTGAGTTTTCATTTCTGGTGGGAATTTTTTGTTTGAAAATTACACATTTCAAATCTTAACATCATCAAAAATTTATGAAGAATTTGCTTTTATGGAATAGAATTTTCTGAAGGCTCACTTTAGTTAACAAATGGAATTTTCTGAAGGATCTCTTTTAACAAGTAGGATTTTCTGAAAGTTAATATAAGAATATTAAATGAAATTTATGAAGGATTTGCTTTTATGGAATGGAATTTTCTGAAGGGTCATCTTATATTAAATGAAATTTATAAAAAAAATTCTTTATGGAATAGCATTTACGGAAGGCTTCCTTTTTAAAAAAAGGTAATTTTCTCATGGGTCCTTTTTTATTAAATGAACTTTATGAAGAATTGGCTTTTATGGAATTCAATTTTCTGAAACATCATTTCTTTTTCTTTTCTTTTTTTTTTTTTTTTTTCCTTTAATGGAATTTTCTGAATAAGTTTCCTCTTATATTAAAAGAAATCTATGAAGAATTTGCTTCTATAGAATAGAATTTTCTGAAGGTTCCCTTTTTTAAATATCGGAATTTTCTGAAGAGTCCTTTTATATATTAAATGAAATTTATGAAGAATTTGCTAGTATGGAATGGAATTTTCTGAAGGCTCCCTTTATAACAAATGGAATTTTCTGATGGGTGCTCTTATATTAAATGAAATTTTGTATTGGGAGGGAAGGGGATATACTTTTACTAAGTGAAATTTTATAAAAAGACACCGATGGTCGTCTCTTTAAAATAGAGAAGGGAAGAGGAAAAAATTAATCAGTCATAAAATGTTACCCACGTTTCCTCACATAATTTAGAATTTATTAGGGTATTAAAAAACAATAATTTTAAGTCAATTTTAACACAATTTTTAAATATCTGTTTGTTTTTTTTTCTCCTAAAGGAATTTTGAGCTCTCACAATAAAAATATATAAAGATTTTGAAAACTTCATAGGATACGAGATATAAAAGTCTTTAAAATGTAAGTCAAGCAACAATTACTCATGGCTGACAATATATCTGTTTTCTACAGAAGCCCCCTGCATACACTGAACAATTGAAGAAATTTATTAGCACAGACCGATGAAGCAAAACTACTCTATTAATTTGTAATCTTCTTTACCTGTGTGTTTTTTTTCTTGCTTGTTAGAAACATTTGCATATACTCCTTTGATTAAACTATTTTCCAAAAGACCATAGGTCAAAGTAAGAATAAAACGTCGAATCTTAGTTTTTTAACTACGTTTTAATGTTCCGATTTAAAAACAGCCTAAAGCATTTTATTCGATTCATGTGCATATACAATTGAAACAGCAATTAATAATATTCTATATTTCATTAAACAAATGAGATAGAGATTTAGTTCATCAATTTGATTCTTTTTAAATAAAAACATACAAGTTTCCTGCACAATTACGCAATAATTTTTTTCCCAAGTATGCATAAATGTTAAAGGTGTTTTTATTTAGACTGTGAAGAACTAAGCTTTTTCTTTTTTTTTTTTTAAATCTATAAATTTAATGTATTTTTCATAGACACTGCCGAAATTGCAGCTTTAAGCAGATTTTAGTTCAGTAAGCTTCCAAAAATGGAATTACTCGTTTACATTTCACTATAATTGGCTACTAAAAGAAAATAAAAAAAAAACGAAAATTTAAATGGAACTTTAAAGATTAACTTTAAACCAGCAATATTTTTGAAATTATATTAAAGCTGTTAACAAAAAAAAAAAAAAAAAAAAAGAAAAGAAAGAAAGAAAAAGCTTTTTTTTTTACACTTAGACAACGCGAGATTTTCAGACACATGAAATACCTGACTAATTTTTAGTATAAAAGCATGATACTTGCAGGCATGATTATTGAAATTACTTGTAATCAAACAATCCCCTTCCCCCCTCCCGATAAATAAATTACATTTTGAGTTATATACAATTGTTTCTCGGGATGGCAGTCTTTTTTTCTTTCTTTCTTTCCTGCGCTGTCAGGTCCTGAAATTCCGTGCAAACGCCAACGTTGACAGCTTTTCCTGATAAATCTTCTGCTTTTACCGAAAAAACAGTTTGATTACATAGTTTCTTAATAAGAGCACCTGCCAATTTGATGCGTTTTTGCGAACGAAAATGAATTTAAAATGTGTCCGAAAGTAGCCAGTTTGGAATTTAAGGATACTTAAAGTAAACCAGCTAACTATCTAAATAAATATCAATTAATAATTGTGTTTAAAAATGACCTTAATAATAGTTGTATTGATCTAATAGAAATACTTTTCTTCGTTTAAGCACGTAGTTATGTTTAAAATTCAAAGTCACTATAAAGAAAAAGAAGGTAATTTTAGAACAAGAAAAGAAAATTTGTTAAGTTAATCAATTAAATTCAAAATTCAAAGTGACTATTCTGTCATATCAGAAGAAAGAAACAGAAGAGAAAAACTTAAGTAGAACAATAAAAACTGAAGGAAGAAAAGATGAAATTTTAAATGGAACTTTTAAAATGAACTTTAAACCACCAGCATTTTTTTTAAAGTATACTAAACTAAACTAAACTAAATAAATGTTACTTAATAAATAAATAAATGTTACTTAAACGTTGTTTAAAAAGAGAAAAAAAAACTAATAAAAGCATTTATTTTTGATTACGTGCTCAATTACATTCAAAATGACTATCAGTATTTAAAAAAAAAAAAAAAAAAAAAAAAGAAAAGAAAAAAGAAAAAAGAAAAAGAAAGAAAGAAAGAAAGAAATTGTAAATAGACTTTACAATCGACATTTTTTGTCTATTGAAACTATTTTTTGTCTTTATTTTATTTTGTCTTGAACTATATTAAACTAAACTAAACTAATAAATACATATATATTAAGGTAATAATAATAATAATAATAAAAAAAATGACCTAAATAAAAGTTTTTATTAACCTAATAAAAACATTTATTTTCGGTTAAACACTCAATTATATTCGATGTGACTATTCTATTATTCAAAAAAGAAAAAAAAAAAAAAAGAATAAAGAAAAGTAGAACAATAAAAGCCGAAAAAAAAAGTAAATTTTAAATGGAACTTTAAAAATGAAAATGGCACAGTTATGAAATAAAATAAACAGATGAAACTCAAATTTCATAAGGAAATAGTTTGGTAACGCACAGCAAAAAACTTAAAGAAATAAAATAGATAAATAGCGTTAAACTTTTGCTTTTTATTTGGAGAGTTAAAAACAGGAAGGGAAATATCTTAGGCTTCGTTCTTGTGCATCCGGTGAAGAGAGAGGGAAGAAAAAAAAAAAAAAAAAAAGATTTCTCAGTTATCTGAGAAATCTCTAAAGCTGACACTTATCTTCAGTTCTTCCCATTTTATTTTTTTCAACACAGAAACTTCACCGCTTCTTCTTTCTTTAGCAACGTCTTACCTAAGTTTAAGAAAAAAAAAAAAATCGCTAAAAAAATAACACCTCCAACTTCAACTAAAGAAATATTAGGCACGAGTAAGTCTCGTGAAAGTTTTTTTTTTTTTTTTTTTTTTTTTTTTTCCCTTTCCCTCCCTATCGCTTACCGCATATTACTTAACAACCGGAAAATATTTTTTTAAAAATTATCTGTCCTCTCAGTTAAACATGTGGTAAAAAATCCTTTTTAGATTTTTCTTTTCAGAATAATGTTCGCTCCATGATAATTGATGTTTGAAATGCATAGGGTAAATTATCCCGCTTATAATAATTTAAACAAGTGGGCAAGTGTGATCGAAGATCGCTCAAAGGGTTTTGTTTAATATTCCTTTCAAAACACTTTATCCTTTCTTTAATAAATCCAAATAAATTTCACTTATTAATGAAAAAAATCATGTTTTTTATAAAGTAAAAATTTACCGGTCTATTTTTTCGTTTTTTCAAATATCTAAACCAGCCCGCTATTATAGTCTGTCATAATAATATCTGTCATGCGGACTAAATGCGATATTTAAACAAATAATTTCAAAATTAATCATGTTGTACACCTACAAAATGTTAAAATATGCGAATATTTCCATAATCGGATTTTTATCACGATTCATTATCATTATGTTTCTCAAACTCATATATTTACTATTCTCTATTACTCATATTGATACTCTCTCTTTGTATTATTCTCAAACATTTGAAAAATTCGTTACACTTCCAATAGGACGTCGGATTTTCTTTTTAATTCTCTAATGACGTGATATTAATCTGCTTTGTGTACATACACATACTCATACTCCTTGTATTATTGAGAAATTTTAGAAAGTTTCTGTTTTATTACCACTATGACGTCAATCAATTTTATTTCATATTTATCTTTTTTTCAATTGGTGAAACTTTTTATTTCATTTTCATTTTTCACGTGGAAATCGTTCAATAGAAAATTAATTATTGTAGAAAGAATTTCATTGTGGATTTTTATTTTTTGGCAACTGCTATAACGAAACATGTTTAAATTTAATAGGAAAAGGCTGTTAGAATTTTGGTTTTTTATCTCGATTTATTAAAATAATAGGATTTTTTTAAATTTTAATATTTTGAGCTTCATATCTGATATTCAGCTATACATACGCAAAGTTTCAACTCTGTAAGTTACATAGTGTCTGAGAAAGGCTCTGTGACGGACAGACAACGGAGCGGGAGTAATATAGGTTTTCGTGAGATGAACGAAACCCTAACAAAAAAATACTTAAACTAAAAAGAATTGGATACAAATTTTTTGCAACTATACAGGAAAATTATTTCATAAATAATTACTCTGCATATTTATTATAATAGAATAATAATGCAAAATTAGTGAACTGTTTTAGTTGTTTTGTAACCTCCATTTTATTCTACACAACATTTACAATAATATTGTTATTTTAAATTAAAAAAAAATAAAAATAAAAATAAATAAAAAATAGAATTGCCTTGTATAAAGTTAGTTATGTGAACATTGAAATATTATTCATTAACTTTGGTATTAAAATAAATTTTTGAAATGTGGTTAGTTGGCAAAAAATGAAGTATTAAAGAACTTTTACACCAATCTTCAATGTTTCTTTTCTTTTTCTTTCTTTTTTTTTTTTTTTTTTTTTTTAACTAAATGAATCTCGGCGTAACACATTCATGAGAGAGAAGAAAAAAAAAATTCCAGTTTCATACCTCGCATAACTTAGAATTTCATAAGGACTTATAACGGCCTGTATGCATGCCAAATGCGATCGGTACACACAAGATCAGATATTTGGAGTAAATAATATGATAAATAACGAATAAAAATGAATAATTTATAGTATTTCCAAGGACTTGACTCACTGTGTAAACAGAGACAGAAAGAAACACGTGCAACTTAAATCAGATGTTCTCGTACAGACAAACTTCATTCTAACATCCAGGCAAAATCAGTGTGTTAACTTTGTTTATTTATTTATCACATCTAAGCAAGATCGCCATTGATCTAATGCAGCCATACTCAACCTGCGGCCCGAGGGCCACATGTGGCCCGGCAACCTTTTATGTGCGGCCCGAGACACATAATCATTAATCCATATTTATAAAATCAATTGAGATGTACATAAAAATATTTAAGGCCTTCAGTTTTTTTAAATTTATTTTTATAGGAAGAAAAAAATCTGTCTTGTTGCTATGATTCATTGAAAATTATGTTAAAACACCTTAAGTGCCGTTTCCCCAGTAAAAATGTTTATCTTTGCATGTAGTCCTACTGTGCTACAGGGTGTATACATTTCTTAATCTTCATTACTAATCAGCCATTATTCCAATTTAATTAAATTTGCTCCATATATTTCTACAATTAACAAGTAATATATATATATATATATATATATATATAAAATCCAGTCAATTCCTACTTAGGTCAACAATTTTTTTTTCAGTTACTTTTTATTAAATAATTACAATTAATATAAATATGTATATAGATATAACAGAATCACAATATTAAGTGGCAAAATAGAAATTAAATTTAATTAATGAATTAATATTTGAAAAAACTGCATTAACATCAAGTGTCATCCACTACAAGTTTAAAAAAATGTTTTTGAACTTGAGTGGATGAATAAAAAGTATTTTAATAACGATTGAAAATTTCAAAATATAAACTCAAATTAATTAATTTAAATTAATTAATTAATTTAATTTAATTAAAAACATAAGTTCGAAATTGTACGTCAAGCGTGACAAATGGGGTGCGTTCGTACTATAGCTAGTTATATAAATATTCAGATCTTGATGATTTTTAATTCCGTGAAATGAATTATATCGTTTGCAGATTAATTTCTGTAATAAAATAAGTATCTCGGTCGCTTGACGATTAAACCTCGGAAGCTCCTATAACAAGAAAGCACCGATTTTTATATAAATATAAAACTAAAATTAATTAATTTAATTTAATTAATGAATTAATATTTGAAAAACTGTATTAACATCAAGTGTCATCCACTACAAGTTTAAGAAAATGTATTTGAACTTGAGTGGACAAGGGTCGATCCAGGAGAAATTTGGGGACTATTTAGGGGTCCTTCACAAAAATCAATTTAATAAAACAAGACCCTTCACAAAATTCTTTATAACAAAACAGGCTCATTCACAAAATTCCTTTTAATAAAATAGGCACTTCGACAAAATTCTATTCCATAAAAACTTACTATTTATTAATTATTTATTATTTTAAGACCTTTTTAAAATGTGTAATTTATAAACAAACAAGTTCATCAGAGAGGAAAACTTCATCAAAAAGATTTTAAAAAGTTTTTGTTAATAAATGCTTGGTTTGAATTTCAGTAATTAGATTTAAAATTTCATTACAAAATGTTATTTTTCACAAAAATACAACAAATTTCACAAAAATAACATTTACTTTTCACAAAAATAATACTGCTATATAATAATAATCACTAATACTGCTTTTTAAGGTTAAAAGTTTATCACTGAAAAAATTAGCACCAACATTTCTTTTACACCATTATTTCCAAAGAAAAAACTTCGCGGCATATTTCTACAGCATTTGCAATAGAAATCTAGTACGAAGTTTATTGTTTGAAATACTCGTGTTAAAAGTTTTTTTGGTGATATTTCTTCCGTAGCAAACGTCCAACTCTTCTAATATTATTAACTTTGGTACGCTAGTTATGGGCATTTGGTATAATACTTATGGGGAGGGGGGCATTTTGGTATAATACTTATGGGGGGGGCATTTTGTGAAAAATAAAAGTTATTTCAGTGAAATGTATATTTTTGTGAAAAATAATATTTTGTAACCAAAGTTACAAAATTACTCTAATTCGAACCAAGCATTTATTAATAACTTCTTAAAGTCCTTCTGAAAAAGTTTTCCTTTCTGGCAGGGGTCGATGCAGGGAAATTTTGGGGCCTACTTACGGCCCTTCACAAAAATCTATTTAATAAAATGGACCCCTTCACAAAAATAAATTTGGTAAAATGGGCCCCTTCACAAAAATAAATTTGATAAAATGGGCCCCTTCACAAAATTCTATTCCATAAAAACTTACTATTTATTATTTATTTATTATTTAGTGATGTTTTAAAATGTGTAATTTGTAAACAAACAAGTTCACCAGAGAGGAAAACTTCAGCAAAAGTGTTTAAAAAAGTTTTTGTTTATAAATGCTTGATTCGAATTTGATTAACTGGATTTCAACTTTCGTTACAAAATGTTTTTTTTTTTCACAAAAGTATAATAAGTTTCACAAAAATAACCTTTACTTTTCACAAAATGGGCCAAAAGAAAAAAAACCTGCATCGACCCCTGTCTGGTGAATTAGTTTTGTTTGCAAATTACACATTTTAAAACCTAACAAAATAACAATAATTAATGAAGAGTATGTTTATATGGAATGGGATTTTGTGAAGGGGTTTTTTCCCCCGATATTTCCATCCCCTCCCATAAAGCTGACATCAAGCCCTAATTTCTTAGGTCAATTTTTGTATCCCCTCAAAAAACGCCAAATTAAATAACTTAGTCGCCACGTTTAAGAGAAAAAAAAAAAAAAACTTTGGTATTTGCCAAGCCCTGGTAGCAGTGTCTAACTATGTTATGTAATAGATTTCAACTTGTGTCATGTACCGATTTTGACTTAAATCAAGAACGAAAAAGGCATCACTGCATAGATTATGAAGCCCTTCACATCATCATCGTAATATTGTTAAGAAATTTAATTTTTATTCATACAATGAAATAAGATATCTAAATAAAGCATTTAAAAAATACAAAAAAAAATACAAAAAATAAATAAATAAATAAATAAAAAATCATTTTCAGCAATTGCCGTCCACAGCCGGTAGTGTGAGCGAATTTTTTTCGTGCAACCTTTGTATATGATCTACACACCTCCTAAATACACTAAAAATTAGTTAATTTTAAAATGCAAACAATTTGGCTGGAGCTGCGTAGAACCTTCATCAGAGATGCTGCAGAGCATATAGTTTTACGATTGATGTTAGATAACCTCTTTATTGTAAAACAACGTAGGTATACACAATCTATGCCATCGTTCCAATTCAATGGTAGTAAGGAAAAGGTGTCAGATAACTAATATCTACGATAAGTAGCAGATAAAAACACCAATAAAAAATTATATCTGATTTCTGGCACCACTCCGCTTGACAAAATAGTTTTCCTAAGAATAAAATTTCGATTTTTATCTTGTTTTAGAGATTAAAACTTGAATAAAAACTCACTCATCCCTCCATACTCTGATTATTATAAATAATGGAGCACCGTTATTTATTTATTAACATATTTTACAGTTTGAAATCTATATTATAAAGGGAAAACGTGTCCGTGCGTAAAGTTGACGTCATTTTGCGAATGGCAACGCTTGACGATGAAATTTCGGTTTTGCGATTTTTGCTACTGCAATTTTTTAATTTCTAAACATAGCACATTTTCAATTTTTACACCGTTGTATAGTGGAAAAAAAAATCTACTTTCAAATGCAATTTGTTTCAAAACTGTATCGCAATTTACTCATTTATTATAGCATTTAAATTAAATTTCAAGCATGATTTTTATTTTTTAAATCTACCTCTATCGCTTGCAGACGATTACAAAATATTAATCCGTTTGCACTTTAAACAATATAAACAGTTCAGCATTTGTTTCCAGCTAACATTCAATAACGAAATTAAAACTTCATTAAGCAGTAAATAAAATAGTACAAATAAAACACAAATTCAACAGACATGTAATTAAAATAAGCACTTAAAACCGCTAAAATTATCAGAATAATAATAATAAAAAAAAAAAAAAAAAACTTCTGCAGATAATGAAATTCTTAGCATTAACTTCTGGCACGATGCCAATACGAAATTACAGCTTTTAATAAATTTCAAAATTTTATTTGAATATATAATTGACATATTTCATATAAAAATACTCTTTGGTGTTGTTAAGGGGAATCTATGTAAAAAAAATCTATTAGAGTTTTAAATTAAAAAAAAAAAAAAAAAAATGGTTTTCACATATATTGTCTATCCCGGGAAACCCGGGTTGGATGCCTTTGTACTTTTAAAAACACAAACATACTACGTTCGGATACTTGATTAATCAGGGGTCGATGCAGGTTTTTTTTCTTGGGGCCCATTTTTTGAAAAGTGAAGGTTGTTTTTGTGAAATTTATTATATTTTTGTGAAAAATAACATTTTGTAACGAAGGTTGAAATCCAGTTAATCAAATTTGAACCAAGCATTTATAAACAAAAACTTTTTAAAATCCTTTTGCTAAAGTTTTCCTCTCTAGTGAACTTGTTTGTTTACAAATTACACATTTTAAAACATCAAAAAACAATAAATAAATAATAAATAGTAAGTTTTTATGGAATGGAATTTTGTGAAGGACCCATTTTATCAAATTAATTTTTGTGAAGGAGCCCATTTTATCAAATTGATTTTTGTAAAGGGGCCCATTTTATTAAATAGATTTTAACCCTAAATAGGTCCCAAATTTTTCCTGGATCGACCCATGTTAACACATTAAACTTGATAAAACTTCAGACATTTAAGGCTGTTCTCGTCAGTGAACTTCCCGATTCTCTTCGCTAATGTTAAACCTATGGGCGCAGGATGCATTCGTATATTACAAATATCTCCTCAGGAAATTTATATATTTGATTTCTGTTTTCTGTGTACACTTCTTAAAGGATGTCGTTTTTTTTTCTTAGTTGTCATTTTTTGTTTCTAAAATATACGTAATTTCATGTGAAGTGTTAAAACCTTATTCAGTTTCGCTAAGATTTTAACGCATAAAATTATAAACACATATTTTAGAAATATTTTGCTAACTAAAAAAAAAAAAGAGACATCCTTTAAAAACAGTACAAAGAATAAAAGAAGTTAAAAATATTAATTTCCCGAAGAGACATTTTAAATATACGAATGCATCGTACGCCCATAGGTTTAACATTAGCGAGGGGAATCGGGAAGTTCACTGACGAACAACCTTAAGGGTCTCCCCCCCCCCCCCTTACGAGGAAAAAAATCTGCTCGCTAATGTTAATCGCATGGGGCGTTATTTTTCTAATATCTCGTTTGCATTTCAATATTTTTCAACGTTTTTTTTTTTTTTTTTTTTTTTTTTTTTTGGGGGGGGGGGGGGCATTGGATAGCTTAGACCAATTTCTATTTCAGCCGTTGTTTACTTTTTAGATTTTCTTTGCGTATTTTTTGCGAAGATACTTTCAATTTCGGATTTGTCTACACGTGAAATGCCACTGCTTTGATCGATCGATGACGGTGTTTTTTGCTTCAAAATACTTGAACTTGAATTTTGCTTTTTAATCATAAATATAAAATAAGCTGGTGCATTAGACGTCCCACTTCATCTTTTTGGTACTGTTTATTTGTTTTATAACCCTTGTTGAAGACGATATAATGCGGTATTTTATTTTTGTGGCATCAATGATTGGAGAGAAACCTTTCATTTCATTTATGAAAACAATGCAGATTTAATTTTTGATTAACTGCAAATTTTAATCAAAAACATTTTTTAACGAAATGGGACTGTACTATGTCAGAAGCTGGTTCGAAAATCTTTCGAACAGGGCTGCAAAAATCTAGGCGCCAATGGGCAGATTCCCACCAGTAAATATTTAGTATTTTTCGCCTAATAAGAATACTGATAAAATTTACGCGAAGTATACCAATAAAATTTGACGAAGAAAATACTAATAAAATTTAGTGGTTGGAATCAGGCCATTGGCGCCTAGATTTTTGCACCCCTGCTTTCGAATGATACCTCATTCATTGTTACTCATTTTGTAAGAACATAAAAAAAGGGATGTTGGCAACAGAAATAATATATATGATAATATAAATATTTTTAAAATTAAAAATAAATAAAAGTAGAAATTAATTTTCGATTTATTATCACCCAAAAATAAATAAATGGAAAAACACTCATACGTTTTTTATCATAATCATTTAGTATTTATAATACATTCTACAGTCTCTTAAAAGAATTTTCTCATAAATGAAAGTAGGGGCCCCACCAGTGGCTGGGAGGTTCTGCTCTCAAAGTTGGTAGACGGGAGGTGCTGGGTTCCAACCCCTGTCGCACTCGTCAACCTAACCGTTCGGAGTTTTCCGTGGGTTTTCTTCGAACCTTGCCGTAAATACGGGTTATGATCCCTTAGAAAGACCCCACGGAGGGCACTCCCCCTAGGGCTTATATCCCTACAGTAGATAATCGGCCGTCATAAATCAACCAACCATAAATCAAAGTAGATTATTTTAAAGTTGGATACAAATGTATCAATGAATAATACATTCATGATTACAAAATTCTAAAATTATACCCCACTGTACGGGTACAGTGATAATTAAAAAAAATATCAGCAGTAAATAATATGAATGCAAAATAATATTTTTTTTTTTTTTTTTATTATTATCATCAAAAATTTAATAATATAAATTATTTATGCATTTCATAATCATTTCGAAATTAGCATACATTCTACATCTTCTTAAAAGCATTTTCCTGTAAATCAACGTAGATGCTTTTCACCTTGGATAGATCAAAGGAATAGAAGCTTGATAATAGAAGTAATGTATAATAGAGTAATAAATAATATCGTAATGCACTTTTTATACATAGTAGATGCTCTTTAATGTTACGTAATAACTTGTTTTTTTTTTTACAAACTCATTTATCATAGTATGCGATATCAGCGATATTAAGATTTTTCTTTTGATATCGCATTATATTTTTCCTTGACTTTAACTTTTCTTACAAATACGAGGAAAACATTGTTAAACAGCTCTTTTGGCAGATAATATACGCATTTCTCACTAATTTTTCAGAATTGCATTAAAATAAGGATTAATTTTCAGGTTCGGTTCGGTTTCGGGTGGAATAATGTATCGAGTCGATGGAAATTTTTTTGTTGTGTTCGGGTCGGGTTGGATTCAAAATAGAATTTTCGGGAGTCTAGGGCAGAGCAGGGTTGAATTGCAAGAAAACACGATTGAAAAGCCATTGCAATATTTCAAATTAGGAGGCTACTTCACTCAAGCAAAAGCACCCGCTCGCTAATGTTAATCCTATAGGGCAGTTATTTTATAATATCTCGTTTGCATTCCAATACTTTTATTATTTATTTTATTTTATTTATTTATTTATTTTTTATTAATATATATATATATATATATATATATATATATATATTTGCAATTTGTTACAAAGTGTAACATTTTTCCCCCTTTATTTTTAAGTTTTCAAGTCAACTTTCTCAAATATTCCCCTTTCAAAATTAATAATAAAAATAATTTAAATCCTTAAAAAGTATACTACTTACGACTATACGAAAAGTACATTACTTACAAATATATTCATAAATCTAAACGGTCTTTTAATTTTATTCTACATTCCATATAAGAAAAAAAAAATCCGCCAAATAAATTAATATTTTTCACTTAATATAGAATTAATTTTTAAAGCAACGCAATATAAAATGACAATTGTTAATACCACTACACATAAATGGTCTGTTGTGATTTGTTGAAGTTGGGATATTTATTTTGTATAATACATGATAATTATTCATTTAGCATATGTAAATTAAGTATTAATTATTATTGATCACTTGAAAATATATTAAAGCCTACAATAAATTATCTCGAGTTATAATTAATTATTTATAATACCCAATTTCAACGTATCATAGCACATTGGACAACTGAGGTCGATCGCCATGCAGGCCCTTTTTTATTTTTCCGATTTTGTTTACAGATTTTTTTAATGATGATACTTTCTCTTTCGAAACCGGTTCCGAAAGTGAAACTATGCTAATAAAAAACACCAGCAAACAAAATCGAAAATATAAAAAAGGGTCTGGATAGCGATCGACCTCAGCTATCCAATGCAAAAAGAAAATGATTTTAAAATATTGAAATGCGAATGGGATATCTTAAAATATCTCCCCCATAGGATAAATATTAGAGAGCGGGTGTTTTCAAGAGGATACTTCACTCACTCGAAAACACCCGCTCGCTAATGTTAATCCTATGGAGGAAATATTTTAAGATATCACGTTCGCCTTTCAATTTTTTTTTTTTTTTTTTTTTTTTTTTTTTTTTTTTTGCATTGGATAGCTGAGGTCAATCTCTATGCACGCTCCTTTTTACTTTTTCGATTTTGATTACACGTTTTTTTTTTTATTAACCCATTTTAGGCCAAGCATAGAAATTTTATAAAATGTGGTATTATTTGCATTGAAATTTGCTTAAATTACATACTTTAGGACACCAAAAAAGTTTCGTGCATGAAAAATAATAATTTATTTAATTTGACGTTACCATTATTCATTTACCATTAAATTTAAATAAAAAATTTTAAGTTTTCTGATGGCATTTGTTTTATTTTTATTTTATTTACAGAACTTGCAACTTTACTCCATTATAAAAACATATGATTGATCTCAAGTGGAATAATTATACATTTTCGAAAAGTCGAATTTGTCAATAACCGTTTCAAGTAAAAAACCAGCGTATTTTGAAAATTTCTCAACAGAAAGTGATTACTTCAATTGAATTACTAATATTTTATAGATGTCTCCAGAACCCTTAAAAATAGCAGAAAAATAAAATTAGTGAAAAATATACGTCACAGTGTTAATAAAAATATATTTATTGAAATGGTGCGTTTACGCATCTTTGGCCGAAAATGGGTTAAGATACTTTCACTTTCGGAACCGGTTTCGAAAGTGAAAGTATCCTCAATAATAATAATAAAAAAAAACTACAACTTTAATCGAAAAAGTAGAAAGGAGCGTGCATAGAGATTGACCTTAGCTATCCAATGCAAAAAAAAATCATTTAAAAATATTGAAATGCGAACGAGATATCTTAAAATATTTCCCCCATAGGATTAACATCAGCGAGCGGATGTTTTCGCGTGAGTGAAGTAGCCTCTTAAGCAATGGTATTGCCCTGGACAGGACAAAGTGGAAAATAATCCTCAATAACATTTTTCTGGTCGATGAAATCCACTGCATAGCGCAAATTTCTAAGGAAGAAAAATTTTTGCAAAAACATTGTATATCATCGTATATAATCGCCTGAAAAATGTCATGTCACTTATAATAAAAAACATCTTGATCGCGAGGGAAAAAAAAAGATCAGAAAGAAAACCTTGTAGCGATCGGCTGTGTTGTTATAGATTGGGCTAATGGAAAATTCCCCATTACTCACCGTTACTTTTATTTCTAGAAAAAAAAATATTTAAATCCAGGTCTCGCGCGATTCCTAATTTTGAGTATCGGTATTTCCAATAAATTCGCCTAATTTAATGGCATAAATTCTGTGATTCAATAGCGAGACGATTACTATTCTGAAGTAGCGGTACACAAAAAGATAGGAATCATGTGAGCTCTGTATATCTGTTGTATTGAAAGTTATGTATTATGTAATAAGCATATATGTACGGAAAGGACGTACGAAAGTATGAAGTACATAGTATGGAGGAATCGTAATTTCCGTCGTATAATCCGAGGATCAAAATTCCATGAGCAATTTTACTAATTAAAAGTCAAACATGTATCACACAGGAATGTTGCATTTTAGTAAATAAAATTTCTAGAACTAGATGTCTGCACGGGCCCGGACCTGCCCGATTTTCATTTAGGAGGTTCGGACCGGGCCCAGTTTTCAGTCTTTCCGGGTCGGGCCGGCCCGGACTTTATTTTAAAAACTCAGGCCAGCCCTGGTCTTTACTTCTTTCGGGCCGGATCGGGCTTGAGCTTTTCTTTATTCTGAACATTTGCTTTAAAAAAAATCTTTAGAAATTTACTTTGGTTTAAAAAATTACAGAGATATATTTTTGAAACGTACGTTTTTTTCTTTGTATAATTTTACAATTTCTTTTTCTGTTTTTTTTTTTTTTTTTTTTAATTCTAAACTAAATTGAATGTCTTACTGAATATTTATTTGAATATAATTGTCTAAGTCAATTTTTTTTAATCAGTGCTTATGTACGTAATTGTCTAAATGGTCACTAAATTGTTGTTATTTTGTATTTAAAACATAACCTGAAAATAAAATCTATGTATAGTAATTGTAATAGTAGAATAATGTTGCTTCGAAAATATCAGCATGTTTTTCAGAAATTCAGTCGGGTCGGGCAGGAGTAATTAAGTTTTTGTAATGACCGGGCTCGGGTCGACCTTTCAGCTTCTATATCGGGATGGGCTCGGGCTTTTAGCTTTAATACCGGGCTTTTATAATCTTAGCTTTTATACTTTTGATACTTGTCAGGGATCGGTCCGAGATTTTAGCATTACTCGTATATCGATTTGGGCCAGTATTTTGGTTTTTACTGGCGGACCTGGCTAGCATTTTTTTCTTTGCCGGGCAAGAACAGAACTTTTAGCTTTTATACCGGGACGAGCCAATAATCTGTTTTCTCGGGCAGAGCCGGGCCGGGCTCGGACCGAATTTTCAGATTTTATACTGGACTGGCCAGCATTTTTTTTTCTTTGTCGGGCCGGTCTGGCTGGAACCGAACTTTTAGCTTTTATACCGGGTCGCGCCAATAATCTGTTTTCTCGGGCAGAGCCGGGCCGGGCTCGGGCCGAATTTTCAGATTTTATACCGAACCGGGTCGAGCCAATCACTTGTTTTACACGGGCCGGGCCAAACTTTTAACTTTTATACCGGGCCGGGCAAATTACTTTTGTTGCACGGGTCGCGCCGAGCTCGGGCCTAAATTTTAACATTTATAACGGGCCGGGACAATATTTTTTTTGTACAGATCGGGCCAGCACCGGGCCTGGAAATTCCGGCCCGTGCAGATCCCTGCAAAGCATGTTTATTTATTCCGCGGATTATACGCAAAAACTTGTAGCAATTACCCCCCCCCCCCCCCCCAAAAAAAAAAAAAAAAAAAAAATCTGATCTTACCAGATTTTGGCACGTAAATTACTAAGCCCCCCCCAACAATTTCTGATACATAAACCGAAATTTCACAGCAGTATTCTGTTAAAGCTGAAAAGTGCTTCATAATCTATGCTAAATGCATTATGATTTTTTCTTTTTCTTTTTTTAAATAGACATTTGTAGATTTTTTTATTGATATAATAAATCTATGTTCGATATTTTTTATCCGAATACTAAGAAACAGGCAAATTTATCTCTAAATGTCTTATTTCTAGAAATCTATATTCGTCCGCAAAATGTCCTAAGCCGACAGATGACATTCTTTAAGCCTTGACAGTTCATTGACGCTTTAGTTGTTACTTAATCGCGTTTCCAATCTGTAACTTTTATTTATTTGTTCATTTTATTTTATTTTTTTATTCCTCATTTATACATTAGGTTAATGTAAAATGTTTGGATTTTTTTTTTTTTTTTTTTTTTTTTTTTTCGAAGTTGAAAAAAAAGTTTCATCAATAATTTTGATGATTTTTTTTTTCAACACTTTAAGGTTATTATTATTATTGTTATTTATAAGAACAGTTTTTCTCTAAGCGTATAATCATTCGAAAAGCGTCGTATTATGATGCATTTTTTTTTTTTTTTTTTTTTTTTTTTTTTTGGGGGGGGGGGGGGGAGGTTCTGATAGTTATGTTGTGGATCATTATTTTACTATGGATAATTCCTCATTAGTTACGAATTACTTTCATTTCTTGTAAAAAAAAATAAATAAATAAATAAAATTTAAAAAAAAGGGGGGGGGGTTAATATATATTGCATTTATTGAAAGTTGCCTGATTCTTTTATTATTTTGTTTATAGTTCGAAACCTATTTGAAAATTCAAAACCATTGTTTAATCAGGACATAAATAGATGAATTTTCTAATAGTATATACATAAAACTATAATTATAATTGTCGTAAACAGTTACTATCATAAAGTAAAATAAATAACGATTATCATAGAAGAAATAAATACTGTAAACAAAAATATGGGAAATTTAAGGAGAAAATTCTGTATTTTTCGCCACAAGTAAAAATGAAACAATATCAGGGGAAGGGGGACCAGAATTACATTTCCTCACAAGTCGGGTGATAAAAAAAGAAGGGTTGTCGGTTAATCGAGAGTTTGCTGTGGTTGTAATTTTAGCAGTTGGAATGATAAGGTCATTTGCAGTTTTTTTTTACACATCCTCTTTAATAAAAAGCTATGCGTTGCTGACGACTGGGATTTTCGATAATCGTTGCCACAGATTAATCTCGGAAAATGAAACATTTGAAGTAGTTGAAAAAATTAATAGTTCGCAAAGTATTTGTCAGAAAATTGTCAAACAAACTTCGTTAGAAAGGTAAAAAATTGTATTTTTCTTGATATAAATTTCAAATCTAATGATTATGCCGTTTTTTCAAATATTGAATTTTAAAAAAAATACCAAATTTCACAATGGAGTACCATAGCAAAACCTTCACGCGTAAAAAGATAATAAAAACGTGCATACTGGCTATAGCACGAGTCACAAATTATAGTAGCCTTAGTATTATGTTAAAATATAAAAGTGAATTATGATGTCACGAGTGCATGATTTTTATTTAATTCTCGACAAAGTCTAGATGCTCCATTTCTTTTAAGTTGTGAATAATAATATAAGTTAATTCACGTTATTAAAGAAAAGTAGCTATAAAACATGTAAATAAACGGAAAACGGTAAGTAATAATTAGTAAACGTAAACGTAATTTTTAATTATCGGGAATAGAAACATTTTACTTAATTAATGCATTTATTCTTATTTAAATGTTGCGTGAACAAAGTCAGCTAGTATAAGAGGTGAACGTAAAATACAATATTTACTCTCGTATATTTGCTCACTTTTTTTAACCATTTCTTCGGTGAAAAAAGTGAGGGTGCAAAAAAATACGCGGGTTATTATATTATTTTTTAAAGCATTTATTGATATTAAAATTCCTTGCAGAAAAACATAGTAATTAAAGAAATGTTTAAGATAATTAAGACATTTTTAAAAACTAGTCGTTGGGGGCCACCGTAATACTTACCCATCATGGATATGCATAGTATAAAATATGAAAATAAAACATGTGTAAACTATTTATAAAATACATTGCAATTCGAATAAAATTGTGGTTTGATGACGTCATAAACTTTAAATGCTCTATTACTGAATTGCGTAAAAGAAACTTCCTTATAACTCCAACATTTATAATCATGTTAATTAACGGTTTGCTGCGTCGGATTAAGCGTCTCATTTCCAATTAAAATTTATCTTTGAATTGAAATTTGAATGAAATACAGGGTCATGAAAAATCAATGTGTGGAAATATAATTACAAGTATCTCGGCAACTCATTATCCGATCGACTTCATTCTTTATGCAAAATTTATGTTTTTTTTTTATTTTATTTTATTGTCTTTTATATTCACTCCTTAAAATAAACGATTTCGAAAAATTTTATATACCTTTTATCAGAACGAATATTTCGAGAGTCCGAAAAAAATAGTTCCGGATAATCGAGGTTACTGAAATTCAATAAGCTTCTTCCTATTATTACATACTAAGTACATACCAAATTTCAAGTCTCTATCTCAATTTGCTCGGGAGATAAAGCGTTTACACATACACAGACGGCAAAAAAAAAAAATTCTAAAAATATGTTTTTCGAAATCTCCAGTGTCTGAAACGTGTAAATCGGTCAAAAAATTTTTTTCGATTTTCAAAACGATTACAAGATTTACTCTATACTACGTATGATGGGTCAGTAATAAATTACAGTTGAAGCAGTTATTTAAGTGGCATTTTTAAATAGGATAAACACAGTCCTCTTTTAGTTTTCAACCGTATTCTGGGATAAAAATTAATAATAATAATAATAATAAACTAAGTTAGCGAGAGTGCATTAGTAGAATATAAAAACTCCATTGCGATATTTCCCCATAAAGTGGACCGCTCTAAGTTTTAAGTCTGCGACTTTTTTTTAGTCCTAATTTGACAGCACGGACAATTTGATCAAATATCTTAACTTTTAGACGGATTAATTTTAGACAGGAAGTACTATATCACACGTCTGTTGATACAGCATTATTAGTCATAAAATCACCTGCACTCTTAGTCTCTTAGTGCAAGTAAAAATAGGAAATCGTAGGATACAGACACAAAGAATGGAATACGCTCCTTTGGATATGAGAAATAAGCTCAAAATTCACTATATAAATCTGATTATGAAATCAAAATTTCTAAGGTATATGCAATTAGAATAATAAGAAATTTTGTTTTATTATTTCAGACATTTCTCATACATGCTTCACGTGAAAATTACACGGGTTTATTTTTTAAATATTTTATTTTATTTTTTACTAGCAGGCTTTGCCCGCTATACTAGTCGGTTTCTCCAAACGAAATGTATCGGTGAAGTTGATCTTGTGTTTTAAAGCAATATGGACATTTACCTGGAATATCCTTCCACAATGCTTAAAATGATACGAACGCCATTGCGCTATTTTTTATTTTATAATGTGTCAGAGAAAATTTGGGCTGTTAAGGACCTACTCTTTTAGTTGATAATTTACAGTAGGATTTGGTAAAGAACGATAGGCAATATACTAAAACTATCCTGGAAATATATCTAACAATGCAAGTCTCATCAAAATCCGTCCAGTATTGCCCCATCAGTGGCTGAGAGGTTCTGCTCTCAAAGCTGGTAGACGGGAATTTGCTGGGTTCAAATCTGTCGCACTCGAAGACCTGACCGTTCGAAGTTTTCCGTGGTTTTCTTCGAACACTGCCGCAAATACGGGTTAGGATCCCTTAGAAAGACCACCACGGGCCTATATCCCTCGAGTAAATAATCGGCCGTCATAAATTAACTAATCAACCAACCGTCCAGTAGTACTTTTTAAAAAGGCTAATCCTTCATAATCGATGCAAGTCTCATCAAAATACGTCCGGTAGTATTTTTTAAAAAGGCTAATTCTTCATAATCGATGCAAGTCTCATCAAAATCCGTCCAGTAGTACTTTTTTTAAAAAGGCTAATCCTTCATAATCGATGCAAGTCTCATCAAAATTCGTCCGGTAGTACTTTTTAAAAAGGCTAATCCTTCATAATCGATGCAAGTCTCATCAAAATCCGTCCAGTAGTACTTTTAAAAAAGGCTAATCCTTCATAATTGATGCAAGTCTCATCAAAATCCGTCCAGTAGTACTTTTTATTAGATTTTACCAACATTTTCCTTCAAAAGTAAGGACTTCAAAAATTATGCGAATCTTTCTTTTTTATTATTATTATTGCCGAAATTTTCTTTCAGATGTATGGGGTGCGTAAATTAGGCAGTGGGCACAAATTATGCAAGTAAATACGGTAACCTTATCTCCAAATACCTCATTTTTTCCGATTTGATTTCTAGAAATCTCTATTCATCCACTAAATGTCCGAAACCGACACACGACATTCTTAACGCCTTGACAGTTCATTGACGCTTTAGTTGTTACCTAACCGTGTTTCTAAAGTGTACCTTTTTTTTTTTTTTTTTTTTTTTTTTTTAAACTTCATAATGGGATCGTTGTACACAGTTGAGAAACTGCATTTAAATCATCTTAGATGTAACTTGCGTATTTCTTAAGGTCACAATGTTGTAAAATATCCGAAGGGGAAAATAATTTGAGAAGTTTGAGTTTAGGTTTTTTCTCAACACTTGATGACATTTGGTTTAGGTGGACTCTCGCTGCTTTTTTGAGTTTAATTAATAACCAGGGGTTGATATGATTTTTTTTCTCCCCCCTTGGGGCCCATTTTGTGAAAATGAAAAGTTATTTTTGCGAAACTTGCTATATTTTTGTGAAAAATAACATCCTAAATGATGATCCATGTTACTCAAAATTTGAACATGTTATGAAATCCAGTTACTCAAATTTGAACCAAGCACTTATTAAACTTTTTAAAAAATTTTCCTGCTAAAGTTTGTCTATCTGGTGAATTTGTTTTGCTTGCAATGAAGCGATTGCTTTTATGGAATGAAATTTTGTGAAGGGAATTATTTTATTAACAGGAATTTTGTGAACGGCCCTCTTTTATTAAAAGGAATTTTGTGAAGGGTCTTCTTTTATTAAAAGGTATTTTGTAAATGGACCTCTTTTATTAAAAGAAATTTTGTGAAGAGGACCCTAAAACCCCAATTTTTGCTTGGATCGACCCCTGACAGTGTTTTTCTTTTTTCTTGACAGTTTTATTTCTTGTACAACTAACGTAAATCGTCTTGTGTACTTCTATATGTACTGTTAAGAATATTGGCAAAAATGTTTAACGAGGAAATTCTCATTATAGGAATTACTAGACTGATATAGTGCCATACCAATTTGCATGAAAGTAGACAAAATTAAGACAGAAAATTCATTAAAGTGCACTTCTTTCGTCATGGCAACTATTGATCTAATTAGAAATATAAGTTTTATATTGTATTTTCGTTTTACTAATGTTTTAATTATTTTTCATATTAAATGTTTATAAAATAATGTAAAGAAAATCGTGTGATATATTTTTATATTGGGATATTTTCTTTTCTTTTATTGATTTTATTTATTTATTTATATTTATTTATTTTTATTAATTTTATTTTTATTTTGCTTTTTAATTATTTTGATAACTGAAGGAAAAATATTCTAGTCCTTTATTTTGTTTATATTCAATTTATAACAAAAAAAAAAAAAAAGACTAATAAAAAATATTGAAAAATCATGATTAAAAATTAGTAGATAATTTTTTATGTTTAATATTATTTTGTCACATATGGACGATGAATATAACTCATAATTCCAGAATACCACTATAGTCTTATTTATTATCTGTAATGAACTTTACTATAAGGATTTATCTATACAGTAAAACATTTACAGACCAAATTCCTGAAATTTTGTTTTCAATCGTTTAATGTTCTATTTAACACGATCTCATTCTTACACTTCTCCTGTTGTTAGATACAGGTTTTATCTCGAAAATATGTATTTTAAGAACACGAATAGGGATTTTATTTTCTCATAAACCCATTTTTCTCCCTCAATTTGTTTTAATTCCTACTGTTTTGTTATTGGCAAGGAAAATAGATGACAAAGCAAGTTTCAGTTAAATTTTTGTTTACGAACCTTACATATGTTTGTACTGACGTCTTCGACTTTTTTCATTTTCAACCTTTCTCTCAACACATCTTTTTTCCATTTAATATCTATTTCTCCCGAAACATCTATCTAAAAAAACTGTCTGAAGATTATAGAATTGCTATAATTAAACAATTTTAGTATACAAATTCGGTTTTTAAATTCAATAACAGGGGTCGATCCACGAAAAATTTAGGGCCTATTTAGGGCCCCTTCACAAAAATCTATTTAATAAAACGGGCCCCCTTCACAAAAATAAATTTTATAAAATGGGGTCTTCACAAAAATAAATTTGGTAAAATGGGTCCCTTCACAAAAATGAATTTGATAAAATGGGTCCCTTCACAAAATTCTATTTCATAAAAACTTACTATTTATTATTTTATGATGTTTTAAAATGTGTAATTTGTAAACAAACAAGTTCACCAGAGAGGAAAACTTCAGCAAAAGGGTTTAAAAAAGTTTTTGTTTATATATGCTTGGTTCGAATTTGATTAACTGGATTTCCACTTTCGTTACAAAATGTTATTTTTCACAAAAATATAATGAATTTCACAAAAATAACCTTTACTTTTCACAAAATGGGCCCCAAGAAAAAAAAACCTGCATCGACCCCTGAGTAATACGAAAATAATAGGACTCCATCTTAAATAAGACGTTATCACCATGGCAAAAAGAATCATTACCTATTATGGGACATCACTGAATTAATTACGTATGATAGGATTTAATAGAATAAAGAAAACTTTTATTAATATCTTGATAAGTTTTGATTCGACTTTCATAAAATTTGAAATGACTCGACAAAATTCTGCAACGGTCAATATATATTAAATTCCAAACCATTCGGTTCGGTAGTTTTTGCGCTGTTTGTTGTATGCGGACAGACGGACGGACCAGACGACGACTATAGGTGTTACGTATTTATATAATTACGAACGCACCTAAAAAGGCACATCCGTGTGATTTCTTTTGTGAACTATGTGAAACTTCATTGTGATTTCCTTTGCTCAAATTAGAACTCTCTAGTCGCCACCCACACAAGAGAAGCAGAGGTTGAAGTCACGTGGTAAAGCGAACCCCAAGTATAATAAAGAAAAAAGCCAGCCTGATCAAATGTCTTTCTCTAATGTCATCAGCACACCTGTGACCGATATGAGCATTTTTCTTAATTAAAATGCTCTGTAATTAATAAACTCTGATCATTAATCTGAATTCAGGCATGAAAGACAGCAAATAAATAAATATGCAGTTAGGTCAAACGTAGAATTAATTAAATATTTTTGTTCAAGAAAAAGAAAAGGTGCATTCATGCATTCTTTAATATCATAAAGGGCTTAAAAAAATTATTCTTGTTTATAAACAATTTTTTTTTCAGTTTTTGAAGTTGAAAAAAAGGAGGGGGGAAGTGGGGGGAGGGGGAGAGAGCAAGCATTGCAAAAGCAAATTAATTAAGACAAATAATAGCGCACGTAATCAAAGAAGAAAAATAGAAAATTCCAGATTTTTTTTTTTTTTTTTTTTTTTTTTTTTACACATTTTATTTATTAAGCGTCAAGATTGCTTATTGCTTCAAATCGCTGAAAAAATGCCGTGTCCCTTTTTGATAAAAAGCACTCCAATCATGGAAAAAAATGTTGTAGCAATTGCTACGTTGCGGATTGGGATTATGGCAGTTTTCTTATTAGTTACTATTACATTCATTTTTTTAATTCATTTTTTTTCTTTTTCTTAAGATTGTTAGATTTTTTTGCATATAAGATAGATATATATAAGGATGTAAAGTGGATATAAATATGTAAGCATATACAGTGGATATAAATATGTAAGCATGTAAAGTGGATATTTCCTAAATATGTAAGATATATGTAAGAAACATATAAGCAAGAAAATATTGCATGTAAATATGGAGGAAATGTATTAGTATGAAGTATGCAGCATGAAGTAATTTAAAGAAAAATTGCCATCCTGTAACAAAAATCGCTTATAACTCAAGATGTAATTCATTTATCGGAAAGGGGGGGGGGGGGGGTTAGATTTCAAATCACTGCAATAATCATTCCTGCAAGTATCATGCTTTTATGTTTAAAAATGCGTTGTTGAGCGTGGAAAAATATTTCTTACTTCTTTTTTGTTTGAAAACCACATGTGTTCCCTGAATAAGAATTAACAAAAGAGAAAAAATTAGGCAAAATAAAAAACAAAACCGCACTGAAAAATGAAACACGAAAATTTTAGAAAGCCTGTTCCTTGTTTTTTTTTTTTTTTTTTTTTCTGTGATTCAGACGCAACATTGTGATCCTTTAAAACATGTCCTCCTGTTTTTTTTTTTTTTTTTTTTGTGGTTGTTTTTCTGTGATTAAGACGCAACATTGTGATTTTTTAAAGCATATTCTGTGTAATGTCATGCAGGTAACAGCAGATATTCAGAATTATTTACTTTTTATTTTTTAAGATTTGAATTGATTCTTCTTCTTTTTCCAAATTATTTGCCGCAAAAAAAAAAAAAAAAAAAAAAAAAAAAATTGAAGTAAAAATTAGTTTTTTCTTTTTTCTTTTAGATGACTTTATTTTCTTTATTTACCATTCTCGCCAAAATGTAATTCTAAGAAAAGGTACAAAAAGAGTATTTCTTTTTATTTTATTTTTCTTTTTAAATCACGTGGGATAGCTTAATAATAACTATATAATAACTATATATATATAATAACTATAATAATAAATAGAGAGAGAGAGAGGGGGGGGGACGACGACAAAGGTAAAAACAAAAACGCTGTCAGAAAAAGCAAAATAGTAATAATAATAATCATCATTGAAAGTATAGTTCCTCATTTTTATGCTTCAACTTTTTTATTTTTTTTATTTTTTATTTACTCTTTTAAAAGTTTCACTTTTTTATCTACTTACTTCAATTTATCATCATCATCATTATTATTATTACTACAACTACTACTACTATTGTAATCAAATCATTAATATCATTTGAGCATGAGATAAAATGTCAAAATCAATTAATTTCGATTTGATATTGAAGTTTGAAAAATCCAGAATTTTTTTTTATTGTTTATTCATTTATTTTTGTTAAAACATTTTTCCCTCACCAACTTTTTGTCTCAAAATATTAAATAAATCCATTTGATACATCATTTTGTTTAAAAACCACATGTGTTCGCTGAATTAATAATTAACTAAAAATCAAAATGAGAAAAAAAAACCTGAGTAAAACGAAAAACAAAACCACAAGCCTACCTAGTCCTTGGTTCTTTGTGCTTCAGATGCACCATCTTGATTTTTTTAAAATATATTTTGTGTAATATCATGCGTATAGCAGCTGTCCCTTTTTCGAAATTCTAGCAGCTGTTTTCCATCGGATAAAGTATCCCACCAGGTGAAATTCCTTGACAATGGGGATGCAATCTCCCTCGCCCTGAGGCGACGCTAGGGTTATGGCGTAATGAAAGGAAAGAGGCCGCTGCAAGGATGCAAGAGGTTACCGAAAAGCCTGCATAATATTGAATCTGGTATATTTATGGCACAGAAAATATCTTTTTATTTTTTGCAGATTTGTATACAGTTATGAAATGCTTACAAAGAAAAATTTAAAAAGTTTGGTTGCAGGGAGAGGGGGTCTTTGTATTTGATGTACAACATAAACGTCACAAATTGAAGAGGGTGTTGCTTGGATGTTCTTTTTCCAGGCGTTCTCTTTCTCTCTCGCTCTTCCTTTTTCTGCATGCCGCTTGTTCTCAAATCAAAACGTGCCTATTTCCTGACACAATTGTGGCACAATTTCTATCCCGACATGCGTACTTGAAAATATTGAATCTAGTATATTTATGGCAGATAAAATATCTTTTTTTGCAGATTTGTATACGGTTATGAAATAATTACGAAGAAAAATTTAAAAAGTTTGGTTGCAGGGGTCTTTGTATTTGATGTACAACATAAACGTCAAGAATTGAGCAGGGTGTTGCTTGGATGTTCTTTTTCCAGGCGCTCTTTTTCTCTCTCGCTCTTCCTTTTTCTGTATGCCGCTTGTTCTCAAATCAAAACGTGCCTATTTCCTGACACAATTGTAGCACAATTTTCATCCCTACATGCATACTTGAAAATATTGAATCTAGTATATTTATGGCAGATAAAATATCTTTTTTTTTTTTCAGATTAGTATACAGTTAGGAAATAATTACAAAGAAAAATTTAAAAAGTTTGGTTGCAGAGGTCTTTGTATAATAAAATAATGGAATTTTTTTTTTTTTTTTTTTTTTTTTTTTTTTTTTTAAATTGCATTTGAAAAATAATTATAATTTATTAATTACGAGGCATAGAAAAAGCCTCACATCGTTTGCCAGAGTGATTAATATTAATGAATACTTTTCAATTTTTAAATTAATTCATGGCCTGAATACTTCATACAAATACATTTCCTCCCTATCAATTTTTTCTCGTTTTTAGGTGCGTTCGTAATTATATAAATACGTAGCACCTATAGTCGTCGTTTGGTCCGTCCGTCTGTCCGCATATAACAACGCAAAAACTACCCAACCAAATGGTTTGCAATTTAAAATATATTATCTTTGCAGAATTTTGTCGAGACACTTCAAATTTTATTAAAATCGAATCAAAACCTTAGGAGATATTAATAAAAATATTTATTAAGAAATTTGAATTTTTTTTTTTTAAATCGGTGCTTTTTTGTTATAGGAGCTTCCGAAGTTTAATCGTCAAGCGACCGAGATACTTATTTTATGACAGAAATTAATCTGCAGACGATATAATTCATTTCACAGAATTAAAAATCATCAAGATCTGAATATTTATATAACTAGCTGATACATATATATCTGAATATTTATATAACTAGTTAAGATATTTGTATGAACAGTGTCATAAAATATATACTTAACTAGCTGTTTAACCCGTTCTACGCACGGGATATCATGAATTTAATTCTAAAACGTGCGTACGAACGCACCTCGTTTGTAACGTTTGACGTACAATTTCCAACTTGTTTTATTTTTATTTTATTATATATATATATATATATATATATATATATAATATTTTTTTGTAGAGGTATAAATGCTGAAATACAATGAAATTTTTTTTTTTAAAAAAAAGGAAAAATAAAGGTAGCAAAGTATTAAGAAAAAAAAAATTATGTTCTATTTTGGGGGGCTATACACATAACGAACTGAGTAGAGTGTCACTTGGTTGTATACACCGAATCCTGTTTGTCACAAGTAAGATTTTATTTTTAAATGATTAAATTTGTGAAAGGTTTAGTTTCAAGATGAACAAGTTTTGAGAAAGGATCTATTTTTCACATAAAGAACATTGTGAAGGATCCTTTTTTTAAGATGAAATATTTTGTGAAGGGTCATGTGTTAAGATGAACTATTTTGTGAAGAGTTATTTTTTTAAGATGAAATATTTTGTGAGGTGTCCTGTTTTAAGATGAAATATTTTGTGAAGAATCCTGTTTTAAAATGAAATATTTTGTGAAGGGTCAATGAAATGACCCAAAATCTTCTTAAACAGATCTCTAATCATATTCTTCTTCTTCTTTTTTTTTTTTTTTTTTTTTTAACCACAGTGCAATATTGGACAAGAAAACAAAACTTAGACCCATCCAAACTTTTAAGAAGGCCACAAAAGGCTAATTTCTCTTTCTCAGACGTACAGAATGCCTGTGATTCACTACACTCTTTCTTTCAAGATTTATGAGACAAGGGCTTTAACTATAGAAGAGAAGAAAATAATGAAGATGGGTCTTTAACTATGCGAGATAATAAAACAATAAAGATAGGTCTTTAACTATACGAGAAAATGAAACAATGAAGATGGGTCTTTAACTATAGGAGAGAATAAAACAATGAAGATGGGTAATCGAAGCAAAAGGCAAGAAGGGAGAGTTTGGGAAAGAAAAACTAGTCGCATATGCAAATCCCAAAACTTTCTTCTATCTTCATACATGTTAATACTTCAAAAAGCGTAATTTTTTAAATTATGAATTTTAGAATCCAAAAATGCAGCATAGCAGCGCCATGTTTTATATAATTTACACGAAAATCTAATCAGAACCAACTTATGTCAAGGTCTATCTGAATATTATGTTTGATGAACATCCGTGCATTAGTTCTTGAAATATGATTTTCGCTAAAATCGTGTAATCCTGATAAATGCAGCACAGAAGCACCACCTATTGGCCGATTTACACCAAAACCTAATCAGCAACAACTTATGTCAACGTCTAACTGAATCTGAAGTTTGGTGAAAATCCGTGCATTAATTCTTGAGATAGAGCCATTGCGGAAATCGTGAAAACTGCAGCATAGCAGCGCCACCTGTCGGACCATTTACACCAAACACTAATCAGAAGTTTTATTAAATTCCGTGCTTTAGTTCTTGAGATAGAGCGCAAATAAAATTTTTGTCACATACAGACACACAGACAAACATTTTCTAAAAAGAGTCAAATCGTATCCAGGACCTTCTAAAACGTATAAATCCATCGAAAACCGGAAATAGAAATTTTCCAGGAATCCAATACTTTCTTCTTTTAAAGATAGAAGAAAGTAAAAAAGTTGTGTCTGGGTCCAGTTTAGATAAAAAGTCTATTGAAAATTTCTTTTTTTATTGTCCAATAATAAAAATAAATCATATTTCTAATATTAATATTTCATTACATTAATAAAGTTAAAGTATTTCAGATTCTTTTGTTTTGTTTTAAAATTTTTGTAAAATTGATGCATCTTACTTTTGGGCATTGTTTTGATTTTATGTCAGTATCTTCCAGAAGAAAACCAGCCCTGTTTTAAACCTGGGGGGGGGGGGGGGCAGTTTGAAATCTAAAATAAATTTCGCAAAAAAAAAAAATAGTTACCCACCCACCCTCCAGCCTATATATTATGAAATCTTGATACGTTAAACAGATTTATGGAAAATAAAAAACGTGAAAAATGTAACCATCAGTGATCAGGGGTTGTTGCAGGTTTTTTTTTTCTTGGGGCCCATTTTGTGAAAAGTAAAAGTTTTTTTTTGTGAAAAATAACATTTTGTAACTAAAGTTGAAATCCAATTACTCATATTCGAACCAAGCATTTATAAACTAAAAAAAAAAAAAAAGCAAAAACTAACGCCAAAAAAAAAAAAAAAAAAAAAAAAAAATTAGTTACCCACCCACCCCCCAGCCCCTTCAATCCAGGAAGCATTCCCCCTCCTCCCCCCTTAATATTGCTATAAAGTAGAGAATATATATTATATATATATATATATATATATTATGAAATCTTGATATGTTAAACAGATTTATGGAAAATAAAAAACGTGAAAAATGTAATCATCAGTGATCAGGGGTTGTTGCAGGTTTTTTTTTTTTTTTTCTTCTTGGGGCCCATTTTGTGAAAAGTAAAAGTTTTTTTTTTTTTTTTTTTTTTTTTTTGTGAAGAATAACATTTTGTAACGAAAGTTGAAATCCAATTACTCATATTCGAACCAAGCATTTATAAACTAAAACTTTTTAAAATCCTTTTGCCGAAGTTTTTTCCTCGGATGAACTTGATTTATTTACAAATTAAACATTTTTAAACATCACAAAATAATAAATAATTAATAAATAGTAAGTTTTTATGGAGTGGAATTTTGTGAAAGGGCCTACTTTTGTTCAAGGAATTTTGTGAAGGGACCCATTCTATCAAAATGATTTTTGTGAAGGGGTCGATTCTATTAAATACATTTTTGTGAAGGGAAATATATTTTTATTAAATAGATTTTTTTGAAGGGCCCCTAAATAGGCCCCAAATTTTGCCTGAATCGACCCTTGGTGACACAACTATTCGACTACAATAAAGAACGTGGCACATTTATAATGGTGTGGGAGTGTAAAATTCTAATGTATATCTAAATGCGAAAATCTGAAATTGCATATAGTCATGAAAATATATTTGTAATTGTGTCAAGAATTATTTTTAAAAAAAAGGTGAGAGAGAGAAAAGAAAAGAAAGAGAAAAATCGTTGAAGAGAACTGTCCGTAAAAGATTCGAGAAAATCCTTAAAAGTATATTGCTCACGTACATATAACACTAGAAAAATATACGTGGGAGAAAAGGTTACTGCCCACAAATTTCGAGCTTTGTGAAAAGTGTTTCGTAATTTTTAAAAGATGAAACATTTTGCAACTAGGGAACAGAAAAGAAGAAACCAATTCGATACACCATTCTTCCATTTCCGATTTCAAAATCTTCAATCTTCTACTCCAGTTTCAGACATCATTTCCTTAACCTTATTTACCTCGATAAAATCGACCAAAATCAGAACTAATAAAAATAATAAACCATATTACAAAGATGGGGAAAAGTTTATTTTCTTTTCTAAATTTTACTATTGCACAAGAAATATTTCTAAATGCTAAATAAGTGTGAAAAAATAACAAATTCAGTGTATAGATCTGAACACGTCCCGGTCTGGGAGTGTAAAATTATCTGCTATATATCTAAATGCGAATACCTGAAATTGCATGTATGTAGGCATAAAAATAATTTTGTAATTGTGTCAAGAATTTTTTTGAAAAAAGAGAGAGAGAGAGAAAAGAAAAGAAAGAGAAAATTCATTGCCGAAAACTGTTCGTAAAAGATTCGAGAAAATCCTTAAGTATATTACTCACGTGCATATAACACTAGAAAAATATACGTGGGAGAAAAGGTTACTGCCCACAAATTTTGAGCTTTGCGAAAAGTGTTTCGTAATTTTTAAAAGATGAAACATTTTGCAACTAGGAAAAAGAAAAGAAGAAACCAATTTGATACACTATTCTTCCATTTCCGATTTCAAAATCTTCAATCTTCTACTCCAATTTCAGACATCATTTCCTTAACCTTATTTACCTCGATAAAATCGACCAAAATCAGAAATAATAAAAATAATAAACCATATTACAAAGATGGAGGGAATTTTATTTTTCTTTTCTAAATTTTACTACTGCATAAGAAATATTTCTAAATGCTAAATAAGTGTGAAAAAATTACAAATTCAGTGTATAGATCTGAACACGTCCCGGTCTGGCACGAAATAAACCCGGGCGTGTCTTGGGTTGGTTGGCTGGTTGATTTGTGACGGCCGATTATCTACTCGAAGGATATAGGCGCTAGGGGGGAGTGCTCTCTATGGTGGTCTTGAATTTAATTTTCTTGAAAACAGGTCTGAAAACAGAACTAACTTGATTTTAATTGAATAGTCAGCATTAAGCCTATAAATGACAATATTAAGCTCCTTATAACATGTCGAAAAAAACCCAAACCAATGAAAAGAATAAGATATCTAAAAGATAAATTATGACCCAACTGTAATAGATAAAAAACTAAATAATAATAGACACAACTCCCCAGTAGGGAAAAAAATGCAAATGAGTAAATAAGATTTACAAAATATTTATACATGTACTTAGTCCACAGCTCAACACTAGGAAATGCTGAATCATTGGTAAAACAGAAAAGAGTAATGATAAAAAAGGAAGTGTCTGGTTCTGCCATTTAGCCTTAAATTAAAAAAGGTATTTATTAAAAAAGGCCTGATTCCCTGATTTCCAGAATCTGTAACCACCCTGACAAACCCGTATCTTCAATTGGATGACCATATAAAAAGTCTACACAGATAACACATCCAACGTTCCTTTGATTTCACACGCGCCAATTCACGATACTTGTTTATCTCATTTTTTGATCGAAACCAGGTTTATTTTTTATTATGATTGATGCGATTTCGTTAATTAGCTTTCAGTTACGCAACAGTTCCAGTAATTAGCATTCGACTGTTGTGACCCAATGAGTGGGCAACAACAAACAAACAGTTCGAAGGTTAATTAGTGCATGATGCAACAGGGAGTCGTTTTTACTTCATGAAAAGTCACACTGAAGATTTTCTAATTTATTTCTAATTGGTTGAAATAAATGTGAATTTACCTCTTTCGAGACAGACGTCCAACTAAAGAACGTATTTTCATCAATAATGTTTAAGGCATCTCACTTAGAAAATATATACAGGGTGACTCGCTGCCACATGCATAAACTTTGAAGTACAACTCACTAAAACAATCATTTAGGAAAGCTGGGTCGCACTCCACTTATTCAGTCATAAAGTCTTACTGCAAGTCGAACCCGACAATTAAGGGGGAAAAGGTAAATTAAAAAGGGACGTTCGCATGAACGTACTTTTTTTAGATATTTTTACTGATAACTAGCTGACCAGCCCGGCGTTGCTCGGGCCGGTGATAATAACATTAAATATACTTAAAATCAGTGTTAAAGGAATTTGTATTTTTAAAACGAAAATCCTTCCAAACGAACCTAATGTTCGGGGCCCCACTGGCTTCGGCAGCGTACACCCTCGACTATGTATGATTTTATATTTTAAAACGAAAATCTATTCGAACGAACCTGGAGTTGGGGGTCTTCGGCACCTTACACCGTTCTATCTGTTTTTGCAAACGAACATCCAATTTGTCGGATTTTATATTTTTAAACGAAAATATAGCTAAACGAACCTAGAGTTGGAAGTCCGACTACCTTCGGCAGCGCATACCTGAAATACTACACAAGGTCAGGTTTGCAAAAACATTTTTATCTATTTTAGAATAAAGCGGTATGTTTTTCAAAATTAAAACATATATTTAATAATAATTGCTTTGTTTTAAACAAACATTTCATAAAAGTTTTCCTATCAAGCATACATTTAAAAAACTTTCATTTAATTAGCTTAAGTTGGAAGCATCTTATGCAACCTACTTATTTTTCTCAGCTGATTTCGTAATCCCCCTACTTCCCTCAACTCAACTCTTTTTTGTTTTCTTCTTGATCTTGACTTTTCTCAGCGAACGTTCTATGTTTTTCAAAATTAAAACATACCTTTAATAATAATCGCTTTAAACAAACATTTAATAAAAGTTTTCCTAACAAGCAAATATCTAAAAAACTTTCATTTAATTAGCATAAGTTGGAAGCATCTTATGCAACCTACTTATTTTTCTCAGCTGATTTCGTAATCCCCCTATTTTCCTCAACGCAACTCTTTTTTTTCTTCTTCTTGACTTTTCTCAGCGAACGTCCAATTTGTCTGATTTTATATTTTTTAAACGAACATATATCTAAACGAACCTAGAGTTAGGAGTCCGACTACCTTCGGCAGCGCACACCAGCATACTACGTATACAGTCTGTTTACAAAAACATTTTTATCAAGAATAAAGCTGTATGTTTTTCAAAATTAAAACATACCTTTAATAATAATTGCTTTAAACAAAAATTTAATAAAAGTTTTCCTAACAAGCATATATCTAAAAAACTTTCATTTAATTAGCATAAGTTGGAAGCATCTTATGCAACCTACTTATTTTACTCAGCTGATTTCGTAATCCCCCTATTTCCCTCAACTCAACTCTTTTTTTTTTTCTTCTTGACTTTTCTCAGCTGTGATTTGCGTCTCCACCTAAGGATATTTAAAAATAGCATTAGCTTGTTTGCGGTACGGCTTCCTTAACTTTTCTGTGGATTTCAGATCGTATTGTTTTTAATATACAGGAAATGCTCCGTTAACCCACCCGTCAATATGCAGGAAATGTCCGGTAAACACACCCTAATTTTCTTTATGTATTGTTTATTTTTATCGAATGATAGCTATCGACAAATCGAGAAATATCTATAAACATAAATAGTTTCTCAAAGATGTTTGTTAGAAAAGAAGGGAAAAATCGATTAACACACTGTATCGATTAACATCTGTATACACAGGCAACTGATTAGGAATATAAATTAGGAATATAATTTAATAGGATTATTGGGATACACACACACACACACATTATACGATTTAGGATTCATTATAGGATTATAGGATTTGTTAGGAATATAATTTAAGAATTAGTTAATATTAAATTTGTAATTTTGTTATAGGAATTTTCAAAACATTTCATTACATGAGTGAGACATCAAACAACAATTTAAAAACATATTCTATTTACTATATGTTCCTATTATTTAAACAAATAGTAAACAATACAGATGTTTTCTTTTTTCATGCGTGTGTGGGGGGGTGTTTTTTAATTTTTGAGAATGAGGGCGAGTCTTTAAATTACAGAGACAATTTTTCAAAAGAAATAGCATCTGTCAAACCTCTCGTTTTTTATTATCATTATTTCAGAATAGTGGTTTTATTTGGTGACAGAAATTCTCCGATTCAATACAACTAAGATTATTATTCGAAAATAGTGGTCGCAGAAAACGGGAGAAGTTGGCAGCCAAAATGAGTATAGGTTGTGGTGTAAGTATTATAAGTGTATCGAGTACTCAGTGTACTCGATCAATCTGCCGGGTACCTGGTATTCGGTAAAATTTTGACTTTGTACTCGGGCAGTACAAAGTAGTTGTAAAAATTTGCATTATTTTTCATTTAAGCATAAAGACAAAAAATCAACCGTATTTTAAATTTCTGCTCGATAGTCGAGAGTCGTAGAGGTATGCACGGGCCGAAATTTTCAGGCCCATGCCCGGCCCGTGCAAAAATTGTATTGGCCCGGCACAGCTCGGTATAAAAGCAAAAAGTTCGGCTTCGGCCCGGCCCGTACAAAAAATTTTCTTGGCCCGGTGCAAAACCTAAAACGGCATAAGCCCGTCACAACCCGGTTTAACAGATAAATTTTTGCCCGAGCCCGGCCCGGCAGGACTGAAAATCTACAAAACATGTCGATATTTCTGAAGCAACATAGCGTCCTAAAATTAAAATTATTTAAAAAGCACACTTACTTATATACATAGATTTTATTTTCAGATTATGATCGAAATGGATGCGATGCAATGCAAAATATCGACATTTTTAATGACCCCTCAACAATTTACATACCTAAACACGGATTAAAAAAACTGACTTAGACAATTATATTCAAATGAAGATTCAGTAAGAGAAGAAAAATCAGAGAAGAAAAATCCGTTATAGACAGGTTCCCTCCTTAGCAGGTACATCGCCTGTTGTATATGTATTATATTCTTTTTGTACGGATCAAGAAATTTTTCCGTTTAAGGCAGATGTACGTCATAGGCAGGTTCTATTTGCCAGGTTTAGTTGCTTGGAAAGTTCAGCCCATGCAAACGTCTAGACGTCTAGACTGAAGGAAATTTAGGCCCAGCTTTGTCCAGAAAAGAGAAGTCGCATGCCCCGGAAAGAGTGATGACTATGCCCAGACCGAGTGTCGCGAATAAAAATTGGCTCTCTTTGGACAAGGGCCCACTTGGATGCACTTATCTTCACCAAACTTTAGATTCATTTAGACCTTGACATAAATAGACGCTGCTCACGTTTTAGTGTAAATAGCCCAACAGGTGGCGCTGCTATGCTACTTTTTTCATCATTATCACGATAATTATTTCTCAAGAACTAACGCACGGATTTTCGTCAAACTTCAGATTCAGTTAGACGTTGACATAAGTTGATTAGGTTTTGGTCTAAATCTCCCAACAGGTGGCGCTACTATGCTGCATTTTTCAGGATTTACACGATTTTAGCAATAGTCTTATTTCAAGAATTAATGCACAGAATTTAATCAAATTTCATATTCAGTTAGACCTTGATATAAATTGGTGCTGATTAGTTTTTGGTGAAAATCGCTCAATAGGTGGCGCTGTTATACTGCATTTTTTGCGATTTCCGCAATAGCTCTATCTCAAGAACTAATGCACGTATTTTCATCAAATTTCAGATTCAGTTAGACCTTGACATAAATATACGCTGATTATGTTTTAGTGTAAATAGCCCAGCAGGTGGCGCTGCTATGCTACTTTTTTCATCATTATCACATGATAATTATTTCTCAAGAACTAATGCACGGATTTTCATCAAACTTCAGATTCAGTTAGACGTTGAGACATAAGTTGTTCTTGATTAGGTTTTAATCTAAATCTCCCAACAGGTGGCGCTGCCATGCTGCATTTTTCAGGATTTACACAATTTTAGCAATAGTCATATCTCAAGAAATAATGCACGGAATTTAATAAAACTTTAGATTCAGTTAGACCTTGATATAAATTGGTGCTGATTCTTTTTAGTGTATGCGAAACCTGTGTGAGATAGAAGAAAGTTTTGGGATTGACACATTCGACTAGTTTTGATTTATACCGTAATTTCGAGCGTATACGCCGCACCTCAGTCAATTCGATTTCCTACCAGAATTTATTTTAAATAAAATGTGACTTACTTCTGCTTAGCACTTATTTGACTTCTCATTTTCAATAAAATTTCCGGTTTGAAAAAGACTTAACTAAGGCGCGGGCGCATACGCGCGAAATTATGGTAAATAAAATCTTTCAATAATGCGTTATTTATTCATTCTTTCATAGCTTGTCTCTCCTTTCCCCGACCAAAACTTCGTAGACAAATTAATTAAAATAAAATGAGCCCAGTGTTTGATAAAAACATCATTTCTAAAGAAAACGCAAAGTGAAAACATGAATGTCGTTCAAGGATTTCTATCACAATAACGAAAACCTTTTTTAAGAGAAGAATTTCGCCATTGATTAAAATGCGTGAAAACTTTCGCTCAGTTATATGAATTCTATATTACACCATCGTCAGTTCGGTAATCATGCTTTTTGAAAAGCGCCGAGGCCATATAATATACGGAAGCCAGATATAAATTATTTATTGAAAGTGAATATGGAATATCGAACAAGAAAGGAGTGAGACATTATTGTTGTTGTTATTATTATTATTATTATTACTTTCTTATATCTTTACAAGAAGAAAGTATTGGATTCAGGACAATTTTCGACTTCCGGTTTTAGACGGATATATACGTTTTAGAAGGTCCTGAACAGGATTTGACGGTTTTTACAAAATGTCTGTCTGTGACTGTGTGTCTGTCTGTATGTGACAAAAATTTCGTTGAGATACCTAATGCAAGAACTAATGCACGAAATTTAATACAACTTTATATTCAGCTAGCCCCTGATATAAATTGATGGTGATTAGTTTTTGGTGAAAATCGCTCAATAGGTGGCGCTGTTATGCTGCATTTTTTGCGATTTCCGCAATAGCTCTATCTCAAGAACTAATGCACTTATTTTCATCAAATTTCAGATTCAGTTGGACATTGACATAAATATACGCTGATTATGTTTTGATGTAGATATCCCAACAGGTGGCGCTGCTATGCTACATTTTTCGTTATTATCACGATGACTGTATCTCAAGAACTAATGCACGGATTTTTATCAAACTTCAGATTCAGTTAGACGTACAAGAATGATGAATTTGATACTTTTCAGACTGTAAATATCAATGTTAAGAAAAACTGATTTAAATCAAAGCGTTACAGAAAAAAAGAAAAAAAAATCATTTGATTCAAATCAAACTTGACCAATGACTCAAACAATGACCTTTAATGTTATTAAGAAGGTAATTTTTAATCTAACATAAATGATGACTTTTATTTTAACAAGAATGGTGAATTTGATACTTTTTCAGACTGTAATTATCAATGTGAAGAAAAACTGGTTTAAATCAAAGCTTTAAAAAAAAATAATAATAATAAAATCATTTGATTTAAATCAAACTTGACCAATGACTTAAACAATGACCTTTAATGTTATTAAAAGGTAATTTTTATTATTAAGGGGCTGGGAAAGAGAAGCAATATTATATATAGAAATTAAAAATTATAATGTTTGTTGGAGTTGAAGATTTTACTTCAATATCAGTACAGATAAAGATGTAATATTAAGATAAATAGACAGAAATTTCAAATTAGTTTCCTTGATTAATAAAATAAATTTAAATCGATCACAATCATGAAAACATGGATGATATTTTTTTCATTGATTAAAACGTGGGAACTAACTGGTGTGCAACTATTTGAATATTATTACATCATGGTCATTTAAGATTTTCATTGAGAAAAAGGCAGAGGCCATACAATTAAAAGGAAGCCAGATAAAAAAAAAAAAACATCCAATGAAAGTAAAAATGGAACTTCTACAAGAAAGCAATGATTTTTTCTTTCTTTTTTTCACATAAGCAATCAAGTTTCTAGTTTCTAGTTATGGTCGTCCTTGCACTGTAAAAAATGACCAATGTTTCTTATTTTATGAAAATATGCTATAACCACGAAAGAAAATATAATAAAATGTTCTGAGTTACCCGAAATTTCAAATAGCATGTTACATTGTCTTTTGAATCCCCAGAAACGAATACATTTTCAAAATTTAAAGAATAATTTATAAACACAAATTATTTTTAGCTGCCCGAATTTTTCAGAAACGTTTCAGAAGGGTTTTTATAGTGTATTAATTAGTGTCCTCAGGCTGGAATACCTGTTTTTCGATTGTTATCCATTCTCAAGTACACGTTTTCAGCCGCATAAGTTAATTTATACATGAAAGAGTAAAGAAATAATCTTAATTTTAATGTTATTGTTAACGATGTTAATTTTGCATGTTTTTCTGTTAAACATTTTTTTTGAGCATGCAAATGTTTACTTCAGAATTGATAGCATTCGAAAAACAGGTATTCCAGGATGAGGACACTAATTAATGCACTATAAAAACCCTTCGGAAACGTTTCTGAAAAATTCGGGCAGCTAAAAATAATTTGTTTTTATAAATTATTCTTTAAATTTTGAAAATGTATTAGTTTCTGGGGATTCAAAAGACAATGTAACATGCTATTTGAAATTTGAGATAACTCAGAAGATTATATTATATTTTCGTTCGTGGTTATAGCATATTTTCATAAAATAAGAAACATTGGTCATTTTTTACAGTGTGAATCTATTGAATAATAACTTGCACCGCCATACATACACAAAAAAATAATGCTAAATGAATAGGCTAAATAATAAAGCAATCATATTAATCTTTGATAATAATTTTACTTGAGTAAGTTAAATATTAAAATAAATAAACAGAATTAAAAAAAAAAAAATCGTTTCCGTAGATCCGGTGGTTAAAAGTAATCACAAATTTAAAGCTCTAGAAAAGAAAAGAAAAAAACAGATTTTTGAAAATATTTCTTATTTTATTAAACCAAACAAAATTTTTTAAAGAGTTAATCACTGTTATACTAGTCACTATGATCGGCACGGCCGAGAAAAAAAAAAAAGGAGGAGAAGAAGCAAGCTTGGACTTAACCCGGCTGAAGTCTAATGAAAGTAAATTCGGTCAGAATCCGGTCCGTAAAGAAGTAAAAAAAAAAAAAAAAAAATCGTTTCCGTAGATCCGGTGGTTAAAAAAAGTCACAAATTTAAAGCTCTAGAAAAGAAAAGAAAAAAGCAGATTTTTGAAAATATTTCTTATTTTATTAAACCAAACAAAATTTCTTAAATAGTTAATCACTGCTATATTAGTCACTATGATCGGCACGGCACGGCCGAGAAAAAAAAAAAGAAGAAGAAGCAAACTTGGATTTAACCCGGCTGAAGTCTAATGAAAGTAAATTCGGTCAGAATCCGGTCCATAAAAATCTTTAGTTTAAAAAAAAAATCGTTTCCGTAAATTCGGTGGTTAAAAGAAATCACAAATTTAAAGCTCTAGAAAAGAAAAGACATACAGATTTTGAAAGTATTTCTTATTTTATTAAACCAAACAAAATTTTTAAAGAGTTAATCACTATGATCGGCACAGACGGGAAAAAAAAAAAAAGTAAGCCCGGACTTTACCAGGCTGAAATCTAATGAAAGAAAATTTGGTCAGAGTCCGGCCCGTAAAGATCTTTAGATTTCATATTCACAAAATTATGACTAGATTTTTTAAATATATAAAAACCGTTCACAATTTCAGAAAAAAACAGGACCCTGTGGAAAAAATGTGGACAGAACCTTGCTAGGTTCCAGGAAATGAAGATTGATCCCAAATGATATACAGAGCAACACTACAGAATGTTGGATGCTGCCGTCATAGTCCTGGCCGTCAATAGTATTTGAACAAGAAACCGCCCATTTCCATTATGTTCTGGTCATTCAGACAGACTGGGAGTCAGCTGTGGATCAGTTCCCTAGTTCAACGTCCTCTAGATAGGGAGTCTTATAGGGGACGTAGATGCTATCGAACGGGAACGGGAAACTCGAAATGAGTAGCTTGAACTCACGTCAACAAATAGAGTTTAAAGGGAAGCTGATAAATAAATAGAATTTAAAGGGGTTCGTGCAAGCAAGAAAAATTTAAAGGGACACAAATAAACAGATTTTATAGTATAGTCAGGGGTCTGTCCAGACTTTATTCCCAGGGTCCTGTTTTTGTGAAAGCTTTTTATATTTGTGAAAAATCTAGTCATAATTTTGAAATGATCGTTATATTCCGGTTCTTGTTTATACATTTTTAAGAAGGTATATGGATGTAAAATACATATATTTTGTTTATATATGTAAAAGTGACAGGTCAGATTTTACTTTTATATGATTAAGTTTGTGAAAGGTTCAGTTTAAAGATGGAAAAATTTTGTAAAAAGCCTATTTTTAAGGCAAAGAATTTTGTGAAGGCCGTTGTTTTGAAATGAAAAATGTTGTGAAGGGCCTTGTTTCGAAATGAAAAATTTTGTGAAGGGCCCTGTTTCGAAATGAAAAATTTTGTGAAGGGTCCTGTTTTGAAATGAAAAGTTTTGTGAAAGGGTCCTTTTTAAAGGACCCAATTTCTTCCTAAACAAATCCCCGATAGTAAAACTCCAATTATTCGAACTCCAGTCATCCGGATCGATATACTAAGTACTCCTTGCAAACTTTTTCATTTCTAAGGAGTTTTTAAGCAGTCTGTATGAACACTGGATAATATATATTCAGGGGTCTGTCCAGACTTTTTCCCCAGGGTCCTGTTTTTGTGAAATTGTGAACAACTTTTTATATTTGTGGAAAATCTAATGCTAATTTTGTGAATTTGAAATGATCGTTATATTCAGGTTCTTGTTTATATATTTTTAAGAAGATATATGGATGTAAAATACATATATTTTCTTTATATATGTAAAAGTGACATGTCAGATTTTACTTTTAAATGATTAATTTGCGAAATGTTCAGTTTACAGATGGAAAAATTTTGTGAAAAACCTATTTTTAAGACAAAGAATTTTGTGAAGGGTCCTTTTTTAGGGAAAATAATTTTGTGAGGGGTCCTGTTTTGAAATGAAAAATTTTGTGAAGAGTGACTTTAAAGGACCCAATTTTTTCCTAAACAGATCCCTGATATTTTACGAAAATAATAATAATAATAAGTATGCTCACAACTTAATACAAGGAATATTAAAGGAAAATATTAAGAAACTGGTCAAGTTTTATTTAAAAAAGCATTATCAAGAAAACCTTGTATGCGCACTGTTCAACTGTAAAAGAAAAACATAATTTGTTCCTCATTTAAGTTTAATGACATGCGTAGAGAATGGAGGTCAATGTATAGAAAACGAAATTCTGCGAATGCCGACTTCCGTTGCAGACCAATAATAACAAAACAGTAACCATGGAGAAGGGAAGATGGTGACTAATAATAGGTCAAAATCTTAAGTATGTTTTTTTTTTAATTATGCACAAACGGGTAGGTTCTGGTTGTTGATCAGTGAGATCTCAAGTTCCCCTCGCTAATGTTAAACCTATGGGCGTGTGATGCATTCGTATGTTTAAAATATCTCCTCGGGAAATTTATATTTTTAACTTCTTTTTTCTGTGTACTCTTATTGATGGATCTCTCTCTCTCTCTCTTTTTTTTTTAAGTTGTCAAAACATTTCTTATATATATATGCTTAATTTTATTTGAAATATTAGAATCATATTCAGTTTCCCTAAGATTTTAACACATAAAATTATAAATTAGCAATCTATTTTTTAATATTTTGACAACTAAGAGAAAAAAAAGAAAGAAAGAAAGAAACATCTTTTAAGAATTTGCTTTTTACACTCGTCAAAAAACAAATATATATACGAAATACGACTGAATTTTGAATATCATGTATCTAGGAAATTGTATATTTTATGCAACAAAATTTTAAATACAATTTGTTTTCATTGAAAAATTTTAACATAACTGTAAGTTTGTCTGCTTTTTTTATTCCCTAACTTGTTGCACAATTTAAATTTAACCAAACCACAACCAGAAAAAACTCTTTTCTAACTCTTCTACATTTAAAAATTCAGCTTCAGAAGTAAAGCTTGGGAAAGATTTTTTTTTTTCTGCTTTGGTTGAAGACGTCACTGCCAGAAGCAAAAATTCTTTGTCCACTAAACGATAGTTGAAAAATCATTTATCGAATTTTTTTTTTACGGCAGTTATCGCGGAACAGACAGACAGACAAACAAACAAACAGACGGAAACCAAAAACTTTCCGGGTCTCTACAATGAGCCCCAACTGACGTTTCGGCAACAAGTAATAATGGAACTTTCAACATTTTTTTTAAAACCTGTCTTAATGCATTACAGAGCTATATATATAATATCTTACATAATAGCGAAGTAGGAGAAAGGGCAACATTCCTTTTAGCTTTATTGTAGCACTCGATTACAAAGCACGGTTTTTTTTAACAAGCACTTTTATCTCAAACTAGTTGTTCTAACCCTGAAGCAGTACTATGCCCTTTCAAAGAAGCTCTAGAATGAACTCTCAGGTATGTTGTAGTATCAGAAAACATTTTATACGAAAGAAAGTAATCTATCCACGTTCTATTAAAGAATCTACCTTTTTTTTTTTTTTTTTTTTTTTTTTATGATGGAGAAGAAATAAAAACGTATATTAAATTAATGCGCAGTAGTTTCAAAGGTCGTATTCTCTTTTGTGTATAACATATAAGTTACTAGTCGCCACTCCCCCATAAGGCAATAAAATATGAAAAAGTGCCCATTAAAATTTTTAATCGCGTTGCCACCTTGGTAGACTTTTTTTTTTCTAATTTCTATCTCTCACTGTAATTTGGGACCGCCTTGTCAAAAAACGAATGGGAGTAAAAGGAAATAATTTATACTCATGTGTACAGTAGGAGCCATAAAGAATGGGCAGGTGTTTCTTGCTATCCAACAGTAATTTGACCAACAGTGACGTCAGCTGCCCTTTCCTTACATTTTACCTTTGTGTTCGTCTTCGATAAAATTCAGATTTTCAGCATCGTCCTTCACGCCGTTATAAGAACCGATTTGGCATGCTTCCAATTTGGATTTAATGATGGAAGGAGCAAATTTCACCACAGGGTTCTTAGTTCTGATTCAGAAAAAAAATCGGATCGCCTTACGAGCTTTAATAAGTAATTTTGATTTTAAAAAATTTATTTCATATTTTTTGAGAGCATGTGATTACCAAACAGTAAGCCGGTTTCGTTTAAAATAATATAAATAGTTCAGCATATGTTTCTGGCTCAAATACCATAACGAAATTAAAACTTCATGAATAAATATAAAAAATAATACAAATAAAACACAAATTTAACAGACATGTTTTCGAACTACGTGCTTAAAACATTGAAATTAAAAGAATAAAAAAGTCTGCTATAAGTGGCAAAATCTTTCACGATTTCTTCGGCTATCAACTCCTGGCATGCGGTTAATATGAAAATATCGCTTTTAATAGATTTCAAAACTTTATTTGAATACATTACAGATATTTTTCATATAAAAATGCTTTTTGAAGTTGTTAGTGGGCAAATTAATAAAATATATATATATTAATATTAAACGTAAAAAGTCGATTAGAATTTCCAATTTAAAAAAAAAAAAAAGTTTTCATCTGTATTCCGTAACCCGGATTGGATACCCCAGTTATTTTAACGGAGTGTGAACGGTTTTGGATTTAAAAAAAATATAAAACTATGTCAAAGGATACCGCTTTGTGGAACTAGGACGACATTAATTTTTTTTTTTTTTTTAATTTATCACATCTTTCTGGTATCTGTGACATTTTTTACCGAGGAAAAAACGAAATATAAATAATCAAAATTATAATTAAAAAATAATAATACTTTAAAATTGGCACAATTACTACAAACCGATAAATTTATTTGTTTCATTTGAAGATAAACAAACAAAACGAACCTTAAATCCGAATGAACTTGAACCAATCCCCTGATAAAGCCATTAACAAAAGTCATTAACATGTTTCAAGAGCGTTGGAAAAACAAAAGAAAGAAAAACTGTCCTTGTTTTCGGGCATGCACTCTTTAATTCTTCTGTTTATTATCTTAACGAGAGAGATTAAAATAAAATACGCGTAGTTTTACTCACTATCAATTAAATTATCTCGAACACACTTCGCTTATTTTGCTATCGCAATATAAGTTACTAAAAATCTTCTATGGATGTCGATTAATTCAGTATCGAATAATTGAGAGTATACTGTAATCAGAGTATTTAGAGAAAGATAGGTAAAGTATCTTCTGCTATTATATTTTTGGAATTATCAGAACGAAATACGAATGAAATTAGATAAAAAAAGTAAAACTGTGTCAAAGGATTCCGTTTTTATTATAACTAGGACAACATAAAAAAAAAAATGGATTTATTTGTTGTAAACTTTTTTTAAAGGAAAAACAAAATATAAATGTGTTAAAAAAGGCACGATTACTCCTTGTTAATAATTTTATATTCTAATTAAAAACCAACTCTTTCCAACTCACAATTTTAGCCAATTTAACCAATAACCTAGACTTTAACACTTCAACAAAATTATTAACATGTTTCAAGACCTTGGAAAAACAAAAGAAAGGAAAACTTTCCTTGATTTCGGCACGCACTCTTCATTTTCGTTACCATTATAAGTTACTAAAAAAAAATCATGTAACGATGTCGGTTAATTAAGTGTCGAGTAATTGAGAGTATATTGTAATCGGATATATATATATATATAATAAACTCCAATGGAAAATCACTTACAGAACCATTATCACAAAAGCCAATCAAAATCTATAAACCACATAAATTCAATACTAGAAAAACAAAACTTTTAATTGTTGGCAACTGCTATAACGAAAAATGTTTAAATTTAATAGGAAAAGGCTGTTAGATTTTTGGTTTTTTATCTCTCTGTATTAAAATAATACGATTTTTTCAAATTTTATGATTTTTAGCTTCATAGTAGGTATTCAGCTATAAGTACACAAAATTTCATGCCTGTAAGTTATATAGTTTCTGAGAACCGGCTCTGTGACGGACAGACAACGAAGCCGGACTAATAGGGTTTCGTGAGATGAACGAAACCCTAAAAATTAAACACAATAAAAGAAAAATGCAAATATGCAAAACTAGGAATATCTTAGGGATTCGTCAGAGGAACTTCATAAGAATAATTCATAGTAAGCATATGTTATTTCGTCTCTCTCTATATTTATATATATCTTACCGTAAAATATTACAATAAAATACACGCAGTTTTACTTACTATTAATTAAATAATCTCGAACATTCTTCGCTTCTTTGTTGTCGCTACGAGTTACAAATCTAGTGAGAGTATCTGTTAATTGAGTACTGGATAATGGAGAATCTACTGTAATCAGGATGCTTAGATAAAGACAGGTGAATTTTCTTTTGCTTTTTTCGAATTATTAGAACGGAGACCGAATGGTTTTAGATTAAAAAGTAAAATTGTGTCAAAGAATATATCTAGGACAATACTATAAAAAAAAAATTTTAGATTTATCGCATCTATAACATTTTTCAAAGGAAAATAAATAAATAAATCACAGATTCTTAAAAATAGGCACAATGACTTTAAAATGACAATTTTATTGATACAAATAAACAAAACGGATCTTAAATCGGAATGAACTTGAACCAAACTACTGATAACGTCATTAGCACTTCAACAAAGTCATTAACATGTTTCAAGAGCGCTGGAAAGACAAAAGAAAGAAAAAGCTGTTCTTGTTTTCGGGCACGCACTCTTAATTCTACTGTTTTTTTTTTTTTTCTTTATCTTACCGTGTAAGATTCATAAAATAAAATACGCGTAGTTTCACTCACTATCAATTAAATAATCTCGAACACCCTTCGCTTACTTTGTTATCATTGCCGAGCTATTAAAAATCTTGAACCCAAAGATCATCTGTGTTGGTAAACAGGCGATAACACCTTGGCGCACTTCAGAGTAAAAAGCTTTGAGCTGTAGAACACGCCAGTAACGCGGTGTTATGTAAAATATTAACGAAGCTTATCACCTAATCCGTAAATCACCCACGCTCCAAGGACATAGCCGTAAAGAAAGAGCTGAGAACTTTTTTTGGATCATCGTTTCTTTGTTTGTATCTTGTTACCTGAGGCCTTATTATACCGGTGGTAGAAGGTCGTAAAGCAGATCGAGTTCAGTGATAGACTTTAACTTTCTGTTCGCTTGACCTGGCGACACGTGGAACTGTATTTATGAACTATGGGCCGAGCATATGTGTGTGTAAGTCTTAGGTATCCGGTCATAGGATTACGCCGGATATGATGTCATATTATTATCAGGGTGTTTTTAATCCAGAATTACCATACCTGAATTTTTATTTTCATTTTGTAGCATGTTCTATAATGATAGAGAGCAGATTTCCAAAAAGTCACTTATAACGTCCCCAAAAAGTCCAAAAGTACATTATGCCGGTGGTAGAAGGTCGCAAAGAACGTGGAAGAAGTCCATTATAAAATCCCCAAAAAGTCCAAAAGTACATTTTGCCGGTGGTAGAAGTTCTCAAAGAACGAGTAACAAGTCCATCATAAAGTCCCCAAAAAGTCCAAAAGTACATTATGGCGGTGGTAGAAGGTCGCATAAAACGTGGAAGTCCATTTATTATAATATAAAGTCCCCAAAAAGTCCAAAAGTAAATTACGCCGGTTGTAGAAGGTCGCAAAGAACGTGGAAGAAGTCCATTATAAAGTCTCCAAAAAGTCCAAAAGTACACTATGCCGGTGGTAGAAGTTCGTATAGAACGTGGAAGAAGTGCACTATAAATTACCCAAACTGTCCAAAAGTACATTATACCGGTGGTAGAAGGTCGTAAAAAAGATCGAGTTCAGTGATAGACTTTAACTTTCTGTTCGCTTGACGGCTTGACCTGGCGACACGTGGAACTGTATTTATGAACTACGGGCTGAGCATATGTGTGTGTAAGTCTTAGGTATCCGGTCATAGGATTACGCCGGATAGGATGTCATATTATTTTAGACACACTATCGGAGTGTTTTTAATAGAGAATTACCATACCTGATTTTTTATTTTATTTTTTAGTGTGTTCTATAATGACAGGGATGAGACTCCCAAAATGTCCATAAAGTACATTATGCCGGTGGTAGAAGGTCGCAAAGAATGTGGTCGAAGTGCATTATAAAGTTCCTCAAAAGTACATTATGCTGGTGGTATAGAAGGTCGCAAAGAACGTGGAAGAAGTCCATTATAAAGTCCCCAAAAAGTCCAAAAGTACATTATACCGGTGGTAGAAAGTCGTAAAGAAGATCTAGTTCAGTGATATACTTTAACTTTCTGTTAGCTTGATCTATAGCGACACGTGGAAGTGTATTTATGAACTATGGGTCGAGCATATGTGCGTGTAAGTCTTAGGTATCCGGTCATAGGATGCATAAAATGCATCGGAAACGATTTTTTCCCATAGAACATAATGTAACGGAATTATTTTGTTTGTCCCTGTAAACGAGATATAAACGCCACACACTTCATTCTCAATACCAAACATTCTATAATATAAATATCATATAAAAATTTCATGGCAATCCGAGTATATTTACGAGAGTTAGAGTACGGACAGACAGACAAACTGAATTCATAAACACTCTTCCAATATGTTGGAAAATGCTAAATAAGCCCAGGGTTCGGCTGGTATACTCTCTTACTCAGACACACTCTTGAAAAGTGTTTAAGCCTTTTTACAATAAACAGGGAAATATAAATACATTTTTAAGCAAAAAATGGGAAGATCGATATTTTCTTCATTTTTCGAAAAGCTAAGAGTACCGATTTCACTTACATCAAATGGATAAGGTAACCATAACCGAGGTTTAATGTTTAATCCACGTTTAAATCAGACACGTGATACCTCTAAATTCGTGATACTTTAAATCATGTTAAGATCAGACTAGACATCATACTATTGCTATAATACAAACTAAAACAAAACTACATTTTTCGACTTTTCGCATGGTCGCAGTTTCTCACGCGACCGTGTGTAAATATGAAGTGTAAAAATATCTGTCTGCAAATGCAAAATGCAAACAGATATTTTTACAACTGAAGAAGTGTCCGAGAAATTTTCCTGCAATACGTGGTTGTTTTATTATTTTTATGGTGTCGTAACAAAATTATTACTTCCATATGAATTTGCATTTATGTCTGGAGAGGAAACATGACATTCAAGGACATGATATTAGACAGATGTTCCCCCAGGTATAACAAGAATGAAAAATTCTGCATCAGGCATACATTACGAAACGCTTTCTAACATTAAAAGTTACATTACAAAGAAATCTCATTTTATCATGCAATGAAATGAGATATCTAAATAAGCAACATAAAAATCACATACCGTATATACTCGCGTATAAGTCGACCCCCTAACTTTTTAATGCAAATTCTGCAAAAAATCAAAAACCCGCGTATAAGTCGACCCCTTAAGTTTTTACTTCAATTTTGCATAAAATCAAACCAAAGTTTTCACTTTCTCCATATGGTAGGAGAGATTTCCCAATGCGAAAAAGTGGTAAGTAAACAAAAACAAATCAATGAAATATATTTTAATGATAAATTATTATTATTTGTATATTTTAAATATTATTTTATTATTTTTACACATAAAAAGCCAGAATTTTGGCAATATGTGAAGTTTTTTTTTTGTTGTTGTTGTTTTAATTGACTCGCGTATAAGTCGAGTTGAAATATCGTAACATCAATAAAATGCACCGCAAACGATTTTTCCCCATAGACCGTAACGTAACAGATAATTTTGTGTGTCGCTGTAAACGAACTAGAAATGCTACACATTTCATTTTCATCTCAACAACATAAACATTTCATGGCAATCCGAGTATATTTCTGAGAGTTAGATGCACAGACAGACAGACAAACCGAATGCATAAACACTTTCCAATTATGTTGGAAAATGCTAAATAAGGGCAAGGTTCTGCTGTTGGGAAAATAGCACTTTTTTTGTTATTAAGGGCACGTTTTGTAGTCTTAACGGCAAGTTTTGAATTCTTAAGGAAGTTTTTAGACTCTTAACTTGGTGTGCATAACATGAAGCAGATGCATGCAAATTAGGCCTATAATAAAAGACCCGTTCCTTCAAAGCGCCTGACAAGCTTCAGTATCCCAGCATATGAAACGGGCCCTTTTCCCGAGCAGAATTTCTTCAATGCGCCGGTTGCTGATTCCCCCCGTTCTTGTAAAAGCGCTTAACCAACAACGCTTGATCTGGTAACGATAGCATGCTGCTGGCATCGAATGAAGAATCTAGGTGCATCGAGGGTTTTATTGACAGCATGATTTGGATAAATCTGCTTTATATTAGACATGCCAGCGTCATTTATCAGTGATTTTTTGAACCGCAACTTTTTTATTATTAAAAAAAAATCCGATCTCCCCATAATCCCATTTATGCAAACCGCAATTTTTTAGCATGATTTGATAATTTTTAATGACAAAGTTTTAACGAATTTATGGCGCATTCGGTATATACAGGGGGATTATAATTAAAGTTCCACTTTCAAAATGCTGTAAAAAACGAACCACTGGTCAGAATGACTCAAATTTGAACTGAATATACTGGAAGAAAGGTGTGGCATAAGATAAAAAAGTTCCAAAGCGTATCACTAGATGGCGCTGTAAACGGCATACTGTGCAAATTAAAAGACACTCATGCGCAATTAAAAACCGAATCATTATATGCTTTTTGGCTCAATGACAATTAAAAATCGATTTCTTCCATTCAATGCGGTACGACCTTGCCGTGATGGATCGGCTTTCCATTTCCACTAACAGCAGCACAACTGTTGACTGATTTGGAAGTCATTTTTTTCCGTCAAACAACCGAAACATGCATGCACATTGAACAGTACGGTTGGTTTACTGTGCAACTCATGCCAAAGCCGCCGTATTTCGATTAAAAATGTCACTTGTAGCCGAATCCACTTTCGTTATACTGCTTACAGCGCCATCTATTGATACACTTTGGAACTTTTTCTTTCTTATGCCATACCGTTTCTCCCTTCTTCCAGTATATTCAGTTCAAATTTGTAGTCATTCTAACCAGTGGTTCCTTTTTTACAGCAGAGTTTCCCCCAGACAGTTTCAGAAGGGTGCTGCACCCTGCCTGCCCTTTGCTTTACAAAATAGCACCCTTCTTGCCCTTCATAAAATAATTAGCACCCTGCTTGTCCCTTCAGTAAAATAATTAGCACCCTTCTTGCCCATCAGTAAAAAAAATGCCCTTTCTCTTTTTTGCCAAAATTTGCTTCCATACTAAAAATTGTTTCAATGTTGTCTTGAAAATAGTGCCCTGACTTTTAAATATCAAAAGTGGCTTTAAAAACCAAAATAATACCTTTTAACAATTAAAAAAATGTGCCCTTAAGAATCCAAAAAGTGCACTCAAGAATCCAAAAAGTGCCCTTAAGAATAAAATAGTGCCCTTTTCTCACCAGCAGCACCCTGCCCTTTTTTAAACCTGGGGGAAACTCTGTTACAGCATTTTGAAAGTGGGACTTTAATTATAACCACCCTGTATATATATCTTCCAATTAAACAAGAGAAAAAGATACCTGTTTGGATTATTTGAGTAAGTGCCAATCAATTAAGCTAAGATAGTGTTGTCAAATAAAGTTTTAACAAAAATCCACTGAACGACGAGAATCGGCCTGAAAATATCACCGACGATGATTTCTTCAAAACAAAAGAAAACAAAGTTTAATTAAAAAAAAAAAAAAAAAAAAAAAAAAAAAAACTTGTACCCCTTGAGGAAAATGAAAGCAAGGTCTTAACTTTTCGGGCCTAGAGCTTATCAGGAAACACATAACAAGCAGAAGAAAAAACGCACACGATGTACACATCAAAATCGGCGGGATTTTAATTATCGCTGCCGGTTTTATGACCTTTCTTACACACGCAAAGCAATTTATTGAAAATCGTATACTTCCTGATCATCAGAAAAGACCTTCAATTTCTTTCTTTCTTTTCTTGCAACTTCAATCACAATGCTACTAACTCTATTTAAGAAAAATCGATCATTATACACCGAAGAAAACTATCAACGCGCTGAAGACCTGCCCAAACTTTCAATAACGTTAGCATTGTTGTGACCATAAAACGCTTGGAGGTAAAGAACTAAAAATAATAAATCAAAATAAGAAGATAGTGACATTCCAGAAATACTTGAAATAATGTATACCAAATTTTAATGATCGAAAGCGGTGTACACATCATTTTTTTTTTTTTTTATCGCTATAACTATAAAACGTTTTTGAGACAATTATGTTTTTACAAAACAATAACAATAGAGAGGAAAATAAAGAGTGTATGAATAATTTTACACAACAGTGAAGTACAAGTTCTAAAACACTTTTCCTTTTTTTTCTTTAAATAGGAAATTTCCACAGATAAAAACGGGAGAAACTCGTAATGCTAAAAAAATATAAAAAACCGAAGATTGTGCTAAAATTAATAAATAAAGTCTCTTGTCAAAAGCGGGATAATTGGCAGCTCTGAAGTTTGTTAATGCATAAAATTCAAAGACAATGAATGATTAACATTTTTTAATTGTTCTCTCAAGCATTAAAAGAAAAAAAAATTTAATGAATGTATGTGTAAAATACTTTGCATCTCCAAAAAAGAAATCAAATTCATTAAAAGAAAACCTATTTTTTCCGGCAAGTTTTTTCCGCTTTCGCCTTGTCACCTGCCACTGGCGACTTTTTTTTTATCAATAATAATAATCGTGTTACTCGAAGACTGACAGAAATCTAACACAAATATTATTGTTTAGAAATAGTGAGGGACAGTTTGACAATATAATAATAATTAAAAAAAAAAAAAAGCCAAATTCGAACGGATTACTTTCTGATACATTACTGAATTTATTTTTATTCCTAAACGCATAAAATAGACAGGTGTTGTTCTTATTCAAAAACCATGAAGTCATTTTTCCGATAAAGCCAAAGGATCTATCAGAAAATGCCTACAAAGTTGGCGTTTTGAACCAAGTTACAGGGCACGAAAGCCATGACAGAACGATGGCCAGGGTGTAACGCATTTATCGAAAAATAGAAAACACTATTTGATTCCAAATAATTTCAATGGTTATGGCAGTGGTGTTTTCACATAGAACAACGAGGTCCGTGAATGCATTTGAAAATTTCGCGCTGTTAAAAAGTTTTTTGCTTGTTTTGTTTTGTTTTGTTTTGTTTTTTTATTATCGCTGAGGTGGAAAACGTTAAATTTTAATAAATAAATAAATAAATAATATGAAAAATAAAAATACTTAATTTGTGATTAAAAAAAAAAAAAAAAAAAAAAAAAAAAACTCTCGATCTAGAATTGAACACAGCAACAGATAATGTGTGAATTCCCTCTGAAATATTTCCATCGCCGATTTCAAATATAAAACAATATACCCAAAAATGCCTTGAAAAAAAAAAACCCGAATCAAATATGGCGACTCAAATAACTATGCATACAAAAATAGCCGACCACAATGGACCGTAAAAGCTGAAAAGTTTAACTCAGTTTGAGAGGTGTAAAAGTTTATAAGAACGCACAAAAGAACAAAAAAGAATATCTCTATTGTTTGTGAATAAGTATATTTGGATGAAAGAAGTGTGAGCGAATAGAATAACTTCCGAAAAGATAAATACTTCCGGTTTAATTCTAAAAGAGGAAATATTGAATAAAAATAATCTGGCCGCATAAAAGAAAGATGAATATTAGTAACTTTATCGGCGAATTCAATTCCAAAATAAATGCTAAATCTTTAAACCGTAGCGAAAATTCTAAGATTAGAGTCATTAAAAAATGCTTGTCACAACTTAGGTTCTTTGTATACAAACGCCATTGTGTAATTGTGACCGATTAACTATAAATACAAAGGTCGATCCAGATAAAATTTGGGGCCTATTTAGGGCCCCTTCGCAAGAAGCTATTTTATTTAATAAAACAGATTCCTTCACAAAAATCTATTTTAATAAAATGGGTACCTTCACAAAAATCAATTTGATAAAATGAGTCCCTTCACAAAATTCCTTTTAACAAAATCGGCCCTTTCACAAAATTCCATTTCATAAAAACTTATTATTTATTAATTATTTATTATTTTGTGACTTTTAAAATGGGTGCAAATTCCCAGCACACATTGGGAGCACATTTGGAACACTTTGATTCAAAAAAAGTGTTCGATTTACCTTAATGTGTACTGAATGTGTTCCGAATATGCTCCGCTATAAAGAAAGTATTCTGCTCAGGATATCTGTTAAATCTAAACTTGTGCGAACACATTTGAGAACGGATTGGGACTTGGGAGCACATTTAGGCACACTTGTGAAATCATCGCTTTCAAAAAGTGCGCTAGAAAGTGTGGTGAACAAATGGAGTGTTCTTAGAAGTACTCTAAAAACTGTTCATAAAAGTGCGCTTCAAAATGTTCTAAAAAAGTGACAAAATAAGTGTCCAGAAAAGTGCATAAAGATTTGCTTCGCAGGTGGTTCTCAAACTCCCTGCTAAATAACGCGAAGCATTTTAACCACTTTTTAAATACAAAGGCATGAAATTGACATTCCTGACTATTGAAGGGATTCGTAATCGAAGAACGTTTTCCATTTTTTGATAAATAAATTACTTATCGAGTTATAAGCGATTCGTATCACGTAACGACAAATTTGTAGCACTTTTTCGCGCTGCCCCGTCCTGAATTCGGCCCAAAACGCCTGACAGTATTTTCTGAAAAATCGTTTGCCTTTACCAAAACAGGGAAACGAACATTCGATTACATAGTTTCTGAATAAGAGAACACTTGCTAATTTCACCCATTTCCGAACAAAAATGAATGATTTAAAAATATGTCATAAAGTAGCCAGTTTGAATTTGAGAGCAACCTTAATTATCATTTATTATTTGTAATGACATACACATTAAAAAATGACACACATTAAATGACTTGCATTAAATGACTTACACATTGACAAAAATGATTTCAGAAAACTGTCAGAAAGTAGCGTAGACACTTTGGATTTGAGAACAGTCTTAATATAGAAATTACAATTCCTTATGCTTATTATTTCTTCATTTTTATACCCGGTGTGCACCTATAATTTTGGATATCTTTTTTTGAGAGGGGGGGGGGATTAAAAGTTATTAAGGATTATTATACGCTGGAATGGCTGGAATATACGATAATCGTTTTATTGAAATTTACTTCCAACTTGGCTAATTTTTAATACGATTAAAATGAACATTTGTTATGTTATAATTAAAAATTAACATTTGCCAAAATTAAACAATGCTGCTTAACACTAAATATATCAACATTCGGTCATTTGACCAATACACTGGAGAAAAAAAAATGTTGATTTTACAGTATAAGCAGCTGGGATGCCAGTATTATAATGCAAAATGAACATTTTTTTTTTTTTTTTTTTTTTTTTTTTTTTTTTTTTGCAGTGTACTAAATAAAAAACGTTTTGAACCCGAAATTTCTTCAAAACATAAATCAAATATAAATCCCACAGAAATAAATTAAAAATATATATATATGTATTGTGAATTAATTTTAAATAAAAATTCTGGTGGGAAATCATTTTTTTAAAAATAAAACTTTAGTAAAATCCCCGGTATGTTTAGTGATAACAAATAATTCACAAGAATAATCTCTAACAGCATAAATAAAATAACAGTGAAGAGACATTTCTATGATTTCCTTCAGCAATTCCTAATGATTATTTTCATTAAATTAATCGATACAATTACTGGCACATATCGTTAATCTGTGCAATTAACCACAACTGTGTTTTTTCAGCGTAGCTCTTGTCACGTGAGGTAAACGTATTACATCACACCAGTTTCAGAGGAGTGTCGCGCTTTGCAGCCAATCAAAAACATTTCTTTTCGGAAGGGTTTAGTTTTTTAATTAGAATAGAATGCTGCATGTGGAAGGTAGAAGAAAGAATCATAAGTTAATCTACCATAATGTACTCGCATGTTTTTTGCGATTAGCTTTATGTACCAGAATTAGGTGAGGTGGAAGGAGGGGGGGGGGGCAAAAAATATGCTAATTATTGTTTAAAGTAATTTCTTATATTATTTTTTCAGAAGGAAAACTTTAATTAAAAAAATGTATTTTAAATTAACGTAACATTTTTATAAAGATCCAATAAAATTAACCCCTTAAGAGACTACTTCACTCAGACGAAAACACCCGCTCGCTAATGTTAATCCTATGGAGGAAATATTTTAAGATATCTCGTTCGCATTTCAATATTTTTAAATGATTTTTTTTTTGTTTTTTTGTTTTTTTGCAGTGGATAGCTGAGGTCAATCTCTATGCACGCTCCTTTCTACTTTTACTTACCCATCATACGTAGTATAGGGTAAGTCTTGTAATCGTTTTGAAAATCGAAAAAAAAATTTTGACGGATTTACACGTTTCAGACACTGGAGATTCCGAAAAACATATTTTTAGAAAAAAAAATTTGCCGTCCGTCTGTGTGTGTGTCTGTAAACGCTCTATCTCCCGAAAAAATTGAGATAGAGACTTGCAATTTGGTATGTACTTAGTATGTAATAATGGGAAGAAGCCTATTTCATTTCAATAACCTCGATTAACCGGAACTATTTTTTTCGGACTCTCGAAATATTCGTTCTGATAAAAGGTATATAAAAATTTTCGAAATGGCTTATTTTAAGAAATGAATATAAAAGTCAATAAAAAAACATAAATTTTGCATAAAGCATGAAGTCGATCGGATAATTAGTTGCCGAGATATTTGGAATCCTATTTTCCACACTGTTCGATTTTTCATGACCCTGTATTTCATCCAAATTTCACTTTAAAGATATATTTTAATTGGAAATTTGACGCTTAATCAGATGCAATAAACCGCTAGTTTATAGGATTATTATTTTTGGAGTTATAAGGAAAAACCTATTTCAAGCAATTCAGTAATCGACCCTTTAAAGTTTATGACGTCATCAAGCCACGATTTTATTTGAATCGCAATGCATTTTATAAGTAGTTTACACATTTTTATTTTAATATTTTACATTATGCATATCCATGATGGGTAAGTAATACGGTGGCCCCCAACGACTAGTTTCGATTTTGGTTGCAGTTTTTTCTATTGAGGATACTTTCACTTTCAAAACCGGTTCCGAAAGTGAAAGTATCTTAATTAAAAAAAATCAAAATTTTTTTTCGAAAAAGTACAAAGGAGAGTGCATACAGATTGACCTCAGCTATTCAATGCAAAAAAAAAAAAAAAAAAAAAATCATGTAAAAATATTGAAATGCGAATGAGATATCTTTAAAAATTTCCTCCATAGGATTAACATTAGGGAGCGGGTGTTTTCGTCTGAGTGAAGTAGCCTTTTAAACGTCGTGCTCGATACATTCACGGGCAGTGTAGGCTACTTTTTTAAAATTCAAATTGTTTGATTCCCAGCAGTTTTTTAAAATAGTGTAATTGACTTTACGATCGCATTATTTTATCTGTCATTAAGTAATCCGAATATTTCTACTTAAAAAAAATGGTGGCAATCAAGCAATTTGAATTTTTAAAAAAGTAGATTACGCTTATCGGGTGCGGCGATTAAGGGGTTAAATGCAATTTCAGCATTTCTTAACATTGTGCTGTCCTCTAAAAAAAACCCATTTTTTGAATTTTTCTCTATAATAAAGTCTAATAAATAATTTATAAAAAATTAAACATAGCTAAACAATTACAGCTTGTTCTGACTAAGATTTTAATGTTGAGCATTTTTCATTTTATCACTTTATTGCAAAATGGCGCCCAATTATGCGAAAATTTGAAGAAAAAAAAACACTTTTCCAAAAATTAACCCATGTTACCTGAAAAAAAAAAAAAAAAAAAAAAAAGACACCTGACATAATCAGTTGAAAATGTAGCATTTTATTACATATTAATGATTTAAAATAAAAATAAATAAAATAAAATAAAATTTTCCATATATCATTCTAAAATTCTATTATAACAAGAAAATCTGTAAAAATGAAGTTCATGTTTTGCCAGAATTCTGCAATTGTTAACTTAAATTATTTTAAAACTAAATAATCCTTAGGTATTTTTAACTGTTTTTATTATTTTAATATGGTGCATAAAAACAGAATAAAACAAACAAATTGACTTTTAGTGAAATATTTCATGTTTCTTTTTTTTTTTTTACATTTTACTGTGGGTTTTTTTTAGAGGACAGCACAATATATAATTTTAAATTTCAGAAAAAGGAATTACAATACAATAGGACTATGGGATGCATTGTGCTTGTATTTGCTTTGCTACCCACACATTTTTGTTTGCAGTAGTATAAGAATAAAATGCTACTTTTTTTTGGCAATTTTTACTAATACAGTAGACTTTCTCAAATTCCAGGGGTCGATGCAGGGTTTTTTTTCTTGGGGCCCCATTTTTGTGAAAAATAACATTTTGTAACGAAAGTTGCGCGATTTTACTTTTTGGATTTTGGTTATTTACTTAGCCTTATTGAGAAAAACTACAACAAAAAAAAACAAAAAAAAAAAAAAAACCATACGGCTTGGCCTACAGGCACAGGTAGATTTCGAAGACGCAGACCGTCGGTCGCCTGCTAGGTGGGAATTGCGGAAGAAATGACCTTTTTGCTAAGGGTGGTCTCATAAAAAACTTGTCAATATTAAAGTTTTAGATAATATTAAGAGGATTTATAATAAATTTAAGCAGATTTGATATCTTGTGAATTCACGAAGTTAGGAATTTTTTTCTTCTAACCCCCCCCCCCCCCCCTTTGGGGCAATTTGTACAGAATTATTGACGTTATCGTGCCGATAAAAAAGTGACATAAATAGATAGATAAAAGTTTAGAACTGAGGGGTGGTTTTGGGTTCTGGGAATCATAATCGGTGTAGATCTGCAAAAATTTTTCAAAAATTCGAACTTGGGGGAGAATGTAATAGGTAGTATTTCTTACGAAATCTACCTAAAAGTACAAACGTACAATGTTAAGAATCAAGCTCAGATATCCTATGCAAAAATAACAAGAAGAAGAAGAATTTAAAAATATTAAAATGCAAGCGAGAAATTTGAAAAGAGCGTTCTCATAGATATAACATTAGCTTGCGGATGTCGCCGCGTGGCTATTGTAGGCCCTTATGCAAGGCTTAATTTCTAACAAAAAAAGTACCGGAGCCCTAATATTCTTCAGTACTAATAACCGTAGCGTGCCCCCCCCCCCCTCCCCCGTCACTCCCAATCTGCATATTTATATTTCATACATTCTATGTATTTGCACAATTTAAAGCAATTTTTTTTCTTTAGCAAAATAAAAAATTTAAATATATCTATCTGCATTTACTGAGCTGTCAATTTTTCCACTTTTTAGTTATCACTCCGACCGAATAGAAATCTTTGCCTAATTTTAATGTTAATGAATCGCAGAATTCTACGATTAAAAAAAGTAAGGATTGAGATTCCGAAATAGTGTTAACACAAAAACAGAATAGTTCTCAGCTATGCATTTTTATGAAAAAATGAATGAAATTTTCAAAAATTAATATTTATATGCTGAAGAATCGAACAAAGATATGGACTTCGATATGGGAGGAAAAGGGAAGGATAATTTAGGCTTTGGTTTTTCGGAAGAGCTTGCACTGGGCTCCGGAGCCCAGTATTTGTGGGCTCCGGCGCAATTTAAGCCCTGCCCTTATGACAATCCTTTATAACTCAAGATGCAATACATTTATCGGAAAATGCAAACCACAATTTATTCCAAATCAGTTCAATAGTCATGCCTGCCAATTGCATATTTTTACGTTTAGAAATGAACCCGTGAATGTTTGGGGGAAATTTAGCGGTTGAGCGGGAAAATGTAATTTTTAAGAACTAATTTAAGTGAAGTTAGAATGAATTGATTTTGTTAATTAATGTTGTTATTTTTATAACACTTCTTCTAGAATAAGTACACCACACAGTCATATATTCTGCAAATTTCAGGTTAAAAAATTGCGGTGTGCCGCAAAATTCTTAAAAAATAAAGATGTGCGCTAATCAAAAAGGGTTAAAAAATACTGCTTCATTGATATAGTTCCACTAACGTGATTTTCACAAACTAAATAAATAAATAGAAGGTAAATAGCACGTAGGTAAAAAGAGTTCGCGGTGTGTCGGTGAGGTCACATCATAGAGAACGAAAATGGAAAACGTTCGGGGGGTGAGCGCTCAGAGAACATTCAGTCTTCTAGAAATCGTCTTGACCTCACTCGTTCAACTTCGACCGGTTTCCGGTCGCAACTTTTTTTTCCGCGAAACTTTCCCGCCAGTGCGCGCCTTTGTTCGGAAAGCACGTGGGTTTCTGCGGTGCGTGCGGTAGTGTGGGAATAAAAACTGAGGATGGATTTACGATTATGATAAAATTTTGATCGTTCAAAAGATTGTAAAATTATGTTTTTAAAATTAAAATTTTGCCATTACAATTTCAGAATAAAAAAAAGAAAAGAAAAAAAAAATCTAACCATTTAATTTTTTAATAAAATTTTGTCTATTATCAACATAAAACAACAATAATAATAATGAAAAACTTAATCATTTCATTATATACTAAAAGTACTGCTTATTTGCAATTTTTTCAATATTAAAATAATAATATTGACAGCCAGTAGTATTATAAAAAAAAAAAAAAAAAAAAAAAAAAAAAAAAAAAAAAAAATTGATTGTTCCGAATATAGAAAATTATGTAAATAATAAATACTAGTTTTAGTTGTGTGTACTTCTTAAAATTACAATTAAAAATTTTGCATTTTCAATTTCATAACAAGTATTTAAGGTGGTTGGTTCTGAAATAGCCTGCTTAAAATTGGTAGGCCTGACTATTGAATCAAAATGAGTCTTGTTATAAGAGATGGTTGTCACGTGACGACCTTTTTTTTTTTTTTTTTTTGTTGTTGTTCCGGAAATTCTGTTCAAAATGCCAACTTTAACAGTATTTTTTGAAAGTTCAAACCTTTACTCCAAAAAAAAAAAAAAGGAAAACGTTATTCGATTTTATAATTTCATGCCTTTTTAGGACAAAAATTGCGGTTTTCGTTAGTGAGATTTTCAGTTAGTGCGGTAAAATTTTTTACATGCTCCCTAGATTATTGCGGACAAAATTTCAATTAGTGCGCAAAACACAAAATGTGTTTAATTTTTTTAAATAAAATTCGAAGAAAATGCCGAAAAAAAAGAAAGGCAACAGGACAAAATTTCAATTAGTGCGCAAAACACAAAATGTGTTTTTTTTTTTTTTTTTTTCAGCATGATGTCGAATATTTCTTTTAAATAAAATTTGCAGATAACGCCGAAAAAAAAGAAATGTAACATTAAAAGATTCTACGTAGCTTTTCAAAAATTGGAATTTTTTCGATTTTGTTTGTAGGGTTTTTTAAATCAGAATACTTTTACTTTCGGAAGTGAAACTATCTCATAAAAACAAAATCGGCAACCTGCTAACAAAATCGAAAAAGTAAAAAACGACTAATGTTTGTTGTATGACCTCAGCTATCCAATGCAAAAAATTCGTTAACAAATATTGAAATGTAAACGATATATTTTAAAAGAACTGTCCCATAGGATTAACATTTGCGAGCGGAAGAGGTGTTTGCTTCAGGTGATAAACTAAGTGCCGGCCCTGCAAAAGCGTAATGGATTACTACGTCCTGGGAATTGGGTATGATTTATTTGTTTATGTGGAATATATCCCATTCACCACTCCCCAAAACAACAGAATAACATCTTTAAAATTAACAAAATAGAAACTTCAGCGTAAATCAGAACTTTAGCACAATTCAATTTTCCGCACAACTTACACAAGTTAATGAAGAAAGAGTTCAAGCCTTCTATTTAAAATATTGATTTATGCATTTAGCTACAGGATCAAACCGACATTGAACATTAGACGCGTACCTTGATAAAGGAGAGATAAACAAAATAAATTGATTAGTCATAATAATATTATGACAAAATTTAATTGCTTTTATACAGGAATATAAATAAAATAAAATAAATCATTTATAGGGGGTGGTTGTGGGTTCTTTTCTTAAAGTCCATTTTGTAAAAAGTACAGTTTTGTGAAATTTATTAAATATTTTTGTGAAAAATTACATTTGTAACGAAAGATGAAATCCAGTAACTGAAATTCGAACCAAGCATTTATTTTATTAATAATAACTTTTTTAAATCCTTTTGCCAAAGTTTTCCTTTCTGATGAACTTGTTTTGTTTGCAAATTACACATTTTAAAACCCAACAAAATAAAAATAAATTATGAAAAGTGCGTTTTTGTGAAAGGGCTTATCTTATTACGAGAAATTTTGTGAAGGACCCTGTGTTATTAAGAGAAATTTTGTGAAATGACCTTTTTTTTTTTAATAAAGAGGGGTTTTGTGAAGGGTCTGGTTTTATTACATGAATTTTTGTGAAGGACCCTGTTTTATTAAATGGATTTTTGTGAATGGAACAAAATAGACCCTAAGTTTTGCCTAGATCGACCACTGATTTACGAACAAAAATAAGCATAACCTAAAATATAAATAAATAAAAAGGAATAAAGAATGAGTTAAACGTATAACCCAAGAAATAAATTTTTAAACGGGGGGGGGGGGGGTGATTAAGAGCGGAAAATCGTGGTTCTTTGGAAGATTCTCATTCCTCATATTAGATTATTTTTTAAAGCAATAGTATCGCCTATATGAACTAGAATAAATAAAACTGACATAATAAAACTCACAGTTATGTGAAATTTTTACACAATAGAAATTCTAGAATCAAATCTAATTCGAAAGAACTCGACGAAATCGCAAAAATCTATCCAATGTAGTGAAATTTCGTTATAATGGATTAACATTTCGTGTGTAAGGAAATGCTAAACATTTCGTTACAGAGAAATTTAAGTTACATCGGATTTCGTTCTAACGGAATTAGCATGTGTAGCAATTAGATTCGGGCGAATAAGTAAAACAATTTTACAACAAATTAGAGAAATGCAAAATTATCAATCTTATAAGATGTACAAGACAAAACAGTTACTATAAATTTAAAGAAGAAAAAAAAGAACAAGAAGAAGAAGAAAGAAAAAAGCTGGAGATACGCCATTTATTGCTGTCTCCTTACAAAATGCTATTTTTTGACTGTCATCCTTACTCCCACGAGCAAGGAAAAACAATTCACCTTTTAATCAATTCCGTCTTTTTACTTTGCCATAAAAGCAGAAAAACTGCAATATTACGGAATCATTGTACCGGAACACACAGGTAAAACTCGATATCCGAGCTGTAAGTTAAAATCATCAGTGCCCCAACAACAATACATCATTTCTAATTCTAGTAATTAATTTTTTTAGATATAATTAAATAATAAATATTATACATGCTCCTGGGAAACATTTGATCCGAAATTTTAAAATAAAAATAAATTACTAGATTTAAAATAATTTGAATAAAATATTAACCAAATGCAGTTTGTAAAATAAATAAATAAACACACAGAAAAAACACAAATACCGTCTTAATTTATTTGTGTTTTCTTTAGCAATTTTTAAATAATCTTGTTAATAATATTAATTAAAACAGAACCTAAGTAAAATCAACATTGATTAGAAAATTTATACATGAAGTCCGGCGACGTCCATTAAGACATTAATAGTTTCAGAGCTTTTTATAATTCGAATTTTTTTTCCTCTTTTACTTACATCACTAAGCTTATTTTTTGTTGTTGTTGTTGTTGTTGTTGTTGTTTTTTTTTTTTTTTTTTTTTTTTTTACAGAATTTCCCTAAATACTAAATTATGGAAATACAAACGGTGACTAAAAGAAAAATAATATATTAACATAAAATAATACTAATTAAACTTACTTTTTTTAAAAATAATGGATAATTTACATTTTAGTAACTATAAATTATTAATGATGATTTGAAAATGAAAAAAAAAAAAATGTATGTAAAACATTTCACTATTTTTGAAAAAAAAAAAAAAAAAAAAAAAAAAAAAAAAAGTAATATTCTATTTTCAGCTCAAGAGTGAAATTAAATCGTCTGCGAAAGAATTATCAGAGCCATGGGGGAAAAAAACAATTCTTTATTTTGTGTTCTCACTCAAACATTGGCAGGTTAGCCACTAGTGATTATTATTATTAATCATGTTTTGTACTTTCAGTTTTCAATTTTAATTAGATATATAGAGAGAGAGATATATAAATATTTAAGTTACATTAAAGTTTCTTTGTAATTTACAAAATAATAACAATCACTGATACTTATTATTCTTTTGCAACTTATCGAAAAATGATGTTACGATAAGCTGTAATCGGAAAATCATTGTTCGGAATAATGATTTCAGTTCACACCTACAAAACGAAAATTATCTAGCCTCAAAAAATGGAGTGTTCAGCATAAAAGAAAAATCGATGTAGTAGGAGGGGGATGCTATTTAAAGAACCGTGCATTTCCCTCCATTTACAGTTTTCGACTATATCATCAGTTTCTCACACAAAAAGACGCTACCTGTCTCTAGTAAACAAACTCTTGTTATTACGATTTGTTATTAAAAATGTCCATGCATTAATACATTAATACACAATTAACCTACATTACCTAAATAAAAAAGAAATGTTTGAGAATACAGTTTTTTGCGTATTATATCATCTATTTCTCACACCTGTCTTCCATAAAAATTGAACAAAATTTTGTAAAATATAATTGGTTAATTAAAAAAAAAATCATGCATTCTGATAGATTAATACACAGTTAATTAACCAACGCTCCCGAAATTAAAAATATGTCAGTAGAATCAAAAGAGTATTCACATATCATGTTACTCACACAGGAAGACGCTACCTGTCTCTAGTAAACAAACACTTAATATTGCGATTGGTTATTAAAATATACATGTATTAATACATTAAAACACAATTAACCTACATTATCTAAGTTGTGTGAAATTTTTGGGTATTCAGTTTTTGACATATTATATCACCTATATTTCTCACACCTCGCTTCCATAAACATTAAACAAACTCTTGTAAAATATAATTGGTTACTTTAAAAAAAGTCATGCTTTATATTACATTAATATACAGTTAATTAACCTACCTTCGCTAAATTAAAAATATGGCGGTAGCATCAAAAGAGCATTCATATATCATGTTTCTCACACAAAAAGACGCTAATTGTGTCTAGTAAACAAACTCTTGTTATTAAAGTTATCCATGCATTTTAAAACATTAATACACAATTAACCTACATTACCTAAATTAAAAATATATCAGTTGTATGAAAATTTTAAGGATGCAGTTTTTGACGTATTATAACATCTATATTTCTCACACCTGTCTTCCATAAACATTAAACAAACTCTTGTAAAATATAATTAGTTAATTTTTTTAATAATGCATTCTAGTACATTAATACACAGTTAATTAACCTATGTTCCCTGAATTAAAAATATGTCAGTAGCATTAAAAGAGATATATTTTTCTCACACATGAAGATGCTACCTGTCTCCCATAGAAAAGTTCTTGTTATTACACATGGTTAATTAAATACGTAGGTATAGTAATGCATTGATATACAAATAATTAATTTACATTCTCTAAAATTAAAATACGTGAGTCGTATTAAAATTTTTGAGGATTTCTATTTCATTTAATTAAATAAATAAAATTTGAGTAAAAAAAAAGTACACTTTTTAAAATATTCTAAATATGTCTCAAGTTCTCTTAGAAACAAAATATAGTATAACATATTAATAAAAATTGATAACTGAAATAATAATCCAAGCGATTTCATAGTTAAATTATAATTAATCTCCGCAAGTTTTAATCAATTTTACGTATCTGAATATTATAAAACAAATTATGTAGAATATGATTTGATATCTAACCATTGCAGTAGATACTTCATGTTAGACGAGAAATTTATAGTTTTAAATGCCTGTTTAATAGATTAAATATTTTAAAATAATAATAATAATTAAAATCATTCGCGAGAAGAAGAACAATTCAACACATAATAATAAATTAGAATGTGGGTTTAATAAGGCTTTCAGATATACGTTCTATTAAAAATATGGATTTTCAAGAATGGAATTGACAATTCAATTTCGATTTTAACTAATCCAGTATTTACATGGAAATATTCAGGTGATCTCGATGTTTGAAATAACTAATATTGTGAATCTTAGAAAAATGTCTGATAACATATTCTTAATCAAATTACTTATATAACTTAATATAATTACTTATATGATCTCTTATATAATTTAATATTTTCAAAAAATTATTTTAATTTAAAATTATTCAAGAAAAGAAAAGCCATTCAACGCCTAATAATAAATTAGAAAGTGGGTTTAAGAACTTTTGAGATATACTTTCTATTTAAAAAATTGATTTTCAAGAAGGGAATTGACAATTAAATTTCGATTTTAATCGAGTAAGTGATCCCAATTTTTGTAATATTTTGAATCTTGGAAAAATATCATATTCTCAACAATTTAATATTTTTAAAAATCATAGTAAGATAACAACTCATTAATTTAGCATGCAGCAAGACAAATACATAAATTTTCTTACCTTGAGAACTAGTCTTTACAGCACATGGTTTCCAATCACGTTGTTGTAGAGAAATCACAAGATTCCAAAACAAATTTCGAATGTTCACAGAGAATATTCCAAGAATAGCACAAAAATACTGAAAATATCTCTTCATCAAAAACCACACCAAAGCAGATGAAATAATCATCAACATGGGATCTTTCCATAGATCCGACATAGTAATCACCGAACTCAAAACATACATAGCCACGAACAACAATCGAACTGCAAAACCATCTACCAAGCAACTGAACTGACTGAAGCTTCCATTTACCGGCGCGCGAGTTCCCTCTTCAAAGCATCGTTCGATGAAGGAAGTGACGTAGGGTGCGACTCCCTGCCTTCTGATTGGCTAATGATACGCAGAAGAAAAAGTTTACAAACGTGTTTAGGAGTATTCTCTGCTTCACCGATTTGCGATTTGTCATCCTCAGTAGTTTTTTCAATTTTAAAAACTAAAATCTGATTTAATCTGAAAAATATTTAGAATATAAATGTTTTTAGAGAATTTTAGTATTTTCTTGAGAGAATAATAACATTTAATAAGGATAATAACAAAGTTCATTATTTAGTTTTCTTTTCTTTTTAAAGAAGAAATCGTCTGTCAATGACTCTGCACTTTTCTTATGAGAAAATGCAATGTTAGGAAAAACGTTATAACCAAATATACATTTTTTTTTTTAAATCTAAAAATGCTTTTACAAATGATTTAACTTTTATTTTTCTTTCTTTTTTTTTTCTGAAAACTAGACAGACATACAAAATGAATGTTCGTCAAAGCAGTAATTATTGATATTTTCTAAAAAGATTAATCGTTTTAATAAATTAAATACAATTTTATATATTTAAATAACAATAATAAATCAATACGCAATTTAATATATAGTTAATATATAATTTCATATATTTAAATGAAACGAATTTTCGTAATTATTTTTAATAAACTGGATGTTTATTAAAAAGATTAAAACCGTACATTTAATGTAGTTTTTAAAATTAAGATGTAAGGATTATTTTGTAAGTAAATCAGCACTGTTTTTATTACGTCGAATACGAATAATAATAATGATGATGTGAATAATAATAATAATAATAATGCAAGTCAAAATTTATTTTATTTTATTTTTATTGAAATGGAGATAAAAGTATAGCATGAGTATTATTTTTCTATTCACGCAAAAATTATAATAAATAAATTTTTATTAAAAAAAAAAAAAAAAAAAAAAAAATGTTTATTTAATTAAAAATTGTAAATATTTATTAAAAATACTAATTTAATAAATTAAGTAGGGTAATTATATATATAAATAAAACTCATTTTTCTTCTGCTTTTTTTTTCTAAATTAAAGGACAATGATTAATTTATAAATAAATCACAATCGTTTCTATTACAAATAAGAATATTGATGATGATGATGATGATGACGATACAGTTGTTACATTTATTTTACTTTATTTTGACTGCATTTAAGATAAAATAATGGCATGAGTAATTTCTTTTTCAACCATTTGAAAGGTTATTATAAATTTAAACAAGTTGGAAATTGTACGTCAAACGTGACAAATGAGGTGCGTTCGTACTATAGCTAGTTATATAAATATTCAGATCTTGATGATTTTTAATTCTGTGAAATGAATTATATCGTCTGCAGATTAATTTCTGTCATAAAATAAGTATCTCGGTCGCTTGACGATTAAACCTCGGAAGCTCCTCTAACAAGAAAGCACCGATTTTTTTTTTTTTTTCTTTTAATTCAAATTTCTTAATAAATATTTTTATTAATATCTCCTAAAGTTTTGATTCGATTTTTTAAAAAATTGAAATGTCTCGACAAAATTCTGCAAAGATAATATATCTTAAATTCCAAACCATTCAGTTGGGTAGTTTTTGCGTTGTTATATGCGGACGGACGGACGAACCAAGAGACGACAATGAGTGCTACGTATTTATATAATTACGAACGCACCTAAACATTAGAGAAGAAAATAAATAGACATAAAATAAATGTTCATTAAATTGAAAATAAGACTGTTTATTAAAGTTTATCTTTCTAGTCAATTAAATAATCCAATATTAAATATTTAAATTAAAAAAAAAAAAAAAATCATTTTCTAAATAAATTTAATGTATATTATAAAAAGTTTAATCCGTCCATTATAGTATATAATTTTCAACATTAGAAGATAAGGATTATTTTAAAAGAAAATCGGTGTAGTTTTTATTACAAATAATAATAACGATAATAATGCGATTTAAAATTTATTTTATTTTATTTTGATTCAATTTTAGATTTTAAAAAAATGATAGGGTTCTTTTTTCTGGGATCTCAAAGATATATAAATTATATAGTGTAATTATATATTTTTATATAAAACTGTTTTTTATAATTTTTTTTATTATTATTATTGAACATTCAAAATACATACATTAGTTTTTAAAATTAAAGGTGACTGATTATTTTATAAATAAATCACAATCGTTTCTATTACAAATAATACTATTGATGATTATTAATATTTATAATATAAATATAATAATATTTTTTATAATAATATCTTCTATATTATTTGTATGTGTTTTATTTAAATATATATAATTACACTATATAATTTATATACCTTTGAGATACCAGAAAAAAAAAGAACCCTATCATTATTTTATCTAAAACTGAATCAAAATAAAATAAAATAAATTTTAAATCGCATTATTATTGTCATTATTATTTGTAATAAAAACTACACCGTTTTTCTTTTAAAATAATCCGATGTTATTATTAAAGTTGATCTTTCTAGTAAATTAAATAATCCAATATTAAATATTTAAATAATAAAAAAAAAAATCATCTTCTAAATAAATATCCCAGAAATATTTATGCTTTTCGTAATTATTTTTAATAAATTAAATGTTTATTAAAAAGATTAAAACGTTGACTAAAACTACATTTAATGTAGTTTTTAAAATTAAGATATAAGAATTATTTTGTAAGTAAATCAGCTCAGTTTTTATTACGTCGAATACGAATAATAATAATAATAATAATGATGATGATGCGAATATCTAAAGTTGAAAATTATATACTATAATGCACGGATTAAACTTTTTAATATGCATTCAATTTATTTAGAAGATGATTTATTTTAAAATTTAATATTGAATTATTTAATTTACAAGAAAAATCAACTCTAATAATAACACAGGATTATTTTAAAAGAAAATCGGTGTAGTTTTTATTACAAATAATAATTACAATAATAATGCGATTTAAAATTTATTTTATTTTATTTTGATTCAATTTTAGATAAAATAATGATAGGGTTCTTTTTTCTGGGATCTCAAAGCTATATAAATTATATAGTGTAATTATATATATTTAAATAAAACACATACAATTAACGAAAGTAAAAGTCTGTCTTGCGGAAATAAAAGTAAGCCGGAAAATGCTGTTACATCACAGGCCAGGTGATGTAATTCAGCGACGTACAACAACCGCCATATGACTGACGGCAGGTAGAAAAAGAAAAAAGAGCGGGAAAAAAAGTTATCAGAGCTTTGAGAACAAAGAAATAATTGCGGTTTCTTTCTAACAGCATGCTGGAAACTCTATGTTAGCGTATAGGGAAATTTAAATGCATTTACAGAGCCCGATTAAGGTTATCCGGGGCCCAAGGCCCAGCAGCTTTTCAGCCCCCCCCCCCTCCCCCTCAAACCAAAATAGTAGCTAGAAATGTTTTTTGGGAGTATTGGAAAATGTTCTTGCATTTTATAAACATGCTCATAAAACTCAGGTTAACATAAATTTCCTTTTGCTGTTTGATACGGCAAATATTTTTAATCAGGGGTGCCCAGAGAGGGGTTTGGTGACGCAAAGTGCGTCATAAAATTTATTTATTTATTTTATTTATTTATTTTTTGTGGGGGGGGGGGAGGAATTTAGAGAAAAATAAGTACATTTTGGGGGCGATTTTTAAATTCTTAATATTTCCTTCTTTTTTTTTCCACTAATAAAAAAATTCTTGATTTTTTTAATATAACTTTAAACTTTTTTTCAACATTCAATTTCCAGAAAATTTCCTGTTTTTTTCATTCTTTAAATTCTAGATAAGGGCAATAAGAACCCATTCTGTATCTTGCTATCTTTGAAGGTGCGGTAATAAAAAAAAACACTTGGAATACAGGTGGGAAAATGTTTAACACATGCTGAAAGGCAATTAGGACCACAAGATGTGATAAAAAGAACAGCTTTTCAGAAGCGTCTTTAGTAATTTATTGTCTTGTTTGGCAGGGTCATATCGTATGGTCCGAGGGCCAAAATACATTCTTGATGGGTGGGATAAGAGATAACAACAATATGCATTTCAGAGGAAGAGACAACGCTAAAATAAATTACTTGACCATTTTCAGAAAACTAGAATTTAAGTACAGTATATTTTAGAAATGTTAGAAGAGTAGTATAGTATGTCATTAAAACAATATAAGGTAAACAACCAGTACAGAGAAAAATACTTTCAGCCATTAATTATTTTAGGGAGAACGGAGGAATTTAAAGAAAATTAGATTTTTTTAGGAAGGGAAGGAGGATTAATTACTAGATAATAAGAGTGAAAAATTATAGTGTGAAAGTAAAACATATACAGAATACAGGGGCTTAGAACTATGTTTTAATGGTACAGTGTCTGCCATTTTATAAGAATCGGTTTTAAGATATAAGAGTATGTTGTTAAAGCAGTATAAGGCAACAATTTGTACAGAAATAAACGCTTCAATCCACTGTTTATTTTAGGAGGGAGAGGGGTGATTTAGAGATTTTTTTTTTTTTTTTGGGGGGGGGGATTAAATTGTATGACTAGGTAGTATAAAAAATAAGATTGGGAAATCTTGAGCATTAAGATTTAATCTAAAACAAGGGCGTAGGTACATGTAAATGTACATACACCTTTGATATAAACGACTTGTCTTTAATATTTTAGTCTTCTTAAAACAATATGCAATCTTTATATTTAAGATTCATTTTGTAATAATTTAAAAGATTTTCTTTTAAATACTTGTAAGTAAATATTTGTTTTCATAAAAAAGTAAACTTTATTTATTAAAATATTTCACTTTTAGTAGATAACTTAAATTATATAAAATGTATTGGTATTTACTACAGGATAGCAACAAATAAAAAATTTCTGCTTTTAAGCAGAATTCTTTTGCCACAACTACAACAGTCAGAAAAAAAAAAAAAAAAAACAATTGACACAAATTCAAAAACTTAGTCTAAATGAAAATTTAACATCTTGATTTTTTACTTTAACTCATACTCATAACAGTTTCCAAAAAACATTATCTCAGACATTTAAGTTATGTTTGTTGAAAATTTGAATTCTAATGTATCATTCTTTTTTTATTTCTGGTTATATTAACAATATTTTTTGACATTTTTCATCATTTGGCTTTTTTATATTTGATCGAGATGAAACAAACATCAATCAGATTTTTTGTCTTAATTCTAGAATTTATTAAAATTTATTCCAAATTTAAATTTAGATTTTTTTAATTTCCTGTTTTATGAGATTTTTTTTAAAACTATGATTTGAGACAAGGTCTTTTCTTTAAAAAGTCTTCTTAGAATCTCTAAAACAATTCTTTCCATATTTAAAAATTTATAAAGCATAATTCATATTAGGCAAAATATTATAACTTAGTTTTGCATTCATGCAACCAAATATGTGAAAAAAAAAAATGCTTTAAATTTTGTCAGATAATTCTAAAAACATCTAGTCTTTTCTCTCAGAGAGAGGTGAAAAATAGTTTAATCAAGAGAGTTTAATAATTTTTCTGAATATATGACAACTTCAGTGGCTTAAAAATTGCATTTTTTAAATTTGTTGCTCACATTTCTGAAAATACTTTTTCCAACATAGTAATGTATTTCAGATTAGTGTATTCTTTTACGCAAAATAAGGAAAAAATATGGTTTTCATATGTTAAACCGCATAGTCTACGGAAAGGAAAAAATGAAGTTCATTATTATTTTAATTTACTTCTACTTGTTATTAAACGTTTATCAAATTTGTTTTATAAAGTTGTTCTCCCTTTCCATTTTTTCCAGAATATGTTTTCTATATTTGTTAACATACAGTATGTTTTTTTTTCCAAACGTCGACCAATGAATAATTTCTTAATCGTTAGTCTTAGGTATGTAGTTCCAATTGCAAAAGTATTTAAAATTAGCTAAATAATTATGTTGGACACAATTTGGATAAAACAAATGCAATTATGATGAATAAGTTATAAAAAATAACTTTTTATACAATCTACAGGTCCTATAAGTTATATTCGGTGAAACAATCCTGAAGCTCTGATATATCAAATGAAAAAAAAAAATTCATTTTTCTATGACCAAAACTCACCGCGTTATACGAGTTTAAAATTTGAAAAATTTTCGCTTTTAACTCTTTAACGGGCGGTGGTCACAAAAAAGGACACCTAATTTTAATTCCAAAACTGACAAACGGCACCAAGAATATTTAATTAAAATTTTACTTTTATCAAGTTCCGGAAAATAAGCACGGTTTTATTTTCTAATGAATTCGTTAATAAATTCTGGTGTCAATCGATTATTTCATCATTTTACAAACAGATTTACTCCGCGCCGGAAAGGGTTAACATGGTGCCCGAAGTGATGCGCGGTTATATCAAAATCGTATATTATTTCAGACACTGAGTTCCAATTTTTTCCAAATTTGAAACTCGGTAACTTTTGGTCGTACTAAAATGATTTTTTTTTCCCCGCATGTTAGAGCATGAGGACTGTGTTTCACTAAATATAACTTATAGGACCCAGGGATGAAAAGATAAGTTAAGTTTTGTAACGTCTTCAAAAATGCATTTTTTGAACCAAACGGCGTATAATTTAATATATAATATTTTTCAGCTAATTTTAAATATTTTTGAAATTGAAACTGTTTATCAAAGACTAACGGTTCAGAAATCATCTAATAGTCAATGCTTTAGAAGGTACACATTTTATATTTTTTATAATATGTGTAGATGAAAATTTTGATAATTTTTTTTTAAAGTTTATAATGTATTTATTTGTTATTAAATTATTTTTAAATGAACCATTAAGTGTAATATATCAAGCTATCATACTGATCTCGAGAAACAAGTACTGCCTTGCAAGAGTGATATTCATGTCCTGCGGAAAGCAAGGCACCAGCACTGATGTTGGGACGAATTTAAATTTTCATACCCTCCAGCTAACGAGCAAATGGGCAAAATTGTAATGTTGTTTTCTCTGTATTTTATCTTAGATGCTAAAAAAAATTAATTTTTCTAACATAAAAAAAAAAGATTACGTATATGAATGTAATCATTAAGAGTATTAATCATTACTTCAGTCATTAATATTGCATCATACCTTTAGAATTATATTAATTGAATTTTTCTGCAGTGAAAACTGGAGCTTAGTGAACGTATTAACACGGGTTTGTCAGTCACGACTTATAAATGTGGAAACAATCAGATTGCTAATAATAAAATATATATCTTCATTATTTATTACGCTGTTCAAACTTTTATTTCACGTTTGTGTGATAGTACGTAAGAATACTATTATTAAATTATCTGTAGAATATATTTTACAATTGATGTTCTGTTTATGGGGGGGGGGGGGGGGAAGGTCGATGTTAATGTATGAAGAGTTTGTTTTTTTTTTGGGGGGGGGGGGGCGATTTGCGTCATTGAGTTTGGGGGGAATGCTCACCACTGTTTTAAATGTCTCTTCATCTTAAATATTTCTTTTAAAAAAAATTCCCATAAAAAATATTTTGTCTACAGCAGCTATGCTCAACCTTTTTTCGCGGGCCGCAACACCACTTTGTATAATAATGTAAAAAAGGGGGTACTTAAAATAATAAGATGAAAAAAAAGCAGTAATAACAAATAAAAAGTTAATATAATTAGTAGTGTTGAACGTTTGTCGTAGAAGGAATGTTACCAAAAAATTTTAACACCACTATTTACAAAAAATTTACTTCGGAATGGTTTCTTTTCTTTTCATGCATCTTTCATTTCTATTGAAAATTATGTAGAAATATGCCGCAAAGACTGTTGTTTAGAAATAACAAAGTAAAACTTTTTTCTGCCATTTTTTTCCGCGACAACCCGAATAAGCATTATTAGCGATATGATAAGAATAAAACATAATAATATAGCAATACAACATCACCAAATTCTAAAGGGGAGGGGGGGGGATATTTTCTTTAATAAATTTATCCTTTTACAATGCAAAAACTCTTTATTTATTTTGTAATGAAGAAATATATAGTGCAAATTTAATTTATTTGGAATAATGTTTCATTAGTGCTGTACACCACTATAGCACGAATAGAACTACATGAAAAGAAAATAATTTTTGACTAAGGAAATGACATTTAAGATGTTTTAACATGATTTAAAATTAGCAATTTTTAGAAAATTTAATTAATTTGGAATAATGTTTCATTAGTGTTGTACACCACTATAGCACGAATAGAACTACATGAAAAGAAAATAATTTTTGACTAAGGAAATGACATTTAAGATGTTTTAACATGATTTAAAATTAGTAATTTTTAGCAAATTTAATTAATTTGGAATAATGTTTCATTAGTGTACACCACTATAGCACGAATAGAACTACATGAAAAGAAAAGAATTTATGACTAAGGAAATGGCATTTAAGATGTTTTAACATGATTTAAAATTAGTAATTTTTAGCAAATTTAATTAATTTGGAATAATGTTTCATTAGTGTACACCACTATAGCACGAATAGAACTACATGAAAAGAAAAGAATTTATGACTAAGGAAATGACATTTAAGATGTTTTAACATGATTTAAAATTAGTAATTTTTAGCAAATTTAATTAATTTGGAATAATGTTTCATTAGTATTGTACACCACTATAGCACGAATAGAACTACATGAAAAGAAAATAATTTTTGACTAAGGAAATGACATTTAAGATGTTTTAACATGATTTAAAATTAGTAATTTTTAGCAAATTTAATTAATTTGGAATAATGTTTCATTAGTGTACACCACTATAGCACGAATAGAACTACATGAAAAGAAAAGAATTTATGACTAAGGAAATGACATTTAAGATGTTTTAACATGATTTAAAATTAGTAATTTTTAGCAAATTTAATTAATTTGGAATAATGTTTCATTAGTGTACACCACTATAGCACGAATAGAACTACATGAAAAGAAAAGAATTTATGACTAAGGAAATGACATTTAAGATGTTTTAACATGATTTAAAATTAGTAATTTTTAGCAAATTTAATTAATTTGGCATAATGTTTCATTAGTGTACACCACTATAGCACGAATAGAACTACATGAAAAGAAAAGAATTTTTGACTAAGGAAATGACATTTAAGATGTTTTAACATGATTTAAAATTAGTAATTTTTAGCAAATTTAATTAATTTGGCATAATGTTTCATTAGTGTACACCACTATAGCACGAATAGAACTACATGAAAAGAAAAGAATTTTTGACTAAGGAAATGACATTTAAGATGTTTTAACATGACTTGAAATTAGTAATTACAAAGAACTGGCGGATTTTGTCTTCCCATGAAAATATATAAAGGAACAGCGAAGATGTTAAAAAGACGTTTAAAGAACATCTTAATTAATTTTATAATTATGGATTAATGATTATGTGTTTGGAGCCGCACATAAAAGGTCGCTGGGCCGCAGGTTGAGTATGTCTGGTCTACAGCATTCCAAGTTGTTTTTAGAGAACAGAAAGGTACAGTCAAGGTGTTTATCGAGGTATCCGTTTCTTAGATATCAGAAATTGAAATAAAATATTTTCTATGAGATTTTTTTTTTTCTAAATAACTCATTCATCATTGGCCCGTCTCCAATGGGTCGAAGGCCGTGGCCTAGTTGGCCTTTGCGGTAATAAGGCCCTTGCATTACCTTAATACGTTAATACCACTCCAAAATTTAGATTTTATCATCAGAAGGTTTGAATCCGATATCGGCGTATTATGTCTTGAAAAAATGTCCTCTTAAATTTTAAGTATATTTTAAACAAACTTTTAAAACATCACTTAGGAATTTTTTTTGTTATTTGGGTTTTTTTTTTTTTTAAATAGTAAACATTTAAGAAAGGTTAGTTAATGGACCCACTAAATACCATGGTGCCAATACATATACACACACGCGCGCGTATACAAAGGTGGGGGGGGGGGGGGGTATGAGACAACAATCGCTTATAACTCAAGATATAGTTCATTTATCTCAAAATGAAAAAACTTGATTACAAAACCATTAAAGATCCTCTCCCCTCAAGCGAAAAGACCGCTCGCTAATGTTAATCCTATGGGGAATTATTTTTCTAATATCTTGTTTTCATTTCACTATCTTTAAACAATTTTTTTTTTCTTTTTTGTTTATTATTATTATTAATATTATTATTATTATTATTATTATTTCATTGGGCAGCTAAGATCAATCTCTATGTCCGCCGTTGATTACTTTTTCGATTTTCTTTGCGGATTTTTTTTTTTTTTTTTTTTTTTTTTTTTTTTTTTTTTTTACGAAGATATTTTCACTTTCGGAACCTTCGTAAAAAAATCCGCAAAGAAAATCGAAAAAGTAATCAGCGGCGGTAATAGAGATTGATCTCAGCAATCCAATACAATAAAAAAAAAATCGTTTAAAAATATTGAAATGCAAACGAGATATTAGAAGAATGATGCCCCATAGGATTAACATTACCAAGCGGGTCCTTTCCATAGACAAATTAGATGGCTAATGGTCCTTTCGCGTGAGGGGAGTGGACCCTTAAAGCTGTTCTCAAATCCAAAAGAGCTTCTTTCTGACACATTTCTGAATTCATCTTTGTTCGGAAACGCATGAAATTGGCAGGTGTTGTTATTCAGAAACTATGTAATCGACAGACGTTTTCCATTTTTTTTTTTTTTTTGGTAAAAGCAGAAGATATTTCAGAAAATACTGTCAAAGTCAGCGTTTTGGATCATTTTCCGACGCGACATCACAATAAGGGGAAAAACGTGTCGTCGCGTGACCCGAATCGCTTACAACTCGATAAGTAATTTACTTATATAAAAAAATGGAAATCTCATTCCGATTCCTTATAATTGCTTCAATAGTCAGGCCTGCAAATTACCACGAAAACCCACTGTTACTACAAACAGGCAATCTCTGACAGTTACGTTAACAAACTTGGGTCGTAAATCTCCTAAGTTAAATTTTTAAGCTAATTTTGTGTAATGTTAATAAAGTTTTTAGTTACATTTTGGGAATGATTATGTACCAAGAACTGGAAGGCAACTACATGAAATACTATGTAGCCACAGGTCCGAAACTATGCTTTTTTTTTTTCACGCGGATCATGCATAATTTTGAAATCCCCCCCCCCCTCCTTTTCAAAATAAATTTATAAAGAGAACATTTCAATCCATTCCCTTAGTTTTTATCTTAAATATGAAATTATTGTTATGAAGCATATTAATCTTAATATTTTTAGGAATCCAACCTATTGCAAATACTTCGTTTTAGGTAGATTTCGTAAGAAATACTACCTATTACTTTCCCTCCTAAGTTGGAATTTTTGCAGATCTACGCCGATCATGACTCCCAGAACCCAAAACCACCCCCAGTTCAAAACTTATATCTATCTATGTCACTTTTTTATGGACACGATAACTCGAATAATTCTTCACAAATCTCTTCCAAACTGATACATAAAATCAAGGGGCATAAAATCTCGGTCAAGTTCGTTAATGGGCAAAATGGAACCAAGGGGGGGGGGGGGGCTTTTTGTGAAAACAGAAAAAAAACCCGTAACGTCTTAATTATAATACATATCGAATCCGTTTAAAGTTGTTATTACTTCTAGGAAAAGGGCCGAAAATTTATGTATAACAAATTTTTGATATCATTAAAAATGGCCCCAAGGTGGGGAGGAAGGGGGGTTTTAGAAGAAAAAAAAATCATAACTTCGTCAATTTACAAGATATCAAATCCGCTTAAACTTATTATAAATCCTCTTGCTATTATCTAAAACTTTTATATTGACAAGTTTTTTATAGGACCAACCCTTATAGCAATAAAAAATTAAAAACAAAAAAATCCCTGCCGGCTCCGCCTGCGAACAAGTTAGATTTCGAAATGGGCGGTCCCTTATGGAACCCAATTGCGGCATCATGGCAAAAAGGTCATTTCTTCCGCAATTCCCAACAAACAGACGCCCCACTGTCTGCGTCTTCGAAATCTACCTGTGCCTGTAGGCCGAGCCGTCAGGGATTTTTTATATTATATCTATCTGTATATAATGGAAATCTTGTCATCACGAATAATAACGTCCGAAATACTGAATCAGTTCGAACCTAATTGGGACAGCGAATTGATCTTACACGTCTTTTGATCTTTATCTTGGATGAGTTCGTTAATCAAGTATGTAGCTTTTTTAGTTCGTTTACAGGGACACACAAAGACAAAATTTGTCCTCACGATAATGTTTTATGTATTGCACCAATTCTAACCTAATTGGACAGCGTATTGATCTTGGAAGAATTCATTAATCAAGTATTGTTCTGGTGCCCTTAGGCGATCACCTAACGGAAAAAACCGGCCCTGTTTAAAGCAAAGAGTATAAAATTAATGAATACATCTTTATTTTGGGTTGTTCGATTCTTATGACATTTTTTCGTAAATTTCATTATTTGTTTTTTGTGCTTAACGACGAAACAAAATTTTTTTGGGCGTCCCCTTTTACTCTTCCCCCCCCCCCCCCTCCTCCCTAGTTTCTGCCCTGTGTAATCAAACGATGCCTATTTAGAGGTTAATAAGAATTATAAATATATTTAAAAGAAAATAAAATAAAATCGTTGGTTTACGGATGCCCGCAGTAACGTGAGGATTTTCGCAGTTATCTTTCGGACTGTTATCAGGGCCTGTTTACCAAATAGGCCCGTAAAGCCCGAGCTTACCCACTGAAATACAAAGGGGCCCCCAAATTTACCTTTCAAAATTAATTTTTAGGAAAAAAAAATTCAGTCAAGGTAAAAAATGTATTTTTTCCTTAATTATAGCTCTACTAAATTTTCTCTTATAGATTATTACTGACACATTTATACTCGTTTTTTTTTCTGTTGATATAATAAATCGTAGAAAAACAGTGATTAAATGCAACTTACTTTAATTTTTCTTATGTTTTACATTTCAATTTCAAATGTGCTAAAAATAACAGAAAATTTAATCTGGATAAGTATATATTGTTTATATTCATAAAGAGTGGAGAAATTATATAAAATATGGAGAATAGGCTATTTAAATAAAGGGGAAAGTAATTAGCATTCAGTGATACCAAATTTCTGTTTATAAAATAGAAGCAAAATTGTGTTGCACCCAAGCATAAATTTACATCAAATATTTCATGTCCCTGCATTGTTCCTTGCATTGGCAAATTCTGCAATTTGTAAAGCATAAAATACATTTTGAAGTTCAAATATTAGCACCTGTTCCATATTTGTAAATTCATTTAAAAAAATAATTTGTTATGTATAATTATGCCTATAATAAAATATTTTTTATATGTATATAGGTAGATAGTTTCAGTTTAATATTAAAAGTGTAGTTTACTCGAAATTTTGATTGTAAAATTTCAAATTCTTGAAGCATTATTGGCAGAGTAAAAGGGGGGCCTCCTGTGTGACGTCGGGCTTCCCCTACTTCTAAGTCTTAAGCGGGCCCTGACTGTTATATACGTATTTTATAATATATTTGCATTCAAGATGCAACTTAGACTGTCTAGGGCCCCGGGGAAAGCATCATTCGTGTGTGTGTGTGTGTGTGTGTGTTGGGGGGCGGGGGGGGGGGGGGGCAAGAGAAATTGTTCGTGAATTATGCTTAAGAGACTAGTACTAAACTTCATACCTATATGTATGCATAAATTTCGTATCGGGTACTATTCATATCTGTATACAGAGAAATCACAAGACAGATGGTCACAACTTTAAGAAAAAATACTAGTAGAAAAACTAGGAAGAAGATATAGAGAAAACGATGTAATTCTGGACAGGAGTATTTGTTTGCAAACTTTCAATTTGCTTATCTACGTATATCGTACAATGACTATAAAAGAAAAATGTCCGCAATTGGTCATCATTAATGGTTTTAACTTGTCTAGTTTACGAGGAAAAAGGTCAATAATGAATTTATCTTGAAAACAATGGAATTCTAGTTGTTACAATAAAATTTTAAACACTAGTTTACTAATGATATAGTTTGTGGCGGGGGAGAGGGGGTACAGGAAGCAGAGAGGGGAAGGGGAGTCAGAAAACAGAATATTGCTCCATTCATTTCTCCTCCAGTTGACATGCTCGGTTGCCCACTCCCTGCGGTCGCGACGATGCCTTGATGTTAATCTAACACATACCATCGGTCGGCGAGCATACAGACCTACAGCATGGAGCCGGTTTCGGACAGTCTGAGTTGAAATCGTGGTGCCTGTAGCCGAGCGAAGGTGTTGTTGGAGAAGAGTAGCGTTCATGTTTCGGTGTCTCCGAGCTGTTAACGCTAAATACCGATCTTCATTGGGCGTTGTTGCCCGTCTACGACCTTGCCCTGGTCTTCGGCCTGCACATCCACTCTCCAAAAAACGGTTCCAGATCCTGGAAATGACACTTTGTGACACTCCAATGGCTTGCGCTACTTCGGATTGAGTTTGGCCCCCTTCTAACCTACCAACAATTCTCCAAGCTTCTGAATCTGTCAAATGACTTCGCTGAGACATCGTACTCATCGAAACAAAGCAATCACTGAATGCCGATCATCCTTGTCTTCATTCTCTTTTATCCAGTTGAAAGTCAAATTTCATTCGCTGCCGCTGAAGCGACGTTTTTGACGTCGAACTCAAAATTTGCATACTCCACAGTTTGAAAACCAGAAAAATTTGCATTTGTGATTCTCTTCTTCTATTTTCGGCAAAAAAAAATTCGTTTATATCTTTATTTTATATAAAACTTCAAATATCCTTTAATTGTTTTGAGCAGTGTAGTTCGTTTACAGGGACACACAAAAGCAAAACTTGTCCTCACGATAACGTTCTATATATTGCACCAATTCAAACCTAACTGGACAGCGTATTGATCTTGGAAGTATCTTGGATAAATTCATTAATCAAGTATTGTTCTGGCGCCGTTAAGCGATCACCTACTGGAAAAATTAGCCCTGTTCTGAGCAAAGAGTATAAGATTAATAAATACATCTTTATTTTGAGTTGTCTCCGACTTTATGACATTTGTGCCTAAATATCATTATTTGTTTATTGAACTTATCGACGAACCGAATCTTTTTGCGCCCTCTTTTACTCTGCCCCCCCCAGGGGCATATGCTCCGCTCGCCCCCCCCCCCTAGTTTCGGCCCTGCGTAATCAAACAATATCTAATTAGGGGTAAATTTAATAGGAATTGTAATTATATTTAATAAAGTACAATAAAATCGTTGGTTTACGGATACTCAGTAACGTAAGTAGATTTTCGCAGTTATCTTTCGGACTGTTATATTACCTACACATTTAAAATATCTTTGCATTCAGGTTCCGACTTAGACTATCTAGGGCCTCGGGGAAAGCATCTTTCTAGGGGGTGGGGGTGGGGGCTTCTACCTATCCATGGAAATTGTTCGTGAATTATGCTTAAGTGACTAGTACTAAACTTCATACCTATTATATGTATACATAAATTCCCAATCAGGTACTATTCAAATTTGTATACAGGGTCACAACTTTAAGAAAAAAGTACTAGTAAGAAAACTAGCAGGAAAAGAGTAGAGAAAATGATGGAATGATGGACGGGAGTATTTGTTTGCAAACTTTCATTTTGATTATATACATGATCTCTAAAAGAAAATGCCTCTAATTTATCAACAATAATTGTTTTACTTTTAACTTGCCTTGTTAACGAGGAAAACATCAATAATGAATTTCTCTTTTAATCAATAGAATACTGAGTTGTTATAATACAACTTTAAACATTGGTTTACTAATGATATAGTGCTTTTTTTTTGGGGGGGGGGGGGATACAGAAAGCAGAGAGGGGAAGGGGAGAACCGTACTCCTCTCCTAAATCTTTGAAAATGTAATAATTTTGGTCAATTTTCGCTAATTTTAAGCATTTGGCGCCCTTTTAACGAAAATCCTAATTACTACCATGGGGACCCCTGAAATAAGGGAAGAGCAGCTATCCCGCATGCCTCTGCATTAGTCAGGACCTGTTTACATTTACTAGCAAAAAAAAAAAAAAAAAAAAAAAAAGTTTACTTTTTTATTATTTGGTGAAGATTTCACTAATTAGATGCAAATTTAAATTATGGAAACCTATTAAAAATTCGAATAATCGATTAATAAACTTCGATTAACGCAAATTACAACTTTTAATCAATTCTGACCCCTAATTTAAACATATCTTAAAAGTTAACACTTCCTTGAAACCCATCAAAGCAAATTGACTAGCAACTTTAAAATTTTCGCGCCAAAACAAAATGATTCAGGTTTGTAGAAGTTGACGAAAATAGCTTCATTGTTCTAACAATCGAATTTCAATCCTTCAAAGATTTCATTTCTGGAATTTGGATACAATAGAAGGAGGAAATTTCTAGAATGCTACACACTTTTACTCAAAAGAGGCAATATTTTCCAGAAGTAGGCTTTATCTATAATAGGATTATGAATAAACCTTTGCTAAAACCAGCAAAAAAAAAAGAAATATGTCTATTAATACAATAATTTAGACAGTAAATTGATTTGGCAGTGTGTTTTGAAAGGTATTGTATTGGGATGTTTCAGACGGATTAACTGTTGACTAAAGTTACTTTGATTGAAATTTGTCTATAGTCCAGTGTAAGGTTATTATGGTCAGTTTTCGCTCCATGGGGGCTAAAATAAATTTTTCCTATTTTTGAAGAAGCTCATTTTTGACGTCCTTTGTATGGGGATTAAAATTTTCTCAGTAAATGTATAAAGGAAAGTTTTGAGTTACAGATTAAGTTGAAATGCTTATTGAAGAATAGACAGTATCTTTATGCATAAAAAGATTAAGTGTAAGACAGGGCCGTAACCAGGGAGAAATGTGAAAGGGTGCTATGAAATATTTTTGTGGGGCTAACATTCTTTTAACATTCCATAACAATCCTTTTTGTATGGGAATTAAAATTTTCTCAGTAAATGTATAAAAGAAAGTTTTGAGTTACAGATTAAGTTGAAATGCCTATTGAAGAATAAACAGTACCTTTATCCATCAAAAGATGAAGTGTAAGACAGGGCCATAACCAGGGAGAAATGTCAAGGGGGGCTCTGAAATATTTTTGTGGGACTAACATTCTTTTAACAATCCACATCTTTTATGCAAACTAAATACAGTAATCCCTTAACATTCGCGAGTTTTGATTATTCGCGCACATGAAAATGCGGAAAACTTAACATTCGCGAGAATCGGACTTGACTATTCATGATTTTTTTAAATTATATCTTTGCTTTTTCAGAATTTACAGAGGTTAAAGATTGTTTCCCCTGTGTTTTCTCAGTATGTATTTACAAATCAATTTTCAGTTGTATACTGAAAAAGGAACAAGTGTTACAAAATAATAACAGCAGAAGAATACTCATTGCAATGGGGATATTAGAAGTGGTAAGGTAACGGCATCTTCAATCTATTAATTTAAAATATGCTCTGCTGTATGGAGCTGAAGCTGCATGCATTATCATCTCTTTGCGAATAGAAAGAGAGTTGAAATCACTTTATTTAAAGAAAAAGAAACCTATGCTTTTTAGTTGTAATTATTTCTTCAGTCAGTTAATTTGAATTATCGTCATTAAATTAATTTCATAAATATGAATATGTGTGTACATTCATGCATATATGTTATGCATAACGTACTGTTAATACATATATATCCTTTTGTTTTCTTGAAATACTGTGCCACTATAATTAAAATTTTATAGAACGTTACTCCTTTTTTAGTGCAGAGAGATAGACTTAACATTCGCGAATTTGACATTCACGAGGTTTTCCTGGAACGTAACCCTCGCGAATATTAAGGGATTACCGTAGAGTAAAACCTGCGAAAACGAAACTGTCTGTATAGGAACCGTTTATAACGTAACCTGTCTAAAACGGAATTTTCTTATAGCGAAATTATTAAGGCTGTTCTCAAATCCAAATAGGTAACTTTCAAATACATTTTTTAATTTATTCTTGTTCGGAAAGGCCTGAAACGGATAGGTGTTGTTATTCAGAAACTGTATAATCGAAACACGTTTTCCTTTTTTTGGTAAAGGCAGAAGATATTTCAGAAAACTCTGTCAAAGTAGGCGTTTTGAACCGAATTTCCGGACGTAACAGCGAGAGAAGTAGAAAAACGCGTCGTCACGTGACAAGAATCGCTTATAACTCGATAAGTAATTTATTTATCAAAAAATGGAAAACTCATTTCGATTCCATAGTCAGGTCTGCCAATTTTATGACTTTGTGTTTAAGAATGAGTCAGCAAATGTGTCAGAAAGTTTTGCGTTGTTGTACAGGTCATTTGAGAACAACCTTAAACAGAAAAAAAAAATCGTGATCCGAACAAAGGAATACAAAATAAATTAGGAGCGGTGTACTTGCTAAATACGAAAACCTATCCGAAATAGAATTTCCCCTCATCCCATGGGTTGTCTTAGCAAATTTTTACTGTATATAATGCAAAACATACAGCATCCGACACCTCCTGGTAAAAATAATTTCATTCACATTTCACACTGGTTAGAGTGAATTTTCCAATTCTCAAAGCTTATTTCTGTTTTGACTTTATTGAGCATATTTAGGAAAAAGTAATAATGTAAAAATATTTCTGACTACATTCACAATTGGTATAATGAGTAAAAATTATTAACTGGTGTTAAAACAAGTTTTAAACAACTGATTGCTTCACAAAAGTAGAACGAAGAAAAATCAAGTATTGAACACTGAATTAAGTTGTTGTTACTTTATAATTTATTATATCAGAAGAAGCTGAGGGAGGGGGGGGGGGGGGTGTGGCTCAGCCCACTCTGTGTCATCTGGTTACGCGCCTGCTGTAAGTATGAGGAAATCGAATAAAAAGGATTATTTTTTAATTTGAACTCCAAAGTACACTCTTAAAATTATCCAAAATATTAATTTACAAAAATGTGCATACTAAACAAAGTAAAGGAAGTATAAACGGACAACATTCAAGAACAGGAATAATAAGTACCTTTATCTTAACCCATATTGGGCTGGTGTCTTATAAATAGGACAGCTGCATAAATGTCCTAGAATAAAAATAGCAAAAATAATTTAGATAAATCACAGTGCGTAGAGGTGCTTTTTTTTTTAGTACCAACAATTCCGAATAATCTTCGCTTTATTTAATCGCAGATTTCTTTGATTATATATGTGATATTTGGAAATAGTAGTAATGTTTAAAAATAACCCCCCCCCCCCCCCCCCAAGGCCCCTGTAAAGGTTTTCATTAAAATTTTGAAACAGACCTAAGTTTTAATGTAAAGGCATTTTTTTTCTCCCTTGCTCTCTCTCTCTCTCTCAAAAAAATGTAGTAATTTATTTAATGAGCTACTTTGTATGAATAAAAATATCCAAGGAAAAGTTCCATTACCAAATTTAAAAAAAAAAAAAAAATAATATGCATTAAAAATTCTTACATTATTTTGATTTACAATTTACACATAACCGTTTGAAAATAGTTTTAAGGATTTAAAACAAACTTAGTTTGGAATGATAAGCTTTTGTTCTTGAGGGCCTGATTTATGCAGGGGCATTTGGGGCAGCTGTCCAGAGCTTCTCCATTTGAGGGGGCCCCATGGGAATAATCGGAATTGTCGTTAAGATTGTGCAAAATAGTTAGGCCAAAGTGACCAAAATTCCAAGAACTTTTTCAAAGATTTAAGGAGGGAGTGCGGTCCTTCCCTTACCCTCTCTACTTTTCGTTCCTCATGCTCCCCCCCCCCCCCCCCCACCACCAAAAAAAAAAGAAAAAAAAAGCGCAGAAAACTAATGATTAAAATTTTATTATAACAATTTGGTAGTCCATTATTTTCAAGAGAAATTCCTTTTCGATGTTTTTTCTTAACAGCGCATGATGCATGTTAATACTAATTATGATGATCGATTTGGCACTTTTCTTTTGGACATCTTATGACATACGTAGATAATCAAAGTGAAAGTTTGAAAATAAATACACCCGTCAACCAATCCATCCTGTTTCTACAAATTGCCTACTAGATTTTCCTACCAGCATTTTTCTTAAAGTTGTGACCAAGTGCTTAACAAATGTAACCAAGTTCTTTTTTTTTTTTTTTTTTTTTTGCGACTAAAATATTAAAATTCGCCGATGAATATGACATGCCGATATGAAACGCCGATGAAATTAGCTTTTCTTTTCTTTTCTTTCTTTCTTTTTTTTTTTCGTATAAAAATGGACGAATCCAGCCCCCCACCCCCACCCCCACCAAACGCTGCGGAAAGTTTTTCAATTATAACCAAAATCTGATGTAGTTTTAACGGTAGGCGGAAAAAATCACCCTGGAAAAAATCACCATGGAAAAAATCACCACGGTAAAAATCACCAACGGAAAAAAGCACCATCGGTAAAAATCACCACGGAAAAAATCACCACGGTAAAAATCACCATCGGTAAAAAGGTCCCTGATAAAAAAAAGGGGGAGAGGGGGGCTTCAAGTTCAGATGGGAAAATACCACACATCACATTTATGAATAACACGTCTTCGAATAAGCCAATTATAATTTCAGGTAAAGCACGTGCTAACCACGTGTATTTACTAACCACGTGTACAAGGAACAATCAGAGAATTATATACATCATATATTCTAATACGAGAGCAAATCTTGTGTGTGGGTGTGGGAGGGGGAGGGGGGTATATATTATATATATATATATATATATATATACAAATTTTATTTTAAAAATGGCTCTAAGGATTTTGACGAAATTTTGTATCCTACAGTTTTGAGGCACCAGAAAACCATTGGGCTGGGTCATGTGTTTGAGAAAATTCGATTAGTGGGTCATTTTGGGTCGCCATGAATCAGAGTCAAGCTAATTGCATCTAAAAAACAGTTCAAACGATTTTGACTAAACTTTGTATTCTACCATTTTCGGGCACGAGAAGATTATTGGGCTGAGTCACATGTTCGAGAACTTTCGATTAAGGGATCATTTTGGGTCAACGCGGGTCAAGTTAATTTTATCTAAAAAACGGCTCTGACGATTTTGATTAAATTTTGTATCTTACGAGTTTTGGGCACGGGAAGACTATTGGACTAGGTCACATGTTCGAGAAAATTCGATTAGTGGGTCATTTTGGGTCACCACGAGTCAGGGTCAAGCTAATTGTATCTAAAAAACGGTTCAAACGATTTTGACTAAACTGTGTATCCTACCATTTTCGGGCACGAGAAGACTGTTGTGGTAGGTCACATGTTCAAGAAATTTCATATTAGTGTGTCATTTGGTCATGGGTCATTATGGGTCAAGCTATTTTTATCTAAAAAACGGCTCAGAGGATTTGAACTAAATGCAGTATTTTACAGTTTTAGGGAACGAGAAGACTATTGGGCTAGGTCACATGTACGAGAAAATTGATTAGCTACTGCTATGCATATTCTTTTTCTGTCTTATTGTTTTTATATTTTCTGCTATCATTAACTTCTATTGTTATTTTCATTGTCAGTATTAATATCATAATTTGATAATAATTGCATCATTTTAATTCAATTATGTGACCACTATGATTGGTTTAACAATTGTAATATAAAACAACTGAATACATTTATGATAAAATATTTAGTTCTTTTACTTCTCTTTTGTTCCTTAACTTTTTTTAAAGTTTATCCCTTCATTCTATCAGCATACAGTATATGAGTGAAAGATTATAGTGTGAGAAAAATCTCAAGTTTATGAAAAAACTGAATGACAAAATGTAGTGAGCCTTTTTTATTAATGTGTCTAATTTTTTTTAGATTATAAGATGAGCAATAAGTTTTTGAAAATTATATAAAAAATACTTTTAGTTAAAAATTAAACAAAATATTTTTAATATTGTTATTATAAGTTATTTTATATGTATTTTTTAAGAGCACCCAAAATCCGCTGTATCCCTAAATGAAACAGGTATTTCAGTACACATGAAAAAAATTCAATTACATTTTAAAACTAATGGATAATACTGCATTTTCGAAAGGGAATTTCTCCTAGTACAATTTAACAAAATTAAAAGTATGATGCACTTTCAACACTTTCCAACTATGTTGGCAAGTAGATTAATTTTGACTGTTGTTGTTGGAAATTGGGTTGTTGTGCTGATTAAGATATGAGACCAGATACTATGATCATTAAGGTTAACTGGGTGAATTAGTTCAGCCATATTCGTCCGGGATTACTCAGTTGGTAGAGCATTGTCTTCTTCAACCAAGGTATCCCGGGTGCTAATATCCGAACCCTATAGCTTACAACGCATTGGCGAGCGCCAAATGATTTGGCGAGAACAGCCCTATTTCGCGCATGCGCAAAATCTAGCCAAGCAGTTCAGTACCTACACCGCTACGCTTATGCAAAGCAATGATATATAAAATAACTATGTAACGCCTTGAGGCAAGGACTCAGGTGAGGGCATCCAAGTCGTCTTTGTAGCTACAAATTGTACTCATTTAAAGAAAAAAATACCAAATATTTTACTTTGAGGAGCCAAGGAAGCTTCCCCCATTCGCCCTTGTAATAATAAGTCACTGTTCGATATGGAGGTTTTACTGTTAAACGATACGAGCAGGGAAGACGGAGTTGTGCTCGGTTAAAATTAGCTTTGATTTCAAATATCATGACCAAAATGACACACTAATACAATTTTGTCGAACATGTGACCAAGCCCAATTGTGTTCTCGTGCCCGATACCCGTAGCATATAAAATTTAGTCAAAATAGTCTGAGCCGTTTTTTAGATAAAATTAGCTTGACCCACAGTGACCCAAAAATGACCCACTAATCGAATTTTCTCGGACATGTGACCTAGCGCAATGATTTTCTCGTGTCCGAAACTAGTAAGATACAAAATTTAAACAAAATCGTTAGAGCCGTCTTTTAGATAAAATTAACTTGACCCAAAATGACCCACTCATCGAAAGTTCTCGAACATGTGACCCAGCACAATAGACTCCTCGTACCCGAAAATGGTAGGGTACAAAGTTTAGTCAAAATCGTTTCAACCATTTTTTTAGATACAATTAGCTTGAGTCTGATTCATGGCGACCCAAAATGACCCACTAATCAAATTTTCTCAAACATGTGACCCAGCCCAATGGTTTTCTGGTGCCTCAAAACTGTAGGACACAAAATTTCGTCAAAATCGTTAGAGCCATTTTTAAAATAAAATTTGCATATATATATATATATATATATATATATATATACCCCCCACACACACACACACAAGATTTGCTCTCGTATTCAAACATATGATGTTTAAAATACTCTGATTGTTCCAAGTACACGTGGTTAGCACGTGCTTTAGCCGAAATTACAATTGCGTATTCAAAGACATGTTATTCATAAATGTGTGGTATTTTCCCATCTTAACTTGAAGCCCCTCCCCTCTTTTTTTAATCAGGGACCTTTTTACTGTGGTGATTTTTACCGTGGTGATTTTTACCGATGGTGATTTTTACCGTGGTGATTTTTACCGTGGTGATTTTTACCGATGGTGATTTTTACCGTGGTGATTTTTACCGTGGTGATTTTTTCCGTGGTGATTTTTTCCAGGGTGATTTTTTCCGGGATTCAGTTTCAACATGTGATAGAAATATAATGTTACAGTTCATTCTTACATTATATTGTGTTCGTATTGTATTTTTGTAAAATCGCATATTTTGTTTGAAACATGCATTTTTAATTACTTCATTTAGTGTTTTCTTTTATCTTTATCATTTTTTTAGGTGCGTTCGTAATTATATAAATACGTAGCACCTATTGTCGTCGTCTGGTCCGTCCGTCTGTCTGTCTGTCCGTCCGTCCGCATATAACAACGCAAAAACTACCCAACCGAATGTTTTGAAATTTAAGATACATTATCTTTGCAGAATTTTGTCGAGACATTTCAATTTTTTAAAAAATCGAATCAAAACTTTAGAAAATATTAATAAAAACATTTATTAAGAAATTTGATTTTTTTTTTTTTTTTTTTTTTTTTAATCGGTGCTTTCTTTTTATAGGAGCTTTCGAAGTTTAATCGTCAAGCGACCGAGATAGTTATTTTATGACAGAAATTAATCTGCAGACGATATAATTCATTTCACAGAATTAAAAATCGTCAAGATCTGAATATTTATATAACTAGCTATAGTACGAACGCACCTCGTTTGTCACGTTTGACGTACAATTTCCAACTTGCTATATATTGTATTTTTAATTCTTATTTAACCCTCTTCCTGTTCTCATCAGATTGATCGGGTGTTGATGAGCGTTGTTCTTAAGTAACAGAGCCCCCTAGTAATTTAAATAATTATTGCTTGGTACTACAGAAAATACATTATAAGTTGTTGCATACTTTATAATTCCAGATATACGGGATTGTATAGGAAAAGATAATCAGCAGCACGCAATTTATTATAAAACATCTATTCATTTAAATTTCATAATTATGAAATAATTATTAAAAAGTATGATTATCAAATTAAATTATATTTAAAGTACTTATTAAAGTTAATAGTGGTTATCTTAGTAAGTACAGTTCTTAATATTATTATTATTGTTTTTATTCAAGCCCCCTGTAATCATCGGTGTAAGGAAGGCCCCCGAAAGCATCTGTACCCAGGGTCAACACAAAATTTTTCATCTTAAAACAGGACCCTTCACAAGAAATTCTCATCTTAAAATAGGACCTTTCACAAAAATTTTCGTTCCAAAACTTCACTAAATTCTTTGTCTTAAAAATAGACTTTTCACAAAAGTTTTCCACTTCCAAACTGAACCTTTCACAAATTTAATCATTTAAACATAAAATCTGACCTGTCAGAAAACAACTGAACTCATCAAAGAACATATTACTTTGCTTTTTCATGCGTAAAGAATGGATATACACAGGAACTTGTATATATTGATAATTTCAAATTTACAAAATTATGACTAGAATTTTCATAAATATAAAAAAAAACTTCGCAATTTCATAAAAACAGGACACTGCGAGAAAAACCTGGACAGACCGCAGATTTTTATTTCTAGATCATCAAATTTCAGTCATGTTAAAGAATTTAACACCAGGGTTGGAATGCTATTTTAAATAACAATTAAAATTTCAAATTTTAGCATATTTTATAGAAAAATTGCAATATAATAATTAATCTTCAGATTTTTCAGTACCCGCTTGGTACTTTTTCGCTTATCCAAAGTTTATTTTATTATTATTATTATTATTATTTGTTACCAGGCTTAGTTCAAATCTGTTGACAAACCTGCACATTGTTTGTGTGAAAAAATAAAGAAAGATAGAAAGAAAATTAAATTTTTAGAAAAAATAAATAATTTAAATAAAAAAGAATCTGGTTTAAATGAATAAAGAAAATGAAGACAAAGAACTTGACTACGTTAAAAATAATCTGAATCGAATGGAATAAATGCAAGTTTAATACAAAAAATTAAATAAAATTATAATAGCTCTTAATATATTTTTAGTAACTTACCGTATATACTTGTGTATAAGTCGAGAGGGGGGGGGGGGGGGTCGACTTATATACGAGTTTGTAAAAAAATAAATAAATGCCCACCCAATTGTCGATGTTCAGGATCTTTAAAGTCAGAAAATAATACTTATCTGAATTATGAATCTACAAACCTTTGTTGTTTTCATTTAAATATTAAATTTTTTTTTCAATGAGACTTATCAAAATGTAAGTTATTGTTCAGAATCTGAATATTGAAATAAAGCTCAACAATAATGTCCCTGTAATTTTTCTGCACCCATTTTCTCTTGGGATAGAATTCCCTTCAACACAGGGTATGCCTTTCAGCATTTTAATCCCCTTTTTAAAAAGAATCCAACTTGAGAATGCTTCAAGATTTCTCTCCTAAAAGTCCCACAATATAAAGAAGTACTATATTTTAGCAGTTAAAAAGTTGTTTACCCTTGTAAATAAAGCTTGAATAGATTTTTCAAATAATTTTTCTATAAGTATCATTAAATTGATGTGAATAGTTTTCAAAATAGTTTAAGCTTTTTCAGTTTTACATAATTATACAGTTTTAAAACGTTGAATTTAAAAGAAAAAAAGTCTGATTAGAAGTGTAAAAGTTTACTAATTTAATGACATTTTTTTTTTTTTTTATCCTCGATTACAAATCATTTTTCAACATACTACCAGAAATGTGTTTCGACTTATACACGAAAATTCAATTCTTTTCGAAATTTTGCGTAAGAATTGCGGGGATCGACTTATACACGAGTCGACCTATACACGAGTATATACGGTATTTAAATTGCAAAATTCTTGTATTGGGATATGTTAATTATTAATCATTATAAATACATTTTTAAATAAATATTGGAGAATTTGGATTTTATTGTATTTTTTAATTAAATGTGGGGAGGGGGGGGGGGGAGAAACCCTCATCCTGTTAAACATTTTTTTTAAAGTTATAGGAAATATTTCTAAATGCTACTTTAATGTGTTGGGGAGCACGACTTCACGCAAACTCAAATTATTTAAGTAGGATGTTGGACTACGGCCAGTATGAGACGGTGTGAAGGCTTTCAATATAGGGGGTGTTGCCAGGGCCCCCAAATTTGAAGGTAGGTTAATTCTAATAACGACAAATAGAAATCGGAAAATCAGTTTCATAACGAGTGCCGGGTCCCTCATTCTCCCACACACAGTATAGGATGAATGAAACATAGAATATCCTCTACCTGCCATCGAACACATTTGTAGGCAATCAAATGGTGTCCACACACATGTATTTGCGTGTTTGGGAGAGGGAAAGTCAGCTGTCTTGCTTTGTCCAGTGGTATTGTTATTGTGATTTACGTGAAAGTTAAAGAATGTTTGGGTTACCTGAACAAAAGCGTTGAAGGAGTGAATGCGATTGTTTTACAATAGCGTGTCCGTACCTGCATTCTGCGGGACCTGATCAACTCTATGAAGGACCCGGGACACATAGATAATGGGATGCGGACAAAAACCCCTCTCTGCTCAATAAAAGCTCTATTTTGACCAAGTTTCTTTTACAAAAAGGATCTCCAAACATTTAAAAATGTTTCAAGCTTAATTCAGGCTTCGCTAATATGGTTTTTATAATGTAATTCTTCAGTCTCCCCTCCTCGTGTGAAAATCAAAAGTTATAAGTTACTAGCAGACTACGCCCGCTGCGCTGGTCGGTTTCTCCAAAAGAACCTTGAATCAAACGAAATATATCGGTGATGGTGAATTTAACCTTGTATTTTAAAGTAATCTGTACCTTTACCTGGAATATCCTAAAATAACATAAAAACGGATACTTATTTCACTAAGTTATGTTTTTTTAATACGGTTTATTATTACGTTTACAATTTATTACCTACCGTTTTCCATTGATTTATATGTTTTATAACTACATTTTTTAATAACGTGAATTAACCTAAATTACTATTCACAACTAAAATGAAATGGCGCATTTAGTGTCGAGAATTAAATAAAAATCATGCACTCGTGACATCATAATTCACTTTTATATTTTAACAGAATAATACGGTTACTATAATTTGTGACTCGTGCTGACACATTGCTGTTATTATTATTTTTTTACGCGTGAAGTTTTCGCTATGGTACTCCATTGTGAAATTTGGTAATTTTTGAAATTCAATATTTGATAAATGGCATAATCAGTGGATTTGAAAATTATATAAAGAAAAATACAATTTTTTACCTTTCTAACGCAGTTTGTCTAACCATTTTCTGACAAATACTTTTCGAGCAATTAATTTTTTCAGTAACTTCAAATGTTTCATTTTCCGAGATTAATCTGTGGCAACGATTAGCAAAAATTCCAGTCGTCAGCAACGCATACCTTTTTATTAAAGAGGATGTGATAAATATTTTATATTTCTTAAGATACACGTACAATTTAACGTCTGAATTAAAATATTATTTAAATTAAATATGAAACATTAGGCAGACTTGAATACATTTAAAAAGCAATTAAATTTAAAAATTTGATATATTTTTTTTAATTTAATTTTTTTTAAATGTATTCAAGTCTGTCTAATGTTTCATATTTAGTTTAAATTTTATATTCCGTTTCTACAAGTAATATTTTGAGACTTTCAAATTATGGGGGATTACTATTAGAGTTCTCTAATATGTTATTTATAAATGAAACTGTTTATTTTTTGATAGAAAAAAAAATTCTGTAAGATATGCACATTTATTCAGTTGGACTAATTTTACTTTTATTAAAATATTAAGCATTTATCAGTAAAATTATGTTTGATATGACAGTATTACAACTGTAAGTACACGTGGGGTTTTTGTACGTGGGGATTTGTCAGGTGGGATTTTTTGTCCGGTGAGGATTTTGTCCGGTTGGGGTGTTTGTCAGTGGAGATTTTGTCCGGTGGTGTTTTTGTCCTGGACTCATAGGTCATGTAAGAGCCCCCTTTTTCAAGAAAATTACATTATAAACATGACAAACAGCTTTATGTCCAGTTTAAAATTTCAACCATAGTTTTATGAACAAAGAATATATTATAAAAACACGTAAAAATGCATATACAAATTATGGAAAAGTAAAACTTTTTGCACTATATGCTATTTAACGTAAGTAAAACTCTAAACCTAAGAAAATGAATAAAACATGTTTGACGTAATGTCCGTTCTTCTCAAAATTTCGAAGTTTATATTACATTTCATTGTAAGATAGTTTAGTTTACACGAATGGGAAAAAATATTTTTTTCTAAACTATAGATGGAAATTTAACTTAGTTTGTATGTTCAGAGAGTGGACAAAATGCATTTCGGGGCTCCTTGAAATTGTGGGCCCGGGATGCATGCCCTGTGTGCCCCTGTGATGCTCAGTCCCCGGCAATCAGCGTAACATTTCCAAGCCTAAGCAAAAAATACTATTTGCATATTTAATTGGGCACAAAATACTATTTATTATTATTATTATTATTATTAAAGCAATTTTTTTTTGGGAAAAAAAACTTTGTTCTATATTGATCTCAGAAAAAGATTAGCAAATGTCTGGTGATAGAGACAGATTTATATATATATATAAGACTGCAAAATATTTAAAAAATAAGGCGGGAGGGGGGGGGGGGTGGTGGTTGTAGGTTCTACCAAGCTCTACATGAATATTTAAGAATATAATCGAATAATTTTAAAATAAATATAAAATGGTTCATAACTTTTTATTTATTTGTGTCTTTAGATCATTTATTATAAACTATTTAACCCAGAATTAATTATGTCAATGATATTAAAATTGTTAACTTATATTTCCACTTTCAATAATTTTGTTTATTTTAAATTGATTATAATTGTGACACCAGTACTGAAAAAATTTAACTTAGGCCAAAAATTTTAATATACTTTACCTTAACGTTACCTTAACTTATACTTTAACTTAAATAACTTTTTATTTAAATATTACTTAAGTGTCTCCCAACTCTCTTGTTAAATTCATTTTTAAATTCATCAAGATATAATTATTTTTGTGGCAATTAAAAAGTTCTAAAGAAAGTCGCTCAAATGTTACTTTTAATTAATTTTATTTATTGATATTTGAAATACTTAAATAGGTCGTTAATTTGTTTTATTACTAATTTCAAAATTTAACTAAATATGTTACTGAAAAATTATTAGTGTATCTTTATCAATTAATTGAAAATCGTGATTCTCAGTGAACAAAAACGAAAAATCATGCGTCAAGCATAGATTATGAAACACTTCCCAACACATTCAGAATGCTGTAACAAAAAAAAAAAAAAAAAAAAAAAAAAAAAAAAAAAAAACTTCATAGATTAGTCAGGTAACATATTATATCTAAGTAAACAATTTGGAAAACGCATAACATATTTGAAACAAGTTGGAAATTGTACGTCAAACGTTACAAACGAGGTGCGTTCGTACGCATGTTTTAGAATTAAATTCATGATCTCCCGTGCGTAGAACGGGTTAAACAGCTAGTTAAGTATATATTTTATGACACTGTTCATACAAATATCTTAACTAGTTATATAAATATTCAGATATATATGTATCAGCTAGTTATATAAATATTCAGATCTTGATGATTTTTAATTCTGTGAAATGAATTATATCGTCTGCAGATTAATTTCTGTCATAAAATAAGTATCTCGCTCGCTTGACGATTAAACTTCGGAAGCTCCTGTAACAAAAAAGCACCGATTTAAAAAAAAAAAATTCAAATTTCTTAATAAATATTTGTATTAATATCTCCTAAAGTTTTGATTCGATTTTAATAAAATTTGAAATGTCTCGACAAAATTCTGCAAAGATAATATATTTTAAATTGCAAACCATTTGGTTGGGTAGTTTTTGCGTTGTTATATGCGGACAGACAGACAGACGGACGGACAGAAGGACGGACCAAACGACGACTATAGGTGCTACGTATTTATATAATTACGAACGCACCTAAAAACAATTTCGGCCTGCAAGCCTGAAAATATTCTAAACATGTTGGTTGAATTGCCACATGATTGACTTCTACAGTTGTCAAGTTTCACATCATGAAGTTCTACAAAATTCTAAACTGCTTCAGAAAACTTTTCTGTATTATATATTTTATTTATTTATTTAAAACAATAAAATTCTTTCAACCGAGAATTGCCTTCAATTATATATCTAACGATTACACTTAAGGCTGTTGGTCAGTCAACTTATTCCCAATTCCCCTCGCTAATGTAAAACCTATGGGCATTGGATGCATTCGTATATTTCAAATATCTCCTCAGGAAATTAATATTTTTAACTTCTTCTTTCTGTGTACCTAGACCAACATACGATCCTTTAGGATCGTATGTTGGTCTAGCTGTGTACACTTCTTAAAGGACCTCTCTTTTTAGGTGCGTTCGTAATTATATAAATACGTAGCACCTATAGTCGTCGTTTGGTCCGTCCGTCTGTCCGTCCGTCTGTCTGTCTGTCCGTCTGTCTGTCTGTCCGCATATAACAACGCAAAAACTACCCAACCAAATGGTTTGCAATTTAAAATATATTATCTTTGCAGAATTTTGTCGAGACATTTCAAATTTTATTAAAATCGAATCAAAACTTTAGGAGATATTAATACAAATATTTATTAAGAAATTTGATTTTTTTTTTTTTAATCGGTGCTTTTTTGTTATAGGAGCTTCCGATGGATGTTAAATCGTCAAGCGACCGAGATACTTATTTTATGACAGAAATTAATCTGTAGACGATATAATTCATTTCACAGAATTAAAAATCATCAAGATCTGAATATTTATATAACTAGCTGATACATATATATCTGAATATTTATATAACTAGTTAAGATATTTGTATGAACAGTGTCATAAAATATATACTTAACTAGCTGTTTAACCCGTTCTACGCACGGGATATCATGAATTTAATTATAAAACGTGCGTACGAATGCACCTCGTTTGTAACGTTTGAGGTACAATTTCCAACTTGTTTTTCTCAGTTATATTTTTCTAAAATATATACTTAATTTTATGTGAAGCGTTAAAATCTTAATCAGTTTCGCTAAGATTTTAACACATAAAATTATAAATTAAACACTTATTTTAGAAATACTTTGATAACTAAAGAAAAAAAAAATTAGAGACATCCTAAGGGTTCTTGCACCTTTTAAACTCGCCGAAAATCAACAAAAACATTCAAAATATGAATTAGTGTATCTTCAAAACCTTTTTTTTACGTATAATCATGAAATTTTGACTATTGATTAAGTAGATTGTGCTATTTTACATAATACCATCAGAAACTGACTAGTGTTTTACAAAATTTGTGCATTGTTGAAATTAAAATGGCCCCTTTTTTGTTTTTTACTCGTAAGTCATTGCGTGCATGATATCTTGAGAACGTATGTATGGATTGTTATGAAATTTGATATAGACAATAAGAATATATGTATTTTAAAAATCATCTACTCTTAGGTCAAAATTATTTCATTAACTTTGCAAAAAAATTATTTTTGTAAAAAAAAAAAAATTAAATTTTTTTACATTTTTTACATTTTTTAATGAATAATAATAGTCATAACTAAACACTTATCACTGTAAATACTAAATACTAGCACTGTAAGTAGATTATTTTAAACACACATATGTGCTTATTATCTAAGTCAAATTTCATAACAATCCTAGCATACGTTCTCAAGATATCATACGCGCAATGACTTACGGATTAAAAAAAAAGAGCTATTTTAATTTCAACAATGCATAAATTCAGTAAAAGGCTAACCAGTTTCTAATAGTATTATATTAACAAGCACAGTCAAAATTTTATGTTTATATTTATAAACCTATGGGCAAAAGGGCATAAAGGTTTTGAAGATACACCAATTCAAACTTTGATTGATTTTTCCGATTTTCGTTTTGTTTAAAAGGTACAAGTACCCTTGAAAAATTCACAGAAAAAAAAAGTTAAAAATTTTAATTTCGTATTGAGATATTTTAAATATACGAATGCATCCAACGCCCACAGGCTTAACATTAGCGAGGGCAATTCGGAAGTTGACTGACCTTTAACTAAAAGTTAAATTCCTCATAAAGTACTTACAATTATTTACTTAAATGTTCAGTTCATTGTTAATTATCCATTGTTATACTATATCCTTAAGAATAAAAAATAAATATATTTGTTATGTAATATGGTTTTTCTTTGTAAGCTAGAACGAAAAAAATATCATATTTAGCCATTCCTGGTCCATTGCACTTGAAGAGAAACAATATACATGGTAAACGCAAAAGAATGTTTTATTCATAACTCGCGAGGCTGGAAAAACACCTTGATTATTTTTCTTCGCTTTTTTCTCTTTATTGTAATATGGATTTTCTAAGAATGAAAAGAAAAATATGTAGCGTTATCTATATGTTGATATTTTTAGCTCTTACCATATTTCACATGCCAAACTCGCTTTTTAATGGCATGTTTATAATTCATCACCCCTATTCAGTGGTAAAATATACAAGGAAACAAAACATTATTCTTGTTTATAAAAATAATTAAATCATTTGTTTCATTAAAAATGATTTAAAATTTTCATTTATTCTATTAGTCAAAGTTCACCATTGCATTTATTGTAAATTATTATTGATGAAACTTTTTTTCTTTAAATGTTTAATTTTTTCTTTAATTTAATTTTTTTAATCTATTTTTTAAGTAAATAATAATAAACAAGAACAAAAAATTATGCGTCAAGCATAGATTATATTACGCTTCCCAACACTTCCAAAATAATTTTACAAATCTTTAACCTTTAATAAGGTGAAAGATGATATCTAAGTAAACAAGGTCAAGGTCAAACAGGGCGGGAGGCCTACCTTTCGGCTTAAACTCAACTAGCTCCGCCCAGTATCTAAGTAAGCAATTTGGAAAAGACATAACATATTTAAAAACACAATTTCAGGAATTACCAACAATATTCAGAAAAATATCCAAATTGTTCCGTGCAGCCCTGTAGATTTGTATATATACTATATAAAATGCTTAATTTTAGTTCAGTTAGGAAACATGTAGCACAGTTTAAAGTCCCTTTTATGGAATTTTTGTCAATAAATGGAAATGTACTCGAGAACTTTAGTGTTGCCCTGTATATGATCTATAGAATTTATACACACACAGTAATAGACCAAAAAAAAAAAAAAAAGAGTTCAATTTAAAAACGCATTTAGCAACTGAAAACGCACTTCCAGAAATTATTGTAGACAGTACCGAATTCTTTTGCATAAGAGTGCAACAGCTATTGCACCAAGATCTGAATATTTATAAAACTAGTTATAGTACGAACGCACCTCATTCGTCACGTTTGACGTACAATTGCCAACTTGTTTTCTTAGTTGTCAAAATATTTCTAAAATCTATGTTTAATTTAATATTTTATGTGTTAAAAGCTAACGAACTATTAATAAGATTTTCAGACTTCACATGAAATTAAGTATATATTTTAGAAATATTTTGACAACTAAGAAAAAAAAAAGAGACATTCTTTATGAAGAGTATAAAGAAGAAATAAGTTAAAAATATTGATGTCCCTGCACTGTAAAAAATGGGTACTCAAAATTGAGTAAAAAGTACTCAATTTTGAATACGTCACATACTCAAAATAGCTCAGATCCAAATGTACTCAAAATTGAGAAACACATGTACTCATTTTTGATCCCATGGATGTATTCAAATATGAACTGCTATGTACTCATTTTTGATCCCATGGATGTATTCAAATTTAAATTTTTTTATGTCGTTAAAATAAAATTTATAGGATAAAAAAAAAAGTTACTTCGCGAGAATAACCTTATAACGGATACATACATTTCTGCTAATTTTTTTCATTCCTGCGTGAGTTTATAGTAATTTACCAATCCTTGCCCATGAGAGGAATCGAACCCGTGATGTCCTGTGTACTAACTTGACGACTCAGACCAATGCGCCATGAGTGGTCACCACCTTCTCAAATGTTGTTAGTTACTTTGCAAAACTTGCAAAAACTTGAGGTTTCATCTGTAGATGGATTTTTTCAGTTCCAATGTTTTTAATATTTTCTTTTCATAATTTTCAATATTTTGCTGTATGATTTGGTGCCTTATAACAGATAAATTTCAATTTATTATGTATTATATGCGTAAAACATTGCATTAAGAATACTGATTGCTTTTTTTTTTTTTTTGCAACAGTACCAACAATTTCTTTATTCGAACATATATATATTTTTTAATTATTTGCCTGATTATCTATTTATCAATTGTAATAAAAACAACAATTATCTTAATCAGACGTGTTTATTACATGCTATTAAAATATTTTTTTAATGTCTTATTTTTAAAAAATTATGTAAATAAATTTTTTTATAATAAATTAAATTATTATATTTCAGCTATGCTGAGAGCTTTTGCGTACGGTTCGGTTAAACTAAATAGTTAAAAAAAATGATTTTCAAAGACAAATTTGAAATTAATGACCTTGGGATAGATAGGTTTAAATCTGGACTTATTGATTTTATTTAAATTAAATTAGTTTAATTTATAAAAATATAAGCTAAAGAAATAAATTAAAAACGTTATAAAGTTAAAAACTTTATTTTTATAAAAGTAAAGAAAAAATATTAACTAATTTTATGAATTCAAGGAAAAAATTATAAACTTGTAAAATTATAATTTATAAAATAATAAATTTTAGCGTAATTCATAAATTTGTAAGCCAAATCAGCTTAGTTTAATACCAATTTGCATAGCTATAATTTGCAAAGATATTATGTTATGAAACTTTTAAATAACACAATATTGCCTCACGTTAAAAAAGTTAAAATAAATATATAAAATTAGTGGGGAAAAAAAATCATAATTTTGAAGTACTATCAAGGAAAAAAAAAGTAGATGTGTAAAATGTGAGGGGAAAAAAAAAAGAGTAAATGTGTTGTAGTGGATCCACTTTGATGAAAATCCCGAACAACCAGATCCACTTTTCATTTCTCTTATTCTTCGTTTTTCCTTCAAATAATAGCTTTTTAGGCTCCGAAATTTCGTCATTACACATTCTGAAATATACAAGTATGTTGGGTTTGATCATATGTTCATATTTAATCCAAAAATACTCATTTTTGAGAATACATATGTTCATTTTTGATCCAAAAATACTCATTTCGATATGAGTACATGAACTTACTCATTTTTGAGAATGCACATGTTCATTTTTGATCCAAAAATACTCATTTCGAAATGAGTACATGACTTACTCATTTTTGAGTATTTCATTTTTTACAGTGTGTAAATGAACGATGAATCCTATACCCACAATTATTCTATAGTAAGCTTTTTGTAATGCCTCTTATTAGTGATATATATCAATTTCAACATATTTAAAATAGTGAAACATTATTAAAATAAACCGCAAACGATTTTTTTCCATATACCGTAATGTAACGGAATTCTTTTGAGTGTCCCTGTAAAGGAAACATAAGTGCTCTGCACACCCAATTCTATAGTAAGTCTCTTGTAGTGCACTTCAGTAATATATATCAATTTCAATTTGTTTGAAATTGTGTAACATCGTTAAAATAAACTTCAAATGATTTTTTCCCGTAGACCTAATGTAAAGGAATTGTTTTGATTGTCCTTGTAAAAAAAACTATAAGTGCTACACACTTCATTTTCAATACCGAACATGCCATAGTAAACCTCAATAACATATATCAATTGCATAACAACCCGAGTACATTTACGCAAGTTAGAGCACGGATATGCAAACAGACAGACAGACAAACCGAACTCATTAAACACTCTTTCACAATGATGGAAAGAATAAACATGTATTGTTTATACGAGTATACGTTGACATTTTTAACTCTTACCATGTTTCGTATGCTAAGCTCATTTTTCAATTGCATTTTAATAATTCATCACCACTTTTCAATAGCAAAATATACAAGGAAATAAAAAGACAGTTAAAAGCTTTATTTTCGTTTATACAAATAATTTAATTATTCATTTCATTAAAATGATTTAAAACTTTCATTTATTCTTAGTCAAAGTTCACCATTGCATTTATTATTAAATTAATATTGATGAAACTTTTTTTTTTCTTTAATTGAGGATTTATCATCGAAAGTACTGAAAAGAAATATTCGTCATATAGAGAAATATTATTTGCATTTGCATATGGATATTTATAAATAAATTCAATGATTCAATCAATCGACTGATTACGTTGCCAGCAAACTGACAAGATTAATTCATTGATTGAAAGGTCATATGTTAAATGAAAAATGAACATAATAAATTCATCATGAAACTCATAGCTAAATTAACTGTGAAATCAATATTGTGAAACAATCTTTTTTTTTATTGAACATTATTATGAATTGAAGTATATTAACATAAATTATTAAAAGTAAATAGTCATTCATTAAATAAGAAAATGCCTTCTGTTATAAATTAATGCGTAAATTAAGTCTTAAAAAATGCCATTCAGCAAATTATTTTTTAAAGTAAATAATAAAAAAGTATTGCGCTATCTTAAAAAGTTCTTTAAGGGGACCGTGAACCTTTATTTGATCAAAAATCTACCCCAAAATCGAAATTTACTTTTGTGTGTATTATTATACTTCAGTTTGCATTGAACCATTTGAGAAAAACTGTATGCAGCTGCGATGATTTTTCGCAAAGTTACAAGCGTTTGAATTATGTACACAATCAATTTGTCGGTGCTCTAGTAAACTTAATACCTGTTTTTCTCAATATAGATTTTACACGTTTTTAGATAGATTTCGTAAGAAATACTACCTATTACATTCTCCCCTAAGTTGGAATTTTAGAAAAAAATTTGCAGATCTACGCCGATTATGACTCCCAGAACCCAAAACCACCCTCAGTTCAAAACTTTATCTATCTATCTATCTATCTATTTATGTATGTCACTTTTTTATGGACACGATAACTCGAATAATTCTTCACAAATTTCTTCCAAACTGATACATAAAATCAAGGGGCATAAAATCTCGGTCAAGCTCGTTAATGAGCCAAATCGAACCAAGATAAGTTAAATTTTTTCCAGTTTTCTGAATTTCGAATATAGTAACTTTTCGCCCCCTGAATAACAGGCCTTCGTGCTCGAGCAATTTTTCTTTCATTAAACTTGAGCCAAACCGGGAAATTCACTTCTGCAGACTCGGGCCGAGTTTAAACTTCATTTTTTTTTCGAACCAAGCTGAACATTAACTTCATTCTTTATAAGCTCAACCCGAGCCCAATGAAAGAAAAAAGACCCGAACTCGTATAAATTTACTCCGTCATTCACGAAAAAAGCACCGCCCCCTGAATACTAGGCCTTCGCGCTGACCAAAAATGGCGGCTGTCGTAGGCGGATTTTTTTAAGCGTTTGTACAGTCCCCTGAATTTATATACCAGTAATTTCTAAAAGTTTTCTTTGACTTATTTGATCCCATAAAAATAAGGCAAAGAAAACTTTTAGAAATTATTGGTATTCAAATTGAAGTGGCCGTACTAACACTGAAACTTCTAAACGTTAAACTTCTAAATGAAAAAAAAAATGTAATTATTTTAAAATTTTTGCAAAAAAATGGATACTTTTTGTAATTTTTTTTAAACTTTTATAAAACTTTTTTTTTTTTGTAAAAAATGGATACATTTTGTAAAACCTTTTTTTTTTTTTGTAAAAACTGTTTTTTTTTTTGCAAAAACTTTTTTTTTATTTTGCAAAAACTTTTATTTTATTTTGTAAAAACTTTTTATATATTGTAAAAACAATTTTTTTTTAACTTTGTAAAACCTTTTATTTTTTTAATTTTTGATTAATAGTTTTTGCATTTGATATTTTTAGATACTTACAATTTATTATTTTCATTTAACGTGTATTTGATTTCTACGATGTTTCTATGGTAAAAATTATGTGGGATATATAGTTGATAAGAGATAGAACATAAATTTTAACTTGAGATTTTAATTTTTGAATAGGAAACACAGTTAAAATATTATTTTACTAGCGTTTGTGTTCAAATATTTTTCCGTTTCTGTGATATAAAATAGCTGGAAATCATTGAAATGGTGTAAAAAATCACTAAGTGCAAGCTAAAATTGGATATTTACTCGATAAATCCATATTTTTATACGTATTTTTCTGAAAGAAATGCGTGGAATACTATTACATCATCTAAGTTATGTTGAAATAGGTATGTGAGCAGTATCTAAGTTCGTATTAAAATGTTGTCTAATATTTGATAATACGTTATCGTTTTCATAAACTGGGCTATTTGAAATATAATATGTTTAGATAAAATTAAAGTTTATATTCGTTCATATTCTGTTAAAACTGGAAAATTTAAAAGGTTTGTATTCATGTAGAAAACAAAGTGGTCTACTAAACTCGATATGTGTAAGCAGGGTAATTGTTCTATAAGTTCACATGATTTCAAGTAAAATTTCAAGAAAAGTATAACTGAAAGTGAATATCAATACTTAGAACATAAATTATAACTTGAGGTTAAAATTTTTGAAAGGAAAATACAATTTACATATTATTTACTAGCGTCTGTATTCAAACATTTTCGTTTTTGTGATTTAAAAACAGCTTAAAATCATTGAAATGGTGTAAAACATCACTAAGTGTAAGCTAAAATTGGTTATTTACTCGGTGAATCCATATTTTTTTTTGTGTAAATTCATGAAATATAGATTTAAATTTGTTAATATAAGTTCACATGATTTCAAATAAAAGTTCAAGAAAAGTATAACTAAAAGTGAATATCAATACTTAGAACATAAATTTTAACTTGAGATTCAAATCTTTGAATGGGAAATGCAATTCAAATATTATTTACTAGCGTCTGTATTCAAATATTTTCGTTTTTGTGATATAAAAATAGCTTAAAATCATTGAAATGGTGTAAAACTAAGTGTAAGCTAAAATTGGTTATTTACTCAGTAAATCCATATTTTTATGTGTAAATTCATGAAATATAGATTTAAATTTGTCCTTTTTCCATTATGAACACTCGAATCGATCTTAGTAAAAATATTTTCATAATCAACATTTAATACTATAATATTATTATTTGCTACAGACAGACGAAGATCATGGATAAATAGTATCAAAATTAATAAGTATATTGTAGAAATGTTAAAATATCCATTTTTATTTCTTGACTTGATGGGTATGTGTTGGTTTTATTCGCATCACGTGTAAATTGTTGTATATGAAGCATTAATTTAATTTGTTTCGATTAATTGTTAATATTTCTTGGGGGTATGGACCGTCTAAGGATTAAAATCAGATAAACTAACCCAGTACACCTCCTACCGTAACTCCTACAGTACAATCTAACACAGTAACTCCTACAGTACAATAAAAGCTGAAAACTTGTGTAAAATTCATTTAAAATAATCCCTTTTCCCGTAAGGGTTGGTTAAAAATTGGCCATGGTAAAAATATTTCATCGATATTTGCCTTTGCTCAATTATTAATATTCTTAAGACGTTGGTTGTTCAAAAAAAAAAAAAAAACTAAAATATAAGTTTAAAAATAAAACTAAGAGTGAATATCACTACTTAGAATATGCGTTTAAGTGAAATTTTTGTACCTTCTTGAAGAAAACCACGGCTCTATTGTATTTTTCTCCTTTCGAAGAGGGGAAGCATGAAATATTATCCCCTTTAGATGTTTACGTATTGAGAATAAAAAAGAAATGGCTTTACTTAATTTTGGTTGACTATTTCAGGTCTAAATGGTACAAAAAATTATGTTACATACAGTTTAAATAGAATTAAATCAAGTATACACAGTATAATTAGGTAATTGGTTGCAAAACTCCTATTATTGCATGAAAAAATCAATTAATTCGTAAAAAACCATTCACATTTTGAATATTTTCTAAGTTTTATTGTTCAAAAATTAAAATATAAGTGTAAATTTCCTCTTACAGCATGAATACATAATCTTATAGTTGAAAAATTCTGAAGAAATCAACATTTTTTCTTAAAAAAATATAGTTTCTATCAGTTTTGTCAAATTATTAGTACTCATTAATCTGATAATTGTTCAAAAAGTAAAATATAAGTTTAAATTTCCTCTTATGTTTTGATGACGTCATCTTATAGTTATAAAATTCTTTTTTGATAAATGCTTTTTTCCTTAAAATTGATATTTTGCATTGTTTTATTTAATTATTAAAATTCTTTAAGGTATTCATCATTCAAAATCAATATATTTATTTAATATTGATCTTATAGCATCATATCCTCATCTTATAGTTGAAAAATTCATAAGAAATCAGCTTTTTCTCCGTAAAATTTGATATTTGACATTTTGCATTGTTTAGTTTAATTATTAAAACTCATTAAAGTAGTTTATCAAACAAAATTAATATATTTGTTTAATACTGATATTATATAATGCTATCTTCATCTTATAGTTGAAAAATTCTTAAGGAAACAGCTTTTTTTCTGTAAAATTTTATATTTTGTATTGTTTTGTTTAATTATTAAAACTCATTAAGGTGTTCGTCATTCAAAATTAATATATTTGTTTAATCTTCACCTTATGGTTTGATAACCTGGTCTTATAGTTGAAAAATTCTTAAGAAATCGGCTTTTTAACACTTTCCAATAACTTAGTTGAAAAGTGTTTATGACTTCGGCTTGTCTGGCCGTCTGGCCGTGCTATAACTCGTGTAAAAATGCTCGAATCACTCTGAAATATTTACTGTAGCATGTCGTTTACTATAGCATGTTCCCTATTTCAACTGAAGTGTGTAGCACCTATAGTTTTTTTACAGGGACAGTATTCCGTTCAAAAGTATTCCGTTATATTACAGTCAATGGGAAATAAACGTTTCAAGTGTATTTTGATGATGCTACGTCATTTAAACCATGATGAAATTGATATATAAATATGCAGCGCACTAAAACATGCTTTTTGTAGAATCTGGAGTACAAAGCATTAATTATTCATTTACAGGGTCAAACAAAAGAATTCTGTTACACATTTTTCTATGGGGAAAAATCGTTTGGGGTGTAATTTAGTGATTTTGTCGGCGAAAGAGGACAGAATCTTTTCAATTTTGGTTTGAGTTATTAAGTTTAACTAACTTTTTTCATAGTACGTGTGTGTTTATAAACTCGGTTGTTCATATACAGGGCAAACACAAGGGAATCCGTAAGTATTACAGACTATGAGAGTGAATTTTTTAAAGGTAGTTTTTAATTGTATTAACCCTTTAACGGATAAAGCACTTCAATTGCGGAAATGTTGAAATAAATGATTGACACCGGAAATTATGATAAAATTTATTTGTATATAACAAAAAAGCGATATTTCACATACATAATAAATGGAAAACATTTCTATTAAAATTCTGCTGTCATTGTTGAATTTCGTAATTAAAGTTTTGTGGTTTCCTAAGGAAACCAATGAACGTTAAAGGGTTATGCATTTTCTTGCTGAACTATAATATATTTAGTAGACTAATATAGAAGTTTGTGGAATATAAATAAATTCATATAGAGGGCTACGCAAAGAACAACATACATTGTCGTTTACGGTTGCTAATTGCTGCGAGTGAGTTTTAAGTTGCTTTTTTAGCTTAATATGTGGTGTGTACAAAAGTCTTCAGATAATACACAGGGCTGTACAAAGGATTTCGAGTGCATTTCCATCGATCGAAGAAAATTGCTAAATGTGAATATTCTAACTGAACTAAATTTTATCATGCTTTGCTTATATCCACATCTATTGATCATATACAGGGCTGCACAAAATAATTCGACTACTTTTTTGACACTGAAAGGTATTTTGATAACTGTATTTTTAAATGTGATATATGTTTTCTAAACTGTTTACCTACATATCTTCTTTCCCCTCATTTAACGGGGAAGTTTCGTTACAGTTTTCTGGCTGTGTTGGAAAGTGTTTCATAATCTATGCTGGACGCATGACTTTTTGTTCTTGTTTCCTTAAAATGTGATAGTTTTCCTTTGTTTTGGTTAATTATTAATACTCATTAAAGTGTTCGTCATTCAGAATTAATGTATAAATTTAACATTCATCTTATGGTATGATAATCTCATCTTCGTCATCTTCTCATCTTCTACCTCGTCTTAGAGTACAAAATTAACGTTTTTTTCTTGAAAACTTTAATTTTTCACTCTAGGGGGCGCTCGAATCTATTTCGGAAGCGGGTGGACGGTATGATGTGTGCTTCGGAAAGTAGTAGGAAAACGACAGTTCGAGCTCAGCCGGGTCTACGGCCGTGTACCCAGCTGACCTCGAACTGTCATTTTCCTACTACTTATAGATGGCGCTGGCATGCATAATATAAAGCAGATGTATGCAAATTAATCTTATAGTAAAAGACCCATTTCTGCGAAGCGTCTGGCAAGCTTCAGTATCCCAGCACATGAATCAGGCCCTTTTCTCGTCTTCAGTCAATTTGCCGTGCGAGATTTTTGCAATGCGCCAGTTGCTGATTCCCTGTTCCGTTAAAAGAATGTAACCAGCAGCGCTTGATCTGGTAACGATAGCCTGCTGCTGGCATAGATTGAAAAAACTGTGTACATTGAAAGGTTTTATTGACATTCTAATTTGCATACATCTGCCTCATATTTTGCATGCAACGCCCCCTATCGGTAATTAAAAAAAAATTATTTAAAATAATCCGATCGCCCTCTATTTCTATTCCTTCAAACCACATTTTTTTAGCCTCATTTGTTTCTTTTTAATTAATTTTTAAAGTTTTAACGAATGTATGGCGCACCCGGTATTGCTACTTCAAAAAAGTGGTGGCAATCAAACAATCTGAATGAAAAAGAAAAAAATAGCGGACTGGCATGTGTCCTAGCTTAGATAAAATTCCATTTTCTAATCATCTAGCATACCGGAAGCGAGTTTACTACAAAAGTATGAAGAAAAAAAAACTCGTTTTAAATATTTTAGGTGCGTTCGTAATTATATAAATACGCAGCACGTATAATAATCGTCAGGTCCGTCCGTCTGCCCGGCCGTCCGCATATAAAGCGAAAAAACACCCAACCGAATGGTTTGAAATTTCATATATATTATCGTTGTAGAATTTTGTCGAATCATTTCAAATTTTATGAAAATCGAATCAAAACTTAAAAAGCGCACGTCATGTGACCGAGGAAAAGAAATACGGGCTAACCACGTCTTTTTCCATATGCCAGGTGGTCATTTTCATTCAAAATTATTTTTTCGTATAAAATTGCATAAAAGGTACATTTTTAGAAAGATCTTTGAAAAAAATTGTTTGTTTGAGAGACGAGTTACATTAAAAAAATGTATAGATTCTGAGATAACTTCAGTGGAAATTAGGTTAACAGCCGAATATCTCAATCCATTAGAGTAAGTAAACACAGGCGATTCGTTCATTATGAGTCATAAAAATACTAAGCCATGGACGTAATCATTCGCAAAGCAAGATCTCCATGGTGAATTTTACAGTGCTGTCTGGCAAAGAAAAAAAAAATTAACATTTCTAAACGTGGCATACGTAATAAAAAAAAAAAGAAAAAAGGGCATTCTCATTCGCTCATAGCAGACGATATCACTACAATAATAACGATGTTTTTGTAATATTGTAAAACTAGTTATAAAACGAATGCACCTCCTATGTCACGTTTAACGTACAATTTCCAACTTGTTTTTTATTAGTGTTATCCATCACAAAATAAATTGGTTGGAGTCAGATCAGTCTAACGATTTCTAGAATGAACAATAGTTGCATTTTCACGCTCCGCTGGATCTTGTTTGGAGAAATAACTATAGCTATTAAAGAGAATTTTAACCCTTAGTTAGTAATAGTATCACCGGGTTGCATATCTGTGCAACATACCCAAAGTCAATGTTATTTATACAGTGTTCTTCAAAATATTATTTTATTTATTGCTGCTATCTTCCAAGACAGCAGAGAAAGGGAAAATAATCCACATCTTCTTTTTTTTCAAATTTAAGAATATAGCATTTTTTTTAATTTTGTCGATGTTATTTATCATAAAATAAATAAATTTGTTGAGGTCATCAGCTTAAAGGCATCTAGAATAAACAGAAGTTACATTTTGCGCTTCGCTGGATCCAGTGTGAAGATAAATATTGCTACGAGAATTTTAAATTGAAATAATGATAAGAAGAAAAATAAGAAACCGTTTACACAGAAATCCAGAAAATAAATATACATCTTAAAAATTGCAATTACTATCGTAAAAGTAAAATGAATCGGAAATATTTTCTTTTGGAGAAATCTTTTATTTTTCGTTCATTAAAATATACTTCACAGTTCAGCAGCTTTTGTTATACATCTTTAAAGTGAAAAGAGATTTAATGGAAGTTGAATACCCTTTGTTGTAAATTTATAATGTACCTTTTGTAGAAAATAGCATAGTTGCCAACCTCCCGATTTTTTTCATAACAATATTTTTATGTAAAAATATTTGTTTTATTTAATTGCACAATTTCTGCAATTTAATAAAGTGAAATTTTTGTAGGATTTTACTGGTATTCAAAAAATTGGGAGGTTGGCAACTATATGAAATAGGTATTGAATCAAAGGAGCATTATGAATTTTCATCCTGTGTGTAGATAAATATTGCTAGAACATTTAAAATTAAAATAATAATAATAAGAAAAATAAGAAACCGTTTACACAGAAATCTAGAAAATAAATATAAATCTTAAAAATTGCAATTACTATCGTAAAAGTAAAATGAATCGGAAATATTTTCTTTTGGAGAAATCTTTTATTTTTCGTTCATTAAAATGTACTTCACGGTTCAGTAGCTTTTGTTATACATCTTTAAAATGAAAAGGGATTTAATGGAAGTTGAATACATTTTGTTGCAAATTTATAATGTACCTTTTGTAGCAAATAGCATAGTTGCCAACCTCCCGATTTTTTTTCATAACAATATTTTTATGTAAAAATATTTGTTTTATTTAATTGCACAATTTCTGCAATTTAATAAAGGGAAAATTTTTGTAAGATTTTACTGGTATTAAAAAAATTGGGAGGTTGGCAACTATGAAATAGGTATTGAATCAAAGGAGCATTATGAATTTTCATCCTGTGTGTAGATAAATATTGCTAGAACATTTTAAATTGTAATAATAATAAGAAGAAAACAAGAAGAAACAATTTACACAGCAATTCAGAAAATAAATATACATCTTAAAAATTGCAATTACTATCGTAAAAGTAAAATAAATCGGAAATATTTTCTTTTGAAGAAATCTTTTATTTTTCGTTCATTAAAATGTATTTCATAGTTCAGCAGCTTTTGTTATACACTTTAAAGTGGAAAGAACTTTAATGGTAGTTGAATACCCTTTGTTGCAAATTTATAATATACCTTTTGTAGCAAATAAGTGTTGAATCAAAGCAGCATTAGGATTTTTCATCCATGTGAGTTAAATAAATATTGCTAGAAAATTTTAAATTGAAATTCTAATAAGAAGAAACAATTTACACAGAATCCCCAAAAATAAATATACATGCATATTAAAAAGGCAATTACCATCGTAAAAGTAAAATTAATCGGAAACGCTTTCTTTTGAAGAATTCTTTTATCTTTCGTTCATTAAAATGCACTTCAATTCACAGTTCAGCAGCTTTTGTAATGTATACTTAAAGTGGTAAGGAATTAAATGGATGTTGAATACCCTTTGTTGTAAATTTATAATATACCTTTTGTAGCAAATAAGTGTTGAATCAAAGCAGCATCGTGAATTTTCATCCCGCGTAGAGATAAATATTGTTAAGGAATTTTAAATTGAAATAATGAGAAGAAGAAAAAGAAGAAACCCTTTACACAGAATTAAAAAAAAAAAAAATTAATCTCAAAAAATGCAATTACTATCCTAAAAGTAAAACTAATCGGAAACGCTTTCTTTTGAATAATTCTTCCTTTTTCTTGCATTAAAATGTACTTCATAGTTCAACAGCTTTTGTTAAGTATTTTAAGAGGAAAATAATTAAATGGGAATTGAATGCTTGTTGCAAACTTATAATGTGTCTTTTGTCTCAAACAGGTGTTGAATGAAAGCAGTATTATGAATTTTCATCCTGTGTGGAGATAAATATTTCTAGAGAATTCTAACTTGAAATAATAATAAGAAGAAACCATTTACACACAATTCTAAAAAATAAATTTTACCACAAATATGCAATTACCAACCTAAAAGTAAAACTATTCGGAAACGTTTTCTTTTGAAGAATTCTTCATTTTCCGTCCATTAACATGTACTTCACAGTTCAACAGCTTTTGTTATCGACTTTAAGTAGAAATGAATTAAATGGAAAGTTGAATACCATTTGCTGCAAATTTATAATGTACCATGTTAATTTGTAGCAAATAGGCGTTGAATCAAAGTAGCATTGTGAATTTTCATCCTGTGTGATAGATAAATATTGCTAGAGAATTTTAAATTGAAATAATAATAAGAAGAAAACAAGAAGAAACAATTTATACAGAATTCCAAAAAATAAATATACATATTAAAAAATGCAATTACCATCGTAAAAGTAATATTAATCGGAAACGCTTTCTTTTGAAGAAATCTTTTATATTTCGTTCATTAAAATGTACTTCAATTCACAGTTCAACAGCTTTTGTTGTGTATACTTTAAGTGGAAAGAAATTAAATGGAAGTTGAATAGCTCCTGTCTTGTTAATTTATAATGTAACTTTTGTAGCAAATAAGTGTTTAATCAAAGCAGCATTATAAATTTTCCTCCCGTGTGGAGATAAATATTGCTAGAGAATTTTAAATTGAAATAATGAGAAGAAAAAGAAGAAACCATTTACACAGAATTGCAAAAAAATAAATTTATTCTCAAAAAATGCAATTACTATCCTAAAAGTAAAACTAATCAGAAACTCTTTCTTTTGAAGAATTCTTCATTTTTCTTCCATTAAAATGTACTTCACAGTTCAATAGCTTTTGTTATTTATTTTAAGTGGAAATGAATTAAATGAAAGTTGAGTGCCATTTGTAGCAAACAGGTGTTGAATGAAAGCAGCATTATGAATTTTCATCCTGTGTGGAGATAAATAGTGTTAGAGAATTTTAAATTGAAATACTAATAAGAAGAAAATGAAAACGGAACCATTTACACAGAATTCTAAAAAAATAAGTGTACATATTAAAAAATGCAATTACCATCATAAAAGTAAAATTAATCGGAAACGCTTTCTTTTGAAGAAATCTTTTATTTTTCGTTTATTAAAATGTACACTTCACAGTACAGCAGCTTTTGTTATGTACTTTAAGTGGAAAAGAATTAAATGGACGTTGAATATCCTTTGTTGCAAAATTATAATGTACCTTTTGTAGGAAATGGGTATTGAATCAAAGCAGCATTATGAATTTTCGTCCTGTGTGGATATAAATATTGTTAGAGAATTTTATATTGAAATAATAATAAAAGAAGAAGAAGAACCCGTTTACACAGAATTCAAAATATAAATAAATGTACATCTTGAAAAATGCAATTACCATCGTAAAAGTAAAATTAATCGAAAACGCTTTCTTTTGCAGAAATCTTTTATTTTTCGTTCATTGAAATGTACTTCACTTCACATAAAAAATTACATACAATAACAAATTATTGCTACCAGTCGATTAGTAATAACGTCTAATAATTAATGTTATACTTACATTTTCCTTAAGAGGGTCGTCTACATAAAAAAAAAATTGTACCAATCTTGAAAATTTTCAATACTAACCCTAATTATTAGGTTCCGTAACCTAAAAAAAAAAAAAAAAAACAACGAAACCTATATATTCTCGTATCGGAAATCCGGATTATGGAAAATCACTTAATAAATAGATATAGAGTTATAAATTAATGGTTTGCATTTTTTTTCTTTTTTATAACCAATAATAAATATACCAAAATTTCAAGGTTCTGGGTAAACGTACCTATACGCTTTGAGACCCATGATGCTGCGATGTGCAAATGACTATTTAAAGATTTATTTATAATATTTTAATCTTATACAGACAAAAATATATATTAACACACATTCGTGACCGCTGACGCGAATTCATATCATTTGAAGATCCGTAACTCTAATTTTAAATGTTACACTAGATGGTACCCGTCAAGATTTGCCGGTAAATAACTTGACAGTTCCTTTAGAAATAGTATGCTTTTATTTTTAATTAGTTGCTTTTTAAATTAATTAGGTATTGAAAATTTGATGAATTGTTATATTGTGTAAGTGATTCCAATAGATATGAGACGATAGATGGTGCTGTCAGTCCAGCCTACTCAACAAATGAAGTGAAATAATTTTAAGCTTGTAATTTACGTCGTATTAGGCTTGAATTAATTTAGCAAGAATTCAACTAAAAATATTAACTGAATGATTTATTTTTGCTTACTACTGTCTCAGTGTTTTCTTTTTAATATCAATATTTAGTATTTTCTTTTCTTTTTCTTTTTTTTTTTAAATTACTTTTCCTGTAAAATTTTTCATTAATTTTATTTTTATCAGCCTGACTCTAAAACCCAGAACTTAAATTTTGCTGTTTGCAGCTAACGATTTATATAATAGATATATTTTTTAATTACTTTAATTTTATTTTGCATTTTCATACATTATTTATACATTAAACCAAACCATGTGATTTCTTTTATAATTCTTATATGAATATTTTTGCTTCTTTCTTTCTCTTCTTTTCTTTTCCCCTTTTTAAGGAGAATATTCATATACTTTTCTTAGTTATACAAATATATCTTCTTGATAATGGTCATACAAACTATAGATAAAAGTTTAAATCACCTTATTTAATCGATAACTACATACAAAATCTTTGAATTTAAATATTTGTAATGTAAAATAAGTAATTAAAAAATATTGTTGGTTGTTAAATTTTATTTACCATAGTCCCAATATTTTCAAAAAATAACAATATTTAGTTTTTTTTTTTTTTTTTTTTTTTTTTTTTTAACTACGCGACTTTTAAAATTTTTCATTAAATTAATTTTTATCAGTCTGATTCTAAAATCCTGAATTTAAATTTTGCTGTATGCAGATAACGATTATATACATATTTTTTAATTACTTGAATTTTATTTTGCATTTTCATACATTGTTTTATCATGGATTATCAAGGTAATTTAGAGTTTCTGTATGAATATTTTCCCTTCTTTTTGTTTTCTCTCCTTTTATTTTTCTTTCTTTACAAAAAATAATCAGATACTTATATCTTAGTATATATATATATATATGACACCTTGATAAATTTCATACAAAATACAGCAAAAATTGTAGACCAATTTATTTAATCGATAATTGCACGCACAATCTTTTAATTTAAATTCATTTAATATAAATTTAGTAATTAAAACAAAATATTCTTGGATATTAAATTTTACTTAATTATAAAGTACTCGAATAATAATAAAAAAAATACAAATTATATAACTTCTCCTCCTGAATTAAATATGACGTTATTAAAATGAATTATTGCCAGTAAAATAAGAAAAATCATTCTGTTCGGAAGTGGGTACCGAACCGACGAACTGAACAATGAAACACTGCGCCTTAGACCACTCGGCCAACCTTCCTCCCTCGAGTGTTCTCTAAAATTGGATAGGTTCCAGTTTTAATGTTACGCATGCGCAAATGGGTCATTTTCTGGGGCATGTGAAATTTGACAAAATGCTCTTTTAGCTTTAAATATATAGATTACTTCTAAAAAATATAGCAGTATTAGAATTGTATTTATACAGTCCGTAGACTATGCACTTTGGTCGAAAAAACTACTTTTATTTCATAGCGAAGTGCAACTGCAACTACTTTATCTTAAATGTAGTTAACTACAACTACAATTACTTTGTTTTAAAAAGTGAAAATTTAATGAATACCATCATCATTGTAGATTGAATTTTTATGAGTGAAAATGTAAAGTTTCCGTTTAAAATGAAATATGAAATAGAATTCATGTGAAATAGAAATACACTAAATGCTACAATATTTGGGTACATTTTTTACCTTTATTTTTCTCTTGCCTTTCATTGAAAATCATAGGAAACTAAAGCAATCTGTTGCTTACATTTTCAACCTATGGCTTTAGACCGGGAGGCAGCAGCACAGACAATCACCTCATCGAGTTCATGGCTGAAATTCCAGAATTAGTTAAAACTCGATTCGCATATTAAAACGCAATCGGTCTGCCAAGTCATATCTTGGTGGAAAGCACCTTAAAACCCGATTTTAGCGGTTGAATCGTAGGTTTACCATTGTGTTTTCCTGCACCCAAAGGTATGAAAACATGGATGACTGGGAGCAGGAACACACAATGGTAAACCTACGAGCCAACCACTAAAATCGGGTTTTCGGGTGTTTTCCACCAAGATATGACTTGGCAGACCGATTGCGTTTTAATATGCGAATCGAGTTTTAACTAAAGCTGAAATTTCAGCCGTGAACTCGATGAGGTAATTGTCTGTGCTGTCGCCTCCCGGTCTACTTGGTTTGTTACGGCATCGAAAAAAAAATCATTGTCTATACAGAATAGGAATTGAGCGTCCCATACCTGTACAGGGTGATCTGAAAATAACTGGCAAAATTTTAAAGGGTGGTAAAGGGAACTTAAACAAGCATTGTCCGGAAATGGTGCGGAATGAGCTACTACATTCACGCGAAAGCACCCGCTCTCTAACGTTAATTCTACGGGAGAATTTTTTTTTAAATATCTAGTTTGCATCTCAATATTTTTAAATGATTTTTTTTTCATTGGATAGCTGAGGTCGATCTCTATAAAGGCCGTTTTTTACTTTTTCGATTTTTTTTTTTTTTTTTAAATTGAGGATACTTTCGTTTTTGAAACCGTGACGAAGTAAAATGTGCAAGGTGCAATGAACGATAGCGCAACGTCATTTCTGTATACACACTCTATGACAAAAAATGCTTCTTTTGGACCCCCTCTACTATTCTTTAAAATTTTGCCAGATAGTTTCCAGATAGTTTATGGTATACTAATCCTGGTAGAAAATGGAGTACCTGTAAACTCACAAAAAAAATTTGCATATGTGAATAATGTTTTTACCCCCTCTTTCCTTATAAAAGTAACGATAATCTCTATATAATAAAGCACAGTGTAACGGTGCCGGTTCCGACCACTCTGGTTTGCGAATCGACCGTAGCTAAAACGCCATGTTAGGCTTAATGAAAACCATATGCTAACATATAAAGCTAAATGATAGTTTCTTCTACTTAAAATCATGTCTGTTTAGCATATTTTCGTATAAAACATGTATATTATATCCAGTTATAATGTTTTAAGTTTTAAATTAAAAATAACAGATTAAACCACGGATTACCTGATGTAAACAAACAAATACTGTTGCCATTCAGAATCATAAATCCCATATCTAGAAAAAAATGAATGACTCTTTGAACGTTTCATTAAAATATCCGATTATGCTCTTAAAATATTTGTAAAAGCATATTTTAGTCTTTAAATATATTAAAGGATTTCTTTAATTTATTTCTGTAAGCATTTTTTTTCCTGTAAGCACTTTTTCAGAAATAGCCGTGATAGCTTTTATAGAGAGGCTTTTTTGCGATGATCCAGCAGTATTTTACAATTCGTTCCTAAGTACTTTTCTCGCGCCATCTATTGGCAATAAATATAAACGAAGGAGGTTTCTGTTGTTTTTTATTTGATAATTGGTAGTTGATAGTTGATATTTTATATAGCATAATAATAAAGTTGTAAAACATTTTTTTTGGAAGATACTTTCACTTTCGAAACCGGTTTCGAAAGTGAAAGTATCCTCCTAAAAAAAATTCGCAAAGAAAATCGAAAAAGTAATCAACGGCAGAAATAGAGATTGATCTCTGCTATCCAATGAAAAAAAAAAAATCGTTTAAAAGTATTCATACGCAAACGAGATATTAGAAAAATAATGCCTCATTGGATTAACATTAGCGAGCAGGTGTTTTCAAGTGCGGAAGAGGACCCTTAAGACTTAGAAGTGCGGGAAGTCCGACGTCACACGAGGGGGCCCCTTTTACTCTACCAATTACGCTTCAAACAATTTGAAATTTCACCATCAAAATTTCGAGTAGACAACACTTTTAATATTAAACTAAAACTAACTACCTATATAAAAATATTTTATTACACTAGATGGCCATTAATGACGGGAACTTTCAGTTTTAGACATTTTTTCGAATATTTAAAAATATACATGTTAGATTCTTTTGGAATTTTAGGATTAAAAAGAACAGGTTTGTCTTCATATTTATCAACGTCGAATTGATAAGGAGGACAATTAGGAGAACAACAAAAAATTAAAGAAAAAAAATAATACTTGGGATCACCCTGTAAAATAAAATGCACGAAATGATCTATCGCTACAGAATATACATAGGCAGATATTGTGTAATATGTGTATTCATTTGTGTAAGAATAGCAAGTATATTAATAGAAATATAGCGATTTTTTTTTTATTAAAAAAATTCCTGCATGTTTTTTGCTTGTAACATACAGGGTTTTTAACCAAATTTAACGCCAATTTCAGAAAATTGACAAAATGTAGTAGAAACAATATAGCGCTACTGGAATATTTATGGAAATATGGGCAGTTGTATAAAATAATTTTTATCTGCGCATGTGCGAACGATAACAAGGATTTTTTTGCATGATTTAGTAGTCAACTCTCTGGAGCAACTTATTAAAAAAAAAAAATCAGTCAAATATCGTAAAAATTCAGAGAGATATCGGCGTTAGAGTGAGCTGTTGTTTTGATTCTCACTAAAACTCGCTGAATGATAAGGGATTGCCCACAAATTGTTATTTTCAAGTTATCCGAGAGCGTTCAGAGCAAGTTTTTTGAAAAAGCTATTTAATTATAGTTTACGGTTATGTTTAGGAAGATTTTGGCTCTAAACTACGATGAAAAGGAAATTTAGTCCATACATTGATTACATTTGGGTAAATTGAGGTGTTTATAATAAAATTTTGTGAAATTTAACCCAATACGCAAAACACTCTACAGTAAATTCTATTGCATAGATATGTATTTTCTGTATACACGTAATTTGTATGCCAGTAGTGAAGATGATGAACTAAAATCTAAGATATATTATACATTTTTCATAAGTTATGAGTCAATAACTTACAATTTAATTTTTATAGTGATATTTCAGTAGCTTTTTGAGAAATTAACGTTTTGCGTATTAGTCCAGTCAAATTTGGAAAGTTTGCCATAATAAATGCTAAGGAGATAAAAATTAGTACAGTTGTTTGTTCATTGATGGCTACTGATGACTATGTAAAAAGTCCTGATGGATAGGAGGCGATTTGGGGGAGGGGAGGAAATAAATTACTTTTTTTAATTTTTTCAAAAATCTCAGAAATTGTTGGATTTCATGAAAAAATTACTCTGACATAAATTAAAGAGCATAAAATTCTCTACAAATGACAGGTATATACAGTAGAACCTTGATTATCCGTCAGTCAGAAAACCGGAGCTTTGACGGATTTCCCAGAAAAAAATCACTTTAATTTCAATTTTATTTACTTAATGTCGCCATAATAAATACTACAGAGATAAAAATTGGTACAGTTGTTCATTGATGACTACTGATGACTATGTAAAAAGTCCTGATGGATAGGAGGTGAATGAGGGGAGGGGAGGGGGTGGGGCAAAATACTTTTTTAGTTTTTTACAAATATCTTAGAAGCTGTAGGTTTTCATGAAAAAATTACTCTGACATAAATTAAAGTACACAAAATTCTCTAGAAATGAAAGGTATATACAGTAGAACCGCGATTATCCGTCAGTCAGGAAGCCTGAGCCTTGACGGATTTTCCGCAAAAAAAAATCATTTTATTTTTATATTTATTTACTTAATGTCTATTCAATTTTATAAAATATTGCTGAAAAAAAAAAAAAAAAAAAAAAAAAAAAAGGAAAACAGTAAACACTCCAATACTGCAATATTGCATGAAATTATGCCAGGTAAGTTGTTTATGAAGGATAAATATTTATCATTAATGAAATGTTTATTAATGTGAAATATTATAATTGCGAATATAACACATGGAGAAAACTAAAAGTAGGTACATATTAATTTATAATTAAGTAAATATATATAATGTAATTATGACAGTGGATGGATCATAAGGATTCATAATTATCACCTCATCTTCTTCCTTGTCCTGTTGTTATCACCCTGGTACTGAAGACAAATATTTATATTTATCATCAATAAAATGTTATTTCACGTGAAACTTTGTAATCGCGACAAAACATAATAGAGAACAGTGAAAGTACTAATTTATCATTAAGCAAATACTTACTAAGTCATAACGTTCTTTTTTTTCTTGACACATCATCATCAGCTGAAGTGGATGGTGCATTAGAAGGCGTTCTCAGCATGTCTGAATCCATAATCACATCCTCATCGTCTTCCTCATCCTGTTTATCTGTATTTATAGCTGTAAGTGTAGCATTCAGACAGTGACCATGGCAAATGTTACAGATGAGTGTGCAATTAATGGCTGTTTTCCTGCACCCACACTTAGCTCCACACCCAGTGGTGCATTTGCAGAAGATGGTATTTAAGACAGCCTCAGGTGCGATCAGGTCCTTAGTTGTAATAAGAACCAGACGATTCTGCTTTCGTTCCCAGCCCCAGAGTTCAGCATGTCCAAGCCACAGCTGTACCTGATGGTACACCCGGAAAGAATGTTGTCTAGCCGATACTTCTGTTGGTGGAAGGGATGAAATGTCAGGTTCGACATTCGATACAGATTTGGCGAAAGAATGGTATCGGAAAGTGTTGAGAGATGTAGATGTGGGAGGTGTTCCATACACTCTCAAAAAAAGTTGGTTTCCTCCGTCTGCAACAGCATCATGGTCAAATTCCCTGTTATTGAACACATCAGCAATTTTGTGTACATCTTCATATTGCTGAAACAGCATGAAAATTTTTGTTTTTCCCTTTTTGAACGCGGCTGACGTCGTATCACACCCAGTGAATGCATGAAGGACTAGAATGATATGTCTTTAAGTCTTGTTTCTTGAATTAACAGTTGTGAGGAAATAATCTTTCTTTCAATTTTTCCCCGACTTGGCTTAACGAAAATTTCTTGTTCAAGCGGAGTTAGGGCAATTAGGAGGACAACAAAATCAACATCCTCACCAACAATTGCCACTCTGTCACTAGAAGAAGATATTTCAATGGCTGTTGTTGCGATCAGGGTATCTGCATCGCCAGTACTCTCCTGGCAGTATATTCCATTCTCTTTCAATTTGGAAGAAAGCACAGCAATTAATCTTAATTTGTTCTTTTCATTTGAAAGAAAGCTTTCTTGCTTGGCAGAAACCTCTGTGTTCCCGTTGAAATTAACTTCCACGGACTTTTTCAGTGCACATCTTCGGTTTTGCTCTGCTGATTTCGTGCTATTGGCAATATTGGAGCAGCCATCAAAAACCACTGTACAGCTTTATCATTTATAATGTGTAGAGATATATTTGTTGTAACCTTCACAAATTGAAATAAATGTGGAACCTCTTGACCAAGAGACTTTGTGAAGAAAGAAACCACCATCCATAATAATAACACAGTTTTTGAAATTAATGGGCTGTTTCAATAGTTTATGTAATTAATTAGTTGATATTCTGGCTTGACTAATGTTGTTTGCAGATATTTTTAGTCCTTAATATTAATTTAGAAAATTAAACCTAAGTCTAAAAAATATTAGATATTGCTAAAAAAAAATTAGACTGCAGTGTGAAATTTTAGCACGGGTCCATTGGTATTTAAAAAATTTGAATACACATTAACTAAATAAATTTGAAATTAAAGTGATTTTTTTTTTTGCGGAAAATCCGTCAAGGCTCTGATCTCGTTACTGACGGATAATCGAGGTTCCACTGTATATATCTGTCATTTGTAGAGAATATTTTGTTCTTTAATGTATGTCGGAGTCATTTTTTCATAAAAACCAACAGTTTCTGAGATTTTTGTAAAAAACTTCAAAAAATAATTTATTTCCCCCCCCCCCCTTCCGGCCGCTCACCTCCTATCCATCAGGATTCTTTACATAGTCATCAGTAGCCCTCAATGAACAACTGTACCAAATTTTATCTCCTTAGCATTTATTATGGCAAACTTTCCAAATTTGACTGGACTAATACGCAAAACGTAATTTCTCAAAAAGCTATTGAAATATCACTATAAAAATTAAATTGCAAGTTATTGACTCATAACTTATGAAAAATGTATAATATATCTTAGATTTTAGTTCATCATCTTCACTACTGGCATACAAATTACGTGTATACAGAAAATACATATACCGGGTGGTTATAAAATAAGTATCCGTATTTGGAGCTGTCTGTAGCTTGAAGGAATAACAAGAATGAAACCAAAATCGGTACACTTACTATTCGAGAAGGGGGAAGAAGAATGGAGCAATAAAAAAATTAATTGCAATACCCGCCGACAGATGGCGCTTTTGAGTGTGAAATGTAATGTGTAATATTGTGTACCGTGGTGGTTTTACAAACATCAATGACTTTACTGCATATCATAACGTGTACGAAACATCACTCCTGACGCATTACATTCCGCAGTTGAGCACGTTATGCACAGCCTGGATTGTGTCCTTCAGCACAATGACCATGTGGAACCTGAATATGATCGCGGCACCGCCATGTAAAAGAGTAACCACGTTCACTGTGACATTTTCCAATAAATTAGGTGTGTCATTCGGTCTGCGCCTTACATTTTTGTTCTTGTATTACACATTACATTTTACACTCAGTAGCGCCATCTGTCAGTGATTATTGAAATTAATTTTTTTAATTTTATTCCACTCTGCTTCCCCCTTCTCGAATACTAAGTACACTGATTTTGGTTTCATTCGGATCATTCCTTCGAGCTACAAACAGCTCCAAATAGAGATACTTATATTATAACCACCCTGCATATGCGGCAGAATTTACTGTACAGTGTTTTACGTATTGGGCTAAATTTCACAAAATTTTATTATAAACACCTCAATTTACCTAATAAATGTAATCAATGTATGGACTAATTTTCCTTTTCATCGTAGTAAATTATAGTCAAAATCTTCCTAAACATAACCGTAAACTATAATTAAATAGCTTTTTCAAAAACTTTGCTCTGAACGCTCTCAGATAACTTGAAAATAACAATTTATGGACAATCCCTTATCATTCAGCGAGTTTTAGTGAGAATCAAAACAACAGCTCACTCTAACGCCGATATCTCTCTGAATTTTTACGATATTTGACTGATTTTTTTTAATAAGTTGCTCCAGAGAGTTGACTACTAAATCATGCAAAAAGTTGCTTGTTATCGTTCGCGCATGCGCAGATAAAAAATATTTTATGCAACTACCCATATTTCCTTAAATATTTAATATATTTATAATTCAATAGCACTATATTGTTTCTACTACATTTTGTCAATTTTTCTGAAATTGGCGTTAAATTTGGTTAAAAACTCTGTATGTTATAATCAAAAAACATGCCGGATTTTTTTAAATTTAAAAACAAATCGGTATATTTCTATTAATATACATGCTATTCTTACACAAATGAATACACATATGTTACAATGTCTGCCTATGTATATTCTGTAGCGATAGATCATTTCGTATATTTTTTTTTTACAGGGTGATTCCAAGTATTATTTTTTCTTTAATTTGTTGTTGGTCCCCTAATTGTCCTCCTTATCAAATCGACATTGATAAATATGAAGTCAAACCTGTTCTTTTTAATCCTAAAATTCCAAAAGAATCTAACATGTATATTTTTAAATATTCGAAAAAATGTCTAAAACTGAAAGTTCCCGTCATCAATGGCCATCTAGTGTATATACATAATTATACATAACAAATTAATTTTGTAAATGAATTTACAAATATGGAACAGGTGTGAATATTTGAACTTCAAAATATATTTTATACTTTAAAAATTACAGGATTTGCCACTGCAAACAACAGTGCAGGGACAACAAATATTTGACGTAAATTTATGCTTAGCTGTAACCCAATTTTGTTTCTATTTTATAAACAGAAATTTGAAATCACTGAATGCTAATTACTTTCCCCTTTATTAAAATAACATATTCTCCATATTTTATATCATTTCTACACTCTTTATGAATATAAACAAAATATAATTATACGGATTAAAGTTTCTGTTACTTTTAGCAAGTTTGAAATTAAAATGTAAAACATAAGATAAATTAAAATAAGTTGCATTAATCACTGTTTTTATACCAACATACTGTGTTATTATAGCAACAGAAAAAATCATAGAGTATAAATGTGTCAGTAATAGTCTGAGGGAAAATTTAGTAGCTATAATTAAGAAAAAAAAACATACATTTTTTACCTTGACTGAATTTTTTCCCCATAAAAATTAGTTTTGAAAAGTAAATTTGGGGGCCCCTTTGTATTTCAACAGGTAAGCTCGGGTTTCACGGGCCTATTCGGTAAACAGGCACTGCTAGGATCCTCAAAACCATGCATTAATGAGATCATGTACATACACACACACACAGAGAGAGAGAGAGATTATCACAAAATCTGCAATCCTAAGGATAGATCATTGCAAAATATAAATACATATCCCATTAATATTAGAACTGGTCACATTCGGTGAATGACCTTTTGTACCATGGCAAAATAAACTCGAATTTTTTTTTAACATCTTGCTTTCGTCAGAAATTTTTTTAACCTGTTTCAGCGATGTCGACATATTTTGGTCACTGCCCTTTTTTTTCTTTTTTTTTTGCGAAGGTCTGTAGACGCGGGTGGCAAATTAGTAGGCGTTGTTAAAATATGGAATTTATTGCTAATAACACATGATTTATTTAGTTTTATACTCTGTGCTAAGTTTCATTTATTGAGAGAAAAGGGAGGGGAAATGTTGAATTCAGAGAAGTGAGGGGAGCAACAAAATGTCACCTCTCCCCAGAAGAATTAGAATTTTGTGCTGAACCATTTTGAAGAGATAAAATATTCTGATAAGTACCATATTAGATTGTATGCGTTCTTTTAGCGAGTAAATAAAAATTTCAAGAAGTAAAAATTCTCCCTCCCCTCCTCTATCCCCGGAGCTGCAGAAATGCCTTACAGGGAAAAATGTCTGAATTCAACACAAGTAGTAAAGTAGTAAGTAATACTACTTCTTTATAAATGAATTGTAAATTAGAGCCAAAAACAGAGTATAATCGAACCTATTTATTGGATTTTGCAGAGATGAAATGGTCGAATAAGCAACATATTAGATTGCATGCATTTTTTAGCCGGCAAATAAAAGTTTCAAGGAGTAAAAATCTCCCCCCCCCCTCCACACCCCCGGAGCTGCAGAAATGCCTTACAGGGAAAAATGTCTCAATTCAACACAAGTAGTAAAGTAGTACTTCTTTATAAACGTATTGTAAATTAGAGCCAAAAGCAGAGTATAATCGAGCCTATTTATTGGGATAACCATTTTGCAGAGATGAAATGGTCTAATAAGCATCATATTAGATTACATGCATTTTTAACGAGACGTGTTTTCTAATTGAACATCTGAGATAATCATGATGTTGTTACGGTATGCATACGTCAGGAAACGTTGTAATACCAAATTGCTATTATTAAAATGCATTTTTATTTATTTACTAGCAGAGCTTCGCCGGTTTCACTGGTCGTTTTTTCCCAAACGATCCGGCGGTTGGAAGTCTCACTGTCTTCGGCAGCGTACAGCCGTAAGGGCAACGCCCGCTCCGGTCTCAGATCATAATAACCTTGAATTACTGTCATTTTTTAGTTCGACATAAATTAAATTAAAATTTTCAGTGTCGTCGTTCATATTGCTATAGCAACGCTATATCGTTCATATTGCTATAGGAATTTCGTATTCTTCCAACTTGAATTTAATCATGGCAGTAGCAAAACTTACCGGGAAAATTTTTCCGTTTCTCAAACTAATTGTGAAAAAAAAATCGCCGTGGAACGCAAAAAACACTAAAAGTCGCACAAAAATTTCGGGAAAAATTCATAAATAGCAAAGAATAAAATTTACGAATATTGGGCTAAAAGATTGAAACCGGATTATTTTTTACGAATGTCAAAAATATCCCTGTATAACAAAAAATATGCTAAAATTCGCGAAAATTTCAAAAAGCGCAGAGAACATAATTTTCTAATTGGGCTAAAAAATTAAAACTGGATTCCTTTTACAAATGTAAAAAAAAAAAAAGTCGCAAAACACGAAAAATCGCATAAAAATTTCACAAAAAAAATTAAAAGTAGCAGAGAACAAAATTTACTACATTGTGCTAAAAGATTTTAACTGGATTCCTTTGATGAACATAAAAAATTTGCTGCAAAACGTGAAAAACGCTAAAATTCACATAAAATATTCGGGAAAAATTCAAAAATCGCAGATGACAAAATTTACTACAGTGGGCTAAAAGATTGAAACTAGATTTCTTTACCAATGTCAAAAAATAGCCGCAAAACGCAAACAATCGAAAAAAATTTTGCGAAAAATTTAAAAATTGCAGATTACAAAATTTACTACATTGAGCTAAAATATTAAAGCTGGGTTCCTTTTACAAATATAAAAAAATCGACGAAAAGCGCGATAAAACGCTAAAAATCGCATAAAAATTTCGTGAAGATTCAAAATCGCAGAAGACAAAATATACTATATTGGGCTAAAAGAATGAAACTGGATTCCTTTTACAAATGTAAAAAAAAAGCCGCAAAACGCGAAAAATCGCATAAAAATTAAATAATCTGCAGAGAACAAAATTTACTCATTGGACTAAAAGATTTTAATTGGATTCCTTCGACGTTTTTAAAAAACTTTGCTGCAGAATGCGAGAAACGCTAAAAATGTATACAAAATTCGCGAAAAATTCGAAAATCGCTCACGACAAAATCTACTATTTTGGAATAAAAGATTGAAACCGGGTACCTTTCACAAATGTCAGAAAATCGCCTCGGAACGCGAAAAATCGACAAACCGTCTAAAATCGAAAGTGTCTGCTGATTTTGGGGCATATACTTGTACATACGGAATACTTCATATATTATATAAGATCGTATATTAATGAAATACCCCCTCATCTGCTTTTTAACACTTTCCAACATAATGTAAAAGTGCTTATGACTTCGGTTTTTCTATCCGTCCGTCCGTGCTCTAACTCTAGTAAATAAACACGGATTGCCCTGAAACTTTTGTATGTCATTGACACTTACTATACCATGATCACCTATTGAAAATGAAGTGTGTAGCATTTATAGTTTATTTACAGGGACAGTCAAAAGTATTCAGTTACATTACGGTGCATGGGAAAAATCGTTTCAAGTGCATTTTGATGATGTTACGTCATTCGAAATACCATGAAATTGATATACAATTATGTAGCGCACTAATGCTTTTTGTAAAATATCATGTGCAAAGCATTTATTATTCAATAACAAGGTCATATTCTGTCACGTAATGTTGTACGAGGAAAAATCGCTTGCAATGTAATTTAACGATGTTTCACTATATTTAAAAGATAATGAAATATATATGTATTACTGAGATGCTCTATAAATTGCTCAATATTGTGTGCATTGCGTTTATCGTTCATTTACAGGAACACACAAAAAAATTAAGTTGTACTCTTTGTGCGATAATTACAGTCTATGTGTGATAAATGCGTTTTCAACTTTGGTTTGGGTGTTTATGTTTAAGTTTAACAAAACTTTTGCATAGTACGTGGTGTGTATAAATTTCAGTTGATCTTATACAGGGTAACACAAAAAACAATTCGTTTGTTGAAAGTGAGTTTTAAATTGCCTTATGAATTTTTCATTTGAATTAAGTTTTAGTTTAATATGTTGTGTGTACAAAAGTCTTTATATAATATACAGGGTTGTATAAGATTTCGAGTACATTTCCATTGATTGGCGAGAATTGCTGAAGGTTAATTTTTTAACTGAACTAATTTTTATCATGCTATGTAGTATATATCCATGTCTATATAAATCATATACAGGGTTGCACAAAGTAATTTGACCCTTTTTTGACCATTAAATGTAATATGTTTCCTGAACTGTTTACTACATATTTGCTTCCACTTTATTTAACGGTGAAGTTACAGTTTTCTGGATGTGTTAGAAAGTGTTTCATAATCTACGTTTTACGCATGATTATCCGTTCTTGTTTGTGTTTAACATCTTACTACGTTGCCATCAAAATCCATGTAACAGGGTTCGTTTAGCTTTTACGTTTTAATACCAGCGTTTCCATATATAAAGTAATCTTCTTGTTATTTAACAGTCGTATTTAATCAGACTTTCTGTCATTAAATAAGTCAAATATTATTATATAGAAATAGCGGTGTTTATAGATTAAAAAACTGCATAAAACCTGCCTAATTTTCACCATGACGCAGCGTACGTGGCTATAATCAAAAGGTTAAATTAGTTATTTTTCGCATCTAAATAAATTTCTCCTCAAATTGTAGTTTTTACTTACCCATCATACGTAAGTATAGGGTAAGTCATGTGATCGTTTTAAAAATCGAAAAAAAAATACATATATATATTACGGATTTACACGTTTCAGACACGGGAGATTCAGAAAAATATATTTTTAGAAAAAAAAAATTGCCGTCCGTCTGTTTGTGTGTCTGTAAACGTTTTATCTCCCGAACAAATTAAGATAGAGACTTGAAATTTGGTATGTACTTAGTATGTAATAATGAGAAGAAGCCTATTGAATTTCAGTAACCTTGATTATCCGGAAATACTTTTTTCGGACTCTCGAAATATTCGTTCTGATAAAATGTATATAAAAAATTTCGAAATTGTTTATTTAAGGAGTGAATATAAAAGACAATAAAAAAACGTAAATTGTGCATAAAGAATGAAGTTGATTGAGTAATGAGTATAATTGTAATCCTATTTTCCACACTCTTCGATTTTTCATGACACTGTGTTTCGTTCAAATTTCAATTCAAAGATATATTTTAATTAGAAATGAGACGCTTAATCCGACGCATAGTAAACAGTTAGTTATCATTTGTTACAAACAGTATCATTTTTGGAGTTATAAGGATGTTTCTTTTACAAAATTCAGTGATAGAGCATTTAAGGTTTATGACGTCATCGAGCCAGGATTTTATTCTAATTGCAATACATTTTACAAATAGTGTACACATGTTTTATTTTCATATTTTATATTATGCATATCCAAAATGGGTAACTATTACGGTGGACCCCAACGACTAGTTTTACTTTCTTTTTAATATAACATTTTAACTCCTTTGTCCCTGTATATTTTTTTTACTGTTCGATATTTCAGTCTAGGTCAATTTTCTAGAAGTTTTCTATGTCTCTTTCAACTCACTTTGCGTGGGGAGTGTATGTGGGTGTTATGGTTGCCAAATTTCTCTCTTAAAAAGGGAAGATTTTTATTGGCACTAGTTTGTTTTTGCTTTATCAAACTACCGCCATTATACCCATCCTACTGAATGTGAACAATAATATCTTTATTAACCTTATGATCAGGGCCGAAACTAGCTTTTTTTTGACGGGGGAGGGGGGGGGGGCAAACATGGATTTTGACGCCCCTCAATCCTTTCTCTGCAAAGTAAATTTACAAAGATAATTTTACTAAGTTTCAAATAGTCGACTTATTTTAAAATTAAAAATATGTTCTCACAAAATACGTAATAGTGAACTATATAATCAGCTTTGTCAAATATTTATTCAATAGAACCTGTGAAACTGGTATTGAAAGGAACAGGAAAATTTCCACTTTATACAGGTTTTCATCTTAGCAAATATAATTGCTGATATTCTTTCTGTTGGAAATGTATTTTTTTTTCCATTTAAGACAGGATTCCGTTATAGACAGATTTCATTTTCACAGATTTTACTGTAGTTATAGTAGTATTACATTACAACTGAGCAGGCGTTTAAAGTCATAGTGATACGAGTCACAATGTGTTACGAACATTAAAACCCGGATTTTCTGTAGGTATAACAATGATTTCTAATACCGTAAAATATCTTTTAATGACCCTGTATTTCATTCAAATTTCAATTCAAAGATATATTTTAACTGGAAATGAGACGCTTAATCTGACGCAGTAAACTCTTAGTTAATATGATTATCAATTTTGGAGTTATAAGGACATTTCTTTTACGCAATTCAGTAATAGAGCATTTAAAGTTTATGACGTCATCAAGCCAGGATTTTATTCGAATTGCAATGTATTTTATAAATAGTTTACAATATTTTATTTTCATATTTTATATTATGCATATCCATGACGGGTAAGTGTTACGCTAGTCCCTAACGACTAGTTTTCTGATGCAAAGGTTTCACCTCTGACCGTTATTATTACACAAATGCGAAATCTATTCGTGAAAAATATTTTTTGCCAGAAAATTCCTAACACTTCCGTGAAGTAACTAAATTTGGTGAATAAATATATCACATATTGGTCAATGACTCTATCCTTTTTTACATTTTTTAAATACTTAAATTAGTTATATCTAGCATTTGAATAAATTATTTCTCGAACTGCAGTTTATGTGCTGCAAAAGATTACCTTTTTTTTTTTTTTTTTTTTTTTTTATCGTACTTTTAAACGAACTTAGTTAAGCCAGTGGTGTTTACTAAACAACCTTATAACCTCACATTTGATAAAATGGAAAGCGAAAGATTATTCCTAATATTTACATCTATAAATATATCTTATCTACGGGTTTATCCGAGATCTAAAGTCGATTTTTTTCTGCTGTTAATAACGTCTTTAACTCTTAAATCACACCTCTTACTTTCAACCAATCATATTTTATAAATACATGGGCAGTTGCATGTCAAAGTGCATATTTTTTTCCTGTGCTTCCTCAAACTTTTTTTTTTAAATATTATTTTCTGGTTGATTTCAGTGATAAATGTCTATTTGATATGTTCTTGATTTATGGGCAACTGATTTAAAAGTGCTGAGTCATCGAGTTTTCGCCCTTTTCGGAGAAAAAGGTTGAATCTATATTTTTAACATTTTTCAAAATAGTTGAAAAGTGTTTATGAATTCCGTTTTTCTTTATGTCCTTCTGACCGTGCTCTAACACACGTAAATATAATAGGAATGGCATGTAATTGATATATGTTAATGAGATTTATTATGGCATGTTCGGTATTGAAAATTAAGTACGTAGCATTTCTAGTTTGTTTACGGGGACACTCAAAATAATGCCGTTACATTACGGTCTATAGAGAAATATCATTTGCGGTGTATTTTAATGATGTTACACTATTTCAAACATATTGAAATTGATATATATCAATGACTACAAGAGGCTTACTAAAGAATAGGGTGCGCATAGCAATCATCGTTCATTTACAGGGACACATAAAGTAATTCGGTTACAGTACTGTCTATGAACGTTAAGGGCAGGGCTTAAATTGCACCGGAGCCCGGCTCCGGTACTTCTCTGTTTTTAGTAAATATTTAAATCTTGGTCGGAATTTACCGGAGCCCATAAATACAGGGCTCCGGAGGCCAGTGTAATAGCGCTTCTGAAAAACCGAAGCCTAAATTACCCTTTCCTTTCCCTTCCATATGGAAGCTTTTGCATTCTATTCTATCAAAGCACTATATCTGACATAATGTGGTGCACACGTAGGAGATATAGATGAAATGGGATCAATTTTTTATATCACTCTTCGGGCTTGGGCGGACTCTAACCCAATCTGTCTGAAATTCAAAATTTTACTTATTCATGTATAGAAAAAAAGTACTTTTCTCCCCTTTTTAATGTTATTTTGATCAGAATGAAGAAATCGTGTTTTTTTTTTCCAGTGATATTTGCAGATTTATGCCTGGCATTGATGGCAATGACATGTGTATGGTGCGGGCCATTCAAGAGAACCAGCAATGAATATACTTTCTGTTCGATTTTCTTTTGTAATACTAGGATATTTTTTAATTGGATCATTTTTCTTAAATTTAGATATCTAACCCGAAAAGAATATTTTCTTTTTTTAGTCAACGAGCATCAGCTTGAGATTTTGTTTGTTTGAGATTTTTTTAGTCTTCTATTGCGTACGAGTACGAAAATAATGTTAGTGATTTTTTACTTACCCATCATACGTAGTATAGGGTAAGCCTTGTAAACGTTTTGAAAATCGAAAAAAAAATTTTGACGGATTTTTACACGTTTCAAACACTGGAGATTCCGAAAAACATATTTTTAGAAAAAAAAATTTGCCGTCCGTCTGTGTGTCTGTAAACGCTCTATCTCCCGAAAAAATTGAGGTAGAGACTTGCAATTTGGTATGTACTTAGTATGTAATAATGGGAAGAAGCCTATTTCATTTCAATAACCTCGATTAACCGGAACTATTTTTTTCGGACTCTCGAAATATTCGTTCTGATACAAGGTATATAAAAATTGTCGAAATTGGTTATTTTAAGAAATGAATATAAAAGTCAATAAAAAAACAAATTTTGCATAAAGCATGAAGTCGATCGGATAATTAGTCGCCGAGATATTTGGAATCCTATTTTCCACACTCTTCGATTTTTCATGACCCTGTATTTCATCCAAATTTCACTTTAAAGATATATTTTAATTGGAAATTTGACGCTTAATCAGATGCAATAAACCGCTAGTTAATAGGATTATTATTTTTGGAGTTATAAGGATGTTTCTTTCAAGCAATTCAGTAATCGAGCCTTTAAAGTTTGTGACGTCATCAAGCCTCGATTTTATTTGAATTGCAATGCATTTTATAAGTAGTTTACACATTTTTTATTTTAATATTTTGCATTATGCATATCCATGATGGGTAAGTATTACGGTGGCCCCCAACGACTAGTCTATTTATTTTTCATCATGAACGCTATCTATTTTAAGACTTTGCTCTGCACATTTATAAAGTCACATTCATTTGTAAGTAGATATAATTGTCATGTATTATACTATTCTGATTGAAAGTAATGAAGCAGTGTTTTCCCCTTTCTAGAAACGCATCGAATCTGTCAGCTAACGGTGTCAAATTTTTAATTTAATCTTATTTTCATGGCCCGCCATGAAAGATTGTTATGCGGAAGGAATTGATTATAGTTTAAGATATGCGCTTTTTATAGAAAATGGAAAAACGTTGTTCGATTCTTTAGCATGTAAGTGTTAATTTCTGCTAATTTTCATTTCTTTTTTCATTAAAATGCATAGCTGTGAACTATTCCTTTTTTGTATTTACACTATTTCCGAATCATAATCCTTACCATATTTAGTCGCTGAATTCTGCTATTAACTATCATTAAAATTAGGCAAAGATTTCTATTCGGAAGGAGTGATAACTAAAAAGTGGAACAGTTGACAGCTAAGTATATGTAGATAGATATATTTAAAATTTTTATTTTGCTAAAGAAAAAAATGCTTTACATTTTGCAAATAATGTATGAAATATAAATATTTTGATTGGCATAATGACGGGGGGTTGTTGGGGCACGCTAAGGTTGTTATTATTGCCAAATATTACGGCTCCAGTACTTTTTTTGAAGGGGCCGCTTCACTGAAACTCTCCGTTCGCGAAATCCCATGTTAACCTATGGGAAAACTTAGAATCGCGATGACTCATTACCTAATATAATTATTAAAATACGGTTTCCACCATCAGAAAGTACACGTTAGATGTCGACGGTGTGCGTTTTTTAAAATTGTCACCTTAAATTTTAAATATTTTTAAGAAGGTGATAAAATTTCATCAAGCGAAAATTTTAAAGTTTGTAGCTATTTTTTAAATACTTAAGATTTTCGGACACAATTTTTAAAAACGCACACCGTCGGCATCTAACGTGTACTTTCTGATATGGTGCAAACCGTATTTTAATAATTATATTAGGTAATGAGTCATCGTGATTCTAAGTTTTCCCATAGGTTAAAATGGGATTTCGCGATCGGGGAGTTTCAGTGAAGCTGCCCCTTAAGAGCCTACGCTAGTCACCCGAAGAAACGCTCCAGCTAATGTTAAGTCTATGGGAAGGTTATCGCGCGATTCTCGCTCGCATTTTAATATTTTTAAATGATTTTTTTTGCATAGGATAGCTGAGGCCAATCTCTAACGTTGTTAGTTTTTACTTTTTCGATTTTGGTTACGGTTTCTTTATAAGCGGACATTTTTAATTTTGGAGCCGGTTGGAACCGGTTCTGAAAGTGAAAGTACCCTTATAAAAAAAAACTGTTACCAAAATCAAAAAAGTAAAAACTAACAACGTTAGACATCGACCTGAGCTATCCTACGTAAAAAACATCATTAAAAAAATATTAAAATGCGAGCGAGAAATCGCGCAAGAACCTTCCCATAGACTTAACATTAGCTTGAGCGCTTTTTCGCGTGACTAGCGTAGGCTCTTAAGAGGCTACTTCACTCAGGCGAAAACACTCCCTCGCTAATGTTAATCCTATGGGGGAAATATTTTAGGATATCTCGTTCGCATTTCAATATTTTTAAATAATTTCTTTTGCATTGGATAGCTGAGGTTAATTTCCATGCAGGCTCTTTTGTACTTTTTCGATTTTTATTATAAGTTTATTTTTAATTAAGATACTTTCACTTTCGGAACCGCTTTCGAAAAAGAGAGTATCTTCGATTAAAAAAAAAAAAAAAAAAAAAAAAAAAAAAAAAAAAAAAAAGAAGCTGCAATTAAAATCGAAAAAGTAAAAAGAGCCTGATTAGAGAATCGACCTCAGCTATCCAATGCAAAAAAAAAAAAAAAAAAAAAAAAAAAAAAAACTGCAATTAAAATTGAAAAAGTAAAAAGAGCCTGCATAGAGATCGACCTCAGCTATCCAATGCAAAAAAAAAAAAAAAAAAAAAAAAATATTGAAATGCGAACGAGATATCGTAATTTATTCCACCCATAGTATTAACATTAGCGAGCGGGTATTTTCGACTCAGTGAAGTAGCCTCTTAAAATGAGAATATAGGAAAAAAATGTTAATCCTATGGGGGAAATATTTTACGATATCGCGTTCTCATTTCAATATTTTTAAATGATTTTTGTAAAGACTCTTTTGAATGTGGGAGTGTTCTAATTAAACAGGCCTTTCTAACGACGAACACAAGTTTAATAAGACGACGTACAGTTGACATAAAAATGACGAAGACAGGTACTTCACACGACATTAAATAAACATAGAGGATTAATCATATTTATGACCGGTAATATTTACTCACGATCATTTTCATAACATGTTTTGGTTTCTAATATGACAGACGACGTTCTTACTGGCTGACATTCTGAGTTCTACTGCCGCGCTCTTTCGTAGGGGGCGCTACTAGAGCAAGAAAAAGCATGCGCAGTCCTCACAATTTTTTTTTTTTTTTTTTTTTTTTGCATTGGATAACTGAGGCCAATCTCTATGCAGGCCCTCTTTTACTTTTTCGTATTTTGTTGCAATTTTTTTTTTTTTTTTTTTTTTTTTTTTTTTTTATTGAGGCTACTTTCACTATCGAAACCGGTTCCGAAAGTGAACATATCTTCAATAAAGAAAGTCCTTCCGGCCTGTACCGGGAGGAAAAGGTAACTTTCCTACATCTTCGTTTTAAAATTTTAGCTAATGTTACACGAAAACAGCAAGTTAAAATGCAAAGAAACGTTTACAAAAGATTCGTTAATACTGAATTTGAATAAGAAATTCGCCAAATTATTGAGCAATAGCCAAATTGGCTTCATTTATGAAAACTTATTTTGGTCGCCAAATTTGGCGATATTTCGCCAAATGTCGCCAATTTTGTCGACAATGTCGACAATTTTGGCGCTAACGGATATGAAGTTTTATGAGTATGATTGGGAAAATTATTACAAAAATGAAAGAAAATAATTTGCGAGTAATCGCGTTAATGTGCTGTTTTGTTTCAAAATGTCAGCCACCCTAGAATTTCAAACTGCTCTATCTCAGCCATTTTTTAAGATACAGGTAAACCAAACAATGATCTGGAATCCTTGTATCAAGGCCTAGCACGTAATTAAAAAATAATTTTTAATTTTTAATGTTTTTGTATATTTATTTTAGTTTTAAATTTTTAAATGGCCGCCATCTTGAAACAAACTGGTGGACCAAGCTGGCCAACAAACTCGGTCGAGACATTGGTGACCTTAATACACACAATTAGTTTCATCAAAATCGATTTATAAATACGAGCGTTATCGTATGACATAGGTCAGATATATATATATATATATATATATATATATATATATATAATTATAATATCTATGAATTTCAAAAAAAAAAAAAAAAAAAAAAAATATATATATATATATATATATATATAATCTATGAATTTCAAAATATATATATATATATATATATATATATATATATATATATATATATATCAACATTTGAACGGAGGGTGGTTTTGGGGTCTGGGGGTCATGATCGGTGAAAATATATCGAAATTTTCCGGAACTGCTTTCCTCCGAACGGCTGCAATAGGTAGCTTTATACTTTTTTGTATTGAAAGCTACCTAAAAGTGCAACCAAAATCGAAAAAGTAAAAAAGAGCCTGCGTAGAGATCGACCTCAGCTATCCAATGCAAAAATAGAAAAAAAAAAAAATAATTAAAATATGGAAAGCGAACGAGATATCGCAAAATATTTCCCCCATAGGATCACATTAATGAACTGGTGTTTTCGCCTGAGTGAAGTAGCCTCTTAATTGCTGGAAGTGCGGTTTAATTAAACACATTTTCAAATTTAATTAATTTTTTTGAACACCACTTGTTGTGTATAAACTATATAGATTCTCTACAGTTTACCACAAAATAATTCATTCCGTTTATTGACGGAAATTGGTGAAGAGAAATTTTAAACAGTGATATGCGTTTAGTAACTGAACTAAATTTCTGCATACTATGTAGCATATATACAAATATATCAACCATACACAGTACTGATCAAAAAAATTTGGATATTTATCCGTCTATAGATGATAATTGATGTAAGTGAATTTTCAAATGTGTTATACGTTTTTTGAATTGTTTGCTTAGACAAACTCCCACATGGTATAGTGGTTATAGGATACCTGGCTCTCACCCAGGAGGCCCGGGTTCGATTCCCGGTGTGGGAAGATTTTTCCCGTCTAGTTTGACTTTGATTTAGTTTCCTTAGGCATCATCTTTCACCTTATTAAAAGTCGAAATTTTATTACATTACTACCAACCCGCTCCGGCTTCGCACGGGTGCCATGATGTTTTAAAGATACCTCTAAGTACATTTATCCATAAAGTTCTCAACATCATTTTAATTTGCACAAATAAACTAGTCACATGTGCCAATCCCAAAACTTTCTTCCATCTGACACAGGTTTTGCATATACACAAACAACGAATCAGCAGTAATTTATATCAAAGTCTAACTGAATGTAAAGTTTTATTAAATTCCGTGCATTAGTTCGTGAGATACGACTATCGTTTAAATCTTGTAAATCCTGAAAAATGCAGCATAGCAGCGGCATCAGTTGGGAAATTTACCCACAAAGCCTAATCAACAACAAGTTATGTCAACGTCCAATTGAATCTGAAGTTTGATGAAAATCCGTCCATTAGTTCTTGAAATATAGTTATCGTGAAAATCAGGAAAAAAGTAGCATAGCTAATGTTGTGCTATTTACACCAAACCGTAATCAGCATCTATGTATTTATTTCAAGATCTAACTAAATCTGAAATTTGATGACAATAAGTGCATTAGTTCTTGAGCTAAAGCTATTGCAGAAATCGCGAAAAATGCATCATAGCAGCGCCACCTGTTGGACGATTTACACCAAAAACTAATCAGCACCAATTTATATCAAGGTCTACCTGAATCTTAAATTTTATAAAACTCCATGTGATAGTTCTTGCGATAGTACGCCCACAAAACTTTTGTCACATACATACAGACAGACTTACAGACAGACATTTTCTAAAAACAGCCAAATCGTGCTCAGGACCTTCTAAACGTATAAATCCGTCGAAAACCGGCAGTTCATAAATCCAATACTTTCATCTTGTAAAGATAGAAGAAATTAAAAATTGCAGATTACATTTGAATTTCTTTCTTTTCATTCTATCAAGTAAAAACTCTATTGACGTCCTACTTAAAAAGTCAACTGGAAATGAAAAAATCGTCTGTAAATGAGAGATAAAATTTACGATACATATAAAAAAGGTATTGTTTAAAATTTGTCTGCTGCGACTGTCACGAGTTTCATGTATATCATAAGGCAAGAGACCCTAAAAGTACATTTTTTTTCTTACCCGTGTGCTAAATATATGTAACAAAAGTGATAAATTGCCAAATATTATTTCAATAGCGACTTTCGATATTGAATACTTCTTTAAAGCCTTACAAACATTCCTTTCATATTAAAATTAAATATCTTCGTTTTATAATATTATTTCTCGTTAAAACTTTTTTCATTGTGGTTTAAATAAAATCAGTAATAGTTTTTTAGGGTTTCGTTCATCTCACGAAACCCTATTACTTCCGCTCCGTTGTCTGAGCTCAAAATATTAAAATTTGAAAAATTCGTATTATTTTAATAAATAGAGATAAAAAAAAAATTCTAACAGCCTTTTCCTATTAAATTTAAACATTTTTCGTTAGAGCAGATACCAAAAATTTAAAATCGACGATGAAATTCTTTCTACAATAATTATTTTTCTATCAGATGATTTCCACGTGAAAAATGAAAATGAAATAAAAAGTTTTCACCCATTGAAAAAAAAGATTAATATGAAATAAAAATGATTGACGTCATAGCGCTAATAAAACGGAAATTTCAAAGATTTCTCAATAATACGAGGAGTATGAGTATGTGTATGTACACAAAGTAGATTAATATCACGTCATTTGAGAATTTAAAAAAAAATAAAAATCTGACGTTATATTGGAAGTTTAACGAATTTTTCAGATGTTTGAGAATAATACAAAGCGAGTATCAATATGAGTAATAGAGAATAGTAAATATATGAGTTTGAGAAACATATTGAATTATGATAAAAATCCGCTTATGGAAATATTCGCATATTTTAACATTTTGAAGGTGTACAACATGTTTAATTTTGAAATTATTTTTTTTATATCGCATTTAGTCCGCGTGACAGATATTATTATGGCAGAATATAATAGCCGGCTTCGCCCGTTATCGAGCTGTTTTGATACTCGAAAAAACGAAAAAAATAGACCGGTAAATTTTTACTTTATAAAAAACAAAAACACATGAGCTTTTTAACACTTTCCAACCTAGTTGAAAAGTGTTTATGACTTCGGTTTGTCTGCCGTCTGCCGTCTGTCCGTGCTCTAACTCCGTAAATTTGCTTGGATTGCCCTGCAATTTTTATATGTTATTGTCGTCATCTATAGCATGTTCCCTATTTCAACTGAAGTGTGTAGCACTTATAGTTTTTTTACAGGGACGCTCAAGATATTCCGATACATTACGGTCTATGGGGAAAAATCATTTGCGGTTTATTTTAATGATGTTACACAATTTCAAACACATTATAACTGATATATATCACTAAGGTGCATTACAAGAAGCTTAATATGGAATAGGGTGTGCATAGCACTTATAGTTACTTTACAAGGATAGTCAAAAGAATTCCGTTACATTACGTCTATGGAGAAAAATCGTCTGCGGTTTATTGAAATAATGTTTCACTATTTTAAACGCATTGAAATTTATATAATCACTAAGGTGCATTACAAGAGGCGTACTACAGAATAGTGTGTGTATAGCAGTCATCGTTCATTTACAGGGACACACAAAAGAATTCTCTACTGTCTGTTAACAAAAATTCCTGGAAGTGCGTTTTAAGTTGCTGAACGCGATTTTAAATTGAACTCACTTTTTGTCAATTACTTGGTGTGCATAAATTCTGTAGATCATATACAGGGCAGCACAAAAGTTCGCGAACACATATCCGTTTATTGACAGAAACTCCAGGAGAATTTTAAACTGTGCTACGCGTTTCCTAACTAAACTAAAATTTAGCATCCTATGTTAGTATATATACAAATCTATAGATCATATACAGGGCTGAATAAAAGTATTCGGATATTTTCCCAAATATTGTATATGTTGGAAATTCCTGAAATTACGTTTTTAAATATGTTTTGCGTTTCCCAAATTGTTTTCAGCTTATTAAACGGTAATGATTTGTAAAATTATTTTGGAAGCGTTGGAAAGTGTTACATAATCTATGCTTGACGCATGATTTTTCGTTCTTGTTTCTTTTTTTTTTCTTTTTTTTTTTTTTTTTTTTTTGGTTGCTAAATGAAATTTATTTGGATTTATTAAAGAAAGGATAAAGTGTTTTGCAAGGAATATTAAACGAAACTCTTTGAGCGATCTTCGATCACACTTACCTACTTGTGTTTTAACCCGAGGTGTTTGTATTTTTATTTATTTATTTATTTTTAAATCTCCAACCAAAGACGCTAAACCAAACGATAGCATAACATACCATCGCCTAGATGAAAAACATGTACCAATGGTAACATTTTCATCCAAAATAAAATTCTAAATTTTATTATTAAAAATCATGGCTATATCGGTATTTTATACTTAAAAAATGACCACGGGTTTTTTCTCTATCAGATTGTGCAAACCGCAAAAAAAAAAAAAAAAAAATTCATAGGGTGGTTTTTTAAAATTATCACGGATATACACTTTTAGGATTTCTTGCTTTATGGTTTTGAATGTGTTAGAAGGTGTTTCACAATCTATGCTTGACATATGATTTTTGCTTTCTTGTATCAGTACAAGAAGAAAGTATTGGATTCTTTGAAAAAATTCGACCACGATTTGACTGTTTTTAGAAAATGTCTGCCTGTGAGTCTGTGACTCTGTCTGTGACAAAATTTTTATGGGCGCTCTATCTCAAAAACTATTGCTCGGAATTTAATAAAACCTTATATTCCAGTTAGTCCCTAATATAAATTGGTGCTGATTAATTTTTGGTTTAATTCGCACAACAGGTGGCGCGCTATGCTACATTTTTAAAGATTTTCATGATAGCTATATCTCAAGAACTAATAAAAAATAATTTCATCAAACTTCAGATTTTGTTTGACCTTGAGATAAATACTATATGCGTTAATTATGTTTTGGCGAAAACAGCCCAACAAGTGGTGCTGCTATACTACTTTCTTCACGATTTTCACGAAAGCGATAGCTCAAGAACTAATGCGCTGAATTTCATCAAACTTCAGATTCTGTTAAACATTGACATAAATAGATGCTGGTTACGTTTTGATGTAAATAGCCCAACAGGTGGCGCTGCTATAATACTTTTTCATGATTTTTACGATAGTTATATCTCAAGAATTGATGCACAGAATTTCATCAAACTTCAGATTCACTTAGATATTGACATAAGTTGTTGTTAATTACATTTTGGTGTAAATCTGCCAAGAGATTGCGTTGCTGTGCTGCATTTTTCTGGATTAGCTATATTCATATCTCAAGAACTAATGACCGGAATTTAATAAAACTTTATATTCAGTTAGACTTTAATATGAATTGGTGCTGATTCGTTTTTGTTGTATGTGAAACTTGTATGAGATAGAAGACAGTTTTGGGATTGGCAACATCCGACTAGTTCGTTCTTATTTTATTATCTGTTTGTTTTTAATGAAAACTGGCTATTTGAAATATTCTTGACTTATATGGGCAACTGATTTAAAAGCGTCGAGTCACTGAATTTTCGCTTTGTAGGGGAAAAATGATTTTTATCTAATTTATATTGGAATGATTCAAATACAGACTTTTAACTACAGTATTTGCATCAACGAAGATGTCTTTCCGAATGGTTTTTGGAAAATTAACATCATTTTAAGTTTACTTTTTTATTCCTTAACTGGTGTTGGGATGCAATTTATTTTCCAAGTATTTTTCTGTAAATTCTTAGTCAATCAGTAAAAATAATAAAGTATACACTCTCAAAAATACCTTCTTCAAATCACGGAAATTTTACTGGCAGCAGTGCTGCCGGTATAATTCCGATATTGGAAGAGTGTCAATTTCGTTTTTTCTCCGTTACAGGAAGTAAAATACACGTCAATTGAAGAAAGTAAGCTGAGATTAAAATATATATGTATATTCTTACGTTCGGCGCTGCCATCTATGTATTCTCACGGGAGTACCTAAATTATTCGATATGTTTTGAGATTATATCGCCGACATTGAGTTTGAACCAAGAACTTGACTGATATGAGTCTCATGTCTTAACCGTTGCGCCAACAGTTGTTCGGAAGAGGTAGAATTTGAAATAAATATATGGTGTTTTCTGCAAAAGGGCATGCCTTGTTTAAAAAGCTGGGAATTTTTAAGTTAATTACGGGAAGATTCCATCGTTATAAGATAATAATTGGGATTTTAACAGTTTAGTATTAATAGAGGTTAAAAATATGAATTGAACATATTTTTAATTAAATTGTTAGATGTAAAATACGAATATTATATTTTTAATTTGGGATCTTCCCATTTTCGGCCGAAACCGAAAGTGTAAAAAAAAATTAAAAAACTGATTAATACATACATAACTGCATATAATTATTAATTAATTAATAACAAATAATTAATAATTACTTAATAATAACTAATTACGTTACTAATTAATTTATTAATTATACGTGTATTGAACCAAATTTCTAACAAACAAACGTACATTTATATGTGTGTGTATAAGTTTCAAACAAAAATGAAACGAGATTTTGAAATACAGATAGTTTCGGTCAGGCCGAAATTTTGGCAGCAGTTTCACCGAAAACGAATATTCGGCGAAACTCCGATTTTGCGCCGAAAGCGAAAGTTCGGTCGATCTCTAGATAGAACATCCAGCTTATTTTTCTGATCTTGCCATATGCGACTTTTGGCCAGTTTTAATCTAAAATAAAATTACGTTGACGACGTTTACATTTTGAAGATGAGGTTGATGAGAGTATGAAAACATATTTTTGATCTATCTCCAGAAGTAGATGGCTTGAGGCATTTAATCTTTCGAAAATTCGTCCATAAAAGTGCATTGAAGTTTGAGCTCCTTATTTGATTTTTCCTTATTTGAATTATTCCTATACTTTGAACACTCCTAACAAGTAAAGGTACTATAGTCTGTGGCGGCGAATATCGATTTTTATAGCTCATTCGATTCGTCTCATCCAGCTTAGTAATTTTATACATCGCATATCGGCTCTTGAGTTTTGATAATAACAGAGAGCCGGATCAAAGTTTAAATTTTCGTTCATTGAAAACCAGTTGTCAAAGAAATGAGTAAATTTAAATTTATTTATGCTTCTTACACTGACACACTCTCAGAAATAAAACACTCAATTTTGACGATTCGACAATCCTTAAACCTTATTTCGTTATTTTTGACAATCATTTCGTCACAGAGTCACGTGGTTTTTGACGAAACGCGAATCCTCACATATCTGACGCAACTGTTTCCTCACTGTCAAAAATAAAAATTTCACTTTCGACGATTCAGCAATTCTTGAGCTATATTTCATCATTTTTGACAATCATTTCGTCTCAAAATTAAGTGATTTTTAATGAAATGGAAAATCTCAAATATTTGACGAAAATGTTTCCCCATTCATGGCCAGATTATTTTTGTTGTTACAAAATTGTTCAAAGAAAAAAACAAACAAACAAACAAAAAAAACACTATCACACTATCCTCAATGCATGCATGCATTGAGGATAGTCAATGTTTGACACATTGTTCATTCCGAAGAAATGAGTAAAACAAAAATATTTCTCACAGTGCGCACAGCGAGCAAAGGCTTCTTCAGCTGACTCGACGACGCATTCAAAACAGCTCTGCTTTCATCATAACTTGCGAAAACCTGCCTGTCAAGTAGAATACGAATATTTTATCTGCAATAACAAATTCTTATAATAACATCAATAATATAACCTTATAGTAGTTATTGGCAGTGTATGGCACTGTAAAAACAATAAGTAAACTTAAATCGCACTTATTTCTTTGAAGGCATCTGTTTTTCACTGAACGAAATTTTGAACTTTGACCCGGCCCCCTGTCATTATGAAAAGTCAATAGCCGATATGCGAGGTTTAAAATTATTAAGCTCAATGAGACGAATCGAATGAGTTATAAAAATCGAAATTCGCCGCCTACTTGTAGCTTTTAACCATATCTCAAAAATTTCAATGTCACCTTGCATTTCAGATATCATCTCGCTCTCAGTGTAGCAAATCACAAACAACTCAGAATAAACACTTTATTTCTCGAGTAAATAACTTTCAATTTCTGTTAATCTCCATTTCAGGTATATAACAAGAGAGTTGAACTGTGACTTGCTTTTTTAATTATGAAAAAATAAAACATTTCATCAGAAGAAAGTGCTTTCTTTCTTTATATTTAACTTTATTTTTGCGACTGTAATTGCACGATTAACGTTATTTTTACAAGAATTCAAAATCTAAACGTATCGTTATTTCGATTTTAAAATACTACCTCTAATAACAATTCCTTTCTTCAAGCAAGGATTTAACGAAGCGTGAAAAAGTCGATTTCTGTTTACCTAAGATGTCTCTGAACTCATGTGACCTCGGATCATTTATATTTTTTTAATCGTAAATAATGCTGACGTAAGTTAATAAAAAGAAAACTGCCCAGTTAAACTGAGGGCATTGAGCTCAGAGGCTATTCACAATAATTGTATATTATACTCTTATTTCAAAGAATTTGAAATAAGCCCCTCGAAAAATAAAGAAATTGACAATATATTAAGGGGGGGGGGTCATCTCCCCGTTCCCTCCCCCTTATAATTAACCAACGAACCCACAAAACTAATCAGGGAAGCGCCGTTTTACAATGAACATAATACAAAATTTGAAGCTAATCTGATCATTCCGCATGAAACACCCATTTATCTAAATTAAGTGGGTATTAGACCCCCGTATCCCCCCCCTTTTTTTAACCAAAGAACCCCCGAAACTAATCAGGAAATTGCTTATCACAATGAAACTATATACAAAATTTGAAGAAAATCGGATAATTCTGCATGAAAAACCCATTTATCTAAATTAAAGGTGGGGGGATTAGCCCGTTCCCCCCATTTATACTTAACCAATGAACCCTCAAAACTAATCAGGGAAGCGCCTTATCACAATGAACCTATAAACAAAATTTGAAGGAAAACGGTTATTTCTATCAAGAGTTTCGCGTTGCGTACATACGTACGTATACGTACATACATACATACGTACGCACATACATACATACAAAATCGGTGGGCACATTAGCTCTCAGGCTCTGATAGTCTGTGAGCTAAAAAGTGTTATTTTCATTTATTTGAGAAAGTTTTCAAAATGTGTTTTTTAGATAGAGCCTATTTTCTGCAATAAACTGGCTTTTGGTATGAGATAGTTATTAGAGATGAAACGGGTCCGGCCCTAACCCGTGAGCCCGAACCCGTATTTTACACGAGTCGTAAGGCTATGTCTCGAAATTAAAATTTTATTCATTCACAAATTGAAACACTAACGAAAAATCATGCATCAAGCAAAGATTATGTAACACTTTTCAATACTTCGAAATACTTTTACAAATCTTTACCGTTTAATAAGGTGAATGATGATGTCTAAGTAAACAAGGGCAAAGTCAAACCGGGCGGGGAGGTCTACCTTCCGGTTTAAGCTCAACTAGCCCCACCCATGTCTAAGTAAACAATTTGGAAAAAGAATGTGGCATTTAAAAATACAATTTCAGGAATTACCAACAATATACGGGAAAATATCCGAATTCTTTTGTGCAGCCTTATATATGATCTATAGCTTTGTATATGTACTACATAGAATGCTAAATTTTAATTCACTTAGGAAACGCATAGCACAGTCAATAAACGAATATGGACTCGAAATCTTTTGTACTGCCTTGTATATGATCTATAGTCTATAGAATTTAAACACACCTCAAATAATAGGCAAAAAAAAAAAAAAAAAACAGTGGCACTTCGGGCGGCACTTGATGAAAACTTGAACAATTACGTGTGTATTTTTTGAATCGTCAGGAAATGTTTTATTGTGCAGGAAATACTTTTAAATGAAGTGTTTTTTTTTATTCATTATTATAAACTACTACTACAAAAATTATATTACAATTTTCATTTAATGCGCTATTGTGCATGAAAAATAATGCATAATTTTTTACATACAAAAATTGCAATCTATTGCTTAAAACGTAAATTTATAAATACATGAAATATGAAATTTAATTAATTGGTATTCTTTGAAATGAATACCAATGAAACTTATGAATTTTCATCCACAATTTCAACAACTCTTCCATCAGCATTATTACCCTCATCATTATTATCATTATATTCCAGAACTGATACTATAGGTTTATGGTAACTAAAATAGGAAATAAACAATTGTGATTCGAATCTACTTAAATATCTTATAAATACTGCATCAATTGCGCACAGGCAAGCCAATAGCGTAACCAATAGCGCACAGGCAAGCATACGGCGCGCGACGCGCCCGCCCCGCCCTACCTCATACCAAACTATACACAATACATGTACATACTTATATACTAAGGTGTCGGTTACAGTAACAGTGTCGCGAGTTCAATGGTTTTTTCCTATCTCAAAAATTACCCAACGCGCCTAAAGAAGTTTTCACTTCAAATATACAGAGGTGTCGGTTACAGTAACAGTGTCGCGAGTTCAATGGCTTTTTCCCATCTCAAAAAATGCCCAACGCGACTAAAGTTTTCACTTAAAAAAAAAAAAAAAAAAAACTAGGTAAATTTAAAAACGCGTTCCGAAACTGAAAACACACTTCCAGCGATTATTGTTAACAGATAGTACTTTAACCGAATTCTTCTGTTAAGTCCCTGTAAATGAACTATGATGCACACAATATTCTGTAGTAAGCCTTTTGTAATTCACCTCAGTGATATATATAAATTTCAATGCGTTTGAAATAGTGAAATATTATTAAAACAAACCGCAAACGATTTTATCCCTTAGGTCGTAGTGCAACGAAATTATTTTGAGTGTCCCTGTAAAGGAACTATAAATGCTATACACCTTATTCTATAGTAAGCCTCTTGTAGAGCACCTCAGTGATATATATCAATCTCAATATGTTTGAAATAATGTAAGATCATTAAAATAAACGGCAAAATATTTTTCGCAATAGACTGTAATGAAACGAAATAAATTTGAGTGTCCCATGTAAATGAACTGTAAGTGCTACACACTTCATTTTCAATACCGAACATGCCACAGTAAACCTCAATCACATGTATCAATTGCATGACAATCCAAATATTTCTAGGTGAATTAGAGTACGGACAGACAGACAGACAAACCGAATTCATAAATACTTTGCAACTATGTTAGAAAGAGTAAAAAAAAAAAAAAAAAAAAAAAAAAAAAGAAACTTACTATTTGACATATATGAACGTGGTCTAAATCTCTTGAGGTATCTGATTATCCTCAAATTGCTGTTTTTCTGAAATATTTAGAATTTTTTTTTATTATTTTAAATTTCAGTTTAAACATTTAGGATTTAAACAAGAATGAAAAATCATGCGTTTAAGTATAGATTATGAAACACTTTCCAACATATTCAGAATGCTGTAACAAAACTTCAATTTCTCAAAACTCAGATTAATAAAATGAAAGATATCTAAGTAAACGCTTAACGTATTTGAAAACCCAATTTCAGTAATAATCGGAAAAATATTCGAATTTTTGTGTGCAGACCTGTATATGATCAATAGATTTGTATGTATGTACTACATAGTATGTTGAAACTTAGTTCGGTTAGGAAACGCATAACGCATAGTTGAAAATTTATATTTGTCAATAGAATACAAAATACAATAATCAATACAATAATCAACGTCAATAGAATACAAAATAGAATACAAAAGAATTCGTCAACAAAACTATAACACAATATATTCCCATTCGTCAATTTACGCCAATGAGAGGCAATGTACTCGAAATCTTTTGTGCAACCCTGTATATGATCTATAGAATTTATACACAATAAGCAGTATGCAAAAAATTAGTTAAATTTAATACCCGTGCAACAACGGAAAACGCACTTCCAGCAATTATTTTTCATACTCAGTACGGAAACTGAATTATTTTGTGTGTCCCTGTAAATAAAGGATGAATGCTATGTACTTCATACTCTATAGTAAGCATCTTCTAATACACCTCAGTGATATATACGAAACTCAATATTCTTGAAATACAGTAACATCATTAAAAGAAAAATATCTGAATTTTTGTGTGCATACCTGTATATGATTATTAGATTTGTATGTATGTACTACATAGTATGCTAAAACTTAGTTCGGTCAGGAAATGCATAACGCAGTTGAAAATTTATATTTGTCAATAGAATACAAAATACAATAATCAATACAATAATCAACGTCAATAGAATACAAAATAGAATATAAAAGAATTCGTCAACAAAACTATAACACAATATATTCCTATTCGCCAATTTCCGTCAATGAGAGGCAATGTACTCGAGATCTTTTGTGCAGCCATGTATATGATCTATAGAATATACACTATAAATAATATCCAAAAATTAGTTAAATTTTAATACCCGTGCAACAACGAAAAACGCAAGCCCAGCGATTATTGTTCATAGTCTGTACGGAAACCGAATTCTTTTGTGTGTCCCTGTAAATGAACGATGAATGCTATGCACTCCATAATGTATAGTAAGCATCTTGTAATGCACCTCAGTGATATATATGAAATTCAATTTGTTTGAAATACAGTAACATCACTAAAATAGACCGCAAACGATTTTCCCCAATAGGCCGTAATGTAAAAGAATTCTTTTGAGTGGCCCTGTAAATAAATACAACACACTTCATTTTCAATACGGAACATGCCATAGTAAACCTTAATAACATATATAAATTGCAGGACAATCCAAGTATATTAACGTGAGTTAGAGCACGGACAGACAGGCAGACAGACCGAATTCTAAACACTTTTCAACTTTGTTGGAAAGTGTTTAAAATGCTTTACTTTGGTTCAGTGCGCATTAGAAGCAAAGTTCTTGCCAAAGGTATAAACCGGAACTGAACTTTCTGAAACCGGAACTGACCTAAACAATTAAATCACGAAAAATATCATTTCTTAAGAGGTTTTTAAGATAGTGTGAAATAAAATTTTGTCATAAGCTTCTGCTCATATCTATTGGTATGTTACGATGCAAAATATAGCTTGTAAGTATGTATTTATTTATTTATTTAAGAGCTATTTTTATTTAAACAAGACCGAAAAATCATGCGTCAAGCATAGATTATGTAGCACTTTCCAACGCTTCTAAAATAATTTTACAAATCATTACCGTTTAATAAGCTGAAAGATGACATCTAAGTAAACAATTTGGAAAACGCATAACATATTTAAAAACGTAATTTCAGGAATTTTCAATATATACAATATTCGGAAAAATATCCGAATACTTTTATGTAGCCCTGTATATGATCTATAGATTTGTATATAAGGATGCTAAATTTTAGTTTACTTAGGAAACGCGTAGCACCGTTTAAATTCTCCTTCTGGAGTTTCTGTCAATAAACGGAAATGTGTTCGCGAACTTGTGTGCTGCCCTGTATAGGATCTACAGAATTTATATACACCACGTAATAGACAAAAAGCTAGTTAAGATTAAAATCGCGTTTAGTAACTTAAAGCGCACTTCCAGGAATTATTGTTAACAGACAGTAGAGAATTCTTTTGTGTGTCCCTGTAAATGAACGATGACTGCTATACACACACTATTCTGTAGTAAGCCTCTTGTAATGCACCTTAGTAATATATATAAACTTCAATGCGTTTAAAATAGTGGAACATTATTTAAATAAGCCGCAGACGATTTTTCTCCATAGACGTAATGTAACGGAAATATTTTGACTGTCCCTGTAAAGTAACTCTAAGTGCTATACACCTACTATTCCATATTAAGCTTCTTCTAATGCATCTTAGTGATCTATATAAATTTCAATGCGTTTACAATAGTGAAACATTTTTAAAATAAACCGCAAATGATTTTTCCCCATAGACCGCAATGTAACGGAATTCTTTTGAGTGTCCCTGTAAGAAAACTATAAGTGCTACACACTTCAGTTGAAATAGGGAACGTGCCATAGATAACGACAATAACATATAAAAATTTCAGAGCAATCCGAGCATATTTACGGGAGTTAGAGCACGGACAGACGGCCATCCGGCCATACGGCCAGACAAACCGAAGTCATAAGCACTTTTCAACTAGGTTGGAAAGTGCTAAAAACTAGTCGTTGGGTGCCACCGTAATACTTACCCATCATGGATATGCATAATATAAAATATGAAAATAAAACATGTGTAAACAATTCATAAAATGCATTGCAATTCGAATAAAATCGTGGCTTGAGGACGTCATAAACTTTAAATGCTCTATCACCGAATTGCGTAAAAGAAACATCCTCATAACTCAAAAAATGATAATCATATTAACTAAGGGTTTAGTGCGTCGGATTAAGCGTTTCATTTCCAATTAAAATATATCTTTGAATTTAAATGTGGATGAAATACAGGGTCATGAAAAATTAAAGAGTGTGGAAAATAGAATTACAAATATCTCGGCAACTCATTATCCTATCAACTTCATTCTTTATGCAAAATTTATGTTTTTTTACTGTCTTTTATATTCATTCCTTAAAATAAACAATTTCGAAAAAATTTACTACCAAAGATCACTCAAAAGAAGTCAGTAACTCCCAGAAGAAAATCCATGAACTAACGTGCGCAAAAAGTGCTTCAAGGTCTTTTCGTGTCATAAAATAAGAAGAAAAACTCGAAAGATATCAAAAGAAAGAAAGGATCATCAGAGCATAATAATAAGCAAAATAGTCTGCCGAGTATTTTTTCACATTTTAAAAGTGATTTCAATATATAAGCCACCTTTGGAACCCCTATGCGCCAAAGGTGGCCCACAAGATACAATTTTGAAATTGTGTTATAAAAGTAATTAAATTTTATTTTACAAAATATACTTGATATGTATTAGAGATAAGTGTAAAATTTTACAAAGAAAAATTCAGCCACACACACCCAACGAGAAAATTATAAAAAATCCTGATATCTTAACTATGGTCACCTTTGGTTTACCTACCTTATTTAAAAAGAAAGAATTCCCAGGTAGACACATACCTTAAAGTGTTTTACAATCCTTTAAAAACCAGTTTGAAAAGGAACTGAATTGTTACGGATGGGATATAAAGAAAAATATTGTATATGATTCTGAAGACTTTACACATTCTGTGTTAGTAAAAAAGCCGTGGGATATCCCTTGTTTATCTTCGCTTTCAGTTTGAAGTCCTTTTTCAGAAATACTGGAAGAAAGGACTCATGTCTTTCTGTGAGAGTTGTACAATAATAATTTAAAAGAAAAAGAATTGTGACTTTACATTTCTGCTAAGGGTTGGGTATAAATAACAAATTTGGTATTTTAAAAAGATTTTCAGGTTTTTTGAAAATCACGAAACATTGTCATGAGGGAGTATTTTAGGATTAATACTCATTTTTATGTAAGAAGATAATTTGAAATACGAAAATTAATCTTGAAAAAATTGAAAAAAATTATTAACAATTTTCTACTGCCTACATTCGGTATGGGGCTCGGGCTCCGAAAAAAGAGCCCGAACTTTTCTCTAATTGCCGAAACGTCAGTGAAGGCTCACTGTGGAGACGTTTGTCTTTCTGTTTCGCGATAACTGTCATAAAAATTGTCCAATTATGTTGATTTTTTGTGCGTATGTTGGTGAGGTACCCAGAATTAGCTGTATAGTTTTTAGTTACATTTGGTACATTCGTTTGAAAAATATAGAATATTTCTTTTTAGGTAATAATGCTTTCCCATGGGAATACAGACGATTTTCAAATTTCATTTTTAACTGAAATAAAAATCGCATATTTGAATAACAGATTTAAACGTAAAATTACGGATACTAAATTTTCGATATGGAGGTGTTAAATATATGCAATAGCTTTGAAAATTTGCTGATACATCTATTAGAATTTAGAAATTAATTGTTTAAATTATTGGAAAGTTTTTTGCAACTGTTCGGAAAATACAAAATATTTTATTTTCTTATTTTTTACAAATTTAAAAATGCATTTCTTTTTCTTTCCTCTTTATTTTAATTATTTGCTTATCAACCCCGTTTCAAAGAATATCAAAATAAGAAATGCATTTTTTTATCTAAAAAATTACAAGAATAAGAAGTTCATAAGAATTTCAGAATATCATTGCACAACTCGTGTTTAATTCAACGCTTCTAATTTCTGAAACCTCCGAAATATTTTATATGCCTATAAATATGTATGTAACATAAAAAATAAAAAAAAAATTGCGAATTGTAAGATGCTAAATAATACGAAAAGTGAGATTAAAAAATATAATATTCAGAGCCGACGTTGAGGCTCCTGATCTGCAGATTTACTAGTAGGTACTGATTTGGTTTCAGTTCTCCATGAAAACTAAACAAGAGCGAAAAATCACGGGTTAAGCATGGATTATGAAACACTTTCCAACACTACCAGAATGCTTTAACAAAACTTCAACATTTAATGCGGTGAAAGATGATGTCTAACAAGGGAACCACTTTTGGTGCAACTCGCACCTAGCATCGAGACCTCGTGCATTTTGTAGCCCTATACATAAAAATTAGAGAACCGATAAAATTTCTCTATTAAAATCATATATATATATATATGAACATTGTTTACACTTTATATAGTTATGGTGAATGTGCGTTTAGCCGATCACCTTTATATTAAGTGATACTAATGATCAGTTATAAAAAGTCTATAAAATGTCTTGTGATGTTCACGGAATTTTGGATAATTATTGTGAGTTAAATATTTTATCCATTCTTTACAAGTTTTTTATTTCCAATTTTACTATTTCCAGTTGTTTTCTGGTAATAATACAGTATACCTGGATGAATATACTGATCTTAGCATAAATGCCAGTATATTTATGAAATACTGTATTATTTTTAAAACACGCGTGGATACATCCAGGCTGATGATTATATCTACACGTGTTTTTTCATATCCAATTCTAATTTAAATCTCTTGTTATCCAATTTTCCATTATATTTAGTTCATATTTCATTTCAAAATCCATTTGTATTCACTTGATATCAACTTCAAATTATTAATATTTTATGGTTTATTATATAATTTTTTTTTCTCTCTCTCTTTTTAAATATTCTTCATATTTTCAGTATTTTTGGCAAATTACCATCGAAGCAAATGCTATGGTAAAATTATGATTGCACTTGTTAATTTATTAACTATGTGGTATTCTGTCTACACTTTATTACTAATTATCTCTTAGGAGATTTAATTAGATTGTTACAAGAACTTGATATGTTTTTTGAAATTCAAAGATATTATAATTATATATATATATATATATATATATATATATATAATACTTTTAATTTTTTATTATTGTATTTTTAATTCTTAATTTCACGCCAAAAGCGAGTTATGTCACCAAATAGGGTGCTACGAATCCAAACCACTTCTCAGGCACACACAGCAGAAGATTGTGACATTCGGCCAGGGTTGCCGGGGAAAATTCTACTTTAATAAATAAAGCCAATGTTGCGCTGCCAAAAATGCAATTATAATGATGTATTTTTTCAAGACGAAATTCGTAGATTTTTAAAAGAATTTTTTAACTTTTTTCGATATTTTATTATTTGTATTTTAATTTAATTTGTATTTAATTTGACTAATTTGTATTTTAAAGTACTTTTTTCAAAAAAAACTTCTATGTTTTAATAGTCTGATAAGTGGTCTCGAAAATTGCATTTTCAGGAAGTTATACTGCTGCAAAATGGAAAAATATGATTTTAACAGAAAAATTTTATCGATTCTCAAACTTTGTAATGTGCACCAGGTCTCAATGCTAGGTGCGAGCTGCACCAAAAGTGGTTCCCTTGTAAGTAAACAATCTGGAAAACGCATAAAACATTTGAAAACTCAAGTTCTGCAATCCCAGTGTCGCGTTGGAGGTATGTCTCCGGCAGTGAACTACCTGTAATGTAAATGAAGATAGTTTCACCTTATACCCTGTTCGCACCAGACGTTTAAGATTTCTTAGATCGTCATTTTTGAAGTGGTCTCCTCCCGGAATTGAACATCTGTTCAAATCGCAAAACTCATCTAAGATAACTCACTGAACATCACCGTGTCTGAGATCTGAACAAATATAGAATGTGCGCATGCGCATAAGTTAAAGCTAGCCTCAACAGCCAATCTGTTACAGCTAAACCTCCAGAGCCAATCACAGTGAGTGGTAATGGTTGTATCTAGCAATAGAAAGTTTGAACTCACTGAGTGAGTTTCTGGAACTCCCCCAGTGAGTTCGGCGGTCGAAGATATCTTAAATATCTGATCTGAACCGGGTTTTAGCATGTGTATTTCCATACCGTCCCCTGTCGCGTTTTCTGGTGGGTGTAGCTCCGGCTGTAATGTGTATTTTTTTAAGACTTTAATAAAGGGACCGGGAGGGACATCTCAGAAAAACTCTACAGATCTGGTTCCCAGTCTGAGCAGTTCCTCTTAGGCATTCAATTCAATCTATAGGCGGAAAAATATCCGAATTCTTTTGTGCAGACTTGCATACAATCTATAGATTTGTATATATACTACATAGTATGCAACTATGCAGTTTTTTTAAAATTGAGGATATTTTCACTGTCGAAACCGGTTTCGATAGTGAAAGTATCTTAATAATAATAATAAAAAAAAAAAAAACTTGTAATCAAAATTGAAAATGTACAACGGAGCGTGCATATAGATTGACCTCAGCTATCCAATGCAAAAATAAAATAAAATAAAATAAAATAAATAATAAAAAATATTGAAATACGAACGCGATATCGTAAGTCCCCCCCCCCCCTCCCACTCCATAAGATTACCATTAGCGAGCGGGTTTTTTCAACACATCCTACAAGAAAGCCTCCACACAGGGTGCCTGACGTCACAGCTAGTCGTCCATCATTACTACGCGGGAGATTCAATGGCTATCTTCGGTGTTTATATTATTAAAATATTATTAATATTGTATTTATATTATTCGGTGTTTATATTAATTGGTGTATTAATCGGTGTTTATATTATTAAAATATTAAATTTCTTTTAATTATTATTAAAAGAAAAATATGTATATTTCTAATAGAATGCAATGATTTGACGTTTATTATGCCTTTTTTTAACTAGTCACCAAGTGACTGGTTTTAAAATAAGCGATATTGCAAAAAAGGATAAGCTTATTAAAAAAAAAAAAAAAAAAAAAAAAAAAAAAGTAGACCAAAGAATACTATGAGGCAACTATATTCTAAGATAAGTCGAATTCTTACATCAACTATTTATTTTTTATTGATATGTCTTATGTACTTAATGGCAGTATATTCTATTTATATATATATTTTTTATTTTATAACCAGGGATTGATCCAGTCAAAATTTGGGGCTTATTTAGGGATCCTTCATAAAAAAAAAAATTCATAAAACAGTTCCTTTCACAAAATTACATTCCATAAAAACATATTCTTAATTATTTTTATTTTATTAGGTTTTTAAATGTGTAATTTGCAAACAAAACAAGTACATCAAAAAGGAAAATTTTAGCAAGAAAGACTTAACGAAGTTATTAATAATAAAGTTTGGTTCGAATTGGAATAACAGAATTTCGTGTTTCCTTACAAAATGTAATTTTTCAAAAAAAATAACTTTTACTTTTCACAAAATGGGCACCAAGGAAAAAAATCTTGATCAACTCCTGGTTAATTTATTTATTCATCAGCTTTAAGTTTTTTTTTTTTTAAATCTTTTTTTAGAACCAATATTCATTTCTATAATATCTATCCTTTTCATAAATTCAATAAAACTACAAAAAAGCATCTAACGAATTTTCCTTTAAATAAATAAATATATACGTGTATTTCAATTTCATTAATTATATTAACTTATACATCAATCTATGTTCACAAAGCAGACATATGAGTTTTAGCTCTTTCTAATTGAAATTGAATATAAAATTACAAATGAGCATTTCTATGAATACGCATCATTGTTCATGCTTTTAATAGAAATTGTTTATAGAAGATTTGGGAAAAGTTCTATTTTTAATTAAAGAGTTTTGTGAAGGGTTCTGTTTTAAGATGAAAACTTTTGAGAAGGGTCCCTTTAAAGACCCAAAATTTTCCTAAACATATCCCTGTATTTATTGTATAATTTGATATTTCACAGCTATATATACACACACACATATATACATATATATATATATATATATTCACAGTGTGCTTCTTAAAAATTAAATTTATGCTTTAAAATAAACATCATTTGTTTATTAAAATATACTAATCTTGAAATGAACAACTTCTGAAGTAAGTATATAGTATAAATGTCGCTGTGAAACAAATACTCAAAGGTAAATAAATTTCTTTCTGCTTTTTTTTTTTTTTTTTTTTTTTTCTTTTTAAGAAAGATAAAATATAAATTGTTCTGGAGAACATAAATATACACATGTAAAATTTTTATGCATGTACAGGTAAAAACGATTTTCTGTCAGAAAGTGTTTATATTTGACTACAGTTTTAATAATTGATAAGAATTAATCCTTTTTTATAATTAATAATACAAGCTATAAAACATCCTAATATGCAATCTACTCAACGCAATATAATATATATGTTTACATACGAAACTTTTTTTTTTTTTTTTTTTTTTTTCTGTGAGACAGTATAGAAAAGGTTGAAATTACCGATGTTGCTATAATCTGATATTGTTTTTCATTTGATTTAGTATCTCAAAACAAAAATTCTCAACCTAATCAACAGTAAAACAACTAATTTTTTATTTAGATTGATTATCAGTTAATTTCTTATTAATGTCAAAAAAAAAAAAGTTAGTAACGAAAAATATTTGTTATTCGTGGACGTAAGTGGGCGAGACCTCTTAACATTTTTATATTAAAAGATATTTCTTATTGAAAAACGTTCATGCAAAAATAAATAAATATAAAATAAACAAAATTAATTAAATAAATAAATAATATAAATGATTTGCTTAATTTTTATGCTAATTTAATAAATAAACACACATGACAACGATATTATTTTAACTTTTAACAAAACTAACGTTAAAAATTTTAATTTTTCCTAAAGAAAAACGCAACGTAGAATTCAAGCTGATGAATAAATAATTTAAAATAACAATTCTTGTAGTAATAATATTTTAAAATTACTGTATTATTTATAAAATAGATGAAATACTGCCATAAAATAACTTAAACACAGCAATTTGATATAAATAGTTGAGTAAAAAATGGGACTCACCTTTGAATATTTATTTGACTGGACGTTGTCGCTTTCTGTGTCTGAAACCCTCTTCTTTTTTGTTATCCATAAAGCTGGAGAAATCCTGTCTTTTTATATCTTGTATCCAATAGATCAGTTTCAACCACGTGATCACCTGCCCACCAAAAGTTATCAACCAATCATAATCGTGGATTTGTAGCCTGTATTACGAGCCAACCAATCACAATCCACCATCTTTGATGGGCAAACAAAAAACAAACCTAGTTGCTAAGGTGGTTGCTAGGGTGTGACGTCAGTTGAAACTGATCTATTGTTTTTTAAACCTTGATGCCTCTACCAAGTGCCTACACATTTATCATTCCATTTATTTTTTTTTAAATAAATGTATTAGTAATAGGTCTATTTTAATGCGAAATTAAGCTAACACGTGTTATGTGTTAAATATCTATTAGTCACGTACAAGATCTCCGCATTCACAAAGTTGTTCTGCGGGCTATAGACGCTTTCAGTGTGACGTCAGTCATGACGTTTTGCTTGGATACTGACTCCAAACAAACGGTTGCTATGCGTCATTTCTTATTAAATATAAATCGTAGAAAATATTACCACTGCATATAATGTATTAAAACGCTTTGCCGTGAGATATAATCATAAGATTTAGGTATAATATACAAACATAATAGAAAATACAACATAGCAACTATTTGTTTGGAGTCAGTTTCCAAGCAAAACGTCATCATTGACGTCACGACTGAAAGCGTCTATATCGCCCTAGAGTAACCTAGTAACCTGTTTGAAAATTCTAGTAGGACTAGTGACCGTGACGTCACAATCCAGTTTGTGGGGAGTGAGCTGGCTTTCTTGTAGGATGTGTTGGTTTTTTCGCCTGAGTGAAGTAGCCTCTTAATAACCCAACGGACCAAAAACCAAGCTAATACCCTGTTCACATCGGACATTTAAGATATCTTAGACCGCCATTTTTGAGGTGGTACCCTCCCGGAATTGAATACCTGTCCACACCGCAAAACTCATCTAAGATAACTCATTGAACATCACTGTAACCGAGATCTGAACAAACATAGAATGTGCGCATGCGCATATGTTAAAGGCAACCTCAATAGCCAATCGGCCTCCAGAGCCAATCAGAGTGAGTGGTACTGACTGTATCTAGCAATAGAAAGTTCGAACTCACTAAGTGAGTTTCTGGAACTCCCTCAGTGAGTTCGGCGATCTAAGATATCTTAAATATCCGATCTGAACGTAGTATTACACCGGTTATCTTACCGTAGTAGTGGACTTCGAGTGACAGTGACATGGACGGCAAGTTCGGGCGGTTGCCTAATGCTGAGCTGGGTTACAATATGGCGGTTATTTTGGGAAACAAGATGGATATGCTTCATAGAAGCATTCAGACATACTCTCTGTCATGTCCTGTGCTGGACAAGTGAGATTCATGTATTCATTATTTACATGTTATTAACATGTATTTACATGTATTTCGTATTACATGTATTTCGTACGTCATTTACATGTATTCGTATTATGTATTATCTTACCAGTTGTCATAAAAAAAGCTTAATCTTTTTATGCTTGTACTGAGACTATTGATTATAGCCAAAGCTACACTCTTGCCGTTCACTTTTTATTTGGAAGTTTAAATATGAATTTTTCAGAAGATAATGTTGTTGATGAATTGAATAAACGGCAATAACATAATATTTTATTTAATAATACATGCTTAATTATCTGTAAAAATAACAGATATTTTACCCTTAATGTGCATATTTTATTGTTTGATACATTTTGCAATTTTTATTCCTCGAATATCCCTTAAAGGTTCATCAGTCCACAGTCATATCTAGTATGTAATGCGAGTTTTTACAAGAAAGTGATTGAGTTATGAGAAGATGAGAGATTAGCTAGTTTCGAAAGGAATAAACCCGACCCGACCCCACATATTCTGTTTCAAGTCGACCCAAAACTCAACTCACCCCCCCCCCCCCAAAAAAAAAAAAAAAAAAAAAAAAAATTGTTTTAACCGGCAGCCGACCCGAACACAGCACACTTTAAACCGATCCCCGAAATGAAAGAGAAGTAATCCATGTTTTAATCCAGTTATGAAAAAGTAATCTTCAGTTATATCTCTAATATCAATTTTATCTTTTAATTAGATAAATTAACATGTATTATAATCATTAATATTCACATATAAATACTTTTACATTTGAAAAATATTCTGGACTTTTCATTTGAAAAATTCGTTACTCGAATCCGATGCGCAAGTATCAGCATCCAGCATTTTACTTCATCAAACATTTAACGTCAACCCGACTTGAACACGGCGCTTAAAACGGAAAAAATTTTTTTTGCGCCAACCTGGCCGGACTCGATACAAGACTCTAGAGCCTGGAAGGAAAGAGCCTCGCTAAAGTTCTCGCAGCCGGCCTCGCCTTCGCTAAAGACGGCTCTGAAGTAAATAATTCCTGTACTATATAATCTACAAAAACAACTTTTCAAAAGTAGAAAAAGCCAAGCGTAAAAAAAAAAAAAAAAAAAAAAAAAAAAAAAAAAAAAAAGTTGTGGCTAAAAAATGGTGTGATATCAAATTTCCAAGCTATTATATTACTTATTTAACTTTTTTCCATTAAATAAGTTATCATATATATAAGTCGAGTGCCTACGTATATGTTAATAGAAATCGTTTTCTCCTGTACTAAATACATCCTAACGAGTTTCTGAAAATGCAATTTTTTTCAAATTATGCATGATGGGCTTGGCGGCCATCTTTGCATATTATTCACAAAATTCTAAACACTCAAATCCGTAGTTAAAATCCGAAGTTCAAAATTATTATTTAAGCAAATGTTTTAAGCGTTTAATTTATAGACTTGTATGCTCTGAAAATTGTGTCTTAAGATAATGTTGACTTATCTTAAAGATTCATCTTATGCTTTATTTTTTAGAGTAATTAATAATTTCAAACTAGTAAAAATCAATTTCTCAAAATATCAGTCTTATCTAATTTATCTGTCCGTAGTTAAAATCTGAAGTTCGAAATTGTTATAAACATATTACAGTGCAAACATATTACTCGTTTACTTTAGAAATTTGGATGCTTAGAAATATGGAAAGATGGCCGCCAAGCCCATCATGCATAATTTGAAAAAAAATTGCATTTTCAGAAACTCGTTAGGATGTATTTAGTACAGGAGAAAACGATTTCTATTAACATATACGTAGGCACTCGACTTATATATATGATAACTTATTTAATGGAAAAAAGTTAAATAAGTAACATAATAGCTTGGAAATTTGATATCACACCATTTTTTAGCCACAACTTTTTTTTTTTTTTTTTTTTTTTTTTTTTTTTTTTTTACGCTTGGCTTTTTCTACTTTTGAAAAGTTGTTTTTGTAGATATCATTTCTTTTTTTTTAAATAGATTAAACATAATTTAAATAATCTAAACATGAGAAATAATTTAAAATTACATTTTACTTTCAGTCATTGTTTAAAGGGTTAACTAGAAATACCAGTAGATTTTTCAATTAAACTAAATACACTCTTAAAAACAACATACTAAATGTGGCTTGTTATAATACTTGTTATCCTCCGTTAAAAAATATCACTGACTTATCCATGAAATGAATAAAAATGGAATACGTGCATAGCGTGTCAGTGCTGCATTTGATATGAAACGTGATATCACGCTCTTTTATTATTAGCACTAAGCTAGCTTCGCCCACTAGCGGGCCCTTAATTTACATCGGAGCCTCGAATCTTGTAAAACCTTGAATAAGATAAACCTCGAACCGAACGAACCTCCGACCAGGTTCCCCGCGGCCTTCGGCACCGGATAATCCCTTAATTTGCACATCGAATAGTATAAACATCTAACCGAACGAACCTCCGACACGGGTCCCCACTGCCTTCGGCACCGTATAGCAGTCGTGCTGCGCACGCTCAAGTTCCATCTTCCACCACCAGGTAGCGCAACCTGTTCTATATGAACATCGGACACTGAAAACGTTAAAGCTATAGATGTCGAGTCGAATGAGCTATACCCCGTAGTGATCCAGCCCATAGAACCAGGGATAGGAAAGTGCCCCCTGGTGGTGAAAAAACGAACTAAAATAAGAAAGCTCTATCGATGTCGAGTCGAATGAGCCATACCCCGTCGTGATCCGACCCATAGAAACAGAGATAGGAAAGCGCCCCCTGATGGTGAAAGCTAATCACGTTTAGGGGCAAAGTGTGGGGATGAACACCGGAGATGCATAATAGGATTAAGCGGTCACAGACCTTTCCAACGATGTATCACATGAGGGGTATGTGCAAAATTTAGAACCCCCCCCTCCCTGCATAGTATGATTAAGCGTTCACAGACCTTTCCAACGATATATCACATGAGTAGTGTCGGGGGGGGGGGCGCAAAATGTGAGGGTGACACCTGTGATGCATAACAGGAATAAGTGGTCACAGCCCTTTGTAACGATATGTGACATGACGGATATCGTTAAAATTTAGAAAAGTTGCCCCCCCCCCTTGTGTAGGCAAAACACGCTCCGCCCCTCCCTATAATTTTTGACGCGGCTTTATTTTTAAAACTTATGTTATGTGTTATAAAATATCGTAAAGTTTCAAACAGATAACCTTATTATACTTCCTAATTTTGCTCACGCCCACCCCCATCTCCTCCCCGAATTGTGACGCGCTACTCTTTTTTATAATTTTTTTTATCATGTCTTATAAACTATCTTAAAGTTTAAATCAGATCGCATTGGAATTTAATATATTTGCTGAAATTACTATTATATATAGAATAATATAGAAATAAACCCCCCTTTAGCTTGTAATTAAGATATACGAACAATTTTTAGAATTTCTGAAAGCTAATTTTTATTTATTTATTTATCTATTTATTTATTTTTTATTTATTTATTTATTTATTTATTTTTGCGTTGCCCTGTGCACGTTTGGAATTTCTTAGCAATTTCTTAGATTTACATTATTTTATTCAATTAAACATTGTACTGTTACAATAAATTTAAATGGAAACTTCACTTCTAAAACAAAAATAACACAGGCCTACAGAATTTAACTTTTTATCTGAGGTTTTCATGAATTTATGTAAATTGTAAGAAATCTGCTATGCTTATTTCAAAATAATATCCATTTTTATGTATCACGTCAGGATTTCTTTCAATTAAGAAACTAAGAATTTGGAATTTGAGAATATACAATTTACACAACATTCATTTAAAAATGTACAAAAAAAAATCAGATAAATAAATAAAATCATATATACATATATAAATGTGTGTGCATGTTTTATAAGAAATTATATTCTAGTATATACAATAAAATTACTTTTATTTATCATCAAAAGAACGCTTGTATCCTTTAGATTTGGAAGCTGGTTTAGTGTCTCTTTTTAGCCCCCAGCAGTAATCTGCCAACATATTTACATTCCAGTGTCCTTGATAGCGTTTTTCCATGCATTTTATGTCCTGGTGAAATCTCTCACCTTGTTCTTCACTCATTTCACCAAGATTTTCAGGAAAACCTTCAAGATAGGGGTGCAGAAAATGCATTTTTAAACTCATGTTACAACCTAGTTTTTGAAAGTTTTGAACAATTTTTTTCAATGATCGTTGCGTAGTTAGGATCTTTGTAATTTCCTAAACATTTCTGAGTAACGTGTTTGAAACTAACCCATGCATCTTTCTCGATTGATTTAATTTTTTCCTCAAAATTTTCGTCCTTCATTAACCATCTCATATCTGGGCCAACGAACACATCTTCTTTGATTTTACCTTCCGATAAATGTGGAAAAACTTCATTTAAATATCGAAAACTATCCCTTGTTTTATCTAAGGTTTTTACGAATTGTTTCATTAAACCTAATTTAATGTGCAGGAGAGGCAAAAGGACTTCTTTTGGATCAACTAAATTCTGCCGAATCACTTTTTTTTTATATCCTGGATTTATACAACCTCTTGATGCCATATTGCTATAAGAAACTGACAAAACAAACGTAAGATATAAATAAACGAACAAAATAAATGCATGTTCTCACTACAAATGCGCGGGAGAAAATTGCGCCTTCTCAGGTAAATATCAATACATAAAGTGGCGCCATCTATATTTATATTTCACATCCTTTAGTGCAGTATTGTATTCTAACATTTATTAATGTCACTTTACTAAGAAATTAATTTTTGTTTTTATTAAAAATGTATCTTATTTAATAAATATTACACATTGATTTTATTAAGAGGCACCCCCTTCTTTTTTGTTTTGTGAAAAAACTGTGGGTGTTAGAAAAAACTAATGTCATATTTGTGATCAGCGTGACTGATTTACTAAGAAAAAAGTGTCATTCTTCAAATCTTCAGATTTGTGTTAAGCTGTGTAATTTAACAACTGAATTTCATTAATTTATAGGAAAATGACGTGAAAGGTATTCCTGCGAAGAAAATGTCTGTCCTTTACCGTGTTTTTTTTTTTTTTTTTTTTTTTTTTTTTTTTAAAGAAATAAATGAATCACATTTAATTCATTTCAAAAATTTTGTTTACGTTTGGAAAGAAATTTTAAATGCCGATAAGTCTTAATGTATACATTTTAGAAGGTACATCTTCCCTCAAAAACTAATTTATTTTTAAAGATCTTTCTAAAAACGTAAATTATATATTAAAAATATTTTCTAAAGCATAAACACTACGTCTGATTACTTTATTTTACAATATTATAAGAACACGCATTTTATCAGACAATTAAATACACTAAACAAACATGAGTGAAAAGTTGACCGGGGGCAGGACTCGAACTTGGGATCTTGTGCATGCCGTGTTGACGCGCTGCGACAGAGCCACCCAGACCGATATCCTTGAGCGGCAATTTCTCATACTTATTCATGTTGGAAACAGTCATCTGCTACAATTTGCAGTCATATTTAATTGTCTGATAAAATGTGTGTTCTTATAATTATGAAGTTTTATTTTTTTTTAAGTATCTTCAAAAGAAAATGGCTGACTTGCAGATGAAATATGATGTGGTTATATTATAACCTGTAACTGATTTGTGCTATTTTAATACAGATGGTACATGGTCGTTGGCGGGTTTTATCTCTGTTTTGGCATAATTTTTTAATCGCCAAGTTAATTAACAGTTTTTTGCTAATTAGGAATAGAAAATAATTCTTTTTTACACTGAATTTTATAAAAGCACATAGATTACGTAATTACTTGTCCAAAAATGCAATCCTTTTTTTATTCTGCCCAATATTAAGGCCTGTAGCTTGTTTGAAAAAAAAAGTTTGACGAAGAAAAAAGTGATCATTTTAAGTAACTCAACGTTTTTTTAAAAAAGCTATATCTCTGTTTATAAATCACTTATGAAGATGAGTTTGGTCTTAAATTGAAGAAATTCTTCCTTAGATTCTTCTAGTTTTCGTTTTTTTTTCTACGACGCTTGGTTTGTTTGATATCTGATATTTTAATCTGGCATGTTTTGTCGATTTAACATTGCGAAGTTGCTTTCTGTATATAAGCATTAGCGGTCTTTATTCCAGTTCTTGGCGTTGTTTGTGTGGCGTTTTTTTTTTAAGCTTGGCTTGGCAGAGCGACCGCCCTGCTTGATCAAGAATATTTATTAAAAAAATGAAAATCAACAAAGACTTATCATTGAATCTCATCAACTTCCATTACTGTGTGATAAAACAGCAATAGCTACATAAAAAAAACTTTTCCACAAACTGTTATTGCTTCTTTTCTTCAAACTATCATTCTAAAAATAAAAAGAAGTAAGTAAATATCATAGCACATGAAATTCGAAAAACTTTCCTTAAAATGTAAGCATTCATATTTCGTAAATACACCAGAAATAATTACAGAGCTGAGAAAGGCATCAACGGCCTTCGGAGATTCAAAGAAAAGGCGATCTTTTGCTGAAAATGAAAAATAAAAATGTGTATTGAACATACAGTCTTTTGAGTTGGAAATTCCGAAGAAGCGAGAAGTCTGCATCGTATCACTCGTCCAAACATTCGTAAACTAACAGCCTGTCGTCTACTTTCTTGGAATTATAAGTCAGAGATAAACTCAAAAACAGTGTTTTCACAAGGTTCAAACAGTTGATTCGAAATATTTAAATGAAAAGTTTCTGGATCAAGAGCACTAAAAATAACCAGACATCACCATAAGCTTCCTGATTATAGAGAAATGAAAAATGTAAAAGAAGTGGTGAAAAGTACATATCATAACACATCTCATAAATATGTTTAATGTGTTTAGTTGAAAGATGGAGTGTATGGGCAGCTATGGGCAGGGGCGCGCCAGCAGTATCCGTCTCCTGTGTACAGAACTTCAGTTGGCGCCCTATATCCCTATCCCCCTCCCTGAAATATGTATATATATAAAGTTTGTCAATGAGCATAAATACATAGCTGCAAACCTTTCGTTTTATTTTATTTTATTTTATTTTTTCAAGTCAAATAAACGTATTTTGAACAAGAACATTTATTTAATAAAACGCGTCTGTTTCTACAGGATTCTAATCTGATTTCATTCATTAAATAAAATTTCAGGTTCAAAATATTCGTATTTGATTAAAAAAATAAGAAAAGTTGACAGCTATGTAAATTAAATTCGAAATACAGTAAAATTTGTATAAATGGAAACTGTTTGTATCAGAATCCTGCATAAAGCGGAAAAATTTCAGTGTCCTGGAAAAAATAATGCAATACAACTACAATAGATAGCATATTTTGAATAAAGCACGAAAATCGGTTTAAAACGGATTGCATATGCGTACTAATACATATTACTACTAAACATAATAGATGTCAAGGAGTTGTAATAGTATAATTAAATGAATGATTTTTTTTTTCTTTTTGAAGTATTTTCTCCTTAACTGAAATCTTTAGCGCTTTTACTATTTCGGCGCCTGTGTGCGCTGCACACATTGCACACTGGGTCGGCGCGCCCCTGGCTATGGGCAAGGGTAGAAACTTCCTACTGTTAAAAAGGAAAAAAGTATAAGCAAAAAAAAGAAAGTTTTAAGACTATTCACAAATTCAAACTGGCTACAGTATGACACATTTTCTAATTCATTTTTGTTTGAAAATGTATCAAATTGGCAGGTGTTGCTCTTATTAAGAAACTTTGTAATCGAAAGACGTTTCCTATTTTTTCGTAAAGGCAGAAGATATTTTAGAAAATAGTGTCAAAGTCATAGTTGACGTTTTGAACCGAATTCCCTATGCAGCAGCTCGAGAAAGGGGAAAAATGTGTCGTCACGTGACATGAATCGCTTATAACTTGATAAGTAATTTATTTATCAAAAAATGGAAAACTCATTTCGATTCCAAATCACTTCAATAGTTAGGCCTGCTAATTTTATGACATGCGTTTAAAAATGAGTCAGAAAATATATCAGAAAGTTTCGCGTTGTTGAGCAGGTCATTTGAGAAGCCCTTAACCCTTTCAGGGGCAAGCGATTGTGTTCCTGTAACGTCGAATTCACACCGGTATTTACGAAAGAATTTAGCTCAAAATATGGAAAAGCAGTTTTTCAACTTTTCTTGTCAAAGTTAAAAAAGAAAAATTTTATTAAAAGTTTCTGGTTTGAATCGGAATAAAATTAGGTGGGATATATGGATAAGGCTGTTCTCAAATCCAAAAGAGCTACTTTCTGACCCATTTCTGAATTCATTTTTGTTCGGAAACGCATGAAATTGGCAAATGTTTTTATTCAGAAGCTATGTAATCGAACGATGTTTTCCATTTATTGATAAAGGCTGAGAATCTTTCAGAAAATACTGTCAAAGTCAGTGTTTTGAACCGAATTCCCGACGCGGTAGCTCGGGATTTTAGAAAAACTTGTCGTCACGTCACAAGAATCCCTTATAACCCCGTAAGAAATTTATTTATCAAAAAATGGAATACGCTATTCGATTCCAAATCGCTTCAATAGTCAAGCCTGCCAATTTTATGCCTTTACGTTTAAAAATGAGTCAGAAAATGTATCAGAAAGTATTGCTTTGTTGAGAAGGGAATTTGAGGATACTTTAAAGACAAGCTTTCATTATAATGTACTCAAGAAGAAACAAATGTTGAAGGACAATTGATTAAAATAAATACCCTTTTTTAAATAAATAAATTAAATTGAATTTGTTTATTTTATCAGTTTGTTTAAGAAAACCCCGTTGTTTTTAGAAAATGTTTGTGCAGCGTCATCTATCGGTAATGTTTTGAACCACAACTTGTTTATTTTTAAAAAGAAGTCCGATCTCCTTCTAATCCAACGCGTGCAAACCGCCATTTTTTAGCATCATTTGTTCCATTTAAATGTTTTTTTTTTTTTTTTTTTTTTTTTTTTTTTTAAGTTTTAACGAATTTATGACGCATCCGGTGTGTTACCCAATTTTTTAAATCCTAATAATTTTCTAGTAATTTTAATTTATTATATTTCGATCCATTACATTTTTTTTAAATTTGTGCGTGTCATTTAAGACATTTTCTGAAAATAATTTGGCAGGAGTATGTAAAAAGTTTCGCAAACCCTGATGTAGGGGAGATTCAGATAGCAACATCGGTAGAAATTTCTATTATTAATTTAAGAACCACTCAGAACGAGTTCCGCAGTGCACGAGGCATAACTAAGGCTCCTATAAAGGGGGTATTATAGGAGCTCTAGGTATAACGAGAGCGATCATCAATGGCCATAAGACAAGCTTCACGCTCAGGGCGAAACAACGCAGCTCATCACCGTGGTTGGTGGTCTGCGTAGCTCAGAGAGTGAAGCCGCTACAAAACTTTAATAACTAACTACAATACTTGTTCTAGAATTAAGAACATCCTATATTCTTTAATATTTCCGGTTTCAAAGATTTGTTTTCCTGAACACTATCTCTCTTCTCTAAATACCTCTTACGCTACTGATATATTAGAAAATTTTTTATAAAGGTGAAACACAGCCTGAGCAAATTTTTCATTATATGATTGGTACTGAAATCTATGTTCTTCTGCTGTAGAGATGACGCTACCAAAGTTTCATTCGAATTCGAAGTAAAATCTTGAAGCTCAGTTTGTTTAGGGGCTGTACATATATAACGTTATCAACATTTTTATAATTGTGGACCTCCTCCCTACGATACCATATGTTATCATTCCTTGCCCCCCCCCCCCCCCCTTCCTTAATGATACCGTTATCAATGTCTAAAAATTCTTTTTATTAGCCACACACAGGGTGGCTTATTCTTTCAATCTCTATCATTTTTCATGTTTATGAAAAGTCACAGCAATCCATCGTTGCCACAGTTTAATCTCGGAAAATGAAACATTTGATGCTACTTAAAAAATTAATAACTCGAAAAGCATTTGTCACAAAATTGTTTTACAAACTGCGTTAGAATGGTAAAAAATTGTATTTTTCTTGATATAAATTTCAAATCTAATGATTATGTCGTTTTTCAAATATTAGATTTCAAAAATTACAAAACTTCACAATGGAGTACCGTAGCGAAACTTTTACGCGTAAAAAGATAATGATGAAGGCATTGTGGCTCGACGTGTATCGTGTATACTGGCCATAGCATGAGTAACGAATTATAGTAAACTTATTATTCTGTTAAAATATAAAAGTGAATTATGTATATACATTTTTAAAAAATAAAGAAAAACATTTTATCACAAACATCAACAAAATTTTTTCTTCTATTTATTCCCTTATTCCAAATATATCGTTTTATCGTCTGCTGCCATAGCAACATGAATTAAATTTCATTAAAAAAAATTGCTCAGTGGTAGAAAAATATTTTTCTAAATCGAATGGTTATTGAACAACTCAACACTTTAACAGGGGAATTTTTATTTGTTATTTAGATATTTTAAAATTGTTTATTGTCATTGCGTTTTTATTCTGAGTTACAGCTAGTTTATTTATTTTTTAAATAAAAGCCGTGTGTGGCAATCTATATTCGGCCTTATAGCAGAATTATCCCCTCTTGTTTTATATATTTTTTCTTTTTGTGTGTTTTTAATGAAATACAGATATGGTTATATGTTTATTATTCTCATACGTTATGGATTCAAATGAAGAGAAGAAGTCAATAAAATATCACTATCATACATGAATTAACTTTATATCAAAATTAAGACTAAAACAATAAGACTTTAAAAAAATTAATAGTAACAAAGTATTTTTATTTAAGGAAAAAATTATAAAAAAAATTGGATCAAAAGTGATAACGATATCAAAAGACAAGTCCCCCCCCCCTTCCCCTCTAAAATGATAACGGTATATATGCACGCACTCGCACAGCCCCTTACTTGCGATAAGAATTACTTTCCATTAAAAAAAAAAAAATGTATAATATTTCCGAAATCGTACGGTGAAGTCTGTGAGTGAACTCGCTCTGCAAATCATACTATAAAAATAAGATACACAGCTACAGATAACGGAAGTTACAAACAGTTGCCGAACAGTTGATGTCGGTTAAGGGGCTTCCGAGTTGCGATCAACTTTACGCCCAGTCTATTTGTGAGTAAACTGTCTTATAAATATTGAGCCGTTGGGAAAAGTTAAATGTATTATTAACTACATAAGAAAGAACAATTAAAAATAGAAGAAAAATTAAACAATGGGAATAAAAAAGTAAAACAAATGAGATTAAGGATGGAGTCTAAAAAACGGAAAAATGGAAAATGGTATATCTGTAGTTAAAATTAACTACTGAAAAAAGTTGAAAAAGTGTAAAATAGGGTTCGGAACATGTTCAAAAACAGCACATAAATGCCAGGTGGAAAAGGCAGACAAAGCTAAGCTTTAACAAAAAAAAAAAAAAAAAAAAAAAAAGCACTTAAAAAAGGCAAACATTTTTATTTATTTATTTATTTATTTATTTATTTATTTTGGTATAGCATAGGATTAAGTTTAATTAGGAAATTACAAATTTATATAAAATTAAGAAAGAGAAATTTGCAGAATGGTGAGCACTAATGCTCATAGTCAATAATGCAAGAATATTTTGGACGCTTGCGGTGATGTGGTTCGAATGCATCATAATCCGGCAATTCTGCGATTATATCATTAGGGAGGTCATATAATTTTTCATAAATTTTTTTGGCGAGGTGGTTGATTCTTTTGTTTAATGTGGTAGTTTTGAGGTCTCTGCGAATAGTGCTATTACGAAGATAGCGAGAGACATTTCTGACAGTACGCAGATTTTTGTTATGAAGTTAGCTGAGGTTTTTCATGGAGGATTTGCAGATATAGCCATGGAAGCCCCAGACCGGACAGACGTAGGTGATAATTGGTAAAATACAGGAATTATAAAGGTAAAGCTTGTTATGGTTAGCCAGTGTTTTACTATTAAGAAGAGGTTTTAGTGCAATCGTAGCTCCAGCGACTTTCCCCCTGATGGTGAGCATATGTTTTTTGAAAGAAAGTCTTTGATCAAAGGTGACCCCCAGGTACTTTGCTTCATTAGTCCAAGGTATTGTGGTATTATTAATGGTTATTCTCTAAATACAGTTATGTTTTATGTTACGAATATCTTTCATAATATATATATGAAGCTGAAATACAGCCAGTGCAAACTTTTAATTAAAGACGCTACCAAAGTTTCATTCGAAGTAGAGTCTTGAAGCTTGTTTCGTTTACTTGCGACAAGAATTACATTGCGTATAAAATAGGGCAATATTTCTGAAATCGTAAGATTTCATTTTATGAAAGTCGTTTTACATAGGGAATACTTACGTAACTAATGTATTATTTTATTTCCGAAATATGGTTATTCGAATTCTTCCAGGAATCGAACTGATTATTTAAGGGGCTATTTCACTCAGACGAAAACACCCGCTCGCTAATGTTAATCCTATGGAGGAAATTTTTGAAGATATCTCGTTCGCATTTCAATATTTTTAAATGATTTTTTTTTTTTTTTGCATTGGATAGCTGAGGTCAATCTCTATGCACGCTCCTTTGTACTTTTTCGATTTTGATTAGAATTTTTTTTTTATTAAGATACTTTCACTTTCGAAACCGGTTTTGAAAGTGAAAGTATCCTCAGTAAAAAAAAAACTGCAACAAAAATCGAAAAAGTAGAAATAAGCGTGCATAGAGATTGACCTCAGCTATCCAATGCAAAAAAAATCATTTAAAAATATTGAAATGCGAACGAGATATCTTCAAAAATTTCCTCCATAGGATTAACATTAGTGAGCGGGTGTTTTCGTCTGAGTAAAGTAGCCCCCTTAAGGGAAATATCTTTCTTTGGATCAAAATTTTCGATTTTTTTTTCAATTTTACATTTTTTGCATCATTTAAGTTTGTAGATTTTTGTGCTAAATCTGTTTCATGATATTCCAATTCCGTAGAGTATTTTTTGTTGAACGTAACACTACTGTAAAACTTTAAACTTTTTTTCTTTTCTTGAAACCACGTTTTTCAAACTGGGTGACCATTTTTCTCGAGAACTATTTGATCGTTTTCCTCCATTTTTTTGGCTCGTTCATAATTATATAAATACGTAGCACCTATAGTCGTCGTATGGTATCCGTCTGTCAGCATATGTTAGCGCAAAAACTACCATACCGAATGGTTTGCAATTTAATATACAAAATTGTTTCAGAATTTTGTAGAGTCATTTCAAATTTTATGAAAATTGAATTCAAAACTTAAAAATATATTAATAAACGTTTTCTTCATTCTATTAAATCCTATCATACGTAATTAATTCAATGATATCCATGATATGTAATGATTCTAGGTTGCCATGGTGATTACGTCCTAATTAAGATGGAGTCCTATTATTTCCGTATTATTGAATTTAAAAACCGAATTTGTATACTAAAATTGTTTAATTATACCAGTCCTATCTATAATCTACCGACAGTTTTTTGGATAGATGTTTGGTGCACAATTAGTATAATTTTACCAAGTATAATTTTCATTGATTAATTATTTTTTCAAGCTCGCTAAAAGTAAAAAAAAAAAAAAAAAAAAAAAAAAAAAAAAGATTACTTTTTTTGTTTAAATGATCGCCATTGTGTCAAGAATCAAATTTTAAAACTAAATGTTCATATAAAAACCAGACAATTTATTGTCTTTCCATAATTTGGCAACCAAATTTTTTTAAGATGCTTGTGACCGGAGAAAAATGATCGCCCGATCAACGTGCACATGCAGGTACTCCCCGTCGCAGAAAACAATTTATTTTTTTTTTCACACAAAAATTTCACAACTCCGATATGAAAAATATTTACTCAGATGTCAGAATACATCATTTTAAACACATACACACGCATAACAACAAGTAATATATATATATATGTATATATATATATATATAATTAATATGTATATATATATATATAATTAAGTCAATTCCTACTTAGGTGAAAAAGAAATTTTTTTCCAGCGATCTACACGCATCGCCATTGACAGTATTTATTCCCAAATTTATATTCTGTTAAATATCTTATGCAAGAGAAATTTTTGAAATGTATTAAAAATTAAATTAAAATAAATCGCTAAAATACCGAAAATTAATAGCTCGAAAAGTATTTCTCACAAAATTGTTAGACAAACTGCGTTAGAAAGGTAAAAAAAAATGTATTTGTTTGATATAAATTTCAAATCTAATGATTATGCCGTTTTTTAAATATTGAATTTCAAAAATTACCAAATTTCACAATGAAGTACCTTCACGCGTAGAAAGATAAGGACTGTTCACGGACGAAGATCAGGCGGCGCGCGGGCGAAAAAGACTATAAATATGGAGTGAGTCTATACTTTTGAACAGAAATGAAATATAATACTAAAAATAATTAATTAAATATAATTAATGAATTAATATTTGAAAAAAAAAAACTATATTAACATCAAGTGTCATCCACTACAAGTTTAAAAAAATGTATTTGAACTTGAGTGGAGGAATAGAAACTATTTAATTAACGATTGAAAATTTGAACAAGATATATAAATATATAGAGGGTGTGTGCTAATAGTAGGAATTGAAAAAAAGAACATAAAAATGAAAAATTATTGACAAAAAGGTGCTTGTTTCATATTTGCAACAGGAATAAAATTACATATTTCTCATAAATATCGTATTTTTTTTAATTTAAACATTTTAAATTATGTATAACTTACCTGTATGAAAAATATATTTATGGACGTCTCCAAAAGCGTTTTTAATTTCCCTAAATTCATAAAGTTTATTTTAGTAATAACCACGTGAAACAGCTCAAGTGATAAATTAAAAACGTTGGGATAAAAAATTAACTCAGTATCACCCTTTGCTGGAGATTCTACGAACAATTTATATTAAATGCAGTTTGGGAACGTAGAAGCAATCAATAAAATCGGCTTTTAAAGCGCACTTTGGTAAGTATGTAAACTTACCCGTATGAAAAATATATTTCTGGACGTCTCCAAGCGTTTTTAATTTCCCTAAATTCATAAAGTTTATTTTAGTAATAACCACGTGAAACAGCTCAAGTGATAAATTAAAAACGTTGGGATAAAAAATGAACTCAGTATCACCCTTTGCTGGAGATTCTACGAACAATTTATATTAAATGCAGTTTGGGAACGTAGAAGCAATCAATAAAATCGGCTTTTAAAGCGCACTTTGGTAAGTATGTAAACTTACCCGTATGAAAAATATATTTCTGGACGTCTCCAAGCGTTTTTAATTTCCCTAAATTCATAAAGTTTATTTTAGTAATAACCACGTGAAACAGCTCAAGTGATAAATTAAAAACGTTGGGATAAAAAATTAACTCAGTATCACCCTTTGCTGGAGATTCTACGAACAATTTATATTAAATGCAGTTTGGGAACGTAGAAGCAATCAATAAAATCGGCTTTTAAAGCGCACTTTGGTAAGTATGTAAACTTACCCGTATGAAAAATATATTTCTGGACGTCTCCAAGCGTTTTTAATTTCCCTAAATTCATAAAGTTTATTTTAGTAATAACCACGTGAAACAGCTCAAGTGATAAATTAAAAACGTTGGGATAAAAAATTAACTCAGTATCACCCTTTGCTGGAGATTCTACGAACAATTTATATTAAATGCAGTTTGGGAACGTAGAAGCAATCAATAAAATCGGCTTTTAAAGCGCACTTTGGTAAGTATGTAAACTTACCCGTATGAAAAATATATTTCTGGACGTCTCCAAGCGTTTTTAATTTCCCTAAATTCATAAAGTTTATTTTAGTAATAACCACGTGAAACAGCTCAAGTGATAAATTAAAAACGTTGGGATAAAAAATTAACTCAGTATCACCCTTTGCTGGAGATTCTACGAACAATTTATATTAAATGCAGTTTGGGAACGTAGAAGCAATCAATAAAATCGGCTTTTAAAGCGCACTTTGGTAAGTATGTAAACTTACCCGTATGAAAAATATATTTCTGGACGTCTCCAAGCGTTTTTAATTTCCCTAAATTCATAAAGTTTATTTTAGTAATAACCACGTGAAACAGCTCAAGTGATAAATTAAAAACGTTGGGATAAAAAATTAACTCAGTATCACCATTTCCTGGAGATTCTACGAACAATTTATATTAAATGCAGTTTGGGAACGTAGAAGCAATCAATAAAATCGGCTTTTAAAGCGCACTTTAGTAAGTATGTAAACTTACCCGTATGAAAAATATATTTCTGGACGTCTCCAAGCGTTTTTAATTTCCCTAAATTCATAAAGTTTATTTTAGTAATAACCACGTGAAACAGCTCAAGTGATAAATTAAAAACGTTGGGATAAAAAATTAACTCAGTATCACCCTTTGCTGGAGATTCTACGAACAATTTATATTAAATGCAGTTTGGGAACGTAGAAGCAATCAATAAAATCGGCTTTTAAAGCGCACTTTGGTAAGTATGTAAACTTACCCGTATGAAAAATATATTTCTGGACGTCTCCAAGCGTTTTTAATTTCCCTAAATTCATAAAGTTTATTTTAGTAATAACCACGTGAAACAGCTCAAGTGATAAATTAAAAACGTTGGGATAAAAAATTAACTCAGTATCACCCTTTGCTGGAGATTCTACGAACAATTTATATTAAATGCAGTTTGGGAACGTAGAAGCAATCAATAAAATCGGCTTTTAAAGCGCACTTTGGTAAGTATGTAAACTTACCCGTATGAAAAATATATTTCTGGACGTCTCCAAGCGTTTTTAATTTCCCTAAATTCATAAAGTTTATTTTAGTAATAACCACGTGAAACAGCTCAAGTGATAAATTAAAAACGTTGGGATAAAAAATTAACTCAGTATCACCATTTCCTGGAGATTCTACGAACAATTTATATTAAATGCAGTTTGGGAACGTAGAAGCAATCAATAAAATCGGCTTTTAAAGCGCACTTTAGTAAGTATGTAAACTTACCTGTATGAAAAATATATTTCTGGTCGTCTCCAAGCGTTTTTAATTTCCCCAAATTCATAAAGTTTATTTTAGCAATAACCATGTGAAACAGCTCAAGTGATAAATTAAAAACGTTGGTATAAAAATTAACTTACTATCACCATTTGCTGGAGATTCTAGGAACAATTTATATTAAATGCAGTTTGGTAAGTTAGAAGTAATCAATAAAATCGGCTTTTAAAGCGCACTTTGGTAAGTATGTAAACTTACCCGTATGAAAAATATATTTCTGGACGTCTCCAAGAGTTTTTAATTCCCCCAAATTCATAAAGTTTATTTTAGCAATAACCATGTGAAACAGCTCAAGTGATAAATTAAAAACGTTGGTATAAAAAATTAACTCAGTATCACCATTTCCTGGAGATTCTACGAACAATTTATATTAAGTGCAGTTTGGTAAGTTAGAAGTAATCAATAAAATCGTCTTTTAAAGCGCACAATCAGCTTTGTCAAATATTTATTCCATAAAACCTGTGAAACCGGAATCGGAAGAAACAGGACAAAATTCCGCTTTATACATAGGTTTTCGTCTTAGCAAATATAATCCCTGGTATTTTTTTCTTTTAGGACCATGTAATTGTTTCATATAAGACAAGACTCCGTTATAGATAGATTCCATTTTCACATATTTTACTGTATTTGTAGTATTTCATTACAATTGAGCCGGCGTTTAAAACCATAGTGACATCAGTCACAATGTTTTAAGAACTGAAAAACCAGTAATTTCTGTAGGTATAACAATGAATTTCAATGGCGTAAAATATCTTCGTGTGCTATCTACAGCCAATTATATGGAACTATAACTTACATCGCTTTTCCTATAATTTGCTCTTTTATCTCGATTTTTGGGTCATGACTAACACGAAAAGGTGATCTCAAGCTAGCATACAGTATAATGTAAGTTATAAGAAAGTAATCTGTCTATCTATCTATCTATATGTATATATAAATATATATATAGATATAATGCACAAGTTATGCATTAATCTGTAAAAAATTTTATGGTGAAATATTAAATGAAAGTTATAATAATAGCGATAACTATGAGCTATTGAAATCGAGAGTTTCAGTGATGGAAAACAGGGTTAAGGCACTATATAAAAAAGCTAAGTTAAAGCAGAAAAGTCAAACTTTCCCATATCTTGTTGTAGTGCCAAAGTTTCATAAAAAACCAGTGACATTTAGAATTGAAACTTGTGGGTATGGTTCATACCTAGAGTCTGCTAATAAGAAATTGTTGGGAGTTTTGAGTAGTGTGTTTGATAGAGTGTTGAGTACGGAGTCCACATTTATTATAAAAAACAGTTACATTTTATTAGACAAATTGAAAAGATATCAAAATATAAAGAGTTTGTTTGCTTATGATTTTGCAGACCTATACAGTACAATTAACCTACTGGACTTAAAGGAAAAGGTTATAGATTTTTACAACAAAAACAGCAATATAGATAGCGATAAAGATTGGTTTATTAACTTGTTTCAATTGGCAGTGCAAGAGAATTACTTGTATGAGGGGAGCAGAGTATTTAAACAGATCCGTGGAATCCCAATGGGGGGGGGGGGGGAGTTGCAGTTCAATTTTAGCTGACATCTACTTACATATATATGAGAATAACAATAATTTAAATAGAGACATATTGAGTTATAGGTATATTGATGATGTTATAATAGTTGGATTAAATAACGAAAATGTAAATCTAGATTTTAAATACTATCCAAATACTTTAAAACTAGAACTCTCCTCCCGGAATATTAAAAACATCAATTATCTGGATGTGAATTTAGTGTTGGAGAATGACACTTTAATAACAAGGGTTTACAACAAGAGAAATGATTTCGATTTTAAAACTTTAAAAATCTTAAATTTTGAATCGAACGTGCATATTTCAGTATTTAGAAATGTGTTTACAAACGGTTTAGTTCGTATTGAAAGGTTATGTTCAAGATTTGGCGATGCAGTTGGCGAGTTCATGGAGTGGATTAACATGGCATTGATGCAAGGTTACCCTGTGAACTTTGTAAGGAGAAACACGATCAATTTTATAGGTAGAAGTAAATATAGAAATGAAATGAATTCATTTTTGAATGCTAAGGGTGGTCTTGATCAGTTGTTGGATGGGTTCAGATAGAGTTGGTTGCTGCTGTGTGTAGCTTGGTATTTTAGTTGATAGTTTGAATTAATTTGGTCTCGGCAGGAGAAGGGGGACGTTGTTAACGTAAAAGCCGGTTTTAACCCTGCAGCGCATGTTGTTAGCCATGCCCTCCTGTCTTCAGGTTTAATTTTCCTGGTATTGATTTTTCGTTAGTATTTTGAGTTTGGTTATTTTTGTTTTATAGTTTTAATTGGTTATAGTTTAGAGTTCAGTTGATATATCGTTATTTGTTTTTGGCTATATAGCGTGGTTAATGTAAATGTATAATTGTGTTTTAGTAAATATATATATATATATATGTAAGAAGATATTATGCAAACAGTTGATTTACTGGAATTATATGAACGACTAGACGTTGGATAACAAAATATAAACTTTAATACGGTCCTAGACAGATAATTTTACAATACTTTACTAATAATTTCTTCACAGCTAATACACTTCTCGCCCAACATATTTATTTACATATACAACATTTTTAACATACATTATTAACATATACAACAATATATTTATTTTCTCTAAAGTCCAGCTAGGCCTAAAAGCGCCTTTACTGGTTATTTCCCATTTCGACGCTTGCTTCACAATAAAAATTAGAAGACTGGCTCTTTTTCAATTTTGAAGATATTCTGATCTCGCGATCTAAACTTTATATAACTCGTGTATTTAAATCATGGATAATAATAGTACAAGAGCCGTCAGTTAATTTGATGATCATGCACGTCATAAGGGAAATGAAGTGTTTAAACTGAAATCCTACAAATATATATATGTTACGGTGAAACACCGAAATCTGGAAAATGTCGACTTTCACCGGTGAATGTCAACAAACACATAGTCGCTTGGTGTATGTCCGAAATATTTGCTAAATATCCATATTTCTGACTTACACCGGTAAATGTCGACATTAACCATACACTAATGGTGAATGTTGAACATGTCCGAGATTTATATATTTTTTCTCCGTAATTCAGTCGCGATAAATTTTTCGCCTCTCTTTCTGAGAGGAATGACTAAGAACTTAAAACACACAGTACATTCAAAATGAGAAAGGAAAATAATAGAAGTTAAAAACTTATTTAATTATACAGTACGTTCTAAATGAGAAAATAAAATAATAGTAATAAAAAACTTACTAAATTTTGTGATTCAAATCCTCTCTTTTCGACCTCGACCAGAGCATATATGTGATTGTCGACATACACCGGTGAGGGTCCGAATGTACAAGAATGTAATGAAATATTCGATCTTTCACCGACGTATTTGGTGTTTGTTGACATTCACCGGTGAAAGTCGACATTCTCCAATTTCGGTCTTTCACGGTAACATATACATATATATATATATATATATATATATATATATATATATATATATATAGATGTGTTCAAATTTTTTTACATGCATATTAAAATATTAGAAATCCTCATGCTTATACGAATGAAGGTAATTTTGTAAATGTGCTAGAAAGATTCGATTTATATATAAAACAAGTTCGGAATGCTTCAATTTATCTTTGTTCAAATGTTATTATATTACATATAAAGTGGAGAGTCAAAATACGCCGATTAAAATTAATATTACAAATATATCTCAAAAAACTTTTTAAATATATACTAAAACACTTTTTTTTTGCTTAAAAAACGCAAAATATCAATAGAAACATTAAAAATGTTTCGATTTGTTCACAAAATTATCATCAGAATATACACAAAATTACCGCAAGGGTGACCTTTCTGGTGTTTATGTTATTCCATTTATTAGGAAGGGGGGTGTTAGGAATTATTATGTTGGTATGACACAGAGGAAATTCAATATTAGACGTAAGGAACATATTGCAGGCATTAAATATGGCAGAGGGAATACTGCCTTATCAAGATTAAGTAATAAAGAGAGCATCAACATCCTATTTAATGAAGCTAAATTGATTTATAGTTCCAGTTTTTCTTTACAACTTTTTGTGAGGGATTCTATTGAAATTTATTTAAGAGTTCGAAAGCATGTAATGATACGTTGTCATTTAACATTCCAAAGATTTGGGTTGAGTGGTTGAATAATACTGGGAAGAGGTCTGTAGATGGAGCTAAGAGTGATGTTAAAATTAAAATCATAGAGCCCATTGTACCTACTTTCATATAGGGACTCTGCAGGCACTCCGGTTTTATGTACATTGTGTTTGTGTTTTGTAAATATTCTGATGATGTTTTAGTGAAAAAATCGAAACATGTAAATTTTAACATTTTTAATGTTTTTATTGATATTTTGACGTCTTTTAAGCAAAATAAAAGTGTTTTAAGTACATATTTAAAAAGTTTTTTGAGATATTTTTTTAATCTTCATCTTTGTTTTCAAATTAAAATAAAATGTGCACACAAAAACATGTGATTCCATTACCTAAAAGATGACTAAAACTTTAATTAGATTTTAATTCTAAAACATTGAAATCGAACACTTCACCTTTTTTTACTATGCAATCCACTCAAGTTGAAATAAATTTTTTTAAACTTGTAGTGGATGACACTTTATGTTAATACAGTATTTTCAAATATTAATTCATTAATTAAATTTAATTAATTAATTTTAGTTTTAAATGGGAGACAAAAATTCCTCCCATTGTTTTCATAAATGAAATGAAAGATTTATCTCAAATTAGTGATGCCACAGAAATAAAATACCGCAACGATAATTATAAAATAATGTTCAATAAAGATAACGTGGGACATTAATGCTGCACGGGTTTATTTTATATATTTATGATTAAAAAGTAGGAATTGACTTAAATTTTTTTTTTTATATTACTTGTTTATACGTAGATTATTGAGTTATAAGCGATTCTGGTCACGTGACGGCACGTTTTTCGCGATTCTTGGGCTGCCGCGTCGGGAATTCGATTCAAAATGCTGATTTTCACAGTCTTAATTAAAAGTTCTGCCTTTACCAAAAAATGGAAAACGTGTTTCGATTACATAGTTTCTGAATAAAAACACTTGCGAATTTCATGTATTTACGAATAAAAATGAATTTAAAAATGTATCAGAAAACAGCTTGTTTGGATTTGAGAACTGTCTTAAAGAGAGTCTTCGAATGGCGCAGTAACTCCACTCTTGCAGGGGTAAATTTGTTTCTGGGAAAGTGCAGTGGCATTGCCACCTAGATACCTCTAGGTGGCCTACTCTAGGTGGCAATGGCAGTGGGCGTCCTGGTAGTGCCATGACAACGGAGAGATAATGAAAGCAGAACGTTTGTGCATGAAAAGCCTTTTTTTTCTTTTTTTTTTTTCTTTTTAACCGAGACTTTAATAACAGACTGATGTGTCTTGATGCTTTCCAGAACTTAATAGTAATTTTCAAAAGTATAATAGTGACTTAGAATCAAAAAGAAAAAAAAAAAACTCTTTTTAGTTTTAACTAAGCACTTTATTTAATGAATTTTCTACTCCTTAGTGTTTAGTGGCCCAGCTAGTCTCAGTCTTTCGTTTAGTTTTTCCAGATGCGAAACGTTTTTACCCAAATTTCATATATAACATACAATCTATATGTATCAAGTGACAAAAGAAATGTTCATTTGGCAACCCCTCCGCTGTCTGTTCTGGCACCCGGGGCATATGCCCCCTTTGCCCCTGCGTAATTTCGACCCTGATTTTTGTGTTTGTTGCAGATATGAAACACTGTGGTATAAAGTGTTAATGATATTGATGAAGTTTTTTTCATTTGTTTGTGGTTTTCGTTTTAGTCAAACTAAGATGGTGTTTGTTCTTAAGACGTTTCCGGTTGAAACGATCTATAATATGACAAAACAAAAAATATATATATACTTTTCTAATAAGATACATTGCTTTGATAAAGACTTCGATATAATTTAAAAAGTTGAAAAAAAGATTACGCTTTCGAAATACTTTCCCCACCACTATTCTGAAGAAGGAAATTTAAATATTAATTTTCCAGTCTCTACGCGTTCGAGCTTTCGTCTTTCTCTTATAACAGATTGCCTCTCGAAAGGTGAGGTATGTTTTAAAAACAAAGCATATAGTGCATTACTTGGTGTGTGTGTATGTATTACTGTATTCATAGATACGTACATTTTTCGACCCAAATAATATTAGCTATAACAATTGTTTCAAAGAATAATCACAGATTCAATATTATTAATGCCAAAAAAATCGTATCGGTTGGCAGCTATAATTATTTGTATTTTAATACATGCTGTTTTTATATATGGGGATTAGTCAACCTCTTCAGACCTGAGAGGTACACAAATGTGGACTTCTATTCATTTCCAAAATTAAACTGTTTGATTTTTTAACTTTATTTCTATATAGCACATAGCTTAATGTATTTTGCTTTGATATAAATAGCAACACTGCGGGTCATTTCCTCATAAAACAAATGTTATTTTCATATGAGTTTGCAAAATGCCTTCAAGACAGTGTAGCCAAAAAAGTGGGAAATTTTCAGAATTATTTAACTTAAACTCTTTACAAAAAACAAGTTTTAAGATTTGTGGAACATTCCCTTGTTTAAAGCCCTTAAATTTATTATTGCGTGAATATAAGTTATTGATAATTAAATTGATATTTTAAGGGGACAGGTAATTTTAGATCCATATTTGCGAACCTAAATAACCAATTCCCTAAAGTCTCATTTTTTGTTCATCTTTGATGTCAATTTCTTTGTGCAAATGCAATGAATGTGTGTGTATTTGTAGTGTTATTTTAACTTCAGATCTCAAAAACTATTATTGAACCTAATGCTTTTAAAGAATGTGTGCAATTCATTAAACAATCATCGATTTACCTTAGGCGTTTTGTGATAATTTGATTAAATTATACTAGTGACTCTAAATATATACATTTTTTAAAGAAGCTTAATTTGTTCTTGGAAAGAAGAAAACTGTGCGAAATGCGAATTTTAGACTCATTTTTTGCAGGCAGAAAAGGAGAAAAAAAAACTATTTAGTGAAAGCATAAAGGATTAAAATACAGGGTGTCCATAAATAATTGTCCCGGTTTCCTTACCTCATAATTTTTGATTTTTAAATATGACGAAAAATTTTATTACGTATTCGTAAATTACAACTCAAAGTGTTTTTTTTTTAATAACACAAACAAAATTACATATGGGTAAAGTTGCAACTCAAAATGCTATTAATCGAATACCGACTATAATCAGACAATAATTAATATTACAATTTTATGAAATTTATCAGAAAGCTGATAATAAATAATGACTATAAAGATATAGATGTTACATAATTCATTAATACTTTTTTGATAAATTTGATAAAATTTTAATATTAATTATTATTTGATTATAGTCGTTATTTGATTAATAGCGTTTTGAGTTGCAACTTTACACATATGAAACACTGTTTGTGTTATTAGAAAAACTTTTTGATTTGTAATTTACGAATATGTAATAATATTTTTCACCATATTCTTAAATCAAAGTTATGAGGTAAGGAAAGACAATTATTTATGGACACTCTATATATGAATGCTACGGCATAAAAGTCGTGAATAAGTTTAAATTTTCCCACTTCTGTACGTTATTTAGTTTGCCACGTGTTACTTTATTGGAAAGAAAGTGCATTTTGCTTTTTGACAAGGATCCCGATTAGTGATTACATTAATTCGTAACTGCCTAAAAAGTGCAGAAAGTTTATCTTATGTACTGCATATCCTCTAGACTGTGTACTGCACCTTATGTACTGCATATCCTTCGGGCTCTTTTTTTGTATCCGAATCCGCAAAAACTTGACAGTTTGTAATGCAAACCTGAAAAAATTTGCGTCACTCTAGCCCGAACTTCATACCGAAAGTACGGAGTAGAACATTTTTAATAACTTTTTCAAAATTAATTTCTCATCTAAAAATCTCTCTCTCTCTCTCTCTCTCTCTCTCTCTCTCTCTCTCTCTCTCTCTCTCTCTCTCTCTCTCTCTCTCTCTCTCTTTTTAAACATAGAAATAAATATTAATATTTAATACTCCCTCATGACAACGTTTCGTAATTTTCATGTTCCTTAACCCTTTGAAGGGTGGTTGGACATAATTTCCAAATGTTACAATTATACGGGAACTTTCGAATCAAATTTTGCTTTTATAATATTATACGTGAAGAAATATTTTCACTCATTTGGAAATAAAATTGTTAAATCTCGTTGGGATTCAATGATTTCAACATTTTAGAAACATAAATGCTTTGCCTCTGAAAGAGTTAGTCTGTTTAAAATAGCAAATTTATCATTTATTCTAAACCACTGGCATAAGTATGCAAAAGTCATAATTATTTTTATTTTTAAAAGTTAATTGTGCATCTATGGCAGGAGGACATCAATTCTATTTTCTAGTAATTCTTGAAAGGAACTTTAAATAGAAAAAGATCTGCACTAGTTTGTTAAATAGAAACCTTTGTGAAAGCTCTTGTATAGTTTTCTTATCATTTGAGAAGACCGAAAATTTTATAAGGATAATACATTGTATTCGAAATCTCCAACTAAATTTGGATATTCGTGACATTAACACATTCGCAACCAAAATCGAAAATTCTCGCTTTCTTTTATTTCACAAAACAACATTTACTAAGGGCGGTTGTTGTTGTTGGCGAGTCAGAGAAAGTGCCCAGGCACTTCTCTGAAAGAAGGGGTGTCAGAGCCTCAAGAGAGGTTGGACTTCTAGAGCTGGTCTCTCAATTTTGAACCAATTCCAGATGGGAGACCTGTACCTGGATTGGCACCCCCAGAGGTAACTCTTATACTAAACTTGGAGGACATTGGAGACACGAACAGATTTTACGTGCACCAGCTCCCATTAACGTACACGGTTCCACAGCAGCGGCAGACGAGAGAGGATAGACGATGCACCCTCCCAAACAGTGACCTTGGTCGATGCTGCTTGGCTTTCGGCGATCTTACGAGAGCCGAGCTTAACCGTCAGTGCCACTGCGGGACTGGGCGGTACTTCTACAGTATAAAAAATACATTTATATCATGCTGTCCATATTTTTTAAGATTGTAAGACACATTATATTAAACCCGTACATTGAAGACATTTACTGATGCATAAACTTGAGAAACCTATCTGGGAAACTAATTTTCGAAGGACCTTTTTAGAAGAGGGTGGAGCTTCTAGTATTTTAAAACTGTTTAAAGTGTTATTGGTTCCCTATGCTTTTGGACCGCCCATTTCAGAAAATAACGTAAAATTTTACTGAGATTTAAGTTATTATTTATTTTGCTGTAAAAAATATCGGAATTAATGAAACTTCCTTAACATGATCGAGAATATACTTTGGACACATAACGGAATCGAGATATAAATAGGAATGGCTCATTTTAAATAATTATTTATGTTGATTGTTGAATAAAACATAATTCTACATTGTTGAGTGTCTGGTAAATTCTCTTGTCTTTTATTAGGAAGTTATTACGTCTATTAAGGGTGTCTTCTGTAGCATGGTACATAAGACATATTTATAAATAATAAAATAATATTAGAGTACGTCTCTCATGTTAAAAATTCGGCAATTCCAACTTCAGTAGTAAACAGCATATATGTATATAGTTTCTCTTTCAAAAGTGAAAAAAAAAGTGAGACAGAGAGAGAGAATTACATTTTTTGATGTAACTTGAGGGGCAGCTTCACTGAAATTCCTCGATGGCGAAATTCCATGTTAACATATGGAGAAACTTAAAAGTGCGGTGACTTTATTACCTAATATAATTATTAAAATATGGTTTTCACCATTAGAAAGTAGACGTCAGATGCCGACGATCTGCGTTTTTATTTATTTATTTATTTATTTATTTTATTTTATTTTATTTATTTTTTTAAATATCCTTGTAAACTTTGACATTTTCACTTCATAAAATTTTACTATCTTCTTAAAAACATTTAAAATTTACGGAGAAAATTCTTAAAAACGTTCATCGCTGGCATCTGACCTCTACTTTATGATGGTGAAAACCATATTTTAATGAATATTTTATTTAATGTTAGGTAATGAGTCATCGCGCTGTTAAATATTACCATAGGTTAACATGGGATATCGCTATCGGAGAGTTTCAATGAATCAGCCCCTTGATTTAATATGGTTATCGTAGGGCTGTAGCTAGAAGTAAACAATAGGGGGTGCTCAAGAAAATGTAAGGGGGTCTCATGCTATTTCTCTCTCTCTGACACATGCACGCACAAACACAGATATATATGATCAAAATATTATATAGAAAGGTAAATTAGTGCATATTCCTATTGTAGGCACTAAGTTTCTTATTATATTATTTATAATAACTTAATTTGATGCTAAGAAAAGTAAAGGCTGCAGACTGGAATGTAATGGAGGATATACGGTGGATATGCAGTATACCTTTTGCATTATTTTAAGGAATACCATATACCCTGTTCTCAAAAACACTATAGCATATACTTTTTAGGGTATACCCTCTGCCTAAAGTGTATGCCCTCTGGTTTTTTTACTACTACATCACTGGCTGCAGAATGAACATTTTCAGTGTATTATTATAGTAGTGAAATAATAAGTGATCATGTCAATAAGTAAATAAAAAGCTGACAGTTCACCTGTTTCAAAAGAGTTGCAACCTTTAATTTTTTTTTCTGAATATTCCCTGCCCTTAAGGATTCTAAAGTTATGTTTTTATATGAAAAAAAACATTAGAAAAATCAAGGATGTATTTTGCATTTAAAAATATTTTTGTGTCTAGTCCAAAGCTAAAACTACTTGTATTTAAATTGGCTATAACTGATTAGATAACTTTGTTTTATGCTAATAATGAAAAACGCTGCAAAATGAAAAAAATCAGTATATAACTAATGCAAAAGTCAATGTTTGCATCAGCAAAAGGTTGCTAATTCTGAGTATGTGCTGATAGCATGCGCGGCTATTGAAGCACTTATTTGTAGTTTTTAAACAAATAGTACTACAGTTTAGTATTTATGGAAAACTGTAAAAAGCCCCCAAAACTAAATTCAATTTTTGAACAGTGTTTGATTTGGATTTTTTAATCAGAATTTCATTTCGTGGCCTTGGCAACTTTCCCAGGGGGGGCTCAAAAGTTTTCAGGGAGTGCTCAGCCCCCCCCTGGCACCCCCTAGCTACGGCCCTGTCAAGAGAAGAGAAGGAATATATATCTTAAACTTTTTAACTACCCCCCTCCCCTCTTTTTTAATCTTAAAATTTTTGTGTGAATCAGATTTATCTATAGTTCTCATTTTTCTTTCATTAATGTATGGCTATTTTATTTATTTATTTATTTATTTTTTTGCAAGAATTTGTAATACTACAAACAGTGTTGAATTCAGACACATTTCTCCGGAAGGGATTTCTGTGGCTCCGGGGAGGACATAATAGAGTCCTTGGGGGGGGGGGGGATTCCACTTTTTTGACCATTGAAAACATAAAATCTCAAATCTTCCGAGGGGGGGGAGAATGTCCACCCCCTGAATTCAGCACTGACTGCAAAGGTCTTAAAGGGATAAAAATGAATTGTCATTGAGAAAAACGAACCGTAAACTGAAGTGAACACGAAAAAGGCATTTAAAACGACAATTTAAAGATCAGGGAAGAAACGTTTATGATTTTTCATCTTGTTCTTGCCACCTTGCTTTTCAGAATTCTGGCAATCTAAATTTTATCAGAACTAGAAAATAAACCGATCTGAACTAAATTTGAACTTATGTTGACTTTTTCTGTCAGAGATCCCGATAAATTTAAGCATATCTTTACTGTTCTGACGATTTATTTTCATAACAAAATCTGAAACTGCAAATAAACAATAAAAAAATTTCCTTAAACCTAATGTTGGAGAGAACATTTTAACAATGTAATAATTTAAAATTAGATAGGCTATGCTAAATTTGGTGGTCTCTACAAAATATAATTCACATCTTGCATAGAAACTCACATGAAGAAAGAGCACGAAAAGCGTTACAGAAATTCATTTCACACCACTATATGTTGGAAGCCGCTATTTGAGGGTATATATAGTTGAGTAGCGCAAGTACTTGCCTCGGCAGTACATATACTAAAATTGGAACGATACAGAGAAGATTAGCATGGCCCCTGCGCAAGGATGACACGCAAAATCGTGAAGCGTTCCACATTTTTTTGTAATTCATTTATTTTTACTTGCAATTTCTGCTTCCGAATAGGGCAGTTGCAATTGACGTCACCTTGGAGGTAAACAGTACAAATAGGCAGTTCTGATTGGTGGAATTACCCTTACCTCCAAGTGAATACAATGGTTGATCAGCTGATTGCAACTGCCCTATACAGTCCTGCTGAAACCGCTTATTTCAAGAAGTCCCCAGTAAAAAATAATTTTTAAGTACAAGTTAAAGTCGTTTAATTGCATGGTTGTTTTGTGCAACGGAATTTTGTGCAGTCCAACTGTTTGTACACTTAAATCATAAGTGCAGGGGGTCAATTTGGCTGTAATATTTAATATTAAATAATAAATTCTTCATTTTAAATAAAATTAATTGTTACTTAATATATGTTAGTCGAATATTGATGAGTGTATATACGTACATATATACTGATTTTTTGTACTCAAAAGATAAACTAATACTAGGGATATTATTGTAGACTAGTTTGAATAATTGCAATAAAACAAATTAATTTTCTTTCACTTAGTGTTTGGGTTGTAGAATGCCAATTTCTGGTTGAGGGTCGACGAGAATTAGTCTGTCGGATTCGGACTGAATTGAAATCGCATTTTAGGGTTCGGGTCGGGTACAAACGAATTCATGTTAACTCATTATATAACTACTCAATAAACGTATTTCAATGAATTTCTCACTCCAACTCTCAATGAATGATACAAAGATACAACATTTAAACATTCTTATAGGTCCAATGCTCTACCTGAGTACCTGAGGCTTATTATTATTATTTTTTTTAATAAGAAAATTGGCAAAATGTGAAAGCAGAACACTTTTTAAATTAAAAAATACATCATCCTAAGATATATGATTTACCAGTGAGAATATTTCCCCTATTTCACGCAGTCCTAAAGCAGTTTTCAACCATATGCTGCTCTAGTAAAAATGCCACACATTATTTTAAAATTAAAAATCTTCAAGTAGAATATCAAGTAAAAATACTTGTAATTATTTCGATTAAATTAAATGAGCATTGAATGTGGAAAATGTATAATATGCATAATGTATAATAAGCGTAAATGTGTAATAGGCATAATTTTTAGCGTTCCGTACTTAAAAAGAAAAAACGGAACCATTATAAGAGCACTCCTGTGTCCATAGGCGTACAGTTTTGAAAATTATTGTTGGAGCTCAACTCTTTTTTACACAAATATGTGTATGTGAGTGTAAAAAAGATCGATTAAATGTTGCTTTTTTAACTCCCTTTTAAAGAAATTAAACAGAGTCATATACCGATAAATAATAACAAATAAAACACTAAAACAATACATAAAAATTCGAATGTACAGACATATTTATAAAATGATACTCGCTGATATTCGTGAATCGTTCATAATAAAATCACAAGAAAAGTTAACTTTGAATAACGTTCTTTTTTTTCGGAACATGGATTTTTTTTTCTATTTAAATTTTTAATATAAAAAGTTCAAACGTTGAGTATTTTATTGTATTTAAAAAAATATAAGATAGAACATAAAGTGAAAAAGATTTCCTAATGTCATTTATCCCAATAACAAACGAAAAATAGAAAGAAAAAAAATGGAGCATTTAAAAAGTCTATAAAATACTAAAAAGTATATAAAAAAAAAAAAAAAATAAATAAATAAACTTTTCTTTTTACATAAAAAAAAATCCATTTTAGAAATTATTGGTGGGTCTCGAGCCCTACGAGCGCATACAACTCTACGCCTATGCCGGTGTCTGTCTGTCCGCCTGTCAGAGATTTTTTTCAGGTAAACTATGGGACGTGGTAAGTTCAAACTTGAGAAAGTTATAAAACCTTTTTACACACATATTTACAGATTATTAGCAATTTACGAGTATGTTTAGGAAAAATGTAGGAGGCTAATTAAATTATTTGAAAAAAAAAAAAAAAGTTTTCTTTTTAGGTGCGTCCGTAATTATATAAATACGTAGCACCTATAGTCCTCGCTTGGTCCGTCCGTCTGTCCGTCCGTCTGTCCGTCTGTCTGTCTGTCCGTCTGTCTGTCTGTCTGTCCGCATATAACAACGCAAAAACTACCCAACCAAATGGTTTGCAATTTAAAATATATTATCTTTGCAGAATTTTGTCGAGACATTTCAAATTTTATTAAAATCGAATCAAAACTTTAGGAGATATTAATAAAAATATTTATTAAGAAATTTGATTTTTTTTTTTTTTTAATCGGTGCTTTTTTGTTATAGGAGCTTTCGATGGATGTTAAATCGTTAAGCGACCGAGATACTTATTTTATTACAGAAATTAATCTGCAGACGATATAATTCATTTCACAGAATTAAAAATCATCAAGATCTGAATATTTATATAACTAGCTGATACATATATATCTGAATATTTATATAACTAGTTAAGATATTTGTATGAACAGTGTCATAAAATATATACTTAACTAGCTGTTTAACCCGTTCTACGCACGGGATATCATGAATTTAATTCTAAAACCAGGTGCGTACAAACGAGGTGCGTACGAACGCACCTCGTTTGTAACGTTTGACGTACAATTTCCAACTTGTTATATATCGTGTGGGGTATCGTATGAAAGATATTGTAATACCGAACTCAAAAATATATTTGTTTTAACTTTAGGTATTATATTTTCAGAGATATCGTCGAAAATGTACTGCAAAAATATGCCCCTCATCCTCTTTCCAAATCTGCTGAAACTAAAATTATGAAAAAATTAGGGGTAGAAGGAGTTTATTAAACATTGGAGGAAAACTACAGCGATTTTTTTAGATTAACTGCTTTTTGAGAAAAACGTATTCTTCCGTTACACACAAACTTTACTTTTCGGGCGGTCAGCGGGGAACTGACGGACGCTCGAGGTATTTATGGACGCAGAATCAACAAGGACATCCAATAGTGATTTTCGAAAAAAAATTGTCGGTAATTAGCCGAATTGTTAATTTTTTGGTTTTGCTGTCTTGTTTTGGTGTTGAGTGTTGGGGTATTTTTTTCTTAATGTTGTTTCGATTTTTTGGGCAACCTCTGTATGAGGCTGGATGGGCACCGTTACAGTTGGAACATTTAGGAATTATTTTACCTGCCTTGGGGCAGTTATCAGTGAGGTGTTCTTCTGAGCATTTAAGGCATTTTAATGTTAGGCTGCACGTCTCGGAGGCGTGTCCGAACCGTTGGCAGCGGTAACATTGTTTTGAGTTATTGTTGTTTCTGAAGAATTCAATACGAACACTTATATCACAAAGTTCCTGAATTTTGTAGATTTTCTCAAAGTTAGCGCAAGGGAGGACGTTGACCATGTAAATTGGCATACCCCTGCCAGTTTTGCGACTCTTGAGCATGGCGGCTAGGGTGGCCTTAAATCCATCGTTACCAAGGTCTTCGATAATAAGTTGGGGGGGGGGATTCCCCTAATACAGATTTTTTTTAGTCGAAGTTCTTTTGAGTTAAGGGTGTTGAAATTCATATGTTTGTCAGTTAGGTATCTTTGGATATCTCTAAATTGGCTTACAGATTTGGGTAGAACTTTTAGAAGTTCCCCGGAGAGGCTGACTTGAGGAGGATTATCAGAATCAAGGGCTTTTATCTCTTGGGCGACTTTGCGTCAATCCATGTCTTTGAATTCAATAAAGAAGGGGTGCGTGTCATTTTTTGAACATTCAACATCGGTGCTTGCAGCACCATCTTGGATAGACTCTTGATCTATCAGATCATAGTTGTCGAGAATTTCGTATTTGGACATTCGGAATTTAGATTTCCGAAATTTATTTTTGAGGGGAATTGGATTTTCAGATTCAGAATTTTTTCTTTTTCCTACACGTGGGGGGGGGGGGGGGATTAGAATGTGAGCTAAAATTCTTTAGAATTTGAAGTTTTTCCCATTGGTCATACCCTAGAAATCTAATATAACCAGTTCTACAGGATAAATCAATTAAATCTAATCTAGATGGCTCCCCCAAATAGATATAGCAAAAAGACAGAGGTCTTTTACCTGAGCCTTGTGGGTGCCGTTGTAGTCCTTTTGTTGTTGGAGAGACAGTATTTTCTCATCTACACCGGATAGCAGTTCTCGAAAAACGTCGTTCACTTGCTCATCTAGAGTAGAGAAGGCGTTGAATTCTCGTAACCAGTCCGCAGGAACATATCCGTTTATAATTCCATTCATAAGGTCGTCAAGCTGTTGTTTCTCTTTCATGGCCATGGCATACAAAAGAGCAGTCACCGAAGATTAGCAAAGATCAGGTTGGCGGGAGTAACACGCCCCTCTTTCACGCTCCGCGCGACGAACACCAGCAGTGGAGAAGGCGGGAATAACACGACTGCTTTCCAAGCTCCGCCCGACAAAACACAGCCGAAGAGACTAGATAGCAAGAGGGCGGGAATAACACGCCCCCTTTCCAAACTCCGCCCGAACACGCAGCAGTCGAAATATGCAGACTTGACACTCAGAGTGTCAGAGCTTCAACTATATCCCATGTAATCGGGACGACTCTTAAAGCAGCCTATTGGATTGGGTTCGACATAATTTAAAAAGTTAAGAAAAGATTACGTTTTCCAAATACTTTCCCCACCACTATTCTGAGAAAGGAAATTTAAATATTAATTTTCGAGTCATTTTTTTTTATATTTGTCTCTACATTATCTCCTGTTAAGCGTCGATTTATAAGAGATTTCCTCCCGAAAGATAAAGAATGTTTGAAATATGAAGAATCCAGGGCATGTGTCTGTAGTGTATGTATTTGTATTACTGTATTCATTCATTTTTCGACCCAATAATATTAGCTATAATAATTGTTTCAAAGAATAATCGCAGATTCAGTATTATTAGTGCCAAAAAATCGCATCGGTTGGCAGCTATAATTATCTGTATTTTAATGCATGCTGTTTTTATATATGGGGATTAGTCAACCTCTTCAGACATGAGAGGTACACAAATGTGGACTTCTTTTCTTTTCCGAAATTAAACTGTTTGATTTTTTAACTTTTCTTCTATATAGCTGAATGTATTTTGCTTTGGAATAAAATCAATAACTAGCAACTCATAAAACAAATGTTATTTTCATATCAGTTTGCAAAATACCTTCAAGACGGTGTAGCCAAAAAAGTGGGAAATTTTCAGAATTATTTAACTTAAACTCTCTACAATAAACAAGTTTTAAGATTTGTGCAACATTCACTTGTTTAAAGCCCTTAAATTTATTATTTCGTGAATATAAGTTATTGATAATTAAATTTATATTTAAGGGGACAAGTAATTTTAGATCTATATTTGCGAACCTAAATAACTACTCCCTTAAAGTCACAATTTTTGTTCATCTATGATGTCAATTTCTTTGTGCAAATGCTATGAATGTGTGTGTATTTGTTGTGTTATTTTAACTTCTCAAGATCTCAAGAACTAATATTGAACCTAATGCTTTAAAAGAATATGTTCAATTCATTAAACGATCATCGATTTACTTTAGGAGTTTTGTGAGAATTTGATTAAATCATACTAGTGACTCTTAATATATACATTTTCTAAATAAGCTTAATTTGTACTTGGAAAGAAGAAAACTGTGCGCAATGCCACTATTTGACTCCTTTTTTTGCAGGCGTCTGCAGTAAAAGAAAAAAACATAAACTATTTAGTGAAAACATAAAGAATTAAAATACAGGGTGTCCATAAACGATTGTCCCGGTTTCCGTACTTCATAACTAAAAATATGACGAAAAATTTTATTACATAATCGTAAATTACAACTCAAAAAGCTTTTTTTTTAAATAACACAAACAAAATTACATTGGGTAAAGTTGCAACTCAAAACGCTATTTATCAAACAACGACTATAATCAGACCATAATTAATATTAGATTTTATCATGTTTATCAAAAAGCTACTAAAGAATTATGACTGCAAAGTTAGATAGATAGGTATTACATAATTCATTAATAGTTGTTTAGTGCGACAACCGTTTAGGGAAAAATGATATGTAGATTTGATTAACAGCGTTTTGAGTTGCAACTTTACATATATGCAACTTTGTTTGTGTTATTAGAAAAACTTTTTTATTTGTAATTTAAGAATAGGTAATAATATTTTTCGCCATATTCTTAAATCAAACATTATGAGGTTAGAAAACCGTTACAATTATTTATGGACACCCTATATATGAATGCAACGGCATGAAAGTCGTGAATAAGTTAAATTTTCCACCTCTTTACGTTATTCAGTTTGCCACATGTTACTTTATTGGAAAGAAAGTGTATTTTTCTTTTTGACAAGGATCCCGATGAGTAATTACATTATTTCGTAACTGCCTAAAAAGTGAAGTGAACAATCTCTTTTTTTACATTGAAATAAGTATTAATATTTAATACTGCCTCACGACAACATTTCGTGATTTTTATGCCCCTTAAAATCTGTTTAAAATAGCAAATTTATTATTTATACACAACCACTGGCATAAGTATGCAAAATTCATAATTATTTTTATTTTTAAATGTTATTGTGCATCTATGGCAGGCAGATATGAGTTCTGTTTTCCAGTAATTCTTGAGAAGAACTTTTAGAAAACAAATAGAAAGAGATCTGCACTAGTTTGTTAAAAATAAAACTTTGTGGAAGATCTTGTATATAGTTCTGTTATTTGAAAAGAGCGAAAATTTTATAAGGATAATATATTGTACTCGAAATCTCAAACTAAATTTGGATATTCGTGACATTAACACATTCGCAACCAGAAACGAAAATTCTCATTTTCTTTTATTTCACAAAACATCATTTACTAAGGGCGTGACTTCTACCATACAAAAAAATGCATTTATATCATGCTATCCATGTTTTTTAAGTTTGTAAGACATTTTATGTTAAACCCGTACATTGAAGATATTTACTGAAGAATAAACTTGAAAAACCTATCTCGAAAACTAATTTCCGAAGGACTTTTAGAAGAGGGAGGAGCTTCTACTATTTTAAAACTGTTTAAAGTCTCATTAGTTCCCATTGCTTTTAGACCGCCCATTTCTGAAAATAACGTAAAATTTTACTGAGATTTAAAAGTTATTATTTATTTTGTTGCCATACCGGAATTAATGAAACATCCCTAACATAATCGAGAGCTTAACTTTGACATATAACCGAACCGAGATATAAAAAAGAATGGCTCATTTTCAATAATTATATGTGTTGATAGTTTTCTTCCAGTTCTGAGAACTTGAACTTGAACTTGTGATAGGTTCAATGGGCTTAACAAGTTGCGAAGCAACTGCACACCCTGGCTTTGAGTAGGTGTATATCAAATCGTGAGAGAGCCATATGAAATGTCTAGCCGTAGTCCAATTGACTACAATTAAATAGGATAGTGTTAAGTATATCTCTAAAATAATGAAAACATACTAGTTAAAGTATAAAAGTAAAAATAGTTCATAGCTCAAAAAAACAAAAATAATGCCAGACGAGGTAAAGTAAAGATGTTAGGAGAAGTTTATGAGAAAAGTCAATATAAAATTATTTAATAAAAAATTATATAATAATATTTTTTTTTTTTTTTTTTTTAATAAATGCATCTGTTGAATAAAACATAATTCTAAATTGTCGAGTGTCTGGTAAATTCTCTTGTCTTTTATTAGGAAGTTATTACGTCTATTAAAGGCATCGTCTGTAACATGGTACATAAGACATATTTATAACTAATAAAATGATATTAGAGTACGTCTCTCTGTTAAAAATTTGGCAATTCCAACTTCAGTAGTAAACAGCATATATGTATATATTTTCCCTTTCAAAAGTGAAAATAAAAAAAGTGAGACAGAGAGAGAGAAGTGAGACAGAGAGAGAGAAATCAATTTTACATTTATTGATAAAACTTGAGGGGCCGCTTCACTGAAATTCCTCGATGGCGAAATTCCATGTTAACATATGGGAAAACTTAAGAGCGCGGTGACTTTATTATCTAATATAATTATAATAATACGGTTTTCGCCATTAGAAAGTAGACGTCAAACACCGACGTCTTTTTACCGTTTTTTTTTTAAATTATTTAAAATAACTTTGTAAACTTTGACATTATCACTTCATAACTTGAACTTGAACTTGTGATAGGTTCAATGGGCTTCCAAGTTGCGAAGCAACTGCACAACCTGGCTTTGAGTAGGTGTATATTAAATCCTGAGAGAGACATATGAAATGTCTAGCCGTAGTCCAATTGACTACATAAAATAGGATAGTGTTAAGTATATCTATAAAATAATGAAAATTTACTAGTTAAAGTATAAAAGTAAAAATAGTTCATAGTTAAAAAAAAAAAAAAATATGCCAGACGAGGTAAAGTAAAGATGTTAGGAGAAGTTTAGGAGAAAAGTCAATATAAAATTATCAATAAAAAATTATATAATAATATATATATATTTTTTTAATTAAAGAGAAAAATTTTGAGGTAAGAATTATAGCTCGGAAGGACTATTCATCAAGAATAGTGGAGTAGCTTGGTTTTTTCCGGTTGGATGGACTGCAAGCATCGTAGTCAGGTCAATTTTACTATCTTCTTAAAACTACTAAAAATTTACGGAGAAAATGTATAAAAACGTTCATCGTCGGCATCTGACGTCTACTTTATGATGGTGAAAACCATATTTTAATAATTATGTTAGGTAATGAGTCATCGCGCTGTTAAATTTTACCATAGGTTAACATGGGATATAGCTATCGGAGAGTTTCAATGAATCAGCCCCTTGATTTAATTGGGCTTTCGTAAATTTTGATTCAAGAGAAGATAAGGACTTAAACTTTTTAACTACCCCCCTCCCCCCACTCTTTTTTAATCTTAAAATATTTGCGCGTTTAGTTGCGCCAGAGTGTGAATCAGATTTATCTATAGTTCTCCTTTTTCTTTCATTCATGTAAGGCAATTATTTATTTATTTATTTATTTTTTTGCAAAAATTTGTAATACTACAAACAGTGTTGAATTAAGACACATTTCTCCGGGAGGGATTTCTGTGGCTCCGGGGAGGACATAATAGAATCCCGGGGGGGAAATTCCACTTTTTGACCGTTGAAAGCATAAAATCTCAAATTTTCAGGGGGGTGGGAGAGGAATGCCCCCCCCCCCGGGCCACTCGCTGAATTCAACACTGACTGTAAAGGTCTTAAATGAATAAAAATGAATTGTCATCGAGAAAATCGAACCGTAAACTGAAGTGAACAGGAAAAAGGCATTTAAAACGTCAATTTAAAGATCAGGCAAGAAGCGTTTATGATTCTTGCTACCTTGCTTTTCAAAATTCTGGCAGTTAAAATTTTATCGGAACTAGGAAATAAACCGATCTGAACTAAATCAGAACTTATGTTGACTTTTTCTGGCTGAGATCCCGATTAATTTAAGCATATCTTTATTGTTCCGACGATTTATTTTCCTAACAAAATCTAAAACTGCAAATAGAGATTGCTCTAAAAAAAATGTTCGTAAACCTAATTTTGATGAGGATATTTTAACAATGTAATAATTTTAAATTAGAAAGACTGCACTTGTCAAAATTTCTCATATAAACAGTCAACAATTAATTTTAGGTAAGAGCTAAAGATTTTCTAATAAGTAAAATCTCTTACCTGCGGGTTCGTGATGGGATGCTTCATGCAGGTATCTTGGTCACATCAGACACACACACATTAAAACTTAAGTCCGGTTAAAAACACACAAAAACATTTAATCACGTTAACAAAACACACACAACATTTACACTATAAATCCTTTTTCTAATGATTCACAGAAGCAGAGCCGTAACTAGCCATTCCTGGGCCCTGTGCAAGAATTCGCATTTGGGCCCCTTAATTAACTAGGTTTGGAAAAATGAAAAAAAAAAATATGTCACAATAAAAATTTTTATTAAGTTTTATTTTAATTGCACTTTTCTGGCTTTCATTTCGGCAAATTCGTAAATAACATCATCATAATTAATATTTTTAACTATATTGTATTCTGTTGAAATAATAGACAGATTGGATAAACGTTCTTGTCCGATAGTTGATCGTAAATAATTTTTTATTAATTTCAGCTTGCTAAAACTTCGCTCGCACGAAGCAATAGAAATGGGAAGAGTTAAAAATATTCGAAGGGCGACACTGATATTTGGGTAAGATTCAATTAAACCAAAATCATGAAGAGTCTGTAGAATATCAAGCGGAGATGCAGTTTGTATGTTTTGTATAAGAGCCGTTACTTCAAACTTAAAACTTTCAATTTCACATGTGAAGTCGTATTTTTTTTAAAAATCTTTGCTGTACTTAATAGCGACATCTGCAGCCGATTTTTTTAAGTAAGCGACACTGATATGTTGTACAGACGAGCGATACAGAAAGCAAAAATAATCACAGATGGTTCTCATTTTTTCATAACATAAATCTATCTGAGACAACAGAGTGTCAAGAACACTGTACATTTGTATTTTAAATAACTCTTCAGCTGTTAATTTACTTCCTTCATCTGATGTTTCATCTATTTCCATTTTCTTCACTCTTCTTTTCCTTTTATTAAGAAATTCCTTCTCTATATCCATTTTTTCAGCCAAACTTTGTGCTTCCTGGATATTTTGTTCAAAACCTGTATCTCGAAGCCCTTGTAATGTACTACGTAAACCAGCAATTAGTTTTGTTCCAATATCTATTGACAAATCTTTCTGTTGTAATGCTTTGTTTTTTCGATCGATGCATTGTAGAATTCTATTCCATATAGAAAGTGTACACATAAAACTATAATTAATTTGCAGAATCAAACTTTGTGCATTCGATACAGCTTCCGGATTCGAAAAATCGTTTGTAATCATTTGAAGTCCTTCCATTACTTCAAGTAATTGTAAATACAGCGCTTTTATTGCTCTGGCCTTTGATGACCATCTTGTATCAGAAAAACTTTTAAGTGATATTTTTAAGCACTTCATTTAAGTTTCCCAACGAATTGTTGAGGACGAGAAAAAATTAAACAACCTCTGCACAGTACCAAAAAAGCAATCATTTCTGGAGTTGTAGATGGCACCGGCTAAATTTAGATTATGAGCTGCACAAGGTACAAATATTGCTAAATCATTAATTTCCAAAATACGTGCACTTACTCCCTTATACTTGCCAGCCATTGGCACCGTTGTCAAATCCTTGCCCTCTGCAACCCTGAATGTGTAATTTATCAACATTTAGTTTATTCAAAATTTCAGATGATAAACCTTCTCCCGTTTTTTCATGAGATTGAATAAAGTTTATGAAGCTTTCTTCAATCATTACCTTCCCTTTACAGTCAACATGGACATATCTTATAATCTTACTCATTTGCTCTTTTCTTGAAACATCAGGAGTGCAGTCGAATAAAATTGTGTAGTACTTTGCCTTCTTAATTCTGCAGATGATTTCATTTCTAGTTTTGTCCCCAACTAATTTTATTATTTCATTTTGAATAGTGGGTGAGAAATAAGACACTGAACATTTTTTATGTTTTTCAATATGTTCCTTTAACCCTTTTTATCCTGACGGTACTTATAAGTACCACTTTAACCCCTTCGCGATGAGCGTCCTTTACAGAATTTTTAATCTTTTGCCACCGGTTTTTCAAAACAGAAATTTTCGCCTAATTGAATCTCAGAAATGCTGTCATTAAATAAGGCAAAGTTTACAATAAAAAGTTAATGGTGGGAATAATCGAGGATTCTGAACACCTTATGCGTCACGTATACGTGTCGCCCGACCCTAAGGGGTTAATAAAACACTTATATATTCGTAATATGACCATTTTTCCTAACGGTAGTCACAATGGCACAAAGAGTGTATTTCTGACAGCAGGCAGGAGATGGCAAATTCAAGCACATATCCTCTTTCTTTACATTGTAGGGATTTTACATTTTCCACGCTACATTCGAAATCCATTTTGCAATAGAATTGACATGCATGTTGTTCTTCATTTGAGTAATTTTAGTGGTTTATTACCGGTTATTTAGTACTATTATTTTCTATTGTTTTCTTTACTCTATAGGTGAACATTTCCTATATTTTATTTGAAGTTCACTATTTGAAATTTACTATTTTATTTTATATCGTAGGGTAAAAAATTTATGGTGGTTACAGTTTCATAATTAACCACTAAAACACTATAAAAATTATTTTCCTCTTTCCTATGTTTATTCTGCACCAAAACTTATACAATGATGCAAAAATAGAATTAAAAAGTAGTTGGAAAATTAATTCAGGATATAAAGGGTTAAAGTAGTATTATAATGGCTAGCAAATTCAATCAAATTTTAAAAAAATGCCACAATTTGGATCTCCAATAATTTCATTTGAACCTCTAAGAGCAAGATTAAATTTCCACAGAATAGAATAGCATCCAATATTATTTTCAATATTTCACGCCATATCATTTTTTCCTTGTTAATGGAATTAATTACATAATCATCAATTGCATTTCCTGATTTTATATTCTTTTCCAATACTTTCCATTTCACATACGAAATTCGATGTTCCGGAGAATTTTCGTGTCGGGGAATAACCGGATGAAGATGCCTCCAATCATAAAAACCTTTTTGTGGTTCTGAAAGATTATGCGATTTTTGCCCAAAAAGCATGCAAGGAAAGCAAAATACTGCATTTTGATTAACGGAATATAAAATCCATTTTCTTTTAACAGTTTCTCCGTTAATTTGTTTAACATAAAACCAGTCCTTTGTAAATTTTCGACCTGAATCGTCTACTTTTAACGTATTAAAGTTAATGTTGTCGCCTTGATCTGCACCATGTGAGACAAGAGAATGTATTAATTTACCAGTAACGGCAGGCCATGAATGGGGATCGTTGTAATTAAGCAGTATTTCTTCTGGAACAGTACAGAACATATTTTGTTCGGTATTATCAGTTTGTGAAACAGTACTTTGTGCAAGCTCGTCCTCTTTTGAATTATTATGAGGCAAATGTAGTGAAATACCTTGTGAAACAGCAGAATATTTGGTAATATCAGTTAGTGAGACAGTACTTTGTACAGGCTGATCCTCTTTTGAACTATTATGGGGCAATTGTAGTAAAATACCCAGTGAAGCAGCAGAATGTTCGGTATTATCAGTTTGTGAGACAGTACTTTGTGCCGGCTCATCCTCTTTTGAATTATAATGAGGGTATTGTAGTAGAATATCTTGAGAAGCAGCAGATTGCTTTACTTGCAATGGATCGTTTTTGTTACTCGGAAAATTGTCGTTAATTGAAGGGGTAGATGCCAAATGTAGTGTTTTTTTATCACCTTGTGAAGTAGTGCTAGATTTGACCTCTTCCACACTTCCTCTATTCTCTGAGTTTTCGGTTTTTAGACATTTACCAAACTGTTGCGACATTGACTTGCATTCTTCCAATTTTCGTTTCCTTATATTTCTCTTTTGTGCACCTGACAAATGCTTAGACATTTTTAAGCTAGAAAACAAAATATTATTATTAGCATGTTGCCTGTACAAGTATAAAACTGTTATAACGTATATAAACTACTTTTTGTAGAACGAATGCAAGCGTGTGACGAAATATCACTTGCTTGGATGCCTTTTATTTGCCATATTTCGATGTTTTTTTCCAATCAAACATTTCTCAGAAAATATTAAAAATCTAAAAATTTGTTACACATGAAATTAATTATTAAAACGTCGCCATAAAACTCAAATGTAAAAGGAATCGTATAAGGTTTCAAACATTTAAAGAATAAATCCTCTAAGCGATGAAAAAAAAAAATAAAGCGACGAAAAAAAAAATAGAAGCAAATATTTTTTTTTCTACCGCCAATAGACAATTCTAAAGTCGCGACCATTTGTCTGCTATCCAGATTGATTAGAAGATGGGATGAAATCTATCAAGCAAAATATAGGAAACGTTTAATTAACGATGTTGAAATAGCAGATAAAAGTCTCCAGACAACAATTTCATTCACAGTTTTAAAAATAAGCGAGTAATTTTAGAACTTTTAAATGAAATCAGTTGGTTGATCCAGACAGAAACAGGGCCTTTTTAGAATCCCTCCACGAAACTCTAACAAAAATGGGCCCTTTTAATTATTCCTTTAACACTTAATAAAATAATATATATAATATATAAAATATAATATATTCAATAAAATAAAATATTTAATAATTCCTTTTAATAAAACAAGCCCCTTGACAAAATTTAATAATATAATAAATTACATAAAAATAACATTTTCTTGTTTTATAAATTGAGAGACAAGAAAGAAAAAAAAAACCTGCATGGACCCTTCAAATTCGATATATGTTTACCTTTAATAAGATTTAAAATAATAATAATTATAATAATAATAATAATAATAATTAAAATAATAATTCTTCTACAAAAGTTTTTCCAAGATTATATACATAAATATTTTCAATGATTTCACTTACCTTTAAATTCTGGCCTTAAATTTCTTGGTACTTCTTTTTCTTTCATTAAGAAATAAATAAGAAATACAAATTAAAAATATCAAGAGACATTAGAATTAGATAAAAAAGTAAACTGTGCCGTTATAAAGCATGACCACTTAATAAAATCGATTTCCGTACTTATTTTCGCTTTCGGCATAAAAACATAGAGCTCGGTGGAAGCAAAAACAGAATAGAATTCGAGACAGGTTCAATGTTGCCAAATGACTAAAAGTAAACTTTACGTGAAATAAGGAAAAGAAAATACCCAAGTTTTTTTCGAAAAATTTTATTGTTCCCGAACATTTATTTCCCCACGAATTACTTATCCTCAAAATTTGACAAAACTGGTTTTCGGAAATGAATTTTCTTTCATAAGGTTAATGATGATATTTATTGAAATGGTTTGCAGTGTTGGAAAACGAATTCAGTGTACATGTTGCTTAGGATTTTTTATTTATTTATTTATTTATTTATTATTATTTTTTTTTTTTGCGTATTTTGATTTTTGGAATCAATGCTTAATTCTGAAGTCTGCCGATAAAAGAAGGGGAAAGGGGGGGGGGGTTTGTCCTGTAATTTAGATTTTTTTTTCTTCAGTGGTTATCGTTCAATTTTTTCGAAATTTTTAGGAATTAAAAATATGATGTTCCCTTAACCATTTTATGAAACAATATGCATATTTAATAGTGAAAACGTAAGCCAAATCCAGCGAAATATCCCACTTTTTTCGTCGATTTTTTCTTAGATTTTATTAATTTTTTAAAAAATATTTGTGCTCCCCCGAATGTTTCAAAATTTTTGTAGTAGCTGTAAATCCAGTCTGCCGAGATGCTGTAAAAAGATTGTGTCGAAATAGGGACGTTTATTTACTTTTAATGTAGAAAAAATATCGCTTCCGAGAGGTAAAGTGACCTGCGGTCGTGAATTTTTTAAAAGAGTTAAAATTTTCCTATTTTTGAAAACCGATAACACTGACGATTAGAAGAAAGTATCGGCATTAAGGCATATTTTTTGCTTATCGGTGCCTCTAAAATTGCGACCTGGGAGGAGGGGGGTGGTGGAACGTTGGCTTATTATGGGAAATGTTTACTGCGAAAACGACTCTTTTTTTCAAACATTTTTCAAAGGGCTAACAACGATATTTTTTCGAACTAATTGCAGAATTTGAGACGTAAAGGTACTAATTTTAAGACTGTATCTTCCATATTTCAAATGGTTTGGTTAAAGGAAGTTAAAATAAAACGAAAAAAAAAACGGCATTTGGTAAAAACATAAGAGAAAACACAAGTATACGTTACTGTATTCAAACTATAACGTAGCATAAGTTTGGCAGGTACGTAGGTAAGTTGAAAATATCAGTTCTATATTAATTTGAATGTTCATGTTGATAAGCAGAGACATCTAGGATCTAAATAACACAAAACTTAACTGTCAAATCGCGCAGTTAGAAAGGTAGAAATTTCTTTTTCAATTAAAAAATATAATTTCTTATACACATCATTTTGGGCCCCCCCCCCCCTTTCAGATGGGCCCTGTGCGGCTGCACCTGTTGCACCTGCCTAGTTACGGCACTGTATATATATATATATATATATGTATAGTTTCAATGGTTAATTTTTGCAATAAGTTTTTATATATGTATATATATATATATAAATTAGTACTGGAAATTAATTACATATAGATAAATTAATACGAGAGATGTGATTGTAGATTACTTTTCAATAATTGCATTAAAACACATTCATTTTGCTTCACTCCGGGTTTGGGTTGTAGACTACCGGTTTAAGGGTGAAGTTTATTGGGTTCGGGACGGATTGCGGATCGACGAAAATTTCTTTGTTAGGTTAGGGTTGATCTGAAATAGAATTTTAGGGTTCAGTTCGGGTTGAGTACAAACGAATACATGCTAATTCATTACATAACTACACATCAAATGTATTTCGATTAATTTCTCTCACTCCCGCTCAATAAATGAATGATACAAAGATAAATATTAGATACATTTAAACATTCTTCAAGCTCTAGTTGACGTTTAAAAAAGAAAAATATTTTTACAAGTAAATAGGCAAAATTAATTTAGACATATTTTTAAATTAAAAAATACATTATCCTAAGATATACTATTTATCAGTGAGAATATTTCCCGTAGTACAGGCAGTCTTAACCTTAAAACAGTTTTCAGCCATATGCTGCTCTAGTAAAAAAAAAGCCTCATATAATTTTAAAATTAAAAATTTTCAAGTAGGATATCAAGTAAAAATACTTATAATTAGTTCAATTAAATTAAATAAGCTTTAAATGTGGAAAATGTATAATATGCATAATGTCTGTGTAATATGCATAATTTTTAAATTAATGTGGTTATGTGAAAGAGAGAGACAGAAAGTGAGAAAATGATTTTTTTAGCATTTTGTTTTTTTAATTGTTTACTGCGTGCATAGCAGATTAAGTGTATCCGTTTATAAGATCACGAATAATTTTGGCGTAGATTTGAGTTTTTTGTTACTGCTGTTCTCAAATTCAAAGTGAATTCTTTCTGACACATATTTTAATTCATTTTTGTTCGCAAACATATGTAATTGGCAGGGGCTTTTATTAAGAAACTATGAAATCGAATTGTTGTTGTTTTTTCGTACTTCAGTAAAGGTACTGGATTTTTCGGAAAATGCTGTCCAAGTTCGCATTTTGAACCGAATATTTGGCGACACAGAAAAGGAAAAAAAACTGTCATCATGAGACAACAATCTTTTATAACTCAAGATGTAATTCATTTATCGTAAAATGAAAGAAACCTCTTCAATTACAAATCACTTCAATAGTCATGCTTGCAAGTATTGGGTTGTTCAGAGAGTTCCTTCCGTTTGGGAAAACCAATTCGTACTGGAAAATTCTGCCTGTCAATTACTAGACAATGGAACAATGTAGTGATCTTTATGGATCACCTAGTTGCAAAGCAACTTAATATCCAGTATAAAGATTGTCGACTTGCAAGGCAAATGGGAAGCCGGAACAAAATATATAATTGTAGTAAAGAACTACATAAAAATTGGAATAAAGTTTAAAATAGAATTATAATGCAGAAAAGACAAAATAAAGTTTCACAATTAAATAAAAAAAACCCCATTAGATCAACACGACATACGAAAACATACCAAGGGACGAACCCATACCCATTTCATAAAAATAGGCTCCTTTCAGAGACCACACATTAGTTTAAGAAATATAATACAGTCAAACCTCGTTAACACGAACACGCTTAACGTGAATTACTTTTAGCATGAACTGTTTCCGATTACCCCGTCCAATTGCATGTAACGTATTTAGGTTCGGATAAGACGAATTACTTTTAACACGAACAAAAAAAGTTTCTCCTTGAGTGTTCGTGTTAACGAGGTTAGACTGTACTAAAAAAAAGCAGCCTAGAATATATATAAAGAGATTTTTTTTTATAATTAATTAACAAAAAAGACAAAATATTAGAGTTGTTGTCTTATTTATGAAATGATGAATGACCTGTACTTATTTTTGAAATATTGAACGAACTTTCCCATCCCACCTTTTATTCCAGACCCTTGAAGTAAAATGGTTTGTTCCGGGCAAGCTAGAACACGCGAGAGACAACAACTCAACTTAAGTATTAGTTTTTCACTGATGATGACCGAGTAAGTTCGGTTGAAAACGCTTTGATTTTTTAAAAAGACTTTAATGTGCTTTTAAATGTTTTTATGTATGTTTTTACGCCCCTTCAAGCAATATATTTACATTTAGTTGTATCTTTATGAATTTTAATTTCTGAAATGACTTTTGATAAGTGCTTTACATCCCAAAGCTATTCCAATAATTCCTTTTAAGTACTCTATGTGTGTAAAAAAGTATATTTAATAAAGATTTTATGATAAAACAACCTCACGTGTACTTTTCTTATGCACTTTTTTTACTTTGTTCCATTTCCGTGAATTTATGTCATGGGCTGCAGTAATACTTAAAAAATTTCCGTTTTCGATATAAAAGGTAACAAATGCTTCAACCAAACAAAATTTTCACGATACAATATTTAAAAAAAAGGGTTCTGGTAGACCATTAATTGAGTTATATGTTTTGTTTCCCGGTCCCGATGCAAAACGTATAACTGGAGTTCCACTGTATACTACATAAAATTTAGTTCAGTTAGAAAACGAATAAAACAGTTGAAAATTTGCCTTCAGCAATTTCCGTCATTAAACGGAAATGCACTCGAGGTGTTTTATGCTGCCTTGTACATGATTTATAGAGTTTATACACACCAAGTAATATGCAAAAAATGAGTAGCATTTAAAAACGCTTACCACAACTGAAAATACACTTCCAGCAATTATTGTTAATAGACATGCTGCAACCGAGTTATTTTTGGTGTCCCTGTAAAGGAATGATGAATGTTAACCATATTCTATCTACAGTGAACCACTTGTAGTGTACCTCAGTGATATACCGGGTGGTTATAAAATAAGTATCCCTATTTGGAGCTGTCTGTAGCTTAAAGGAATAATAGGAATGAAACCAAAATCGATACACTTACTATTCGAGAAGGGGGAAGAAGAATGGAACAATAAAAAAATTAATTGCAATAACCGCCGACAGATGGCGTTTTTGAGTGTGAAATGTAATGTGTAATATTGCGTGTACCGTGGAGGTGTCGCAAACCTCAATGACTTTACTGCATATCATAACATGTTCGAAACATCACTCCTGACGCATTACATTCCGTAGTTGAGCACGTTGTGCACAGCCTGGATTGATGCACAATGACCAAGTGGAACCTGAACATGATGCAAAAGAGTAACCATGTTCACTGTGACATTTCCCAATAAATTAGGTGTGTCATTCGGTCTGCGCCTTACTTTTTTGTTCTTGTGTTACACATTACATTTCACACTTAGTAGCGCCATCTGTCGGTGATTATTGAAATTTATTCCATTCTGCTTCCCCCTTCTCGAATAGTAAGTATACCGATTTTGGTTTCATTAGGATCATTCCTTCGAGCTACAGAGAGCTCCAAATAGAGATACTTATATTATAACCACCCTGTATATCAATTTCAATATGTTTGTGTAATATATAGTGTAACATTATTTAGTGCACAAAATAATTCGAGTACATTCCCGCTTATTGACGGAAATTGCTGAAGTGGGTTTTTCAGTTGTTTTATGCATTTCCGAACTGAACTAAATTTTGCATATTATGTAGTAAATATACAAATCTATCTATCATATACAGGGCTGCACAAAACAATTCGGATATTTTCCCGACTATAAATGGTAATTGCTGAAATTGGGTTTTCAAATGTGTTATGCGTTTTTCTAATTGTTTTCTTAAACAACCTGCTGTTTGGGGCTAGTTGAGCTTAAGCCGAAAGACCCCCCATCCGCGCCCGATTTGACCTTGACCTTGTTTACTTAGACATAACCTTTCACCTTATTAAACTGTGAAGTTTTGTTAAAATATTCGGAATGTGTTGAAGAGTGTTTCATAACGTATTTTTGACGAAAGATTTTTCTTTCTTGTTTTCTTTAATTTTTTTATGTAGGAATTAACTGAATTAACCTATTACATACATATAATAAAACCTTTGTTAATAATAACCATCAAATTTTATTATATATATATATATAATAAAATTTGATGGTTATTATTAACAAAGGTTTTATGATATATATATAATAGGTTAATGCAGTTAATTCCTGTATAAAAAAAATTAAAGAAAACAAGAAAGAAAAACCATTCGTCAAAAATACGTTATGAAACACTCTCCAACACATTCCGAATATTTTAACAAAACTTCACTGTTTAATAAGGTGAAAGATTTGTACGTATATATATATGCAGTTATAGACAAGGATAGGGAAATTTCTACTATTCAAAAGGAAAAAAATATAAGCAAAAAATTGTTTTAAGGTTGTTTTCAAATCCAAGCTGGCTATTTTATGACATATTTTTAAACTCATTTATCTTCGCAAATGTATCAAATTGGTAGGTGCTCTTATTGATTCCAAATCGCTTCAATAGTTAGGCCTGCTAATTTTATGACTTTGCGTTTAAAAATGAGTCAGAAAATGTATCAGAAAGTTTCGCGTTGTTAAGCAGGTCATTTAAGAAGTCCTTAAAGACCAGTTTTTATTATAATGTACTAAAAAGGGAAAAAAAATGTTGAAGGACAATTGATTAAAATAAATACCTTTTTTAAAAGAAATAAATTGTCTGAGAAAATGTCTGTGCAGCGTTATCTATCGGTATTTTTTTGAACCACAACATTTTTAGTTATTAAAATCCGATCTCCTTCTAATCCCATTCGTGCAAACCGTAATTTTTTGGCATCATTTGTTCCATTTTAATGTTACCCATTTTTTAAAAAATCGTAATAAATAATACAAACAAACTAATGAACAAGAAATTTTTTCTTTGAAAATTTTAACAGATTTAAGTAACCATACCCTTGGGAATTTAGGAAATATTCACAAAAAGATGAAGTTGGTTTCCGTTTGGGAGATATTTGTGTTTAAATATATCTGATTATGTTATGTTATTACCTTTTAAAGTACTTTGTTTCTACAGTCTAAAGACCCTGAAAGTGAAAACTGCTACTTATAATGCATCTAAGCGCCAATATGATGTTTTCGTCAGACATTGTGCTGGCATGAAGACTTTTCTTTGTCCCTTATAAAAAATTGATCATTGTATCATTTAATTTGTTGACGAACGGGTGCTTTTAAAATATCTCATAAGTGTGTTAATGCCAGTGATAGTTTTTGCTATATGTGTGGCTAATTTATGAGCACTACTCGCAAAAGAAACATCTTTAATTAAAATTGCCTATAAACATTTTCTTGGATGTGAAGGATAAGCCATGGCATCACACTTTTGTTGTTTGCGCTGTTTTACCCGACTTTGAGAGCGGATTAAGGGAAAATGACTTCAATGCCTTTCGCCATACCAATGATCTGAAGAGAACCTAGAGATCATTTAGAAGATTAATATTTTTGTATGACTCCAACAGCAAAATAATTAATTTTAAGAAGCAGAAGCATATTCAGTATCCCAACATCGATTCTGCTATGAGGCCAGTACCTCACAGTGACGTGCTTCCTGTGGCACAGCCGCCTGTCTTTCAGTTGATGAAGAATTCATGCCATCTTGTAGTCATGAAAGTGAAACAGAAATAGATTACATTCCACCACAGAAATATTTGAAGCCTCATATGATAACGCAAGTAGAATTGAATGACTTTTTGTGCGTGATTTGGGGTTAAGCAAGAATAAAGCCGAATTTCTAGGATCAAAACTTCAGGAGTGGAATGTGCTGGTTAGTGATGTACATATTTCTATATACCGTGACAGGCATAAAGACTTCATACGTTTTTATGAAAAAGATGGTGAAATATACTTTTGGAACGACATTCCACGCCTTATGGCATCTTCAGATCTATGCCATAAACCAGAGTAATGGCATCTTTTTATTGATGCGTCTAAGGTGAGTTTAAAAGCAGTATCCCTTCACATTGGAAATAAATATAACTCCATTCCTGTAGGTTATGCTTCAGGGGGAAAAGAAATTATTACTTGTGTTGAAGTACAATGATTTTAACTGGAAAATTTTTGCTGACTTGAAAGTAATTTCTATTCTGCTGGGAATGCAACAAGGTTACACGAAATATTCATGCTTTTTCTGCGAATGGGACAGTCGTGCAAAAGATAAACATTATTGTGTACAAACGTGGCCTTCTAGAAAGTCTCTAGAACCTAGTGATAAAATGTAATTAACCAACCTCTTGTAGCATTAGTGGACATATTACTCCCATCACTCCATATCAAGTTGGGATTGATAAAGTTTTTTGTGAAAGCTCTTAATCGGGACGGTAAAGCATTTGCGTTTATCCGAAACTTGTTCCCATCAATATCAAATGCCAAAATAAAGGAAGGTGTATTTGTAGGTCCAGACATTCGGAAAATTATGAAAAATGTCCAGTTTGAAAGTATTCTTACGACGGTAGAAAAAGACACATGACTTTCATTCAAGGACGTTGTGCATAATTTCTTAGGGAATAACAAAGCTACAAATTACAAGTGTATATAGTTTTAAATATGATAAACAATTTTAAAAAGGTAAATTGTCACCTGTTATTAAATCTACATTTCTTGCACTCTCACATTGACCATTTTCCCAGATAATATGGGAGCATTTAGCGACGAGCATGGTGAACGATTTCACCAACAAATTTCTGCTAAGGGTTTTCGTTATCGATCGCAATGTATTGCAGCAATGCTTGCCGATTACTGTTGGTTCATCAAGAGAGAAGATACTGAACGTAAATATAAACGCAAAAATAAGTACTAATGTACTCAAATTAATACACTCAAATTGTGTTCAGCTGCGTAAAATGTGTGTAAAATATGTATAAACTGTGTACAAGCATACTGCTGGTAAATTTAACATTTATGTATTATTATTATGCATTATTTTACGATCCCCTAAATTGTGATATATCGTAATAACCTATAAATACATATCCATCGTTTAAAAAAAAAATAAGAACCCAGTAAAAATTTCTAGTATCATTTTTATTTACTTAAGAGTGTATATAATTGAAATATTAGCTTTAAATTTAAGAAAAAAAAAATAAAAAGTCAATTTTTGTTTATCAGTGTAATTTTCTATTAATTTTAATTTATTATTTTTCGACCCATTAAATTTGCTTTTTAATTGGTACGTGTCATTTAAGACATTTTCTGAAAATAATTTGGCAGGAGTATGTAAAAAGTTTCGCAAACCCTGATGTAGGGGAGATTCAGATGGCAACATCGGTTGAAATTTCTATTATTAATTTAAGAACCACTCAGAGCGAGTTCCGCAGTGCACGAGGCATAACGAGAGCGATCATCAGTGGCCATAAATAAGACCAGCTTCACGCTCAGGGCGAAACAACGCAGCTCATCATCGTGGTTGGTGGTCTACGTAGTTCAGAGAGTGAACATACTACTATCTAAACATTTAATTTATTCTAGAATGAACAACATCCTTTTTTCTTTAATATTTCTGATGTCAAAGATTTCTTTTTCTGAACACTATCTCTCTTCTCTGAATACAGGCATGTTTTATGCTACGAATATCTTAGAAAAAGGTTTAGGAAGGTGCAACGCAGCCTGCGCAAACTTTTGATTATATGATAGGCACTGAAATGTCCTTCTGCTGTACAGATAGAGACGCTACCAAAGTTTCATTTGAATTCGAAGTAAAGTTTTGATGCTCATTTTGTTTAGGGACTGTTCATTTGTAACGTTATCAAAATTTTTGTAATTGTGGACCTCTTCCCTACGATACCATATGTTATCATTCCTTGACCCCCTCCCCCTTAATGATACTGTTATCAATGTCTAAAAATTCTTTTTACTTTATAATTTTTTTTTTATGCGTTTTTAGTGAATTGCAGATCAGTGTTGCCAGACAATCAGAAGTCAATTTCCCCAAAAGTACTAAAATTTTCTCCAAATCAGTGGTTTGTTTCTAAAGAAGTCTCCAAATCAGTTTTTAGTCAAAAAAGTAAATTTTAAATTTTAAATTTACCACTATAAATTATTTAATCAATTTAAACTGAAACATTTTCCCCCAAATAAAGCCTTAAAAAAAAAAAAAAAAAAAAAAAAAAAAAAAAAATCCCTATTTACAAAAAGAAAAAAAAAACGAACTTGCGAATCGCCATTTTTTTTTGTAATCAATTACTTTTTTGAAGAAAGTAATATGAATTAAGAAAAGATAAACAATTAATTGCATAATATATTTGTTAGGGGAACCGTCGGTAGCATAATTAATTTTCTATCTTAATAAATTGTTATATCAGTCTACATATTTTAATATACATTTTCATCTTTCGATAATGGTAAAAAAGGTTTGTTCAGCTTACCTGAAATTTTCTTTTTTGCGCAGAGAATATCCACGGTAATCCAAATATTTATTCCTTTGAATATTCATCGTTTCACTGTATTTGAATAAGAAATAGTATTAGTAGAAATATAACAATTTGTACGAAGTAAGTAGATAGATCCATTTGGTTTGAATATAACATTATTATTTAAATTCTTTGCTTTATATACACATTTAAATCGCGGTTTGGAGGCTGCATAGAAGTGCTCCAATTTTACATTATATTTGGGATATATATACAAGGGCGTCTTAACTGTTCGGTGACATTTTAGATTCTGAGGGAGAATTGTTATTGAGTTCAACACGCGCGGGGCATCAGCTGTAGGTTGAAGTAGGGAGGCCTGTAGAATTTCTCAGCTGATTAGTTTCGACAGTCTCTGGTTTTATTCACTTTGGCTTGCAGCTGCGTTTATCACTTGAAGTACTTATAGTTAATTGGGGTCTGGTTTTTAACATGTTCTAAATGTTTTTTCGATAGTTCACAACACGTGGAGATTATTAACGGCATAAAAAGGTTTCTCCGTCAATATTAGAACTTAAAATACGTGTAATCGACGAATCCAGATCCAGTGTTGCCAGGTGACTAATAAAGTAAATTATAATCCGAAAACATGAAATTCTTTTATGTTGATACATCCTGGTACCATTTATATTATATCGATTAAGTAATCTACGATTAATATTAACAGTTCGAAAAGGAAAGATGCTTTTGATGCAGGGGCGCCGTTAGGAGCAGGCCAGGGAGCACTCAAGGAATTTTATAATTTGAAGTGTATCAATTGTTAAAGATCAGATTTAAAAAATCTGAAATTGCACAAAGCTAAAATAAATTTGCCATATTTGATTAAAATAATTTTTTTTTTTTTACTAAACACTTTAAGCATAGAAATTAATAAATATCAATTGTGTTTGCTAAAGCCTTGATATAGCAACTTTCTCAAAGTGAAGTAAATTTATCACTAATGAGTACGTTTGTTAATTTTATAAACAAATTGGACAATAAAACTGTGTCAATCGCTTCTCAACTGTGCGCAATAAGACTACAGACATGCGAAAAAAAATCAGGTAGAAAGTTGGGTAAAGTTATGTGTTATGGTTTCGCATTTTATTTCTTTCATACTTTTAACTTTTTCATTCAAAATTAATTGATGAATTCAATTAAAATTTACTAATATATTCAATATTTTAAATTTCTATCTAAAATGTTTAGATGATAAAGTATTATAAATGTATCATAAACTGTAATACTCTAAATTAAAAATAATAAAATTGTAAGCACAGCGCCGTCGAGAGAGAATACGGGCCCCGGTAGTAATTTGAATGCGGGGCTCCCAGCAAGAATTATGATTCTATAAAGCTTGATAAGACGGAAATACAAACAATCAGTAAAAATACCGTTGTCGACAGGTTATTTTAGTTTTACGAGGTATAATTGCATGGGGTTAATTTTAGCCGGATCATGAAAAATTTTCCGTTTAAAGTAGGATTTCACTATAGCCAGTTTTTACTACATTTGGAAAATATATTTACTACATAATGCTTTAAAAAAAAAGTACTGTATATTTCCTTACAATTTTATTATTTTTCCTATTACATTATTACAATTTATGATGCATTTGTGACAACTTTTCATCTAAATAATTTTAACAGAAATTTAAAATATTAAAAATAGAACTAAATTTTCATTGGTGTCATGAATTTACTTGAAATGAAAAAATTAAGTATGAAAAAATAAATAAAATATGAAACCTTAACATGTTACTTTATTCAACTTTCCACCTGCTCAAAATTCGTATTCGCGTGTCTGAAATCATCGACGCCATTAAAAGTATGTTTCATTTTCGAACTATTAATATTAATCATAGATTACTTAATGAAAATGGTACCAAGAAGTACCAACTTAAAGAAATATATATTCATTATCAATTTCCAGTCAGTAAAATTTAATGTAAAAAGATGCATTAAAGTACGCCCTAGATAATATTTTGACTTAAAATACAGGTTTCTAATGATACTCTAAGGCTTAAAACATTAATAAGACAAGATTTATAAGACTGTTTGGCATTTGTGTTTTTCGAACTTTGAAAAGTTAGAATCGTTTTGAAAAAAACTATTTTTGTTGCAGAAGACCTTTTCAATATAAATAATTCAAAATCCTCTAATATTTTGTATCTAATCTAATATGAACAATTTATGATTTCTTCTGCTGTGTTGGAAGAAAGCAACAATAAGTAAAATCGTCTTTTAAAGTCCACTGTATAAGTAAGATTGATTTTTCGGTAACTATGCGACGCGGAGATACAAAGAGTTAAAGAAGAAAATTATTTGTTAGCTTTATTTTATTCGTATGACATCATACTTAAAAAAATATTGGAATTAATAATTCATATGAAACAATGTTTAGATATAATACGTATTAAATCGATTTTAAACACATGCACCCAATAGTAAAAATCTCTAAGGGGCTTGTATTACACTTTTTCTTTTTTTCTTAGTAATGGAACATCTGCTCTTTCATTTCACAGCTGTCTTGCTTTTCGAAAGAAATCTATCATTGTATGGAGGATGTGGTACAGACAATTTCTTAAAAAAGTACTCTAATACAGTAATAATGTTATGTAATCTACTCTAATGTGATATACGCAATAGAACTCCCCAATTAAGCATAATTTCGAAGAAGTTAGTAAGGTTGTTTTCAAATCGAAACTCGCTACTTTATGACATATTTTTAAATTCATTTTTGTTCGGAAACACATGAAATTGGCAGGTGCTGTTATGCAGAAACTATGTAATCGATACAGGTTTTCCATTTTTTGGTAAAGGTAGAAGCTCTTCCAAAAATACTGTCAAAGTCGATGTTTTTAACAGAATTCTTGCTTTGCCGACGACAGCAAGGAGAACAAGTTGGAAATTGTACGTCAAACGTGACAAATGAGGTGCGTTCGTAATATAGCTAGTTATATAAATATTCAGATCTTGATGATTTTTAATTCTGTGAAATGAATGATATCGTCTGCAGATTAATTTTTGTAATAAAATAAGTGTCCCGGTCGCTTGACGATTAAACCTTAGAAGGTCCTATAACAAAAAAGCACCAATAAAAATAAAAAATTCAAATTTCTTAATAACTATTTTTATTCATATCTTCTAAAGTTTCGATTCGATTTTCATAAATTTGAAATATCTCGACAAAATTATTCAAAGATAACATATCTTAAATTTCAAACCATTCGGTTGGATAGTTTCTGCGTTGTTATATGCGGACAGACGGACGGACAGACGGACGGACAGACAGACGGACGGACCAGACGACGACAATAGGTGCTACGTATTTATATAATTACGAACGCACCTAAAAACGCGTTATCACGTGACTTGAATTGCTTATAATACGATAAGTGATATATTATTAAAAAAAAGGGAAAACTCATTTCTATTCTGAATCGCTTCTTTGGTCAGGCCTGCCAATTTTATGCCTTTGCGTTTAAAAATGAGTCTGAAATTGTGTCAGAAAGTTTCACGTTGTTGAGCAGGTCATTTGAGAACCATCTTAAGATTACTGCTTTCTGAATTGTATCATATAAATTTAATCACATCAAATTAATTACAGTACCCACTCGTTATATTGCACCCCGTTAAATCGCTCATTTCTTTTTCCTTATTAATGGAGCATATGTTCTTTTTTTTCACAGCTGTCTTGTTCTTCGAAAGAAATCGATCATTGTATAGAGGATGTGGCTCAGACAATGTCTCAAAAAATACTCTAATCATATATATTAATCTACACTGTTAAAAATGACGAATGTTTCTGAATGTACGAAAATATAATATAATGGCGAATAAATTTATAATATAATCTCATCCTTGGTAACCATGATTCTGAACAGTGTTTCTTTATCTTTAGAAACCTCAGACATCAATGGCATTTCGAGATTTAAAGAATCATTTAGAAAAACAAAATTTTTCTAACTGCCCGAAATTTTCGGAAACGTTTACGAGTAGCTTTTAAAGTGTATTAATTAGTTTTTTAAGCCCAGAATATAGTTTTTTCCGATGCTATCCATTCTCAAGTAAACATTTTCATGTTCAACAAATATGTTTAACAGACAAACATGCAAAATTAACAGCATTAACATTAACATTAAAATTAAGATTATTTCTTTACTCTTTCATGTATAAATTAACTTATGTAGCTGAAAATGTTTACTTGAGAATGGATGACATTCGATAAATAGGTATTCCAGGCTGAAGAAACTGATTAATACACTATAAAAACTATTCGGAAACGTTTTTGAAAAATACGGGCAGCTACAGAAATTTTGTTTTTATAAATAATTCTTTAAATTTTGGAAATGTATTGCTTTCTGGGGATTCAAAAGACAATAGAACACGCTTTTCGGAATGTCGGATAACTCAGAAGATTATATTATATTTTCATTCGTGGTTATAGTATATTTTCATAAAATAAGAAACATTAATCATTTTTTACAGTGTAGTAATAATATTATGTAAACTATTCTAATGTCATATATGCAACAGAACTCCCCAATGAGGCATAATTTCGAAGCGTTATTAAGATTACTTCTTTCTGAATTGTATCATATAAATTTAATCATATCAAATTAATTAGAGTACCCACTCGTTATATTGCACCTCTTTACATCGCTCATTTCTATTTTTATTAGTAATGGAACATCTGTTCTTTCTTTTCACAGCTGTCTTGCTGCTCGAAAGAAATCGCCCATATTGTAAGGAGGATATGGTTCAGACAATTTCTTAAATACTCTAATCTTGTAATAATACTATGTAATTTATTCTAATGTCATATATACAATAGAATTCCCCAATGTAGGATAATTTCTTGCCCCTGACCCATGGTGACCCGAAATGACCCACTAATCGAATTTTCTCGAACATGTGACCCAGCCCAAACGTCTTCTCGTACCCGAAAATGGTAGGATACAAAATTTAGTCAAAATCGTTAGAACCCTTTTTAAAATAAAATTTCTTATACATACCTACCCACACGCAGACACACAAGATTTGCTTATATTATAATATATGATATTAATTTTAACGTTAATGTTAATGTTATAATTTATCATTTTTGTTTGTAAAACATGTTTGTTGAACATGAAAATTTCTACTTTAGAATTCATAGTATCCGAAAAACCTAAATTACCGGTTGAGAAAACTGAACACATTATAAAAAGCGACTCGGAACTGTTTCCGAAAATCAGTAGCAGCAAAAAAAACTCTGTTTCTGTAAATGCTTTTTTAAATCTCAAATATAAATTGGTTTTTCTTGATGAAATTGATTAAGTGAGATGGGTAAAAGGTATGTACACTGTCAAAAAAAAAAAAAAAAAAAAAAAAAAAAACTGTTAGCCAGGACACCACTAAAAAACTGGTTATTTTACCTAAATATTACGTAATTATTATGAATAGCAGTGCAAAGTCGTTAAAATATCAGAAATTTCGTAATGAATACAGATTATTTCCGAGAAAATGAACAGTTTTCTACTAGCTTCCTGTCTGACATTTTTTGTTTTTTTCCTGATCAACAGCTTTTTTTATTTTTAATAAGTGATGTGTGTAAAAAATGTCTTTGTTATATTGTGGTTTATGATTCTAAGCAATATGTGTATTTTAAATGTATGTAACATACGTATTTTAGTTGAAAAATATGTATTTTAAATGAAATGAGTGAAAAGTTTATATTTTAAATGAAATGAATCCAATAAGAATAATGGCAATAGGAATAATGTTTGGCATTTTATCACCTGCTCTCTGAATACAAAACAGTACGCAAATTTTACACAAAGTGTACCTTAAGAGTTATAAAATAATGCAATTTGAGAAAAATAAAAGAAAATTATTACACATGCGTGTTTTGTATCGTTTGTTTACGAGCTTAAAGGCTTTTTTTATTTTTTATTTTTTTTAAAGGATTTTTTATATTATAAAGCTATATAAATAAATTAAATGTAAATTAAAAAAAATACTTTCATTAAAATTCACAAAAAAGTCAACTTATATTATAAAGCACAAATGTGTGCGTCGCTGAATGCTGACGTCATAATGATGCGGGTAACAATGTGGTGAAAATGGATGAATGTTGCAACAATGGAGCTATTTTTTTCAATTAAACAATTGTAACGGTATTTTTCTATGGGAAAAATGTAAGTTTTGGACCAACGTTGAACCCCCCCCCCTCCTTAGGGGTAGAATTTTTTATAAACAATGTCAAATTCATGTATTGCCCTCATTCATGTATTGTCAGGAATACAATCTCATATCAGGAATATCATAATTTCATATCCTAATCATCATATAATCATATCATAATCATCAAATCATAATCATCATAATCATCATAATCATCATATCACCATATCATAATCATCATATCATAATCATATAATAATTATCATATCATAATCATCATAGCATAATCATATAATAATCATGGTATCATAATCATCATATGATCATATAACAATCATCATAATCATTATATCATAAACATCATATCATAACATCATATCACATAATCATCATAATTGTTAGGGTAGGTTTTTTCATTTATTCTAAATTTTCCATTTTTTCTTTTTTTCTCTATATTAATTGTAAGCCCCCCCCCCTTTTCTCTACTGTTTTATACCATTAGTCTTTAATTTCGGAGTTAAAATACCTTTTCTTTCTTTTAAATGTCTAAGCTAAAACAAATTCATTGTCTCTTTTACTTAAAATCATAATTTTTATATTTCCCCTGTAAGTTATAATTTCACTGGGGTGGTCCTTGTTACCCTGGGAAATTTTCAAATGCTCTCGGACACTTGGGCAATAAAAATCCATTTCCCAGACAACGTATATTAGCTTGTATTGTCAGGAGTTTTATGGCTCCATTTATGCTGTTTTTTCGTAAACAACATTCACGTTGATGGTCGCCAGTAATCAGCTCTGTTGATCTTTCGTGGAAAAAGCAGGACTCAGGCGACAGATAGTGGCCCGTATTGTTAAAGTTTTATGATTCGCTTTTACGAGCCCAATTATTCTGTTTTACGTAAACAACAGTTCACGTGGGAGGTCGAAAGAAGGGACAGCAGACCCTTTTACCTTCGTGGAAAGGGGAGCGAAAACGGAGCAGCTGTACACATGCCAATCACCCCTGTTGGAAAGTAGTTCCACCCGCAAGAGAGCGACGACCAATGGTTTTACGTAACGTATTCGCGGGGAATGTTTTTTTTTCCCCTGGTATCGCTTGGCGCGGGAGAATGTAACTGGCGAGTAGAAGGTAGCGAGTTAAGAAGTGTGTCTTAATTTTCGGGGAGGGCGTATGCCCCCCCCCCCTGGATTGTCCTGGTGTTGGCGAGTGATTTAAAAATATTAATCGAGTATGGACCGAGGAAGTGATCAGTCGGTTTGCAATGACTGATGCCTCTAGATGGAAGCCTCTTTTTACGTAATACGATGCCGAAAACAAACATATTATTCGAATATGAATTGACGAAAGAGTAGTCCTAGGAATTGTACCAGTGTTTCTATAAGGAGGATGAATATTTTTGACTAAGAGTTGGAGAAAAATCGAGGAGAGTCCGAGTTCGGAGTCGTTGATTTCCAACTGAAAATTATGATGTTAGAGAGCACTATGTCAAGATTGGTAGGCATCCATTATTATTCAATTATGGAGCAGTCACTTTGAACTGGGAGCTGACCGGTGCTGTCGCTGTTACTTGTTAATAACATACCATTTAATTAAGAAATAGCCGAACAATCCTATGTAAAGTATGTCAATACCTCTCAGAAATGAGATGCCAGTAGCATTGAGGGATCTCCAAGCTTCTATTTCCAACCTACGCTGATATAAGTAAACGCATTTCAAATAAAGACTAGCTGATGTCAGTCTGGTTTAGTCTAGAGAAGTGATTCCCAATTTGTCTCAACCCAAATCCCTAGAAAATCAACACCACGGGTAAACTTTTTGACTGTAGATAAACAGAATAGCTTTTAAACCATTTAATTACGTAAACGTCGAGTGTTATGAACTTTAAAAAATGAAATACTGCCAACTGGAAAATCCTCCGAAAAGAGTACTAAGGTTGTGAGTATCTTTTTTTATATGATTCCTTATTATGTGGTCAATATCATATTTTATTTACTATTATTACCATACAGGAAACAATAATATAAACATGTGTATGTAAATATCTGACCTGTTCTTCTACAAATAAATCCTGAACCACTGTGCTAATTAGATATTATCTTAATATGTCAACTTTTTAAAGAATACACTCATGCTGTGTTGTAGAAGTTCATTCCTGCTTATTTCAATTAAATTCTACCTTTTAGAAACTGAAGAGTTTTTGTTTAATTATTTAAATAATCAGAGCAAGTAATTATTTAATATTTAATTCTTTTCTAAGATGAATTTACTGAAATTGAAATTCCAAGTAACCTACTTTTGTCAATAAAAATTAATATAAGTAAAATTTAAATTCTTTACTTGTTTTTGAGAATGTTGTGTTATTCTTATTAAAAGAATTAAATTTAATGAAGTAAATTTAAATTCTTGATCTGTTTCTGAAAATGTTTATTAATTTGGTTTTCCTTAAATATTAAATTGCTTCTTTTAAATATTGTGAAGTACCTTTTATTTTCCTCTATAAAGAAAGAGATTTAATAAATAAAGTAAATTTAACCTGCTTTTAATTGAAGTAAAAGAATTGAAGATAACTGTAAAAGAAAAAATTTATATTAACTATGTTTAATTCTTAAAGTTTATTAGCTGCATTTAAGGTAATTAAATCACACCAACTTCTTATTAAAAGAAAATTGTTCTACCTAATTTTTTTCTTGGTATGGTACTATCCACTATACAAAATCACTCGCATGGTTCTGGTAAATTGGTACATTGATATGATCATGTTATGTAATTTTAATTATTTATTTCTTTATTTTTATTAATTAACTTCCCCCTTTTTTTTCTGCCTTTCGAAAATTATGGAAGGATTCTAGGACCCCTTTTTTATGTTTTTCTTATTCAAAATCTGTTCTACAAAGTTTTAATGAATTTCATTTAAATTACCATAGCAATGTTCCAATTCGTCAAACCACTTGTTGGGTATAGACGGTAGGGTGATGAATGAGAATTTTGTTGATACCTTTTGGCAAATTTATTCATTTACTTAATTAATTTTTAGTTATTCAAAATTTATTTGGTTTGTTTTGTTTATTGCATCTCTCTGATTAGTTTTTTTAATTAGTAATTGTGTAAAATTGTTTCAATTTCTGAAATCAACAAAATTCATTCTTTTGGTTATTTATCACTTTATCAAATACCCCAACAAGAAAATACCGGGCTGAGAGGTAGTTCACGGCACGCTGGAGATTCCACAATATAAGACCTAACCGTTCGAGCAGGCCAGACATCGGTCCGAAGAACAATCATGAATTATAGAGTGAAGTCGCCGCTGTCAGATATACACTCCGGAATGTACACTAAGAGCTGCCCACCATGAACCACTCCCAAGTAACTGCTGAAATACCTGACGACTAGAACTGGGAAAACCACAAGGGGGTAACAAGACACCTAAGGAGTACTGCCTTCTAAGGTGGGGAAAACTGCACTTTGTTTCTACATAGGACACCTTCACTACATAACCATTTCTAACTCCTGATACCGAATCCCACCTATAAACATACTTGTGCATGCTCCGAATTCCACGACTGTTACTGTATGTTGCAACTCCTAGCAGGTTCTACTGACAACACGTTAATCTATGACCAAACGTCTATATGACCAAAATTTTGCCAAAAAAAACTAAATTATTTACAAGTTTATTTATTTATTTATTTATTTTTTTTTTGAATTTTGGAAAAAGATTGCAAGAGTGTTGAGACTGCCAACTGCATCATACTCAATCAATATATCATCACATCATAATAAACATCATAATCATCATATCCTAATCACATCAATCATCATATCGTAATCATCAATCATAATAATCATCATATCATAATCATCATACCATAATCATCAATCATCATAATCATCATATTATAAAATCATCATATCATAATAATCACAATCATCCTCATCATATCAGGAATATCATAATCTCATATCAGAAATCAAGAATACAATCAGGAATACAATATCATGTATTGCCCTCAGGAATTCATGTATTGCCCTCAGGAACCCCACTTAGGGATCGAATTAAAAAAACATAATGTTCAATTCATGTATTGCCTTCAGGAATACATATATTATCCAAATTTCAAAGCTCTGCGTCAACAGTAAGTGGGTGAAAAATGAGTATCAAGATTTGACTGCCACAAACATGCAGAAATGCAAGTTAAAATAAAGCATGTAATAAACAGTTGTTTTCGAAATTGTGCGAATCTATTTAATTTTTGCAGTGTGAAATTGAAAATTCGAAACATTTATATCATCCGTGCCTTTAATTTACTGCTCACACTTTTCTATTCTGTCTCCTGAAAAGGTCATTCACAACTTTACGTCATAACCACAATTTAAGTAATATTATATTTAATAGATCGTTTATCAATTAATAAAAAAAAAGAGCAATTCGTTGTAAATGTCTTTTTCTAGAAAGCATTTTGCTTTGAGGTATATACCAGTTAAGGTTTTGAAATAGCTAGAATTCTTGGATGAAAAAGGTCACCAACGCCGATCATAATCTCTGGAAAAAAAAAAAAAAATCTCGCTCTTCTTCTGATGTTGACGAAATGTCATTTATTACCTGTAAAAAGTGAGGTAAACGTTGAATTGTTACTAAATCGACGAGAAACTTTAAAAGGTTTGTTTTATGTAATAATGTTTTGTGATTGTAATTGGATCATCTGAAGAAGACTATACATACTCTTAATATTACTTTTTTTCTCCGACTTTAAGAAAAACAAGTTGGAAATTCTACGTCAAACGTGACAAATGATGTGCGTTCGTACTCTAACTAGTTTTATAAATATTCAGATCTTTGTGCAATAGCTGTTGTACTCTTGTGCAATAATGCATGAATACAAAATTTATTTTATGTTATTGATGTTAAGATTTTCATATTATAGATATTCATTTTATAATATGAAATTAAGTTTCAATACACTTTTACAAAAAATTATTTACAATTCAGTTACACTAAAATTTTACTATGCGAGACGATGTAAAAAAGTCATCGTTATTATTTCACTGAAAAAAATGAATTATATCGTATGTTATTATGATATGATTCATTTCCGAAATAAAATAAGTATATTTTAAGTTGGCAATATTGTATCTTTTGTTGGCATTTACTGATAATTCCAATGGGAAACTTAAACCCAGCTTTGAAAATTTTACAACTTGAAATCCATATTTAGACAGTTTTTCTTTTTAATATCTATTTCTCCGGAAACATCTATCCAAAAAACCGTCGGTAGATTATAGGATTGCTATAATTAAACAATTTTGGTATACGAATTCGGTTTTTAAATTCAGTAATACGGAAATAATAGGACTCCATCTTAAATAGGACGTAATCACCATGGCAACAAAGAATCAATACCTATCATGAGATATCATTGAATTAATTACATATGATAGGATTTAATGGAATGAAAAAAAAACTTTTATTAATATCTTTTTAAGTTTTGATTCGATTTTCATAAAATTAGAAATGACTCGACAAAATTATTATTATCGACGTAACTGTTGCTAATGTAAAGGAATGCAGTTATTAGCAATTGTTACGTTCATTTTAGCACTTTTAAACACGTTGCTGCATCCTAAAGTCTCATAGGGACGTGAAGGAATGCAGTTACTTAACTCTCTATTTTTAATATTTTACTATGAGCGCAGCTTTGCAACACTTTTATTTTTACATATATTGTACATTTTGATGTATTTTATAATATATGTAAAGAAGAAAGTGCTGCACGATTGCGTTCATATAAATAATTGAGGTAAAATTAGGAGAAATTGCGTATTTTTCATCAAAAACTACGAATAATACGAACTTTGAGCTTGTGTAAGTCATATAAATCCGAACAGAATGCAAAAACTATTGTTGAAATCGTACAGAATAAACTTTCTAATATTAAAAAGTGAAATAATTAATCAGTATAACAAAATCGAATTTTAATCTTATTTCATTTACCAAAAACACGGCTTATTGACCCTGGTCCTTTCAATGTGTATGAAGTAGTGTAACATCATTAAAGTACACCACAAACAATGTTTCCCCATAGATCGTAATGTAACGGAATTATTTTTTGTGTCCCTGTAAATGAACTATAAATGCTACACACTTTATTTTCAATACCAAACAAGGCATAGTAATGTTACGGTTGGTTTCAACCAATTTTTTTTTAATCTACATTAATTATTTAAATCACTTTCTCTACATTTATTTAAAAGCACTCTTTTTTCTTCTGTTTCTAATAAATATTTAAATAAATAAAAGTAATTGTAATAATAATAATAAAATCAGTTTTTATTTTTTCTTCTTTCTTTTTCTTTTTGCAAAGTAAATTCAACGTTTATAGTCTAGCTTTGCTTCCTGTTTTCAAATACGAAAGATAAATAGCAGGGAGGGAGGTTTCTCAGTAAAAGACCACACATAGTGTATTGGGCAGTCGTGTACGTTTTCTCCCATACCCTTGAATCATGTGTTGTAGTCACCTAGTCTAGTTTTGGTTAAAAGAAAGACCGTCCGCCCTGTATAGGAATTACGTTATCTTATGAGTGTACTATATACGCAATTAGGCTTTGTAAGCTTACGACAGGCTTCAATGGGCTCTGCTATCAGGCGGATAGCTGGCGCCCAGGTCAACAGAGGCTCACAGGACCCCCTTCAGCACACGCCATGGGGGTGAAACATGGCTGCCTTCCCCCAGGAAGCGGCTGGCAGGGTGGAACGACAGGCTGGTGCCTTCAAGGAGAGTCCATTTTCCCTTTTGTTTCCATTCCCGTACCCCTGGCGGAGTGGATCGGTCCCGTTTTTTCAAGCAGCGCGGGAGAATGAATGTTTACAGTAGTTTTTTGCTTGGCCGTGATACTTGTCGTTTGGCTCGTAAAAAAAAAAAAAAAATTACGAATTATCACTTGGCTCGTAAACTGACTTGTTACTCGTTGCTTTTGATCGGAGTGTTGTGGTTGTGGATCTTGAACGGCTTGTGTACGAGTACCAGTGTTTTATGACGGTACTTAGAATGAAGCAGATTACTTATTGCTATGACTACCAATTTTTAGTAAATGAATACTCGAGTAACGTATTACTTGGAGTGAGACCCTCTACTTACTGTCTTGACTTCTAAACTATGGAGTTGTTGATATTTCTAATGGGTTGTTAATTTCAATACGGTCAGTGCAGCAACGAAAGAAGAGTGGGGTTTCGCCTGCGAGGAACGCGCGATGTTTTTAAAACCCCAGTCGGCGGGTTATACCCTTTCTATCGAAATCGTTGGAGAATAGCAATCTTCAAAACAGACAAATAGGTTTGTGAAGCAAGTCGCAAATCCTTTTTTTTTATATACTGCTAAGATTAAAGATGAGGTATTGAAGTAAAATTCGACTGAATATATATTGTCTCATGAATTGATATCCTCAAAGATGTGCCTGCCATTAGTATCATACTCATATTAAAAACTCATTACTGTAGACAGTGAGCCGTTTTGGAGTGTTTCAAAAAAAAAAAAAAAGATTAGTGAATCTTCGTCGGATTGTCGACGTAATTGGCCACGGGTTGACAGACTATGTTGATGAGTTAAACAGATCAAATTGGGACTCCTCTAAGATGTGCCTGCTATGAATATCAGATTCCTAATATATATTTGTAAGTAATACAACTTCCTGAGTTGATTTCATTTTTTTTTTTTTATTATTGATGTTTTATATATATGTATATATATATATCCAAAGAGTATACCTTAAGTGTGTTATTTCCATAAACTCAATAGGTTGCTTATTTGTGTTATTAAGCTTGGAAGAAATGTTTTGATAAAGTTTAGAATCACATTATTTTATTGAAAATAATTAATACCTAATTTTTATAGAGTTGATCATCCTTCTAATTCTGATATTATTCTAGTTTTGAGAACCTTAATATTTGACTTAAAGATACTTAATAATCAACATTGATCAACTTATATTGTTTGTCACCATAGTTATATTTCTTTTTGAGAATTACACTGTTTTTATAAATTTTAATTATTCAAATAAAGACTGTTTTCTCTTATTCTCAAATATAGTATGTTTTTTTTATATGATCTTTATTTAGTATTCTTATATCTACAACAATCCTATAAGTGAGGCTTGACCACTCAGTTACTGTGAGTAAGATTATGAAAGCTATGATCTTACTAAATTAATATTTTTTTTTAATTTCTTAAATTTTAAATTCATAGTAATAATTTATTTGAAAATTAATTGAGGCTTACGTTAGGTTATTAGATGTAATTATTGTTCCTATCTCAGTAATGGATATACTGATAATTGATGCTAAAATAAAATTAAGTCTAATTTCTTAATTGATTAATCTAAATTTTATTTATCCTTTCTTTGAAGTATTATTCAAAACAAACAACAAAATGGTTGTTTTTTAACAAAAAAAAAAAAAAAAAAAGTTTTTCAGTTATTATATAGCCACTATACGATTCCTGGTTAACCGATCTGATCTTGTTCGCAATCTCCATAGTTGTTCTAAAATTTTGTACATCATCATATCCCTATTCTATTAACGGATTTAACTCCTTCTCCTTTTGGTCCTCATATTGGAGGAATTTCAGGTTATCTGCATTTTTCCAAATTATATGATGATTACACTTTTGTTAATTTAATGTGTATGGAGGTTTGAGCTTGATCGGGTTGGAGTGGAGTTGGGTGTTCTTTATGCAATCCAGTATGCTACTTGATTTAGAAATCTGTTGCCCCTTACTACACTTAATACTGTCTTAAAATAATGAGTTCAAAATTATCATTGTTATATTAACCTATGCGGATTTTCAAGTTTTGATATTTTGTTTAGTTTAATATAATTTGCTCCCTTTTCCATGGCAACAGATTTCAGTGGAGCTAATCAGGGTATACTTATTTTCTTTTTAAATATTTAATTGTCAAGTGAAGATTGAGTAATAAATGTGCTTTTTTAAGTTTAAGTAAGTTGTGTTTTAGAAAGAACCCCAAAACCCACAACAAATGGAGCCGTAACAATTCGGTCTCTGGGTTATTGATTTTTTTTTACTTGTATGTATTTATGTATCAAAGAGCAACTGGGTGTTTTTGCAATTAAAATTTTATTTATATGTTCAAGTGTAAAAAGAGGTCTAGGCTCTCTCTCTGTGCTAGTAAGCGACAATTCCCAGTCAAAATTATGTCTTGTGAGCATAACCTTTTCTTATTTACAAAAAGCATAGTCCTGTACTTAAGTTTTATGTATTTATAAGGTTTTCCTTTCCCCTCTCTTTTTCTCATTTTTAAGTTGTTCCCCCCCCTTTTTTCATTTTTTTTGGTTTGTTTGTCATTTTCTAACTCTAACTATGGCTGATAAGCACTCGGAAGCAATTGCCACTATTCAGCGAAAAAATGCTTTAGTGGATAATTTGTCTAATATTCCCCCATTCAATGGAGAGGCCAGCTCAGTCTGCTTCTCAGATTTTTCTGAGAAATTTGAGAGTTTTTCAAAATTATTCGACTGGACTGAGGAGGAAAAGAAGTTTGTTTTACTTGCTAGACTTTCAGGAGCTGCTTCTAGGCGAATAAAAATTCACAAAGCAAAAACATCTGATGAGCTATTAAAAATCTTAAAAGAGAGTTATACTTCACAGACCACACCAGATGTTGCACTCAGTCACTTTCTAAATTTTAAACAGCCACCCAATATGAGTGTTCAGGAGTTTTATGACAAGGCATATGATATGTCATTAAGAGCCCTTGTAATTGAAGGTATCCAGGGTGAAGTAGTCGATAAAAGCCGAACGGCTCTACTACACTCCATGCTGTTGAGCAATCTTACACCAGAAGTGCGAAAGGGGGTAATTGCGAGAAATCCACAATCCCCAGAAGAAGTTCTCAAAATTGCACTTCTGGAAGAAAAAGCTTATAGAAGCATTAACCCTTTCTACAACCACCGCGAGGAAATTCTCAACCCTAATTTGACCCAAAACCTACCCTGTGCTGCAGTTTTTCAGCAAGATAGCTCACAAAAGAAGGAGATAGACCAACTAAAATCTCAAATTGATGTTTTAGCAGCTAAGATAGACAGTTTAGTTGATCTTAGGGCTAGGGATGTACAGGAGAAAAACCAAGAGGTAAGACCCGTAACCTGCTATAGGTGCTCCGTACAAGGCCACTATGCCAGAGATTGTCCACTAAATTTTGTCGACTATAATTTTAGAAGGGGAGGTGGTCAAAATTTCAGGAGCCGTGGGCAAAATTATAGAAACAGAGGTGAAAATCCTAGAGGGAACCACAATCAGCGAGGCGGATATAGGGGAAGAAGAGGTGGTTATTACCAAAACAATAGGAGTACAGCTGCGAACAGAAATGAGGAGCAGGCGGTAAATAACACCCCAGTAGCTAACAATGAAAGTGAGGCTTTAAACTATTAGTGGCCGGATCAAATGTGGTCAAGTCGATCCCCAACAGGCCCCTGGACCCCCCAGCTGTATATAGCGTTTTTCAGCCCCAATCATATACATTACCAACTGCAAGAATTTACATAAATAAAGTTTGCCTAAATGCATTATGTGACACGGGTTCTGCAATTAATCTCCTGAGTGGTACTGATTGTAACTGTTTAGAGAATTTTGAAATGGAGAATTGCAATATCCCCATTATGACTGTCACCGGTGAGAAAGTTCACCTAAATATGAAAGTATTTTTAAAATTTGTTTTTGATAATGTTCAATGTCAAGCTGAATTCTATGTAGTGGAAGGTAAATTAGCAGAGGAATTTAATATGATTTTGGGAATGCCATTTTTGAAAGAGTACCGGGCAAGTATAAATTGTGATACAAATGCTGTCGCTCTTAAAGTGCCAGTTTCAGGCCAATGTAAACAAAGCGTAGAAACCCCAAGTAATACTTCAGGGTGTAATACCTGTCTTGCTACTAATTCTGTAAATATTTCTAACTCTGTATATAGTGTAAATTCTAATAATAATTGTATAAATAATGATTGTGTTAAAAATAATTCTGTAAATATAAAATGTGTCAACAAAGTAGGGGAGAATTCAAAAAGTAGTAATGCCAATAGCCCTCCTGAAAATTGTGCATGTGAGAAAGTTCATGACTCAGTTAATATTGAAAATGGGAATCATAGTAGTGAAAATATGGTAGTTCAGGACCCGCAGTTGAGTAATATGGGAAAAGATGTTGAGATAGTCATTCAAACTGAGTCAGATAAGGAAGTTAAAAGTGTTGCGCAGAACTTTTGCATGCAAACAACATCAGGCGGTAGCTCTGAGGGTAATAATACTGAAAATTTTTCAAGTATTCAAAGTGTCGGCAACATTCTTTCAGCAGCGAGTCAGGTAACTCAGGGTAATTTAGCTGAAGAGACTACTGAAATTTGTAATATTGATGAAAGTGAAGATTTGGTAAGTATAGAGGATAAGGTACCTGAAGTCGAGGAGGAGAGCAATGAAGATAGCAGTAGTGATAAAACCAATAAAAATAAAAATATAAGTTTCGCTGTGTTATGTAGCAAAATTTCAATTCCCCCGCAGTCAAAAATGTTAGCTCAGGTTAAAAGCTATAAGGAAAATTTTATTAAGGAGAATGATATTGTTATGTTAGAACCTTTGGCGAAAAATTTAAATCAAGGTCTCCTTACCTCCAGAGCCATTTGCACTAAAGAACATGGCCTATATATCTCATTTGCAAATTTTTCAGACAATAGTATTCATTTAAATAAAGGAACCTTTGTTGCCAAAATTCAAAAATGTGTAGACCAGTCAAATATACCCGTAACTGATAATAAATTAACCTATAATATAAATTTGGCCCCTCCAATTGGTGACTTTGATCACGCTGATCTCACTTGGAGCTCTGAAATTAATTTAGATCATTTAGAACCCCCATTAAAACTTAAAATGCAAAATTTTCTAGACAAAAACAAAGATGTATTTGCAGCATCGGTCTTAGATTTACCCGGCTGTGATACAATCCCGCATGAAATTAACTTAACTTCAAATAAACCAGTTAAAGGCAAAGCTTATAGAGTCCCCTACAAATTACGTCAAGAAATGGAAGACCAACTTAATACTTTGTTACAGGCGGACATAATTTCCCCTTCCATGTCTGAATTTGCTTCTCCGGTTATTCTGGTTCGGAAATCAGACGGTTCCTATCGACTTGCTGTTGACTACAGAAGACTAAATAAAAATCTTGTTAAAGATGCTTATCCAATACCTAACATCACCGACTCGGTTGATGCTTTAAGCGGGGCTAAATTTTTTTCAACGCTAGATTTAACTAGTGGTTTTTTTCAACAGGTTATTCGCCCAGAGGATAGGCATAAAACTGCAATAATCACCCACAAGGGACTTTTTGAGTGGACCCGTAACTGTTTTGGGCTCTCAAATTCAGGTAACAGTTTCCAAAGACTTATGAATGCTATTTTCGGTGATTTAGGCAATCTTGGAATTCTTGTTTATATCGACGACATTGTAATTGCCTCCTGTGATGTTAATTCTCATTTTGAGAAGCTTAACATGGTCTTTGATAGGTTAAGACTGCATAAACTTAAACTTAAGCCCAGTAAATGCACTTTCCTTTCGAATAAAATACAATATCTAGGTTTTGAGATTTGTAGTGGCCAAGTATCACCTATCAATAAAAATATTGCCGTAATAGAAAATTTTAAACCTCCAACTACCCGAAAGGCTGTTAGGTCATTCATTGGAACTCTATCCTTTTATAGGAGATTTATACCAGATTTTACTAAGAGAGCTAAAAATCTAATCAACTTAACGAAAGAGACAGGAAAATTTTCGTGGAATGAAGATGCACAGAAAGAATTTGAAGACCTTAAAATGGCTCTTATTTCAAAACCATGTCTTGCACTCCCTGATTTTGAGAAAGAATTCCACTTATATAGTGATGCCAGTGGCGAAGCATTAGGGGCAGTGTTATCACAATTAGATGAAAATAACATGCTCCATCCTGTTGCCTTTGCCAGCAGAAAATTGAAAGATGCTGAGACCCGCTACTCCACCACTGAAAGGGAATTACTAGCTTTAGTTTGGGCTACTGCCCACTTTAAATGTTACATTGCTAATACCCATTTTTTCATCTATACAGACCATGCACCTCTAACATTTATGTTAAAAATTCACGACCCTACATCTCGCATGGCTAAATGGATCTGCACTCTCTCAGACTTTAATTTTACAATCAAGTTTGTTAAAGGTAAGTGTAACAGTGTCGCAGACTTCCTTTCGAGGTATGTCAACAATGATAACTCCAATGATACTGTTAATTGTAATTTTTGTATACAAGTCGAAAAGGAAGTTACTTTTATGCCTCATTCCAATCTACTTGAAAAAATTGGTGAATTACAAAAATCAGACAAGAAATGCTGCGAGATTGCAAGAAAACTAGACCAAGGTGTAGAAATTGCTCCTAAATACATGAAATTTTTTTTTAGAGATGACATTTTAGTTTGTGAGGATACGAGGGAGTCAGCTATTTTGAATAAACCTGTAAAGTTAGTCGTGCCAAAAGAATTGGTTACTCAAGTTTTTGCACTAACACATGAGTCCCTAGCGGCTTGTCATCAAGCCTTTCAAAAGACCATTGATCGCATTCGTGAGCACTTCTATTGGCCAGGAATGTCGTCAGATGTCAAGCATCTAGTGGAGTCATGTATTAGTTGCCAGCAGAAGAGAGCTTATAGAGCGAACCAGCTCGCCCCTCTGCAACGTATGCCGACCCCCCAGTTTCCCATGAACAAGGTTCATTTGGATCTCATTGGACCCTTACCACAAACTTTTTCGGGAAATAAGTATATTGTCGCATATATAGATTCATTTACTAAGTGGCCAGAAGCATATGCGGTTAGTTCAACCACTTCAGATGTCATTGCGGACACTTTAGCTGACTTCATCTCACGCTACGGAGCACCCTGTTTTATTACGACGGACAATGCGAAGAATCTAATTTCAGATGCGATAGAGCACGTATATAAAATGTTTGGTATTAAACATATTAAGACCTCATCTTATCACCCGGCTGGCAACTCGCAAGTGGAGAGACAGAATCGTACTCTTAAAAATGCACTTTGTCACATAGTCAACCAAAATCAATCTGACTGGGACACTAAACTAAAATTTGCGCTACTAGCTATGCGTTCAGCTGTCCACTCATCAACTAAACTTAGCCCAGCTGCAGTTATGTATGGCAGAAATATGAATCTACCATATAATCTCTTTTCTCAACCACCTTCTTTTAATTATAATGATGCACCCTCTTTTTGTGAACTCTTAATCCCAGCTCTTCAAAAAGTATACACTGAAGTACATAGTAATTTAATTAAAGTTTCTGAGCAGCAGGAAAAATACCGTGAAAAGACAGCTGTTGATAAAAATTTTAAAATAGGAGATCTTGTGTGGTTATTTACACCCACAATCGCCCCTGGTAATACAAAAAAATTAAGCAAGCAAAATAATGGTCCTTTTACTATAATTGAGAAGCTAAATGAAGTTAATTTTAAAATAGCGCTAGTTGCTAATCCCAAAAATTGTCAGGTTGTCCATGTTGACAGGTTGTCTTCCTTCAAAGACAGACTCCCCATCTGGTCCAGTGAACCAAAACAAACAATTGGCCTGGGATCGACTGAAAACGTGACCATCGATTCACCACACCAACCGCGCGATTCTCCTCCTGTACGCAGATGCAAGCGTAACCGATTCATTCCCTGGGCACCATATGATAGTAACCGCGCACCAGCAGTAGTGAACGTCAACAATAGCGAAACTCCGGTAGCGCCAGAAGTGGAGGAAACAGACAGCGACGCGACTGAAATCATAAATCCCTCTCCCCCACCTCCCATTTCTCCGGAGGTTGCAGCGGCAGAGAATAACGAGATGTGCGTAAATAAAAATTTAGCAACGGCAGAAGGCAGCGAGATGCGCGTAGGTAAAAATTCAGCCACGGCAGAAAGCAGTTCAGCTGCTGCGCACAGCGATTCGCGCAGGTCTCGTTCATCGATTCGTCCAGCTGCTAAATCGAATAGAAGTAGTCGTTCAATATCGATTTCTAGAACCGACTATTCGCTACGGGATAGAAGAGACCGTCCGAGTTATAAATACTAACTATTTTTTTTCGTTATTCAGGCATTTTTATCAATTTTACCTTGTTTATTTGTATTTATTTATAGTTTAGTTAATGTGTATGTATATTTAATTATTTTCTTGGGCATTTTAAAACGGAACTTAGTTTTTCTAGCGTATTAAAGGTTTGTTTTGGTTGTGTTTTGATACTTTCATGTAGGCATTTTTAACCCTTTTTATGCTTATACTTAAGGTTTTTGTCTGTTTTATGGTAGATTATGTGGTATATACCCGTCCACACCCAGTTTTCGTAGATTTTGGGTGTATTTTTGCAAAAAAAAAAAAAAAAAACGAATGTAATTTTTGTTACTTTAAATTTTTTTTAGGAGGGTATGTTTGGTTACCCTTTTGCCAAAATTGTTCTGCGTTTTCCTTTTTTAAATGCATCTGTGTTTTGTATATAATCTTTTAAGTGTGGGTTTACTTTAATTAATGCACTTTAATCAGATGGATTTATTATTTACTATGCAATTTGTGGGTTTATTTGAACTTTTAACTTTAAGGAGTGTGGACCCTTTTTCTTTTTCTTGTACATACTGTCTCATGTACATGCCTATATGTTGTTGTGTGTGGCTAAAAGTGCTAAAATTAACTATTTTCTTTATTCTACTTCCTATTTTTGTGGAATGTGTGTTTTCCTTCCTGGTGACATACGTCACCACCCTTCTTTTTAAGTTTTGGTGGAATGTTTTCCCTGTAGTGCCCAAGGGGCCCGAAACTGCTTGTGCTATAAGTAGCACAGAGGCAGAGATACTCTTTCCCATGCACATTACTTGTAAGTGCATTTGTAAAATCTACACAGTGAACCGAATCATTGGACTTTTCTCAAAAACAACATGGCTTCTTGTAGAAAAATGTTATAAATGTGTGCGTAACTCCCTACCATGGTCTGTGATACCATAATATGTGTCTTACAGATGTATATGTATATATTTTTTTTTGTGTGTCACCAGTTGCTCTTGTGTATTTTTGTATAATAGAATTAATATGTGTTTTACAAATTTCATTGACATTTACAGTGTTGTAACTATGATATTACTAGTACTTATTTACATTAATAGATAGTGTTGTAATATACTGTGATGCCAATTATTGAAGTTATGTATATAAGCAGTATAATGACAATTAATCAGTGGGCACTTCTCTTCTTTTTCGGCTAATTTTTTTTTTCTCAAAATTCAATTTATGTATTATTTACAGTTCTGTTACCAGAAATTTCAGGTAGGATGCAGTTATGCGTAGGAATGACAGTAGTAGGGAAATGAGGTTTCACAGTCAGGTGGAACATGTGTTCTTTTACAGGTGCAGAGAATATCTTGGTCATTTTAGTGGTAAAATCAGCCTTGTGGTCCCTCCTCTGGTAGTACTCTTTTATGGTCATGTTTCAGGTAATATTTTAGGTAATGGTTTCTACGGATGTGCGAGCTCTGGTTGTATATATCCGGAATATATTGTCAGGGTGGTATTTCAGCGGTGAACTCTCTGGATCCCGTCCCGGATCGATGTATGATCTGTGTTTGTGGGTCAGTTTTTTCAGTGTTGAGGTCCCAGCATGCCATGTGGTACCCAGTTACCTTTCAAAAAAAAATAATTTGTTTTCTCAAAAAAATTTTTTTTAATTAGCCGGGGGGAGCAATCTTGTTACGGTTGGTTTCAACCAATTTTTTTTTAATCTACATTAATTATTTAAATCACTTTCTCTACATTTATTTAAAAGCACTCTTTTTTCTTCTGTTTCTAATAAATATTTAAATAAATAAAAGTAATTGTAATAATAATAATAAAATCAGTTTTTATTTTTTCTTCTTTCTTTTTCTTTTTGCAAAGTAAATTCAACGTTTATAGTCTAGCTTTGCTTCCTGTTTTCAAATACGAAAGATAAATAGCAGGGAGGGAGGTTTCTCAGTAAAAGACCACACATAGTGTATTGGGCAGTCGTGTACGTTTTCTCCCATACCCTTGAATCATGTGTTGTAGTCACCTAGTCTAGTTTTGGTTAAAAGAAAGACCGTCCGCCCTGTATAGGAATTACGTTATCTTATGAGTGTACTATATACGCAATTAGGCTTTGTAAGCTTACGACAGGCTTCAATGGGCTCTGCTATCAGGCGGATAGCTGGCGCCCAGGTCAACAGAGGCTCACAGGACCCCCTTCAGCACACGCCATGGGGGTGAAACATGGCTGCCTTCCCCCAGGAAGCGGCTGGCAGGGTGGAACGACAGGCTGGTGCCTTCAAGGAGAGTCCATTTTCCCTTTTGTTTCCATTCCCGTACCCCTGGCGGAGTGGATCGGTCCCGTTTTTTCAAGCAGCGCGGGAGAATGAATGTTTACAGTAGTTTTTTGCTTGGCCGTGATACTTGTCGTTTGGCTCGTAAAAAAAAAAAAAAAATTACGAATTATCACTTGGCTCGTAAACTGACTTGTTACTCGTTGCTTTTGATCGGAGTGTTGTGGTTGTGGATCTTGAACGGCTTGTGTACGAGTACCAGTGTTTTATGACGGTACTTAGAATGAAGCAGATTACTTATTGCTATGACTACCAATTTTTAGTAAATGAATACTCGAGTAACGTATTACTTGGAGTGAGACCCTCTACTTACTGTCTTGACTTCTAAACTATGGAGTTGTTGATATTTCTAATGGGTTGTTAATTTCAATACGGTCAGTGCAGCAACGAAAGAAGAGTGGGGTTTCGCCTGCGAGGAACGCGCGATGTTTTTAAAACCCCAGTCGGCGGGTTATACCCTTTCTATCGAAATCGTTGGAGAATAGCAATCTTCAAAACAGACAAATAGGTTTGTGAAGCAAGTCGCAAATCCTTTTTTTTTATATACTGCTAAGATTAAAGATGAGGTATTGAAGTAAAATTCGACTGAATATATATTGTCTCATGAATTGATATCCTCAAAGATGTGCCTGCCATTAGTATCATACTCATATTAAAAACTCATTACTGTAGACAGTGAGCCGTTTTGGAGTGTTTCAAAAAAAAAAAAAAAGATTAGTGAATCTTCGTCGGATTGTCGACGTAATTGGCCACGGGTTGACAGACTATGTTGATGAGTTAAACAGATCAAATTGGGACTCCTCTAAGATGTGCCTGCTATGAATATCAGATTCCTAATATATATTTGTAAGTAATACAACTTCCTGAGTTGATTTCATTTTTTTTTTTTATTATTGATGTTTTATATATATGTATATATATATATCCAAAGAGTATACCTTAAGTGTGTTATTTCCATAAACTCAATAGGTTGCTTATTTGTGTTATTAAGCTTGGAAGAAATGTTTTGATAAAGTTTAGAATCACATTATTTTATTGAAAATAATTAATACCTAATTTTTATAGAGTTGATCATCCTTCTAATTCTGATATTATTCTAGTTTTGAGAACCTTAATATTTGACTTAAAGATACTTAATAATCAACATTGATCAACTTATATTGTTTGTCACCATAGTTATATTTCTTTTTGAGAATTACACTGTTTTTATAAATTTTAATTATTCAAATAAAGACTGTTTTCTCTTATTCTCAAATATAGTATGTTTTTTTTATATGATCTTTATTTAGTATTCTTATATCTACAGCAATCCTATAAGTGAGGCTTGACCACTCAGTTACTGTGAGTAAGATTATGAAAGCTATGATCTTACTAAATTAATATTTTTTTTTAATTTCTTAAATTTTAAATTCATAGTAATAATTTATTTGAAAATTAATTGAGGCTTACGTTAGGTTATTAGATGTAATTATTGTTCCTATCTCAGTAATGGATATACTGATAATTGATGCTAAAATAAAATTAAGTCTAATTTCTTAATTGATTAATCTAAATTTTATTTATCCTTTCTTTGAAGTATTATTCAAAACAAACAACAAAATGGTTGTTTTTTAACAAAAAAAAAAAAAAAAAAGTTTTTCAGTTATTATATAGCCACTATACGATTCCTGGTTAACCGATCTGATCTTGTTCGCAATCTCCATAGTTGTTCTAAAATTTTGTACATCATCATATCCCTATTCTATTAACGGATTTAACTCCTTCTCCTTTTGGTCCTCATATTGGAGGAATTTCAGGTTATCTGCATTTTTCCAAATTATATGATGATTACACTTTTGTTAATTTAATGTGTATGGAGATTTGAGCTTGATCGGGTTGGAGTGGAGTTGGGTGTTCTTTATGCAATCCAGTATGCTACTTGATTTAGAAATCTGTTGCCCCTTACTACACTTAATACTGTCTTAAAATAATGAGTTCAAAATTATCATTGTTATATTAACCTATGCGGATTTTCAAGTTTTGATATTTTGTTTAGTTTAATATAATTTGCTCCCTTTTCCATGGCAACAGATTTCAGTGGAGCTAATCAGGGTATACTTATTTTTTTTTTAAATATTTAATTGTCAAGTGAAGATTGAGTAATAAATGTGCTTTTTTAAGTTTAAGTAAGTTGTGTTTTAGAAAGAACCCCAAAACCCACAACAGTAAATCTTAATAACATATATAAATTGCATGGCAATCTGACTATATTTACGCGAGTTAGAGTACGGAGTGACGGCTGACACCCAGACAGACAAACCGAATTCATAAACACATTTCAACTATGTCGGAAAGAAATAAATTCTGAAAAGTAGAAATAACGGCTTTTGAATCTAAATCTAGGCAGAAGGGGGAAATCTGTTTTATTTCACTCTTCAAGATTTTCATATGTTAGCAGATTGCCGCTTATTTGGAATTATTAATCAAAAATAGATTCAAAAACACTTTTTCCCCAGAATTCCAATTCCAGTTAATTCGAAGTAAAGTCTGCAGCTATTGGGTCAAAAGCTCTTAAAATAACCAGTTATTGCCATAAACATTGTGATTATAGAGAAACGAAAAAATAAAGGAACGAAGGAAAAGTGTGAAAAAAGCACTCCACGAATGTCCCACGTGCATCGCCTAACATCCCATAAATATGTAAAATTTGTTTAGTTTTAAATGATAAGAGTTAACACAGTTCTTACTGACAGTCAACACTCTAAAAGCGACATTTTCAAAACTGAGCAAAAAATACTGAAATCTGAGTATATCGCGTAGTCAAAATGGCTCCGAATCAAAATGACTCAAGTTTGAAACATGTCTGTACTCATTTCTGAAAACATGCACACACTCAAGAATGAAACATCATGTGCTCCTATTTGAGTACGTCCATGTTTAAAAAATGAGTTTGAACTGACTTCTATGTGCTCATTTTTGAGTATTTCCATGTTTCAAAATGAGTTTGAACTGATTTTAATCATTTTTGAGTACGTCCATGTTTCAAAAAGGAGTATGAATTGACTTCTGTGTGCTCATTTTTGAGTATTTCCATGTTTCAAAAATGAGTTTGAACTGTTTCTAATCATTTTTGAGTATGTCCATGTTTCAAAAATGAGTATGAACTGATTCTAATCATTTTTGAGTATGTTCATGTTTCAAAAAGGAGTATGAACTGACTTCTGTGTGCTCATTTTTGAGTATTTCCATGTTTCAAAAATGAGTTTGAACTGATTCTAATCATTTTTGAGTAAGTCCATGATTCAAAAATGAGTTTGAACTGATTCTAATCAGTTTTGAGTAGTCCATGTTTCAATATTCTGAGTATTTCTGGTATTTCAGAACTGAAAGCATTGGGCCGTCCTATTTGAAACAAAAAGTTTCGTAACAAAATGAAAACATTGATTTATTACTCAGATTTGAAAGTGTCATTTTTCTCAGTGAAGTCAAAATAAAATGGTATCAAATTATCAATAAAGGCTTTCTGTAAGGTATTATTGTAGTTATTACCGAAAGAGAAAATTAAAAGAACTGAGGATCATTTAAAAAAAATCTCATAATATACGCATTCATGATCTAAATAATGGCCGCGACAGGGCCCGATTACCGCCGTACCGTCCACCAGTAAATTTGAACAGAAAATGTCTCCTTATTTAAAAGACTTATTTAGGCAAAATCTCTGTTATAAATAAGGTAAAAATGTCTATTCGTTTTTACTGGTGGAAGTTTGCCCCGGTGGTAATCTGGTCCTGAGCCGCAGACTCATTCATTGGCAGAAATACCATTTCACTGCTTTGTCGGCTTAAAAATTCAAATCACTTTCGCACAGCGTAAAAAAAGAGCGTAAAAAAAGAGAAATGTTTCTTGATCTAGCAAGAGGATTTTGCGAAAATATAATATAACCTCTTTTGAGTTACCCACGATTTCAAAAAATCGTTCCGTTATCTTCAGAAATCTCAGCATTGCATCGAATTCCGAGATTTAAAGAAACAGTTAGAAAACAAAAGCTTCTTTTGCGTATTTTTCTTTACTCGTATCGCGTTGCGGGCTGACTTGAGAGTCTTGCGTTGGTCGGATATGACACTAATCCTGAATTTAGGAATATATTAACCCCTTTTAGTCAACGAAAATGCGCCAATTTTGGAATGCCCGACCTGAGTTCGGGCAAGAGAAAAATCGGCGTTTCAATTCCGTGAAGCCCGAACTCAGCTCGTCGAATGCTTAAAAACAATGCAAAGAAACTTTTAAATTGCGAAAAATTTATATACCTGCCTGTCAAACATAATGTGGTTTGAATGAAATTGGGGAAGAACTGCAAAATTACAAAAATCTGACAAATGACGCGAAACTGACGAACTATTCGCGAGAAAGTGTCGCCATCTATTGGGAAAATGGTAAGTAACATAGTATGCATTGCACGAAGTGAGTTCGGGCTTCACGGAATTGAAACACCGATTTTTCTCTTGCCCGAACTTAAGTCGGGTATTCCAAAATTTGGTGCGTTTGCATCACCCGAACTGAGTTCGGGCGTCACAGGCAAGGGTTTAAAGAGAATATTTTTTTTCATTTTTGGCACGTTTTTCTCAAATATATTCCACAGGCAAGGGGTTAATTTGCTTAAAACTATATTTAAAGTGCTTCTTTTCCACTTATTTTTCAGCTGATTTAAGTATCTCTGATGTAAGTATCTCTAATGTAAGTATCTTGAGACACGAAAACGGAGTAAAATAAGATGATATCTTTAGACGATGATGGTTCTTTCACGTAATCTACCAAATGCATTTCCAGCGCACTTGCGTGCCCGATTTTTTTCTTTCTTCTTCACAAATCTTTTAAACAAACAGAAAAGCGTATACATCTTCAGTAATGGCTCACTGAAAAAGAAATATTTTCCTAACAAAATTTTTGAAATTTTCGATGTTTCTAAGAATGATATATTTCGATATAATTTATTTACTCTTTTTTTTTGTGTGTATGTTTGTTTTTTTACATCAGTGCTTTACCACGGGATTATTACTGATATAGTTACAAACTTATTTCTATGCCTACATGAAGGGTCCGACTTAGACTACCTGGGTTCCCGGGGCAAGCACCCTTCTATCTATCCCTGGAAATTGTTCGGGAATTATGTTGAAGTGATTAGTATTAAACTTCTTACCTATTTTATGTATATATAAATTTCGAACCAAATACTGTTTACATCTGTATACAGGGTATCACAAGAAAGATGGTCACAACTTTAACACATGACAGAACACTATTTTTTTGTATAGGAACTAGGGGGGCTCGGCCAAATTTGGCGATATATCGCCAAGTTGGCGCCAAACTTGGCGACAGACCCAGGTCTCTTCCCCTTGGTAACCTCCTTAGTAGCGCCCATCCTATCTAAATTCTCTACTTTCATGTTAATTTCTCCTAAGAAAAGTCAGAAAGCTCTGACCAATCAGATACGTTTCGCGGTCTCTACGCAGATTTTCATTGGTCCATTTCCAAACCATTACTTTTTTTTATATATAGAAGGATATAACGACTCATGCATGACGTGTAAATACAGGTCTTTCAGGCACTCTTGGTTATTTGTTATAATATAAAATTTTCTACCACAGTATAAAATTTAATCTTTGTATTATATCAGCATGCATTTGGGTGATTCCGTAACATGTAAAGACAGGTGCAGGCATGCTATTATACTATAAATTATACTAATAGCAACAAATTTCAACACTTGTTATGTTGTTACTTCATTCCTCATGCACTAAAGTACTTTTGTATAAAATTTTATAACTTTTCTGATAATGTAGATTGTTCCTTTTTGTGGGGAGGAGGGGACATGGGGCACAGGGAGCAGAGGGTGGTAGTGAAGGGCTACACTCCCTTTTTAAATCTTTGAAAATGTACGAATTTTGGTTACTTTTGGCCAAATTTAACCATTTTGCACCCTTTTAACAAAAATACTGACTAAGCCCAGAGGGCCCCCCCCCCTCAAAGGGGGGGGGGGGCGAAGCAGCTGCCACAAATGCACCTGCATAAGTCAGGCCCTGCCTACATGCGAGCACATTTCAAGTAATTCAAGTTAAATTGCTTAATTTTAACACAATTATTCTGATTGGTAAATAAATGTTATGAATTGTAATTTTCCAACTCACTGAAAAATTGTTCAAGCCAGGATTTGAACGAAGGGACCTTTGACTTGACCACTTAACAGAAGAGTTTGCTTGCTTTGTTACTATAAGCTGTTGGGTAGCACTAATTAGGTGCGTTCGTAATTATATAAATACGTAGCACCTATAGTCGTCGTCTGGTTCGTCCGTCTGTCCGCATATATACAGCGCAAAAACTACCCAAGCGAATGGTTTGAAATTTAATATATATTATCGTTGTAGAATTTTGTTGAGTCATTTCAAATTTTATGAAAATCATATCAAAACTTAAAAAGATATTAATAAAAAGTTTTATTTATTCTATTACAAAAATTTTTTTAGTAATTGTAAAGATCAATGAGAAAAACCAAATTTCTTTTAGCAGATCGACCCATTTTTTTTTACAGTGTAGTTAACTACAACTACAACTGCTTGCTTTAAAAAGTAGCTACTACAAACTACTTTTAAAAAGTAGCTAATACAAACTAATTTTAAAAAGTTAGCTACTACAAACTACTTTTAAAAAGTAGCTACTACAAACTACTTTTCAAAAGTAGTGAATACTTCGCTAGCTTCAGATTTTGCCAAAGGGTTCAATTTACTCTAGAAATTGAAAACACGGATTAAATAATAAAGTGACCCTTCGTTATATCGCGTCTACCGTGATACAATTTAATAAATGCGACACAACCGAGGTTATTAAAAAATTAAGAAAGATAACATATAAGAAAATGTTTTGTGTTTGTCCCCAAAATGTTATTTTATACACTCATTACAAATTCCGTAGCAAAATTAAGAGAGATACTATAATCTAAAATATTACACAAAAGTAGCTCTAAATGCAAACAATAAATAAATATGTAAATAAAGCAATTCAGAATAATAAGAAATTTTGCGTTAAAATATGAAGACCTAATAACGAGTAAATATACATGTGTTGCCAGAAAGAAAATTAATTCCTTTGGTGGGTTAGTAATTGTTTTAGCAGCAAGTATGAATGGGAAAAACATGTGACTTCATCCGATGCATTGTTATACACTGCAACTGAAATTTGCCGCTGAGATTCGCAAATTGTTGAGTAGAACAAATATTGCACAAAGAAGCAAGTTCCAGCCACGTGATTTGCAGAAGGGAACATTTCTTTTTTTTTCTGAAGTAGCGTTAAAAGTAGCGTCGGTTCTTGCTACAAACTCCTTAATTTTTGCATCGCACTACTCTCTACACTATATTGTTCAAAATGTAGTGCGCTACACTACAAACTACTATAAAATGAAATGACTACTGTAGTTTCGCTACTTGTAGCGTGCTACTTCCGACCCCTGCTCTGCTGCCAATGTAACTGAGCTATCCTGGGCTTATCTGGCAGACAGGGTAGCTCAGGATAGCTCAGTTGGCAGAGCATTGACAGATTAAGCCAAAGGTCCCTGGTTCGAATCCTGGCTTGGACACTTATTAACTCAATTGGAAAATTACAACTCATATGATTTATTTACCAATTACAACAATTGTGTTAAAATTAATCAAATGTAATTACGTAACCAGCATTTACTAGGAGTTCTATTACCTGCTGTTTGTTCTGTTGAGCTGTTTGAGGGAACAGACCAGATGCCCTTATCAAAAGGTTGACTGAGTGAATTGTGTCCGCATTATTTATCCAGAATAGCTTAGTTGGCTTAGCATTGGCAGATTAAGCCAGAGGTCCCTGGTTCGAATTCTGGCCTGGACACTTATTCTCTCAGTTGAAAAATTAAAACTCATATGATTTATTTACTTATTAGAATAATGGTGCTAAAATTAATCAATTGTAATTACGTAACTATCGTTTACTTGGAGTTCCATTACCTGCGATTTATTCTGTTGACCTGTTTCAGATAATAGACTAGATGCCCTTATAAAAAGGTTGTCTGAGTGAATTGTGTCCGCATTATTTGTCCAGAATAGCTCAGTTGGCTGAGCATTGGCAGATTAAGCGAAAGGTCCCTAGTTCGAATCCTGGCCTGGACACTTATTTGCTCAGTTGGAAAATTACAACTCATATGGTTTATTTACCAATTAGTATAATTGTGTTAAACTTAATCAAGTGTAATTACGTAACCAGCATTTACTAGGAGTTCCATTATCTACAGTTTGTTCTGTTGACCTGTTTCATATAATAGACCAGATGCCCTTATCAAAATGTTGCTGAGTGAATTTTGTCCGCATTATTTATTCAGAATAGCTCAGTTGGCTGAGCTATCGCAGCTTAAGCCAGAAGTCCTTGGTTCGAATCCTGGGTTGGACACTTATTAACTCAGTTAGAAAATTACAACTCATATGATTTACCATTTACCAATTGGAATATTTGTGTTAAACTTAATCTAGTGTAATTACGTAACCAGCATTAACTAGGAGTTCCATTACCTGCTGTTTGTTCTGTTGATCTGTTTCAGATAACAGACCACATGCCCTTATCAAAAGGTAGACTGAGTGAATTGTGTCAGCATTATTTATCCAGAATAGCTCACTTGGCTGAGCATTGGCAGCTTAAGCCAGAGGTCCTTGGTTCGAATTCTGGCCTGGACACTTATTAACTCAGATGGAAAATTACAACTCATATGGTTTATTTACCAATTAGTATAATTGTGTTAAGCGTAATCAAGTGTAATTACGTAACCAGCATTTACTAGGAGTTCCATTATCTACTGTTTGTTTTGTTGAGCTGTTTCAGATAGCAGACCATATGCCCTTATTAAAAGGTTGACTGAGTGAATTGTGTCCGGATTATTTATCCAGAATAGCTCAGTTGGCTGAGCATTGGGAGATTAAGCCAGAGGTCTCTGGTTCGAATTCTGGCCTGGACGCTTATTCTCTCAGCCGGAAAATTAAAACTCATATGATTTATTTACCATGTAGAATAATTGTGTTAAAATTAATCGAATGTAATTACGTAACCAGCATTTACTAGGAGTTCTATTACCTGCTGTTTGTTCTGTTGAGCTGTTTGAGGGAACAGACCAGATGCCCTTATCAAAAGGTTGACTGAGTGAATTGTGCCAGGATTATTTATCCAGAATAGCTCAGTTGGCTGAGCATTGGCAGCTTAAGCCAGATTCATATCCTAGCTGGACATTTTTCCACTAGGTTGTAAAATTACAACTCATTTAACTTAAGTGTCAAAAAATAGAACAGCTTGATGATAGACAACCTGTGAATATAATACATACAATTTTTTAATCATTGTCAATTTGTTACCTGATGATCAATTTCTGGATTGTAATGTGCCGAAAATCGATTTAAAATTCAAATTTTGAAAAAATTCTTTGAAAAATGCATTATTCTTACAGAAAAATAAGGAGAAAAGCTGCTCAATTCCTTATTCCTTGCAATTTGAATGAGAATATATCTGGCTTGTCCATTCATCTATAAATAAAAACGTTTTCTATATTACATAAAAAAAAGCTTCTATATAATATCTGAGAAGACTTAAGTCGGTTAATTGTATAATTAAAGTTTGTTTTTTCATCCACATCTATCGAAGCCTCATCTAATTAAATACTAAAATAATCACCTGTTATCAAATGGGTTTTAAATGAAATCATCGACACCAAAAACTCGGATACGATTAATATTTTATCTACACTCTAAAAACGACATTTTCAAAACTGAGCGAAAGATACTCAAATCTGAGTACGTCAAAATGGCTCCGAATCAAAATTATTCAAGTTTGAAGCATGTATATTAGGGTGAATCGAAAAGTATACGAAAAAAATTATTTTTCGAAATTACTTTTGGCGCGGGGTGCAAAAGTTGCCTTTTATGTATACTAGTTTACGCGTTTTTTTAGGTAGCTTTCAATACAAAAAAGTCCTTCCGGCCTGTACCGGGAGGAAAAGGTAGCTTTCCTATATCTTCTTTTAAAAATTTTAGCTAATGTTACACGAAAACAGCAAGTTAAAATGCAAAGAAAACGTTTACAAAAGAATCGTTAATACTGAATTTGAATAAGAAATTCGCCAAATTATTGAGCAATAGCCAAATTGGCTTCATTTATGAAGACTTATTTTGGTCGCCAAATTTGGCGATATTTCGCCAAATGTCACCAAGTTTGGCGAGAATTTGGCGCTAACGGATATGAATATATAGTTTTATGCGTATGATTGGAACAATTATTACAACAATGAAAATTTTGCAATGTGCTATCTTGTTTCAAAATGTCAGCCACCCTAGAATTTCAAACTACTCTATCTCAGCCATTTTTTAAGATAGAGGTAAACCAAAAAATGCTCTGGAATCCTCATATCAAGGCCTAACACTTAATTAAAAAATAAATTTGAATTTTTAACTTTTTTGTATATTTATTTCAGTTTTAAATTTTTAAATGGCCGCCATCTTGAAACAAAATGGCGGACCAAGCTGGCCAACGAACTCGGTCGAGACATTGGTGAGCTTAATACACACAATTATTTTCATCAAAATTGATTTATAAATACGAGCGTTATCGTATGACATAGGTCAGATATTCCATATATATATATATATATATGGATTATATATATATGGGTATATCTATATCTATATATATATATATATATATATATATAGATAATATATAATATATATATATATATATATATATATATATATATATATATATATATATATATATATATAAATCAACATTTGAGCGGAGGGTGGTTTTGGGGTCTGGGTGTCATGATCGGTGAAAATATATCGAAATTTTCCGGAACTGCTTTCCTCCGAACGGCCGCAATAGGTAGCTTTATACTTTTTTGTATTGAAAGCTACCTAAAAGTATAAAGCTACCTATTGCAGCCGTTTGGAGGAAAGCAGTTCCGGAAAATTTCGATATATTTTCACCGATCATGACCCCCAGACCCCAAAACCACCCTCCGCCTATGTCATACGATAACGCTCGTATTTATAAATCGATTTTGATGAAACTAATTGTGTGTATTAAGGTCACCAATGTCTCGACCGAGTTCGTTGGCCAGCTTGGTCCGCCATTTTTTTTCAAGATGGCGGGCATTTAAAAATTTAAAACTAAAATAAATATACAAAAATGTTAAAAATTCAAATTTATTTTTTAATTACGTGTTAGGCCTTGATACAAGGATTCCAGAGCATTTTTTGGTTTACCTCTATCTTAAAAAATGGCTGAGATAGAGCAGTTTGAAATTTTAGGGTGGCTGACATTTTGAAACAAAACAGCACATTAACGCGATTACTCGCAAATTATTTTCTTTCATTGTTGTAATATTTTTCCCAATCATACGCATAAAACTATATATTCATATCCGTTAGTGCCAAAATTGGCGACATTGGCGACAAAATTGGCGTCAAAAATTTAAAAATTTGTGACATTTGGCGAAATATCGCCAAATTTGACGACCAAAATAAGTCTTTATAAATGATGCCAATTTGGCTATTGCTCAATAATTTGGCGAAATTCTTATTCAAATTCAGTATTAACGAAGCTTTTGTAAACGTTTCTTTGCATTTTAACTTGCTGTTTTCGTGTAACATTAGCTAAAATTTTAAAACGAAGATATAGGAAAGCTACCTTTTCCTTCCGGTACAGGCCGGAAGGATTTTTTTAAATCGAAATCCATTCATATCTTCCAGTGCCCCAAGCGCCACAACAATAGTTAAAAATTTAAATTTTTATGAAAACTTATAATTTTTTTTGGTTTTTTATATGTTTTAAATTAATTTTGGCGCGGGGTGTGAAAGTTGTCTTTTATTTATATTAGTTTGTATTTTTTTTTTTAAAATCGAAATCCATTCATATCTTCAGGTGCCCCAAGCGTCCCAAAAATAGTTAAAAATTGAACGTTTTATGATTTTTTTTGTTTGTTTTTAATTTTTTTTTTTTTTTAAATTCCATTTGGCGTTGTGTGAGAAAGTTGTATATTGGGTGTATTACATATTTCTCTACTTTACAAATCCATTCATATCTTCTGGTGCCCAAAGTATAGTTAAAAATTGAAATTTTTAAGAAAATACATAATAAAAATTTTTAAATTTACGAAAATTGTTTACAAATTTGGCAAAGTGTTTAATTAATAAAGTATAAACTTATAAATAATAATAATTTTATAATAATACATGAAGTATAAATTTAAAAATCAAAGCACTAAATCATAAAAATTATAAAAGTTGAACTTATGTAGCAAATTGTTTACTTCTTTTTATTTGGAGATTTACATATTCTTAAAGTTTGTAATCCATTTTGGGATTAAAATGTTTGATATGGCGTCTTGATTTTATTCAATTCAATATGAAACCAAATCTCTTTTCTTATCCCTAATGTATTGTATATACCATTTCTGAAAACATGTACACACTCAAGAATAAAGCATTATGTGCTCCTATTTGAGTATGTCCATATTTCAAAAATGAGTATGAACTGACTTCCATGTGCTCATTTTTGAGTATTTGCATGTTTCAAAAATGAGTTTGAACTGACTCTATTCATTTTTGAGTATGTCAATGTTTCAAAAATGAGTATGAACAGACCTCTATGTGTATGCTCATTTCCGAAAAGATGCACACACTCAAGAATAAAGCATTATGTGCTCCTATTTGAGTATGTCCATATTTCAAAAATGAGTATGAACTGTCTTCCATGTGCTCATTTTTGAGTATTTCCATGTTTCAAAAATGAGTTTGAACTGACTCTATTCATTTTTGAGTATGTCAATGTTTCAAAAATGAGTATGAACAGACCTCTATGTGTATGCTTATTTCCGAAAAGATGCACACACTCAAGAATAAAACATTATGTGCTCCTATTTGAGTATGTCCATATTTCAAAAATGAGTATGAACTGACTTCCATGTGCTCATTTTTGAGTATTTGCATGTTTCAAAAATGAGTTTGAACTGACTCTATTCATTTTTGAGTATGTCAATGTTTCAAAAATGAGTATGAACAGACCTCTATGTGTATGCTCATTTCCGAAAAGATGCACACACTCAAGAATAAAGCATTATGTGCTCCTATTTGAGTATGTCCATATTTCAAAAATGAGTATGAACTGACTTCCATGTGCTCATTTTTGAGTATTTCCATGTTTCAAAAATGAGTTTGAACTGACTCTATTCATTTTTGAGTATGTCAATGTTTCAAAAATGAGTATGAACAGACCTCTATGTGTATGCTCATTTCCGAAAAGATGCACACACTCAAGAATAAAACATCATTAGATTAATATTTTATCTAGATATTTCTAAAATTACTAGAAAGAACAGAACAATAAAAGACAAGAACGAAAAATCATGCATCAAGCATAGATTATGAAACACTTTCCAACACTTACCGTATACTTTAAAACAAAACTTCACCGTTTAATAAAGTGATATCTAAGTAAACAAGATCAAAGTCAAACCGGGCAGGGAGACCTACCTTTCGGCTTAAGCTCAACTAGCCCCCACTCATATCTAAGTAAACAAATTGGAAAACGCATAACACATTTGAAAACCCAATTTCAGCAATTATCATCTATAGTCGGAAAAGCATCCGAGTTCTTTTGTGCAGCCTTGTATAGTTATTATCTATAGAATTTATACACACCAAGTAATAGCCGAAAAAAATAGTTTAATTTAAACATGCGTACTACAACTTAAAACGCACTTCCAGCAATAGACGGAATTAACGGAACGGAATTATTTTGTGTGTCCCTGTAAATGAATGCTACGTACAGTGTATTCTATAGTAAGCCTTAAAAAAAAAACAGTTTAATTAAAAAATGCGTACCACAACTTAAAACGCACTTCCAGCAATTATTGTTAATAGACAGTACTATAACTGAATTCTTTTGTGTGTCCCTGTAAATGAATGCTATGCACACCGGATTCTATAGTAAGCCTCTTGTAGTGCACCTCAGTGATATATACCAATTTCAATATGTTTGAAAAAACTAAACATTATTAAAATATATACAGTAAACGATGAAAACCCCACAGACCGTAACGTAACGGAATTCTTTTGAGTGTTCCTGTAAATTAACTGTAAGTGCTATGTACACCATATTCTGTATTAAGCCTCTTGCGTCTATATTACACCTCAGTGATATATATCACTTTCAATATGTTTGAAATAGTGTAACATTATTAAAATACAGCGCAAATGATTTTCCCCCATAGACCGTAATGTAACGGAATTCTTTTGTGTATCCCTGTAAAGGAGCTATAAATGCTACACATTTCATTTTCAATACCGAACATGCCATAGTAAAACTCAATAACATATGTTAACTGCATGGCAATCCGAGTATATTTACCGGAGTTAGAGCACGGGCAGACAGACGGCAGATGGACAGACGGGCAGACAGACTGCAGAGAGACAGAGAAACAAACCGAATTCATGAACACTTTTTAACTCTGTTGAAAACAAAAAGTTTCCAAGATTCTTTGTAAACGAAAAGTTTAGAATTTTGTTTTACTGTTTTCATTTTAACTTTTATTTTTTGTGTTTTTCCGCCATTATCAGTGTAATTTTCACGTACCCCAGGCAGTGTTGAATTCAGACACTTTTCTCCGAGAAGAATTTCTGTGGTACCGGGAAGGGGGGGGGACATTGTAGAGTTCTGGGGGGGAAATTGCACTTTTTAACCATTAAAAGCATAAAATCTCATCTACCGGAGGGGACATTTCAATGCTCCAGGGGGGGAATATCTCTCCCCGGGTGAATTCAACACTGTCCCCCTAGGGGTACGCGTATCCCAGGTTGGGAACCGCCGTCTTAGACGATGGTTCTTTCATGTGATCTATCCACGAAGAAAGAAATATATTAATCCGTGAATCTATCAAATGAATTTCCGGCGCACTGCGTGCTCGACTTTTTTTGTCTTCTTCACAAAGCTTTTAAACAAGCAGAAAAGCGTGTACATCTGCAGTAATGGATCCATGAAAAGATAGCTTTTGTTAACAAAACTTCGGAAATGGTAGTACTTACTAACTTTTGATATTTCGAGTAAGAGCAGATTTCGACGTAATTCACGTTTTTAAAAGGGTTTTCCTTTTCTTTTTCTTATTTTTCAACATTATATTTAATTTCTGAGGAAAATTAAATACACTAATTCATAATAAATTGGAATATAGATGTATAGAGTTGAACAAAAATATATACTCACAAAATCTTTATTTTGTTATAATCATAATTAAAGCTAACTTACTGTTACAAATAATATTAAGATTATTATTATTATTATTATTATTATTAAAACAAGTAATTTTTAATTTAAAAAAAATGAAACAAACTTTAAGGAAGTGTTTCTTATATATGTATTTTAGTATTAACCCTGTTTTTTTTAAAAATTCATATCAGAGTCTTGGACCTAAATTAGAGTCCTGCATTGGGTCGGGTAACCCGCTTTCACCCGTGCCTATCCAACCCGCGGTTCGGATTGGCGCTATATTTTTTCGTTGTGGGTCGAGTTCGGATCGGATTTACTTCTATTTTTTTTTTTTTTTTTTGCTACAGGTCTGTTTCGGGTTGAGATTTAAATCATGCTGGTCGAGATCGAGTTAGGGTTTCCAATTTTTCAAAAGAATGCCTGAAATATTTTTTCATGAGAAAAATCTGTATAAAAAAACCCTCTATAACGAACACTCCTGAAGAGTGGACACTTCTATTTAATGAACACTTTTTCGAATGCTAAACACTTATATATTTGTACGCTTTTAACTCTGAATAGTCGACACCTCCCAATCTATACCCATGTCGACGTCACATGTGTCTATATGTATGAAATATCACAAATACGATACATGTGTTTTTGTGTGTATCAAAAACGAAATGATGGTAATATTTTTCATATCCCGAGAAAGGAAAAAATCGTTCTTAACTGTACCGTAAAGAAAGAATAATTTATGACCCTTTTCTTAAAAAACATTTTATTTCTCCTTCAGTAAATTGAACATATATATTCTTTCATTTTATTATTCATTACATTAAAACTCATTAAATATGTATTTATTTTCATCTGAAATATAGTTCTGCTCAAATTTTGGTCAAAATTCCAACAATCCGACTTGCAAAAACCCAAATCTGACCCGCAAGTAACATTCTAGGGTGAACCCGACCAGCAGAAAGAAAATTAGTCACCCCGACCCAGAAAAAGAAAATTAGGGACAACACGATCCGATGCAGAACTCAATTCTACGATTCCAAGGTGTTCGTTATTCAGACGTTTTACTACATTTGAATACAAAGAATATACATATTTCCATTTTTCGATATAAAAGTTATAATTGGTGTTAGATATATAATTGGAGATTATTTTTCATAATAGCATTGAAACATGAATTATTTCCTTTACTTTCGGCTTCGGGACGGGTTGCGTAAGACTCCTATAATAGGAGTTCTAGGGTTGCGCAGTGTTGAATTCAGACACTTTTCTTCGGGAGGGATTTATGTGGCTCCGGGAGGGAACCTCGCAAAGTTCTAAGGGGGGGCGGGGGGGGGGGGGGGGAATTGCACTTTTTAACCATTAAAAGCAAAAAATTTAAAATTTTCCCGGTGGGGGGGGGGGGGGCATTTAAATGCGCCGGAGGGGAATCTCCCCCCCCCCCCTCTCCCATCCCCTAGCTACTCCCTGAATTCAACTATGAGGTTTCGCGTTTCGGGTCGGCGAAAGTTATTTTGTCGGGTTCGGATCGCTTTGCAGGTCGATGAATTTTTTTTGTCGTGTTCTCGGGTTGCGGGTTGATTTTAAATTGAATTTGTCGGGAGTTTCGTGCAGGACTCTAACCCAAATTGGAAATTCTCAACATATCCATTGCTTACGCTTGCTCATGCGTGATGCTGCCATCTATTGTTGAAATTGAAAACAAACTGTCATTCAACTGCTGAAAAGAGTTTGAAATTAAAACACTACATAAATATTACTTATATAGATTTAAGCCTTCAGTTTACTGCGTTGATATATGTTCTATAAACTAGAAACCACATATAGTTAAAATAAGTATGGAATAAAAATGTAATATCTTTTATAATTAAAGCTATTGTTTTTAATAACGAAAAAATTTTTTTAACGCTGAATCATTGTACTAATTTAATCTCTGAATCGTTATGGCTTATTTTAATAGGTTAGAAAAATAAATACATAAGTAAAGAAGTAAAAAGCGATTACTTATTTCGATTACTCATATACCACACCACATACACTATACTGATAAAAGTCATCGACTACTTTTAGACGTATTGTTGACTTTCTACAGGGCCTGATTTTCCAAAAAGCACGTGAAGCACACGCTTCTCCTCTAAAATTAAAAGGGCCCCAAAATGACTGTGAAGAGGGTTCTCTAATTTCAAATTATTGTCTTTTAGGTGCGTTCGTAATTATGTAAATACTTTGCACCTATAGTCATCATATGGTCCGTCCGTTTGTCCGCATATAACAGCGCAAAAAGTACCCAACCGAACTGTTTGAAGTTTAATATCTATAATCGTTTCAGAATTTTGAGAAGTCATTTCAAATTTTATGAAAATCATATCGAAACTGAAAAAGATATTAATAAAAGTTTTCTTTATTCTATTAAAACCTATCATACGTAATTAATTCAATGGTATCGCATGATAGGTAATGATTCTAGGTTACCATGGTGATTACGTCCTATTTAAGATGGAGACATATTATTTCCGTATTACTGAATTTAAAAACCGAATTTGTATACTAAAATTGCTTATTTTTAAATTTCTTTCATTCTAAACGCTACGCTATATTTAATAGATTATATGCATATTTGCAAACATCTTATCCCTGATACACCCACATACTTACACCCAGGGCTTTACAAATTTGATAAAATGCCTCAAAAATTTTAGTCTCCAGTAAAAATATTTAACCCCCATCCCCCGTTATTAATTTTCAAAGAACGAGAAAGTTCTTTTATGAATTAATTCAGAAAAAATAATAACAAACATAGTTTAGAATTAATAGTTACATAATTTAGAATAGTGGATAATTTAGAAAGATAATGTATGTTTTCTAATAAAAATTATGAAAATTATATACTACGAAAAATAAATAAATAAAAATAAAATAAATACTGTAAGGGCTGAAGTAACCGGCATGTTGCGGAAAATGCTGATTGCCGGATGCTTCAAATGGCCGGACAGTTGAATGCTACAAAATCTGTATCTGATGATGGGGCATCGATAAAGTAGGGAAGCAGGGAAAAAAAAAATTGCCTATTTTCCTGTCGAAGTCAGTCAGTCACATGATTCTGATTTTATTATTTTAAAATTTGCAGTTGGTGAACTTATTTTTGCCAAATAAAAAATAAAAGTTACAAATACTTTTAGTTTGTATACAGTTTCTAAGTTTGTTTCTTAATGCTGGGAGGAGAGACAAAATGCCGTTTATGTTCATTTCTTAGATCAATTTTTCTACCCCCCTCCCCCCCCCCCAAAAAAAAAAAAACGCCGCCAGATTAAATAATTTCGTCGCCAGATAACAAAAGAAAAAAAAACAAAAACGCCGCCAGATTAAATAATTTGGTCGACAAATAACAAAAAAAAAAAAAAAAAAAAAAAAAAAGCGCCGCCAGATTAAATAATTTGGTCGCCAGATAACAAAAAAAGAAAAAAAAAAAAAAAACTTGTTAAGACTTGCATACACCTATCTTATATATTTACATAAATCTTACAAAGATATTTACATAAAACAACATTCAATACTTACAATGGGTATAGCAACCTTATTTTTAAGAAATGAAAGTAATAGCGACTAATTTAGGAATCTACCACAGTCCTAATTCTTAAAACAACAATCGCTACGCGAATGTTTTACTTTTTGATCACCTGTTTTTGTTATTATTATTATTATTATGGTTATGGTTATTGTTATTCTTATTGTTATTGTTATTTAAAACATTTTTTGCCGATTCAAAGCAATAAATATCTCTTTCGCTTAAAAATAAATCAATAAAAATAGGGTAAATGAAATGTGACTTTTTTCTTCTTTTTGTGGCAAATGTGACAATCACAGGCCCGGACTGGCCAGGTCGGCTGGTCGGCGATTGCCGAGGGCCCCCGGCCCAAGGGGGCCCCCAAAAATGGATATATGAGTACAACTTTATAATTAGTTACATTAGACAAATTTCACTATTTCCCACTAATTTTACGATCACACTTTTTTTTTCCACAAATCTTTTTTCCCAATCAATGTTAAGCAGTGCCCAGTTGTTTTTCGTTTATGGTAGCCTACGTAGTGACGCTATGTCGTGTCGCTGGCCAGCAGAAGAAGACTGCTGGCCTCTGTGTAGTGCTCATAGGCTAGGATTCAAGGCGTATTGCGATGCTCATTTGCTCAGTCTCGTAGTATGGTACTCAAGGCCTGTTTACCGAATAGGCACGTGAAGCCCGAGCTTACCCACTGAAATACAAAGGGGCCCCCAAATTTACTTTTCAAAACTAATTTTTAGGGGGGGGGGAAATTTCATTCAGGGTAAAAAAATTATATTTCCCCCTTAATTATAGCTACTAAATTTTCCCCCAGACTATTACTGACACATTTATACTCTATTTTTTTCTGTTGATATAATAAATGGTATAAAATCAGTGATTAAATGCAACTTATTTTCATCTTTCTTATGTTTTACATTTTAATATTCCAAACGTGCTAAAAATAACAGAAAATTTAATCTGTATAATTACATTTTGTTTATATTCATAAAGAGTGGAGAAATGATATAAAATATGGAGAATAGGTTATTTAAATAAAGGGGAAAGTAATTAGCATACAGGTGATACCAAATTTCTGTTTATAAAATAGAAGCAAAATTGTGTTGCAGCTAAGCATAAATTTACGTCAAATATTTGTTGTCCCTGCACTGTTCTTAGTACTGACAAATCCTGCAATTTGTAAAGCATAAAATATATTTTGAAGTTCAAATAGTCACACCTGTTCCATGTTTGTAAATTCATTTACAAAATTAATTTGTTATGTATATAATAAAAAAAAATTATATGTATATTGGTAGTTAGTTTTAGTTTAATATTAAAAGTGTTGTTTACTCGAAATTTTGATGCTAAAAACTCAAATTGTTGAAGCATAATTGGCAGAGTAAAAGGAGCCCCCCCCCCCCTGTGTGATGTCGGGCTTCCCCTACTTCTAAGTCTTAAGCGGGCCATGATGATTGTAGTTAGAGCAGTGTCACAGTTATGTCAACATGAAATGTGTGTACCATAGTGGCGCTACGAAAAGGGAAAAAAAAAGAAGAGAAAATCTTTAAACGTTGAAAAAAGTTCGAAAAGTTAAAATACTTGGTTAACTAGTGCCACTTCTCAGTCGCAAAGTCAGCCTTTGAGGGACAATAGTGATACATTAAACACAGGTAAGGTAAATCGAATTAGTTTATTAGCTCATAAATACTTTCCACATACGCAGTATTTTGAGTCACCAATTCCGTGTTTGTGTTTCTTGCCTATTATAAGTCCAGTCATTTGGTAGAAAATAAAAGAAAGTTTTGGTGGAGTTTTGATATTTGGTACTTTTATATTTTTGGGGGTCACTGAACATGAATCTGAGGTTTTCCAACAAACTTTTTTCCGGGAAATAATTTTTTTTTTTGTTACAAAAATATAAAAAAAACCAGACTTTTCTCTGTTTATCAAAATAACTCTAAAACTATGCATTTTACGTGAAAGTCGACAGTATATGAATCAAAGAGGATAAAATTTCATACATTTTATAAATTGAAATTTTTTTCTCTGATCAATAGTTTAGCCATGAGGATGCCACAGAAATGGGTGTTAAAAGCAAAAAACTGAAACAACGGGAAATACTGCACTGTACATCAATGTAACATAGAAACTAACCATTTTAAGCTATAAAGAATCCATTTTTACTTTTACATGACGTTGCGTGAGAACCAGTGTTTGGCAGCTGAGAGTTCTCGTGTGAAAACTTCTAAAAGAACATTTCCAGCATATTTTCTCACATCGGCGTTGCTTTGAAATAGTGGCAATCCTGAACTTCTGTTGTGAACAGAGGAAAACTTTAGAATTTTAATTGATAGCATTGTCCAACAAGGATGACAGGACTTATTTTGCTGGTGGCCTGTCTTGGTGAGAAAAAGATCTCCATGAGAAACCACGAAGTGCAACTACTTATATTCCCCTTTTAGAAAGAAACCAATACAGCATTGGTTTGCAGGTGATGTTATGGTCCCACGGTACAAGTGGTCCTGATAAGCCCCTTCTCGGACAAACTCCCCTCTCATTGCGAAAACCATGAGCGAAAGTATTTTAATTAAGAGTTCAGATTGAGATAAACGCTGATAGGTGCCAAGCCTCTATTCGAGAATACAAAGTACGCCGAGTACCCGGGCGAATGCTAGAAAGCCCGCCCGCAACAAGCTTTGTGCGGACAAGGAACGAGAAACCTTTTGAGATGCAACACATGATCTGGATAAAAATCCTACTAGAGTGAGAGAGAATTCTGAACTTTTCACAAATCGAGAAGAGTGCTAAAACTCTTAATATAAAACAAATCTTACTGTTAATTATAGTGGACTGAACAGGCACTGAAATCCAATGAACGATAATTTAAAACGAAAGATCGTCATATCAACGGACTCTTATAATTTATTCTTATTTTTAGGTGCGTTCGTAATTATATAAATACGTAGCACCTATAGTCGTCGTTTGGTCCGTCCGTCCGCATATAACAACGCAAAAACTACCCAACCAAATGGTTTGCAATTTAAAATATATTATCTTTGCATAAATTTGTCGAGACATTTCAAATTTTATCAAAATCGAATCAAAACTTTAGGAGATATTAATAAAAATATTTATTAAGAAATTTGATTTTTTTTTTAAATCGGTGCTTTTTTGTTATAGGAGCTTCCGATGGATGTTAAATCGTCAAGCGACCGAGATACTTATTTTATTACAGAAATTAATCTGCAGACGATATAATTCATTTCACAGAATTAAAAATCATCAAGATCTGAATATTTATATAACTAGCTGATACATATATATCTGAATATTTATATAACTAGTTAAGATATTTGTATGAACAGTGTCATAAAATATATACTTAACTAGCTGTTTAACCCGTTCTACGCACGGGATATCATGAATTTAATTCTAAAACGTGCGTACGAACGCACCTCGTTTGTAACGTTTGACGTACAATTTCCAACTTGTTAATCTTATTCTTATTTTTCATCTACTAAGAAAATCTTTCTTTATTCAATAAAGTGATCTTTCGGATGTAAGAAATATTTTCGAAGTTTAATCCTTTCGCTACCAAGTCATCACTTCGCGGATTATCTTTGAAAGGGCGTTATAACGCAAATGTTGACCATTAATGATACTAAAAATTATATGATTGATTATATTTTATGCATCTGAGGTTCATTGTTTTCTTCATAACTAAAAAATAAATAAAAATGAGCATACCTGGGATCGGATCAAAAACTCCATTTTCTTTTACAAAAATATGGCACTTTTTAGTTTGCCTTTTAAATAACACAAAAATAAAATAACTAAAACACACTTTCGCTAATAAAAGCTGACACAGACTTCACTTCCTAAAAGTTTTATTTTTTGCCTAAACGGATCAACTTCCATACGTCTAGGGTATCAGGCATTAAAGACGTGAACAATGTTGTTGGTGGTGACTTTGGAACTGTCAAATTTAAACGGAGCGACAGGGTAAAACCTCTTGTTGTAATGAACAGTGTGATACTGCGATACGAGTAGACGACGAATTGGTTTCTATTAACCCCACATCTTTGTTCCAACGAATTTCGGTTACAAAGCACTCGGATGCATCGGATGAAGATATTGAGGAGTTTTTGACGTACGATCCAGGACCTTATTCCGTGTCCCTATTCGACAATGACTTAAGAAAATGAACCAAATCTCTACAAGGCATTCAAACCCCTAACAACCAAGCGGTTCAGCGGCAGGGTTCAATTCGTCATTGATGGTTGTTTTTAATTGCATAGGGCTGTTTGGTCTAAAAATCCTTCTTTTTCTTTAATGTCCGACGAATATGTTGAGTACGTGCAGTAGTCAAAATATCAACCACAGGCAGTAGCTGTCTTTGATGGCTACCCTGATGACGTACAAAGTGGTAAAAAAAATGATGGGCGTATGAGACGATTAACCCCTTAAGCACCACGACGTACCTGTGTATGTCATGAAAACCTCTATCTGTAATTTCAGGCCGTATGTGCGTACGTCCAGGTTGCCAATTTGACTTTTTTTAAATTCAAAATTTTGAATTCATATCAGAAAGTTATAGTAGCAATTTGTATTTTATATAATGACGGACTTTTTGTGATTACATAAATTAAGATTATTCTTTTAGAATTTCCGGTATTAATTTTGTATTTTTGACGAAATTTAACATAGCTGGTATTCAGCATACTATCACTAAATTGAATATGGTGCTTAAGGAGTTAAGGAAGCATGCTTTGACTGATGTATTATTTGACGGCACAACGATACTTACCACGTCCGAAGAAAAGTTTCTTGCTAACCCAAAAAACAAGTGTCGGGTAATATCTATGATGATTGACAGGTTTTCATCACCAGATATTACATACAAGCAAGCAAAAGAAGACGCAGACACATTTATTTTAAACACTGCTTTGTCCTTGGCTCCATAAAATGAGATGTTGAATATAGTTGGGGAGGATGTAAAGCTCTTGGTCATTTTGATAGGTGTCTGAAGAGCTGAAAACGTTTTCTTTTTAAAACCTGGGAAGGACACCGTTTCTCCATTGACATTTTCATCATCAAATGCTGTGAGTTCAACGGTTGCGGAAAACATCCTCTTCCTACATGCTATGAGCGGGTGCGATACAAAGTCAGCACCGTTTATGCAAGGGAAAATGAAGTTCCTCAAAATTCTTGGGAATAATCCATATGTTGCAGACGTTGTTAAAGTGTTCAAATACCTGATCGCTACTCAGGAGATGGTTGCAGCTGCTGTGGAACGTTTCCTTGTCTCACTGTACGGCTATAGTGGGGCGAATGTGCGTTACTGCTCTGACAAGAAACACTGTTTTCTGTGTTTATCATGCGCTTTTTCTGTTATTTTTGAACTCTTAGAATCTGGAATGTTTACCAACCTGTATGTACCTTACAAGTTTGTACACCTTTGAAAGGGTGTTTTCTAAACTTAAAATAGTTAAGAATTGACTTAGATCTATTTTAAGCCAGTACCTTATTTCTAATCTTCTTTTCATGAATGTAGAAAGATTTTTTTTATAACTTGGATAAAAATGCTATTATAGATGAACTAGCCAAAAAGGCGTTTGGTTAGTATACAGCCGTTCACAATCACATGAACTTTCTTAGTTTGCTGTATCTGTACCAAGGTATTGTAGAGCCATTTTTATTATAAAACCTATTTTACAATTTGTAACAATTAAATTAAAATTAAAGGGGACATTGTTTTTTTTTTCAATATGCTTGTTTTTTTATTACCGTTGTTACCTTTTTAATATTTACTTAGGTATTACAGAAGGATTTAGATTATTAGATCTTCAACTTTTGTTATTTGGTTGCCTAAAACTAAAAGCATTTCTCACTCTCATTTTTAAGTAATAAACAACTCGTAATTAATTAGTATACTTACTTTTTTCTAGCATGGAACTAGTTTAGGTACTGTATATAAAAATAATATAAATATTTATTGTGAAAGTAAACAAGCTACATCAGAGAAAGCTTACTTTTTAACCCAACTATTTTCCAAGTGACAAAGTAGTTAAATGTGGTTTTCAGGCATGTAAACCCAATTTTCAAAAAGCAAATATTCTAATATTCTATGTCCTCTTAAATTTCCCGGTAAGGGGCCCCTTTTCAGTCTCTAGCCGAGGGCCCCCAAAGGTGCCAGTCCGGGCCTGGACAATCAGGACCCAATTAAGATACTTCGGGGCCGTTGACAAATCATTGTTTTGAATAGGTCTTTCCTCAATCTGTTAACATTAATAAAAACATTCATAAAAATGATTCATTAAATATTTTTTTACTAAAATAGGTGTTTGATGAAAATATATATACCATCATATATATATATATATATATATATATAAAGAATAATTTTCATGAATGTTTTCATATTTTAAGTAAACAAAGGTGAATCTATCGTTTCAATTATACTTCATAAAGATAAAGTAATTTTATTGGTATGATATTTAACCTATATAGGTATAGGTATTTAATGTATAGGAATTTAATGAGTTATAATATAAAACTGAAAATATTTCAATGATGAAATCTACCCTTTTAACCCTATTAAAAGGCAAAGTATTTCCACTGCTAAAAGTTTAATGATTGAATATCACCAGAATTTAAGAAACAAATTTATAAATTTGAATTTTTTACGCAAAATTTTATTAAACAATTATGAGTACTATTTAATAGTTGAGAATTTAATTCATTTGGTATATAGAATATAGCACTACCCTTGAAAGGATTAAAGTTAATGCGGACAACATAATAAAAACTTGGCGGATGTGCCAATCCCAAAACTTTCTTCTATCGCACACATGTTAATACTTCAAAATTCACTGTCACAGTTAGTCCAGTCTATCTAGGCTTCTGCCTGGAAAGTTTTGGAGAAGTTTTTTTCTTTCTTCTTTTATGTTTTTGGGGGTGCTGAATACGAATTTCAACTTTGCCACCTCGTATCTGGTCTGCTTAAAAAATTATAAGCGAAAAACCATGAAAAAATCGGAGTTTTTTCGGTTTTTCCCCTGTATTCCGGAAAGGGTTAAATTTTTTTGAAAAACTTATCCCACCAAATTAAACTAGAGAACATTTCCTACATTTTTCATATACAATGTTTGTTTCTAAGATGAATAGTTTTGGCATACGAGTAAAAGGAATTTTAGCGATATAATTGAAATTCCATCATCCGAGGGCGAAAACGCGATCCAGTCACTATGCATCCATTTTAATCACCAATTTGAAGCTGTTTAGTTATTTCTGGTTGCATTTCGAATATGTTTACCTTTTCTTACCAAGTTTTAAACCTTTTATAGCACTAAGAAAATAAATTGAAATCAGATGATTAGGAAAGATATAAAAACACAATCACTCTGCATAGATGAGAGAACCCATTTTTATATTTCTGGTAATCTGATTTAAGTACAAATATAAATATTGTAAGTTTAAGTGGAAGATTATAAACAGGAAAAAAGAGGAATGTAGTGTTGTTTTCCAATTAATGTCGTTTTGGTCACTTTGAAGGATCTGGTTGATATTCTTCAACAAGAGGTTCATCGGTATCTCTTCTTCATCATCATCACTTGATGGCTCATGTTGTATCTCCACTTGACTTAAAATATCCTGTATTGGGTCGTCAACTTCTGTTTACAAGTAATCTTCGGCGATGAAGGAGCTGACATTGTCACAATGGCCATCGCAGTTCAGGCAGAGGAGCGACTACAGTTTGTTTTGCATTTGCAGGATATTTTTCACAGAACAGTTTCTGGTGCGGGAGATTTGACAGTTTTTATGGGTATGACGCCTCTCTTGGTTTTATTCCAGCCCCATTCCTAAGCATTTTTACAGTTACCTAGCCATAACTGTACTTGGTGGTAAATTCGCAGACAGTGACATTGAGCTGCATCTTCTGTTGCAGGGAGCGATGCTATATTTGCATATTTTAAAGCAGATTTTATGCAGCACCTGTACCCCAGGCTGTTTAGGGAAGGTGTTGTTTTCTCTCTGAATCCGTATAGGTGTACCAGAAACAACAGCTCAGCTTTAATAACATCGTAGGCTACACCACTAGGGTTTTTAAATACATCTACCTCATGTTGCAGGTCGGAAAATTTCTTCAAAATTTGAAGGTATTTTGTTTTTCCTTGACTGTATAATGCAGAAGTGGTATCGCATCCACTCATGGCATGTAGAAATAGGATGTGTTTGGCAATTAATTTGTCTACTGCACAAAAAGGTGAATAGATCTTCTGGGGACTTTTCCCTTTTAATGGTTTCAAGAATTAAACATTGAGAAAATTGCAAAGTCCAATTAAAATTACCAGAAGGTCTACATCTTCACCAATGATTATCACGTTTTCATGGTTAGGTGCCAACTTGAGAGCAGTGTTGATAATGAGGCTGTCGCGTCAATTCGTCGCGCACAATTCATTGTGGAGCAATTCATCGCGGCGACAACTCACCGCAGCGACAACTCACCGCAGCGTCAATTCGTCGTGGTGTCAATTCGTAGCAACGAAAATGTTTTTGAAGGCTATGATGATAAAATTAAAGATAATGTAGTAAAATTATTTAATGATAATTTGTTTTTTATATATAGAGAACTATAACTAACAATTTACATCATTAAATAATTTTACTAAATTAGTTTTATCTTTATCATCATAGCCTTCAAATATATTTTCATTGCGACGAATTGACGCCGCGATAAATTGACGCTGCGATGAGTTGTCGCCGCGATAAATTGTTCCGCGATGAATTGTGCCCGACAAATTGATGCAGAACCGATAATGAGTGTGTCGGCATCTTCTTTTGTCTGCTTACAAGCCATATTTTCAGAACCAAATCTACACATCAGCAGGGCTATTAAACGGTTTTTTTCTTGTCGTGTGAGAGAAATTTTCCCTGAGAAACCGTTGGTACAATAGCCTCATCAAAAACAACTCATTAGATACCGTTTTGCGAGATCGTCTATCACGCTCAACAAATTTAATGCTCATTTCAGTAATGTTTTCTGGGGTTTCAAGGACACCCCCCCACCCGTTTTGTATTCACAAAACCATTACATTAAGCGTTTTCGCCTACAACACTACATTCCTCTTTTTTCCTATTTATAATCTTCCACATATGTTATTATTATATTAAACTTACAATACTTATAATTGTACTTAAATCAGATTACCCGAAAAATAAAAATTGGTTCTCTCATCTATGCAGAGTGATTGTGTTTTTATATCTATCCTAATCATCTGATTTCAATTTTTTTTTCTTAGTGCTATAAAAGGTTTAAAACTTGGTAAGAAAATGTAAACATATTCGAATTCAACCAGAAATAACTAAACAGCTTCAAATTGGTGAATAAAATGGTTGCATAGGGACTGGATCGCGTTTTCGCCCTCCGATGTTGGAATTTCAATTATATCGCTAAAATTCCTTTTACTCGTATGCCAAAACTATTCATCTTAGAAGCAAACATTGTATATGAAAAATGTAGGAAATGTTCTCTAGTTTAATTTGGTGTGATAATTGTTTCAAAAAACGTAACCCTTTCCGGAACACAAGGGAAAAACCGAAAAAACTCCGATTTTTTCATGGTTTTTCGCTTATAATTTTTTAAGCAGACCAGATACGAGGTGGCAAAGTTGAAATTCGTGTTCAGCATCCCCAAAAACATAAAGGAAGAAAGAAAAAAAAACTTCTCCAAAACTTTCCAGGCAGAAACCTTTTTTGGTCTAAATTTACTGGACTAAGTGCCAAAATTAAATGACATTATATGCTCATTATAAGGATTCTAAAGGTATAGGTTCGTACTTATAAAGGTGATATAAACATCGCATTTTTCAAACAAGTAATTGAATTTTATCACCCATCATCTTAGATGTCTGCAACCAAAATTGCCAACACAAAGAAAACTTAAAAGCGGCACCTGTTGAGCAGTATACACCCATGCCTAATAGGGATCTTTTTGTGTGTGAACATTTCAAAGTATAACAGAATTTGAAGTTTGATTAAATTCTGTTTTTGAGATATAGCTTTTGCGTACATCGTGAAAAAAAAAAAAAAAGCATAGTAGCGCCACCTCTTATATGATTTACACGAAAATCTAATCAGCCCGATCTTATGTCAAGGTCTAACAGAATTTGAAGTTTGATGAAATTCCGTGCATTAGTTCTTGAGATAGAGCTTTTGGGCACATCGTGAAAAATGCACCATAGCCGCGCCACCTGTTGTACGATTTACACCAAAATCTAAAAAGCACCAAGGGGCCGTTCAAGTATTACGTAAGCATATTTTTAGTCATTTTGTACCCCCTCCCCCCCCCTTGTAAGAAAATATAAGCAAATGCTAGACCCCCCCCCCTTGCTTACGTAAGATTTTATGACAGTTTATACATCAAGACTTCTTGACAGATAAAAAGTTACCAATAAATTACATTATTAATCATACAAATTTATATAAATAGGCATATAGGGATTGTGATATCAAAAAATACAAAATGGTTTTAATATATTGTCGTTTATTGCATTAAACAAACCATTGTTTAAACCACCAAATTCATTGTTTAATGCTTATGTAAGAACTGTCGTGACCGCCCCCCTCGCCCCTTGTCAGAGAAATTAAGCAGACTCTGCCCCCCCCCTCCCCCTTTACTGCTTACGTAATACTTGAACGGCCCCCAATATATAATCAAAGCCTAACTTAATCTAAAGTTTGATTAAAATCCGTGCATTAGTTCTTGAGACAGAGCTATCGCGGATATAGCGAAGCCACCTGTTGGGCGATTTACACCAAAAACTAATCAGCACCAATTTATATCAAGGTCTAACTGAACCTAAAGTTTTATGAAATTCCGTGCATTAGTTCCTGTGATAGAGCGCCCACAAATTTTTTTTCACATATAGAGAGACAGACATTATCTAAAAACAGACAAACATATCCTTCTAAAACGTATAAATCCATCGAAACTCGGAAGTCAAAAAATTTTACGAATCCAATACTTTCTTCTTGTAAAGATAGAAGAAAGTTAAAATGCGTATTACATACCTCTATAAGCCTATCCTCAAAGTTTTGTATATTTCACAAATTTTCGTGTTGGAAAATTTCTTTTGTTAGTAATGTTGACAGGTGGCACTGGCACCTCCAAGCAGAATCACGGTAGCAATGGACAGCAGCGCCACTCAATTTGTTCTTCTCCCATAAATATTTCGCGCCAGAAGCAAAGATGTGTTCGAAGTTCGAACTGTTACGACGTATGTTTATGGCCTGCTAAAGAAACGGATTCACTCCCACGGTGCGCTGGGTCACGCCCCACAATAGAACCCTATTAGAGTACCCTTTCTTATCTCCCGGCAGATCTGAACTCCGGTGGGGAGAAAACTAGGTTATTCCTTTCTAGTCGAATTTCTTACCAGTTGAAAGTAGGTAAGATGGTAAAATATAGGAGGTCGTATATATATATATATATATATTAACCAATTGTATATAAATATATTTTAATCAAAAGTATAATTTGCACATTAATTTTGCGCAAATATAATTACATTCATATATATCTATCTGTTATAGCTTTTGATTTGTATTTGCTAATTTTTTCATGTTTATAACTTTCGCCATTTCACAAGTTAAATTCGATAATCGTTAAATTCATAGATTCAATTCTGAATTTATACGAAATTTACCATGCTTAGGAATGTTAGCAATTAGAAATAAAGGTTATTTTAAATATGCCAGTAAACTTCTGTTGCTCTTTCTGTTAAATAAGTTGTTAAAGTACTTACTTTAAGTAACATAATAAAAAAGGACTATATTTCTATAACATAAAATTCCCCGATCATAAATCACCCATCAGAATCATGCTTCGACAAATGAAAATGACGTTATATTTCAAGAAATATTGCATTGGCATTCATAAAACTGTAATTTTATTAAAAGATTGCATTAAGTCTGTTCTCAAATCCGAAGGAGTCCCTTTCGGACACATTTCTGGATTCATTTTTGTTTGGAAACGAATGAAATTGGCAGCTGCTTTTATTATGATACTATACAAACAAATGCTGTTTTTTGATAAAGACACAAAATACTATCGAAGTTTGTGTTTAGAATCGACATTCAGGACGTAACAACGCGGGAAAGAAGAAAACCTTTGTTCACGTGATAACAATCACTTATAGCGATAGACAATATTCATTTATCAAAAGATTGTAAACACCATTCGATTCCAAATCACTTCAATAATCACGCATGCAAGTGCCATCAATTTTCCGTTTAAAAATGAGTCCGTGAATGTGTCAGAAAGATTCAAGTTGTCTTATTGATTGACAGATTAGTTCGGATGGTGATTATTGACATCATTCTCAAAGAAAAAAGATCATTTTCGTTTATGAGAATGAAATAATTTAGTATGATTGAGTCAGTATGAACTCATATTCAATAACTTTTAGTTCTGCAAATAAAGTTCCTACTTATATCCCCCCCCCTTTTTTTTTAAAAAAATAAATTTTATATGCACCAAATAAAAAGTTTCCGAAAATTACATTATTTCCTTGAAATAAAAATAAGTAAATCTATAAAACTCTGACATTTAAAAATGATTGAAATAATTAATATACTTAACTCAGGTAATAATTTAGGTAGTGATAATGAAGTCATTCTAAAAAGAAGAAAAATGACTTTTGACATATAAGAATAAAATACTTTATTATTATTGTGTCAATAGTCAATAGATTTTATTCTGCACGTACAGATACTGAAACTTTACCATTTATTAAAAGATCTTCATAATGCATGTATCTGGTAAGTAAATCAGAAGAAAAGTGAATTAAGAAATAGAAATATCAGGTTTTAAAAACTTATTCTATGAAAACACATTTTTAAACTTCTTATAAGAAATGTTTTATAAGTGCGTTTTGATGAATTTGAAAAGTTCAACGTTCTTACACAAGTAATAATAGTTTTTTATTCTTAATTTGTAAAATAATCAAGACTAATATATTCAATAAACAATTGCAGCCTTTCACTACAATACATTTCTGAATTCTTCAATACCATCATACACATATATGTCAAAATTTATTCCTCAGTTAAATGCAACATTTTATAATTAAGCTCAGCGGAGGGAAAGCACCAAGTGGTATGCAAAAAAAAAAAAAAAAAAAAACCTTAAATGGAAAAATGCGTACCACAACTGAAAACGCACTTCCAGCAATTACTTTTGATAGACAGTACTCAAGCCAAATTCTTTTGTGTGTATTTATGAAAAAACGACAAATTCTATGCATACCATAATTCTACAGTAAGTGCGTCTTGTAGCACACCTCAGTGATGTATATTTTAAATGTGTTTAAAATAATGAAATATCATTGAAATACACCGCAAACGATTTTTCCTGATACTACACCAAAATGTAACGGAATTCTTTTGTGTGTCCCTGTAAATGAACCGTAAGTGCTACATATTTCATTTTCAATACAGAACATGCCATAATAAACCTGAATAACATCATTTACATGAAAATCCGAGTATATTTACGTGAGTTAGAACACTGTCAGACGGACAGACAAACCAAATTTATAAGAAAAACGAATATATATATTTAAAGCAATTAAAACGTTTTATATTCTTTTGCCAATAATTAGTCGTTAGCCCAGTTTAATAAAGAAATAATTATTATAATTTCTAAAGTTGCCCCTCCCCTTAAAAAAAAGATTTATTTATAGATGTACATAACTTTTATTTTGGATAGAAAACAAATACTATCGATGGTAATTGAAATCTCAGAAATACTCTTTTGATTCGCTTCGATGTCGAAAAATATTTAAGTTTAATGGAAAAACAATGATTGTTTTTTAAAGTGAATAGTCTTATAAATATTCTAAAAATGTCTTAACGTTAAAAATTACTAATTGGGAGTTAAAAATCATTGATATTATACATTTTAAAACATTCATGAAGGCTTCAAATCAGGGTACGCAAAAATCATGATTTTGTTTTTTTTTTAAACAAGAACAAAAAATCATGCATCAAGCATAGATTATGTAACACTTCCCAACGCTTCCAAAATAATTTTACAAATCATACTGTTTAATAAGCTAAAAGATAACATCTAAGTAATCCGAATACTTTTATTCAGCCCTGTATAGGATCTATAGGTTTGTATATATACTACATAGGATGATAAATTTTAGTTCAGTTAGGAAACGTGTAGCACAGTTTAAAATTATCCGTCTGGAGTTAAATAATACGGAAATGTGTTCGCGAACTTTTGTGCTTCCCTGTATAGGATCTACAGAATTTATACACACCACGTAATAGACATAAAGTGAGTTAAAATTAAAATCGCGATCAGTAACTTAAAACGCACTTCCAGGAATTATTGTTAACATACAGTAGAGAATTCTTTTGTGTGTCCCTGTAAATGAACGATGACTGCTATACACACAATATTCTGTAGTAAGTCTCTTGTAATGAACCTTATATAAATTTCAATGCGTTTAAAATAGGGAAACATTATTTAAATAAACCGCAGACGATTTTTCTCCATATACGTAATGTAACGGAATTCTTTTGACTGTCCCTGTAAAGTAACTATAAGTGCTATGCACACCCTATTCCATATTAAGCTTATTCTAATGCACCTTAGTGATATTATATAAATTTCAATGCGTTTAAAATAGTGAAACATTATTTAAATAAACCGCAAATGATTTTTCCCCATAGACCGCAATGTAACGGAATTCTTTTGAGTGTCCCTGTAAAAAACTATAAGTGCTACACACTTCCGTTGAAATAGGGAACATGCTATAGCTAACGACTATAACATATAAAAATTGCAGAGCAATCCGAGCATATTTACGGGAGTTAGAGCACGGACAGACGGCCAGACGGCAGACGGCCAGACAAACCGAAGTGATAAACACTTTTCAACTAGGTTGGAAAGTGTTAAAAAGGGATTTATTTCATTTAAATCATATATTTTTTTGTTATTTAAATCGGATTTTTTTAAATTTTAAATTATTATGTTAGAAAGTTAACTTTTCTACACATTATACATATCAATTTAGCAAGAATGCTTGATGATTTTTTAAATTTTAAATGCAAGTACCATATGAAAACTAATAATTATAAATTAATTAATTTTTAAATGGATGAAAATATGTGAAGAAAAGAAAAACAGATTTTTTTTTTTTCCTTTTTGCAATATTAGATAGTATTTGTCAGCATATAAGATATGTCCTATTTTTAAAAAATATTTAAATGTGTAAGTGTAAAATATATAAAATATCTAAAATCTTTTGAAATTGCATTTCTCATAAAAAATATGCATATATACACATTGGTTAATACAATTAATTTTAAATATATGACATAAATGTTCAAGGTTTTTCTCAAAAGATTAAAGTTAAAAAATATAACAATTAATAGTATTTTAGAGTCACCTCCATTTTCATTTCTAATTTTATTAATACCTGATATTGAAAGTCAATGGAAAGAAATTACTTTGTACTTTTGTTACTACTTGTTACTTTTTTGCCTTGGTGACTTTTAATAAGTAGATATATTGAAATGAAAAATAGACGAATACTTTAGAAAATATGAAAAATGTATTATTTTTTCAAAACACTCAAGGGTTTGGAATGCAAGCAGGCTTTGTATAATAAAAACAATTTTCCTGCTTTTTCATTCCCCACTTTGTTTCTAAGTTTTGAATGTCCTATAAACCGTAAGTAGAAAATAGTCCTTTCTACAGAGTTGCTTTATTGCTTTTTCACCTGACATTTCACAAAAACTTGACTTGAAATGGGCTCTCCACCTCTCCGAAGGAGACATTTCGAATACAGTATTTTGCTCAAAAATAAAGTTATAAAATGCATCTGCCTTAGCTAGGAATCTCATGATTAAAGTTATAAAACTACTAGTAAATTTATTCTTCTTAGCAAATTAAAAAAATATATATATATTTCCGATCTCAGTCAAATCGCATCTTTTTTAATTCATCATGCATGCTCTTGACATTTGCTGCAATATCTGTGACAAGGACAAGGCTACCAATAAAACAGTTACATTCAGCTTTGCACTTTAATATTACTTCATGAGCAATTTTTTAAGGTATATTCGGTTCTGTGTGAATTTTCTTATGTGTCAATAGAATCCACAAGATACCAATCCTTGCTGCATTTGGTGACAAAGTATTGAAACAAGCTATTGTTAGAAAGAAAACATTCAAAATTCATTCAAAAATTGATCAGCTATAAAGATCTGTAGATTGACAGTATTCGTCCTCTTTATTTTGCCTTTCTGTGCTGTTACAGCGTGTGACACAGCCATGGATAAAACAATTGCAAGATATTTAAAAATAAATATTAATATTGATTTATCAAACAAATTACAACAATATCATGTTAAATAGCATCTAAGTGAAATATATAAGGGTAATAATGGCCTTTTTAATAATGCCATATTAATGACCAAATGAATTTTGGGCCACTTTTGTTCTGGAAATGCCATCAGGATAACCTTTTTGTAATAAATACTGTTCTATCATTAGTTAGAAGAAAAAAAACAATATGTACAGATTGCAAATATAAAATTTAAAATTGAGAATTTTAAAAAAAGATTTCAGAGAAGCGGAGATTTTTTTTTTTTTAATCCAAATAAATAACATGTGGGTCGCTTAAATTTTATTATAATCTAAATCAAAACAAAAATACATATTTCAGCAGAAATTTTTTTAAATATTGATTTAAATCAATCACCCTTAGCATTCTACGTATTCTCTGCCCTCTATGAGTATGATCTCAAAGACCCGTCCACACCTGGTAGACTCTAAAAACACGTTAATTTGCCCTGTTAATTTTCATAAATACCAATAAATTTAAGAAGATCCTATTTTCTTTTCTAGGGTATTTATATTCCGCGAAGAGAGTGGAATCTCGTTTCCGTATTTTGATTTGTAAAATATCCCTCATTTTCTTTCCAGATAGAAAATTTTCGGGTAAAAAGGAAGCCCTGTTACCCCAATCATTTACGGAGTTCGAATTCAGGCTATCTTTCTTTTAATCTACGTCTTTCTCCCTTCCTTGACCTTAGGGGGGAGTAAGCGAGCGGCTGGGGAAGTCTCCAAAGAGACGTAACCATTGACTAGAAATAGAAATAAAAATATTTATATTTCTAGTCAATGAACGTAACCAAAAGTCACATGGTGAAGATGATGTTTTTGTTTACTACGATCTACTAATTGATTATTAATTTATAAATAGTTTTAATATAATATCTTAATTCATTTAAAGTCTCCTCATTGAACTAACTCACCATCACAGTAATATATATATTAATAATCACTTCTTCAAAAATCTTCAGTGTAAAATCCTTCTAATCCTGATTAAGTCTTAAAAAATCTGTAAAAAAAACTTAATATTAAAAAAAAAAAGAAAAAACATTTTCATGTCTAATATACTCAATTAAATTTGCAAGGGAAGAAGGAGAAGGAGAACCATGTTATCATGATCCCCTCCCCTGATTGTCTCTTTAATTTCATAATCGTAATTCTATAGGTTTTAGTATTTTCAAATTATGCATAGGGTGCTTTTTTCCACATATTTTTAACAGAAATGTGTGCTTTATTTAATTGTAGAAAAATAATCCAAACTCTATAATTAAATAAAGTGATTACAAGTTCTACGATTAATATATTAAAAAGAAAAAAAAAGTCTTGCCGTACGCCTTGGAAATGCCATTGAATGTAGGCACCTTGCATCTATCTAAAAATATTTAAGATATCGATTTCGTGTTAACGATATTAATAATTGAAGCAGTCCTTTCAAAAACCACATAAGTCACAGAACTTTTCAGAAAAAAACCCATAAAAATGCGTTTATATTTTTTTTTTTTTTTTTTTTTTTTGGCTCATTATAGAGTTTGGACTTTAAAGTTGGTAAATATCAAATAATTTTTATAATTTATGAATAATGAAAAGAAGAAGAACAGAAAAACTGTTCCTGACTTATGTTGTTTTAGCAAGAAACAAGGTTAGGTGGTATTTAATTTGAATAAAACAGTCATACTAAACATATTTTTAATCAAAATTAATGAAGGTAGCACTTATATAGGAACATTTTTATGTTTTAATATGGTACTAGATGGAACCCGTCAAAATTTGACGGCAAACAACTTGATACTACCATAAAAATAAAATTTATAGTTGCTTTAACTTGACAAATTTCATAGTAGGGAGCATAATATAATTAAGCGGTTACAGACCTTTCCATCAATATATCACATGAAGGGTGTGTGCAAAATTTAGAAAGCACCCCTTGGGGGGGGGCAAAGTGGGGAGATGGACACCGGAGATGCATAATATGATTAAGTGGTCACAGACCTTTCCAATGATATATAACATGAGGGTTGTGTGCAAAATTTAGAAAGTAAGGGGGGAGGGGGGTGGGGTCAAAGTGGGGAGATGGACATCGGAGATGCATAATATGATTAAGCAGTCACGGATCTTTCCAACAATATATGAGATGAGGGGTGTCAACAAAATTTAGAAAGTATCCCTTGGGGGGGGGGCAAAGTGGGGAGATGGACATCGGAGATGCATAATATGATTAAGTGGACACAGACCTTTCCAATGATATATAACATGAGGGTTGTGTACAAAATTTAAAAAGTACCCCTTGGGGGGGAGCAAAGGGGGGAGATGGACATCAGAGATGCATAATATGATTAAGCAGTCACGGACCTTTCCAACAATATATGACATGAGGGGTGTCAACAAAATTTAGAAAGTATCTCTTGGGGGGGGGGGGCAAAGTGGGGAGGTGGACATCGGAGATGCATAATATGATTAAGTGGTCACAGACCTTTCCAATGATATATAACATGAGGGTTGTATGCAAAATTTAGAAAGTACCCTTTGGGGAGGAGGGGGGGCAAAGTGGGGAGATGGACATCTGAGATGCATATGATTAAGCAGTCACAGACCTTTACAACAATATATGACATGAGGGGTGTCAACAAAATTTAGGGGGGGGGTAGTGGCGGGATGGACCCCGGAGATACATAACATGAATAAGTGGTCAAAGACTTTTCCAGCGATATATCACATGAGGGGTGCGTGCAAAATTTAGAAAAGTGTCTCACTTGGGAGGGGGGGGGGGATGGACCCCAGAGATGCGTAACATGAAAAAGAGGTCACAGGCGTTTCAACTTGCAACTTTTTTCTTGAAGGCATTTGACAATATTAAATTTTTTTTTACCTAAGACAATTTAACGATATTCTTAATATTTTTGCACAATTCGTCAAATGTTCATGGAAAAAATCATGAAATTCGCTAATCAATAGTTGATAAATTATAAAATTCAACAATCGATAATGGAAAAATCACGAAATTCATCAAATGGTCTGCACACTGATGTGATGATCAAAAGGGTTTTGAAGTATAGGACAAAATTAGCTTTTGCCAAACAGCGAGTAATACTGAAAATTTGGCAATGGACTTTATTGCCACCACTGGTCAAACATAATAGTCACACTCACCAATTACGATGATTGAATGGAAAAAGATTCTTTTTCTCTGCTGTCGCTCGACAAATTTCGAAACCATTTGGCGAATTTTACGATTTTTCCCCCAAAATTTACGGATTGTGATTTTTTTGCTCGAAGCCATTCGACGATATTTGAAAACTTTTCCCCCCGAAACCAGTTGATGAATTTTGTGATTTTTCCACTGTCGATTAATGAATTTTGCAATTTTTCCGCTATCAATTGACAAATTTAGCAATTTATCGACTATCGATTAACGAATTTCACGATTTTTTCCATGAACGAACAAATTGCGCACTTTCTTCCCGCTAATGTTTGACACATTTCGCCCTTTACAATTCAGCCAATGAGTTGAACGTTGTTTCTTTCCAGAAATGTCAGGAATGAAACAATTATTCTTTAGGATGAATTCCCTTCGTTCGATGCCCCATGTGTGCGATGCAGCAACGGACGTCACAGACTTTTTAGGGCACCTGCAGACTAAAAACATCTAACCAATCTTCGCGGGTGAAAAAATCCCAGATTTCGTCAAATGATTGAGGGAAAAACACTAAATTCATCAAAGGATCATGGGAAAACATGACTTTCGTTAAAAGACCACAGAAAAAACATGAATTATGCAAAAGGATCGCGAAAGATAAGCAAATTTGTTCAAAGAATCGCTAAAAAGGAAATTTCACCAAAAAATCACGCTTTTTTACTAAATTTAGTCTAAAAATTGCAGAATAAAATGAATTTTATCAAAGAATCGCTGGAAAATGCGAATTTCGTTAAGGATCGCGAGAAAAATGCGAAATTATTCAAAGGATCACTGAAAAAACATGAATTTCGTCAAAGAATTTCTGAAAAAACATGAATCTCGCCCAATAACAGAAAAATCATGGTTCATAATCATTATATCATACATTATCAAAAAAGGAAATTTCACCAAAAAATCACGCTTTTTTACTAAATTTCGTCTAAAAATTGCGGAATAAAATGTATTTTATAAAAGAATCGCTGGGAAACGCGAATTTCATAATCGATCGTTAGAAAAATGCGAATTTCTTCAAAGGATTGCTGAAAAAACACCAATTGCGTCAAAGGATTGCTGAAAAAACATGAATCTCCTCAAAAGGAAGCAGAGAAAGTGCAAATATCGTCAAAGGATCACAGAAAAACACAAATTTCGTCAAAGGATAGCAGAAAAAACGTGTATTTCGTCAAAGGATTGCAGTTAAAACATGAATTTTGTCAAATGATTGCTGAAAAAACACAAATTACGTCATAGGATCGCTGAAAAAATCATTAATTTCATCCATCGGCACATAAATATCATGAATTTCGTCTATCGGGGGCATAAAAATCCTTAATTTCGTCGGTCGGGTAGAGAATTTTTTTTTTCATCAATCGGGCGTGTAAAAATCATGAGTTTCATTTATCGGTCACCTAAAATACACAAAATTCTTGATACGGGCACATAAGAATCAAGAAATCAGTTGATCAGGCACGTACAAATCATTAATTTCCTCTATCGGCACATAAAAATCACGAATTTTGTCTATCGGGTGCATAAAAATACTTAATTTCATAATCTTTTACCAAATTTCGTCTAAAAATTGCAGAATAAAATGTATTTTATAAAAGAATCACTGGGAAACGCGAATTTCATAAACGATCATGAGAAAAATGCGAATTTCTTCAAAGGATCGCTGAAAAAACACGAATTTCTTCAAAGGATCGCTGAAAAAACATGAATCTCGTCAATAGGCAGCAGGGAAAGTGCGAAGATCGTCAAAGGATCACGAAAAAAGCAAATTTCATCAAAGGACCACAGAAAAACACAAATTTCGTCAAAAGATAGCAGAAAAAACGCGAATTTCGTCAAATGATTGCTGAAAAAATCATTAATTTCATCCATCGGCACATAAATATCATGAATTTTGTCTAACGGATGCAGAATTTTTTTTTTTCATCAATCGGGCGTGTAAAAATCATGAGTTTCATTTATCGGTCACCTAAAATTCACAAAATTCTTCAAACGGGCGCATAAAAAGCAAGAAATTAGTTGATCAAGCACGTAAAAATTATTAATTTCCTCTATCAGCACATAAAAATCATGAATTTGGCAATCGGGTGCATAAAAATACTTAATTTCGTCAGTCGAGTGCAGAAAAAAAAATCGTCAATCAAGTGTGTAAAAATCATGAGTTTCATTTATCAGGCATGTAAAAATCATGAAATTCTTAAATCGGGTGCATAAAGATCATGAATTTTGTAGGACGGGCACTAAAAATCACAAATTCATCAAGTGGGTGAGTGAAATCACGAATTAGTCAAGTGGGCACATAAAAATCACAAATTTCTTCAATTGAGTGCATAAAAATCGTAAATTTTGTCCCTCAGATGCAGAAAAATCATTAATTTCATCGATCGGGTGAGGAAAAATCCTGAATTTTGTCAAACAGATGCAGAAAAAACACAAAAGGAAAAAAGAAAATCAGAAAATCCTGTATTTGTCCAGTTTTTTTCATATTTTTAATCGCCAGTTTTCTAAGTTTTATCGCCAAGTGCTTATTTTCACCTTTAGGTGGCAATAAAGTCAATCGCCAATTTTCAGTATTGCTCGCTGATAGGCAAGTGCTATTTTTATCTTGACAAAATGGTTATCGTATCAATGGATGGAAAAGGAAAAGTGTGTAGTGTATATAAATGAATTCTGCATTGACTGTCACCTTGTATAATGACAATTGTGTACAATTTATCGCGTTTGATGGAGTTTTTAAGTTTCAAGTTTAGATTATTATATTATTAGGTAATTTTTCATTTTATCTTTATTTTATTTTATTGAATCATTGAAGGTAAAACAGATATCTATTTCTGTGTTCATGATTGAGTTCTTTAGATATGTTTTGATTCTTCGTATATTGTTAGCAAAATTATTTAGTGCACATAATATAATTGTAAAGCATGCTTTATATACATTCTGGTGCATTTTATTAGTTGAAATTTGTTACATTTTTCGAAATGATTGTTGAATTTTGTCATCTTTTTTCCCGCAACCAATCAATAAATTTCATGATGTTTTATTGGTGATTGGTTGTGGGAAAGTATTGTGAAATTCAACAATCATTCAAGAAAATGTAACAAAATTCTACTAACAACAGGAGCCTCTAAACAAACCAGTTCAAAATATGCATTCATATACATTAGATGCTGTACCATCTGTCCATTTACATATTAAAATGTGTACTAAATGATATAAAACATTTTAAAAACTGAAATTCTACACTTACATCTTAATTGTAAGTTTCATTGTTTACATGAGTGGATTTTAAGGAGTCTACTGCATATATATATACACATATACTAAAATTATCTATCTAAATCCATTTGAATCATTGAAAGTTTTGTTAAGATTTGATCGTATTTCAATCTTTAGAATGCTTTTCTATTACCCGACATAATACCAATAAATTGTCATAAGAAAGTTCCAAAACCTTTAAAAAAATTGCCAACAAACCAAAAAATTCCATGCAAAACACATCCATACACACTATCATAACAAAATCATCAAAATGCACAGGTGGTAAAGCTGTTTAGAAGCTCCTGTTTATAGTAGAATTTTGTTACATTTTCCCGAATGATTGTTGAATTTTGTGATCTTTTTCTCGCAACCAATAAATAAATTTCACGATGTTTTATTGTGATTAAACTATGAATTTTGTTATTTTTTTACATATAAACACAATTGCCGACTCAGCAAGTTTCTGGATTTGTCCATGTTAGTGAAACTTTTTTTTTTTTTTTCATGCAACTGCTGGTCAAATTTTTAATCAATTTTTACAGCCGAATGCAACTATTAAAACATCTGTAGTATTATATTCAAAAAGGTAAATTTCAGCTTTATAAATCCTAATAAAAACTCGACCATTACTTTTTGGTTTAAGAAATTTAAAGTAGCAAAATATACATACGACATATCCAAAGAATTCAATCATGAACACAGAAATACATATGTGTTTCTATGTTCATAAGCTCAATATAACAAAATAAATAAAGATAAAATGAAAAAATACCTAATATTTATAGTAATCCAAACTTTGAAACATGCTGCTTACGATGACTCCCGACTAAAGATCTCTAGAGGCAGGAAATGCCCTCACCTCATTGGCTGAAACAAATCTGTCTGTAGAGAGTAAAAGCCTCTAGCTGATTGGCGGAATGCTCGCGCATGCCTATAAAAGTCAAATTCGCATGAAAAACGAAATACCAGGTTAGCTTTAAATAGATGGATTGCATAAATGGTAAATATGGTAATGTAATATGGTATCCGCATGTAATCTGGTATTGCATGCAAAAACCACTTAAGTCGCTGACTTTATGTCGTTTAACTAATTAATGAACGAAAATTAGAAGGTATTGTTTGAAGAGGAAGGAATACACTGACTTATGTGGTTATAACCCAGATCATGGCTCTAACTTTAAGGAAGCATGTGCGACAAAAAAAGTATATAGTCAAAAAACTGGACTTATGTGGTTTTTGAAATGACCGATTCAATTATTTTGAGCGGTTAATTGTTCTCATAAATACTTTATTAATTACTGATAATTCAAAATGTTCAATTTATTTCAAAATGAGTATTTCATGTCTGCCAAAACAACAAATTATTGAGTCCCACTATTTTCGAAAGCAATTTTCGTCTTATTTAATCTCAAATTTCTGTCATTCAATTAAGCAAATACATTTAACCGAAAAACGTGGCATTGAAAGCTCGGAAATCATGACAGCTATGATGTGTAAACCCTCCTATATATATTTTTAATCACTAAGCAAGAGGGAACAATGACCGGCAGCGAACTTTTCAGCATAATTTAGTACCCACATTTTGTTAGACTGAGAAATTTCAAATAAAATCCATAGATGGAAAAATATTTATTGATTCCTAAACTCGAAGCATCTATCTAGGCAATAAATTTCCCTGCGCGCAATATTTCTTGTATAAATTATTGGCAAGTTTTCATGAGAAAAAATACGTATTTATAGTGTCATACAATAGACCATATTTTGATTAACTGTAATACATTTAAAATAAAATCTATATTGTAAAATATTTATCAATGCATTAACTCGGGGGAAAAAATCTATTTAAACAATCATCTTTTCAACTCGCATTTTTATTTATTTAATTATTTATCTTTTGCATAAAGGATTTTGCATAAAGGATGACAGTTTTCATCTGAAATAATATGTATTTTTATTTATAGTTTGTATTTTTATAGTTGTATTTTTATAGTTGTATTTATAGTTGTATTTTTATTTATAGTTATATATATATATATATATATATATATATAACATACGTTGTAAAATATTTATTGTTGCATAAGTTCGGAAAACCTACCGATGCAATCTTCTTGCCAACTCGCAATTTTCGGGGATAAAATATTGGGAAGTTTTTATCAGAAAGAATTCGCATTTATAATATCATATAGTTGACTATACTTTTTTAGAATTTAATAAATTAAAAATAATCTCTATTGTAAAACATTTATTTATGCAATAACTCGAAAGACTTTCAGGAGAGGGCGGGGCTTCTACTGTTTCAGAGTTAGATTTCAAGGAAAATACTGGTCTGCATATTAGCGAAAAATTTTCGTGTTTTGGATTACTTTATTGTAGTAAGTGATCGTCGTTCTGCTTTCCCCTCTGTAATTTGTACTGTCTAGTAATAACCTTTTAGGATTATGCACCTGGAATATATACAGTGTCTCACAAAAGTGATGGGACACTTGTGCTTTATAAAAAGAAACTGCAATAAAATAAATAAACAAACATGTGCAAAAATTTTTTGGGTGTGTTTCATATTTAGAGTTAGTAACAATTATTACATAACATACATTTTGTCAAAATATTAAAATATTAATTTAGTAAAAATACAATTGTTCAGAACGGAGCAAAAAATGGCTCACATAAGTGATGGGACACTTACTTTTCCATCAAATATTTATCCAAAAATTTTACTTTTTAAAAGGTTTTAATATTTTGTTGGATTTCCTTTTACTTTTAAAACATGATTTAATCTTTTTGGGATGGATTCGACTAATTTTTTTGTGATTTCTGGAGTGATTTTACCCCATTCTTCTTGAAGCACCGATTTTAGTTGTTGTTTTGAAGAAATGGTGTGTTTGCGAATTCTTGATTCCAATTCTTGCCAAATATTCTCTATGGGATTTAAGTCTGGAGATTGTGGTGGTGTTTTTATTATTTCAGGACAGTTATATAGCAGCCAGAGTCTAACGTTCAGAGCAGTGTGCTTGGGGTCATTGTCCTGGTAGAATTTAAAATCGTTATGAAGGTTCAATTTTCGTGCTGAAGATTTCAAATTTTGCTTTAAAATATCAATATACTTGTACTGATCCATTATACTGTCAATAAAAACAAGATTACCAACTCCAGCGGACGACATACACCCCCATACCATAACTCCTCCTCCACCATGTTTTACTGTTGGTACCAAGTTCTGTTTGCGAAATTCTTCCCTGGGTTTTCTCCACACCAAGATTCTACCGTCAGAACCAAATATATTAAATTTACTCTCATCAGCAAATATAACTTTATTCCAGTAATCAGAATTCTTATTTATGTTGGATTTTGCGAAAGCTAGTCTGAGTTTTCTATTCTTTTCACTTACGAAGAATTTTTTCCTGGCTACTCTACCGTGATATCCAGCAGATCGAATTACCCTTCTAATAGTCTCAGGATTAACAATTATTCCATATAATGCTTGTAAATCAGCAGCAACTTTTGAAGCACTAATTCTTGGATTTTTTTTAATATTTCGAACGATAATTCGCTTTATTCCATTGGATAGCTTTGATGGTCGGCCAGGTCTTCTTTTATCCTGAATCATATGATTCTTTTTATATCGTTTAATGATATTGAAAACTGTTGAACGACTCAAGTTAACTGTTTCAGCAGTTTTTCTAATAGATTTTCCACGTTCAATATGCAAATGAATAACTAATTTTCGAATTTCAGGCGAAGTTTCTTTTCGTTTAGCATTCATGGCTACACAGAGCTAAAAAACACAAAAATTCCAAAACAAACTGGAGAGAAATACTGCAGACGATTTTATCAATTATTGCCAATTGCTTTTAAGTAAAAATAAAACCCCAAAAAATATTTTTATTGCTTATTTCAGGCGATTTTTGTTGCATATATAATGGTGTCCCATCACTTATGTGAGCTATTTTTTGCTCCGTTCTAAACATTTGTATTTTTATTAAATTAATATTTTAATATTTTGACAAAATGTATGTCATGTAATAATCTTTACTAAATTTAAGTATGAAACACACCCACAAAAAAATGTGTACATGTTTTTTTAATTTATTTGATTAGTTTCCTTTTGTAAAGCACAAGTGTCCCATCACTTATGTGAGACACTGTATGTCTATATCTGTAACACTATTATATTATAATTTGTGATTGGATATATAATGCAACTTGTATGGTACTAGTCAGGCTAGAAATACATGGAACATGGCCCTTTATGATCTAATACTGTTTTTTCCCCCATTTTACTATCAATGCTAATTCTGATCAAGAATTCTTTTTTAAGTAGTAATTTCTTAGTACAAAAAACTGAATGAATACTTAGAAAATTTATAAAAAATACCTTCGTAATATTTTTACTCTCATACCATAAATAATATAATATAACATATATTAGTATTATAAGCTAAATTTTACATTATTCTCTTTTTATGTCATTGAGATGTCGAGATTACAAGCCCGCGCCCGCATGCGTGGTGCTTGTAGTATATGAAGTATTCACTTATTACGAAGTCGTCGCGCAGTACGTCTCTCGTACACCCGCTGCGACGACCGATTCGTTCATATAATCAAAACTGTACGTTTCTTGAGTGAGTTAATACGCGACCCCCGTTTTGCACCAATCGCCGTGTAAAAATGATCCATTCTATGTAGCGTTTTAAACGTCATGCACCGGCCGTGTATAACATAGGTCGCGGTTAATAAACGTTTAATCAATCGGAGCTGATTAAAACTCACTTATTTCAATATTTTCTATTCTACAAAAGATTCAGAAATTCATCTCATAAACGAATATGAAGTAAAATATCTCATGTTATATATACATCACAAACAATGTTTTTCAATGTTAATGAAACAAAAACGGAACTATTTGTCTCATCACTAGGCACATGTAGCTATTACCATTTTTTATATATTGCGAATATGATTTTAACTATTTTGTATATTATGGATATGTTTGCTATTAACAATCTGATAAATAATTTTTGAAGTAAGTGGGTGTAGGAAATAAATAAAAGTAAAACGCTTGTTTGGTAACACATTAAAACTGAATTATTTCATTTTTTTTATTTTCTAGTAATAACAAAAAATGATTTAAAAAAAAAGCTCATGGAAGATGAGGTAAAATAACTGATACTCAGTAAATAAACATACATCATACAGAATTCTATCGATACATATATATATATATATATATAACAATGTGTAGGTGTCTGTTTCTGATACAAATCTACAATTTTTGCCCGATGTCGATGTCTACGAAACTTGATATACACATATATCAGAAAAAGAGTAACGTTACTTGCTACATAAAAAATTTCTCACACCACATTTTACCCCTTTTTCCTACAATCTGACATATTGTGCATTAGTTTTTGAGATATAGCTATCACGAAAATCGCGAAAAATGCAGCATAGCAGTGCCACATTTTATATGATTTACACGAAAATCTAATAAGCCCGATCTTATGTCAAGGTCTAACAGAATATGAAGTATGATGAAATTCCGTGCATTAATTCATGAGATAGAGCTTTTGGGGACATCGTGAAAAATGCAGCATACCAGCACCACCTGTTAGGCGATTTACACCAAAATCTAATAAGCTCCACTACATATCAAGGCCTAACTTAATCTAAAGTTTGATTAAAATCCGTTAATTATTTCTTGAGATAGAGCTATCGCGGATATCGTGAAGAGAGCTGTTGGACGATTTACACCAAAAACTAATCAGCACCAATTTATATCAAGGTCTAACTGAACCTAAAATTTTATGAAATTCCGTGCATTAGTTCTTGAAATAAAGCGCCCACAAGATTTTTTTCACATACAGACAGACAGACTTTATCTAAAAACAGTCAAATCGTGTTCAGGACAGTCTAAAACGTATAAATCCTTCGAAACCCGGAAGTCGAAAAATTTTACGAATACAATATTTTTTTCTTGTACAGATAGAAGAAAGTAAATATGTGTATTACATACCTCTATAAGCCTATCCTCAAAGTATTGTATAGTTTCTAAATTTTCGTGATGGAGAATTTCCTTTGTTTCATGTATATATATTAATAATTACTTCTTCAAAAGTTTTCAGTGTAAAATTCGTCTAATCCTGATTAAGTCCAAAAACTCTGTATAACAACTTAATATTTTTTAAGAAAACATTTTCATGTCTAACGTACCCAATTAAACTTCCAAGAGAAGAAGGAGGAGAAAAACTCTATTATCACGGCCCCTCCCATGGTTGTCTCACTAATTCGATAATTCTGTAGGTTTTAGAATTTTAAATTATCTACAAAGTGCTTTTTTCAACAAATTTTTAACAAAAATGTGTGTTTTATTTAATCACAGAAATCCATACATTGAAAAATATTTATTGATTCCTAAACTCGAAACATCTATCTAGGCAATCAATTTCCCAACGCACAATATTTCTTGTATAAAACATTGGCAAGTTGCCATCAGAAAAAATACGTATTTATAGTGTCATACAGTAGACCCTATTTTGATTAACTGTAATAAATTTAAAATAAAATCTATATTGTAAAATATTTATCAATGCATAAACTTGAAAAATAAAAGAAAGAAATCTATTTAGAAAATTCTCTTTTCAAGTCGCATTTTTATTTATTTATTTATTTATTTATCTTTTGCATAAAGGATTAAAAAGTTTAAATCTGAAAGAATATGTATTTTTATCATTTAGTTTGCCAAATTTTCTTAGATTGTTAGAATATATATATATATATATATGTATATATAAAACATATACATTGTAAAATATTTATTGTTGCGTAAGTTCGAAAGCCTACCGAAGCTATCGACTTGCGAACTCGCAATTTTTCGGGGATAAAATATTGGGAAGTTTTTATCAGAAAGAATACGCATTTATAATATCATATAGTTGACTATACTTTTTTAGAATTTAATAAATTTAAAATAATCTCTATTGTAAAACATTTATTTATGCAATAACTGGAAAGACTTTCAGGAGATGGCGGGGCTTTATATATATATATATATATACCGCTAACCAGGCACCTACCTGCCGGCTTGATGAGTTAGTACCTGGTAGCGAGGCGGAAATCGCCTGATCACAGCATGGCTGTGATCAGGCGATTTCCGCCTGATCGGAGCTGCTTAAAACTCGGAGCTTTTTAATCGGAGCTGCTTAAAACTCGCTTATTTCAATATTTTCTACTCTAAAAAAGATTCAGAAATTCATCTCATAAAGGAATATGAAGCACAATATCTCATGTATATACATCACAAACAATGTTTTTCAATGGATAATGAAACGGAACTATTTCTCTCATCACTACGCACATATAGCTATTACCATTTTTTATACATTGCGATTATGTTTTAAACTATTTTGTATGTTATGGATATGTATTAATCTGATAAATAATTTTTGAAGTAAGTGGGTGTAGGAAATAAATAAAAGTAAAACGCTTGTTTGGTAACACATTAAAACTGAATTATTTCAATATTTTATTTTCTAGTAATAACAAAAAATTATTTAAAAAATACAGATCATGATATCTTGCAATGGAAGATGAAGCAAAATAACTGATATTTAGTAAATAAACATTCATCATACACAATGCTATCGATATATATATATATATATATATATATATATATATATATATATATATATATATATATATATATATATATATATAACAATGTGTAGGTGTATGTTTTTTATACAAATCTACAATATTTGTCCGATGTGGATGTCCATGAAACTTGATATACACATGCTTTAGAGAAAGAGTAATGTTACTTTTTACATTAAAATTTTCTCACACCACATTTTACCTCTTTTTCCAACAATATGACATAATTTATCTGTATGCTTTTTTTAAAAAAATAATTTTTTCTCTCTCCTGTTTCCAGAAATACATAAATTAAATTAAAACCTACGTGTAAGGACATTGTTTTTATAACTCAATAAAAATTAAGGCTCACTCACAATGTTCTCGCACCCGAAAATAATGTCTTTCTGAGCAGATATAGTTCGCAATTTTGGTATAGAAAATTTATTAATATTACTACCATTATATTTAGCTTTTAAACACAGTAATTTTGCTTTTCAATTTGCTTAAAATCGTTGATCTATTCATTTTTTAACTGTAACTTTCAACTGGCACAATAGATACATTTGCTATTTACAACGTTTTGTTAACACGTTGAAAAATGTTCTTGAAAGGGTACGTTTTGATTCTTTATATTTTATTTTGTTTCATAATTTTTCAATAAATCTCTTCATGCATATTCATAATGTTCCATTACACCTACTATCTTTGGATATTTAATATCTGTTCATTTTTGACAATTTTCTTTAATTGTTTGATCGTAACTGATCGGGCAATTTGATTGAATAAAATTTTGCTCAGGTCTGTTTTTTCAAACAGAAATCAATCACGTTTTACTTATATTTGTGGAATATTGCCCTTGATAAAGTGTCCACGATACAAGTTTCAATTTGCTTCTTGTCATTTTTTTTGCCGGATGCACATTGGATATTTTCTTCATATAACTTTATTTTTTCTATTTGTTTCATTTTCTCACATTTTTGGATATATATCTTTGTATTTTATTATATTTATCGGTTATATAATTATAATATTTTCCCAGATTTTAAAATTTCAGGTTTCATTATAGGTTTAATAATGATATGTGATATTCTTTTATTTTTATAAAATCTTTCTGCCAATTTCATTATGTACCGATATTACTATTTAAAATAATAGTAATAATAATAATAATAATAATTTCATATAATAATGAGCGTACTGTGTGAGAAATTAATGTGTGCTGATTTTTTTTTTTTTTTTTTTTTTTTTTTTTTTATGTTGAAAAAAGTATTTTGGTTCGCATGTAAACGTTTATAAAGAAATTATACTTAATAGAATTAAAAAATATGTTGCATATGAATTGTTAAATAATATAAAACCTATAATTATTTTCATAGATATTGTTGAAAATAAGTTTTAAAAGATGGTGAGAAATGCGAATATAATTACTTTTTTCTGCATCTTTTATAGCAATTCGCACCGAATAAATTCTATTTGTTTATTCAAATTGCATTGAATAAAATAAAAATATTGTATATTATGTTTATTTAATTCAATCAAAGTCACAATGTTTTAACAGAGTACTTTTGTTTAATAAAAGTAATAACTTTAAAACGGCTCGAACGCTTCAGAACTTGTTAATTGTGATATCATGTAATCACTAGTATGAGTAGAACGCCCTGTGTAAGTGTTTTGTAAATAACAGTAGCTAATTAATCTAAAACAGATATAGAAGCACTTAGGGTTGATTAGGGTTGATTATTGACGGCCAATTATCTACACTAGGGATATAGGCCCGGGGGGAGTGCCCTTCGTGGGGGTCTTTCTAAGGGAACCTAATCCGTATTTACGCATGGATAAATCCACGGCTCGAAGAAAACCACGAAAACTCCGAACGATTAGGCCGACGGGCGCGATTGGGATCGAACCCAGCACCTCCCGTCTGCCAGCTTCGAGAGCACAACCTCTCAGCCACTGGTGGGGCATAGAAGCACTTAGACTTGGAGTGTCATATGTATTCACTTAAAAAGGGAAATTTGAATTACTCATTATATTAGTTAAATTTATTATTTTTAAATTAGGTAAATTGTCTATAAATTTATATGTTTATACTAACTTAAAAAAAAAAAAAATATTTCATTTTAAAACTCAATTAACATTTAATTAATGTATGAACATAATATGTGATTTCTACGCAAAATGCACGTAATTCAGATAATCATCTGCACATGTAACGACATGTTTGTGTTATAAACTATAGAAACAAACTGGGAGCAATTTTTTATACCAACATAGACAGAGAAATAGCATTTAGTGTGTTGCATTTTTTTTTAAAATCTCGAATGTTTATTTGAGAGATATAATATAAACTATGAATCGCGAAAAATAAATAAATAAATAAAATAAAAAAAGCACTAGCTTACTATCTTGCTTTTTAGAATTATCTAGTTCCCACGTAGTCAGGATGTACTGTTTTTATTTTCTTCTATCTATAGTAGAAGAAAGTATATTGTAAACAAAAAAATTCCGACTTCCGGTTTTCGACGGATTTAGACGTTTTAGGGCGTCAGAAATTCGGAAAAACATGTTTTTTTTTTTTTTGTTTGTTTGTTTAAATAAAATGTCTGTCTGTCTGCGTGTGTGTCCTCTTTGTATCATCGAAAAGTGTATGAAGTTATGCATAGAATTGAACCTAATTTCAAACATACGTTTTGGATTATGACCAACAGGCCCCAGTTGAATTTGGTGATACTCAGCCAAAAATTACACGCACTGTGATAGCGATTTTTGAGACATATTCATTATTTTATCATCGGAAAGTGTATGAAGTTATGCATAGAATTGAGCTAAACTTCATACATATATATGAAAGGGTTAGAATGACAGTGGAGTAAGTCAAAAATTTGAAAAATCTAGATAACCATATTTTCATTAAACGTATATTAATTTCTATTCAGTGTGACAGTCAAATAAGTCATAGTTCACTTACGGAGTCGCTAGTTGGCAAAACAAGTTGGACCACTTAATGCGACAAGTTTCAGAAAACTTTTCATTTCTCAAATTACTAAATATTGACATACTCCACTAATCCTCTCATATATGTTTTTGACTATGGACATTAGGTTCTAGTGGAAAATTGGAATAATCCCACAGAAGGTGCGCTGTAATAGCGATTTTCTCGATTTTTTGCAGTTTAAGTAAAGAATTTGTGAATATTTTTAGACGGAATTTTACCTTTAAGATGCAATGTTAAATTAAAATTTTTAGAAAATCGGCCTGAAGATGGCGCTGTGATAGCAAATTTCGGGGTGGGCGTGGTAGTTGTTGATAAAAGATTTTATTAAATTACCTAATGGTCCAATCTAACTTTAATTTGCAAATTTGTCATCAGCAAAAATTTTCCCGTGTTTTGATATATTAACTGTTGATTAGACTTCATTACGAAATTTTTTCCTCCCCTCCACGCCAAGGTTTGAAAAAATTATTGACAAAAAGCTTCAAGTATAATAAAAAAATAAATAACAGATATGTCATCTACTCCTTTTTTGTTTCTAAAATGCATGATTAAAAAAAGTATGCTTTTTGAAGCATTAACATGTGTGCGATAGAAGAAAGTTTTGGGATTGGCACATCCGACTATTTTAGTATAGTACTTTGATTTGATTTTCTTGGCTAATTATATCGTTCTGGAAATGTTTACAATAATTTATTTTGCTGGAAACTTGCTAAATAAAGTTTGATTTTAAGTATATAATGCATTTATTTAACTGTATTTTTATACGATAGAGCGTTACACAGTTTCAACACAAACTTCTTTTATCATTTCAATTTTGTGTACTTTTATATGTTAAAAAAAAGTGGGAGGATTTATATTATTTCAATATAATCTTCTTTTATTCTTACACTCACTTTCTTATCGTTGAAGTCACGTTTCTATACATGTTGATTGCTTTTCTTGTCATTTACTGCTGCAATGGCATTATATTTGTGTCCTTTTTCACCAATAAATTTTTATGTTTAAAACCTTTTATTTATAGATTTGAAGTATTTTCATGTACTCCATTTTCCATTAATTGTTTCATTAAGCCTAACATGGCAGCAAACCTAACCGCTATACTGCGGAGGTAGCGGTCTAACACAACTCCTTAGTAAGATGCTCTATTCTGTGCTTTGGCGTCAAAAATCAAAGCTAATGAGGGAGGGCTATGCTGAAGCTGTTCCCATTAAAAAACAAAACAAAACAAAAAAAACATAATTAATATAGTACTTTTTGATAAACTGAATAAAAGAAAGGTGATAAACAGGCTAAACAAGCCGTTCTGGCTCCAATGTGTTCCCATGTGGGAATAACGATGGAGGCCGATGCGAAAACTCATATAAATAGTAGCCCTAGCCATAAGCTACGTAATATAAATATCAGTTCAAAAATGTAGCAATACAGAGTGGGCGGAGAATCTTCTCCTTTCGTGTTAAACAGCGACGTAAATTGTTTGAAGTACAGTTACTCAGAAATACTTCAAATAATAAATACTCATATACGGTAATAAATGGAATTCACATTAATTTTAGGAACCCTGTATAAGAATACTAGCTAATACACGTACTAAATTACACACTACAACTTGATTCAGCTTGGGAACTCTTAATATCAACGGATACGCATTTAATCTTTCTACCCTGTTGAAATTTTACTAAACCTCATTAAAAACATTTCACTCCAGAATTATTATTTAAAACTATATGACTTAGTTTTCCGTGGCTTTTATTCGACTTACTTTAAGAAAAAATTTCTGGTTCGAATCGAAGGAAATAAATCATAGAAATGGTTCGATTCGACCCATTCAGGGTAGTAAGGTTAAAAGACACCCCCAAATACAATAATGTATAAGTATCTGAATACTTCTATTACGCCTGTATAAAGTTTACAACCATAAAAACATTTTTTATACTTGAAGGTAATTTATTGAACGTTTTAATAATATTTCGAATTTTCTATCTTTTTTGAAATATAAAAATTTTAAAAGGATTCTAGTCCCGAATCGAAATCGCAAGACAACTAGAAAAAAAAAAAAAAAAAAAAAAAAAAAAAACCTTTGAAAACATATTTTTTGTTTTATGTATCGCTTCTTAAAAGTATTTTTAATGGGTAGTGGTAATAACGCAAGATTGAACTGCCTCTTTACTGGATGAAATTTTCATATTCCAGGTTCAGCATCCTCCTATTATTATATCCCCTAGCCCATCCCTTTGCTCGCAAATAAAATTTGCCTGCAAAAATCGTATTATATATGTTTTTTGTTTTAAAGAAAATTTAATTTTAAAGAAATGAATTTTAATTGCTTATTTCACGCCAAAAGCGAGTTATGACGCCAAATAGGATGCGACGACGAATCCACACCACTACTCACTCACGCACAGCCGACGACTATGATATTCGCCCAGGGTTGCCGGGAAAAATTCTATGATGTCGAATAAAGCCAATTACGCGCCCTTAAACATGCAATTATAATGTTGTATTTTTTTCAAAATAAAACTCGTAAGTTCTTGAAGGAATTTTTAAATTTTCAATATTTTATTCTTATTATTAAATAATTTGCATTTTAAAGTACTTAAAAAAAAAAAAAAAAAAAAAAAAAAAAAAAAAACTTCTACGTTAATAGATTTCAAAATTCAGAAAGTTATGCTGCTGTAAAATCAATAAATAACTACGTGTAACTTTGGCTTGCAGTGCTAAAAATCGCACCAGGTGTCAATGCGAGGTGCGAGCTTCACCAAAAAAGTGGTTCCCTTGTGAGTAGCTCCGCCAGAAATTATCTTTTTTCTCACCTTTTCTTCATTTTACATTTATATTTGTAAATGTTTTAGAATATAGCAAAGACCGAGTGTATTACGAATAAAATTGTATATCTGTACATATTTATGTGGATACAAAATGCACAGTTTAGAAACGCATGTGATATAATAACATACGACGAATAGCCGATTTTGTTTTCATTATTGTTATTATTATTATTAAGTATCATTTTTATTTGTCACATTACTTACTGTAATATTATCACAAAAAGTTATTAAATATAAATTTTTAATTAGATCTGCAACATATTCTGTTTTCATAAAATTCGATGCAGCATATTTAAAAATAGAGGCTTTTTCACCCCTTGCCTGTGGAATATATTTGAGAAAAACGTGCGAACCACTTGCCTGTTACGCCCGAACGCAGTTCGGGAAACGTAAATGCGCCAATTTTGGAATGCCCTATCTGAATTCGGGCAAGAGAAAAATCGGTGTTTCAATTCCATGAAGCCCGAACTCAGTTCGTCTAATGCATAATATGTAATTTACCATTTTCCCAATAGATGGCGATACTTTCCCGCGAAAAGTTCGGCAGTTTCGCGCCATCTGTCGGATTTTTGTAATTTTGCAGTTCTTCCTAAATTTCATTCAAACTACATTATGTTTGACAGGCAGTTATATAATTTTTTCGCATGTTAAAAGTTTCTTTGCATTATTTTTAAGCATTGGAGCGATTTTTCTCTTGCCCGAACTCAGGTCGGGCATTCCAAAATTGGCACATTTGCGTTGCCCGAACTGCATTCGGACTTCACAGACAAGGGCTTAATATATTAATAAATTTAATAATTAATTAATTAATTAATTAATTTATATCTTATATTCATTTAATTTCTACAGGCAGTTGTCGAGGGGAAATTTATTGTTGGATAAATAACATCTAAGAAAAAAAAATGGTCCAAAAGCATGTAGAGCCCATTTTTATCTGGCCTTATAGGTGACTTTATCCAACACATTGCTAACCACGAAAAACTCCAATCTTGTATGTTTGAATGCAGAATTGAAAGTTAAAGGGAAAAAACAAAACAAAAAAAACTAGAGACCATTTAGTTATGTGACTGATAAATATTGAAATTTAGCAACGTGTAGAACCGTATACATTCGCGACCTATGTTATACATGGCTAGTGCATGACATTTAAAACTTCACATGAAGTGGATCATTTTTACACGGCGATTGGTGCAAAACGGTGGGCACCACACTCAGGCTCTGACTATCGCACGGGCGCCTGGGGCCCGTGCCCTGTGCACGAAATTTCTGAGGGGCACAAAAATTTTCATAATTTCATCTAAATTTCCATTTAAAAAAACATAATTGTGCCAACGTTTTTATTTCTTTTAGGACTGTGTTTGCACTCAGTATCAGTTTAGTTTTATCATTTAATATCAATAACATCATTAATAAGTAGACTTCTTATCATTATTTTCTATTAAATGGTGTACTGTATTTTCCAAGTCATTCAATTTTATCATATTGCACATTTATTCCAAAAGTGACACAACCGAAAAAAATGTGACATTTGAGATATTAATACGATGAAATGACTAAAACACATCTCAATCTATGTTTAAAAGCACATTTCAATAAATAATAGAAAAAATATTTTATTTTCATTCCTAGAACCATTTTTTAATCTTCCAGAAAATGTAATTTTTTGAGTTGATATTTTTCGAATAAGCGTGCAATTTGTAAAAACACTAGTATCAGTAAATCAACCAATCTAAGGGGGGCACAAAAAATTGAAAGTGCCCTGGGAACAAAAACTTGCTAGTCGGGCCCTGACCACACTTTGCCCCAATCGCCGCGCCGTGTAAAAATGATCCACTTCATGTGACATTTTAAACGTCATGCACCGGGCGTGTATAACGTAGGTCGCGATATATTAAGTATGTTTTTAACTGCTTGATAAAACTTCGACGTAATACTCTAAAAAATATTAAAAAGTGGGATAAAAGTTCCTCTTCTTCCAAAGAAAACACTTGTAAATACAAAAATCTGCTGTGGTGGAATAGAATATTGCAGGATTGTAATTTATTTCTATGATAATTTTGTTTTGAAGTGTTTAGTAGTGGATACGGTAAATGAAACGGTAACAGTAACAAACTGTTACGGTCACAAATCTGAAATTTGTTACCGGCATGAAAAGAGCGATACAACAGAAACACTTGTGACCGTCACAAATGCAGAGAGCGGCGTCACAAAGTTGTTACGGCTTATTCGATTATTTTCAACGATACGCTTCAATGATTGGTTCAGAAGTATTATAATGGCGGATTCGCGGATGTTGAAAAGCTCGGCAAATATGGAGATATTTCCATTTTTTTTAGATTTTCACCGATACAATTTATTTTTAATAATATTGAAATAACATATGCGAGATTTAACGCTAAATTTTTGGTAGAATTCTAATCTAATATCAAATAAAAGTTCTTTAGCGTAATATTTATTTATATTTTATGTTATATCAGTTTGTTGTCAATTCCTTATTTATTCTTTATCTACGATATATTTTTCTTCAATCCTCCCCCTCCCCCAAAATTTATTTAAAAAATGAATTTGTCGATTACTGTGACCTTTTTGTCCCCTATTATTTCTAATCAGTATTTCTTAAAATTAATGTTTAAATAAATTTGTGCTTTGTAACAAAATTGCACCTGATTAATTAGCAAAAAAAAAAAAAAAAAAAAAAAAAAAAAAACACTTTTTATCTTTCCAAACTTTTATATATACAATTTCCTTTAATTTTATATTAATCTCATTTATATGGCCCCTTTTATTATTTATGATTGCAATATGTCTGTGTCATCTACATAAGATGTGTTGCATATTTAAAATGCCCCCCTCCCCCCCTCCTTCCTGGTTCTTTTATATACTAAATCTTCTACTGTTATGTGACTACTGGAATCTATTTTACTGTTGCTGCTATTTGTGTTGGCCTGTTGGAATGCGTTTAGGAGGCTAGAAAGGTTTATAATCAATCTTCGGTCTCTTAAATGCATACTTGCAGGCTAAATCACATTCTGAATTTTAAAAAAGCTGCTCATGACTCGTGCACACTGAAACTTGTCAAAAGTAAGTAATTTTCTTTCTTTTTTTTAAAAAATGATTAATGTGTTTCTATAAAATTTTATTTCTTACTCTAAAATAGAAATTGTATTTTCTTTCTTTTTTTTCACAGTGTTATGCTGTAAAAACTGTTTCTTCATATTTTTGTACTTTGAATTACAAATATCAAATTTAAAAATAAGATAAACAAAACATAAGCATGCATCTTAAAGGATTTTTTAATTTAATTTATAGTTATATTTATTATATTACAGATTTTTTTTTTTAATATATTAATTTGGCTACATTTTTTAACTTTTTCAACATTAATATATAATAAATTTCAGTCATATTTTCCATTGTAAATCAAAACACCCAAAAATTCATTAATGTTCATGAAAATGTTAGTAGTAAGCAGAAAAACCCTACATTAATAAACTGAAACACTCTACACATTGTAATATATATAGTTTTTTTCTGTATGTGTGTTTGTTAGAACCAAAACTTCACGAAAGCTAACTAAAAAAACAAAATATCGAGATTACAGATAAAAAAATTTTACATCATAAGATTTATGATCAGGGTTGTGAAATCACACCAATTTATTCATTAGTGGCAAGTAGATTTTTTTTAATGAGGATAGCGGATTTCTAGCTAGTCTTTTAAAAACTAAAGGTATAGAAAATATATCAAGTTATATTTCGTGTTTCTCCCAACTGCCGTAATGTGAACATGGCATTTTGTTTTGTTATACCTTAAACCTTCCCCTTTTATGTATTTTTTCTTAATTTTGAACAAAAAATATATATAAATGTATTGTAGAAATGAATTATTTTTGGAGTCGTGTAAATTTTGCCACACCAATTTCATTGCGTATTGCATCTTGCTTCTTGCTCAGGGTTGGTATTTTTGCCAGCAAAAACTGGAAAAAAACAGGGCAAAAATGGCAAATTCTTATATATGTCTATATCTGTAACTCTGTTATATTATAGTTTGTGATTGGATATATAATGCAATTTGTATGTTACTAGTCAGGCTAGAAATACATGGAACATGGTCTTTTATGATCTAATGCTGTTTTTTCCCCCATTTTACTATCAAAGTAATAAGCAATGCTACTTCTGATCAAGAATTCTTTTTTAAGTAGTAAGTTCTCGGTACAAAAAATTGAATTGATACTTAAATTACAAAGATTACTTTCTTAATATTTTTACTTTCATACCATAAATAATATACAGTAATATTTGTTAGTAATATAAACCAAAATCTCATCTTTATCTGCTTATGACATTGAGTTGTCCGGATTACATGCCCGTGCTCGCATGCGTGGTGCATGTAGTAGGAAATGAATAAATATGACCCGAAGTACTGACATCCGTCAGGAGATAAACTCTTTGCAGGATTGCTTCCTCAGAAAATACCAACTGGGAGAGGTGTGTGAGAGTAAGAGCAGACTGCAAACAAAGAAATTCCAGGTATAGTGTATAGAATCTTTGCTGCAAACTTGGCGCGATTAGCATTCGATTGCAGCTCTCAATTTTTACTATGGCTTCTATTCGACAACGCGAATACAGTAGAATTTAATAATAGAATAAATAGAGAAATGTATTGGCAGAAACTATCACATTTTAAATCAAATCTTTATAATATGTTTTTTTATAGGCATTAAGACTGTTCTCAAATCCAAAAGAGCTACTTTCTGACACATTTTTTAATTCATTTTTGTTCGAAAACGCATGAAATTGGCAGGTGATGTTATTCAGAGACTAGGTAATCGAAAGACGCTTTTTCATTTTTTGATAAACGCAGAAGATCTTCCAGAAAATTCTGTGAAAGTCGACGTTTTGAATCGAATTTAACACACGGCAGCACGAGAAAAGTTAAAAACGTATCGTCACGTGACAAGAATCGCTTTTAACTCGACAAGTAATTCATTTATTGAAAAAAAATGAAAAACTCATTTCGATTCCAAATCGCTTCAACAGTCAAACCTTCCACTTTTATGCCTTTGCCTTTAAAAATGAGTCAAAAAATGTGTCAGAAAGTTTCGTGTTGTTGAGATGGTCATTTCAGAACTACCTTAAACGATTAAACAATGTGAATCATCATTATAACTGCCCGACTGAAGCAAGTTCTTCTGGCCGAAACAGAACTGAAACTGTAATTTCGGTCCTTTCTCGAGGTTTGCTTTTCAAAAGAAAATGAAACTCTCACGTGTTAATGTAAAATTATTAACACACACGTGCACAAAAATATTATTAATTAACTACAAACACACATCCTATCTATAAAGACACTTTTATTTTTGCATTATGCACGTATGTGTATGTGTTTCTCTCTATTCTAAAATAAAATAACGAACGTACGATAGATTTTCCTAGGATTCGCAGACAGACAGTCACAAAAAATCTTTCTTTATTGGTATAAATGCTCGTAATTAGAAAATACTCTCTTTCAAGGGCAAAAACCAAATGGCCTTTTTTAATTTCCGATAAAGGCAAATGATCTTTCAGAAAATACTGTCAAAGTTTGAATTTTGAGCCGATTTTCGGGACTCGATAGCTTGAGAACGGTGGTCATGACACAGCAATCGATTATAATTTAAGATGTAATATACATTATGCTTTATGACTATATGATAATACTATGCCTTAAGACTAGATGCTCAAGCTCTACGTAGCTACTTTCTGATCCATGCCTGAATTAATTTTTATTCGCAAAAGCATGACACTTTCAAATTTCCTTATTAAGAAGCTATAGAATCAAACAGCGTTTTTCATTTTCTGACAAAAGCATACGATCTTTCAGAAAATGCTATCAAAATTGACGTTTTGAATCAAATTTCTGTATGCAATAACCCCAAAAAGTTGTCATGAGAGAACAATTATTTATAACTCAATATTTAATACATTTATCGAAAATTGAAAAACGCTATCAATCATACGCTATCATGAAAAATCATACCTTATTTTGAGAAGAAAAAACTCCGGGAATGTTTACCGTCCAAATGACAGTAAGGGTGTCGTTTTTCGATTGAGGGGCAAGAAAGGCATATTTTTGGAGGAGGGGCAAGAAGGGTGTTATTTTTCAAATCAAAATGTCAAGAAGGGTGCAGCACCCTCTTGAAATCGCAAACGGAAACTCTAAATAAAAGTGTAGTGATAGCTTAACAATGCAAAAATTTTTTTAAAAAATGCGTAATTATTTTTTATTATGTTTGTTAGTGTAATTCTTATTTTTCATATTTTAGCCCTGGGAAGAGCTTAGTTTTTAAAGGGACCATTTTTTAGTGCTCAAAAGGACTGTTTTCTTTTGCTTTTTTTTTTTTTTTTTTTTTATTTGTTTATGAAAATGAATTCCACTAATCTAAAGGTCAGATGTCATCGAAATCACTTCCACTATCATCATTTGATGTTTCATCAGTGTCAGTAGCAGATTCATTATCATCCACCTCAATTATTATCTTATCCAGGAGATCTTCTATAAGTCTGTAATTTTCCCAATACTCATTTTCGTTCTCAATATGTTTGCAATGGTTTGCCGACTCACTTGCAGAAATTTTTGAGAATGCCTCGTTAAGTAATGACTGCAACTTTCCCAAACTTAAATCGCCAGTTACGTTTTTATCTCTTATATAATTTTTAATAGATGACCAAAATGACTTGGGAAATTGGTATTTTCAAAGATTTTGCAGCTGCCTCTGCCTTAAAGAAATTAGACGCGTTATTTATTATTTCACGTGCTTGAGAAAGCAATGTTTTTCCTTTTTTAAATGTGGATGTCATTTCAGAATTAGAATATCTGCCAGTAGTATTTAATCATAGACGACAATCAATGATTAAAGGTTTAATCAACGATAAAAAATATAAAAGCAAACACACAATAATCAGAAGAGAACACACAAAAAAAAAAAAAAAAAAAAAAAAAAACATCTGTCAATGACAAAAGCTTATAGCAGACTGCTATCTTCTTCTCTCCTCTTTTTCGCGCCTAAAGCTACAAACAAAGCCAACAATACTTCTGACCACCCGAAAACTAAGTGGACGAGTCCGTTTCTATAGTGACCACAGGGAGAAACAATTTTCTCAGAGTTTTTCTCCTGACGGTATGTCAGTATGTCTCTTGTATGCCCGCTGCGACGAAGTGTTCATGCTCATGTAATCAAAACATTATGTTGCTGGAGTTAGAGTTAATAAACATTTAATCAACCGGAGCTGATTAAAACTCACTTATTTCAATATTTTCTATTCTACAAAAGATTCAGAAATTCATCTCATAAACAAATATGAAGTAAAATATCTCATATTATATATATACATGACAAACAATGTTTTTCAATGATAATGAAACAAAAACAGAACTATTTTTCTCATCACTAGCTATCATGTAGCTATTGCCATTTTTTATACCTTGCGAATATGATTTTAACTATTTTGTATGTTATGGATATGCTTGCTATTATCAATCTGATCAATAATTTTTGAAGTAAGTGGGTGTAGGAAATAAATAAAAGTAGAACGCTTGTTTGGTAACACATTATAACTGAATTATTTCATTTTTTTTAATTTTCTAGTAATAACAAAAAATGATTTAGAAAATAAAGCTCATGGAAGATGAGGGAAAATAACTGATACTTAGTAAATAAACATACATCATACAGAATGCTATTGATTCATATATATATATATATAACAATGTGTAAGTTCCAGTTTCTGATACAAATCTGCAATTTTTATCCGATGTCGATGTCCACGAAACTTGATATACACATGTGTCAGAAAAAGAGTAACGTTACTTGCTACATTAAAAATTTCTCACACCACATTTTACCCCTTTTTCCAACAATCTGATATAATGTGCATTAGTTTTTGAGATATAGCTATCACGAAAATCGTGAAAAATGCAGCATAGCAGTGCCAAATGTTATATGATTTACACGAAAATCTAATCAGCACGAACTTATGTCAAGGTCTAACAGAATATGCAGTTTGATGAAATTCCGTGCATTAGTTCTTGAGATAGAGCTTTTTGGGACGTCGTGAAAAATGCAGCATATTAGCGCCACCTGTTGGGCGATTTACACCAAAATCTAATAAGCACCACTACATATCAAGGCCTAACTTATTCTAAAGTTTGATTAAAATCCGTGCATTAGTTCTTGAGATAGAGCTATCGCGGTTATCGTGAAGAGAGCTGTTGGGCGTTTTACACCAAAAACTAATCAGCACCAATTTATATCAAGGTCTATCTGAACTTAAAATTTTATGAAATTCCGTGCAGTAGTTCTTGAGATAAAGCGCCCACAAATTTTTTTTTTCACATACAGACAGACAGACTTTATCCAAAAACAGTCAAATCGTGTTCAGGACAGTCTAAAACGTATAAATCCTTCGAAACCCGGAAGTCGAAAAATTTTACGAATCCAATATGTTTTTCTTGTATAGATAGAAGAAATTAAAAATGCGTATTACATACCTCTATAAGCCTATTCTCAATGTTTTGTATATTTTTCAAATTTTCTTGTTGGACAATTTCCTTTGTTTAATGTACATATATTAATAATTACTTCTTCAAAAGTTTTCTGTGTAAAATTCGTCTAATCCTGATTAAGTCCAAAAACTCTGTATAACAACTTAATATTTAAAAAAAAAAACATTTTCAGGTCTAACATACCCAATTAAGCTTCCAAGGCAGGAAGGAGAAGAGGTACTCTGTTATCATAGCCCCTCCCACGGGTGTCTCACTAATTTAATAATCCTAATTCTATGGGTTTTAGTATTTTAAATTATCTACAAACTGCTTTTTTCCACAAATTTTTAACAAAAATGTGTGCTTTATTTAATCACAGAAAACAACCGCAAATGTACAATTAAATAAAGTGATTACAAGTTCCACGATTATTTTAATAAATAGGAAATTTCTAAATAATAAAAAAAAGTCCTGCCGTAGGCCTTGGAAATGCTATTGAATGTAGGCACCTTCCATCTATCTAAAAATATTTAAAATACCGATTTTGTGATAAAGACATTAATAATTGAATCGGTCATTTCAAAAACCACATAAGTAACAGAATCAGGAATCAGAACTTTTCAGAAATAAAAAAAAAAGTATTATTCACAGGCAAACAAATTTGTATGGTTTTTTTTTTGGCTGTTTATAGAGTTTGGACTTGAAAGTTGGTAATAATAAAACAAATAATTTTTATAATTTATGAATAATAAAAAGAAGAAGAAGAGAAAAACTGTTGCTGACTTTTGTTGTTTTAGCAAAAAACAAGGTTAGGTGGTATTTAATTTGAACAAAACAGTTATATTAAACATATTTTTTAATCAAAATTAATGAAGCGAGAACATATACAGGAACATTTTTATTTTTTAACATGGAATTATATGCAAATGGTAATATGGTAATATAATATGTTATTCGCATGTAATCTGGTATTGCATGCGAAAACCACTTAAGTTGCTGACTGTAAGTCGTTTAGTTAATGAACAAAAAGTAAAAGGTATTGATTGAAGAGGAAGGAATACACTGACTTATGTGGTTATAACCCAGATCATGGCTTTAACTTTAAGGAAGCATTTGAGACAAAATAAGTGTTTGAAAAAAAACTTGAGTTATGTGGTTTTTCAAGTGACCGATTCAAATATTTTGAGCGGTTAATTGTTCTCATAAATGTTTTATTAATTACTGATAGTTCAAAATGTTCAATTTATTTCAAAATGAGTATTTCATGTCTGCCAAAACAACAGATTTTTGAGTCCCACTATTTCTGAAAGCAATTTTCGTCTTATTTAATCTCAAATTTCTGTCATTCAACTAAGCAAATATTTTTATCCAAAAAACGTGGCATTGAAAACTCGAAAGTCATGGCAGCTATGATACGTATAAACCCTCCCATATATATTTTTAATCACTAAGCAAGAGGGAACAATGACCGGCGGCGAACTTTTCAGGATAATTTAGTACCCACATTTTGTTAGACTGAGAAATTTAAAAAAAATCCATAGATGGAAAAATATTTATTGATTCCTAAACTCGAAGCATCTATCTAGGCAATCAATTTCAACACGCGCAATATTTCTTGTATAAAAAATTGGCAAGTTTTCATGCGAAAAAATAGGTATTCATTGTGTCATATAGTAGATTTTGATTAATTGTAATAAATGTTAAATAAATTCTTCCGAGTTTTCAATACCACGTTTTTTGGATAAAATTATTTGCTTAGTTGAATGACAGAAATTTGAGATTAAATAATACGAAAATTGCTTTCGGAAATAGTGGGACTCAAAAATCTGTTGTTTTGGCCGACATGAAATACTCATTTTCAAATAAATTGAACATTTTGAACTATCAGTAATTAATAAAATATTTATGAGAACATTTATGAAAACATTGTAAAATATTTATCAATGCATAAACTCGAAAAAAAAAAAAAAAAATCCACTTAGGCAATCATCTCTTCAACTCGCATTTTTATTTATTTATTTATTTATTTTTTGCATAATGGATTAATAAGTTTTCATCTGAAAGAATATGTATTTTTATTATTTAGTTTGCCATATTTTGTTAGATTGTTAGAAATTATAACAAAAAATTCCATACCTTGTAAAATATTTATTATTGCATAAGTTCGGAAAACCTACCGATGCAACTGACTTGCCAACTCTTCATTTTTCGGGGATAAAGTATTGGAAAGATTTTATCAGAAAGAATACGCATTTATAATATTATATATTTGACTATACTTTTTTAGAATTTAATAAATTTAAAATAATCTCTATTGTAAAACATTTATTTATGCAATAACTCGAAAGACTTTCAGAAGAGGGCGGGGTTTCTACTGTTTCACAGTTAGATTTGAAAGGAAAATACTGGTCTGCATATTAGCGAAAAATTTTCGTGTTTTGGATTACTTTATTGTATTAAGTGATTGTCGTTCCCCTCTGTAATTTGTGTTGTATACTAATAACCTTTACGGATTATGCACCTGGAATATATATGTCTATATCTGTAACTCTGTTATATTATAGTTTGTGATTGGATATGTTATGCAATTTGTATGTTACTAGTCAGTCTAGAAATACATGGAGCATGGCTCTTTATAATCTAATGCTGTTTTTTTTTCCATTTAACTATCAATGTAATAAGCAATGCTAATTCTGCTCCAGAATTCTTTAATAAGTAGAAAATTGTCTGTACAAAAAATTTAATTATTACTTAGAAAAATTATAAATGATTACTTTCTTAATATTTTTACTTTCATACCATAAATAAAATACTGTAATATTTATTAATAATATAAACGAGAATTCGCACTTATTCTCTTTTTATCTCATTGGAGTATCGAGATTACATGTCTGCTACGCGTATGCGTGGTGCATGTAGTAAATGAATGAATATGATGCCCATTAAATAGTCTTCGCGCGGTAAGTCTGCTTGTAGTACGCTTGCCCAGACGAAGCGCTCGTGTAATCAAAACGTTACGTTTCTTGAGTTACTGTTAAACGTTTAATCATTCGGAGCTGATTAAAACTCACTTATTTCAATATTTTCTATTCTACAAAAGATTCAGGAATTCATGTCATAAAGGTATATGATGTAATATATCTCATATTATATATATACATCACAAACAATGTTTTTCAATGGATAGTGGACCAAAAACGGAACTATTTCTCTCATCACTAGGCACATAACTATTACCATTTTTTATACATCTATACTTATAAAGGAGTAGCTTGATTTTCTCATAATCAATGCCGAGCCTCAACCGTTTGTCATAGAACAATAAAATTTAGAAAACATGTTCTTTATACAATGTAGGCGCCCACCAAGAAAGGATTTCAGAAAATTCACATCCTAAGGGGGTTAAATGGGGGGGTCGAAAGTTTTAGGTAATTTCGTCTTTTCGGGATATCTCAGCAAGAGTTTTAAGTAGGAGCGTGAAATTCGGGATAACAATTCTACTAACGAATAGTTAAACATATATTTCAGGCGATTTTAGAAATTCAACCACTAAGTGGGTTAAATGAGGGGTCGAAAATTTCCGGTGATTTCACATATTCACCATATCTCATCAGCAGTTTTAGATATGAGCGTGAAATTTAAGATAACAAATCTACTAAAAAAACAATTACGTATATCGCCACGTATTTCAGCGATTTTAGAAATTCAACAACTCAGGGGATTAAATGGGGCCATCCGGTCTAAAGTTTTAGGTCATTTTGCCTTTTCGCCATATGGTAACAACAGTTTTAGTTAAAAGTGCGAAATTCAGGATAACAAGTGTACTGAAAGTTAGTTAAACACATATTTCAGCGATTTAAAAAAAATCAACCACTAAGGGAGTTAAATGGGAGTTGAAAGCTTTTAGTCATTTCGCGTATTTGCCGTATCTTAGCAGCAGGTTTATTTAGGAACGTGAAATTCCGGATAACAAATCTACTAAAAAAATAAGTAAACACATGTTTCAGTGATTTTAGAAAATAATCCATAAAGGGGATTAATTGGGGGGGGGGGGGGGTCGAAAGTTTTAGGTCATTTTGCCAGTTCGTTATATCTCAGCAGCAGTTTTAGTTAGGAGCTCGCAATTCGGGGTAACAAATCTACAAAAAATATAGATAAACTTGTATTTCAGCAATTTTAGAAAATCAGCAACTAAGGGGGGTTAAATAGGAGGTCAAATAGTTTAGGTCATTTTGCCAAATCTTAGTAGAAATTATAGGTAGAATCATGAAACTGAGGATAACAACTCTAATAAAAAATAGTTAAACACGTATTTGAGCGATTTTAGAAATTCAGACACTATGGAGGGTTAAATGGGGACCGAATGTTTTACGCCATTTTGCCATATATCAGTAGAATTTCGGGATAACAAATCTACTAAAGAATAGTTAAACATGCATTTCGGTGATTTCGCCTTTTCACCATATTTTATCAGCAGTTTTAGAAAAAAGCGTGAAATTCAGGATAACAAATATCCTTAAAAAATAGTTAAACATGTATTTGAACGATTTTAGAAATTCAGCCACTAAGGGGGTTAAATGGGGGTCGAATTTGTTATGTCATTTTGCCATATCTCAGTAATAGGTAGGAGCGTGAAATTTAGGATAACAAATGTATAATACAGTTGTACAAATGTATAATAGGTAACAAATGTAAAATAATTAAATATGTATTTCAGACATTTTAGATAATAATCCATAAAGGGGGTCACACTGTGTGTCGAAAGTTTTTGGAAATTGTGCCATATCTCAGCAGCAGTTTTAAGTAAGAATGTGAAACTCTGCTTTACAAATCTACAAAAAAAAGTAGTTAATCATTTATTTCAGTGATTTTAGAGCTAGCGAGTTTGTGGGCAACATCGGCTCTGAACCCGATTGCGGATTTCCAAGGAATATATTTTTTAATTTACCATTTTATAATTTTTTTTTTTCGATTTTCGTCTTTTAGCGATCGGGTTTAAAATTTTAAACAAATTATTACACTTCCACCTTTTTTCAAAATGCATTTTTTTACGTAAAAAATTGCGATTTAAATACTGATTGCCGTATTTATGGGCTAGGGTATGCAAAAGGATGCCTTATGGTGATTATGGTATAGTCAGATTACAAGCGTGCAACCGAATGGGTGCTGTTAAAATTATTTCATTTTAATGATTTATGCACGCAAAATAACTGAACCACGTTATAGTGATCACTGCATTAACGATGCATGGCTGAGAAATATACAGGCCCCGTTATTTTGATCACATCATTAATAATTTATGGGCGTGACAGTACCCAGTTACATAGATCGCCATTTATCTTAGGCAATCCCATTTATTTTATTTCACCTGAAAGTTCTCCTCTCATCTTAGATAAATACGCACAGGGCCAGTAGTATTTTGTCAGAGAGATTATGGAAAAAAATATTATTAATGTCACGAAATATTTATTTACCTGCTTTTATATATATATATATATATAAATTTATTTTAATGTATATTATTACTTAATATTCATTAAGATTTAATAATGTTATCGATTAATTGTATTTAAATTAATGCCCACTGTGGACAATATTATATTAACTTCTAATACAATGTTTACTTTTTTAAATGCTAATATAATGCATTGTATTAATGTTTATTCATTGTTCTACCCTCTCCACTTAAATCACGTGTATTTAATTTTTAACAATGTTTGTAGAAACATTAAATGTAACTAATTAATTTCAATATTTAATTAATATTAATATTAAATCCTCAGCATCTTAATTCTTATAATTTTTTATTTAAATTTGATTATAAATTAATTTACGTGATGTCGCATTTCTGGCAAAGGTATTTAATATCGGCTATGTCATTGCTAGGTACAAATATTTATCTGAAGCATTAATCAATAATTATTAATTTCACCATTTTACATATCATTTTTTACATAAAATTTTTCATTAATACATCCATCCATTTTTTTATGTAATTAAAAAATTTATCAACGTTTTTTTATTATTTATTTATTTATTATTTAATTATATTTATTTATTATTTAACTATCAGTTATCATTCTTTAGACAGTATTTGTTTTAATCTTTAACTAATAATAGTAATCAAATGCTTTTATTAAATCATAGCATATTCGCTAATTTTCCCATAGATGGCAGCACCTTATAAATTTATTTGAAAACATGTGTGGTGTTCTATTTTAAATTTTCTACAGATGGAGCTGGTTCTATATTTGTTTGTGTTTGGCTTTGCTGTACAATAATATTCCTTGGTCAATCATCTTTTAAAACTTATATTGGCAACATGTAATGATTTTCTCCAATTCATTGCCTGTGTTATGTGTTGACTCCTGTTTGGATCATGTATTATATCTGGTAACTGTTGTTTTCTTTTTCTCTATATCCTTTTTAATCTTGTTGTATTTTGAACTTTATGATTCTATTTCACAGTTTTTTACTTTTTTATGTGTGAGGTTTCTTTCCTTTTTAATATTGTTTTAATTTTTGAGCTTTATGATTTTTTCACAATTTGTTTCTCTATTTTGGTGTGGTAGTCACAAAATTATATTCTTTAGCAATCTTATGGCTAATATGATGATGAAACCACACATTTTATTTGTGGTAATTTAGGCATCTGGGACCTAAAGATTCTGTCTAAATTCCACAAATTTCATTTTTTTAATTTTTGATTGAATTTCTTTTCCTTTTTTTCTTCTTTTTCTTTTTCTTTTTTCTTTCTTTCTTTCTTTCTTTTTTTTTTTTTACTATGTATATGGAATCTATATGCAGTGTGTTGGGGTCCCCTTTCTTCATTTTACATTTATATTTGTAAATATTTAGAATATTGCAAAGACTGGGTGTATTACAAATAAAATTGTATATTTGTACATATTTATGTGGGTACAAAATCCAAAGTTTAGAAACGCATGTGATATAATAACACACGACGGATATACAATTTGTTTTCATTATTATTATTGTTGTTATTAATATTATTAAGTGTAATTTTTATTTATCACATTACTTACTGTAATGTCATCATGAAAAGTTACTAAATATAAATTTTTATTAGATCTGCAACTTATTCTGTTTTCATGAAATTCGACGCGGCATATTTAAAAATAGAGGCTTAACATTTGCCTGTGGAATATATTTGAGAAAAACGTGCTAAAAATGGAATTTGTTTTCTCTTTAACCCCTCGCCTGTAACGCCCGAACACAGTTCGGGCAAGAGAAAGTCGGTCTATGAATTCCGTGAAGCCCGAACTCAATTTGTCCGATGCATAATATGTAATTTACCATTTTCCCAATAGATAGCGATATTTTCCCGCGAAAAGTTCGTCAGTTTCGCGCCATTTGTCGGATTTTACTTACCCATTATACGTAGTATAGGGTAAGTCTTGTAATCGTTTTGAAAATCGAAAAATTTTTTTTGACGGATTTACACGTTTCAGACACTGGAGATTCCGAAAAACATATTTTTAGAAAATTTTTTTTGCCGTCCTTCTGTGTGTCTGTGTGTCTGTGTGTCTGTAAACGCTATATCTCCCGAAAAAATTGAGATAGAGACTTGCAATTTGGTATGTACTTAGTATGTAATAATGGGAAAAAGCCTATTTCATTTCAATAACCTCCATTAACCGGAACTATGTTTTTCGGACTCTCGAAATATTCATTCTGATAAAAGGTATATAAAATTTTTCGAAATTGTTTATTTTAAGAAATGAATATAAAAGACAATAAAAAAACAAATTTTGCATAAAGCATGAAGTCGATCGGATAATTAGTTGTCGAGATATTTGGAATCCTATTTCCCACACTCTTCGATTTTTCATGACCCTGTATTTCATCCAAATTTCACTTTAAAGATATATTTTAATTGGAAATTTGACGCTTAATCAGATGCAATAAACCGCTAGTTAATAGGATTATTATTTTTGGAGTTATAAGGATGTTCCTTTCAAGCAATTCAGTAATCGAGCCTTTAAAGTTTATGACGTCTTCAAGCCACGATTTTATTTGAATTGCAATGCATTTTATAAGTAGTTTACACATTTTTATTTTAACATTTTACATTATGCATATCCTTGATGGGTAAGTATTACGGTGGCCCCCAACGACTAGTTTGTAATTTTGCAGTTCTTCCCAAATTTCATTCAAACCACGTTATGTCTGACAGGCAGGTATATAATTTTTTTGCAAGTTAAAAGTTTCTTTTCATTGTTTATAAGCATTGAATGAACTGAGTTCGGGCTTCACGGAATTGAAAAAACCGATTTTTCTCTTGCCCGAACTCAGGTCGGGCATTCCAAAATTGAAGCATTTGCGTTGCCCGAACTAAGTTCGGGCGTCACACGCAAGGGGTTAAAAATTAATATATATTAATCAAAATATTTATTTCTTATATTCATTCAATTTCTACAGGCAGTTGTCGAGAGGAAATTTATTGTTGGTTAAACAACAATATCTAAGAAAAACTAGTCGTTGGGGGCCACCGTAATACTTACCCATCATGGATATGCATAATGTAAAATATTAAAATAAAAATGTGTAAACTACTTCTAAAATGCATTGCAGTTCGAATAAAATCGTGGCTTGATGACGTCATAAACTTTAAAGGCTCGATTACTGAATTGCTTGAAAGAAACATCCTTATAACTCCAAAAATAATAATTCTATTAACTAGGGGTTTATTGTATCTGATTAAGCGTCAAAATTCCAATTAAAATATATCTTCAGGGGTCGATGCAGGTTTTTGTTCTTGGGGCCCATTTTGTGAAAGTAAAGGTTATTTTTGTGAAATTTATTATATTTTTGTGAAAAATAACATTTTGTAACGAAAGTTGAAATCCAGTTACTCAAATTCGAACTAAGCATTTATAAACAAAAACTTTTTAAATCCTTTTGCTGAATTTTTCATCTCTAGTGAACTTGCTTCTTTACAAATTACACATTTTAAAACATCACAAAATAAATAAATAATAAATAGTAACTTTATGGAATAGAATTGTGTGAAGAGACCCATTTTATCAATTTGATTTTTGTGAAGGGGCCCATTTTATCAAATTGATTTTTGTGACGGGGCCCTAAATAGGCCCCAATTTTGTCCTGGATCGACCCCTGATCTTTGAAGTGAAATTTGGATGAAATACAGGGTCATGAAAAATCGAAGAGAGTGGAAATAGGATTCCAAATATTTCGGCAACTCATTATCCGATTGACTTCATGCTTTATGCAAAATTTGTTTTTTTATTGTCTTTTATATTCATTTCTTAAAATAAACAATTTCGAAAATTTTTATATACTTTTTATCAGAACGAATATTTCGAGAGTCCGAAAAAAATAGTTCCGGTTAATCGAGGTTATTGAAATGAAATAGGCTTCTTCCAATTATTACATACTAAGTACATACCGAATTGCAAGTCTCTATCTCAATTTTTTTGGGAGATAGAGCGTTTACAGACACACAGACGGACGGCAAATTTTTTTTTCTTCTAAAAATATGTTTTTCGGAATCTCCAGTGTCTGAAAAGTGTAAGTCCGTCAAAAAAAATTTCGATTTTCAAAACGATTACAAGACTTACCCTATACTACATATGATGGGTAAGTAAAAAAGTGGTTCAAAAGCATGTAGAGCCCATTTTTATCTGGCTATACATTCTAGATGACTGCATCCAACACATTGCTAAGCACGAAAAACTCCAATCTTGTATGTTTGAATGCAAAATTGAAAATTAAAGGAAAAACAAACAAACAAATAATAATAATAATAAAAAAAAAACTAGAGACCATTTAGTTATGTGACTGACGATAAATATTGAAATTTTGCAACGTGTGCAACCGTATAGATTAAGTGTGTTTTTGACTGCTTGATAAAACTTCAACATAATACTCTAAAAAATATTAAAAAGTGGGATAAAAGTTCCTTTTCTTATTAAGAATTTGCCACTCTTCCTAGACCACTGTATCAGGGGATTCTTTAAATTAAACGAATACATGATTAGCATTTAATTTAGAGGGATATCTAAAAATATACAAACCTAAATCAAGTAGACCAGACGTAGTCATACTATACTTAGATAACGAGCAAGTTGACAGTACAGAATATACTGGGAACTTTATACCTCCGCGACAAGAATTAGCGCGCTGCCTACTGTAATAAAATATATTTCTATATCTAATTTAAAAAAAAAAATCTTTAAATACAGAAACGATTGACCGCTTAAATGAAACTGATTTAACTTGAAATGTGCCACTGTTACGATATATATATAAATTAATGTTTTGTAAAGGTCTATTCGCTTGGTGAATTTTTGGCGAAAGACAGGGAAATGTTGAAGAGAAATGCAAACCTACTGATGATAATTTCACCCCACTTCCGTCAAGTTACAGATAATTACATTAAGATTGTGGTTTTAAATGCACAATATACGTTTATTTTTTATTTTTGAAACTATTAAAAATAGAGCAAAAATGTTTGTGGATTTGAACTTTTCGAGAAATTTTCTCTGAAATACATACCCAGCATGCTAATAATATACTACAAAAAAAAAAAAAAAAAATAAAATAAATAAATAAAAAAAAAATAAAAAAATGGAAATGTGCTTATGAAATGCTGTGGTTGTAATTAAAACAAACAAACATAAAAAAAATCACACTCAACAATACGAATATTTCATTATACAGAGAAATGAGCATATACATGGAGGAAGAAGGGGGGGGGGGAGGTGCAAATAATATATAAGGCTATTCTCAAATTTAAACTGGCTACTTTATGACACATTTTTTAATTCATCCTTGTTCGGAAACGCATGAAATTGGCAGGTGTTCTTATTCAGAAACTTTGTAATCGAAAGACGTTTCCCTTTTTTGGTAAAGGCAGAAGATATTTCGCAAAGTTCTGTCAAAGTCGGCGTTTTAAACCGAATTTCTAACGCAGCATCCCGAGAAAGGAGAAAAACGTGTCGCCACATGACACCAATCGCTTGTAACTCATTAAGTAATTTATTTATTAAAAAAAAGTGTAAACTCATTTCGATTCCAAGTCGCTTCAATAGTCAGGCCTGCTAATGCTATGTATTTGCGTTTAAAAATGAGTCAGGAAATCTGTCAGAAAGTTTCGCGTTGTTGATTAAGTCATTTGAGAACCACCTTAAAATAACAAAATAAAAAAAGAACCTTTTGTAAAAAGAAATGAATGGAAATGTGTTTATTAAATGCTGTGATTGTAACAAAAACAAAGAACAACAACAAAAATTGCTCTCAACAACAAGAATCTTTCATTATACAGAAACATAGGGATATGCAGGGGGCTTGCAGGAGAAGCATCCCCTTCTAAATCTTTGAAAAAAGTCAGATTTTTAAAAAAGCACTAAAAAAATTTAAATATAAAAGTCTGTCTGTAGTGCAATTGAGTACTGCAGGATTGCAATTTCTTTATATGATAATTTTGTTTTGAAGTGTTTCGTTGTATTTCATCAAAACTGTAAATCGAAGTTTTGTTTTAGCTTCAAACGCTTCGCCCTCTAACAACACTTATCAAACTCAGTGAACCTTTTGAGTTGTCTACGGCCTTTCGGTTTTCTAAACTAACGATATTAAACAATAAAAGAGTTAACGTGGTTTTCGAATTTCATGCTCAACAACGAGAAAATTTCTGACACATTTTCTGATTCATTTTTAAATGTAATCGGCAGGCCTGACTATTGAAGTGATTTAGGACCGAAATGTGTTTTTCATTTTGTTTTCTTATAAATAAATTACTTATCGAGTTATAAGCGATAATTGTCATCATAACGACCGATTTTTCTCTTTTCTAGCTACAGAAACTCTGTTCAAAACGCCGAATTTAACAGTATTTTCTGAAAGATCTTCTGCCATTACCGAAAAATTTAAAACGCTATTTGATTTCAAAGTTTCTGAATAAGAACACCTGTCAATTTTATGCTTTTCCGAACAAAAATGAATTAAAAAATGTGTCTGAAAGTAGCTCCTTTGGATTTGAGAACAGAATTCAAACCCGTAGCCAGGAATTTTTGTTTGTTTTCTTTTTTCTTTCTCTGTTTCTTTTTTTTCTTTTTTCTTTATTATTATTATTATTATTTTGGCCTGTGTGTGGGCGTGGGAAGGCATAGCTACAATATCATTCTTTTAAATAAAATCATTTGAACAGATCTTTTTCTATCTATTACGGATAATGAGAGCTCGTTCTCCCTCACCCCCGATATGCCTGTAGACATTATAAAATTAATTAACACTTTTGAAAAAAAAAAATATATATATATTGAGTTATAGTATTTTTAAGTATAATATATTAAATTATATTATTACATTACAAATTAAATCTGACTCCGCGAGTGTATTTTTTTAGGGGGTGGAGTTGGAGGAGAGGAGACAAGAAAAAGAAATATTGGAAGAAATTGCATAATTATGCTAATAGTTTTAACATGACAATGTGGGACTATATATATATATTACACACACACACATAGAGAGAGAGAGAAAATCCCTTATAATGCAACTTTACGTTCGCCACATGTGTTAAACATCTGACATATACCTTATGTGTAAAACCACCTGATTTCTAATTTTAAACCTGTTGCCCATAACTATATCAGCTTAACTCTTTAGTCGTGTGAAAACTGGATATCAAAGTAAAATTTTACCTGTTATCTATTTCACATTCTAACTTTCATTTTTGGCTGATTAAAGATAATAGATTTTAAAATTTGTTTTCTCATCTTAATTTAAAATTACTTTACATAAAATATAAATGGGAATTAATGTGGTTCTTCAAGATTACGCATGGAGCAATAAAAGATACCTGTCACCTACATATATCAGTTTAAACTTGATTAGAAATAGATTTGTATTATTTAAAGAAAAACATTTCTGAACGAAAAACATTATTATGCTTTAAAAAATAAGAAAAAGTTAAGTTATAAGGTGATGTTAAATTACAACAATATTGCTTTTTTTCTTTCTTTCAAAATATTTTAATACTCAAGATAACTTTCTGAAGTCAAAAGATCTTGGAAATTGACGCATGTTATCCTTGCAATTATAATAGATTGTAAATTTAATAACCATTTACATTCAATGTTTCAAAGGAATACACACACACACAAAATTCTTGAAATAAGGTTTCTGGAAGCGCAGTCCTAAAATAATTTTATGTCGCCGTAATGAGTGCTATATCACCCGATATGGCAATGACAGCCTTATACACACTTCTAAATTTTTCCCGCGGTAACGAAACATCAAGCTAAATTAGTCTCAAATAATTATAAGATATTCTTGGAAATATTAGTGGTGTAGAATTTACAATTTCCTGCTTCAAATTTTTTTCATGTTCATTAAAATATTTCATGTTTGATTCTTTTTCATTAAACTGCTTTGTATAGACGATGAAAACCATTCTTATTGCTTTTGAACATTTTTCAGATTCTCTGCTCCCTTGAAGCTGGAAGAAACAATAAATGAATTTTTAGATTAGTCTTTATCCTGAACATATTAGAATTCAATTATTTTATTTGATTAGAATACAAAGTTTGTTCCGTATCTGTCGTATCTTAAAAAATAGCAAAATAGTTGAGAATAAACTCTTTAGCGAATAGTCTACGCTAGCATAAGCTTTTCAACACATAACTGCTAGTTTAATCCTGTTGATAACAGTTTTCTTTATTTCTCAATGAAACTAGGTGATTTATGTAGACTGGCCAGTGTACAGAGTAAAAATTGCTTTTAATTGAAAATTCAAGAGAAGCAGGTGGACTAAACAGGTGAATAAACAGTTAAAAATAAATAAAAAATTCGTTTCTATTTTTAACATATGCATCTACGATAAAAACAAGTATTGGATGATGTCTTTCAATACGTTTTTCAAATTAATTACAATTGTATTAAAACTAAATGTCCACTCAAATATTGCGATGCTTTTTTCTTTTCGTTTCGTTTCAGTAAAAATAATCACAGAAAAAACAAAAATGTTTTCGAATCATTTTCTTAAAAAACAGTAATACCTGTTTCGGACCTTTTTCTTCTAAGTACATTTTTTGTGCATTTTTATTAAAGCTTTATTAGGTTAGAAAACAAATTTCGGCAATTCTATTTTTATTAAAATTTGAATATTTCTGAAATGATATTTATTTCCCAGATTTGATTTTAAAAAAATGTTTTTTTGTTAATGCGTTCCATAGTTAAGAAGGACTTTCAGTTAATCTAATTACTAAATAATAAACTACAAAACAAAAACTTTGTTAATTATCCTAATACGTTAAGTAATGTCCAACTTTACGTCAAAAGCTGAAAACTAAGTAGCTCCGCCCATATATATGTTTTTCTTCTTTTTCTGCATTTTACACATATATTTTTAAATATTTAGAATATGGCAAACACTGAGTATATTGCATTTCCATTTGTATAATTGTAAATATTTATGCGAGTCCACAGTTTAAATATATATGTGATATAAGCAGACATGATGAATATGCGATTTGGTTTCATCATTATTAGTATTAAATATAGTTATTTATCACTGTAATACTATTATCACAAAAAGTTACTAAATATAAATTTTTAATAGATCTTCAACATATTCTGATTTCATGAAAATCAGCGGAGTATGTTTAAAAATAGTGACTTTTTAAAATTAAAATATGTGTATATATTTCCTTATATATATGTATATATTTATAAAAATATTTATGTCTTATACTCTGTCAATTTCTACAAGCGGTTGTTGAGAGGAAATTAATTATTGGTTAAACAAGAACATCGAAGAAAAAAAGTGGTTCAGAGGCATGTAGAGCCCATTTTTGTCCGGCCATGCCTTTTAGATGACTGACAACCACGAATATCCAAATCGTATGTTCGATTGCAAAATTGTTAAAAAAAAAAAAAAAAAAAAAAGACAGACTTTTTGGTTATCTCATGAAGAATATTAAAATTTATCAATGCGTTGTACCGTACAGACAGAGAATATTATTTTTTTTGCTTGATAAGATTTCAGCATAATACTATACTTGCGGAATGTGGAAGTTGACAGTGCATAATATACTATGAACATGATACCTCCGCGAGAAGAAGTAGTGCGCTGTCTATTTTAATAAAATATCTCTCTGTATCTGTTTTTTTTTTTTTTTTTTTTTTTAAATCTTTTAATGAAGAAACGATTGGCCGCTTAAATGAGAATGATTTAAGTTAAAATGTGCCACTGTTATGATAGATATATCTTTATAGTTTATAAAGAATGTATCTATTCGCTTGACGGAATTTTGGTGAGGGACAGGGACAGGTTCAAGAGAAATTGCAAACCTATTGGTGATAATTGCACCCCACTTCCGCCGTTTCAGATAATTACATTAAGATAGTGGTTTTAAATGCACAATATATGTTTTTTATTTTTGAAACTATTAAAAAAAAAGCAAAAATGTTTGTGAATATGAACTTTTCGGGAAATTTTATCTGAAATACATACCAAGCATGCCAATAATATATTTAAAATAACAAAAAAAAAAAAAAAAAAAAAAAAAAAGAAACTTTTGAAAATCGAATGAATGGAAATGTGTTTATTAAGGTGGGTCTCAAATGAAGTGCTTAACAACGCGAAACTTTCTGACTCATTTTCTGAATCATTTTTAAACTTAAAAGTATAAAATTGGCAGGCCTGACTATGGAAGCGATTTTGATCGAAATGAGTTTTACATTTTTTGATAAATAAATTACTTTTCGAGTTATAAGCGATTCGCGTCACGAGACGATACGATTTTCCCCGTTCTCGCTCTCCTCGTGAATTCGGTTCAAAACGCCGACTTTGACAGTATTTTCTAAAAGATCTCCTGCCTTCACCAAAAAATGGAAAACCAATTTCGATGACATTGTTTCTGATAAGAATAGGATCACCTGCCAATTTTATGCGTTTCCGAACAAAAATGAATTCAAAATTGTGTCAAAAAGCAGCTTTTTTGGATTTGGGAACAGCCTTAAATGCTGGTTGTAATAGATAGTTTTTATAAGGAAAAAGTGAAGGAAAGTTCTTTTTTCTTTAGTCCAAAGTATTTCTGACTCTTCCTAAACGTTGTAGTAGGAGGAAAATCTTTAAAACTCAAAATACCCATAGGGGCTGTCCATAAATTATGTCACACTTTTTTTTCAATATTTTTGACCCCCCTCCACCCCTTTGTCACAAAGTGTCACACTTCACCATACCCCCTACCTCCTCCCCTTGTCACATGTCACGCTATATTACATAGACATATACCTGCAGTTCAGAAACAAAGCACTAGGTTATAGATCATATTTCAAATTTTATTTTTAAACTTTAATGACATTTGTGAGCATAATAATAAAAATGATTCGTGTAAATATTTTGTATGAAATAAGATTAAGGTTTACAACAGAAAATATAATTAATATACAATAAAGTAATACAATTAGTAATAAAATATTAATATATTTTTTTGAAAATAAAGGAATATAAGTGAAAACAAATCACATGAAAGTTGTTTTAGCCCTGATTAAAAAATACCCTCAAATTCTAGTAATTTCAAAATTTAACCTGCTGATTTTAAATGACTTTATTTTAACCAAAATGTGTGATGTCACACTTCTTCTTACGCCATCCCACCCCCTTGTCACAAACTGTCACAATTTCATGAACCCTCGATATAGATTTATAGATCATATTTCAAATTTTATTTTTAAACTTTAATGACATTTGTGAGCATAATAATAAAAATGATTCGTGTAAATATTTTGTATGAAATAAGATTAAGGTTTACAACAGAAAACATAATTAATATACAATAAAGTAATACAATTAGTAATAAAATATTAATATATTTTTTTGAAAATAAAGGAATATAAGTGAAAACAAATCACATGAAAGTTGTTTTAGCCCTGATTAAAAAATACCCTCAAATTCTGGTAATTTCAAAATTTAAGCTGCTGATTTTAAATGATTTTATTTTAACCAAAATGTGTGATGTCACACTTCTTCTAACGCCCTCCCACACCGTTGTCATAATTTCATGAATTCTCTCCTTCCCACCCCCAAGCGTGACATCATTTGTGGAAGGCCCGATAGAAGAACTTTAAACTTAAGGATTCCTACATCATTTAAGAACGTAAGCCTAATCACGAGGATCAGGCTGTTTTAAACCCAGAAATTAAGATAGGTCACCAGAAAAAACTCACCTCAATTCATTATAAATAATTTTCTGAAATATTAGTGGTGTAGGATTTACAGATTACCGTTTTAAGTTTTCTTCATGTTTATAAAAATAGTTTATGCTTGATTCTTTTTCATTAAACTGTTTTGTGAAAAGCATAGACAACGAAACTTTTTAATTAAAACAAAAGAGACGTGCATTCTAAAAGATATTTAGCATTTTTGAGGTTCTCTGTTCACATACAGCAGAAAGAAACAAGAAATGAATTTTTAAATTAGTCTTTATCCCTAACATATCACAGTTCAGTTCTTTTATTTGTTTCCCAACCTTTTCTCTCTCACGTACATTTTTCTTAGGTATTTCACATATGCGTACCCTTCTCGAATAAACCCGGAGCAAAAATATTTATTATTATGTTTTTTTTCGTTAGTAATGTTCTTATGTTAATTACTAATGCCAGCTGCAGGTCTTTTAAGTATTCCAAATTTGAACTATTTATTCACAATGAAACACTAAAAGCTATCAGTAGAAAATCGTTCAAAACAATAAATTATTAGTTAAAGATTCAAATTAAGCCCACATAATAAACAAAGTAACGAAGGTGAACCTATTAATACATGATTTTGACCTGATGCCGCCCAGTTGAACACTAAAATCAGACTCTTTCTATATATTTTTTTCAGTTTGTTGGTGTGACCTGTTTTGTTGTCAATTAGTTATTTTAATTTTATTCATAATTCACAGTTTTTGTTGGTGGTTGTAACCAGTGCTTAAATTCTAAGAAAAAAAGTACCGGAACAATAATATTCTGCAATTCTAACACCAGTATCGTACCCCTTCCTAGCCCCTTCCTCCGTCACTCTAATCTTCATATTTATATTTCATACATTATTTTCAAAATTTAAAGCATTTTTTTTTTATTTAGCAAATAAAAATTTTAAATACATCGATCTGCATATACAAGGCTACCAACTATTCCACTTTTTAGTTATTACTACTTCCTTTGCCTAATCTTAATGTTAATTAATCGCAGAATTCAGCGATTAAATAAGCTCAGGATTGTGATTTGGAAATAGTGTTAACACAAAAAATGAATATTAAAAACAGGTGTTCACTTGTTAATGTCTGTAAATTTACTAATTGTACATTTTACCAATTTTTCTTTTAGACATTATTTAAAAAAACATATTTTTCAGGTTTTTTGAAATAATGTCTGAAAGAAAAATTGGTAAAATGTACAAATAGTAAAAAATGAATAGTTCACAGCTATGCAGAATAGAAAAAAAAAGACTATTTCTGTTTACTCTTTATTCTTATGAAAATAGCATTAAAATGATTTGAAATGGAAATAAATAAAATTTGAATATAAGACATATTGAGCTTGAGCTTGCCCAAACCCGAAGATTGATATAAAAATGGAGCATGTTTCATCTCCATCCAGTGTTGAATTCAGACACTTTTCTCCGGGAGGGATTTCTGTGGCTCCAGGGGGGGGGGGCATTTCAGAGTTCACGGGGGGAACTCTGAAATGCCCTGGAATTGCACTCTTTAACCATTGCTCTGGAATGCCTGGATCTGGAATGCCTGTGGAATTGCACTTTTTAACCATTAAAAGCATAAAATCACAAATCTCCCGGGAGGGACATTCACTGCCTCGGAGTAATATAAAAACTTTTTTTTTTTAAAGTCAATTCCTACTTAGGTCAAATATAAATTTTTTTCCAGCGATCTACACGCTTCGCCACTGACGGTATTTATTCCTAAATTTATATCCTGCTAAATATCTTACATAAGAGAAATTTTTGAAATGTATTAAAAATGAAATAAAAAATAAATAGCTAAAACACCAAAAATTAATAGCTCGAAAAGTATTTCTCACAAAATTGTTAGACAAACTGCGTTAGAAAGTTAAAAAAAAATGTATTTTTCTTGATATATTGTTATGAATTTTGTATATATCTGTAAATATTCCATTTGTTTAAATTTATTTTATTTTATTATTGTGAAAATTGCAGTATTATTAATGTATTTCCTATTGAGCAGCACGTAACTCAATGCTAAAGGCCTCAGGTGGTTTGCAAGGAAAACAACCTTACAGCATCGGTTTTTATAATGAGTTCTATTGGAAAACCGCCAAGGAATGGGTTTATCGCCAAGTTGGCGATGGTTTTGGCGACTTATTTTTGTCGCCAAATTTGGCGATATATCGCCAAATGTCGCCAAGTTGGCGACGGATTTGGCGACTTTTTGTGCAACCACACCCCCCCTTATACCTATACATTGGGATCCTTTCTTGCTTGGGTTCTCTATCGAAAGTTAAAGCACTTTCTGGTAATTTCTAGCATCTGAAGGCTCTGGAATAATCTGGAAAGATCTCTGAAACCTATATAAGGACCGCCATCAGTTCAGTTGAGTTAGTTGTCTGTCAACTGCGATTGAATTCATACGAGAGGCTTTGCATTGAGAACTGTGTTACTCTGATCGATTTTGTCGTTGATACGTCGTATTGAACGCATTGTTTCTGTGTGAAATTTTGCTGCGCTTTTATCGGATTTGAAGATTACTGATTTTCTTGTAATTTTCAGAAGATATTTGTGAAAGTATTGCACTGTTTATAGTGAATAAAGCCTTTTTACTGTTCTTATATATTGGCATCAGTCCTTTCGAACCCCGAGCTCACAACAATTGGTGTCAGGAGTGGGGTTGAATGCCGATTACCAGAGCAATGGAGGCGCAACTGACTAAATTATTGGAGAAATTAGGAGAGATGGATGAGAAAATGACTGCGAATCAGGCTGAAATGAAGAAGGATATGTCAGCGATGGATGAGAAAATGACTGCCAACCTTGGCGAGTTGAAAGATGAAATGAAGAAGGAAATGACAGCGAACCAGGCTGAAATGAAGAAGGATATGTCAGTGATGGATGAGAAAATGACTGCCAACCTTGGCGATTTAAAAGATGAAATGAAGAAGGATATGTCAACCAACCTTGGTCAGTTGAAAGACTTAATAGAGGATAAAATAACATCTTTAAATGACAGAATTGACTCCGTGGAAAACAAATTTGAAGGAAGATTTCAAGAAATGGAAGAAAATGTTCAAATGACAGCCAAAACCGTAGAAGAAAGAGTAGAAGAAAAAGTTCAAAAGATCGCCAAGACCGTTGAAGAAAGCATAGAGAATGTAAAAAAAGATTTGGAAAAAGTCAAGAAACAGAAGATAACTGCCGGAAACTATTCCGAAGAAATCAAGTATCCAGATATGCTTCCTCGGGCCTTTATTAAGCTCTCGACCTATGATGGAAAATCCTCATGGCCAGTTTTTAAGACACAATTTGGGATCGTAGCGGACGCCAATGGGTGGGATTCCCAGACAAAGGCTTGCCAGTTAGCTGCTTCTCTACGAGCTGATGCTGCCGACGTCCTACAGACTTTGCCTGCAAATGAACCGCTGGATTTTGAAACGCTCGTCAGGGCCTTAGAATTACGCTTTGGCGAGAAATGCATGAAGGAATATAGCAGACTCCAGCTCAAATCTCGACAGCAGAAATCCACTGAATACCTGCAAGAGCTTGCTACGGATGTCGAGAGACTTTCACATCTTGCTTATCCTGACTGTCCGACTGAAATTAGAGAAAGCTTGGCTCTGCAGCATTTTATTGATGGTGTGCGTGACTCTGAGATCCAGAAACAACTCCGGATTGCAGATCTCAGTGACTTAAAAGGGGCTTTAGTTTATGCCCTGAAATTCGAGGCAGCCCAGCAAGCTACAAGGAAAGATCGACACTTTGTGCGAGTAGCCAACATGCCTGAGACGTCGGATAGAGCTGTGGAGCATTTACAGCAGCAGGTGAAGGACATGATGAGGCAGATGAACTCCTTGATGGACAACAAAACTGGCAGAAAGATCAAGTGCTGGAAATGCGGTGGAGAAGGCCATATTCAAAGAAACTGCCTAAAACGACCCAGCACAGAAGGTAATAGCTCCCCACGAACGGCGGAGCAGGAAAACTAATTAATGGCCATCTCGCGGGGCGGAGGTTGCCAGATTTCGAGAAGCCCCATTATCAAGTATGTGAAATTTCTGCAAGAAGTTGCGGCGAGAACGGAGTTTTTCTAGTCGGAAGCGTGAATGATTTGCCCTGTAATATGATCATCGATACAGGAGCCAATGTGACCATCATTCGGAAAGATCTAGCTCAGCGGCTGAAAGAAAAACTCTTCTGGACCCCGCCGCGTGTTATCCTTCAAACCGTGACCGGGGATATGATCGACATACATGGAAGAATGAAACTGAAAATAAAGTTTGGGAACGCCGCTTACCATCATACAGTCTATGTGGCCGATATTTCAGACCCTTTCATACTCGGACTGGACTTTTTAAAAGAGCATGGATTTACACTGGACTTTAAGAAGAATGAGTTACGCTCTGCTCAAGAAGATGTCACTATTTTCAAACTTGGAAATGAGTCCGGGTCTATTCAACGGATCACAGCCAAGACAGATGTTATCATCCCTCCTCGGACCGAAATGATGATACCTGGATTAACTGGAAACGAAAGAATTTTCCAGTATGGCTTGACTGGATATCCTGAAAAGAGCCCAAAGGGAGTGCTAATAGCATCAGCGCTGGTAGATCTGTCGAGAGATGTGATCCCTGTGAGGATGGCGAATGTAAGTGAAAAGTCTAGAATTATCCAGAAGGGGGAAGTGCTTGCTACCTGTGCTCCAGTCACCTGTGTTTGCAAAGACCCGAGCTTGACGTTGTGGGAGCCGCCTACAAGTTTAACACCTGAAATTGGACGAAATGAGAATTTATCTCCTGAGCAGAGACATGCCGCAGAAAGACTGTTCCAGGAATTTACGGATGTGTTTTCACAAAACGAGAATGATATAGGTCGCACTTCTCTGACGCGTCATAGAATTGATGCTGCCGACCATCCACCGATTAAACAGCATCCAAGACGGTTGCCGTTTGCAAAACAAGAAGAGGTTTCTAAGCTCTTACGAGAGATGCAGGATAGTGACATCATCGAACCGTCATCAAGTCCGTGGGCCTCTCCCATCGTGTTGGTCCGGAAGAAAGATGGCTCCACAAGATTTTGTGTGGATTATCGTAAACTTAACGATATCACGAAGAAGGACAGCTATCCTCTACCAAGAATAGACGACACGCTAGATACTCTTTCAGGACATAAATGGTTTTCCACGCTGGATTTGAAGAGTGGATATTGGCAAGTAGAGATCCATCCTGATGACAAAGAGAAGACCGCATTTACTACTGGACAAGGACTTTGGCAATTTAAAGTTATGCCGTTCGGGCTCTGCAATGCTCCAGCAACGTTCGAGCGCCTCATGGAGACAGTGTTGAAAGGCCTGACTTTTGAAGCTTGTCTCATCTACCTAGACGACGTCATCATTGGTGGCCGCACGTTTGAAGAACATCTAGAAAATATTCGAAAAGTGTTAACGAAGCTAAGAGCGGCGAATTTAAAGCTGAACCCTTTGAAATGCAAGTTCTTCCAACGGGAAGTAAATTATCCAGGACACATCATCTCAGCTGAAGGTGTTCGAACAGATCCTGAAAAAGTGTCTGCAGTAAAGCACTGGAAACGTCCGGAAAATGTCCATCAGTTGCGAAGCTTTCTGGGACTATGCACTTATTACAGAAAGTTTGTCCAGGGGTTCTCCAACATCGCAAGACCATTGCATAGGCTCACTGAAAGCAAGCAGAAGTTTCTATGGACACAAGAATGCGACAATTCCTTCCAGCGGCTGAAAGAAGCTCTCACATCCTCTCCAGTCCTTACCTATCCACACCCCGAGAAACAGTTCATTGTGGACACGGATGCCAGTCATGAAAGTGTCGGCGCTGTACTTTCCCAAGAAATAGATGGCCAAGAACGAGTCGTAGCATACTGGAGCAAATGTTTATCGAAACCAGAGCGGAATTATTGCGTCACTCGTAAGGAGTTATTAGCTATAGTAAAAGCCATAGAACACTTCCATCACTATCTCTATGGCAGGAAATTTCTCCTTCGTACTGATCACGCATCCCTAACATGGCTGATGAATTTTAAGAACCCAGAGGGCCAAGTAGCCAGATGGATACAACGACTCCAGGAATACGACTTTGACATTAGGCATCGTAAAGGCTCATCGCATGGAAATGCTGATGCCTTATCAAGAAGACCTTGTCCCGAAAGTTGTCGCTATTGTTCCAGAGCGGAGAACAAGTATAATCCCGAACATGTCATACGCCAGACGAAGACTTCACTATCAACGCCACCAGATCCCTGGAGTGATGAGAAGATTCGAGAAGATCAAATGGCAGACTCTGACATCAAACCAATCTTGGAGTTATTAGAATCTTCTAGCACGAAGCCCAGTTGGAAAGACATCTCGACTTACAGTCCTACGACGAAGCAATATTGGGCTCTTTGGAACTCTCTCCACGTCAGGAATGGTGTCCTGTTCCGAAAATTCGAATCGGAAGATGGGAAGACATCTCGGTGGCAGTTGGTACTTCCTCGATCCCGAATACCAGAGGTCCTCAAGGAATTACATGGCAGTCCTACTGGTGGCCATTTTAGAGTCATGAAAACATTACACAGAGTCCGAGAGCGCTTCTTCTGGGGAAAAGCGAGAGCTGACGTCGAACGATAGTGCAAATCTTGCAATGCATGTGCAGCTCGGAAAGGACCAAAGAAACGTAGCCGAGGAAGACTACATCTCTACAATGTAGGAGCACCTTTCGAACGCATCGCCCTTGACATCCTAGGCCCTCTGCCAAGAAGTGCTGATGGCAACAAATACCTCCTTGTTGTCATGGACTACTTCACGAAATGGCCTGAAGTTTATGCCATCCCTGATCAAGAAGCTTCTACGGTTGCGGATGCCTTGGTACACCAGTGGATATCAAGGTATGGAGTCCCCCTTCAAATGCATTCTGACCAGGGGAGAAATTTCATCTCTGCTGTGATTGAGGGTCTCTGTCAACTTCTCGGAATGGACAAAACTAGGACGACGCCTTTACATCCACAATCGGATGGCATGGTTGAGAGATTTAATCGTACCATCCTCAACAATCTCTCACTGCTAGTCTCAAGAAACCAACAAGACTGGGACCAAAAACTTCCCTTGTTTCTTCTCGCCTATCGCAGCGCCGTCCATGAAACAACCGGCTATTCCCCGTCGTAGTTGCTTTTCGGTCGTGATCTTCGTTTACCTTGTGATCTGCTGTTTGGTCGCCCTCCAGATGCGCCTTCATCGCCAGAGGGATACGTGCAGAATCTCCAGGCACGATTTGAAGACGTCCACAACTTGGCTCTAGAGCGGATCAATATACAGACGGAGAAGATGAAGACCAGGTACGACACGAAAGCCACGGGACATCAATTCAAAGAAGGTGACAAGGTTTGGTTTTATAATCCGACTCGACGTAAAGGACTTTCTCCCAAACTGCAATCGCACTGGGACGGTCCTTATACAGTCCTAAACAGACTGAACGATGTCGTAATTCGGATCCGAAAGTCACCAAGTTCGAAGCCTAGAGTCGTTCATTACGACAGGCTGGCTCCATACTATGGCCATAGTACTTAGTTCATTGATTGTAAATAGTGTAATGTAAATAATGTAAATTAGTATGACCATGGTCTTGTATATAAGTTAATGTAATAATTTCTTTTGCTTAGCATTATCATTATTAATGTTATTATTTAAATACTTGTATGTAATGATGTCTATGCTTTAATTTAATTCAATTTTATTTTTAAATAAGTGTATATTTTGTATAATTCAGCATTATGAATGTATTTTGAATAGTATAGCATTTGTTGGTAACGGGTTTGCTTTCCGATCAAAGGTTGAACTGCCCGGGACGTGCAGTCCTTGAGAGGGGGGCAATGTTATGAATTTTGTATATATCTGTAAATATTCCATTTGTTTAAATTTATTTTATTTTATTATTGTGAAAATTGCAGTATTATTAATGTATTTCCTATTGAGCAGCACGTAACTCAATGCTAAAGGCCTCAGGTGGTTTGCAAGGAAAACAACCTTACAGCATCGGTTTTTATAATGAGTTCTATTGGAAAACCGCCAAGGAATGGGTTTATCGCCAAGTTGGCGATGGTTTTGGCGACTTATTTTTGTCGCCAAATTTGGCGATATATCGCCAAATGTCGCCAAGTTGGCGACGGATTTGGCGACTTTTTGTGCAACCACACCCCCCCTTATACCTATACATTGGGATCCTTTCTTGCTTGGGTTCTCTATCGAAAGTTAAAGCACTTTCTGGTAATTTCTAGCATCTGAAGGCTCTGGAATAATCTGGAAAGATCTCTGAAACCTATATAAGGACCTCCATCAGTTCAGTTGAGTTAGTTGTCTGTCAACTGCGATTGAATTCATACGAGAGGCTTTGCATTGAGAACTGTGTTACTCTGATCGATTTTGTCGTTGATACGTCGTATTGAACGCATTGTTTCTGTGTGAAATTTTGCTGCGCTTTTATCGGATTTGAAGATTACTGATTATCTTGTAATTTTCAGAAGATATTTGTGAAAGTATTGCACTGTTTATAGTGAATAAAGCCTTTTTATTGTTCTTATATATTGGCATCAGTCCTTTCGAACCCCGAGCTCACAACAATATATTTAAAATCTAATGATTATGGCGTTTTTCAAATATTGAATTTCAAAAATTACCAAACTTCACAATAAAGTGCCATAGCGATGTTACAGTTAACGATAATACAGTTTTTTTCAAATATTAATTAATTAATTAAATTTTATTATTTAATTTTAGTTTCATACTTCATTTCTGTTCAAAGGTATAGACTCACTTCACATTTATAGTCTCCTTCGCCCGCGAGCCGCCTGATCTTCGTCCGTGAACAGCCCCATTATATTTTTACGTGTGAAGGTGAGACTATAAATATGGAGTTAGTCTATACTTTTGAACAAAAATGAAATATACAATTAAAATTAATTAATTAAATTTAATTAATGAATTAATATGTGAAAAAACTGTATTAACATCAATTGTCATCCAGTACAAGTTTTAAAAAATTTATTTGAACTTGATAGGATGAATAGAAAATATTTTATTAACGATTGACAATTTGAACAAGATATATAAATATATAGAGAGTGTGAGCTAATAGTAGGAATTGAAAAAGGCAAAAGATTGGAAATGGAGGGAAAGGAAAGGGTAATTAAGGATTCATTTTTCGGAAGCGTTATTGCACTGGGCTCCGGAGCGCAGTGTTTATGGGCTAAAGTGAATTCTGGACAATATTTATATATTTACTATAAACAGAGAAGTACCGGAGCTGAGTAGTATACATATGTAAGTACACATACGTAATCTCACGATGTAGGCGGGGCTTGTGATGACGAATTATTAATCAAGTTACTAGGTTTACGTCTTTTCCTTTATTTCGCAGTATTAGAGTTGACACCCATTTTGTAAACGAAAATCCTAGAACTTTTTTTTTTCTTAAGTTTTCGTTCTAAACTTTAATTTTTTGTATTTTCCGTCATTACCGATGTAATTTTCACGTATCCCTAACTTGTCCACTTCGTGACTTCAGGGCTACGCTCACCTCAGGTAAGGAATTGCTGGATTAGAATATAAAGCTATTTCTACACCTTTTTTTTACAAATTAGCAAAAGTGTTGCAGAATAAATTTATATCTAGGCCAGTGTTGCCAGATATATCTCAGTAAACAAAAGGAAGATTTTGAATGACACTAGTTATTATTATTTTTTTTTTTATCGCGTTACCGTCATTTATCCTAATCTACTAAACTATGTTGAATGGGTCAGTAAAGTTTCCAGTAAGTAATTGTTATTAAACAGAGGTTATTTTTTAATGGATTTAATCGCTTTTTTCCACCTGTATTTGTATTATATTATTCTATCAACATTGTTGAACTAACTTTGCACTCATATATGCTATTATGAATAAAAAACTGATTGAATTGTAAGAACAAAAATAAATCAAGAAATCTTAAATTTCAATGACGATTATGAAAATTTTAGTAATGGACACCCTAGAAAAATAAATGTTTGTCTGTAGGAATAAAGGGAGATAGTAAATCAAACAAAATTTTAAAATTTAAGATGTACTAAATTAAAAATTTATAATGTAGACTCTTCAAGATCAGATGATGAAAGTATAAAATAAAAGTCAGTAATCTTCGTCCATATCATCATTAAAGAGTCTAACTTTTCTAAAAGGACCATTACTGACTTGGTGTCTATTATTGGCAAATTTAAGCTATATAAAAATTTTGACAGTAAAATTAAATAAAATTCTGTATCTCTTAATATGACACAACTCGTCGAAGATTTTGGTCATTCGGATCGGAAACGAGCACATTACATTTGATTCAGATACGCGTAACTTTCATTATTACTATTATTATTATTATTATTATTATTATTATTATTATTGTTATTTTGTTAGCAAAATTGTAATATTATTGAAACATACTGAAAATTAAAAAAAATCTTGAAATTATTAAAAGTAAGATATAGTAAAAATCAAATTGGAAATTGTACGTCAAACGTGACAAATCAGTTATGTTCGTGCTATGAATTATTTTATAAATATTCAGATCTTGGTGCAATAGTTGTTAAGCAAAAATGCATGAATACAAAATTTATTTTATGTGCTGATTTTCGTATTATAGGTATTAATTTTATTTTAAGAAATTAAGATTCATTACACTTTTATAAACAATTAACTACAATTCTGTTGCATTAAAATTATACTATGCGCAAACATCCAATACAAGACAATGTAAAAAAATCATCTTTATTATTCCACTGAAAAAAAAAAATTATATCGTCATTTATTATGATATGTTTAATTTCCGTAATAAAATAAGTACATTTTAAGTTGGCAACATTTTATTTTTTGCTGACGTTTACTGAAAATTCCAATGGGGAAACTTAAGCCTAGCTTTGAAAATTTCAGAACTTAAAATCCATATTTAGGCTCTTTTTCCATTCAATATCTATTTCTCGGGAAAAATCTATCAAAAAAAAAAAAAAAAAAAAAAAAAAAAAAAAAAAAACTATCGGTAGATTATATGATTGCTATTTAAAAAACCGAATTTGTATACTAAAATTGTTTAGTTATAGCAATCATATATAACTAAACAATTTTAGTATACAAATTCGGTTTTTTAAATTCAGTAATACGGATATAAAATGACTCCATCTTAAATAGGAAGTCATGTTAAATAGGACGTCTTATGGCAACCTAGAATCATTACCTATCATGGGATATTAGTGAATTAATTACGTATGATGGGATTTAACAGAATAACGAAAACTTTTTAAAAATTTGAAATGATTCGACAAAATTCTGAAACGATAATACATAGTAAATTTTAAGCCATTGAGTAGTTTTCGTGCTGTTACAGGTGGACAGACGGACGGACCATACGAGGACTAGAGGTGCTACATATATACATAATTACGAACTCACCTTAAAAACGGAAGAAATCGTCGTACTCGACAAATTTAAACGTATAGCGTACGATAAACCTAAAAAAAAAACTAAAAGAAGTACAATTTACAGAGAAAACGTACAATCTGACAACCCTAGTCTTCGCATTCACAAGCTTGTCAACACAAATACAATACTGCTATTAAAATCTGCTTAAAACTGTTTTCTCTATTCTTCAAGAAACTAGACCATCTATTGTCGACTATCCGTGTCAAAAATAACCAATATACTTCCCGGTGTACCGAACCTAGGCGAAAATGACGTTTATTTGAAAGCTCTAATAGCTATTTTATATTTCGTAAAGTTTCTCAGATTGCCTACCAACAACATTAAACAAGAACGAAAACTAATGCGTTAAGCATGGATTATGTCACACTTTCCAACATTTTTACATATCTTTACCGTTTTATAAGATGGAAGTATGATATCTAAGTAAACAATTTGAAAAACGCATAAAATAATAAAAAATTAATTTCAGAAATTACCGAAATATTCAGAAAAATATCCTAACTCTTTTGTGCAGCCATAACATGAATCGATTTGTATATATACTACAAATATAGGTTAATTTTAGTTCAGTTAGGAAACGCATATCACAGTTTAAAATTTCCCATCTCGAATTTCCGTCAATAAATGTATATACTCGGGAACTTTTGTGCTATGCGTGTAGGCCTGCATATTATGTACGGAACATATAAATACCAAGTAATAGACAAAAAAATGAGTTAAATTTAAAAACGCATTCACCAACTGAAAAAGTACTCCCAGAAATTATTATTAACAGACAGTACCGAAATCTTTTGTGACTTCCGGTAAATAAACGGTGAATGCTATACACACAGTATACTATAGTAAGCTTTTGTGATGCACTTTAGTGATATACAGCCCTGGACAAAATTATAAACTCAGAAAATTTTCAATTTGTTTAAATCATAATGGAAATAAGCTTAGCTTTACATTAATAAAATAAAAATGAATATTTATAAAAAGACATCTAAATTTAACATAACTCATAAATAAAATGGAGCAAATAATTTAAATAAGAAAATACATAACTTAAAAAAATAACATTATGTGAGACCTGGACAAAATTATAAACTCAAAATTATCATTTTCTATATTCTGGTATTTTTTATCTTAATAAATGCATTTTATAATAAGAAACCTATAAATGCACTCATTAGGGATCAATACATTTCAATACATGAATGCATTTTTTTTTCTCAAAAAGATGTGTAATTTTAATATAGCACAGGACTAAACCGAAAACAGTAAATTACTGAGTTTAAGAATTGAACATAATTTGAATCCTGGTGCGAAGTATTAATGCACAAATTCAAAAATAAGTTGAACCGCCATTTTTCTGAATTACTTCGAATATGCAGCTCGGCGTACATTGAACAATTTTTTTAACTGTTCCATTGACAACTGGTTCCATGCAGAAAGTATAGCCATTTTCTAATCATTTGTGTTTTGATATTGACGTCCATCATGATAGACTGACTATTCGCGAACCATTGGATCCCAACAATTTTCAATGGAGTTTAGATCAGGTCTGCGGGCTGGCCATTTTCTGACATTCACATGCCAGCGATCAAGCCACTTTTTTTCTAGCCAAAATGGTAAATGATTTAAAGCTAAATGTACGCCCTCGAACTGTTAGACGAATTCTTCAAAAGATATCGAACATGAAACTGAAGAAAATGAAAGTTAATCCAAAATTTGAGCCTCATCACATGAAAGCCAGACTTCATTTTGCACAGCAGCATATGTCATGGACAACGGGGTGGAGCACAGTCATCTGGTCCGATGAAACGAATTTAAATTTAGACGATTTAGTTGGCTTAAGATACTACTGGCACGATATTAGCCATGAAGAACAACATATTTTTAGTCAAAACTTTTGTGGAAGATCCGAGATGGAGTGGAATGGTTTTTCTCAGAATGGTAAAACTGCTCTGGCTTTCCTTAATGGAAAACAAAAAACAAGAATACTATCAGTTAATGCTGGAAGACTAATAGACTGGTTAATGCTGGATAGGCTATTACCTTATGCATTGTTGATTGCTGGAGTAAACTGGGTTTTTCAGCAAGATAATGTAGCAATACACTCTGCAAAAAGTACGAGAGTGGCTTGAGCTCTGGCATGTGAATGTCATGAAATGGCCAGTACGCAGCCCTGATCTAAACCACATTGTAAATTGTTGGGGTGCAATAGATCGAATATTCTATCATGATGAACGTTAATATCAGAACACAGATGATTTAAAAATGGCTATACATTCAGCATGGAACCAGTAGTCAATGGAGCAGTTGGAAAACATGTTCAATCTATGCCGAACCGCTTATTCGAAGTAATTCAGAAAAATGGCGGTCCAACTCATTTTTGAATGTGTGCATTAATACTTACCACCAGGATTCAAATTATGTTCATTTCTTAAACTCAGTAATTTACTGTTTTCGGTTTAGTCATGTGCTATATTAAAATTACACATCTTTTTGAAAAAAAAAAAAAATTAAAAAATGCGTTGATGTATTGAAATGTATTGATCCTTAATGACTCCATTTATTAGTTTCTTATTATAAAATGCTTTTATTCAGATCGAAAATACCAGAATATAGAAATTCATAACTTTAATTTTTATAATTTTGTCCAGGTCTCACATAATGTTACTTTTTTTAAAATTATGTATTTTCTTATTTAAATTATTTGATCCATTTTATTTATGACTTATATTAAATTTAAATGTCTTTTTATAAATATTAATCTTTATTTTATTAATGTAAAGCTAAGCTTATTTATATTACGATTTAAACTTTCTGAGTTTATAATTTTGTCCAGGGCTGTATATCAATTTAAATATATACTTGAAATAGAGAAACATTATTAAAATATACCGCAAACGAATTTTCTCCATAGACCGACATGTAACGGCATTCTTTTGCGTGTCCCTGTACAGGAACTATAAGTACTATCTACATCATATTCTATAGTAAGCCTCTTGTAGTGCACCTGAGTAATATATATTAATTTCAATGTGTTTGAAATCGTGTAACATCATTTAAATAGACTGCAATTTATTTTTCGGCATAGACCGCAGTGTAACGGAATTATTTTGAGTGTCCCTGTAAAAAAAACTGTAAGTGCTACACACTTCATTTTCAATACCGAACATGCCATGTACAGATCAATAACATACATCAATTGGATGACAATCCGATTATAATTAGAGGTTTTAATTAAAGGACGGACAGACCGACGGCAGACAGACAGACAAACCGAATTCATAAACATTTTTCAACTGTGTTGGAAAGTGTTAAAACGCATTTTTGGTACTTTCGTATTAGCCACAAGCCAATGGTTAATCGCTAAAGATTTAACTATTGATAGCAGCTTTTGTGATTCTGATTAACTGAATGTTTAAGTACGTAGTTCGATTACATAACTGTTAAATTCGTGTTTTATTTACATATTTATTTATTTGTGAGCTTCTAAATTCTTTTGGCTGTATTTAATTACGGAATATTATATGGAAACAAACAAATGCTGATTATTTAGATTGTTTTAAAGGCAAACGAGTTAATAATCTATAATCGGGTTATATGCTATTTTTGGCCTGAAAGATTTTTCTTTTAATTAATGTTTGAAAATTCTTTTAAATACGATAAAATATCTAAAAATTGGTACTGAATATGAAATATGTTCCATTTATAGTTCATTTACAGGGATACTCAAAATAATTCCGTTACGTTACCGCCTATGGAGAAAACTTTTTTGCAATGTATTTTAATGAAGTTAAACGATTTCAAATATATTGCCATTGTGATATATCATTGATGAATTAATTTAATGGTGTACATTAAGTGCGCTATACTGACAACAAAACAGTAAAAACCACACAACCAGGCCAACACTTTTGAATGATGCGCTGATTACTAAATTAAAGGTCACACGTGTAGGAAAATTCTTTTAATTTTAGCGAACATTTAGTTTGGGAAGGGTTCTTTTTCCCACTTTTTAATATTTTTAAGAGTATTATGTTGAAGTTTAATAAAACAGTGAAAAGCAATAAACAGTTCAATATATACGGTTCTACGCATTACTAAATTTCATTATTTATCGTTAGTCACATAGTCAAGTAGTCTCTGTTTTTTTATTTATTTTACATTTTGTTTTGTTTATTATTTGTTTTTCTTTTTTTAAAAACTATCAATTCTGCATTCAAACATACATTATTGTGGTTTTTCTTCGTTAAGCACTGTGTTGGATGCAGTCATCTAAAAGAGGTGGCCGGATAAAAATGGGCTCTACATGCATTTGAACCCTTCTTTTTCGATGATGTTGATTTAACCAACAATATATATATATATATATATATAATAAACATACATATTTTAATTTTCAAAAAGCTTCTACAGTCATAAATGAATTAAAATTCTTTTGAGAATCCCTCTATGTCATGTATTTATTTGTATATGTAAGACATATTCTATAAAAATTTAGTTGAATTAGGAAACGCTTAACACAGTTGAAAATTCTCTTTCAGCAATTTTCGTCAATAAACAGAAATGTGCTTGAATTTTTTGTACAGCCCTGTATATGATCTGTATAATTTGTGTACACCATATAATATGCAAAAAATTAGTTACAATTATAAACGCATAACCACAAATGTAAACGATCTTTCATCAATAAATCGATCACTGACAGTACTTAAAGGAAAACTTCTGCGTGTCCCTGTATATGAATGATAGGTGTACTATAGGCACCATATTTAAATATAAGAATCTTAATTCCGTTATGTTACCGCCTATGGAGAAAACTTTTTTACAATGCATTTTAATGAAGTTAAACGATTTCAAATATATTGCCATTGTGATATATCATTGAGGTGCTCAACAAGATTCTTATTTTTAAATATGGTGCCTATAGTACACCTATTATTCATATACAGGGACACGCAGAAGTTTTCCTTTAAGTACTGTCAGTGATCGATTTATTGATGAAAGATCGTTTACATTTGTGGTTATGCGTTTATAATTGTAACTAATTTCTTGCATATTATACATGTACACAAATTATATATTGTACACAAATTATACAGATCATATACAGGGCTGTACAAAAAATTCGAGCACATTTCTGTTTATTGACGAAAATTGCTGAAAGAGAATTTTCAACTGTGTTAAGCGTTTCCTAACTCAACTAAATTTTTATAGAATATGTCTTACATATACAAATAAATACATGACATAGAGGGATTCTCAAAAGAATTTTAATTCATTTATGACTGTAGAAGCTTTTTGAAAATTAAAATATGTATGTTTATTATATATATATATATATATATATATATATATATATATATATATATATATCATCATCATCATCATCATCATCAACCGTTTTCAATCCACTGCTGGATGTAGGTCTCCCCCAGATTTTTCCATTGTTGCCTGTCTAGTGCTTTAGTCATCCAATTAACACCGGCCACTTTTCTGATTTCGTCACTCCATCTTACTTGAGGTCGTATTCTTGGTCGTTTTACATCTCTGGGATACCACTGTAGGGTGTTTGTGCTCCATCTATTGTCTTGTCTTCTTGCAATGTGCCCAGCCCATTTCCATTTTAGCCGTTTAATTCTCTCGATGATGTCAAAAACTTTCGTCTGACTTCTTATCCACGTTATTCTCTTTCGGTCTCTTCTGGTTATGCCTAGCATACATCTTTCCATACTTCGCTGTGTCGTTTGTAATCTTTGTACCATCCGTTTTGTTAGTGTCCAAGTTTCTGCTCCATAAGTTAGTGCAGGCAAAACACATTGGTTAAACACCTTTCTTTTCAAACAAAGAGGCATGTTACTCTTCAAAATAATATTGTTCTTCCCAAAAGCACTCCATCCATTTCTTATTCTTCTATTGATTTCATTCATGATACTGTTGTCTGATGATATTTCTTGTCCAAGGTACACATAACTTTCAACATCTTTAATCTCAGTGTTGTTGTAGACGATTTTCTTTTTTGATGCAAATGAATTGAACATCACCTTAGTCTTTTCCAAATTTATTTTTAATCCCACCTTAATGCTAGCTTCTGCCAAATCTTTTAGCATATTTTGCAATTCTTCAGGGCTATTACTGAAAATTAAAATGTCATCAGCAAACCGGAGATGGCTTAAATATTCCCCATTTATTCTAATCCCTTTGTTTTCCCAATCCAGCTTCTTGAAAATACTTTCTAAGACAGCAGTAAAAAGCTTAGGCGAAATGGTGTCTCCTTGTCTTACTCCTCTTCCAAGCTTGATCTTCGCTTTTCCTTTGTCCAAACGGATGGTGGCTGTTGCTTTCTTGTAGATCTTCTTTATGATATTGATATAAGGTTTGTCTATACCAATGTTCTCCAGAGAAGTAATTACTGCAGATGTGTAGACCGAATCAAATGCTTTTTCATAATCAATAAAGGCAAGGCAGAGAGGTAAATTATATTCTTTATGTTTTCCTATAACTTCTCTTACTGTTTGAATATGATCCATTGTGCTAAATCCACTTCGAAATCCTGCTTGTTCTCTAGGTTGAGCTGAGTCCAGAACTGATTCAAGTCTTGCCGTTAAAACTTTGGTGAAAATTTTATAAATCACTGACAGTAAGCTGATTGGACGGTAGTTTTTAATGTTTTCCTTTTCTCCTTTCTTATAAAGTAACACCATCACAGCATTATTCCAATCTTCTGGTACATCTGATTTCTCGAGACATTTGGAAAACAGTAAGGCTAGCATTTTTGCAAATTCTTCTCCTGCTTCTTTGATAAGGTCAATTGTAATTCCATCTTCGCCAGGGCATTTACCTCTTTTCATGCCTCTAATGGCTTGTACAACTTCATCTGTCATCACTGGGATTTTCTCTTCAGTTTCTGTTATGTTTACTAGTGGATCACGTAGGTTGATTTCCCTTTGATCTTCACATTTATATAGATCGCTATAGAATTTTTCGACAATGTGTACTATTTCATTATTGATTTTGGTGATTGTTCCATCTGCTCTCTTCAGTGCAAAAATACCTTTTCTTCCAACACACAGTTTGCGCTTAGCTGATTTTAAACTTTTGTTATCTTCTAGAACTTTTTTGACAAGATCACAGTTAAATTTTCTGATATCTTCTGTAACACATTTTCTTACCGTTTTACATAATTCTGCATATTCAACTCTTGATTTAGGATAGTTTTTCTTCATTTTAAATTCTCTGCGTTTCTTCATCAATCTTCTTGTTTCTTCTGTTATTTTCTTTGTTTGCTTTACTTGTGCTTCACCAGCTATCGTCCTTGCAATTTCTTGTAGAGTATTTGTTATTTTCTTGTTCACTACTGTAACATCTTGTTCTTCTTCTAAGATTGATTGAAGTACTTGAAAACGATTTTTAAGTTCTAAATTAAATTCTTCTTTATGTTTCTGGAGATTCATAATATCGACTGATTTCTTTGAGCATTGCAAAAGCTTCATTCTTTCCACTTTAGTATTTAAAAGCAGTTTGCATCTAACTAACCTGTGATCGCTTCCTGTATTGAAGTTATTGAGAACGCTGCAATCCTGAATAAGATGCTTTTTGTTTGTCAAGATGTAGTCGATTTCACTTGTTGAGCCATTTGCACTACGCCATGTCCATTTTCTATGTGGCTTTTTCTTGAAAAATGAATTCATGATATACATCTGTTCACATTCTGCAAATTCAATCAATCTGTTTCCTCTTTCATTACGCACCCCATATCCATGATTTCCTACCGAGAACTCACCTTTCTTTTTTTCCCCAATTCTAGCATTCCAGTCTCCCATTATTAATTTTATGTAGCATTTTCCTTTTTGATGCATTGAAGCTACTTCTTCATAGAAATCCTCAATTTCTTCATCAGTATAGCTAATTGTTGGTGCATAAACTTGGGTAATTTGCAGCTTGTATCTTTTTGACACTTGTATAACTAACCTTGCAACTCTATTTGATGCACTATCATATTCTACGATGTGATTCTTCCACCTTTTATGAATCAGAAATCCTACACCACTTGTTTTTCCATCTTCTGTACCTCTGTAGTACAATACATGTCCACTGGCAAGATCAATCTTCTCTTCACCTTTTCTTCTTACTTCGCATAATCCTAGGATGTCCCAGTTGATTCTTTCTAATTCTTCTCCAAGTTCCTGTAAACGACTTTCAGAAGATAAGGATCGTCCATTATACGTAGCCAAGGTCATCAACTTATGGCAGCCAAGCCGAGCCCGGTGATTCTTAGCACCCTCTGTCTTCATGTCTTTCTGATCGCTGCCGTAATCAGGAACATGCAGACTGCCGGGAATTGAGGGCCGTGATTTGTTTTGTGAATTCATGTTAAAATAAGGGGGGAGGTGGCCAAATTCCTCCACGCTGGCCAAGCGGGTTGGAGGAAGCCCATCCGCGTTCGTTCCCCATGCACTAGGCAAGGATATATATATATATATATATATATATATATATATATATATTGTTGGTTAAATCAACATCATCGAAAAAAAAGGGTTCAAATGCATGTAGAGCCCATTTTTATCCGGCCACCTCTTTTAGATGACTGCATCCAACACAGTGCTTAACGAAGAAAAACCACAATAATGTATGTTTGAATGCAGAATTGATAGTTTTAAAAAAAAGAAAAACAAATAATAAACAAAACAAAATATAAAATAAATAAAAAAACAGAGACTATTTGACTATGTGACTAACGATAAATAATGAAATTTAGTAATGCGTAGAACCGTATAGATTAAACTGTTTATTGCTTTTCACTGTTTTATTAAACTTCAACATAATACTCTTAAAAATATTAAAAAGTGGGAAAAAGAACCCTTCCCAAACTAAATGTTCTCTAAAATTAAAAGAATTTTCCTACACGTGTGACCTTTAATTTAGTGATCAGTGCATCATTCAAAAGTGTTGGCCTGGTTGTGTGGTTTTTACTGTTTTGTTGTCAGTATAGCGCACTTAATGTACACCATTAAATTAATTCTCCTCAAATATTTAAAAGAGAGCTTTTGAAATATTAGTCATGTGAGTTTTACAAATTCTTGCTTCAAGTTTTCTTCATATTCATTAATATATTTCACGTTTGATTCTTTTTCATTAAACTGCTTTGTATAGAAAATGAAAACAAAAGAACTGTACATTATTTTTGTTATTTAACCCTTTCCGGCGCGGAGTAATTCTGTTTTTAAAATGATGAAATAATGGACTGATACCAGAATTTACAATAGAATTTATTACAAAACAAAGACTTGCTACATTTCCAATACTTTATAAAAGGAAAAAATTAGTGAAATATTTTTGGTGCCGTTTGCCAGTTTGGAATTAAAATTAGGTGTCGTTTTTTGTGATCACCGCCCGCTAAAGGGTTATAATTTTTCAGGTTCTCATTTAACTTAAAGCTGAAAGAAATAAGAAACAAATTTTTAAATTAGCCTTTATTCTCAACATATTATAATTCAATTCTTTAACTTGATTAGAATATAAAGCTATTTTTATACCGATCATACCTTATTAAATAGAAAAAAAAGATTGTAAAATACATTTCTGTCTACGCATACCTAATCTTGTAAACACACATGCAAAAATGGAAGTTTAATGCTGTTTAAAACAGTTTTCTTTATTCTTCAATGAAACTAGGTTATCTATCCCGAGCTACCCGTGTTAAAGATAACGAAAATATATCTCTGTGCCAAGTGTGTGCAAAATGTGCCAAGTGTACAGAACGTAGGTGAAAACAACTTTCAATTGAAAACTCAATACAAGCAGGTGGGTTATTGAATGAAAAAACATTTAAAAAAAAAAAAAAAAAAATATATATATATATATATATATATATATATATATATATATTCGTTTTCATTTTTAAGCATTTGTACCTACGGTAAAAACCAATATTGGATGATGTCTTTCAATACGCTTTTCAAATTAGTAACAATTCTATAAAAATTATGAGTCTGCACAAACATTACGATGTTTTTTTTTTTTTCCCACTGATTAAAATATAATTACATTAAAAATAAAAATGTTTTCGAAATATCATTTTCTTAAAGAACAGTTAAGCCTTTTTCGGACCTTTTTCTGCTAACGTACATTTTTTTGTATTTTTTTTATTAAAGCTTTATTAAAATAGAAAAGATATTTTGGGAAAATACGGCGAAATTTTCGGAAATTTAGATTTTTTTTTAAATTAAAATTTGAATGTATATTTCTGAAATGCTATTTTTTAATTTTTAAAGATGTTTCTTAATTAATGTTTTCCAAAATTAAGAGGGACTTTCAGTTAATCTATTACAGGGGTGATTGTGTTCCGGTATTTTGTACACCACTAAATTTATATAGGAATCTGTTTCTTCTTTAATCGATGAATTCTGCGATGACATACTAAGAATATTGCTATATAAATTTAATGGTGTACAAAATACCGGAACGCAATCACCCCTGCTATTACTTAACTAGTATATAACCCCGTCAAAAATGACGGATTGTTGATCTGCGTTTCATTTTCATAAGACTTCATACAAACAAACAGCATGGAGATTTATTATTGAAAGGTTTGTATTGAAGAAAAATACACTTTAAAAAGGACAAATGATTTCTACAAATAAAAATAATAATAATAAGGATATATATATATATATATATATATATATATATATATATATATATATATATAACTTAGTATTAAATTTCTGAAATAGTTCAAAGATTGGACAAAATCAAATATTAACAAATAATCCATGTGCGAAAGTTTTTGTAAAAAAGTGTTATCAATGAGTTTATAAACAGCTTGACTTACCATATAACTCATTGTTTGATTACATAAGCAAAATTAAATGGAAATTACGCTGTACTATGCATTTCTTATATTTTAATTACGTTTGATAAGAAAGAATCATTTTACAGTATATGACCCATTATCTGAAAATTCAAAATCCGGAAAAACCCGAAGTCCGGAAAGAAAAATTCGAAAATTTTCTAAATTTGTAAATTTTTACTAAAATTTTAGATTTTCTGAAATTTTTCGAAAATTTTACCGATTCCTAATTATTTTTCAGTTCATTGTGTTTCAATGTTTAATCACTAAAATATTGTTACTTCAGTGACCCCCTCCCCCCTTTCTCTTCCCGAAATTAAAAACAAATCATTTTTCTCTCAAATTTTAGTTTAAAATTAATTTATATTACGATTCGTTAGAAACAAAAAATAGTTATGTATTTATTTCATCAGGGGTGATTCTGTTCAAGTTTTCCTAAAAATTTAAGGAATTCGATTTCGAAAATTTAAGTCTTCAGTCCAAAATTTCGAACATAAATATCTCGAATTTTGAACGATAGTCGCCGAAAAAAAATCAATTATGTCTATCGTTCGCAGAAAAAATAGAAAATTTCATCAAAGCATTGTGGAAACAACGTGAATTTCGTCAAAGTACCGAAAATAAAAACGCAAATTTCGTTGCAGGATTGAAAAAAAAAAAAAAACGCTTATTTTGTTAACAAATTGCAGAAAAACGCGATTTCCGTTAAAGGCTTACGAAGAAGACGCAAATTTCTTCCACGGACTCAGAAAAAAATGTAAAATTTCATCAAGGGATCACAAAAAAAAAAAAAAAAAAAAAAAAAAAAAAATTGGTTAAAGGATCGCAAAAAAACCCCTGCGAATTTCGTCAAATAATCGCGGAAAAACATGAATTTCTTCAAAGGGTCTAGCAAAAAAACACAAATTTCTTCAAAGCACTGCGAAAAAAATGTCTAATTTCGTTAAGCGATCGCGAGAAAAGTGAAATTTCGTCAAAGGATCGAAAAAAACAACCGCTAATTTCGTCAATCTCAGAAAAAACTCGAATTTTGTCAAAGGATCGTGAATAAAATTCAAATTTCGTCAAAGAATAGCAAAAAACGCAAATTTCCTCAAAGGATCGCAAAAAGAAAACGCAAATTTCTTCAAAGGACTACGAAAAAATGAAACTTTGTCAAAGAACAGCAGAAAAAATGCAAATTTTGTCAAAGAATCACGAAAAAAAACATGAATTTTGTCAAATAATCGTGAATTTCGGGAGGACCCGATATCCGGAACGATGGAAAAATTTCAAAATCCGCCAGTAGATGGCGACAATATACTGAATCAACCTCAAATCTCTCCCAAGGAAATAAATCACGGCATTCTGAAAAAAAAAAGTGCTTACAGAATTTTTTTTTTACAGAAATGTTAATATACATTTTTTTTTATGAAATAGTGTTTTAAGGTTTTAAACAAAATTAAAAGATTTAAAAGCTTGAATATGCTTTTACAAATATTTAAACGACGAAAGTAGATAATATAACTTCTTTTTCAGTAAGCCTAACATGGCGTTTAACTACGGTCGAATCGCAGAGTGTTACAGCCCGGTACCGTTACAGACACTTTCTCGCCTTTGGATTTTATTATAAGTAAGATAAATAAACTACAAAACAAAAACATTGTTAATTATCCTAATACGTAAAGTAACGCCCAACTCTACATCAAACGCGGAAAACTAAGTAGCTCCGCCCGTATATATGTTTTTCTTCTTTTTCTGCATATACAGATATATTTGTAAATATTTAGAATGTAGGAAACACTGAGTATATTGCATTTCCATTTATATAATTGTAAATATTTATGCGAGCCCAGAGTTTAAATATGTCATATAAGCAGACATGACGAATATGCGATATGTTTTCATCGTCATTATTATTATAATTATTTAATGTCATCTTTATTTATCACTTTAATATTATCACGAAAAGTTATTAAATATACATTTTTAATAGTTGTTCAACATATTCCGATTTCATGAAAATCAGTGGATTATGTTTAAAAATACTGTATTTTTTAAATTACAATATGTGTATATTTTTTTCTTATACATGATTATAAAAATATTTATTACTCATTCTCTGTCAATTTGTACAGGCGGTTGTTAAGAGGACATTAATTGTTGGTTAAATAACAATATCGAAGAAAAAAAAAAGGGGGGGTCCAGAGGCATGTAGAGCCCATTTTTATCCGACCATAGCTTTTACATGACTTCTAACTATGAAAACCCCAATCGTATGTTCAAATGCTGAATTGTTAAATAATAATAATAAAATTATCTAACGATGAATATTGAAATTTATCAACGAGTAGTACCGTACAAACCGAGGGTATTATTTGCTGCTTGATAAGATTTTACCATAATACTTAAAAGAAATATTAGAAATGTTCTTTTCTCTCCAGTCCTAAGTATTCCTGACTCTCCCTAAACTTCTGTATGAGGATAATCTTTAAGCCATTTATGCCTAGCGTCGATGCTTTAGTAAAATGGGAAAAAGTGCATTTCACACCACTTTTTTTATTTTATTTTTTAAATAGAAATCTGATTATTTTTAAATAGAAATCTTATTTTATCTAGGACTCTTCGGTAAAATAAGACACCAAATATCTATAAAAAAAAAGTGGTGTGAAATGCGCTTTTTCCCATTTTACTAAAGTATCCCAAAATTGGGACGCTAGGCATAAAAGGGTTAAAAGTAAACGTATTCCCATAGACCTCTAATTTAAGGGTCACGATACGTTTTTAACAATGTGAGCCTAATCATGTAGATCAGACAGACTTCTTTGAAATTTTAAAACAAAACTTTCAAGTCAATTCTTCTGAAAACTCACCTTATTTTCTTAAAGAAAATTCTCTGAAAAATTAGTGGTATGAGTTTAACAGTTTCCTGTTTCAAATTTTCGTCATGTTTATTAAAATAGTTTACGGTTGATGATGATTTTTTTTTTTCATTAAACTGTTTTGTAAAAAGCATAGACAATGAAACTTTTTAGTTAAAACAAAACAAATATCCATTCTTATAGATATTTAGCATTTTTGAGGTTTTATGTTCATTTACAGCTTAAAGAAACAAGAAAATAAATTTATAAATTAGACTTTATCCCCAACATATTGCAGTTCGATTCTTTTATTTGATTAGAACAGCAATTTCGAACCTTTTCTCTCTCGCGTACACTTTTATTAGGTATTTCACATATGCGTACCCCTTCTCGAATAAACTCGGTCCCAAAAATATTTATTATTATGGGGTTTTTTTTCCCGTTAGTAATATTTTTTTGTTAATTAATAATGACAGTTGCAGCCCTTTTAAGTATTTCAAATTCCAATTATTTATTCACTTTGATATACTAAAAGATATCAGCAGAAAGTCGTTTAAAACAATAAATATTAGTTAAAGATTCAAATTAAGCACAAATAATAAGCAAAGGGACTAAGGTGAATCTATTAATACATGGTTTTGACCTGATGCCACCCAGTTGAACATTGAAATGAGACTCTTTAAATAAATAAATATATTTCTAGAATCACTAGAGGAATGGGAGGGAGTTGGTAGTAAGCATACTACCCTTACGAAAATAGTTCTTAGAGCTGTATAGAACTTTGTAGAATTCTTTACAGGCACTATAGAATAGCCATTCTATAGAATACTATTTCTATAGAGTTTGAAGAGTTTCTACAGAATAATTTTTCTAAAGAAAATGTTTCTATAGAATTTTGAGAAGTTCTGTAGATTTTTTTCCCTATAGAACAGTTTTTCTATAGAGTACGATAAACCTTATAGAATTAAGTTCAATGGACTAATGATTCTATAGATTTTTTTTGTTTTTATAAAATAAAAAACAAATATTTCTTGGTCTCTTAAAATTTATGTGTGTAGTAATTTAAATTATTTTTAAATTTTAATGTATATTTATAAATAAATTTATTTATAACTATACATTAAAATTTTAAAAAAATAATCAATTTTGTAATACATCAGTTTAATATATAACAGTTCTCCTTAGATTTAATATGATTATATATATATATATATATATATATATATATATATATATATATGTTATAATTCATGTAATCGTTGAAGAAGTTTGGCGATAAGCTGTATGAAATTGCACTTGAATTATATATGTGAAACGAGTTGTTCTTTCGATGAATAAATATGGTTGCAGTCGTCGTTTATTCGAAGCATAAATGTAGTGGCAGTCGTCGTAGAGGATCCAGGCAATAAATTGACATCGGAGGTGTTTCTCCATGATGTAAAAAAAAAAAAAAAAAAAAAAAAAAGTATTCAGAATTCCATGTTTTTATTTAAAAATCGTCGTGGAAGCAGTCCTCACATGATTTATATGTGCCGCGCCATCTCTCACTGAATCAGCCGTCACAAGCTGTTACTAAAACACATCGAACATGATCACAACTCTCGACAAACTATTAGGCTTAATTATTTAGAATACAGGATGAGTAAAAGACGCAGCCAGGGGACTGTTAACAGTTGCAAACTCGGCCAAAAGACTCAGTGAAACACGATTACACTCACTTTTTGTGAATAAGCGGAACGATACTAAATCATGATGTAGCAGGCGCTCTAACTAATGAGAGAATATGGAATACGTGTACATTCAACACCATGACCAATGAGGATGATGAAGTAAATAGTTCTAACCATTCTAAGCGGATGTATTTTAAAGTGAAAAGAAACGAACGCGCGAAACTCGGAAAGACTAAAGGAGGAAAAAAATAAAATGGCTTTTGAAAAAACATTCGAATTCACAGAAATGATCAGAATTTATGATATCATTTAGGAGTAACTTAGAGCTTTATATTTAAGTAAATTGGGCAAAATAATAATGTATTTAAGGGAACTTTAATAGAATTAAAAAAATTAATGATAGATATTATTAAAATTAAGGAATGAGGAATTAGTGAAACTGGTGATAATTTATTATAAAACAGAGAAACATCCCGAAGGAAGATTTAATAATGTAACAATATCCCCCCTCCCTAAAAAATGTATGAACCGGTAGGTCTAACTGACCTACAAGTTCATTGGGAGAAAAAGCAGACACTCGAATAACAATACAGTCACCTGGCCGACATATCAAAATGGTCAATACCTCTGAATATTGTTAAGCCAAAAAAAATTAAAAAAATAATTTTAAAAACGCGGCTATGTGGGAACTGCTTTAAATATTTACACTTTCAAGAATAATGAGTTACAATAATTGTTGCTAATTATTAGCATAAGGTTAGTTTCCTCATGCTAAATCAAATTAATAAGGTATGAGTATAGGAGAACAATATAAATTATAATAATAAAATATAACAATAATATGCAACTTTTTACTTTTTATCGATTATTCAAGTAATTCAGTAATGTTCACTAATTAATGTCCATAAGTGATTCAGTCCTACTGAAAGTCCACTATGTGAATATATATTTAGAGTTCATATTTAGTGATTGAGTCCTACTGTTGTGATAACAATATAAAGTTGCAGTAATAAAACTTCAACAATAAAATAACAATGAATAAAAATAATATATCTAATAACAATAATAAAATAACAATCAAACACTAGTTAATAATAATAATACTTCATTTCTTCATAAGTATTTCTTTTAACATCCAAATAATTAATCTTTCTTTTAAAATGTCATCTTGTAAAATCAAATCCTAATAACTCTTAACTTTTATTAAATGTACACAACTATTACCATTTCAATATTAAGTTTGCATTAGAAAAAGTAACGAACAAATATTAGCTTGAATTTAGACAATATGGGGTGTAATTCTTCTCATAGGTCATTCCAGGATTAGAATTATTCACCACTGATCCAGCAATTTAATTTATTTAATACCAATACTTAATTTATTTAATACCAATCAAGTCAATCTTATCGTAATAATCGTGTTTACTTAGCCATTGGTTAACCAATTTATCATAAGTTTCTCTCTTTATCACAATATTTCAATAAATATATTAATCTTTTATCACATAATAATATCAATAATAACAACAATAATAATAATCTAACAATAATAAACATCTCATTATAAATTATATCTTGATTTAAGCAAATCCTGCAAAGTCTAGATGGATAACGTCTCTGAAAATTATTATTTTGCATTCTAGGATTCTCAAATCTAGAACCATGTGCATTGAAGTTAGAATTAAGTGGGTTGAATTTTGGTTGGCGAATCCAATTTCTGGATGCATAATATCATGGTTGAAAAGGTCTAGTATGTTGCTGAAAAGACCTAACATTTGGCTGAAAAGATCTGTTATTTGATGGATTATTTCTTGTAGTATTTACAATAGAATCTGGGGTGACTACAAGTTTTCTTACCAATTTATACCAATCGGTGGTGTTATTTGGGGAGCTTACAATCAAAACATTCTGATATTGTGGGGCTAATCCGGCTGTAAGGCCTTGTACAATGATGGTTTCACATAGTTTAACTTTCTTAAAAAATTAAAAAATGAGATGAAAACAATTTAGGAATAAAAAGTAAAGCGATGGATTTTAATGGAAGAGTCTAAAAATGAAGGAAGTGAAATAGTATAGCTGTAGTTATACACTTCTATTTACAGTGAAAAAGTAAAAAATGCGGTTCGCATCTTGTTCGTAAAACAGCACATAAATGCCAGGTGGGCAATTATATTTTTATTACAATTTGGATATTTATTTCTGAAATGCTATTTTTTTTTACAGATTTAATTTTTTTTAAATGTTTCTTAGTTAACTCGTTAAGAGGGACTTTCGGTTAATCTATTACTAAAAAAATAATCTACAAAACAAAAACATTGTTAATTATCCTAATACGTTAAGTAACGCCCAACTCTATATCAAACGCGAAAACTAAGTAGCTCCGCACTTATATATGTTTTTCTTCTTTTTCTATATTTTAGACATATATTTGTAAATATTTAGAATATAACAAACACTGAGTATATTGCATTTCCATTTGTATAAATGTGTATATTTATGTGATTCCACAGTTTAAAAATATATGGGATCTAAGCAGACATGACGAATATGCGATTTGTTTGCATTATTATTATTATTATTATTAAATACCATCGTTATTTGCCACTGTAATATTACCATTAAAAATTACTAATTAAAGTTTTTAAATAGCTTCAACTTATTTTTATTTCACGAAATTCGGTGGAACGTGCTTAAAAATAGAGCCTTTTTAAAAATTAAAATATGTATATATTTTTTCTTATATATATATATATATATATTGTAAAAATATTAATTTTTTATATCCTTTCAATTTCCACAAGTGTTTTTTCCACAAGGAAATTAATTGTTCGTTAAACAACAATCCAAGAAAAAAATGGTTCAAATGCATGCAGAGCCCAATTTTATTCGGCCTTACCTTTTAGATGACTGCTAACCACGTAAAATCTCAATCTTGTATATTCGATTGTAGAATTGTTAAAAAAAAACAAAAAAAACATACTATTTGGCTATGTGACTAAAGATGAATACTTAAATTTAGCAACGCATAGAACCGCACTGATTTAGAGTAATTTATTCTGCTTGATAAGAATTCAACATTGTACTAAAAAAAAAATATTAAAAACTGGAGAAAAAGTTTTTATTTGCGACTTTTCCTAAACTTCTATAACAGAAAAATCTCTAAATTATGTAAAGGACGCTCGTCGCGAAGGGCTTAACCAACAATTATTTTCCTCTCAACAACCGCTTGTGGAAATTGAAAGAAATAAGAAATAAATATTTTTATAGTATATATATATATATAAATATTTATTTCTTATATACATATATATATATATATAAATAAATAAATAAATAAATAAATATATATATATGTAATTAAAAAAAAAATCCTTCTTTTCGCCATTTTTTTAGTCCTTATTCCAAATTATCACCATTGTATTAAATTACTAAATGTTACCTATTTTATTTATTTTAATATTTCTCTGTCTTTTATTTATATCTTAAATCCCCTGTGTTTATTGTTGAAAACTGAGAATTGATAAGTACCGCGAGAGGGCGTCGCGAACTCCCCTCGATTGAAAGTGAAAATCGAACTGAACTGAAGTTATGTTTTTGTTGTTCTGCAAAAAGGGCACGCAACGCATTGTTTCATTTAGTGAAATAAATTATTTAAAGTATTACAGTCCTCTATTTATGATTATTTATATGAGTTATAAATACGCATGCATCAAATTCCTACATTTTATGGTCACGTCGAGCAGCAGAAAAAAGGTAAAAGATTTCTAATTGTATTTCTTCGAAAATGTTCAAACTAGAATCAAATGTTCGAATAAAAAACTTGTATATTGACTTCTACAAATATAAACTGCTGGCTGTCTTTCCCTATTTTCTTCGCAAGCATTTTTTATCAAATGATGATTTTGTTCTGTTTCTCGCAAGTAATTTAATGTTTGTTCGAAATGACAATTACGCAATAATGGAAAAAGCACGCAAGTAATTAAAAAGCGAAAGTTGAAGACAGACGATATTTTACTCTTGTAGAATAACGGAAGTTCGGTAAGTAAAAAAAAAAAAAAAAAAAAAAAAAAAAAAAACCTTTTATTTTCATTGCATCATTTTTTGTTAACCTGTCTGATATTCGATCAGCAAAAACTAATAAAAAAAGCTTAAAGTCATCAAATGTTACAAAATTTAAGGACAAGGTTAATTCGACTTTAGAAAACGCAGATATAGTCCTTTTAGAGCTTCATAATGCAAAAATACTGTCCTTCGAAAAAGAATTGAATTCAGTATTCGATGCAATATTTGCACATTGCGATGACAAGGATATAGATGAATTCATTAGTGAAAATGAAGGCATTATTGAAACCATAGATGACATTAATTTAGCGATAAAGCGAAAATTATTGGATGTAAATTATGTAAAAAATAATAACAATTCAAAGAGCAATGAATCTCTTTCTAAAAATAACTCTTTTTCTGAAATTAAGCTACCAAAAATAACACTTCCTACATTTTTCGGTAAATTGGATGAATGGATTGAGTTTAAAGATCTATTTTCTGCAGCTGTACACAATAATACAAATCTTACAAGTGCACATAAGCTACAGTATTTAAAAAGTTCATGTAAGGGCGATGCACTTAAAATTATTCAATCCATTCCCATTTCTGACCAAAATTATGACATTGCTTGGAATCTATTAGTAGAGCGCTATTCAAATAAGAGAGATTTAATTAATGCAGTAATTAAAAAGTTACTTTCATTACAACAGACACACGATACCGCCCAATCTATTTTAAAATTTGTTGACATCATAAATGAATGTATAAGATCCTTAAAGGTATTAGATCAGGATGTAAATAACTTTGGTGAAACATTAACTGTGTATTTATTTGTGGGGAAGTTGGATAGCAATACACGCTGATGGTGGGAAAAGTCCCTTAAAAAAGATGAATTGGACACTGCTGAGCAATTAATTTCCTTTCTGAAGGAACACGCTCGTACCCTTCAAAATAGCAAACTCTCAATAAAGATCCAAAACGTGTGTATAATTCTAAGGCTCTAACTTCACTTTCTGAAGTTCCATACAATTGTTTATTGTGTAAAGGCGATCACATTTTAATGAAGTGCCCACAGTTTATAAATTTGTCTGCAAAAAAGAGATTTAACATGGTTAAAGTGAAAAAATTATGCTACAATTGTTTATCAGGTTTTCATAACATTAGTCAATGTAAGAGTTCAAATACATGTAAAAGATGTAGTAAGCGCCATCACACATTGATTCACCTAGAACGCGGTGATGAAAGCTTTGATTCTAGTCAGTCATCAAATCAAAATAGATGTACTCCCAATCTTAACAGTAATTTGTCGCCAACCGCCAACGCATTTACTCCTAATAATTACCCAGATAGCCAGATGTCTGCCACCACTTTGGGTGCAAATACACAGTCATCTAGCACCACGCATTCAACTATCAGCAATACTGTTGTGAGTATGACGTCTTTTAATAAACAAATACTACTTTCAACTGCAATAATACATGTGAAAAATGCTAGAGCAGAGTTTGTTCCTCTTAGAGCGTTACTAGATTCAGGTTCCCAAATAACTTCATAACTAACGAATGTACTGAGTTATTGTGCTTGAAATGAAAAAAAATAAATGCTTCGGTTTCAGGGTTGAATGATTCAGTTACGAATATAAAAGAAAATGTCATAACCACTATCGCTAATGCAAACAAAAGTTTTAGTGACACTTTGCAATTTTTTATTGTTCCAAAAATAACCAACTTTATTCCAGGACATTACTTTAGATTTCCATTTTCTGAGCTGCCTCAAGATGCAAGATTGGCAGATCCAAAATTTAATGAACCAAATAAAATTGACATTTTATTGGGTACTGAGTGTTTTTACGATTTATTACGAACTGGTCAAATCCGTTTAAAGAATTCTAACGTCATTTTACAGCGTACCGTATTTGGGTATGTGGTGGGAGGTTCTCTCACCGATTCGAACCATGCATATTGTGGTCTAACTTGCAATGTAGAAGAACAATTGAGTAAATTTTTCGATTTAGAATCAATTGGGATTAGAGATGATCCTTATTGTAATGATGAAGATAAGGCATTAGAAATTTTTACCGAAACAGTTTCCTGTAAAGATAATCGATACGAAGTAGCTCTGCCGTGGAAAAAAGACTGGATTAATTTGAGTGATAACTATAAGATTTCTGAGAAACGATTCAAATATTTAATTAATAAAATGCGTAATGATGATAATTTGTTTTCTCAGTACAAAGAAATTTTGAAAGACTATCTTAATTTTGATATTATTGAAAGGGTGTCAGATCCAACTAAGCCAAAGGACAGACCCATATTCTATTTGCCACATCGAGCGGTCTTTAGAAAAGATAGTGTTACAACGAAAACGCGTATTGTATTCGATGCCAGTTCTCACGATGTAGGACAACTCTCTTTAACCGAATGTTTGTGGCCTGGTATCAATTTAAACCCTGGTATTTTTCAATTGCTCGTTAATTTTAGATTAAATAAAATAGGAATTTTGGCAGATGTGGAGAAAGCATTTCTCCAAATTTCATTATCAGAAAAGGACAGAGACGCTGTCAGATTTCGCTTTGTGGAAGTTATCGAAAATCCGAAAGATGAAGTGTTTGATAATTTGAATATCCAAATATATCGTTTTAAGCGTTTACTTTTTGGATTAAATTCTAGTCCATTTATCCTAGCTGCCACAATAAAGGAGCATATAAAAAAATTTAAAGATCAATATCCTGAAACTTTTCGAATTCTTGATACGTGCCTTTATGTCGACGATTTAGTGAGTGGTACTGATAGTATTGAAGAAGCCCTGAAGATCTCACATGAGGCTAAGATGATTATGAGTCAGGCCAGTTTAAATTTGAGAAAGTGGTTAACAAATGACCAGTCGTTACTAGAACGGTGGATAGAAGAAGGTTTCGAAATTTATCCATTTGATCAAAATCATAAGGTTATGAATTCATTGAAGGTATTGAGCATATCGTGGGACATTAAACAAGATTCTATTAGCATAGACATTTCAAGCTTAATAGAATTTTGGAAAACTAGGAAAAATACAAAACGGTTTGTTTTACAGACTTCCGGCAGAATTTAAGATCCAGCTGGTATCCTTACTCCATTAACTATAAGACTTAAATGTCTATTCCAAGAATTATGGATTCGTAAGCTGTCCTGGGATGCTGAGCTCCCCATTGACATTTGTGAAAAGTGGACTCAGTGGTGTTCGGAACTTCCTCTATTAACGCAAATTAAAGTGCCTAGATTTGTATTCCTATCATCTGATACAAACAATGTTGAAATTCATTGCTTTTCCGATGCAAGTCAGAAGGCTTATGGTGCTGTTGTTTATTTAAGAGTGCAAGATTTCGACCAAGTGTCAGTTAATTTAATAGCATCTAAGACCAGAGTTGCCCCACTAAAGAAAATAACTCTCCCGCGACTAGAGTTGCTTGGTGCTTTACTTGCATCTCGTTTAGGATCACAAATTAAAAAGGTAATCGATGTAAAAAATACTTCTAAAATTTACTACTGGACAGATTCAAAAATTACTTTGTGCTGGATAAAGGGATCTAGCAAGAAATGGAAGTCCTTTATTGCCAATCGTGTTCATGAAATCCAAAGTTTGACGGAACCAGGTTTCATTGTGCTGGTAAAGACAATCCTGCAGATCTTCTTTCGTGAGGAATAAGTGCTGACTCTCTTGTGAACAATTCCAAGTGGTTTACAAGCCCTGAGTTTTTGATGGATCCAGAACTTTCAAGTTATTTGCAGTCGATTTCTTCTGAAAGTGACTTACTAAGTGAAAGTGAAAATGAGAACTGTTTAAGTGAAATTAAATCTTCCGAAAAGGCAAATAACTGTACAGTGACTTCATTTTTTATCAACGAGAACTTTAGTTTTTTTGACAAACTTTTTGAACTGACTAATGACTATTTCAAACTGTTACATGTTTTTTCTTTTATTCGCAGATTTATATTTAACTGCAGATCACCTCTTAAAAGAAGAGGTCATTTGACCTTAGAAGAAGTCAGGGAAACTGAAAATGTTTTAATTAGAGCCCCACAAAAAATTTAGGTGGTAAGAAGGCTCTGACAGGTAATATTAACTTTTTAAATCCATTTATAGATGACCAGGGTATAATGCGAGTTGGCGGAAGACTTAACAAAGCTTCCGTATCTTATGAGCAGAAACATCCTGCTATATTGCCTAAAAATTCAAAATTAAGTGAAATTTATTTTCTTACTATGCACAAGCGTCTGTTTCATGTTGGTCCTCAAGGACTTTTGAATTCTGTGAGGTTAAAATTTTGGCCTATAGGGGGTAGAAATTTGGCAAGAAGAACGGTACTTTATTGTGTTATTTGTTTTAAGGTAAAACCAACTCCATGCTCGCAGTTAATGGGTGAATTGCCTTATGAGAGAATTAATGAGTCACCGGCATTTAATTGCACCGGTTTGGATCTTTGTGGGCGTTTTTAGTAACTTATAAAAATCAGCGCAAAGGTTCTTTGAACAAAATATTTAACTGTGTTTGTATATGTTTCGTGACTCGAACAATCCATCTTGAACTTCTTTCAGATTTAACTTCTGATGCTCTGATTGCTACTCTTAAACGGTTTATGGCCAGGCGTGAAAAATGTTCTAGGATATTTACGGATAACGCTAGGAATTTCGTTGGGGCAAATTCCAAACTGAAGGTGTTTTACAAAATGATAAATTTTTCAAATGAGATTTTGTTGAATTACTTAATTTCTAAAAATATAGACTGGAAATTCATACCTCCCAAGTCTCCTCATTTCGGAGGACTTTGGGAGGCTGGAGTAAAATCTGTGAAGCATCACCTTAAAAGAGCGATGGGTGACTTGCGATTTAGTTATGAAGAGTTCGAAACTATTGTTATTCAGGTAGAAGGTATTTTGAACTCTCGACCTCTTATTCCCCTGTCAAATGATTTCGACGATTTTGAGGTCTTGACTCCCGGTCCTTTTTTGATCGGGAGACCAATCAATGCTATACCCGAACCGTCGTTAATTGATGTTAATATTAATCGTTTAGGCCGTTGGCAGAAAACTACGAGGGTCGTCCAAAAAATTTGGGAAAAATGGAGATTAGACTATTTAAATGCGTTACAACAGAGATCTAAATGGATTGTGGAAAAGGATAATTTAACTACAGGTTTAATGGTATTAGTGAAGGAAGACTTTTTGCCTGTATGTAAATGGGCCTTAGGCCGCATAAGTAAAATTTATACAGGAGCGGATGGCAAGGTCAGGGTAGTAAAGGTTCGTACTAAATCAGGTGAATTAAAGCGTTCAATTACGAAAATAGCTGTCCTTCCTATTGATACCTAAGAAAAAATATAGTGATTAATTATTGTTAATTTTACATTTTTATTATTATGCTGTGTATATGTATTTGTTGTGTAATAATTTTTGCTGTAATTGTGCTATGTAAATTTATATGATTGTAAGAATTCTAAGTTATTGAAATTTGTAAATTTCAATCCGGGGGAGAATGTTTATTGTTGAAAACTGAGAATTGATAACTCCCGCGAGAGGGCGTCGCGAACTCCCCTCGATTGAAAGTGAAAATCGAACTGAACTGAAGTTATGTTTTTGTTGTTCTGCAAAAAGGGCACGCTACGCATTGTTTCATTTAGTGAAATAAATTATTTAAAGTATTACAGTCCTCTATTTATGATTATTTATATGAGTTATAAATACGCATGCATCAAATTCCTACACCCTATTTGATTTAATTCTATATCTTAGTCAAAATATTCTTTAAATCCCTATTCTAAAAATAATTCTAAATTGCAAAAACTTCCTAAAAACAGTGAAATTTATTCTTTCAGAATATTTTTTCTTTACATTCTTTTTATTTTATTATTTTCAGATATCGTTCGATTTGTCCCATCCTCCCCTGCGTTCGCGCGCTTATTTTTTCCTTCCAAATTCATCCGATTCTTGTAATGAGTTCTTTCTTGTACGTCAGATTAGGCCGCCCTTAACCTAATTTCATAGCCATTGATGTTTAAGTTTTTCGGCGCTCTCTTTTTGGCCACACCCCTTTTTCCACTCTATTGGTTGGTAATTTTCGCGCGTTAGTGTTCTAACACCGACTTTTTGCGTATAAAACATACCGCTCGGGCGAGGACCGCAGAATTTTGCTCATTTTTGGTTGTTAAACTAATACGCGGCTCCAGCGACTCCCATTTTTTACTTCAACATTTGTCTTTCCCTTTTATATAGTGGGTCATCTAAGAACATTATGTTCCATCTTGTATATAGAGTGTAGCTAAAGTATTGTAGTGTCTTCAATGTCTGTTATCTATTGAATGTGAACCTCGTACTCCCGTGCTGCCAAATGATTACTCTGCATTACGTAAACGGATGACATTGCTACGAATAAATACAGTTGATCGCCTACAACGAGTCTTGTGATTGACTGCTGCTCGGCTATGTGTGTCAATTATTCGGTGGAGTTCCTTCAGTACCTGGTCTCGGCGAATCAATGGACATACTTAATGATATGACGACTGCGAAAATTCATGGTGGCTACCCCATAATAATAAAATCCGGTAGTCACTAATGGCAGTCCTTATTACCTGCAACTTATCGTTATATATATATATATATATATATATATATATATATACTATAAAATATTTATTTCTTCTTTCAATTTCCACAAGCGGTTGTTGAGAGGATATTAATTGTTGGTTGAACAACACATCCAAGAAATAAATGGTTCAGATGCATGCAGAGCCCAGTTTTATCCGGCCTTACTTTTTAGATGACTGATAACCACGCAAAATCCAAGCTATACCATTTCTTTACCTGACTAAAGATGAATACTTAAATTTAGCAACGCATAGAACCGTACTGACTTAGCGTAATTTATTCTGCTTGATAAAACTTCAACATTGTACTAAGCAAAATATTAAAAACTGGAGAAAATGTTCTTATTTGCGACTCTTTCTAAACTTCAGTTACAGAAAAATCTCTTAAAAATTAAACAAATTTCTTTGTACGCGGTGACATTAGTTTAACCCCTTGAAGGGCACTGGTATATTATATATATCATAGGCTAATTGGGAAATCCGGCACTTTGCAAAGAGCCTAGGCTGTTTGCAAAGATCCGGTCTAATTGGAGAATCATCTCCCCTTTTCCCAATCAGCGAGCTATTTTTCAGGCCTATTGCAAAGAGCCTAGACAGCATTAGGCTAATTGGAATATGGTCATTTATTTCTCAAACAGCCTGATAATTTTTAGGCTTATTGCAAAGAGCCTAGATAGCGTTTGGTTAATTGAAAAATGGCCATGCCTATTTTGAAAATGACCAGCTCTTTGTCAATATATGGTGTTGTACCCAACACGAACCTGAAAATTCCATTCTAATTCGACCCGAACCCGACCGAAAAATTCCATCGAACCGTAACCCGAACCTAAAAGAACAAAATAAATTCTTTCGAGTCGCAACCTGACACGAAACAGATAATTGAAGTTAAACCGAAACCCAAGCAGAACCCGACAAAAAAATCCATCGAACCATAACCCGAACCGAACACGACAAAATAAATTCCTTCATGTCGCAGCCCGACCCGAAACTAAAAATTCGAAGTTTACCAGCAACCCAACCCTAACAAGACATAAAAATTCCATCGAACCGTAACTCAATCCGAATCCGACGAAATAAATTCATTCGTGTCGCAACACTACACAAACTTGAAAATCGAAGTTATACCCGAAACACGACTCGAACCAAGAAAAAAATTCCATCGAATCGTAACCCTACCCGAACACGACAAAATAATTTCCGTCGTCATGCAACCCGACCCGATCCTGAAAATTGAAATTAACTCGAAATCCGACAAGAACCCAACAAAAAAGATCTATCGAACCACAACCCGATCCGAACCCGCCAAAATTAAATCTGTCGCAACGCATCCCGATCCAATGCTGAAATTTTAAGTTAACCCGAAACCCGACCTGAACCCGAAAATTTAAGTTAACCCGAATCCCGACCCAAACCCGACAGAAAATTACCATCGCCCCGTAACCCGACCCCAACCAGATAAAAAAAATCCATTGAACAGCAACCCGATCCAAACCCTTCAAATTAAATTCCTTCATCTCGCAACCCGACCCGAACCGGAAAATTGATGTTAACCCGAACCGAACTAGACAAATAAAAATCCATCGATACGTAACACGATCTGAACCCGAGAAAACCCGAGAACCCGAAACCTGACCCGAACCAGAAAAAGAATTCCATTGAACCATAACCCGATCCGAACACGACAAAATAATTTCCGTAGTCATGCATCCCGACCCGAAACTGAGAATTGAAGTTAACTCAAAATCCGACCAGAACCTGGCAAAAAAAATCCATCGAACCGTAACCCGATCCGAACCTGAAATTTCAAGTTAACCCGAAACCCGACCCGAACCTGAAAATTTAAATTAACACGAAACCCGACAAAAATCTGAAAATTTAATTTAACCCGAAACTCGACGTAATCCTGACATAAATTACCATCGCCCTGAAACCGACCCGAACCAAAAAAAAATCAATTGAACAGTAACCCGATCCAAACACGACAAGAAAAATTTCTTCATCTCGATACCCGACCCGAACCTGAAAATTGAAGTTAACCCGAAAGCCGAACAAGAGAAATAAAAATCCACCGATACGTGACCCGAACCGAACTCGACAAAATAATTTTCGTCGTCACGCAACCTGATCCGAACCAGAAAATTGAAGTTAACCCCACCCGAACCCGACAAAATAAATTCCATCGTGTCACAACCCGATCCAAACCAGAAATTCAAGTTAACCCGAAATCCGTCCCGAACCAGACAAAAAATTCAACGAACGGTAGTTCAATCCGAACCCGAAAAAATAAATTCCTTCGTCTCGCAACTCGACTCAAACCTGAAAATTGAAGTTAACCCTTAGGCTTTCGGGTTAACTTCAATTTTCTGGTTCGGGTCGGGTTGCGAGACAAAGGAATTTATTTTGTCGGGTTCGTATCGGATTTCGGGCTAACTTAATCTTCAGATTTGGGTCGGGTTTTGGGTTAGCATAAATTTTCAGGTTTGGTCGGGTTTCAGGTTAACTTCAATTTTCAGGTTCGAGTCGGGTTGCGAGACGTAGGAACTTATTTTTTCGGGCTCGGATTGGGCTACAGCTCAATGGATTTTTTTGTCTGGTTCGGGCTAACTTAAATTTTCAGATTTGGGTCAGGTTTCGGGTTAGCATAAATTTTCAGGTTCGGTCGGTTTTTGTGTTAACTTCAATTTTCAGGTTCAAGTTGGGTTGCGGGACGAAATAATTTATTTTTTCATGAAAGGATTGGGTTACGGTTCGTTGGATTTTTTTTTGTCTTGTTCGGGTCGTGTTTCGGGATAACTTGAATTTTCTGGTTTGGATCTGGTTGTGACACGAAGGAATTTATTTTGTCGGGTTCGGATCGTGTTACGTATTGATGGATTTTTATTTTTCTGGTTCGGGTTAACTTCAATTTTCAGTTTCGGGTCGGGTATCGAGACGAAAAAATTCATTTTGTCGGGTTCGGATCAGGTTACTATTCAATGGATTTTTTTTTGTCTGGTTCGGGTCGTGTTACTGAGGTCGTGTGTCAGAGGATGGTAATTTTCTGTCGGGTTTGGGTCAAGTTTCGGGTTAACTTAAATTTTCAAGTTTGGGTAGGGTTTCGGGTTAACTTAAATTTTCAAGTTCGGTTCGGGTTTCGGGCAAACTTGAAATTTCAGCTTCGGATCGGGTTGCGTTGCGACGGATTTTATTTTGTCGGGTTCAGATCGGGTTACGGTTCGATGGAATTTTTTGTCGGATTTTGCTTGGGTTTCGGGTTAACTTCAGTTTTCTGGTTTGGATCGGGTTGCGACTCGAAGGAATTTATTTTGTGCTTTTAGGATCGGGTTACGGTTCGATGGAATTTTTCTGTCGGGTTCATGTAGACTTCGAATGGAGTTTTCAGGTTCGAGTTGGGTACATCACCATATATATACAAAGAGCTGGTCTTTTTCTAAATGGCAGGGCCATTTCTCAATTAGTCTAACGCTGTCTAGGCTATTTGCAATAGGCTTGAAAAATAGCAGGCTGATTGGGAAAAGGGAGATTATTCTCCAATTAGACCGGCTCTTTGCAAACAGCCAAGCCTCTTTGCAAAGAGCCGGATTTCTCAATTAGCCTACGACATATATACCACTTAATTTTAATCCCAAATGCCACCAGAATTTTATAATCAAATTTTGAATTTATAAGGTACATTAGGAAAAGCTTTTACTTACTTTAAAATAAATTCGTTCGTGAATCGTGGCGTCAATCAATCATTTCAATATTTTAGCTACAAGAGTACTGTGCCTCTGAAGGCTGCCTCTGTTAAACAGCACGGACGGGCACAATAAAAATTTTAAAAATATATGCCTAAGCCTAGTGAAGTAGGCTAGGCTATTTTGAAATTCATGGATAATAAAAAATCATTTCCACTGAACTTGAACTTGAACTTGTGATAGGTTCAATGGGCTTCCAAGTTGCGAAGCAACTGCACACCCTGGCTTTGAGTAGGTGTATATCAAATCCTGAGAGAGCCATATGAAATGTCTAGCCGTAGTCCAATGACTACATAAAATAGGATAGTGTTAAGTATCTCTATAAAATAATGAAAATTTACTAGTTAAAGTATAAAAGTTAAAATAGTTCATAGTTAAAAAAAAACAAAAATATGCCAGACGAGGTAAAATAAAGATGTTAAGAGAAGTTTAGGAGAAAAGTCAATATAAAATTATCAGTAAAAAATTATATAATAGTATATATATATATATATATATTTTTTTTTAATTAAAGAGAAAAATTTTGAGGTAAGAATTATAGCTGGGAAGGACTATTCATCAAGAATAGTGGAGTACCTTGGTTTTTTCCGGTTGGATGGACTGCAAGCATCGTAGTCAGGTAGCTCATAAATGAGTTCATTTGGAATGTGATTAATGTCATTGTAGAATTTTTTCACAAGGTGTTTAATGCGATGTTTGAGTGAAGTCGTTTTCAGATCCTTGAGGATTGTGGAGTTTTTGAGGTATCTAGACCCGTTCCTGATGTAACGGAGCTGTTTGTAATGGGTACTAGAGAGGCTGTTCATACTGGTTTTGCAAGTGAAGCCCCAGATTGGACATGCATATGTGATAACAGAGAGAATGCAAGCATTATATATTAAGAGTTTGTTGTGTATGGAGAGTGAGTGACTGCGAAGAAGGGGGGCAAGGGTTTTGGAAATTCCGGCGACTTTACCGCGGATATTAAGAATATGCTTATTAAAGGTAATGCGTTTGTCAATGGTAACTCCCAGGTACTTGGCATCGTCAGACCAGGGAATGGTAGTGTTATTGATGGTTAATCTATTAGGAGTGGAGAAGGTTCTAGAGAAGTAAACAGCAGTAGTTTTTGATTCGTTTATCTTAATGCGCCATTGATCACACCATTCCATGAAGATGTTGAGGTGGTGTTGTAGATTTTTGTAAAGATTGTATGGGTGATGTGCAGTGCCATAGAGAACAGTGTCGTCCGCATAGAGTGCGAGTGATGTGAAGAGTGTGCGTGGAATGTCATTAAAGTATATTATGAATAAAATAGGGCCAATGACTGAACCCTGAATAATACCACAGAGTATTATGTGTAGTAGAGAAAGTGAGTTGTTTACACGGACGTAGAAGTTACGATCACCAAGGTAAGAGTGTATTAAATGGATAAGTCCAGACGGGAACTTAAGCCGAATTAATTTGTAAATGAGGCCCGCGTGCCAGACTTTGTCAAAGGCCTTGGCGACATCAAGAAATATGGCAGCAGTAGGCTTCTTCTCGTTTAAGTTTTCAGTTAAGAATTCCACAAATCGAAGAAGTTGGTGTTGGGTGGAGTGCTTGGCTCTGAAGCCGAATTGTTCAGGCATAAGAATGTTGTTGTTGTGAAGGAAGTCATTGAGCTGTGATCTAATGACGCGTTCGATGACTTTACTTAGACAGGAGAGAAGACTGATGGGACGGAAATTAGTTGGGTCATTAAGATTGCAGGATGGTTTAGGAATAGGAGAAATGATAGAGGTTTTCCAGGGTTTAGGAAAATAACAGTGTTTGAGGATAGAATTAGTGAGCTTCGTAATGTAGAGAATACAGTTGATAGGAAGTTGTTTAAGAGTATAGTTGGAAATTTTATCGTACCCAGGAGATTTTTTATTATTAAGTTTTTGAATAATATTGTTGATCATGATGGGTTGAATTTCGGGGAGAGGGATAGGAGGGGTTGAGAGGAAGTCATTAACGGTATCATTGACATTGTTAAAGTGTGCTTGACTTGCGAGGAAGGGATTCCGAGAGAATTGCCTTTCATATGAGCTAGCGAGGCAATCTGCCTTGTCCTCGTCAGTATACGCAGTTTGATTATTGGTAGTAAGGGGAGGAATAGGGGTATAATTATTATTGAGTTTCTTTTTGATTTGCCAAAGAGAGTTATCCTCGCAAGTAAGACTTTCGAGAAATTTAGACCAGTTTTTTTGCTTATCTTTCTGAATAAGGGTTTTAATTTTATTGTTGAGCCTGTTGACAGTTGTTTTAAGGGTGGGATCTCTGGTATTTTGGTAGAGTCGACGGAGTGTGTTGCGTTGTTTACAGATATTATGTATGTAAGTGGGTAAGATGTAAGAGTTATTATTTTTGAATTTGGTGTAAGTGGCATCTTTTTGAGCTTTGTAAATGATGTTGTTGAGTTTATTAACTGCGTTATCAGTGTCAGTAGTGTTGTTGATTGTGGGGTAGGTAAGGTTGGTGTTGTTGAGGTAATTTTGGAATTTATTCCAGTCAATAGCTACTGAAGGAGGAGGAGAGATAGGGTTGATAAGATCAATTTTGAAGAAGACAGGAAGGTGGTCAGAGCTTAGGTCATTAATAACAGAAGTGTTGATAGGGAAGGTAAGATTTTTGGTGATGGCGAAGTCAATAATAGAGGGGTGCTGGTTGCGAGCAACAGGAATGTGTGTTGGTGTAGTAGGTGCGTGGAGACTGAGATTGAAATGGCTAACCAAGTTGTGAAGAGATCTGCCTCTGGTAGTGGTGGAATGACAGTTCCACTGCTTGCTATGTGCATTGAAGTCACCAGCGATAAATGCGTGTTGGTGTTGTGTAATGATGTGTGTCAGGTCATTTATGGGGTATCGTCGCCCGTGTCGTGCGTAAAAAGATGTGAAGTTGATTTTGGCATGGGGCAAGTTGACGACAATACTGGTGTAGTCAATGTTGGGTTAAAACTCTACATGATTATTATCTTTGTTTTTGATATTTTGTAAGTTACGTTGCCGATGGCAACAGTCTTGTGTTCATGTTTTTCCTTTTTTTGTTAATACGCAGTTAAAATGGCTTTGAGATTCTATTTCTTTTATTTTGAGAAATTTAATATATATTATTACGCCATAAGTATTGCTGTGTATAGTTTTGTGAGTTAAAACAAACGAGTGTACGAGTGTACAAATTAGAACTGTAAATAAACTTTACTTTGTGATAAAGTTATGGAATGTTTTTACCCTACATCTAAAAACTTCTGATTCTGAAGTACATAAAAACTGAACATCTGGCGTCCGCCGACAGGACTCGGCTGCTGATTATCGAGTAAGTTTTGTTTTGTTTGTCTTATTTTTGAGTTGATATGGAAGCAGCAAAGAAAATTAGAACTCAGCATAGGAGATTGTTTAGCAAAGCTTGTAACGAGTTCGATACTGAAGAAACAAACTTAACAAATTCTGACAAAATAATTAAACTGAAACTTATTGAGGAGAAAGCTACGCTAATGCTAAATTCTGAAGAAAATGTTAAACAGTTTCTTTATTCTGAAAACATTACAGATGATTTAATTGAAAAAGAGATCGATGAATCCGAATGTTATATAGACCGTTGGCGGTTATTACAGATTAAGTTGAGTCAGCTTTTGCTTTCAGAAAGAGAAGACGTTTCTTCGAATTGTAGTGATTCTCAGAAAAATACGTTATTACGTTACCCAAAAATAAAATTGCCTACATTAAATGGAAATCTAAGGAACTGGGTTAGATTTTGGGGGCAGTTTGAGAAAATTAATAAAGACCCTAATTTAGATCTGCATGATAAGTTTGCATATCTATCCCAATGTATGGAGAAGGGAAGTGCTGCCGAAGAGTTAATTAAAAGTTTTCCACCCGGGGGAAATAGTTATGAGAAAGCAATAGAACAATTGAAATTACGTTTTGGGAGAGAAGAGCTACTTATACAGGTGTATGTTAGGGATCTTCTGTCATTGGTTATCCAAAAGCAGAATATGTCGAAAAAATCTTTGAGAAATCTTTATGATTTATTAGAAACAAAGCTTCGTGCGCTTGAAATACTAGGGGTAACGAGAGATAAGTATGCGTCGATGCTTTTACCACTTGTCGAATCTGCTTCACCTGAGGAAACGCTTCTAGCTTGGGAACGATATAGATCTGTAAGTCATAGATCACATGAGGAGGAGGATCAAAATACATCTAAAATTACTGAAAAGACTGATCTCGATTCAATTTTTGATTTTCTTCAAGATGAAGTGCAGGCAGAGGAGCGCATAATCCTAGCCTCTCAAAACTTTGGGATTGAGACCAAGAGTAATTTTAAATTGTTCAAAGAGAAGAGGGCTGGAAATGATAGACACAAATACGGGGACACTCGTCAAATAGCTAGTGCAGCTGAGCTTTTGACCTCTTCGAATGAACAAAAGCAGTGCATATTTTGCCGCAATTTCCATAATTCCACTGACTGTTTGAAGGTACGGAAAATGACGATGAAAGATAGAGAAAATCTCGTAGAGAAATCAGGGTGCTGTTTTCTGTGCTTAAAACCGGGTCATCAAGTTCGTAAGTGTTATTCAAAGATAACTTGTTTGGGTTGTGGAAAAAGACATCATATATTACTCTGTCGTAACATAAAGCAACCAGCATTCTACCAACCGGAAAAGAAACTACAGAGTTAGATAATGTTTCAAAAGAGGATCAAGCACTTGCGAATATATCCAAAAGCCCTAGTGTTATGTTATTAACATTAACGGTTTTAATCAGAGGTAATGGGAGAAAACGGAAGACAAGAGCCATCATAGATTCTGCTTTGCAGCGCTCTTACATTTTAAAAAACACTGCCAAAGAGATGAAATATAAAAGGGAAGACTATGAATATCTTCAGCATTCTCTGTTCGGAGGAGAAAATACAGGAGTGTGCAAGCATGATGTGTTTACTTTATATTTGACAAGTTGCGATGGATCTTATAACTGTCATTTTAAAGTACTGAGTCAACCTGTTATCTGTGGGAGCGTTCCACCGACAATACCTGCGATTCATTTAAAAGAGCTTACTGACTATAATATTTGTGTCAACGATGATTATATAGGTCCTATTGAAATCTTAATAGGAGCCGATGTAGCCGGAAAAATCATTACCGGTGGTTACAAATCCTTATCATGTGGTTTAACAGCAATGGAAACACGTTTAGGGTGGACCACAATGGGACGTATACCCCAGATTTCTTCAGAGGTAAATGAAATCTCAGTAGCTAATTCTATGCTTTCTACTACTCGAACAATAACAGAATTGTGGACTCTTGACACTCTCGGTATTACAGATCCTCCTGAGAAGAAAACTAAAGAAGACCTTCATGAATCCGCCAGAGAGCATTTTCTTAACACAGTTCAAATCGACAAAGACAATCGTTTTGTGGTACATTTACCTTGGCTTGCCGATCACCCTCCACTACCTGATAATTATAACTTGGCTTTAAAGAGACTGGAAGGTACTGCACGGAAGTTGAAAGAAGAAAATTTATATGATGATTATAATAAAATATTTGAAGAATGGGAAAAAGAAGGAATAATTGAAAAAATTCCTAAGCACGAGATTCAATTACCGTCTCATTATTTACCACACATACATATCGTGAAAGAAAATAGCACAACTAGAATCAGACCTGTGTTTGATGCTTCAGCAAAGCTGAGAGCTTTCCCAAGCTTAAATGACTGCCTGGAGAAAGGGATAAACCTTGTTGAGTTAATTCCTACAATATTAACACGTTTTCGGATGAACAAGTTTGGAGTTACGGCGGACATCCGTAAAGCATTTTTACAAATTCGCCTACAAGAAAGCGATAAAGATTATTTAAGATTTCTTTGGTATGACGAAAATAATGAACTGAAATATTATAGACATTGTCGTGTCGTCTTCGGAATTTCAAGTAGTCCTTTCTTACTTAATTCTGTGATTCAGTATCATCTGGAAATGATTTTGGAGGAAGCACAACTTGGAAACTCAAAATACCCTGTGGATATTGTCCAGAAACTTAAGAACAGCTTTTATGTAGACAGTTGTCTAACTAGTGTAAAAACGGAGACAGAATTGCATGAATTCATTAAAGTAGCTACAGATATTATGTCAGAAAGGAAGTTTGACCTTAGAGGGTGGGAGCACAATTATCCCCATTCCTCAACAAAAGAGGCTTCTTGTACAAAAAATAAAGTTGTCCCAGTATTAGGCCTGCAGTGGTTCTTGAACTCAGATACTCTTTCTGTAAATTTAAAAGAAGTTTGTGAAGATAATGGACCTGTTACTAAAAGAAAAATATTGTCAGAAGTCCACAAAATTTTTGACCCTATTGGTTATACTTGTCCAGTGACCTTATATCCGAAATTAATGTTACAAGAACTGTGGGAAATGAAAACAACTTGGGATGCAGAGCTGCCATCAGCAATTTCTAAAAAAATCAAAAAGTGGAGAAAACAGCTGGATCTACTAAAAGAAGTTACTATACCTAGATGCTTAATAAAAGACCCTGATGATACCTGCAATTTAAGTTTACACGTCTTTTGTGATGCGAGCAAAGTAGCTTATGCTACCTGCATATATTTAAGGAGTGAAAGTAAGAACTTAACTTCATGTGAACTAGTTCAAGAACGATCTAAAGTAGCTCCGCTGAAGTCTATTACAATTCCTCGGTTAGAGTTGTTAGCGTGCACTATTGGTACCCGACTGTGGCAAAGAGTTATAGCAGATTTAAAATTAGGAGATATTCCCACCTTCTTTTGGACTGACTCCAGTAACGCATTATATTGGATAAAGGGTAGCGAAAACTGGACACCATTTGTGTATAACAGAGTGCGAGAAATTAGATTAGTGAGTAAACCAGAAAACTATCTTGGTTGGAAACTATATTGGAAACTCAATACTAGTTAGTATGTAGGAGACATTCTGTAAAAAAGCTCGATACTCTCACTCCATCTCTTCCAGAGGACCGTATACGAGACGCTGCTGTATTTGAGATCTGTGGAGTTGACTTGGCGGGGCCACTGTTTCTCAGAGATAATAAGAAATCCTGGGTTTGTCTATTCACATGTGCCGTCTACCGGGCAGTACACATTGAGTTAGTGGATTATTTATCTACACCTTCCTTTTTACTAGCTTTGCGCAGGTTCGTAGCCCGTAGAGGACGATGCAGCACTATCTATTGTGACAATGGCTCCAATTTTGTGGGTGCTTCAAATCTGCTAAGTGCACTGGATTGGAACCTTATTGTAAGTGACACTGCTCTTCATCCTATTAAGTGGAAATTCAACCCACCGACTGCCTCTTGGTGGGGTGGTTGGTGGGAGAGACTGGTCGGTATTCTTAAAAAATTGTTGAGAAGAGTACTGGGCCGATCTTCTTTAACTTACGAACAAATGACGACGGTGCTGTGTGATTGCGAATCCATAATCAATTCAAGACCGTTGACGTATGTCGCAGATAACGACGCAGAGCTTGTTCCATTGACTCCTTCAATGTTCCTACAAGATATCAAAGTGAGTGGTGTTCCTGACTGTGATAGAATTGATCACCGGAGTCTTAACCAACGTGTTAAGTATCGTCAAAATTTACAAGAGGCCTTAAGAAATAGATTTCGATCGGAATACTTGGGAGCTCTACTTCAGAGACCAGAACATAAAAGAGCTGCCAAAGTAGCGGTTGGTGACGTTGTCTTAATTGGAAGCGACAATACAAAACGTATCAGTTGGCCACTTGGGAAAATAATCGAGGTAATCCCCGGGAAAGATGGTGTTACAAGACTTGTGAGACTAAAAACTGCGAGGGGTGAGTTGCTTAGACCGCTACAACGTCTCTATCCTTTAGAAGTGTCAGCATCAGAGTCGTTTCTAGTTGGAGAAAAATTGGCAGGTACAAAATTAAGTGAGAAACCAACAGCCAGTCAATCAATTGACTGCAATATTGAATCTTCTGAGGAGGCAAGGAAAACTAGAAGTGGCCGTATCATTAAAATGCCTCATAGACTGGACTTGTGAACTATTTATATAATTTTGCTATTGTAATTGTGACTATTATTAATTGTAAGTTAACTTTTATGTTAAAATTTAACTTAGGTGGAAGGATGTTGGGTTAAAACTCTACATGATTATTATCTTTGTTTTTGATATTTTGTAAGTTACGTTGCCGATGGCAACAGTCTTGTGTTCATGTTTTTCCTTTTTTTGTTAATACGCAGTTAAAATGGCTTTGAGATTCTATTTCTTTTATTTTGAGAAATTTAATATATATTATTACGCCATAAGTATTGCTGTGTATAGTTTTGTGAGTTAAAACAAACGAGTGTACGAGTGTACAAATTAGAACTGTAAATAAACTTTACTTTGTGATAAAGTTATGGAATGTTTTTACCCTACATCTAAAAACTTCTGATTCTGAAGTACATAAAAACTGAACAGTCAATGCATGGGAGTGGAATATTTTGAGTTGTGTGATGTGGGATATAATTTTTGATGTAGATGGCTGTGCCACCCCAGTGAGAGTTGGCACGTGGTGTATGATGGAGTTTGTAACCTGGGATGGTGATACTGCAGGAAGGGTTAAGTGTTTCTTGGATTAAGAGTATATCGATTTGTGGATTAATGGAAATAAAGGAGCGGAGTTCATTAATCCTGGGTTACAATGATTGGCAATTCCAGGAGAAAATAAGAAGAGAAGAGAAATTTTTGTTATTGTAATTATTCATAATTGGTAATGTTGAGCTCCGTAGAAAAGGCGTCTAATTCTTCTATTATGATATACATTTTGTCGAATGGGTTGTTGCAATTTTTTGATTTGATGGCGATGTTTTTTAAATGTTTTAGGAGTTTGGTAATTTGGAGAAGTTCCTTCATGTCTTTGAAGGTGTCAAACATATCTTTGAATGTGTTTGTATAATTATTTTGTATAACAGGTGGTGTTTTATTTTGTTTGGTGTAACTGGAAGTGTCCTCAACTGGGGCTTCCTGGATATCGTTATTCACGTCAGTAGTGGTCTCACTGTTGTTGATATCGTTTGGTTTATCATGAATGGTGTAATTGTAGGGTTTGAAAATGTCTGCGATGTCAGCAATTATATTTGGTTTTTGGTGTTGCGGTTTTGTTTTGGTGTTGAGTGTTGGGGTATTTTTTTTCTTAATGTTGTTTGGATTTTTTGGGCAACCTCTGTATGAGGCCGGATGGGCACCGTTACAATTGGAACATTTTGGAATTATTTTACCTGTCTTGGGGCAGTTATCAGTGAGGTGCTCTTCTGAGCATTTAAGACATTTTGGTGTTAGGCTGCACGTCTCGGAGGCGTGTTCCACTGAACTTGAACTTGAACTTGTGATAGGTTCAATGGGCTTCCAAGTTGCGAAGCAACTGCACACCCTGTCTTTGAGTAGGTGTATATCAAATCCTGAGAGAGCCATATGAAATGTCTAGCCGTAGTCCAATTGACTACATAAAATAGGATAGTGTTAAGTATATCTATAAAATAATGAAAATTTACTAGTTAAAGTATAAAAGTAAAAATAGTTCATAGTTAAAAAAAAACAAAAATATGCCAGACGAGGTAAAGTAAAGATGTTAAGAGAAGTTTAGGAGAAAAGTCAATATAAAATTATCAGTAAAAAATTATATAATAATATATATATATATATATATATATATATATATTAATTAAAGAGAAAAATTTTGAGGTAAGAATTATAGCTCGGAAGGACTATTCATCAAGAATAGTGGAGTACCTTGGTTTTTTCCGGTTGGATGGACTGCAAGCATCGTAGTCAGGTAGCTCATAAATGAGTTCATTTGGAATGTGATTAATGTCATTGTAGAATTTTTTCGCAAGGTGTTTAATGCGATGTTTGAGTGAAGTCGTTTTCAGATCCTTGAGGATTGTGGAGTTTTTGAGGTATCTAGACCCGTTCCTGATGTAACGAGCTGCGTGAAGTTAGCCCCCGAAAATCAGATAAAGAAAAAATTAAAACTGCATTCGATTGACCACTTTTTGACCACAAATGACCATCAACAATTTTATTTGACCACCCTTCCTTAAGGAGTTATAAGAAAAACAAGATACGGGGGCTAACTTCACGCAGCCCCCGAAAATGAGATAAATCGAAAATTCCGAATGCATTCGTTTGACCATTTTTTGACCACAAATGACCATCAACAATTTTGTTTGACCACCCTTCCTTAAGGAGTTATTTAAGAAAAACGTTATTTTAAGGGAATTTCAAAATCTTCGCATATATCCAAAAAATCAAAATAAATAAAATTTAAGTAGTGTATATATGATTGACCACTGTTTGACCACCAATGACCATCAACAAATTTGTTTGACCACCCGTCCTTAAGGAGTTATTTGAGAAAAAAGAATTTTCCCAACAGCGTGAAGTTAGCCCCCGAAAATCAGATAACTGAAAAATTCCGACTGCATGCGATTGACCAGTTTTAGACCACAAATGACCATCAGCAATTTTGTTTGACCACCCTTCTTTAAGGAGTTATTTGAGAAAAAAGAATTTTACCAACAGCGTGAAGTTAGCCCCCGAAAATGAGATAAATGAAAAATTCCGACTGCATGCGATTGAACACTTTTAGACCGCAAATGACCATCAGCAATTTTGTTTGACCACCCTTCCTTAAGGAGTTATTTGAGAAAAAAGAATTTTCCCAACAGCGTGAAGTTAGCCCCCTAAAATGAGATAAATGAAAAATTCCGACTGCATGCGATTGACCACTTTTAGACCACAAATGACCATCAGCAATTTTGTTTGACCACCCTTCCTTAAGGAGTTATTCGAGAAAAAAGAATTTTCCCAACAGCGTGAAGTTGCCCCCGAAAATGAGATAAATGAAAAATTCCGACTGCATGCGATTGAACACTTTTAGACCACAAATGACCATCAACAAATTTGTTTGACCACCCTTCCTTAAGGAGTTATTTGAGAAAAAAAAATTCCCAACAGCGTGAAGTTAGCCCCCAAAAATGAGTTAAATGAAAAATTCCGACTGTTTGCGATTGACCCATTTTAGACCACAAATGACCATCAGCAATTTTGTTTGACCACCCTTCCTTAAGGAGTTATTTGAGAAAAAAGAATTTTCCCAACAGCGTGAAATTTGCCCCCGAAAATGAGATAAATGAAAAATTCCGACTGCATGCGATTGACCACTTTTAGAACACGAAAGACCATCAACAATTTTGTTTGACCAACCTTCCTTTAGGAGTTATTTAAGAAAAACTTTATTTTAAGGGAATTTCAGGATAAGAAGTCTAACTTGACATATTTCCGAAAAATCAAAGTGATTAGAAATCAAGTAGTGTATATGATTGACCACTCTTTGTCCGCAATGACCATCAACAATTTTGTTTGTCTACCCTGCTTTAAGGAGTCCTTCTGTATATGAGTGAAAGTGAGCGTGCCTAAGCAGACCAAGCAGATTTGAAAAGATAATGCGGATAGATTCCTGATCTTCAGTAATCTAAATCGTAAATGGAATTGCGGAAAAGCCGTTCTTCCATTTATGGTTGTCCCTATCCATCATGATAGGGGTGAGCTAATTTTTTAAATATTTAACATCATAAGTTGCGCAGTTCGATATACCATATTTTACAATATATGATTTAAATATAATATAGGCAATATATTAAGCACTTAAATATCAGAATACTCAGATTTACTAACACGTATTTTGATATGCATTGCGTAAATTAAAAAATGTTGCCAATAAGTAGAGATAATTTTTTGAAAGTATTTTTTGTTTGAAAGTGTAATTACACAACTTTTGCAGATATTAAAATTCTACTTATTTAAAGAAAGTTGCATTATTTACTTCTTATATATGCTATATATATTCTTAACAGAATTTTTTATAGTTATTATCAATTTATTAATCTGAGATTCCACAACTGCGCATATTTAGTGCGCAAGATTGCCGATTTCTAGTTTATTTGCCATGTTTCCTAATAATCCATATTGAAATGAAAAAAATTAATATAAATACATTTATTTAAGCTTACTGACCTGTAAGACGAGTATTTTTCGTAGATTCTCTCACAGTATTTTGATCACAAAATTTATTCATGCAGATATATCGTTTAACACAATCACAAACACCTTTTGAATATTTTGCGAATTTTTATTTTTCAATTTTACATATTTTTTCTATAATCAAAATGAGATTTATTGTTTTACAAACTGCTTACAAAATTAATCATGGACTTTCTTCATTTAAACATTTAGAAAAAAGGAAATGAAAGTCTGTCTTATAAAAATTATGCTGAAAATACTTTTTTAATTCGTAAATATACAAAACTTAACAGTCAAAAAGTAAAGCCCATCTTTATTGTCTTACTATTTAATAGTTTCATGATACTCTGTGTAAACTAAAATAAATGGATTGATGGTTTTATTCCCAAAAGTCTTCAGAAATTTAATTTCCCCAAGCATGTCATCCCGAATTTCCCAATTATTTTTTATTCTTCTGCAGAAGGGAATATAGTGTCCGATTGATTTATGTCCAAGTAGTCCAGAATATTGTATGAAACCTGCTAATACGTACTGTCTTTCTTGAATTATTATCACTTCTGGAATATCTTCAATCAGAGTGTGCTTTTTGTGATGGAGTAAATATTGCTGAACAATTTCTAAATCTAAGAAAATATGTATTCCGGGTTCATTTTTAACAATCATTTTTGATTTACATTTTTTACATTCTTTCTCTTGATCCTTGTAAAATTTGTCCAAAAATTTTTCAATACTTGTTTTTAACCCCAAATCTAGAATATTTGTTGAATCACCTTGAATCAATGTATAAGATTTCTTTGAAACTCCGCAGTTATCACATGTTCTAATTTGTGTTACTGATGGTGTAACTTTTAATAATTTGTCTATTAATGATGCTGCATTTATGTTGCAATCTAAAGTATTACAGTTTCTATTCTCTAATAAATTGATTAAAATGACAGCTCTGTCATGATACAAATTTCTGGATGTGCCGGACTTTGCGTAATTTCTAATGAGTGGAAAAATTAATTCACTATTACCAAGCGTTTCCAATTTTGAATTATAACAAGTATTGTCCATATAAGCTGTAGACAGTATTTCGACAACTGAATCAAATGCACATGTGTTACGAATTTCCATCCATTTTGATTGAACAAATAGTGCTGGTTGAATGTTCCCATTCCTTATAATAGAATTTTGTTTATTTCTTATAGGTCTATTGTGCACTAGAGATATTTGGGGGTATGGTGTTAGGTACTTTCCTCTCTTTCTGTTACTTAGTTGTATTTGTTTTATTGTATTGTTAACTTTTTTCTCTTTATTTGTTTGTATATCTAAATCAATTGTTTCTTCAGCAACAGTTTTATTTTTTTCTCTATTTTTAGATAATGTATCGTTGTCCCAAATGCTTTCAAATTCACGATTCTTTTCTGATTCACCTTGTTCATTTTTTTTTATCACAGTGGGTTCTTCTAAGTTGATGTTTTCTTTTGCAACCGTTATTTCGTGAGTTTGTACTTTCTCAGTGAGTTCTTCTGAATTTATGTTTTCCTTTATAGCCATTATTTCGTGAGCTTGTAAATTCTCAGTGCATTCTTCTAAGTTAATGTTTTCTTTTGCAACCGTTATTTCGGGAGTTTGTGCATTTTCAGTGGGTTCTTCTAAGTTAATGATTTCTTTTATAACCGTTATTTCGCAATTTTCAATGAATGATTCGTTGTCCAAAATGTTTTTTAATTTAATTAGTTCATCTGATTTATTCTTGTTCTTCCAGTTTTCTTCTGCATGTAAATAATCAAATTTCTGTTTAACTCCTTTTATATTACCTCGCATTTTTCTTGAAAGATCAGATTTTTCTTTATTTATTTTAGCTGCTTGGTTATAAACACATGCTGCTTGAATTGAACGCATGTGTTTCACAAAAAATTTATCAACTCGCAATGTAGCACCAGATCGGTCTAAAACTAATAATTTCATATTTCTAAAATATGTTTCAGCTAATGATGAGGACGCTACGTCGTAATTTGAAGAAAATTTGTCCTTCATGATGTTTGTCCATAAAACAAAATATTTGGCCAGCCTCATAAGTGGTTTAATAATTTCCGGTAAATAATATGGATTGGGATTCTCAGTGTTGCGACTTATTTCTGCTTTCTTTTGTGCACGTTTGTGAATTTTGTCGAGAAAATTTTCAATGCGTTCTTCTGTAAAATCTTCATTTGTATCCAATACAAAATCAAGTTTATTCATTTTGATGCTATCATTATCCGTTTGTTCTTCATTTTCGTCTTTTTCTTCCTCATCATCGAAAATTTCATTTTCTACATGTATTTCAAAAGTTTTTATTCTTTCTAGTAACATGTTTATTTGTTTTTGACTTTGTATATCCTTTCCATTCTCATCTGTACTACAGCATTCACTTAGTGCAACGGTTAAAGTTGCCGTTAACACTTTTTTGAAATCCTCTATTTCACTGCAAGTTGTCATAATTCCCAGCGATCTGACGTACAAATCTTTTATTCTGCTCAATTTACGATTAAATATTTTTTTCATACAAAGTAGTTTGATTAAATGTGCAATATCAACACGCACGAAACAGATTAATTCATGCTGAAAATCTCCATCAAATATCAATTTTAAACATTGTTTCACATAAGTTTCTAATCGACAATTGTTAAAACTTAAAGTTATCGCGTTGAGTAACGCGAAAGAGAAGTCGGAAACACATTCACGTGGAGTTTGTTTTGCATTTTTGATCAAAACTTGAATCCAATACTGTATACTTATAGTGTCGTGTTTTGTAGATAACATCTGAAAAACGGGTAAAATTTGTTCTTCTCCTTCAACAACAATTTGGTATAAAAATATATATTTAATTTTACCGTTCAACTTTTCAATTGATTTTGCAATTCCTCCCGTTGCATCAACAGCTATTCGTTTTCCTTCCTTGATAGCATTTTTGTATAAAATCATTTGAGAAGGAGAAAAATAAATACAATAAAAATCATCTAAACCTATATCATGTATATAACCTGCAAATTCGCCCTCATATTTCTTTTGTAATAAAGATGAAATGCAGTCTAAATCCTTAGTAATATTTAAATCTCGGTTTACAGCCTCTTCACGAGCTTTTCGTAATACATTTAATGAAGGAATATGGCTTGGTACAGGATCACCAAACTCCATATCTTTTGAAGCTTCCATTCGCCATTTTGATGCTTTTTTAAGAAGAAGATCGTTGCCAACTGAAATACGTCTTTTACCTTTTAATTGCCTCTTTTGATTGTGCGAAAGACCTCGTGTGTCAGATGTTGTGATTTGAATAGAAATTCCATTACGTTCTTCAGGCTCATTTAAACAATGTCCTCGAAGTTGTGAACCACACTCATTGCAGGTACCTTTAATCTTAAGCCACACATTACTTTCATTATCAGAAATTTTTGCATGTTTGAACGTAAATGCGCATGGAAGCTTAGTTTTATCACTGATCTTATTTGCAATTAAGTCAGTCCATCCAGATTGCATCTCTTTATAATTGCGAACTTTACCTTTTTCATTTCTAGATACAATTGTAGGCTCAATTTTTTTCCATTCTTCATCATCTATATCTATATGAAAAAATATTGGAGGTAATCTATCATTGTTTATGGGCTTATTAATAGCGACATCGGAATCGTTTGCTGAATTTATAAGTAGTATGTGTGTAGAGTTTACCTGTGTGCATAACGTATTATTTACATTTTCAACATCTGTAATTCCGCATTTTTCTTTGGTTTCACTTAAAATATTGTTACGATTGAGTCTGACATATAGGTTCAAAGTCTTTGGATTTATTTCGTTATTCAACAATTTACTTGCTTCAGTCCAAACTTCGTCGCTTCTTGATTTTAAAGTTCCAATGGAATCTTCAAAAATATTTACTTTTGTTAGTACTTCAATTATTCCTTCATAGCTGATGAACGCTTTTCGGGGCATTTTATTTTATAACTCTAGGCATTCCGTTTTCTGAAAAATAAACAATTACATTATAGATTTAGGTTAAAGTTATTTAGGGAAGAGGCCGAAGCCTAGAGATACTTTATAAGCTTGAACTATTTTAAAATAAATAAAAATTATTATTTGTATTATTGTTAATTTCTTTATCAATGTTTAAATGTTTCATATTTTCTATAAGGTAATATTTGTTTCGATTTAAATAATTTAAATTAAATAAACTGAGAAACTTTTAACAACATTAAAAAAAATATATATAATGTATCCGGTCATCCGATGTTGGTTTTTTCCTAATGATATGAGGACGTGTGGGTACAGATATTGAATTAAAACATAGAATCTCAGTAATTACAAGATACATTGTCTTTAGGCACAAACAGGCGACATTTGTATTAACATTTGGGAAAATATTGTTGCTCCCGTATGAGTGAAAGTGTGTTAGCATTTCAAATCCCTAATGGGCATAAATCAGAGATAAATCCCTATTTATTCTTGAATGAAAATTTCTGCAGTATTTTTAAATTTTAACTCCTAAAATCACAGAAAAACGTTATTTTCTAGCGAACCACTGTAAGTATAAAACGGCAGGAAATATCAAAATAAGGGAACTGATTCAGAAAACCCAAATTGATCATTTAAATTATGAAATTCAAATTACTTCAAAATATATTAAATAAAAATAGCATAATAACTTTTTCGTAATACTAGATGGCAATATCAAGTGGGATAATAATTTCGGACACAAAACATTCATTTGAAAAAAGAAAATAAAAATAAAAAACCTCAAATCTTTACAAAAATCTCCAAACCACGGCATGTTATTTAATTTTTTTTTTCACCTATGCAGTGTATTTTCTAAATGTTAAGCTGCCATTGACTTTGGCAATTTCAATATCTTCTTTTTTTCGCATATCTATTTTATTTTATTTTGTGGTCAATAAATTTTTAATTTATTTAGCTATATTTGATTTTAAATATACTTACACTTTATTACTAAATCGACAGGTTTTATTGAATATTTTGAGAGACAGGATGTATTAAATATGATTGCTAATTTTGTTATATTTCAGATGTCTTTAGGCCCAATGCATCTCTAAGCTTACTCCTCTGCCTACCGCTTATTTTAGTGTAGATAATCCATGTTAATAACTGAGAAAAATTAATTACCATCGTTGGGATTTTAGAAAAAAATATAGCACCTAGAGCTCTGAATTTTTTTTATAGACGCATGAATATAAACTGTGATCCGTAATTTAATAATTTTTCAATATCTTAATTAGAAACTGTAAAAAATGTTAATATTCAAGACCAGAACGGGGTTGCTATCAAGTTGAAGTGGTCGCCTCTTTCGCTTCCGGTCGTTCCAAATAACCTTAATCCGAAGGTACATTTCAAATAACACAATTAAAAAAAGTCCTTCCGGCCTCTACCGGTAGGAAAAGGTAGCTTTCCTATATCTTCGTTTTAAAGTTTTAGCTAATGTTACACGAACACAGCAAGTTAAAATGCAAAGAAAATGTTTACAAAAGATTCGTTAATACTGAATTTGAATAAGAAATTCGCCAAATTATGGAGCAATAGCCAAATTGGCTTCATTTATGAAGACTTATTTTGGTCGCCAAATTTGGCGATATTTCGCCAAATATCGCCAAGTTTGGCGAGAATTTGGCGCTAACGGATATGAATATATAGTTTTTGGCGCTAACGGATATGAATATATAGTTTTATGCGTCTGATTGGGAAAATTATTACAACAATGAAATTTTTTGTAATGTGCTGTCTTGTTTCAAAATGTCAGCCACCCTAGAATTTCAAACTGCTCTATCTCAGTCATTTTTAACACTTTCCAACCTAGTTGAAAAGTGTTTATGACTTCGGTTTGTCTGGCCGTCTGCCGTCTGGTCGTCTGTCCGTGCTCTAACTCCCGTAAATATGCTCGGATTGCACTGCAATTTTTATATGTTATAATCGTTATCTATAGCATGTTCCCTATTTCAACGAAAGTGTGTAGCACTTATAGTTTTTTTACAAGGACACTCAAAAGAATTCCGTTACATTGCGGTCTATGGGGAAAAATCATTTGCGGTTTATTTAAATAATGTTTCACTATTTTAAACGCATTGAAATTTATATATATCACTAAGGTGCATTAGAAGAAGCTTAATATGGAATAGGGTGTGCATAGCACTTATACTTACTTCACAGGGACAGTCAAAAGAATTCCGTTACATTACGTCTATGGAGAAAAATCGTCTGCGGTTTATTTAAATAATGTTTCCCTATTTTAAACGCATTGAAATTTATATAAGATTCATTACAAGAGACTTACTACAGAATATTGTGTGTATAGCAGTCATCGTTCATTTACAGGTACACACAAAAGAATTCTCTACTGTATGTTAACAATAATTCCTGGAAGTGCGTTTTAAGTTACTGAACGCGATTTTAATTTTAAATCGCTTTTTGTATATTACGTGGTGTGTATAAATTCTGTAGATCCTATACAGGGAAGCACAAAAGTTCGGGAACACATTTCCGTATTATTTAACTCCAGACGGAGAATTTTAAACTGTGCTACGTGTTTCCTAACTGAACTAAAATTTAGCATCCTATGTAGTATATATACAAATCTATAGATCCTATACAGGGCTGAATAAAAGTATTCGGATTACTTAGATGTTATATTTTAGCTTATTAAAGAGTATGATTCGTAAAATTATTTTGGAAGCGTTGGAAAGTGTTACATAATCTATGCTTGACGCATGATTTTTCGTTCTTGTTTAAGATAGAGGTAAACCAAAAAATGCTCTGGAATCCTCGTATCAAGGCCTAACACTTAATTAAAAAATAAATTTGAATTTTTAACTTTTATGTATATTTATTTTAGTTTTAAATTTTTAAATGGCCGCCATCTTGAAACAAAATGGCGGACGAAGCTGGCCGACGAACTCGGTCGAGACATTGGTGACCTTAATACACACAATTAGTTTCATCAAAATTGATTTATAAATACGAGCGTTATCGTATGACATAGGTCAGATATATATATATATATATATATATATATATATATATATATATCAATCAACATTTGAACGGAGGGTGGTTTTGGGGTCTGGGGGTCATGATCGGTGAAAATATATCAAAATTTTCCGGAACTGCTTTCCTCCGAACGGCTGCAATAGGTAGCTTTATACTTTTTTTTGTATTGAAAGCTACCTAAAATGTATTTCAATAAAATATCACAATTGGCCTAATATCTCAGTATGACATCTTACTTAAACTATCAAAAGCATCCAAAAATTACAACAAAAGTTAGAAATCATTTTTTTAATTAAAAACATTATGTTTCCATAAAGGATATCAGAAGAAAATGCAACCTATCTACACACGTGCAGGTGTAAAACCACATTTTCCTTTTGTATTTTTAAAAATATGACATACTGGCGATATTTTTTTCGGAAAGCATAATTTCTTGAAAATTTGTATTTAAACAAAAATTTACGATTTGGTCTAATATATGATTTAAAAAACTATAAATTTTAGTATAAATCATATTTTTAGGAAACAAATTCAATTTTTTTTATCTCTTTGAAAAATCGCATGTTGTGTTTTGTACTTTTTGAAATATAACATAGTGGTGAAAAATTTTCCTGATTCTTAGAATAGTTTATGGAATGAAATCCAACAAGTTATGATTCCATTCCGTTAGGATTGGGCAGTTTGCTAGACGTATAAGAATGGAATCGAAAAATTGACGATTTCATAGCACAAGTCACGGAATGGAATCGATAAAATGACGATTAAAATAAGTCATCGAATTTTACCACTTTCCGAAGTCAATTATGGATTTTGATAAGTCAATTTTGCCAATATTTAAAAAATGCATTCAATAAGATGGTGATTTTGCAAAATCTTTGGAAATATTCACTTAAAACTCAATTGTCAACTGTTGTCTCTTTTGTCAATTGTTGTGTTGCATTCCGTAAATCTGCGATCACATCTAAATTTTACTTATACGGAAAATTTCAATGAATTTCACTTATGTCAAATTTAAGTAACTTGGGGAATACCTGACTGTGCTTTTTTTCCCCTAAAAACCTTTAATAAAAAAAAATAAGTAAAAAAACGAAGAAGAAGAAAAAAAAGAAATTATTGGAAGTTGCAGTCATTATTGGAAGAATTAACATTCACCAAATTATTACTACATGTACTAAACAACAAATACTATACAAAAAAAAGTCGCGTTGGGGGGGGGAATTTGTACAGGGTGACAGTTATTAAGCTATCTGAAAAAAAATTATAACATTTAAACTTTAGGCGAGATTCAGTTAAAACTTGGTAGTTGAATGCAGGGATATTCGGATTCTTCTTTGAGCATGCGTACTCGTATATTTGTTGTTGTTCATTTTTCATTGAAATGTCAAAATACAGCGCTTGACCGCTATATTCTCCCAATCTCAACCCTTTTGGCTCATTTTTGTGTGCCAATATCAAATGCAAAGTTTACGCAAACAACCCTAAAACCATCGCTGATCTCAAAATAGGCATTCAGTAGATCATTAAAAGCACTAGTGTCTCGACACTTCAGTGAGTTTCTTAGATTTTTGATCTTCTTTTGTATGCTACATCATAGCCTTTGATGGCAAGCGTATCAAACATGACATAAACTAAATCCGAATATCTGTAGTTACTTTTAATCAGGGGCGCCATTTAGGAAAAGAATTTGAAAATTCAGAAAAATTATCAGTTTTAAGAGGTTAGACAAAAAAAAATCAAAATATGATCAAAAGCTAAAATAACGTCAGATTTCACAGATTTGACTAAAAAAAACTAGTCTGATGAGCCAATCACAAAACATTCTTCTATCTCATACAGGTTTCACATACACTGTAAAAGATTTTTCCTGAAAGAACACGGAAATTGTACTGGCAATCGAGACGCCAGCACTATTTCCGTATTTTAACGGAAAAACAATTCCGTAGATTCCAGGAAACTTTCCGTGATTTCTGAAATATCCGTTTTTAAATTTCCGTTTCTTAACAGATATCTTCCGTATTTTTTAGATATTGTTATATCGTTAAAATAAATTTTATAGCCCCCCCCCTCCCCCCCAAAAAATACATATATCTCAAGGAACATTACAACACTTTTTATTTTTTTCTTTCATTTCTATGCGTGTTTTCAGTAAATAACCAACACTTGGCACGAAGGGGATCGAACGCGGAAACTTCTGTGCCCCGTGGCAGAATGTACGCGACTCTGCGACGGGCGTCGCAGACTTTTTAGGACACCGACAGACTAAAGACATACAGCGATGCCGCGGACGCGCTATAGCGCGTAAATTAGTCGAAAAAAGGCAAACTTCGTCGAAGAATCGCGGAAAAAACGCGAAATTCATTTACAGTTCGCAAAAAATGGCTAATTTTGTAGACAGATAACGAAAAAAAACGCAAATTTAGTCAAAAGCGTGAAAAAAACGTGAATTTCGTCAAAAGGCCGTCAAAAAAACATGAGTTTCTTTGAAAGATCGCGGAAAAATGCGAATTTTACCGAAGGGCTACGGAGAAAACGCCTTTGTCGAAAGATCGTAGAAAAAACTGTTAATTTCGTCGAAGGATCACGAAAGAACTGTCAAATTCGTTGAAGAAACGGCGAATTTCGTCGTCGGATCGCGAAAAAACGGAGAATTCTGCCGACACATCGCGAAAAAACGGCAAATTTCGTCGGAGGATCGCCAAAAAACGGTAAATTTCGTCGAAGGATCTCGAAAAAACGGAAAATTTCGTCGAAGTATCTCGAAAAAACGGCAAATTTCGTCATAGAAGATCACGGAAAAAACGCAAATTTTGTCCAAAGACGAAAGAAAAATCGTGATATTCATCAAAGGATCTGGGAAAATGGCTAATTTTGTCGACAGATTGCGAAAAAAATGCAAATCGTCAAAGGGCCGCGGAAAAACTTGATTTTCGTCAAAAACTGTTAAAAAACAAAAAACAAACAAAATAAAAAAAACATGAGTTTCGTTGAAGGATCGTGGAAAAAATGCGAATTTCATCAAAGGGCCACAGAGAAAACGTAAATTTCGTCAAATGGCCGCAGAAAAAATGCTAATTTCGTCAAAGGATCACGGAAAAAGTGCAAATTTCGTCAAAGGACAACGGAAAAAAAAAAAAACTTGAATTTCGCCAAAGGATTGCGAGGGAAAAAAGAAACGCTAATTTCGTCAAAAGTTCACGAAAAAAAAAAAACGTGAGTTTTGTGAAAAGATGAGTTTTTGGAAAAGATGCAGCATTCCTTTAGAAAATAGCAGACACACAAAGTTCTATGCTTATTAATATAGGCATAGTTTTTGATCTGAAACAATATACTGAACTAACTTTTGAAAAATCGGGTTAACCCGAACCCAATTTGCAAGAATCTACACTCAGCCTGAAATCGACTCGAATCAAAAGCAGAGTTAATCCGACCTGTAACAAGAAAAATTATTGCCGAAAGGGTATTTTCTCCCTCCTCCCTCTGCTGTAACCTTTCAGAATATTTGCTGTGAATTTCAGAATATTTTTTTTTTTCCTCAAAAATGCAGATAAATGCTGATGCCTTAATTAATTAGCACTACAACTACAACAGCAGCAAGAATAGATTTATATGATATATTGCGTATTGCAGACTATTTTTGAAAACATTATTAGCGTTGCAGACACTTGAAGATAGTTCTGCCACTGGGCTTCTGTGTAGTAAACTGGCGGGCTGTACCATTACGCTAAGACCGGACACTTCGTTCCGTCAAATGTTGTCATTTATTTTAGATGTTTTTAATGATGCAAAAACTTGAACGTATTTATTACATGCTATTAAAGTAAATTTTCTTTATCTCTTATTCTAAAAACTTATGTGAATAAACAATTTTATAATAAATTAAATTATTATATTTAATCTTTGCTGAGAGCTTTTGTGTACGATTCTGTTAAACTGAATAATTTAAAAAAAAATTAAAACAAAAAAATAGATTTTTAAAGAAATTTTTGAAATTAATGAGCTTAGGATAGGTAAGTTTAAATTTGGACTTGATAATTTAGTTTAATTTATAAAATTATAAACTAACGAAATAAATTATAAACTTTATAAAATTATAAACTTCATTTTTATAAAAGTAAACAAAAAGTTATTAATTTTTTTTTATAAATTTAAAGAAAAAAATATGAACTTCGTAAAATTATAATTTATAAAATAATAAATTTTAGTTTAATTCACAAATTTATAAGACAAATCAGCTTAGTTTAACAACTACATACCGATAATTTGCAAAAATATTATTTTATAAAACCTTAAAAAGATTTTTAAAAAAAGATTTTTAGCGAAAATTTTGAAATTAATGACCTTGGGATAGGTATGTTTAAAATTGGATTTATTAATTTAGTTTAATTTATAAAATTATAAACTAACTAAATATATTATAAAATTTATAAAATTATAAACTTCATTTTTATAAAAGTAAAGAAAAAATCATTAATTATTTTTATAAATTTAAAGAAAAACATATAAACTTTCTAAAATTATAATTTATAAAATAATAAATTTTAGTTTAATTCACAAATTTATAAGACAAATCAGTTTTGTTCAATACCAATAATTTGCAAACATATTATTTTACGAAACCTTTAATAACCTAATATTGTCTTACGCTAATAAAATAAAAATAAAATTTTAAAATGTCAGTGAAAAAAATCACAATTTGTAGCACTATATATAAAAAAAGTAGATTTAAAAAAATATGTTTGTGTAATTTATATAAATGAAGTAAATTTCTAAAGATTTCACTAAAAAATAAAAAATATCATTATTATTTTCACGAAAAATTACCGTCCAGACACATGCCCGGTTAGAATGAGCTCCAGGATTGGCCCGAGTAAAATGACAGAAAATAGGCCCACGGGTAGGACCGTCCAGGCCTGGATCCTAGAAGACCCTGGACCCTAGTAAATACAACAATCTTAATTCGCATTTCAAACAAGATTATATCTGTATGCAAACTACTGAACGTTATTTACGGAAATGGGGAAATACGGACATTGTACTGTTTTGAAAAAAAATCCATCAAATTACGGAAAACTTTCTGCATATCTACGGATTTGAAATCTCCTTTACGGAACTAATGTCATTTACAGAAATTGTACTGTTGTTTTGGAAAAATGAAACTTCTCCGTAAAATTTTACGGAACATATCTTGTATTTTCACTGATTTTTTTTAGAGTGTACACCAAAAACAAATCAGCACTAATTTATATTAAGGTGTAACTGAATCTAAAGTGTAATTAAATTATGTGCGTTAGTTCTTGAGATACAGCACCCACAAAATGTTTGTCATATACAGACACAGAGACACACAGACAGATAGACTCACACACAAACATTTTCTAGAAACAGTCCAATCGTGTTCAGGACCTTCTAAAACGTATAAATCCGTCGAAAACCGGTAGTGGAAAATTTTCATGAATCTAATACTTTCTTCTTGTAAAGATAGAAGAATACATTCGCTGAAGAATCACATGTTTGTGAAAGAAGTTAAGATAAGAATTCAAAATCTCACACTGCATTTTAGGTAGATTTCGTAAGAAATACTACCCTTACATTCTCCCCTTAGTTGGAATTTTTGAAAAATGTTTGCAGATCTACGCCGATCATGACTCCCAGAACCCAAAACCACCCCCAGTTCAAAACTTAATCTATCTATCTATCTATGTCACTTTTTTATGGACACGATAACTGCAACAATTCTATACAAATCTCTTCCAAACTGATAGATAAAATCAAGGGGCATAAAATCTCGGTCAAGTTCATTAATGGGCAAAATCGAACCAACGGGGGGGGGGGGGAAATGGGGGAGGAGGGGTTTTTGTGAAAACAGAAAACATTCCATAATTGCTTAGTTATGATAGGTATCGAATCCGTTTAAAGTTACTTTTACTTCTATTAAAAGCTCCGAAAATTTGTATATGAAAGATTTTTGATATCATTAAAAATGGCCCCAAGGGGGGGGGGGGAAGGGGGGTTTTTAGAAGAAAAAAATTCATAACTTCGTCAATTCCCAAGATATCAAATCCGCTTAAATTTGTTGTAAATCTCCTTAAAATTATCTATAACTTTTATATGGACAAGTGTTTTATAGGACAACTCTTACGGCAAAAATAATAATAATAATAATAATAATAATAAATAATCTCTGCTGGCTCCGCCTAAAAGCAGACGTGAAAACAGAAAAAACCATAACTTCTTAATTTTTATACATATAGAATCCGTTTAAAGTTATTATTACTTCTAGGAAAAGGGCCAAAAATTTATGTATGACAGATTTTTGATTTCAATACAAAATGCCCCCAAGGAGGGGGGGGGGGATTAGGGTTTTCAGAAGAAAAAAAAATCCTAACTCCGTCAATTCCCTGGATATCAAATCCGCTTAAATTTATTATAAATCTTCTTAATATTATCTACAATTGTTATATTGTTTTTTATAAGACCAACTCTTACGGTAAAAAAAAATATATAAATAAATTATCCTTGCTGGCTCCGCCTACAGACAGAGGTATATTTTGAAGTGGGTGGTCCCAACTACCACATCATGGCAAATAGGTCTTTCTTCTGCAATTCCCAATAAACAGTTGCCCCGCGGTCCGCGTCTTCGAAATCTACCTGTGCCTGTAGGCCAAGCCGTCAGGGATTTTTTTATTGTGTAGGCCTATTTCTATTTTGTGCACGATTTGGGTCATCCTGCACGCTATTTCAACCCCTGTCCCTAAAAAAAACTTGCCCCCCCCCTCCCCAAAAAACTCTTGAAATAGCGTCCATGCTGTAAAACCTGCAAAGAAGAAGTTGAAAAAGACTGGGAAAAAGTTCCATTTTAGACAGGTCTCCATCTTAACAAGTATAATTGTATGGTGTTTTTTCATTGAAATTGGAGTTTCGCTTAGACACATTTCACTGTAATACACCTATGCTCTTCAGAAGTGCTTTATAGAAAGGAAGTTTTAACAGTTTTAAAGAATACCTTTAAAAAAAAAGTACCTGTCTATGATTGAAAACATTCATAATACTTTAAAATTCTACTTGCTAAGACGAAAACCTGTCTAAAACGAAATTTTCAGAGGTCCCTTCCGATTTAGAAGTATTACTGTCTTTGTATCTGTGATTCAGTAAACGTTTCTCGTCCAAAGAGGTTGCGGGGGGATACAGCCCCCTGAACTCCACCCTTGGCTATGCCACTACCTTAAAAAAAACTTTGCCTCCCCCCCCCCAAGAAAGTTCTGAAATGGCGCCCCTGTTTTTAATAGGCCATTTTATATTTTTTGGGAAATTTTCAACATGATAATAAATATAAAGTAATGCTAAACAATTATTTCGCCTCATTTAGATTATCGCCATCTAGTACTAACAAAAAATTAAACAAATTAAATGAATTTTTTATGAACGAACAAAATGCTATTAGATTCAAGCAGCTTGTCGTTACCAAAAATAGTTAAAACTAATTTTCTTATTAAAAAAAGAGAGAGAGAAATTTAAATAAATATTAAGATTTGCATAGAAAATATTCAAGACAATAATAAAAAATGCCTTCTCATAAGGGGCCAAAATAATATAATGCATAATATTACAAGAAAAAACATACATTTTTGTTGTAATATCATTTAGATCGCAAGTCTAAAATCTGTAATAACAGAATATATCGTTAATGTTGTTATTTGGTTATAACGGATATTTTTTTACGAAATTTTTTCACAATATGAAATAATTTTTCTTTCCTCCTTTATTTTTCTTAGGTATTGCCTAAAAGTTATAAAGGAGAAATGATGGATTTGAAATGATAAAATCAAATGTTTAAATAATACATATTTTTTTAAAAAAAGCATTTTATAGAAAAGAAATATTTACTTACATTCTTTTTTGACTTGTGATGCAGACAATGCATGTTCAACTGTCAAACTTCCCGCCTTTGTCTTTTGCCTAAATTTAATTCTGCTGATGTTATTGGATTATCCATTGGATCACGTGACTGAATCGTCATAAACAGTCGCCCCAGCAGACGTTTCGCAATTCCTCACTTTATGATTTCAGTTAACTAAGTCATTCAAAAATGCCATAAAACAATTTATTAAAAAAAATAATAATTTCCGACTTTACTTCTAATTAGAAAATGAAGACCAAATTTCAGCAATGTCTAATATCGACAAATTAGTCTAGTTGCCAAAATTTAGTTAGAATGTACTAAATTTTCGACAATCAAACAAGAACGTAATAATAAAAAAAAACGCAATTTAGAATTTTTTAAATAACAGTAATACATGTCTGCTGAAAACGATAGAAATGGAAATAGAAGATGAATTTATTATTTCTTTATTTTATTTCTTTATTTTAATTTGGCGGAAAATTGAGAAGATAGCCTTCCTGTCTACTTCCCTAAAATATTCAATTTTCTTAAATAACTTCTTAGGTTCGTAAAATAATATTCATGGTCAAAAAGTAGTCAGTCGTATACAATATTTATATTTATTTGTCTTTATTTATTTTCTTTTATTATTTTTTTAATTAGCGGAAATATGCGAAGTTAGCATCCATATCTATTATTAAATATATATATATTCTCTAAAATATTGGTTTTATTATAATAAATTTTTGACAAATGGTGGCCAAATAAAATTATGGATGGTCTTTGGTGGTCAATCATATACACTAATAAATTGGAATGTTTTTCAATTGGCGGAAATATCTCAAATTAGCATCAATATCTTTAAAGTACAAATCCTCTAAAAACGTCGTTTTTCTTAAATAGCTTCTTAAGGAATGGTGGTCAAACATAATTGTTGATGGTCATTGGGGATCAATCAGTGGTCAATTATATAACACTACTAGCTTTTCTACCCGACGTTGCCCGGGAGAAAAATAGAAAATACTAGAGACTACCATTCAGATGTTCGTACAGAACATATTCAGCTCTTAACCCTCTGACTGTCCAGCAAAAGGGCAAATTTGTAATGATGTTTTCTCAGTACTTTATTTTAAATGCCAAAAAAAAGAGTAAGTATTCCAAAATTATATAAAAAACTTGACTAGTGGTTATCATTATTTCCAAATAGTAATTTCAACAAATTTCTCAAATTCTTATTTCAGTCCCTCAACCCTTCGTCTAATATATATACAGGTTTAATATCGGAGTTTCGTTCGGCATGAAAAGTTTGACTAACATATTTTGCAGAGCGTGAGCAACACACCTTTTATACGTTGCTTCAAGCAGCAGTGACCCTGGTCTGAGGTTCTTAGAGAATATACTGCACCCTTATATGACTGATGGTTACCATTATTTCCTAATAGTAATTTCAGCAAATTTCTCCCATTCTTATTTCCCACACGATCGACTAATATAGGTATGGATAGGTTGAATAACGGAGTTTCGTTCGCATATTGATTTATTTAGAAAAGAGTGCGCACCTCACCTTGGTAGTGGAAAGTGGAACAAAAATATTTTACAGAGCGTGCTTAGCACCCTACTATACAGCAAGCAGTTGGACACGTATCGGAGGTTCGTAAAAAATAGTGCGATGAAAAGTGAGAATAAGGTACTTTGCAGCACATGCACGGTTCGGATACAATCAAATTACGCCACGTTACAGATAAGTTACGGTTACGGCACGTTACAGTTAAGTTACGGTTACGGCACATTACAGTTAAGTTACGTTTACGGCACATTACAGTTAAGTTACGGTTACGACACATTACAGTTAAGTTACGGTTACGGCACATTACAGTTAAGTGACTGTTATGGCACGTTAGAGTTATGTTACAATTAGGTTACAGTTAAGTTACGATTACGGCACGTTACAGTTAATTTACGGTTACGACACGCTACATTTAAGTTAGGGTACATTACAGTTAAGTTACGGTTACGGCATGTTAAACTTAAGTTATGGTTAAGCACATTACAGTATAGTTACGGTTACGTTACGTTACAGTTAAATTACCGTTACGGGACGTTACCGATTAAAAATATATAAGTTAAGTTAAGGTTTTGTTTATAGGTAAGTTACGGTTACGACACGTTGCAATTAAGTTACGGTTATGTCACGTTACATTTAAGTTACGGTTACGGAACATTGCAGTTAAGTTACGGTTACGGAACATTTCAGTTAAGTGACGGTTATGTCACGTTAAAGTTATGTTACAATTAGGTTACAGTTAAGTTTCGAATACGGCACGTTACAGTTAACTTATGGTTACGGCACGTTACATTTAAGTTACGGTACGTTACAGTTAAATTACGGTTACGGCATGTTACACTTAAGTTATGGTTACAGCACATAACAATATAGTTACGGTTACGGTACATTACAGTTAAATTACCGTTTAGGCACGTCACAGATTAAAAATATATAATTTCAGTTACGGTTTAGTTAAAGGTAAGTTGCGGTCACGACACGTTGCAATTAAGTTACAGTTATGTCACGTTACAGTTAAGTTATGGTTACGACACGTTACAATTAAGCTGCGATTGTGGCACGTTACATTAAAGTTACGGTTACGGCACGTTTCAGTTAAGAGACGGTTGCGGCACATTAGATTTATGTTACAATTACTTTACAGTTAAGTTACAATTACGGCACGCTACATTTAAGTTACGGTTAGGGCACGTTACAGTTATGCTACAATTTGGTTACAGTTGAGTTACGATTACGTCACATTACAGTTAAGTTATGGTAACGTTACCTTACAGTTAAGTTACAGTTACGGCATGTCACAGTTAAGTTACGGTCATATTACTGTTAAGTTACGGTTACGGAACGTTACAGATTAAAAATATATACTTAAGTTATGGTTATGTTACAGGTAAATTACGGTTACGGAACGTTGCAATGAAGTTAAGGGTACGTCACGTTACAGTTAAGTGACGGTTACGCAACGATAAAGCTAAGTTACGGTTATGGCATTTTACAGTTAAGTTACGATAACGACACGTTACACTTAAGTTACGGTAATGACACAATACAGTTAAGTTACGGTTACGCCAAGTTACAGTTAAGTTACGGTTACAGCACGTTACATTTAAGTTACCGTTAAGGAAGGGTGGTCAAACAAAATTGTTGATGGTCATTCGTGGTCAAAAATTGGTCAATCGCATGCAGTCGGAATTTTCCATTTATCTCATTTTCGGGGGCTAACTTCACGCTGTTCGGAAAATTCTTTTTTCTCCAATAACTCCTTAAGGAAGGGTGGTCAAACAAAATTGCTGATGGTCATTTGTGGACTAAAAGTGGTCAATCGCATGCAGTTGGAATTTTTCATTTATCTCATTTTCGGGGGCTAACTTCACGCTGTTGGGAAAATTCTTTTTTCTCAAATAACTCCTTAAGGAAGGGTGGTCATACAAAATTGCTGATGGTCATTTTTGGTCTAAAAGTGGTCAATCGCATGCAGTTGGAATTTTTCATTTAACTCATTTTCGGGGGCTAACTTCACGCTGTTGTGAAAATTCTTTTTTCTCAAATAACTCCTTAAGGAAGGGTGGTCAAACAAATTTGTTGATGGTCATTGGTGGTCAAACAGTGGTCAATCATATACACTACTTAAATTTTATTTATTTTGATTTTTTGGATAGATGCGAAGATTTTGAAATTCTCTTAAAATAACGTTTTTTTTAAATAACTCCTTAAGGAAGGGTGGTCAAACAAAATTGCTGATGGTCATTTGTGGTCTAAAAGTGGTCAATCGCATGCAGCCGGAATTTTCCATTTATCTCATTTTCGGGGGCTAACTTCACGCTGTTCGGAAAATTCTTTTTTCTCCAATAACTCCTTAAGGAAGGGTGGTCATACAAAATTGCTGATGGTCATTTTTGGTCTAAAAGTGGTCAATCGCATGCAGTTGGAATTTTTCATTTAACTCATTTTCGGGGGCTAACTTCACGCTGTTGGGAAAATTCTTTTTTCTCAAATAACTCCTTAAGGAAGGGTGGTCAAACAAATTTGTTGATGGTCATTGGTGGTCAAACAGTGGTCAATCATATACACTACTTAAATTTTATTTATTTTGATTTTTTGGATAGATGCGAAGATTTTGAAATTCTCTTAAAATAACGTTTTTCTTAAATAACTCCTTAAGGAAGGGTGGTCAAACAAAATTGCTGATGGTCATTTGTGGTCTAAAAGTGGTCAATCGCATGCAGTCGGAATTTTTCATTTATCTCATTTTCGGGGGCTAACTTCACGCTGTTGGGAAAATTCTTTTTTCTCAAATAACTCCTTAAGGAAGGGTGGTCAAACAAAATTGTTGATGGTCATTTCTGGTCAAAAAATGGTCAATCGCATGGAGTCGGAATTTTCTATTTATCTCATTTTCGGGGGCTAACTTCACGCTGTTGGTAAAATTCTTTTTTCTCAAATAACTCCTTAAGGAAGGATGGTCAAACAAAATTGCTGATGGTCAAACAAAATTGCTGATGGTCATTTGTGGTCTAAAAGTGGTCAATCGCATGCAGTCGGAATTTGTCATTTATCTCATTTTCGGGGGCTAACTTCACGCTGTTGGGAAAATTCTTTTTTCTCAAATAACTCCTTAAGGAAGTGTGGTCAAACAAATTTGTTGATGGTCATTCGTGGTCAAACAGTGGTCAATCATATACACTACTTAAATTTTATTTATTTTGATTTTTTGGATGTATGCGAAGATTTTGAAATTCCCTTAAAATAACGTTTTTCTTAAATAACTCCTTAAGGAAGGGTGGTCAAACAAAATTGTTGATGGTCATTTGTGGTCAAACGAATGCATTCGGAATTTTCGATTTATCTCATTTTCGGGGGCTGCGTGAAGTTTGCCCCCGTATCTTGTTTTTCTTATAACTCCTTAAGGAAGGGTGGTCAAATAAAATTGTTGATGGTCATTTGTGGTCAAAAAGTGGTCAATCAAATGCAGTTTTAATTTTTTCTTTATCTGATTTTCGGGGGCTAACTTCACGCACCCGATGTAACGGAGCTGTTTGTAATGGGTACTAGAGAGGCTGTTGACCGACCCATTTCAATACCTTCAAAGATATCCTTTGAAATATTAGTGGTGTGAGATTTACAATTTCCTGCTTCAAGTTTTGTTCATATCCATTAAAATATTTCATGCTTCATTCTGTTTCATTAAACTGCTTTGTGAAATATACGTACAAAGAAACATTTTACTTAAAACAAAAGAAATGTGCATTCTTATAGATATTTAGGATTTTTGTAGTTCTTTGTTCACTTAAAACTGAAAGAAACAAGAAATGAATTTTTAAATTAACTTTTATCCCCAACATATTAGAGTTCAATTCTTTTATTTGATTAGAACAGCGGTTCCCAACATTTTCTCTAGCGCGCATCCTTTTCTTGGAGATTTCACATATACGTACCCTTTCTCGAATAAAACCTGTCCCAAAAATATTTATCTATTTTTTGTTAGTAATGTTCTTATCTTAATTACTAATGCCAGTGCAGCTCTTTTAAGCAGCTCTTGACTGACTTTATTTAGGACACTTAATGCATAGCTGCTAAATTGATTCTTTTCTTATCCCTATTATTAAAAAGGAATACTTTATATTATTTACGATCAGAAAGTTCTACCATTAAACAAGGAAAAGATTTCTTGTAAAAAATAATGGTATGAAAATAATATGTGTTTCAGGCATGCATTTAGTGCCTCCCCCCCCCTCCCCCAAGAAAAAGAAAAAAAAGATAGTCACTACCCGCCACTGATTTTAAGGTATTCTAAATTTCAACTATTTATAAATTTTAATACTCTAAAAGATACCAGCAGAAAATAGTTCAAAACATTAAATATTAGTTAAAGATTCAAATATTAAGCACACATAATAAAAAAGTGACGAAGCTGCATCTATTAATAGATGGTTTTGACATGATAACGCCCAGTTGAACATTTAAATGAGACTCTCTCTCCAGGGTTCGTACGGGTACCGTTATTTTTCCAGGTGAACTACCAGTATATTTTTCTAAAAAAATACATCAGGTTCAAACGTGAAAATTTCACCTTATTTAAGAAGAGATTATCTATAATAAAATAGTGGTACCGAAGAATTTCCTGGTCTTAAAATTCCAGGACCCGTACGAACACTGACTCTCTTTTTTCTTTCATATTTCTAGATCATTAGGGGAGGGGGGGTGGAGATAAAAAGTACAGTACAAAAAGTGACAATTTTCGCGAAGAGGAGGCTTGCACTGCACATACGTAATCTCACGATGTAGGCGGGGTTAGTGATAATGAATTAATTTGAGTTTAATTTTAAAAATGAGACCTTTTTTTTTTTTTTTTTTTTTTAAATAAATATATATATATATATATATATATACTTCTAGATCACTAGGGAAGAGGTGCTGGAATAAAAGTACAGTACAAAAAGTGACAATTTTGACAAAGAGGTAGGGTTGCACATACGTAATCTCACGATGTAGTCGGGGTTAGTGATAATGAATTTATTAATCAATTACTAGGCTTAGACCTTTTCCTTTATTTTGCATTAATGGAGTTTAGATGACATATACTTTGCAAAGAAAAATTCTACAATTTTTACTTTTTTGCATTTTTCACCGTTACCGGTGTAACTTTTACGTTTCCCTAACTGGTCCACCTCGTATCTGCAGCGGCATGCGCTCTTCAGGCTCAGAAACATTGGAACTTGAACTTGAACTTGTGATAGGTTCAATGGGCTTCCCAGTTGCGAAGCAACTGCACACCCTGGCTTTGAGTAGGTGTATATCAAATCCTGAGAGAGCCATGTGAAATGTCCAGCCATAGTCCAATTGACCACATAAAAATAGGGACAGTGTTAAGCATAGTTATAAAAATAATGAAATTTTATAGTTAAAGATTAAGTATAGAAGAAAAAATAATTCATAGTTAAAAAAAAGCTCAAAAAAAATGCCAGACGAGGTAAAGTAAAGATGTTAGGAGAAAGTTTAGATTAGAAGAATAGTCAATTTATATTTATTTATTTATTTATTATTATTATTTATTATTATTATTATTATTACTATTACTATTATTATTATTTTTAGTATAGCATTTATTTATAGCAATTACTCTTGCTAACTGTCTATACCATAACACTATTTTTTTTATCTTTTCGATTCCTTTTTTTTTCATATATTAGGAAGACAAAATTTTTGAGGTAAGAGTTATAGCTCGGGGCAGGGCCTGATTAACGCACAGGCCAACTAGGCCACGGTCTTGGGCCCATTGCTGATTAGAGGCTAAAAATGAATAAAATGATTTAGAAAAAAGTTTCCTAAAAATGATGTTTTTCTGCAATTATTTTTTCAAAAACAAAACAAAAAGATTTTGCTTAACTTGGCAACTGTATCATAATATCTAATAATAATTCTTGAAAAATTTTCTAGCTACTATTTTAATTTGAAGGGGGCCCCAAAAAGTTGCTGGGCCTTGGGCCCCAGATGACCTTAATCGGGCTCTGGCTCGGGGGTGTCTATTCATTAAGAATAGTGGAGTACCTTGGTTTTTTCCGGTTGGATGGACTGCAAGCATCGTAGTCAGGTATTCGTTTTTTCAACTTCGCAATGATCGTTAACATTTTTAGCTCACAGGCTATCAAAGCCTGAGAGCTAATGTGCCCGCTGGTTCTATATGTACGTATGTACGTAACGCGATAACTCTTGACAGAAATAACCGTTTTGCTTCGAATTTTGTTTATAGGTTCATTGTGATATTTCCTCATTTCCTCAAATTTTGTATATATGTTCATTGTAATAAGGCGCTTCTCTGATTAGCTATGGGAGTTCATTGGTTAATTATAAGAGGGGGAACGGGGATGACCCCCTTAACATATTGTTGATTTGTTTATTTTTCGAGAGGCTTATTTTAATCGAGGGGCGCTTCTCTGATTAGTTTTGGGAGTTCATTGGTTAAATATAAAGGAGGGAACGGGGCGAACCCCCCTTAATTTAGATAAATGGGTTTTTCATGCAGAATTATCCGATTTTTTTCAAATTATGTTATAGGTTCATTGTGATAAGACGTTTCCCTGATTAATTTTGGGGGTTCATTGGTTAAGTATAAAGAAGGGAGGGGGGACGGGGGCTAAACGCCGTTAATTTAGATAAATGGGTTTTTCATGCAGAAATATCCAATTTTCTTCAAATTTTAGATATAGGTTCATTGTGATAAGGCGCTTTCCTGATTAGTTTTGAGGGTTCATTGGTTAAGTATAAAGGGGGAATACGGGAGGCTACCCCCCCTAATTTAGATAAATGGGTTTTTCGTGCAGAATTATCCGATTTTCTTCAAATTTTGCACATAGGTTAATTGTGATAAGGCTCTCCCCTGATTAGTTCTGGGGGTTCATTGGTTAAATATAAAGAGTATACGCGGGGTTAATCCCCCTTTAATTTATATAAATGGGTTTTTCATGCAGAATTATCGGATTTTCCTCAAATTTTGTATATATGTTCATTGTAATAAGGCGCTTCTCTGATTAGCTATGGGAGTTCATTGGTTAATTATAAGAGGGGGAACGGGGGATGAACCCCCTTAACATATTGTTGATTTGTTTATTTTTCGAGGGGCTTATTTCAAATTCTTTGAAATAAGAGTATAATATACAATTAGTGTGAATAGCCTATGAGCTCAATGCCCTCAGTTTAACTGGGCATTTTTGTTTTTTGTAATATTGATGAAATGTGAGTTTAAACGTTGTTCCGTGCTGCTCATCTGTAATTATCTGTAACTATCTAATTATCTAATTCTGCATGCAGATAAAACAAAATGAATCGATTCCAGAACGTTCGCATTTCTTAGCTCTGCAGAATTGTCTAGTTTTTCAATCATCCATTTCACAAGCCGTTTTCTATAGTGCTGCTTAAGAGCCTACTCTAGTCACTCTAAGAAACGCTCAAGCTAATGTTAAGTCTATGGGAATGTTCTTGGCAGATTTCTCGTTCGCATTTTAATATTTTTAAATGATGTTTTTTGCATAGGATAGGTCAAGTCTATCTCTAACATTTTTAGTTTATACTTTTTTGATTTTGGTTACAGTTTTTTTTTTTTTTTTTTTATATATACAAGCGGGCATTTTCAATTTTGGAACCGGTTCTGAAAGAGATTTTTCAGATTTTGAGCTTCATAGCAGGTATTCAGCAATAAGTACACAAAGTTTCTGTACCAGTATTATCTTACAGAAAATAACTCCTTAAAAGAAGGCGAAGATTCTCGATTTTAACCTATATTTCTTTTTCTATAAAAAAAATATACTGGTACAACTCCTGGAATATTCCCTGATCCGTACGAACATCTGTATGTAACATTACACAATTAAAAATCTCACATATAACACTGAAACGGAAAAATGATTAATACTTACATTACACTCGACAGTGTATGTATGTATTATTAGCCCCGGTCTGGACTTCATGTAAAAATATTACAATTTTTGATAAACTCAATAAATGAAAGTAAATTTTCAGTAGAATAACACACTCGCAATGAAATTACGTTATTTTTTCTTATTATTTATCTCCTTCGCGACGAACGTTCTTAACAGAATGTTTAATCTTTTACCACCTGTTTTTCGAAACAGAAATTTTCGCCTATTTGAATCGCAGAAATGCTATAATTAAATAAAGCAAAGCTTAAAATAGATTATAACTGGTGGGAATAATCGAGGATTCTGAGCATCTTATGCTCAGTGTACGTGTCGCTCGTCTCCAAGGGGTTATTTCAGATCAATCTAATTATCAAATCAAACACACAGAAATAGAAAACAAACTAGTGGAATTCCTTTGTTTGATAGCTGCCTGTCAAAGTGTGTTTTGAATAAAACCGCGACTGTCACGTGATTTTTAACAGTGGTAGCCGTAACCGTTTTATACGTAAGCCCCGTAAAATACACAAATAACAATATTTCCAAACAGTTTCATTTAAAAAATTTATTTACACCAGAGATTAATTTATTCCAACAAATTATTTTACCTATTATTGCAAATTTTAAAACAGCGTAAATAATAATATTTACCTTCAGTTAAAAACTATATTTTTACGTTTAATAATTACGTTTAAAATAACAAATAAATTGTTAAAATATCGTTAAAAATACAGGTAAACTTTGAATTAAAAATCACTCGATGACATAAAAGTAACACGTGTAACGGATCTGATGTCAATTGAATACGACGCCACGGTCATACACGATCATCACGCAGAAAGTAGTCGACGGGATAATAGAGAAGTACCCAATTTTCTGTAGCATCATTACAAAATTTCCCGATTCAGCGACATCGTTTACATAACCATTTTACACAATTTGATTTTCAAATGCTTAATTTATCTTATTTAATCAATCACGAAAACAGTTATTAGCTGTTTCGACAGCAGTTGATTCTGCCTTAAAATCCCCCAGTCAAAGGAAAATGAATGGAGAACCTATTACAGAAGATCGCCACAGGTCGTTTAATTATAATTCAATCTTCCGTAATCGTTTTAGAGTTGATAAAATCAGAGTGTTTTTAAAGTTTGCTGTGTCAGAACGAGGGTTTTCTCTAATAAAAATTTTAAAAGGTGGAATAAAAGTTTCTTTCTCTTCAAAGTATTTGCCCCTCTCCCTTAACTTCTGTATCATGAAAATGTTACTTGTCCCTAGTGCTTCATAACTTTTCCAAAATCCTCCCAAAATTGATGTGCGCATTCCCTCGCGCATGCTCCCGCTCTTCGTATCTTTGTAGCTAACATAATATAATTTTGTGCTGTTGCCCTCTATGGACAGGGTAATAAAACATAATTATGCCCTAATGCTTCGGAATAAAAAATTAAACTGTATAAATTAACTTGTAAATTAAACTGTGTTTTATAAAATAAATTTTGGGATAAAATAAATTTATTATACAAATAACTAAGTATATTTATTGTATACATTAAATGCATTTAATTTGCATTAAATACATTTTATGTAAACTAAGATGTATTTAATGGGATTTTTTTTCACGTAATTAATTGATATTTGATTATTATGAAATCTAATTAATTATATACGAGAATTGTTTTAACAAGTTGTATAATATTAATTTGTAAAATTTAATGCATATTTCTTTACATTTCTTATATTATAATTTATAATCTATAATAATAATTTATCTGGAGGCACGGCAGTGCCTCCGCCAAGTCGAGAGAGGACAGCCGTAAGCATACTTTTCTGGAAGCAACTCAGGGCACTTTTGACCCCCCCATATCTCCGCGCTGGAGTATCCCAAAAATTTTAAACTTCAATTATAGAGAGTATTTGGCCCACAGGACCAAACTTTAAAATTACAACTTTCTGTCTTTTCTAGTTCAGGCGATATATGAACTCAAAAATTCGATTTTTTGTCACTTCTTACTCACTCGTTCGCGCGTCATCAAAAAGATTGGGTAGATCCCGTAGCCCCAGAAACTTGACATTTGGAAAAAAGGTAGTGCTTAGGATACAAAGAAAGGAAAAATTATAAAATCCAGAAAATTCGAAAAAAAAACATTCGAAAATTCAACAAATTCCATCAAAATTGAAAATTGAAAATAATACGATCTTGTAGTCTTGGAAACTTAAGATTTGGTGTAAAGGTAGTGTTTAACATCCAGAAAAAGAAAACATCAAAAACACCAAAAAAATCGAAAGCAAAATTGAAAAAATCGAAGAAATTGAAAAAAACCGAAAATCTGAAGACAATCCGATTTTGTTGTGCTAAAAAATTCAAATTAGAAATAAAGGTAGTATTTAGGATACAGAAAAAGGAAAATTTAAAAAATCCAAAAAATTCGAAAAAAAATAAAAAAATTCGAAAAAAATTGAAAAAATGAAAATAATTTGATACGATAACGCTCGTATTTATAAATTAATTTGGATGAAACTAATTGTGTGTATTAAGCTCACCAATGCCTCGACCGAGTTCGTTGGCCAGCTTGGTCCGCCATCTTGTTTCAAGATGGCGGCCACGGAAAATTTTAAAACTAAAATAAATATACAAAAAAGTTAAAAAATCAAGTTTATTTTTTAATTAGGTGTTAGGACTTGATACAAGGATTCCAGAGCATTTTTTGTTTTACCTCTATCTTAAAAATTGGCTGAGATAGAGCAGTTTGAAATTCTAGGGTGGCTGACATTTTGAAACAAAACAGCACATTACAAAAAACCAACGATAAATTTATGGTCAATAATGGTCAAGCAGGTGCAATCCCGAATGAATACTCCGTGTTATTATAACTGTAACTTTGACTTCGAAATTTTGATACGTTGCATTTTCTATTTGTTAATATTTTTGAACTATGATTTACGCTAAGTGAAATGTTGTTGTTGAAGAGGGATTTTCCATGTAAATCCGAAACGTCCAATTTTAATATGTTTTTAATGTTTTATGAAAGTGTATTGTAATGTCTGTAATTTTAATGATTTTAATATAAATTTATAAGTTTTAGTGAACGCGATTTCTCGCAAATTATTTTCTTTCATTGTTGTAATCATTTTCCCAATCATACGCATAAAACTATATATTCATATCCATTAGCGCCAAATTATCGCCAAACTTGGCGACAATTGGCGAAATCTCGCCAAATTTGGCGACAAAAATAAGTCTTCATAAATGAAGCCATCTTGGCTATAGCTCAATAATTTGGCGAATTTCTTATTCAAATTCAGTGTAAACGAATCTTTTGTAAACGGTTTCTTTGCATTTTAACTTGCTGTTTTCGAGTAACATTAGCTAAAATTTTAAAACGAAGATATCGGAAAGCTACCTTTTCCTGCCGGTACAGGCCGGAGGACTTTTTTATGAGTTGTCGGATGCAATCTATGTTTTGCATTAAATAAAGTAAAACATTGAAAAACAAATCCCACAGGATGGGGATAGTTTGTTTTAGATAGATTTTAAGATAATTGTCCTATTAGCTAGTACACCTTCCGTTATTGTTTTGTGTTATTTTCCCCGGATTATGCTTTTCTTTTCTTTTGTTTACGAATTTTGTAATAGAAAAGTTCCGCTATAGACTGGCTACGTTATAGACCTTTTATTTTTTATAGACAGGTTCATTTTCTTTCACAGGCTTTACTCTATTTAATTTATATATGAAATATTTGTTGTTAAAAGATGTTAGTCGCACAAAAATTTTCACATCTCTCCCTCCCTCCCGACATTACTGGTTGGTTATGGCTTGATAGTCCTTTCTAAATAAAATCATGGTGATTCTAAGATTATCTTGATTTATCACTAAATGGAACATAAACGATCCTAAGAAAACGGATCAATGAATTACTATATTGGCATGAGGAAATTTAGTTGCAGAAAAATGGAGCATATAGCTAACATTAAGTCTAATAGGAAAACCACAGCCCTGGCAAGATCTGGAGGCACGGCAGTGCCCTCGCCAACTCGAGAGAGGACAGCCGTAAGCATATTTTTCTGGAAGCAACTCAGGGCACTTTTGACCCCGCATATCTCCGCACTGGAGTATCCCAAAAATTTGAAACTTCGTTTTTCTAGAGTATTCGGCATACAGGACCAAAATTTAAAATTACAACTTTCTGTCTTTTCTAGTTCAGGCGATATATGAACTCAAACATTCGATTTTTTGTCACTCACTCACTCACTCGTTCACGCGTCATCAAAAAGATTAGGTAGATCACGCAGCCCTAGAAACTTGACATTTGGACAAAAGGTAGTGTTTAGGATACAAAGAAAGGAAAAATTATAAAATCCGGAAAATTCGAAAAAAAAAACATTCGAAAATTCAACAAATTCCATCAAAATTGAAAATTGAAAATAATACGATCTTGTAGTCTTAGAAACTTTAGATTCGGTGTGAAGGTATTATTTAGTATCTAGAAAAAGAAAACATAAAAAACACCAAAGAAATCGAAAGCAAAATTGAAAAAATCGAAAAATCGAAAAAAATCGAAAAATTTCAAATAATCCGATTTTGTTGCGCTAGAAACTTGGAATTCGGAATAAAGGTAGTATTTAGGATGCAAAATAAGAAAAAATTAAAAATCTCGGAAAATTCGAAAAAAAAAATTCAAAAATTCGAAAAAAATTAAAATAATTAAAATAATTTGATTTTTTAGCCTTAGAAACTTAAAATTCGCAGTAAAGATGGTGTTTAGGATTCAGAATAAGTTAAAATAAAAAACGCAATAAAATTTGAAAATAAAATAAAAAAATCGAAAAAATCGGAAAAATCGAAAAATAAGGAAAAATTGAAAATAATTCGATTTTACAGCTCTAGAAACTTGAAATTTGGAATAAAGGTAATATTTAAGATACTAAATAAGGAAAAATTCAAAAATATGGATAATTCAAAAAATACGCATAAATTAGTGCAGACGATATATGAACTCAAAGTTTCGATTTTTTGTCACTCACACACTCACTCACTCTCGCGTCATCAAATAGATTGGGTAGATCCCGCAGCCACAGAAACTTAAAATTTGGAATCAACTGATACAAATAAAGAAAAAATTATAGAATCCGGAAAATTAAGAAAAAAAAAAACATTCGAAAATTAAAAAAAATCGAACAAATTGAATATTGAAAATAACACGATCTTGTAGTCTTAAAAACTTAAAATTTAGTGTGAAGGTAGTGTTTAGAATTCAGAAAAATAAAACATCAAAAACACAAAAAAATTTTGAGAATAAAATCGAAAAATCGAAAAATTTCAAATAATCCAATTTTGTTGCGCTAGAAACTTGAAATTCGGAATAAAGGTACTATTTAGGATGCAAAATAAGAAAAAATTAAAAAATCCAGAAAATTCGAAAAAAAAATCAAAAATTCGAAAAAAATTCGAAAAAAATCTGTGGTTACTTTGATTTATGGCCTTAGAAACTTAAAATTCGCGGTAAAGATAGTGTTTAGGATTCAGAATAAGTTAAAATAAAAACGCAATAAAATTCGAAAATAAAATAAAAAAATCGAAAGAAATCGAAAAACAAGGAAATTTTGAAAATAATTCGATTTCACAGCGCTAGAAACTTGAAATTTGGAATAAAGCTAATATTTAAGATACTAAATAAGGAAACATTAAAAAATATGGATAATTAAAGAAAAAATCGAAACTTTCAAAAAAAAAAGTAGAAAGAAAGAAAGAAAAAGAGAGAAAATGAAAATAATATGATCTCGTAGTCTTAGAAACTGAAAATTTGGTGTAAAGGTAGTGTTTAGGATTCAGAAAAATAAACAATTAAAAACACAACAAAAATTGAAAATAAAATCAAAAAATCGAAAAAAAAAACGAAAAATTGAAAATAATTCGATTTTGTAAAGTTAGAAACTTAAAATTTGGAATAAAGGTAGTATTTAGGATACAAAAAAAGAAATAAATAAAAAAAATTTAAAATTCGAAAATAAAATCGAAAATTCGAAAAATTGAAAAAAATTCGATTTTGTAGCTTTAGAACTTAAAATTCGGCGTAAACTTATTGTTTAGGATACAGAAAAAGGAAAAATTAAAACACAATAAATTCGAAAATAGAATAAAAACTCGAAAAAGATCGGAAATTTCAAAATAATTCGATTTTGTAGCGCTAGCAACTTGAAATTTGTAATAAAGGATACAAAATAAGAAAAAAATTAAAAAATCTAAAAAATTATAAAAAAAATTCGAAAAAATCAAAAATTGAAAATAATTTTATCTTGTAGTCTTAGAAACTTAAAACTTGGTGTAAAGTTAGTATTTACTATTCAATAAAAGGAACAATTAAAATATTCGTTAAATTCGAAAATAAAATAAAAAAATCGAAATATCTTTAAGAAATCGGAAATTCGAAAACAATTTGATTTTGTACTGCTAGAAACATTAGTTTTAAGATAATTGTCCTATTAGCTAGTACAACGCCCCTAATTGTTTTACGTTATTTCACCCGGATTATGGTTTTCTTTTCTTTCGTTATAGAAAAGTTCCGCTATAGACTGGCTACGATATAGACGATTTCTTTATAGACAGGTTTGTTTTCTTTCACAGGTTGTACTCTTTTTACTACACATATGAAACATGGATTGTTAAATGATGTTAGCCCCGCAAAAATTTTCACAGCTCCCCCTACCCTCCCGACATTACTGGCTGGTTATGGCTTGATAGTCCTTTCTAAATAAAATCATGGTGACTCTAAGATTCACTTGATTTATCTCTAAATTGAACCTAAATGATCCTAAGAAGACGGATCAAAGAATTACTATATTGGCATGACAATCAGGTATTTTAGAATTAAAATCGAAAAATCAATAAATTTATAAAAAGTCGAAAATTTGAAAATAATTCAATTTTGTAGTCCTAGAAGCTTGACATTTGGCAGAAAGGCAGGGTTTAGCACACAAAGTAAGGAAAAATTAAAAAATCCGTAAATAATAAAAAAAAGACTAAAAAACGAAAAAAAAACATCGAAAAAAGGAATAAAGTTTGATTTATTGGAAATTTCCGGAAATTTTAATTTTGGCTTTCTTTTTATACTAAAAAAGTTCTTTTATGTTAAATATCAAGTATCTAGGGCTGCGAGTAATATCTCAGATGGATAGCACCTATCCTGGAAGCAATTGAGAGTACTTTTGACACTCCCCCTCCCATAGCTTAGTGCTTGCCTAGGAACCTGAAATCTCTTTTTATCTACAGTACTTTGCAAACGAAACTAAATCTTCAAATTTTTTATACCTGTAAATAATAGGGACAGAGTGAGGGCTTAGCGAAAATCAGTGGATGATCTCCAAAAAGAACCCAAAATCAAGAAAAGGAGGATTACTTACAAAAAGAAGTGAAATCTCATCAAAAAGTCACCTGTAAAAAATGCAGCCAAGTCTCGTAACTCATTTACCGTAAAAAGTACTGAGATCGTATAAAGCCAAGTTTAACTATCTTATTAACTGTGAAATTTTCATTCACAAATCACTCCTAGTCTCTACATCTTTAGTTAATTATTATTTTGTGACTTGGCAATTACGCAGCACAGGGAAGTTATTACACCTTACTATGTTATGGGATGGGATGGGATGGGATAATTTAATTAAGGCAAATTATATACGCACAGGGAAGTTATTATACTTTAATATGTTATAGTATTATTTGATTAAGACTAACTATATACATCACATTCTCGTGCTACGTAATTGCCAAGTCACAAAATAATAATTAACTAAAGATGTAGAAACTAGGAGTGATTTGTGAATGAAAATTTCAGAGTTAATAAGATAGTTAAACTTGGCTTTATACGATCTCAGTACTTTTTACGGTAAATGAGTTACGAGACTTGGCTGCATTTTTTACAGGTGACTTTTTGATGAGATTATTATTACAATTTTTGTAAAATAATTTAAATTAAATATTTATAAAAATAATATTTCCCATGGTGATATTTTTATTCTTGAAAAATGGTCATGAAATCATGACATGTTAAATTCTGCAATAATAATAATAATAAAATTAATAAAAAAGAAGAAAAATGAAAGAGAGATGTTATTGTATTCGATTAGTTTATAAAGCGATACCTAAAAATAAATTATATTTTGTTTAATACATTTTTACTTATTAAATATCAATTAAAATTTTATTAAGGAAATATAAATTTTATAGAGGTCACCTTGATCAAACTTTTATTGTTTCTGGCCAATATAATAGTATAGTAATATACAAAGAATAATCAATTAAAGTTTTTAAAAACTAGTATAATAATGGGTATTTTTGCTGTAGTTTACATATTTTCTTACACTTACACTACATTGCGAGCGAATAAATCTGACATTTTTTTTCTAGTAAATGGGAAAACATATACAATAATACACATATGCATGTATGAATATATGTATGCAATAAATATATATATGTATATAAATATATGAATATGTACATTTATATTCCTATGTATATGTATATGTATTTATATGTATTTATATGTATTTTATATTTATATATGTATATTTACACATATTTATATATATGTATATAAATATATGTATATTTACATATATATGTACATAAATATATGTAATATATATTCATATGTATATATGAATATATAAATGCATACAAATCTGCATAATTTTTATATACGTATCTCTTTGTTTCTAGCCTAGTTGAAGATTGTATATAATTTAGATATTATTTGCCACTCCAGTTTTCAAAAATTTCTTGAGATCACAATGATATTCTAATATATTACTGATGTACACGACATATACAATAAATGGGAAAAAAAAAATAGAAAAAACTACTAGATTCTAATAAGAACCAAAAAGCATATGTTTCTATTATACATTTTTAATAACAGATAATATTTATTAAAAAATAAAGTTTAGTTTAATTTTAAACGTACATTTAATGTTTGATCTTCTACAGACTGTATCATCCGAAACAGAAAATCATTGTTTGAGCTATATTTGAAAAAAAACGAAGTTTTTCTTTAACATATATTGGTTTATATTCTTAAATAATTTATATCTTACTAATTATTTACTGAAAATGGAAGAGAATGTACTACAAACCACTGAGCGAAAATATTAATTATATACATTTAAATAATAATATTTATTAATATTAATTATATATTTAAGGGATAATAATAATAATTAATCTTAATTATCATATGTACATACCCACACACACATATATTTAAATAAAATATTAACTATTATTAATTATATAAATTTAAATAGTAATATACATTATATAATTATATTTAAATGTTATTATTAATAATTATTAACTATATATTTAAATCTAATATTTATTAACATTAATTATATATGCAAATAATAATTTCAAAAATAAATCTTTATACTGATCTTTATGTCAAGTAAATAATCTTTATTAATCAATTACGTAAAGATCAAAACAAAACTCTAAAAAATATTTTAAGAAAACATCAGAGAGGACAAAACTTAAAACATTCAGGTTAAAGGTTCTGTGCTTTACCAGCGCACTAATTTAAGTTTAAACTTTTTAAAACTTATTATGAGAATTACAAGAAAAATGAAAGAGAGATGTTATCGTATACGATTAGTTTATAAAGTGATACCTAAAAATAAATTATATTTTGTTTAATACATTTTTACTTATTAAATATCAATTAAAATTTTATTAAGGAAATATAGATTTTATAGAGGCCACCTAGATTTAACATCTTTAATATAAATAAATTGACTGATGATATATATTTAAAATATAAAAATGCATAATAGAAACATATGCTTTTGGGTTCTTATTAGAATCTAGTAGTTTTTTTTTTTTTTTTCATTTATTGTATATGTCGTGTACATCATAATATGAATGATTTAACATCTCTAATATAAAAAAGTACATTTAAATGCTTGTTATGTATATATATGTATATAAATATATGTATGTATATTTATATATGTATATTTACACATATTTATATGTATGTATATATAAATGCTAATTTACGTTTATAATTTTTTAAAAGTGTTATTAGAATTACAAGAAAAATGAAAAAGAGATGTTATTGTATTCGAATAGTTTATAAAGTGATACCTAAAAATAAATTATATTTTGTTTAATACATTTTTACTTATTAAATATCAATTAAAATTTTATTAAGGAAATATAGATTTTATAAAGGCCATCTAGATTTAACATCTCTAATATAAATAATTTGACTGACGATATATATTAAATACATAAAAATGCATAATAGAAACATATGCTTTTTGGTTCTTATTAGAATCTAGTAGTTTGTCTATTTTTTTTCCATTTATTGTATATGTCGTGTACATCATAATATGAATGATTTAACATCTCTAATATAAAAAAGTACATTTAAATGCTTGTTATGTATATATATATATATAAATATATGTATGTATATTTACACATATTTATATATATGTATATATAAATGCTAATTTAAGTTTAAACTTTTTAAAACTTATTATGAGAATTACAAGAAAAATGAAAGAGATGTTATTGTATTCGATTAGTTTATAAAGAGATACCTAAAAATAAATTATATTTTGTTTAATACATTTTTACTTATTAAATATCAATTAAAATTTTATTAAGGAAATATAGATTTTATAGAGACCACCTAGATCTAACATCTCTAATATAAATAATTTGACTGATGATATATATTAAATATATAAAAATGCATAATAGAAACATATGCTATTTCGTTCTTATTAGAATCTAGTAGTTTGTCTATTTTTTTTCCATTTATTGTATATGTCGTGTACATCATAATATGAATGATTTAACATCTCTAATATAGAAAAAGTACATTTAAATGCTTGTTATGTATATATATGTATGTATATTTACACATATTTATATATATGTATATATAAATGCTAATTTAAGTTTAAACTTTTTAAAACTTGATTTGAGATTTACAAGAAAAATGAAAGAGAGATGTTATCGTATACGATTAGTTTATAAAGTGATACCTAAAGATAAATTATATTTTGTTTAATGCATTTTTACTTATTAAATATCAATTAAAATTTTATTAAGGAAATGTAGATTTTATAGAGGCCACCTAGATCTAACATCTCTAATATAAATAATTTGACTGATGATATATATTAAACATATAAAATTGCAAAATAGAAACATATGCTCTTTGGTTGTTATTAGAATCTAGTAGTTTTGTCTATTTTTTGTTCCATTTATTGTATATGTCGTGTACATCACAGGGGTAGTACTAGCCCTAGATGATATTTCAGGACATACTTTTTTCGATATTTCAGGACACATTTGCTTGGCATACTAACGGAAAAAAATCCTTAACTCCCTCTTCAATACATTTTATTATCATAAATAGTACACTACATACACAAATTTTTCGTTTTAAAAGTATAGGTACATTTAAAAGAAAAGTAATTTTACCAGAACCCTTTGACCAAGCTGCTATATAATTGCAATTTTTGCATTACTGAAAGACAAAATTCGATTTTTTCTTCGTTGATCAACGAAATTCGCAAAATATTTTCTTTTTTATAACTGATTGGTAAAAATTGCGATTTTTCGTGACTGACAGACGAAAATAAGAAGCTTTTTTTAATGGCTAATCGACAAAAATTGTGATATTTGGTAACTGATCACCAAAAAAATTTTTTTGTGTGTGCAAATCAACGAAAATTAGTTATTTTTAACGATAAATTGAAGAAAATTGCGACTTTCATGATCAATTTACATCAGTTAAAAGGTACACCTACCTCCCTATTAGATGATATCAAATGCCAATATAGCACAAAACTTGCAAAATTTCAGGAATTTTAGGACAGACTACCATATTTTAGGACATTTCAGGACGTTTTTTTTTTTTTTCTGGAATAACAGAATTTCAGGAATTTTAGGACAGACTACCATATTTTAGGACGTTTTTATTATTTTTTTTCTGGAATAACAGAATTTCAGGACAAGTACTATCACTGACATCATAATATGAATGATTTAACATCTCTAATATAAAAAAGTACATTTAAATGCTTGTTATGTATATATATATATATATGTATATAAATATATGTATGTATATTTATATATGTATATTTACACATATTTATATATATCTGTATATAAATGCTAATTTAAGTTTAAACTTTTTAAAACTTATTATGACAATTACAAGAAAAATGAATGAGTATTCATTATTGTATTCGGTTAGTTTATAAAGTGATACCTAAAAATAAATTATATTTTGTTTAATACATTTTTACTTATTAAATATCAATTAAAATTTTATTAGTATAATACAATACAATATTAGTCTCAACAATCCTAATATGAATGATTTAACATCTCTAATATAAAAAAGTACATTTAAATGCTTGTTAGTTTATGCTAAAATTTTGCTTGAACCAGCGCGCTAAATCGTTTACTGAAAGTTTTTGCTTTGAGCAAAGTTAGACGAAAATGTAAACAAAACTCCTAAAGTAGCAGTAATGCGCGAGAAAGTGCGCAGATTGATTTTGGGAGGACCGGGAAGAGCTAAATGCTAGCGAACACGTCTTTAAAATTAAAAGAATTTCCGTACACGTGCTCCGGAACCAGCAGAAAGACTATTTAAGACAAGCAACTATCCGATATGGCAATACATCATTCTTATATGCTTCTTAGACTCTAGCGTGGCATCGACCTCTGCAGAGCTCTAGTCTATACTTGGTACATATGGAGAGCAGATCTCTTTGCAATCATGGACAAAGGTGTAAGTGAGAACTGTTGAGCAGTAATAATGTAATTGTGTCGAGGAAGAGTGCTGAAATCTAAAAAAAAGCTCGTGGTATGGTCTGGGTGCCATTGCAACCCTCGTCTGAGAAAGTCTTGCCTATCCACCGGACTGCCCCGATCTGGCTCCAAGAGACTTTCACCATCTTCCTCCATTGAAGAAGACTATCAGAGGAAGAAAGTTTGGCACCAATAAAAAAGTAAACACAGGCGCTAAACAGTTCTTCCGCATGTATATTTCAGTGCGTATTTAGTTGAACAGAGTTGTTAAATCTTTAGTAGATTAAGAATCTAAGCCTAATCGTGTAGATCAGGCTATTTTAAAATCGTGTTGATCGAAAAGAAGCAACCGTTTATCTGGCCTTAATTGCTTAAGGGAGGCTCTCTGAAATATTAGTGGTGTGAGTTTAACAGTTTCCCGCTTTAAGTTTCTTTTTTATGTTCATTAAAATAGTTAATGCTTGTTTATTTTTCTTTAAACTGTTTTGTGAAAAGGATAGACAATAAAACTTTTTACTTAAAACAAAAGAAATGCGCATTTTTATAGATATTTACCATTTTTGTGGTTCTCTGTCACTTAAAGCTGAAAGAAAAAAGAAATGAATTTTTAAAAAAGCTTTTATCCCCGATATATTAGAGACCAATTCATTTATTTGATTAGAACAGCGGTTCCCAGCATTTTCTCTTTCGCGTACCCTTTTCTTAGACATTTCACATATGCGTACTCTTTCTCGAGTAAATCGATGCCAAAAATATTTATCTATTTTTTGTTAGTTATGTTCGTATGTTAATTACTAATGCCAGTTGCAGCTCTTTTAAGGTATTCCAAATTTCAAATATTTATCCATGTTGATACGCTGAAAGATACTGACAGAAAATAACAATACAATAAATGCGTCAAAACAATAAATATTCATTAAAGATTCAAATTAAGCATGAATAATAAACAAAGGGACGAAGCTGTACCTATTAATACATGGTTTTCACTTGATGCTGCCCAGTTAAACATTAAAAAAGACTTTTTTTTTTTTTTTTTTTTTTTTTTTTTGAGTTACTAGGGGGAATGGAGGGAGAATAAAAGTACAGTACAGTACAAAAAGTTGCAATATTGGCGAAGAGGGAAGGGCACATAATCTCCAGGTCATGATGTAGGCGGGGCTAGTGATAACTAATTATTAATGAACTGTATCTAGGCCTTTTCTTTAAATTTTCAATATTGATGTATTGATGTTCACATGACACACACTTTCTAAACGAAAATTCTACAACTTTTTTTCTTAGTTTTCATTCTAAAAATTTATTTTTTGCATTTACCGCCTTTACCGATGTAATTTTCATGTTCCCCTAACTGGTCCATCTTTTCCCCCCCGAGTGTATGACTAACACAGGTTGGGAAATACTGGATTAGAATATAAAGATATTTCTACACCTTTCTTTTACAAAATAGCAAAAATTTTGCCGAAGATATTTCTGTCTAGGCATATTTCTGTCTAGATATTTCTGTCTAGGCATTCATAAGCTTGTCAACACACATACAACACTGCTATTTTAATCTGCCTAAAACTGTTTTCTTCATTCTTCAGTGAAACTAGATGATATAATGCGTGCTATCCGTGTTAAAGATAATCAATATACTGCCCGGTGTACAGAACGTAGACGAAAATCGCCTTTAATTGAAAGTTTTTACGTTTCTTATATATACTTAGATTGCCTATCAGCGACATTAAAACAATTTTTGGTTCTTTCATATTCGCCGCATGTCAGCAGTTAATCGCTAAAGGTTTTAAACTATGAATAGAAATATTTCTAATTCATAGATTTTTTCATAGTTTAAGTGACTCGTTTGATAACATATTTGTTAAATTCTTGTTTTATTTACTTATTTATGTATTTGTGAAGTTCTAATTTTTTCTGGCAATGTAGTTATGGAATATTACATGGAAATAAACAAATGCAAAATTATTTACATTGTTTTAAAGGCAAACGAGTTAATCATCCTAAATCGGTTTTTACGCCACTTTTTGCTCGCCGGATTATTATTATTTTTTTTTTGAGTAGGGAGCTCTGACCCCTACGGCTAATCTCGCCAACCCCCGTTTCCACAGCGCAAACTCAGAAAACACGCTCAATTAGACCTAATTCTAATGCTTTAAAAAGATTCAGGGTGGCTAGTGGTCAGGGAAAAATACAGTAAAACAAAATGATTATTACCAGTATATTCTTATAGAAAAATTCAAATTGATTATTTGATCGAATAATCAACATAAATTTTTCTATAAGAATATACTGGTGTTTATCACTTTTTTTGACTGTATTTTTCCCTGACCACTAGCCACCCTGAGATTACGGAGGATTGAATTTATAAATTAAATGACTAGTGGCGATGTCCTGTAATCGGATTTCCATCCATTTCCCTTTGATTGAGGAATTTTAAGGCCGAATCAACTGCTGTCGAGACAGCTAACAACTGTTGTTATGATTGATTAAATAAGATCAATTACACATTTGAAAAATCAGCTTTTATAAAATGGCTAAGTAAACAATATCTTTACCTCCCGTAATTTTATAACGACTACATAAGAATATTGCTTTAAATAACACATTTTAAATGTTTCGCTTTAAATATGACGTAATTTTTACCAAAGTTTTGTTTATCTTTTAATATTCACGTGAAAGTACTCTTTTTAATCATTTAAAAAAATAATCTCAAAGTAAAAAATAAATCTGGTGTAAATATATTTTTAGATTGAAACTGATTGGAAATATTATTTGAGCATTTAAAATGTGGCGTAATTTTCACCATTTATTGTTTTTAATGCGCAATACATTAATTATTATTGTAAAGTTTGATTTCTAATTTTTAATTTTTAAAAGGTGTGTAAAATGAAAAGATTATAAACAGTAAAATAGGTTTTATTAGACTGTTGAGATATGTTTCACCTCAATCTCAGCCATTATCAAAACAAACAAAAATATTCTATATAATTCTTTATGACGTAAGTATCTCCATTTGCTGCTCTTAATACGTGACCATTTAATTATAATAAAAAAATTACTTCTGTTTTTAATAGTCACGTGAAAATACATTGTTTAATTGAAAGGGAATATTATTATTTGAGCTATTTAACAACTTGGCAACAGTACAAATAAATGATGTTTTCGAAATATGAAATAAATCTTATTTAAAATGATGAAATTTTGAATAAAAAATTGAAAGAAAACTTAAAAGATTAGTTAAAGTAAAAAAATAATTGCAGACTGCACCTGCAAGCTTGTCAACTATATCCCTTTGAAAGATGGTTAAATTCCTATGCATAGTTTTGTTCCTTTAAAACTTTTTTAAGAGAACTATTTTGATCGACTTTAATATTAAATATCTCTTAAAATAATTCTTCGATATAAAAATTGTTAGCTTCAGCGTGTTTATCAAACATTTCTCCATACACAAACAAATTTTCATATTTTTTATAGGCAATAATTTTGTTAATATTAGTCTAGAAAGACATCCGGATATAAGAAATTCATTGTTGGCGGTAACAGCGGGGATTATTATTATTTTTTTAATATAGAGAGATTCAAGCTTGAAAATTATTTTAAAACGGTAAAATATTAGTAAATTAAGATAAAGTGTTTATCCATTCGACGGTGTAAAAAAGTAAATTGCGCGATGCTCAGAGGTTAATAATTTTGCCATACAAGCGAAACTGATTATCCCGATCGATGCCACCGTCGATATGATGTCATCGTTTCTCACTGACATGTTTTCGCTTTATAATGTAGATAGTTATTTTTGTAATTTCTTTTCCTCCGATGTAATTGTAATTACGAAATACCTTTCTTTTTTATATACGAATTTATAACAAAACGTCTTCCTGAAAGATGTTTCGCTATAATTTCAATAATAGCAAGATCCAATGAATATGAAGGTGTGAATCTAAAATATAAACCCACAAGGGGGGGGGGGGGGCAGATGTCATGTCTCTTTTTCTGAAAAGAGACAAAGGGAAGGTCACATTTTTCATCAACAATTTTTACACTTTCCAACATAGTTCATACCTGCTAACTTCCAACTAAACTTCCGTATAATGTGAGTTAGTTTAATCCAGGTTAAAGATGTTTCTAACCAGAAAAAATATACGAAATAATAATATAAATTTAGTTTCATGATTTATATAGGAACTCATTTCAATACTTCTCTTAAAAATAATTCTGGTTTGAAATGTGTTTAACCTCGGTTAAATGAAAGTACATTGTACGGAAGTTTAGTGCGATGTTGACAGGTATGAGTTGAAAAGTGTTTAGGAATTCGATTTGTCTGTTTGTCTGTCGCCTGTCTGTCTGTGCTCTAACTCGCGTAAATATTCTCGGATTGTCATGCTATTGCTATATGTTAAAGAGGTTTACTATAGCATGTTTGGTATTGAAAATGAAATATGTGGCGTATATGGTTGATTTACAGGGACATTCAAAAGAATTACGGTGTATGGGGAAATATCGTTTGCAATTTGTTTTAATGATGTTATTCTATTTCAAATATGTTGGAATTGATATATATCACTGAGGTGCACAATAAGAAGCTAACTTTTAAATATGATGTACATAGCATTTATCATTCAAAAACAGGGACACACAAAAGTGTTCGGCTACAGAAATGATATGATTAGTATATATAGATGTACAGTAGTATATACAGTATGCCCACTAAAGTCCCTTGCCACCCTCTTAAGTTCGGAACGGCTGCGCTGTATTCATAAAAGGAGTGTCTAAGTATTGTAAAGTGGCATGCACTACTCAATGAAACTAACTACGGCGACACCTGGTGGAATGCTGTGGAGTTAGCATTCCTATCTCGAAAACGGAAAGAGATAGAGAAAAAAAGTGATTTACAAAGTTGTAGAGTATCATCGACTTAGTACGAAAAGACACTTTGTGGACATTAATGCGAAGAATAGAACGATTAAAACGCGCATTTGTTTTTTCGTGACTTCCTACACGGTGACGTGACAAAACGATCTTAGTAAAAAATAAAAACAACTAATTATAATAATATACCTTTATTTTAAATGTTCAAACTTTTCACCGTCTGCTGCAATGCATATTTGGATCCTTGTTTGTATTTCACGTTGCCACGTTGGAGCATAGAGGGTGTCACATTGGCACAAACGTCCGTAATGCGTCGTTTAAGGTCCTGCAATTTTTGTGGAGGGGTTGCATACACCTGCTCTTTCATAACTGGTTGTTTCTTTCTTTCTAAGATCGTTTTGTTACGTCACAGTGTAGGAAATCACGAAAAAACAAATGCGCGTTTTAACCATTCTATTCTTCGTATTAATGTTTACAGGGTGTTTTCTGTACTAAATCGATTATGCTCGACAACTTTGTAAATCACTTGTTTTCCCTATCTCTTTCCGTTTTCGAATTAGGAATGCTAACTCCACAGTTTTCCACCAGGTGGTGCCTTAGGCGATTTCATTCAGTATCGCATGGCTACTTTACTATACCTAGACACCACTTTATGAATATAGCAGCAGCCGTTCCGAAGTTAAGAAGGTGGCAAGGGACTTTAGTGGGCATACTGTCTATACAGAAATGAGTCTTTGAGCGATTATTGTTGAAAGTGCGATTTCAGTCGTGGTATGTGTTTGTAATTTTAACTATTTTTTGGATATTACATGATGTGCATAAATTATATAGATCATATACAGGGCTGTACAAAAAAATACGAGTACATTTTCGTTTATTGACGGAAATTGCTGAAAGGAAATTTTCAAGTGTGTTAAGCGTTTCTTAGCTGAACTAAAGTTTAGCATAATACGTAGTATATATATAAATCAATAAATGTATATAGGGATTCACAAAAGAATTTTAATTACTTTCTGGCTATAGATGGTCACTGCCGAAGTTATATTTTCAGATGTTTTAATACGTTTTACAATTTGTTTAAATATATATCATCTTTCACCTTATTAAACGATGAATTCTGAATGTGTTGGAAAGTGTTTCATAATTTATACTTGAAGCATAAGTCTTCTTTCTTGTTACATCTTAAATTTGCTCAAGAAACTGGCTGTTTTAAAACACATTCACAAAGTAATTTTCATTCATAAATGCATAAAATTTGCAGATATATTCGTCAGATTTACCATCTGACAACTGAACAGAGTTTCCCATTTTCTTATAAAAGACAGAGAATATTTCAGAAAATAAGCGGGCATTTTAAGCCGATTTCCAGAACTTGATCGTCAGGTAAAAAATCATTGTGAGGGATCAGTTAGTTGTAATTAAAAATGCATCGCATACATATGAAAATGAAAAAGTTGTTCGATTTATTTATTTATTTATTTATTCTTTATTTTTATTTTATTTTATTTTTTCGCTTAAATAGTAATGCCTGCAAATTTCGTTCATTTCCGTTTTAAATGAGTTGCGTGAGTGTCGGAAATATTTTCGTTTTTTAGCGGGATTCTTTTTAATACTTTCCAACTTAGTTGAAAAGTGTTTATGAATTCTGTTTGTTTGTCTGTCTTTCGTCTATCCGTACTCTATCTCGCGTAAATATACTGGGATTACCTTGAAATTTATATATATTATTGGGTTTTACTCAGGGCTTAATTGGCGCTGGAGCCTTACCGGAGCTCAGCTCCGGTACTTCTCTGTTTTCAGTAGATATTTAAATGTTGTCCAGTATTCACCGGAGCTCATAAGCACTGCACTCCGAAGCCCAGTGCAATAACGCTTCCGAAAAACGAATCTTAAATTAGTCTTTCCTTTCCCTCCCATTTCCAATCTTTTGCCTTCTTTTGTATCAAAACGCTTATAAGTGACGTAAGGTGTCGCTTCCGTAAGAGATGGAGATTAAACACTCTCGATTTTTATATCAATCTTCGGGTTTGGACAGGCTCGAGCTCAATATGTCTTAAATTCAAATTTTATTTATTTCCATTTCAAATCATTTTAATGCTATTTTGATCAGAATAAAGAGTAAACAGAAATAGTCTTTTTTTCTATTCTGCATAGCTGCGAACTATTCATTTTTTGTGTTAACACTATTCCCGAATCATAATTCTGAGATTATTTAATCTCAGAATTGTGCGATTAATTATCATTAAGATGAGGCAAAGGTTTTTATTTGGAAGTAGTAATAACTAAAAAGTGGAATAATTGATAGCTAAGTATACGGAGATAGATGTATTTAAAACTTTTATTTTGCTAAATAAAAAAACAACGCTTTAAATTTTGAAAATAATGTATGAAATATAAATATGAAGTTTATAGTGACGGCGGATGGGGACAGCAGAATATTAGGGCTCCGGTACTTTTTTTCTTAGAAACTAAGCCCTGGTTTTACTATGGCATGTTTGGAAATGAAGTGTGTAGCATTTGTTGCTCTTCTCCAGAGTCACTCAAAAGAATTACGTTACGTTACAGTCTATGGGAAAAAGTAATTTGCGGCGAAATTTAATGATGTTACACTATTTTAAACACATTAAAATTTATATATATCACTGAGGTGCATTACAAGGCGCTTCCCGTAGAATAAGGAGTATAGGATGTATCGTTCATTTACAGGGACACTAAAAAAATATGTTACATTACGGTCTACAAGGAAAATCTTTTGCAGCATATTTTAATGATATTTCACTATTTTAAACACATTCAAATTTATACATATCACCGAAGTTCACAACAAGGGGCTAACTGTAGAATATGGTATGCATTGAATGTATCGTTCATTTACAGGGTCATTCAAAATAATTTTCTTACAGTTCTGTCTATGAACAATAATTGCTGGTATCTCGTTTTTAGTTGTGGTACGCATTTTTAAATGTAACTAATTTTTTGCGTATTATTTTGTGCATATAAATTCCTTAGATCATATACAGGGCTGCTCGAAAGATCTAGCGCGCATATCCGAAAATTGCTGAAGAGGAATTTTCAATTGCGCTATGTATTTCATAACTGAAATAAGTTTTAACATACTGTTTAGTATACATACAAATCTATAGATCATATACAGGACTGCACAAAAATAAAAAATCGGATATTATGTTAGACTACTGGTAATAATTACTGAAAATGTGTTTTCAAATGTGTTAAATGTGTTTTTAAATGTGTTTAAATCGTTTACTTAGTAAACTGTGAAGATTTGTTACAGTATTATGAATGTGTTGGAAAGTGTTTCGTATCTATGATTGGCGCATGATTTTTCGTTCTCTTTTTAATACCCTTAATATGTATTTACATTAAAAATGTATTAATGTATAGAAACTTTCTTCGTTCAGAGCGGTGGGAGGGAAGGGGGTGTCATGACCCCCTTGACCTACCCCTTGAGTAAGAGTTATGTATACTATTATTTTACTGCTTTTAAATAAAAATTAGTAAGCATTTGTACTTCTGTATACCGGGCCTCTTTTATCTTGGCCACTATCTATTATTAAAATGTAATTTTCTCCGTTGATATGCATAATTGCTTATCTAACTTACATATTTGAAAAGTATATCTTGCATTTGTAACAGAGTATTAAAATGAATCTCTTGTGTCCTAAAAAGTACAACGCGCTCCCGTTCGTGAGAAAAATTTTAGTGCGCTCGCATTGCAATGTTAAAAGAAGATGCAGTTTTCTTTTCATAAAGTTAACGCATTTCATTTCATTTCTCTCAATAAAGTCATTTTCACACTTGTCACATCATTTTCACGCTTTTTATTTGTGCTGTTATTGATATACTAGATGGAACCCGTCAAAACTTGACGGAAAAAATTACTATAACAATATCAGTAAAATAAGCTTCCTTATTATTTAAGAGGGGAGAGTACGGTTTACCACTACGTTTACCATTTATTACTTACCGTTTTCCATTTATTTGCATGTTTTATAGCTACCTTTTTTAATAACGTAAATTAACCTATATTATTCACAACTTAAAAGAAATGGAGTACTAGTATTTGTCGAGAATTAAATAAAAATGATGCACTCGTGACATCATAATTCACTTTTATATTTTAACAGATCGTGATCAGGCTAATATAATTTGTGAGTCGTGCTATAGCGGGGCCTCCGAGATGACGCTGTGTGTTTTCTTCTGGTTCAGAAAACACACAGCGTCATCTCGGAGGCCCCGGCTATAGTCAGTATACAGCGTCAGGACACATTGCCGTTATCATTATCTTTTTACGCGTGAAGTTTTCGCTATGGTAATCCATTATGAAATTTGGTAATTTTTGAAATTCTATATTTGAAAAATGTCATAATCATTAGATTTGAAATTTATATCAAGAAAAGTACATTTTTTTACCTGTCTAACTCAGTTTGTCTAACAATTTTCTGACAAATACTTTTCGAGCTATTAATTTTTTCACTAACTTCAAGTGTTTCATTTTCTAAGATTAACCTGTGGCAACGATTAGCGAAAAAGCCAGTCGTGAGCAACGCGTAGCTTTTTATTAAAGAGGAATTTCCGAGATTGATCTGTGGCAATGATTAGCGAAAAAGCCAGTCGTCAGCAACGCGTTGCTTTCTATTAAAGAGGATGAGTCATAAAGACTAAATAAATTTTCTTTTACGAAGCATGCATAATCTTGATTTGATTGGTCATTTAAAATTGCATTTCGATTTAATTGGTAAGCTACTGTTACCTTGAACACAGTCAAATAAATAATAAACTGAACCAAGGCTAAAGCAGTTCGCGAGCAGTGCCGCTTATTCACATATACTGAACACGTGGCACGATCTAGTTTAGATTTCACTGAACAAACCAATAATTAATATCGTAAAATAACTACCGTGGCGCTGAAAATTTATTATACACGAGCATCAACGAGGACTTGCACCAAAAAATTTTAAAATCAATTACTATTTATTATTTTGCAGCTTGTCTATTGTGTGCTTAAACTGAATTACAGAATATTATTTAAAAACAACGTTCAAATAAGGTAATCTTTATTTTTATACTGTTGATTGACAATTTAAAAAAATATAATAGCAATGGATAAACAATCTTTAAAAGTCTCTATAAATTTGAAATATGTGACTGTGCGAAATACGCAAGAAGTTACCAATCGATCTATTGACAAAGTTTCTGTTACAGCAAACAGTGTCGGAAGAAAAAGTCACAAGGAAAAGGAAATCGAAAAGAAAACAGTGAACGCTAGAAAGAAAATGTCCAAAAATAAAGCTAGAGAAAGGAAAACGGAAGATAACGTTAGCCCAATGATTGTTTGTAGAAATACTAACAGTTCTGATTCTGAACATAACAATCTGAGTGGAACAAGTCTTAAAAGAAAAGAAATTAAAGAGGAACAACCCGAAAATGGCGTAATTGTTAAGCATGATCAAGTTTTAATCGTCTCCATAAGTTTGAAATACGTGACTGTACGAAATACACAAGTAGTTACCAATCGATCTGTTGATAAAGTTTCTGTTCCAGCAAACAGTGTCGGAAGAAAAAATCCCACTGGAGAGGTACTTGAAAATAAAACAGTTAACGCTATAAAGAAGATGTCCAAAAATAAAGCCACCAAAAGGAAAACGGAAGATAACGATATCCCAATGATTGTTTGTGAAAATACTAACACTTCTGAACATAGCAATCTGAATGGAACAAGTCTGAATGGAAATGCTATTATAGAGCAACAACTCGAAAATGGCGTAATGGTTAAGCATGATCAAGTTTTAATCGTCTCCATAAGTTTGAAATATGTGACTGTGCGAAATACGCAAGAAGTTACCAATCGATCTGTTGATAAAATTTCTGTTCCAGCAAACAGTGTCGGAAGAAAAAATCCCACGGAAAAAGAAATGGAAAAGAAAACAGTGAACGCTAGAGGGAAAATGTCCAAAAATAAAGCAACCAAAAGAAAAATGGGAGATAACGCCAGTCCAATGATTCTTTGTGACAATACTAACTGTTCAGAACATAAAAAAATGAGTGGCAAAGGTCGCAAAAGAAAAGCGTCTATAGAGAAACAGCCTGAAAATGACACCGAACATAAAACAGAAGACAATATATCTCCAAAGAACAGAAATACTAAAAAAATGAGTGGAAAAGGTCGCAAAAGAAAAGCGTCTACAGAGAAACAGTCCGAAAATGACACCGAACATAAAACAGAAAACAATGTATCTCCAAAGAACAGAAATACTAAAAAAATGAGTAGGAAAGGTTGCAAAAGAAAAGTGTCTATAGAGAAACAGTCTGAAAATGACACCGAACATAAAACAGAAGACAACATATCTCCAAAGAACAGAAATACTAAAAAAATTGAAGGAAAAAAGGACAGCACGGAACGTCCTAAAAGAAAAAGTCGTAGAAAGTCTGAAAATATCGTTAATCAAAAAACAGAAGATGATACAAATAGAAATACCAGAGGAAAAGTTAAAGAAAACAAAAAAAGTGACAGAATAAAAATATCTACAAAAGAACCAGTTCTTCCGACAATTTGTGAAATGCTTCTGAAGTCTGAAGCCTGGAGACTTCTAAGAAAGCCCAGAGGCACATCATATGAAGAAATGAGTAAAATTGTTGCGGAAAAATATGAAGTTGAGATAAACAGGATCAGGCCTCTTGTCGAAAGTTTCTATCAGCTAGAGATTGCAAATGGCTGGTGTGAGGAAGTCAGTTATTGGGGAGGTGAAGAAAAAATCAGAGCTACTAATACTTTATACTTTTCGTATAAAGGAAATGAACTTTAATAACTGGTCCTTGGGAAGTAAGAAACAATAAAAAGCATAGGTAAAGCTGAGATTAATTAATAAGGAAATTAATAAGGAATTAATTATCCACTATCCCGTCGACCACTTTCCATAAAAAAAAAAAAATAAACTATTGTCAAGCCAAATTATCGCCAAATAAACAAATGGAAGAATGTTGCCGTTCTAAATTTTAACTATGCATCAAAACATTTTTTCAATACTTTTCCTCTTTTAATATCATGGCGCATCGTTTAAGACATAATTGTTATTTTAATTATTAATAAATCAGTAAAAAAGCATTAAAAGTGCAGATAAACGCCGAATTAAAAAGTACTCGATGACATAACAAATACGTGTACGGCATCTGACATCAAGTAAATGTGACGCCACGACCATGCATTTTTGGCGTTAAATCGCTTAGTTTGGCGTTTTTTTCTTATTTGAAAGTGGAGTAGTCGACGGGATAATGAAAAAGTACCATTAAAAAAAAAAAAAAAAAAAAAAAAAAAAAAAAAAAAAAAAAAAAAACAGCTATTCCAAAATTTTTAAAGTGAAAAATAATAAAATTTTGCTTTTCAAAATTCATACTTAAAAATTCGTGTTCACAATCACTGAAATATTTATTTTGCTAATTAAAACTGAATTTTTTTTGAAAAATACAGTTCAAATTTTTAATTTTGATTTATTCAATTGTTTTTAATAAAATACATTTTAATTACTGAAAGTCACAGTTTTTATGTTTAAAGAATAAATTATTAATCTTCCGTAATCAGTTTGTATACTAATGGTTTGCTTCAAACAATGGCTAAGTGGAATAATGCAGTTTAAAGTGATTGGATACTATTAAAGACTTGCTACAATAAGCACTACGATGTGCGAAATCCCAGTCGCCAAAATACACCAAGTGGGATGCAACCTAATTACGGAAGATATTAAAAGATAGTTAGGTACTGCTCTATTATCCCGTCGACCACTTTTCATAACAAAAAACTGTCGCCAAACTGTAACGCCAAATAAACGGGAGAACGATGCCGTTGGAATATCAAAATAAATAAATAAATAAAATATAGAAATTTAAGGACACAATTGTTAATTTAATTAATGAAATAACTAATAAAGCAGTAAAACATAACGAAAAATACAGGCAAATGTCGAATTAAAAATCACTTGATGACATAACAAACACGCATAATGCTTCTGACATCAAGTAAATGGGATTGCATTTTTGGCGTTAAATCTTACAGTTTGGCGATAGTTTTTTGTTATGAAAAGTGGTCGACGGGATAATAGAGAAGTACCACGAAAATACTTATTAAATACCCAAAACTTCATTAAAAATACAGATAAACGCTAAATTAAAAACTATTTGATGACATATCAAACAAGTGTAATGCATCTGACGTCAAGTGAATCTGGTGTTACGATCATGCATTTTTGGCGTTAAATCCTACAGTTTGGCGATAGTTTTTTTTTTTTTTTTTTTTTTTTTTTATGGAAAGGGATCGACAGGTTAAGGGTGCTCGTCAGTTAAATTTCCCTTTTCCGTTCTCCATGTTAATCCAATGGGGATAAGTTTCCTCACTTTTCTAAGGATATCTCATGAAAAAATGGAGTTTTTTAAATTTTGTTTTTTGCATACAATTCTTAAAACTTGTCGTTCTTTACCCCAGTTTTCATTTTTTATTAAAAATAATTTTAAATACTTGATTTCATGTGAAATAATCTGAGTATGATCAAAATAATTACTATGCCTCAGTAAATTGGAATTTCTGGCAGTTCTAATAGGTTGTTTGAAAATTTTAAAAAACGCGGAAAAAACTAGTGTTTCTGATTTATACATTGATATAAAAATATTTTATTTTAATTTATTAGGGAAGTAGCTATAATTAAAATAAAATATATATTTCTATTTTGATCAGTTCGATGCTTTCCCCCATCTAGGCAATCTATCACTCGATATGAAAGGATTCCCCGCTCTCTTTGTTCGATTTGAGTAATGAGTTAGGTAGGGGAGATGTTTCAGGGGTTAGTATTAGGGGGTAAAGGAAAGAAATTTTCCAGCTAGTATAGTGTATTTCTTATCCAGAATTCTGTTTTTCATAAGCACAGTTTATTTCCATGTTTTTAATTTGATTATTTTAAATCTTTATGTAGTTTATTTCAATAATTTTCAAATATATTTTTAACACTTTGTTTACATTATAGTTAGTTTTACATAATTTGTAACATTTGTTACATAATTTGTTACTGTTTTACGTAATTACATTCCCTTTTAGAATTTATATAAGGTAGACGAGTTATTATACTTAGAATAATACATCAAATGATATTTAACATCAACATAAAAAATAATTATTTTTATTATTATGTTAATTCTTATTACATTTTTTTAAGCACGAATTTTAATTCTAGCCTCTGTATGTTCTTTCGCAAATTTTTTTATTAAAAGATGAATTAAAATTGTTCACCTGTGTCAAAGTAATTATATATAGTCTCTTCGTTACTAATAATGCAATCATGAAATAACATTTTTTAATTTTTTGAAACACTGCCGTCAAGCGTTATTACTATGATATGACTATTTGGAAATTGTATGTATATTTGTATTTGGCAAATGACTATTACTTGAGCATAATGCGAAATATTATGGAATTTATATATTATGGAAATAATATTATGGAAAATATATATTATATTTTAATATAATTATATAATTATAAATATATATTAATATTATGGAAATTATATTATATGCGAATATGGGGGGTACCGCTATTTTCGACAGCGTACACTCTCTAATTTGTAGGATTTTATATATTTTTAAACGAAAATCTATCGAAACGAACTTTGATTTAGGGGCAAAATCCCCCGCCACGCGCGGCAACTAGGAACTGCATGGCTTGACAGTTTCAGAAAATTTAATTAAATAAATATTTACGCATTTACAATTTTCATATATAGACGTCTTTGCTTGTTCTTGAGCCCTAAAATACAAAATATCGAAATGCTTCCATCAATAAGATATAACATAAACGTACTCTTTCATTCACAAATTTGAAAAAAAAAATACAATTGCGTCAAAATCACGTATTTTTTTTAAGGGCATTTGACTTTACCCTTTAGTGTTTGCGCCCTCTTATCATGATTTATCCAAGGGTCTATCGTTTTATCTTATGGTATGCTTATTTCCATTTTTAATACCTCTTCGAAGCTCGTATATTTAGAACCTTTTTTTTAATATGAAATTTCGGAGCTTTCTGGCACTAAAACTAGAAAATATTATTACCGGAAATGCTTATTGGCGTTTTTATTGGTGAAAAGATTCGAAATGTCACAAAATTCATAGCATCAAAACTCAATTAATTTTGCATGCGGGATATTGAAATTTTTGCTATAGTACTTGACATAGCATAAATACATTGGTAGGCGGAAAAAAGCGCACCGGAGAAAAGCACACCCAGAAAAAAGCGCACCAATAAAACGTCCACCTAAAATTGCAAAGTTATTACAATAAAAACTGTTTTAATTAAGATATTCAAAATTTAAATTTTTTTCCCCGTAAGGTATATCATGGCTTTTACCCTCAACAATAAAATAACCATATATTTACGTTTGCTTTTAATCTGAATATATTTTCATTATTCTTACTGTTTGAGTAGCAATTCAAGCTGATTACTGAATTATTTACGAAACTCTTTCATTATGATTTTTGTTCTATTTTGAGTAAATAAGTCTACTTATCAGGTCAAATTACAAGTGTATCAATCAATCTTCCAGACTTTTTCTTAATCTTTTAATAGAGGGGACATTAAGAGGATGGACATTGGTATTTCTGAATAGCTATTAATTTCATTCATAATCCGGTCTCTCTGTGTAATTTATTCATTTCGTGGAGTACAGTTTTGTAAGATAAGAAATAAAAAGAAACTTTATTGTTTCTACCTTTGGAACATTTCCGGATGCGCTTTTTTCCGGTGCGCCTTTTACCGGTGCGCTTTTTTCCGTGATTCGAATACAACCTATAAGAATGTATAAAACTTTAAAAAGTGTAACCTTTTAAAAATTCTTGGCAAGACTATTTATTATCATAATTTTAATTCCTAGCTGAACAGCTCTGCAATTTACATTGTCTAATGCATCTCCAACAACTAAAAAATTAAAGTAAATTTTAAGGGTTTTTTTTTTGTGCACCTTGTATTTGAGTTGCACAAGGAAATACCTTGATGGAAGTCTTCCTAATAATAGACTCAGTAAGTTGTATCTTTTATTACTATAAAACCTGTGTACTCCTACGGAGCTTTCGTACGCAATCTTCGAGATTAATGGTTGTGTTTTTCATTAATTTTTCATTAATTGCAATTATTAATAAAACAACATGTTTTAACGAAATGTGAGTGTACTTTGTAAAAAGCTTCCTTTTCAAAAACATTTCGTATGATACTTCATTCATCGTTGTGCGTTTTGTATATGTGCATAGAAAAAGGGATGCTAATATTGACATCAGAAATATAGGATTAGTGAAGTAGGATTAAGAAAGTAGGTTATAAATGAACATTTTACTAATTTATTTTTTAGAAATTAGTTTTACCTAAAGGCGATCTTTAAAAGTATCCAGTATATTTTGTGATATATCTAGATGAATTTTGTTTCAAAAAATGTTTTAATAACAGATAAAAACTTTAAAAAATAAAAGAATAAATACATAAAAATGGATTTTGTTAGCAATGTATTGTTGTATAACGGGGGAGAATTAAAAAAAAAATCTCATAACTTTTTTTTTTTTTTTTTAATTTAACCCCATATCTGATTAATGAATTGGTTTGATTTTTATGTAATCTTTCAGAAAAATCTTCTACGAGAAAATTATGAGAATTTTCCTTATACGTAAATAAGGCCATGAAATTCTGAGATAGATACCCTGCTTTAATTACTCATGCATTTTTGCTAAGATATGCATTTTTTACTAATTTTTTAAATATATATTATGCTGCATATATATTGTATCTATATTGAATATTGTATATTTTAACTGAATAGATGACAATGGGAGGATTCGGAATTTTGAATATATTTTAATAGTGTCAGTTTTATTGAATTATGATCAAAACTAATAATAATAATAATAATTTACTAAAATATGTGGGAGATAACTATGAGTCTTCCTAATGAATGAGAAAACTCTACTATGGTATATTTGGAACAATTAATGGTTTTTTAAATCTTGTTTAGTTGCTAAGTTTCAATCTACATAAATACTGCTCTTTATATGTCCAGTATTAAAAAAAAAGGAAAATTCAGATATTATTTACATTCAGAATGTGACTAGTATATACATACAGAAATGATATAGAAATTGCAGCAGTTTCTTTGTTTAAAATAACAAAATTTTCATAAACTCAAGGAAAAGTGTAACAAAGCTTCGAAAAAAATAATTAAAGTTTTTGGGGGAAGCGGTCAGTTTTTTTTATTGTTTAAAATGACAGTTGTGTTGTCTTGTTTAAAATAACAAAATTTTCATAAACTCAAGGAAAAGTGTAACAAAGTTCCGAAAAAAATATATATAAAATTTTTAGGGGAAGCAGTCAGTTGTATTGTTTAAAATAATTGTTGTGTTGTATTGTTTAAAATAACAGTTGTGTTGTATTGTTTAAAATAACAAAATTTTCATAAACTCAAGGAAAAGTGTAAGAAAGCTTCGATAAAAAAAATTAAAGTTTTTAGGGCAAGCAGTCAATAGATATATGTTGTTTTTGTAACTATATTTACAAATGTATAATTCTGAAAATGAAAATTTAAATATGCAACGCCAAATATATTATTTTTTTCTTTCAGTTAATATTGTTATGGATATTTTTGGTGGGAAGAATGGGGGGAGGGGGGAAGGGGTTCTTAGCATGCGCAATACTATTTTTTATTTAATGATTTTCATTTTCTCATATGTACGTATATTAACAGTATTATACTCTAGTATTTTATTTTTGGTGAATCATATATATATTGCTGCATATATAGTGTATATATATTGAATATTGTATCATTTAATTGCATAGATGACAATGGCAGAATTAACTGAAAATTAGTATTATGTGTAGCTTCGGAAATTTTAATATTTTTTATTAGTGTCAATTTCATTAACAGATGATCAAAACTAAAAAAAAAAAAGGAATAATAATTTTCAAATATTGTAGTAATGGCCTCATTTTTGCAGTATTGTAAATCTCATACTATGTTTTTGCTAAATAAAGCTCTATTAGAAAACACCACTTGGAGTATTTTTGGTATAATTTATATTCATTTTGCACTCTACCTTAATTTCATTATGAAAATGGTAAAATAAATGCCAATACATGAAATAATTTCAATAATCAAAGATATTTTGTTAAAATTCTCTGACGTCGATTTCCTTTTTTGTTTTTGGTGCTTTTTTTAAGAGCGGAAGTTACTACATTCACAATTTCACAAAAGATTGTCATTATTTTATCCATAGCGAAATACTGATGGCTATATATTATCGTTTATAAAATAGGCACAAAATCCCAAGAAAATATCGAATTTCAATGTGTTTAATAAATTTATGGAACATGTTTAAATATCTTATATTGAAAAAGGATTATGCAACTTATAGACTTAGTAAAATCTTCCCTCTCCGTCCATTTCATTTACATGATGATGTCTAATAATTTTTTTATCTATAAAAATACTTTGTGCTTGTTTTTTTTTTAAATACACATTGAAGTAATTAATTACAATCGAACATGTATTGTTTTTTCAGTACTAAATTAATGTTGTTTTACGCAATCTAAAGAAATTTTTTTTAATATTGCAAATTATCTAATTAAATTTGGAAAATGTTCAGAAAAAATTTGATTTAATGTATCTTAAAATTTGAAGATAAAGGTGAACATACAATAAAGATAATATAAAGTAAGCTAAAACATCTAAATTATGAAATATGTCAACAGTCTAATAAAACTTATTTTACTGTTTATAATATTTTTATTTTACGCTTTTTAGTAAGAAGTACATTTAAATCATTTTAGCCAAAAAATTACATTGAATCATTTTTTATTGCCAAATTTTATTTCCATCTAGCATTTGCTAAAGAGCTGGTATTTAATAAATTTATGCCGGTATAAAAGTCGAAATTATTCTGAATGTTTCCAACTCCCTGGTTGCACACATAAAAATACTCAAAGAGAACCTCGTATTCTCTGCAAAAGCATTCTCTAACGAAAATAGACCAGCTGTGGGTCACTTTTCCCTGACCATAGAGACAAAAATTCTGTCAAAAATTCTGTCAACAGACTGCCGATACAGGACGGTATTTAACGGTAAACGCTTCTTTGACAGCAGGGAGGGGGAAAGCACTGATAGACTCTCTGAGCGAAACAGGATATTTTCTCTGAGTGACGATCCCCCTTAATGGAAAAGTACCAAAATTCGTTTTTACTATCTCTGAAATATTTATTTTGTAAATTAAAACTGAATTAATTTTGAAAAATACAGTTAAAATTTTTAATTTTGATTTATTCAATTGTTTTCAATAAAATACATTTTAATTACTAATAGTCACAGTGTTTATTTTTAAAGAATAAATTAATAATCTTATGTAATCAGATTGTATACTAATGGTTTGCGTCAAACACTGGCTAACTGGAATAATGTAGTTTAAAGTGATTGGATACTATTAAAGACTTGCCACAATGAACATTATGCTGTGCGAAATCCCACCCGTCAAAATACACCAAGTGGAGTGCAACCTCATTACGGAAGATATTTAAAGATAGTTAATGCAGGGCTCCAAAATGGTCCGCTTTTTAAATACGGGTATTTTCTTTAAAAATTTTTGTTTTTAGATTTGTCTTGCAAATTTTGCAGAAACCACTTTCGGAGGTAAATTTTTGCGGAAATGTTGTAGAAACCTACCATGAAATTTTCTGTTAAAAAGTATTGGTATTCAGTTGGCGGACCATTTGGGAGCCCTGTTAACAGGTGTGTCAAGCTCTCACTAATCTTCCGTAATAATGGGGTTAATTTGACCCACGTTTAATACATTTCACGCCAGAATTTTTTTTTAAGAAATGAAATTAAAAGTACTTCATGTAGAAATCTGAAAATAAATAAATAAAGATTCATCAAATAAATTTTCTGGTTTGAAGCGTTGTTAAAGTGGGTCAAATTAATCCACATATTACGGAAGATTAGTGGGAGCGTGGCACCTCTGCCTGTTAATATTAACTAACAAACCCAAGCAAAGCTTTCTCACTTTGCATTTTTTTAAATCCTCTTTTAAAATTTGGAACTCAAAAGCATAGATATCATGTACTTGCCGGTTAGCCGGGCACCAGTGAAATATGTATATATATATATATATATATATATATATATATATATATATATAGAAGTTAATCAAAGTGATTTATGTGCCAACTAGGCTAAATTATGGTATCATAAAAATCAATACTTTCAACCAGCTATAATTGAAAAGAATATATATATATATATATATATATTGGTACTTCTCTATTATCCCGTCGACCACTTTTCATAACAAAAAATGGTACTTACGTATTATCCGTGCCAGTTTTAAGCCAACTGCGCCAGGCATTGAGCCAATATTACTAATTATATTAACCCTTATATATTTTTTTCTTGCTACATGGTACATGCCTAGGAATAATCTATAATATTATTCTTTCTTATTTACTATGCTATTTACCATTTGTTAATTTTACTATAATAATGTTATTTACTATTTTTAACAATGTTAAAAATTTAATAAACATATATTACATTTTATTCATTTTATATTAATTACCATTTTTAACTATGTTATTTGATAATGTTAAATTACTGCGTTTGAAAACATGATTGGCAACGATAAACAAGATTGGTACTTGGCAGCAATTTTTGGCGATCAATCTCCTGGCACGGATAATACGTAAGTACCCAAAAAACTATCGCCAAACTGTAAGATATTAAACACCAAAAATGCAATCCCATTTACTTGATGCCAGAAGCATATTATACGTGTTTGTTATGTCATCAAGTGGTTTTTAATTTGACATTTGCGTGTATTTTTCATTCTGTTTTACTGATTTATTAGTTATTTCATTCTTTAAAATAACAATTGTGTCCTTAAATTCTTATATTTTATTTATTTATTTATTTTGATATTAAAATGGCAACGTTCTCCCGTTTATTTGATGTTACAGTTTGGCGATAGTTTTTTGTTATGAAAAGTGGTCGACGGGATAATAGAGAAGTACCGAAAAATTGAAGACTGAAAAATCAATTTAATCAGACTTCAATCAATACAAGTCAGTGGTATCCAAACTTTATTGCTATGTAACCTACCTAATATGTAGAAGTATAGTATATAGAGATTTTTGTATAATCAATCCTAAGAAAAAGTCGCGTTTTCGTACAAAGCATGTATACAAAAATAATAATAGGTATTTATAATGCGAATGATCACAGTATAATAATAACAATGAGATTACATAATATAACAGCTGTCGCAGACGCACCGGGATATCATTTTGGTGCCAAAATGTCGATTTTATACCTGTGCAACCCAGCAATTTTGATAGAGATTTTGCTTCGTATGGCAACCCGGTAGAGCAGATTCCGCATGTTTCATATTAAATTAAATATTGTGTGTTTTAGGTAGCTTTCAATACAAAAAAGTCCCCTTCCGGCCTGTACCGGGAGGAAAAGGTAGCTTTCCTATATCTTCGTTTTAAAATTTTAGCTAATGTTACACGAAAACAGCAAGTTAAAATGCAAAGAAACGTTTACAAAAGATTCGTTAATACTGAATTTGAATAAGAAATTCGCCAAATTATTGAGCAATAGCCAAATCAGCTTCATTTATGAAGACTTATTTTAATCGCCAAATTTGGCGATATTTCGCCAAATGTTGCCAATTTTGGTGAGAATTTGGCACTAACGGATATGAATATATAGTTTTATGCGTATGATTGGGAAAATTATTACAACAGTGAAAGAAAATAATTTGTGAGTAATCGCGTTAATGTGTTGTTTTGTTTCAAAATGTCAGCCACCTTAGAATTTCAAACTGCTCTATCTCAGTCATTTTTTAATATATTTTCTTTTGATGTTTTATATATTATATATTTTCTTTTGATGGGGGAGGCAAAAATTTAAATAGTTTCCTAGTCGACCAGTGTGTATAAAAGTAAGCTGCGCCGCAGTCGCCCTGAGGGAGCGCCCTGCGCCCAGACGACCACCGAACCCAAGTCCTGGGGGACTTTTATCGCGCCAGCAGTTTTATCTCCCTGCGACGCTTCGGCCGGTCAGAGGACCGTCACCTACGGGCCCTCTAAACTTGTACCCACGTGTCGACGACGTAGGCCGTTGCGATACGCAGTGAAACCACGGGGAATCACCGCGAGACACTTGGAGACTGTGTCCCCTAACAGCTTCGGAGCTGGAAACCCAAAAGGGAACCAGGCCCTAAGCCTTAAGTCGGGATGTTCCAACCCGTACTTGCTCTACCACAACTCGAGGGGTGTGAAAACGTACAGAGGTAGTCACGGTTCCCTCTCGTAGTGGACCTCGACCAGTGAGTATATAATAAGCATCTTGTCCTTCATCTCAGTGATATATACACTATATTGCCAAAGGTGACCGGTCACTTGGGATTTTAGACGTTTTGTTAACTATCTAGAAAAATACATGAGGAATTAACCTGAAACTGCAGGTGTGTAAACAGTATAGTATAGGTTATATATTTCCGCGAAGATTTTTTCACGAAACCGCATAGAGGGCTGTCAACAAATTGAAAAAGAACGAATATCTTTTGGATTAACCTGTAAAAACTAATGTAGCAAAAGCGTTCAAACTCAAGATTATTAATAAGTGGCTTATTGTAATATACTGTGTTCATTTTTATGAGGATAGCATGTATACTCGAAGAGAAATTCAGGTTTTTATAAAAACGGTCCCAAATTTTACGAAGTTTTTTGCTTATAATTTGCAGAGTTTTTAATATAAAAACAAGTTATTTTCAGAAAATATGACAAACAAAATTATACACAATACTCTGCAATCGGAATTAAAAAATAATTTAAATTGGATGAAAAATGAGTAGGTTTACTAAAACATGTTTCACTGCGCATGCGCGAATGCAATCAAAATATAATATGCATAATGTATTAGCTAAGTATGTAGAGCAACTTTTGTAAAAGTCTTAAAATCATAGCTTGAAATTTCTGAAAATTATCGTCGATAGAATAAGCTCGAAATCCGTTGTTCCCATAAGGAAGCAAAAAGTTGAGGGGTTGTATCCAAATATAGTAGTACGTGCAATATTGTGTACGCTATCTTGGCACTAATCAACAGATATTTGATACAACCCCTCATCTTTTTGCTTCTTTTTGGGAACAACGGATTTCGAGCTTATTCTATCGACGATCATTTTCAGAATTGTCAAGCTATGATTTTAAGACTTTCACAAAAGGTGCTCTATACATTTAGCTAATATATTATGCGCACTATATTTTGATTGCATTCGCGCATGCGCAGTGAAACATTTTTTAGTAAACCTGCTCATTTTTCATCCAATTTTTATTATTTTTTAATTCCGATTGCAACGTATTATGTACAATGTTGTTTGACATATTTTCTCAAAATAACTTTTTTTTTATATTAAGAACTCTGCAAATTACAAGCAAAAAACTTGGTGAAATTTGGGACTGTTTTTATAAAAATCTTAATTTCTCTTCGAGTATACATGCTATCCTCATAAAAATGTTCACAGTATATTACAATAAGCCACTTATTAATAATCTCGAGTTTGAACGCTTCTGCTACATTAGTTTTTACAGGGTAATCCAAAAGATGTTCGTTCTTTTTCAATTTGTTGACAATCCCCTATGGGGTTTCGGGAAAAAATTTTCGCGGAAATATATAACCTATACGATACTGTTTACTCACCTGCAATTTCAGGTTAATTTCTCATGTATCTTTCTAGATAGTTAACAAAACGTCTAAAATTGCAAGTGATCGGTCACCTTTGAAAATATAGTGTATTTCGATTTCAATACATTTGAAATAGTATAACATCATTAAAATACACTGCAAACGAATTTTCCCTATAGACAGTAATGTAATGTAATTCTTTCGAGCGTCCCTGTAAATGAACTATAAATGGTACATATTCCATTTTCAATACCAAGCATGCCATAGCAAACCTCAAAAACGTATTTCAATTGCATGGCTATTTGAGTTTATTTACGCGAGTTAGAGCACGGGAAGACGGCAGACAGACAGACAAACTGAATTCATAAACACTTTTCAATTATGTTAAAAAGTGTTGAAAAAGTAAAATAGTACTGCGCATACTAATAATATATCCGAAATTCATGATAAATGGCCAATTTTTACGAAAGTTACAGTTTATAACGCAAGGGGGAAAAAACCAAGTTGGTAAGTGTGATCGAAGATCGCACAAGGGGTATCGTTTATTATTCCTTTCAAAACACTTTACACTTCCATAAAAATAAATCCAAATAAATTTCATTTTCCAAGAAAAAAAAAGTCATAATAATATCTGTCATGTGGATTAAATGCGATATTAAAAAAAAAAAAAATCAATTTCAAAGTTAAAATTTTGTATAGAGACCTTCAAAATGTTAGACGTCAGATTAATTTTCTTTTTAATTTTCTAATGACATCATATTAAGCTACGTTCTGTATTTACACATACTCATGCTCCTTGTATTATTGAGAAATGTTTGAAAATTTCCGTTTTATTACCAATATGACGTCCTATTAATCTCGTTTTCAATTGGTGAAACTTTTTATTTCATTATCATTTTTCACGTGGAAATCTTTAACTAGAAAATTATTTATTGTAGAAAGAATTTTATTGTGGATTTTTAATTGTTGGCAACTGCTATAATGAAAAATGTTTAAATTTAATAGGTAAAGGCTGTTAGATTTTTGGTTTTTTATCTCTCTATATTAAAATGATACGTTTTTTTCAAATTTAATGATTTTGAGCTTCATATTATGTATTTAGTTATAAGTACACAAAATTTATGACTGTAAGCTACATAGTTTCTGAGAACTGGCTCTGTGACGGACAGACAACAAAGCGGGAGTAACAGGGTTTCGTGAGATGAACGAAACCCTAAAAAATAGAAAGACAAACATACCATTTTTGGATGCTAATGACGTACGTGTAGGGTAGTTTGACCAGTAAGTGAACAGCCCCCAGTGAACAGTTAATAAATATTTTAATAGAATAAGGTTTGAACCCCCCTTCCCCCCCACTAGTTAATTTTCATGCTGGGTTTTAAAAAAAGTAATTCAGTAAAAACGTGTTATAATTTATTTGTACAAGTTATAAAATAAATAACATAGTATGAAACTTACGACTTTTTAAATTGCTGCCTGTTCATTCACTGCACGTTCATTCACTGATTGAAACTGTTCATTTCATTTACTTGGTTTTTGTATAGCTTTTTATTAAGACACCCCTAACATCCCAAACAAATGAAATATTAAGTTCATTTTATTATTTTTGAATTATATGTATACCAACACATGTATTTGTATTGTCAGACACCAGAAGGTACTGTTTATTAAAATACTATCAACTAGCTTACCCGCCCGGCGTTGCCCGGGCAGACTGTCATTCAAAAATATAACAAAAAATAAAATAAGAGCTAAAATTTCAAAAGTATAACAGTCACGTTTAAAAAATGAAACGTTCAGGGAAAATTATAAGGTCAGGGAAGTTCTTAACTTGAACTTAAACGCAAGGGCGGATCTAGAGAGTCTTCAAGGGGGGGGGCGATATCAGAAATTTGGAGGTTAATATCCGACCCGCAATCTTGGTCGGGTCGGGCCTATTTTTTTTAAATTGCGGGTCATTTACTTCTACGTTTTTGCTCCGGGTCGGGTTTGGGGCGGGCTGACTCCTACTTCTTTACTGCGGGTCGGGTTAACTTGTTTTTTGGTACGAGATGGGTTCGAGTTGGGTTAATTTTTACTTTTTTTGCTGCGGGTCGGGTTGACTTCTACATTTTTCCTACGGGTCGGGTTGACTTACATTATCGGGTTGGGTTTTTTCACTCTTGCGTGTCGTGTTAAGATTGACCCGATTTTTTAAAAGAATGTCTAAAATATTTTTTCCGATAAAATCTATATGCAGTAAAAATTTCATAACGGACAGTCCCAAATAACGGGAAGCTTTATGTAGGGAATACTTTTTAAATCTTTTATTTAGTAAAACCTCCGAATTACGGGCACCTTGGAGCTGTCGAATTTATCCGCAAATTCAGAAGTAATAGCATGTACAGTAAGACCTCCGTACGGTCACTCCTGAAGAGTGGAGACAGTCCCCAATACAATTATTTGCATATTTTTGTGAACTTCCCCGAGTAAGAGATAAATTCTATAGCACCGATGTGTCCGTTATTTAAATGTTTTACAGTATTTGAATATTAATGAGTATATATATAATAGATGTTTATATTTCTATATAAAAGAAAATTGAAATTAGAAATATAATTGCATACTACATTTTATAATTCTATTAAAATTTGGATTAATTTTCTTTCATTTCGGTTTCGGGAGAACGAAGAAAATTTTTCGGGGTTCGGTTATGCTTACAATGGAATTTTTGGGTTCGCTTAGAGACAACCAGATCCGCGCAGGTCTCTAGGTGGAATTTTAAGTTGTATGTTAAAAAGGTGGAGTTCTTTTAAATGGGATTTTTGTAGTTTCTTAAAAATTGCCCAGTGCGCGAAACTCCGAAACATCGCTGTATTAAAAATTACGGTATAAGAAACTACAGTAGTCTCTAGGGAGCGAGAGCAAATTTTTGAATTGCTACGGGCGCTTAAAACACAGCCTTTGCTACTGATCTTGTATTCTTGTATGTGTATGAATAGTAATGATTTTGTAAATGTGTCAGAAAAAAAGTGAGTTTGTTTTTGAGAACTAAACTTACAATTCATTAAGGCTTATGGCCTATAGCCCTGTTTTTTTTTTTATTATAATGGGCCCTGGGATGCTATAATGCCCCTGTCAAGTTGTCAGCCTAATGCGGGAGGGACCATCAATATTTAGTCCCCAAATAAGCTTGGTGCTCAATTTATAGACCCCGAATGGATTAAGGACTGAGTTAGCCTTGATCAGTCCGCAGTCAAACTAGGAACCTGTAGCCTGGTAGAGAGTAAAGCTGAGCATTACACTACTGGGCTTACTGTTGTTGAGAGTATTAACAAAAGTAATAAACAAATGTTTTAAATGTCTTTACCTTTTTAATCTTTATCACCTTTTTTTTAAGTGTATTTTTTTCATAATGGAAGAAGCCCAATTTACTTAAAATGTTTTTTTTTTAATTTTTCCCCTGAATTACATATGCTTCGCCAGTTTTTCTGGGTTTTCGCAACAAACACATCAAATTTTAAATGTGAATCTCTGCTATCTATCATTTTGCACATGTAAGCAATTGCTGTATCACTAGATTCTTTTTACTCTCACTGCTAGTAAATTACGGGGTGTGGAAGACCGGAGGGAGCGAAGATTATCGTAGGTTATGCTAACTTGAAACTTGCCGCCAACTAGACAGATGTAGGGATAGGTACAGTGAGGCTGGGCAAGCTCTTCTCCCTGTAACATCGCCTATGACGCAATCGACGTACTGGACCTTGTAATAAAACTCCCAAAGAAACAACGAACACTTCGAAGATAGAACTATAGGGAAGAAAGACATCACATTATAGTACTAATAAAAAGGTTGTTGAGATTTTTATTAAAGTTATACAGCGGTAGGACGAAAAATATACAAAGAATTCATACAAACTTTTTTTAGAGGCAATGTGTATCTATGGGACACGCGGAGATAACTTTTAGAAGTCGCATAAGGACTCAATTGTTTGAAGGCTAATATAATCATAGAGACAATTTTAAGCTTTGATTGATCGCCACATTTCAGAATTCTGTAAAACAAATACTAACTGGGTATAAGACTGCTTGTTTCTTTATATCAAAGATCAGTTCTAATTCAGTAAAGACTGTTTTGAAACTTATTAACGAAACATATATTCAGTAGCTATGGGACGCTGGCTGAAAGAGGCATTTAGAAAAAATATTAAAACTAGCTTAGATATCACGGTTAGAGGTCTACACTGGCCGAAATTTCCAGCCTCGGGCCAGGCCCGACGTGTACAAAAAATATTGGCCCGGCCCGGTATAAAAGCCTGAGCTCGGCTTTGCCCGCTCCAGTATAAAAGCTAATAGTTTGCCCCAAGCCCGGATCTGCCCATACAAAAACTTAATTGGTACTTCACCGCCAGACTTAATTTCTACAAAACATGCCGATATTTCTGAAACAACATTATTCTACAATGAAAACTATTCATAAAGCCCACTTACTTATAAGTAGATTTTTTTTCAGATTATGTTCGTAATTGATGGAATACAGAATGAAAACAATATTAATGACAGTTATATAATTGTGTATATAAACACTCATTAAATATTTGAATTGTACAATTACATTCAGATGAATATTCATTAATATTAACGTAGTTTAGAATAAATAAAGAAACAAATAATAAACAAAAGTCATAATTTTAAAGCTCTACAAAGAAAAAAGTACATTTTTTTAATTCTTTTATATATAACAGAAGAAAGTATTGTAATTGCAAATTTTTACGATTTCCGGTTTTCGAAGGATTTACAGCGAAAGATATCCCGATAAACACGATTTTACAAAATGCCTGTCTGTCCGTGTGTGTGTCCTCTTCGTATCATCAAAAGTGTATGAAGTTGTGCATAGAATTAAACCAAATTTCATTTATAGGTTTTTGACTACGGCTAGCAGGTTGAACTTAAATTTGGGGATATTCCGCCGGATGCGGGCTCTGTAATAGCGATTTTTGTGCCATTTTCATTGTTGTATCATTGGAAAGTGTATGAAGTTATGCATAGAATTGAACCAAATTTTATTTATAGGTAGGTTTTCGACTATGGCCAGCAGGTTCTAATTGAATTTAGGGATATTCAATCGGAAAGGGGCACTGTAATAGCGATTTTTGTGCAATTTTTTGTAGTTTAACATCGGCTGTTCATGCGGCGAAGGTAACCCGGCGCTTAGCAAGCAGATGACGTAAAACAGAATTCCGTGATAGCGAATTTTGAAGTATTAACATGTATGAGATAGAAGAAAGTTTTGGGATTGGCACATCCGACTAGTTTAAAAATATATCGCTTTGATTTATTAAACCAAATAAAATTTCTAAAAATTATGCTACAAAAATCACCACAATTTTTACGAAAACAAAAAAATACTAGTATGTTGTGACTATCACAAAACTTTCTTCTATATAAATCAAATCGTCTGCAGTAAAAATTAAATGACAACTTATTCGTTCTTGAGATATAGCTAACGCGGAAATCGTGAAAAACAGATCATAGTGGCAACATCTGTTGGGCGGTATATACCGAATTATCATAAAGATTTATTTATACCAAGGTCAAACATAATCTAAAGTTTAATGAAATTCCGTGCGTTAATTCTTGAGATGTAGCTACCGCGGAAATCGCGAAAAATGCAGCATAGCAGCACCACCTGTTGAGTAATTTAAACCAAAACCTCATAAGCACCAATTTATGTCAAGGTCTAACTGAATATGAATTTTTATTAAATTCCGCGCATTAGTTCTCGAGATAGAGCCCCCACAAAATTTGTGTCACATATGTATAGACAGACAGACATTTTCTAAGAACAGTCAATTCGTGTTCAAGACCTCCTAAATTGTAGAAATACGTCGAAAATTTTTACCAATCCAATACTTTGTTCTTGTAAAGATGGAAGAAAGTAAAAAATACCACCCGAACTTAGGCTCGGGGGGAAGAATTTAGAGGTATGTATGCACGAGTCAATAATGGATTTCATACGGGTTGAGTCAGACACGGGCCGAACTCTTAACTTTTATGCCGGGTCGGGTCCTGATCTGAAAATTTCGGCTTGTGCAGATCTCTAGGAAGAATGAATTCCATACCAAACTCGTCCCGGAAAAAAGAAGTCTAGCCCGGCCCGGCTCGAGTCTACAGAATATAGGAATACCCGGCCAGGAAAGAGTGGAGAACAGGCAAGGTCCGAGTTTGCAGACCTTTTATTAGCGCAGGGGAGGGGGGGGGAGGGGGAGGCGATCGATCCGCCATTGGTCGCAACCGGACCGAATTTTCAGCTTTTATGCTGGGCGCAGTCCTGAAAATTTCGGCCCGTTCAGACCTGTAGAAAGAATGAAATCTAAGCCAGGTTCCACCCGATAAAAAAGAAGTCTGCTCCGACCCCAGTCTTCACAAAAAGCGAAGTCCGGTCCAGGCCAAGTCTCCAGAAAAAAATAAGTCCCGGTCCTGACCCGAACCTTAAAGAGTTAAGACCTGTCCCGGCCCGACCTGGGTCGGGCCGGCATTCGTCACAGGTCTTTTCCCGTGGAAGCCTCTAATGTCGGTTTACCGACCCTTTTTTAGCCCAAGGGGGGGGGGCGATCGCCCCATCGCCCCTCCCTTAGATCCGCCATTGCTTAAACGGCATATTGGTTGGCATCGGTTGAACTTAAACGGCATATTGGTATAAGATCGAGGCTTGATATATGGTAAATTAATATTTGTGAAAGGCTAATGTATGCATTTTATAAAACTTCATTATTGTCATTAAACAATTAACAATAATCGTGATTTCTGTAAGAAAACTCTTGGCAGAAATTGCATGCTTCACTCATTAAAAATTCAAAAATCGTGGAGGGATAAATTTGCTATATTAGGCCGCTATTGAAAATTTGCTATTGAAACCGGATTCGTTATTTTTAGCATGTATTTAAAAAAATGTCAGAGAGATGGCGCCACATGCCCGAACAGAGATTACCAAACGAACTTGTGGCTTGAATCTCCTCAAGAAATTCGTAAATTCTGAATAAAATTGTAGAAGTCATTATAGTATAGTCATTATTTTTATATCTACGCTGTATATATAAAATCCTAATGAAACGAATTTGCGAAACGATTTTATGAAACGAATTTATGAAACGATTTTATGAAACGACTGATTAAACGACTGATTATGTTTCAGGGCTATTTTTAATAAAATATTAAACGCTTGATGGTGAAATTAATACCAATTGTCCATAAAAATCCGCGGATGTCAAAACTGGTAATAGAATTTTGAAATTGGAATTAGTTTTTGAGATATTAATTTTTTTCTACTTTTAATGACATTTCTGTAATGATGCCAACTAATTACTCAGTTTTTTTTTGTGACAAAAGAGGGAAAAAAATTGAAAAGGATCCCGATAGGGATTATTGATTTCTTTTTATTTGTCATTTTCAAATTGAAATTGAATTTATCTTTTATTTCAATCGATAATGAAGACAAGATTGTGATTAAATTATGTTTTTCAGGAAAATTTGAAAAAAAAAAAATCACATTTCTATCGTCAGGATTCAATCGTCTGTCAGCATTTAATTTAATTTATAAACTAAAAATATTTTGAATAAATTCGTCCAAATGACGTCATTTATGTAAACGCAAAAGAAAGGGGAGAAAGGAATTAATAGTAATTATTATTCATTGATATCATTTTGTTATTTTTTTGTAAAATTTAATTAAACGAATTTATAAAATCACTAATTCGGATATTTGAAATTAATGTATAAAATAATAATTGCCCAACTGAACGGAAGGAGAATAAAATATCCTGCTTGGTTTTCTATCTTGCTTGGTTTTTTCCGCCAAGCTTTTTAAAAAAGCGTCAAGAAACCTATAATAGAAAAGCACCACAAGTTCATTGGGTTTGTTTTCAAAACTTTTGGTAACAAATCTATGTATATTAACGAATCTATCCCTTTTTGAAGCTCGAATTACGCCAAACCTAAAAGCAAAGGATCCTATACTGGAAAAGTACCCGATTTTCTTATGGACAATATTCAAGTGACATAACATGGTGTAAAATTATCGCGGATAGCAAATTTGTTTAAATATCTCATCAATTAATGCCGAATAAATGCAGGCATGCATGCACAAAATATTTAATTAATTTTGTATGATAAATAATTATTAGAAAATTCGTATATACATATTAATTAAAATAAATAATTTACATATTTAAAATAATATGAAAATATGCATGATGGTGCACTAAAATAGAGAGAAAATTAAAACATGTTACTGAAAATGTCTATAACATAGTACTTTTCAATACCGTGGTTCTTAATGTTATACACAAGCAGATGGAATTTTTCTCATCCTTAAACGCAAAGGAAGAATAGAATACAGATCGTTGTTATAAAAGTCCGAGAGGTAGCCACAATTTAAACCTAACCATTTTATACAAGCTGGTTTTCAAGTTGTAATTGATTTTACTTATCAATCCCGAAAACAGTCGTCAGTTGTTGCAACAGCTGTGTATGAGGCCATGATAATAAAAAATGCCCCATTAAAATTTTAAAAGCATGGCAACCCAATTACAGATTTATCAATATTTTAAAAATAAACCACGCTGTCATGTTTTTAGAGGCCTCGAAGTCTGAGCGGGGGTTGGCGAGCATAGCTCGCAGGGGGTAGGCCCCCTAGTCTATCTATAAATATGTTGAACATTTACACTAAGAATGTGTTGAAAATTTACACCTTTAAACTTAATCCATTGCAAATTTTGTATTCCAAAAAGTCTGAACTAAGAAGAATTTATCTGGGCCTAAATCCTGCCAAAGGACTAACCAATGGGATGCGTTTCATTCGGGTGTTGCCATTACACAATTAACAAATAATCGCGATTTCTGTGCCATGTACGATAGCGTAATATACATACAGATGTTTTTTAATGTAATTAAGTGTTCATTTATTGGTCGCACTACCTATAGGGTAGTTGCAATTGACGTCAGGTTGGAGGTCACACACTACAAATAGGCAGTTTTGATTGGTGGAAGTACCCTGACCTCCAAGTGAAGTACAATGGTTGGTCAACTTATTATAACTTCTCTATACAGAATCACCATCAAAATGAAGATAATTATGAAAAGTGGACAATTCGATCAAAAGTTAAGAATGGACACGTAAACAAAAAAAAAAAAAATATGCATACAAATTGTACTACAACCGCCTTTGTTAGCTAATAATGAAAAAAAAATGCATAAAAGATATAAACAAGAAAGAAAAATCAAGCGTCAAGCATAGATTATGAAACACTTCCCAACACATTCAGAGTACTGTAACAAAACTTCACAGTATAATGTGTTGAAAGATGATGCCTAAGCAAACAAAATCAAAGTCAAACAGGGCGGCGAGGCATACCTTTCAAATTAAGCTCAACTAGCCCCGCCCATGCCTAAGCAGACAATTTGGAAAACTCATAACGTGTTCGAAAACCCAGTGCCAGCAATTACCGCCAGTGGTCGGAAAAGTATCTGGATTATTTTGTGCAGCCAGGATCTATAAATTTGTATATACGAGGATAGTTTGATAAGTTCTCGGCCTGACACAGAGATGGAGCAAGTATGATGTTTGTAAAGTATGATCCTTTAGATGACATGCTGCCGAGTTTCAGACGCGTGAGTTTATTGGTTATTGATGGGCGATAAAGTAAAGTAAACAAGTTTTGACATTTTCTAAAAATTGAAAAAATTAAAGTCCGAGCTGTCATAAAATACTTTGTTAAAAAAAGATTTAAGACATACCAAAACCAGTTACATTCCACCTTAAAAGATTCTCATCCTTCGTATTCGACGATAAAAAACTGGGCTGCTGAATTTAAACATCAGATGAATTAATGATTACAGATGAAACAACATGAATTTAAACATAAATGGCAGGAAATCCATTCACGATGATGAACGCTCAGGACGCCCAAAAACGATCGCCGAAATCGTCTCAAAAATTCAAAATGTCGTATTGAATGATCACTGATTGGAGATACGGGAACATGCTGACAATGCAAACATCTCGATAGACCGTGTCCACGACATTTTACACAATGTTTTGGATATGAAAAAACTTTTCACTCAATGCGTGCCGCGTTTGTTGAACGTCAACCAGAGACGCCAAAGAATGAATATTTCTCAAGTGTCTTCTGAAATGTATTGTGTTGCAAGCTGAAAAATAAAATGAAATATTGTCAAAAATATTGTATTTTCTTTGTCAGACTGAGAACTTTTCGAACCACCCTCGTACAGGGCTGCACTAAACAATTCTCACACAAGAGTGTGTCTTACATGTATTGAGCTGCAAGGGGACTACATTGAAAAATATTATGAAATTATGTGAAAAATCTTGTGCTTCCTCTGTCAGACCGAGAATTTATCAAACCACCCTCGTATATATAACACAGTATTCTAAAATTTACTACAGTTAGGAAACGCATAGCATAGTTGAAAAGAAGACCCTTACAGAAAATTCCTCCAATAAACGGGCCCCACCAGTGGCTGAGAGGTTATGTCCTGATAGCTGGTAGACGGGAGGTGCTGGGTTCAAACCCCTGTCGCGCTCGTCGACCTAACCGTTCGGAGTTTTCCGTGGTTTTCTTCAAACCTTGCCGTAAATACAGGTGAGGATCCCTTAGAAAGACCCACACACAGGGCCCTACCCCCCTAGGGCCTATATCCCTCGTGTAAATAATCGGTCGTCATAAATCAACCAAACAACCTCCAATAAACGGAAATGTACTGGAGACCTTTATGCAGCACTGTATAGGATCTATAGAATTTATACATATCAAGCATTATGCAAAAAAAAAAAAAGAGTTTAAATTTAAAAACGCGTACCACAACTGAAAACGCACTTCCAGCAATTGTTATTCAATTATTATTGATAGACAGTACTCAGTTCTATAACCGAATTGTTTTGTGTGTCCCTGTAAATGAACGATGAATGCTATCCACACTTTATTCTATAGTAAGTATCTTGCAGTGTACCTCAGTGATATATATCAATTTCAATATGCTTGAGATAGTGTAACATTATTAAAGTACACTGCAAACGACGTACCGGAAAATTTCATTATTTAATTAATAATTCGGCTAACAATTGACGGGCAGAATTTTCCGGTGCGAATTGGTTTTCCCAAACGGTAGGAACTTTTCGAAGAACCCAATAATTCTTCTGAGTGTCCCTGTAAATCAATTATAAATGCTACACACATCATTTTCAATACCGAACAAGCCACAGTAAACTTCAATAACATATATCAATTGCATGACAACCTGAGTATATTTTTGTGAATTAGAGCACGGGCAGGCGGCAGACAGACAGACAAACCGAATTCCTAAACAATTTTCAACTATGTTAGAAAGTTTTACAAATGCCTCTTTAACGTAACTCAATTAAAAATACAAAACAAAAAGAAAACTAAAAATAATCCAAAGCGAATTAATTTATCATTATTGAAGAATTTTAAATCGAGAAAATTACAAGATTCTTAAAGGTATATTATTTCTTAATCCTTTGAAACAAAATGCATAAAATTAGACTTTGATAAAAATGATCAAATTATTTAAATAAATAAATATATATATATTTAATTTTTCGACAGGTTCAACCTGTCACATTTCATGGAAATTCGTTTTAAGAAAGCACCACCAGTGGCTGAGAGGTTCTGCTCTTGAAGCTGGTAGACGGGAGGTGCTGGAATCCCAATCGCGCCCGTCGGCCTAATCGTTCGGAGTTTTCGTGGTTTTCTTCGAGCGTGGATTTATCCATGCGTAAATACGGATTAGGTTCCCTTAGAAAGACACCCCACGAAGGGCACTCCCCCCGGGCCTATATCCCAAGTGTAGATAATTGGCAGTCAATAATCAACTCAACTCGTTTTAAGAAAATTCTTTTAATTCTTGTAAGAAAATAAAGTATTTCGATATTAAACCAAGAGAGGGCGCCACTATTGGAGCATACGCAGGGAAGAAGTAACAAAGGCCAGTTTGCGCTCTTTGTTTACTTTTTAAGAAGGAGAATATCTTTATTTCTGAAAATATGGCTTAATTTAATTCTTCCTTCCTGTCTGGAAACTCCAAAGTGGTTCCAATTCCAACCCCTTCCTTTTTATTTTATTTTATTATTATTTTTTTAATCTTAAGGCTTATAATTTCTTAAATAACATTTTTCGTGAAAGCATACTCAGCTCCAGTTTTTAACTAACAAACAGTTACCTATTTTTTACTAGAGATTAGAGGTCTGTACGGGCCGAAATTTCCAGGCTTGGTCTCGGCCCGACTGAATTTTTATAAAAACGTTTTAAGAAAATTCTTTTAAATCTTGCAAGAAAATGAAGTATTTCTATATTAAGCCAAGAGATGGCGCCACTATTAAAGCATAAGTAGTGAAGGCGAAGTGAAGGATTATGAGTTCACTCTTCTTTTACTTTTTAAGAAAGAGAATATCTTTTTTTCTGAAAATACGGATTAATTTAATTCTTCCTTTCTGTCTGGAAACTATGTAGTGGTTCCGATTTCACCCCCTTCCTATTTTTTTTTTAAATCTGGGGGCTTATAATTTCATAATTTCTGCAATAACATTTTCTTTTAAAGCATGCTTAGCTCCAGTTTTTAACTGACAAACAGTTACCTATTTATTACTAGAGATTAGAGATCTGTACGGGCTGAAATTTCAAGGCTTGGTCCCGGTCCGACCGAACTTTTATAAGAACGTTTTAAGAAAATTCTTTTAATTCGTGTAAGAAAATAAAGTATTTCTGGTACTTTTCGGTTAGCCGGGCGCCAGTGATATATATACATATATATACACACACATATACACACATATGTATATATATACACACACATATTATATACATATATCTACACTTATACATATATATACACATATATGTATGAATATATGTAGATATGTATATACTTATATATTTATACATGTATATATATCACTGGCGCCCGGCTAACCGAAAAGTACCTTTTATTTTTGAATATACGGATTAATTTATTTTTTTTCCTTCCTTTCCGGAAACGATACAGTGGTTCAATTGCACACCCCTCCATTTAAAAAAATCTTAAGGGAAATAATTTCCTAATTTTTCTTGAAAGCATGCTCAGTTCCTGTTTTTAACTAACAATCAGTTACCTATTTATTACTAGAAATTGAAGGCCTGTACGGGCCGAAATCTCCAGACCCGATCCCCGCCCGACTGAACTTTTATAAAAACGTTTTAAGAAAATCATATATATTATTTCTCCTGTCAACATCCCTTTTTCTCAGAAAATACGAAACGCAGAACGACGAATGAGACAGCATATGAAAGTATTTTGAACAGGCTTCTGACATAGCCCACTTAACAATTTGTTAAAACATGTTTTTGATTAAAATTTGTTGAAAATTAAAAATTAAATCGGCATTGTTTTCATAAAAGAAATGAAAGGTTTTCTTCAGATTATTGTTGCCACAAAAATAAAATACCACATTATACGATGCTCAGCAGTTATTATAAAAAACACCGCACGGGTTTATTTTATATTTATGATTAAAAAGCGAAATTGAAATTGAAATGTTTAGATTTATATTTCTATGTCCCATGTTTTTCCCGAAGCGGATGACGTCATCCTGTAATGCAGTCAAAATATGATTCTTATTTTTTTTTCTCGCGCGTGCCTTTTGCAATCAGTTTTTACTCTAACTTTGATGGAATAAATTAGATGACATTCTGGCTTGACTAAAAACTAAATGTTGTTTGCAGATATTTTTATCCTTACTTTTCCTTTAGAAGTTTAAACCTGCATCTAATAAATATCACATATTGATAAAAAATGATACTTCTCTATTATCCCGTCGGCCACTTTTTATAACAAGAAACTATCGCCAAATAAACGGGAGAACATTGCCATTGGAATATCAAAATAAATAAATAAATAAAATATAACAATTTAAGGACACAATTGTTATTTTAATGAATGAAATAACTAATACATCAGTAAAACATAATGAAAAAATACACGCAAATGTCGGATTAAAAACCACTTGATGACGTAACAAACACGTATAATGCTTTTGACATCAAGTAAATGGGACTGCATTTTTGGCGTTTAATCTTACAGTTTGGCGGTAGTTTTTTGTTATTAAAAGTGGTCGACGGGATAATAGAGAAGTACCTAAAAAATATTAGATTTCAGTGCGAAATATTATGCGTTCTGCTTCCTCTGTTCCTTTTAATTCTTGTAAGAAAATGAAGTATTTCTATATTAAGCCAAGAGAGGGCGCCACTATTGGAGCATAAGCAGTGAAGGATTATGAGTTCACTCTTTTACTTTTTAAAAAAGAGAATATCTTTATTTCTGAAAATACGGATTAATTTAATTCTTCCTTCCTGTCTGGAAACTATACAGTGGTTCCAATTACATACCCCTTCCTTCTTTTAAAAATCTTAAGGAAAATAATTTCCAATTTTTTCTTGAAAGCATGCTCAGCTCCAGTTTTATGTAGATTTCGTAAAGAATACTACCTATTACATTCTCCCCTATGTTGGAATTTCCGAAAATTTTTTGCAGATCTACGCCGATCATGACTCCCAGAACCCCCCCCCCTCCCCCCCTCCCGCCTTCCCAGTTAAAAACTTTATCTGTCTATTTATCTATCTATCCATCTATATCACTTTTTTATGGATACGATAACTTCAATAATTCTGCACAAATCTCTTCCAAACTGATACGTAAAATCAAGGGGCATAAAATCTCGATCAAGTTCGTTAATGGGCAAAATCGAAACATGGGGTGGGGGGGGGGGGGTCTTTTTGTGAAAACAAAAAAAAAAAAACATAATTTTTTAACTATGATACGTATCGAATCCGTTTAAAGTTATTATTACTGGAGATGGAATACGGGTTAAAGAAGGAAAAAAATCATAACTTCGTCCGTTCACAAGATATCAAATCCGCTTATATTTATTATCAATCTTCTTAATATTATCTACAACATTTATATTGACAAGTTTTTTATGGGACGAATCCTCACAAAAAAGAAAAAAAAATCCCTGCCGGTTTCACCTACATACACAGGTAGATTTCGAAGTGGGTGGTCCCAACTGCCGCATCATGGCAAAAAGAACATTTCTTCTGAAATTCTCTCTCTAGTGGCTGAGTTGTTCTGCTCTCGAAGCTGGTAGACGGGAGGTGCTGGGTTCGATCCCAATCGCGCCCGTCGGCCTAATCGTTCGGAGTTTTCGTGGTTTTCTTCGAGCCGTGGATTTATCCATGCGTAAATACGAGTTAGGTTCCCTTAGAAAGACCCCACGAAGGGCACTCCCCCCGGGCCTATATCCCAAGTGTAGATAATTGGCCGTCAATAATCAACTCAACTCGTTTTAAGAAAATTCTTTTAATTCTTGTAAGAAAATAAAGTATTTCGATATTAAACCAAGAGAGGGCGCCACTATTGGAGCATAGGCAGGGAAGAAGTAACAAAGGCCAGTTTGCGCTCTTTGTTTACTTTTTAAGAAGGAGAATATCTTTATTTCTGAAAATATGGCTTAATTTAATTCTTCCTTCCTGTCTGGAAACTCCAAAGTGGTTCCAATTCCAACCCCTTCCTTTTTATTTTATTTTATTATTATTTTTTTAATCTTAAGGCTTATAATTTCTTAAATAACATTTTTCGTGAAAGCATACTCAGCTCCAGTTTTTAACTAACAAACAGTTACCTATTTTTTACTAGAGATTAGAGGTCTGTACGGGCCGAAATTTCCAGGCTTGGTCCCGGCCCGACTGAATTTTTATAAAAACGTTTTAAGAAAATTCTTTTAAATCTTGCAAGAAAATGAAGTATTTCTATATTAAGCCAAGAGATGGCGCCACTATTAAAGCATAAGTAGTGAAGGCGAAGTGAAGGATTATGAGTTCACTCTTCTTTTACTTTTTAAGAAAGAGAATATCTTTTTTTCTGAAAATACGGATTAATTTAATTCTTCCTTTCTGTCTGGAAACTATGTAGTGGTTCCGATTTCACCCCCTTCCTATTTTTTTTTTAAATCTGGGGGCTTATAATTTCATAATTTCTGCAATAACATTTTCTTTTAAAGCATGCTTAGCTCCAGTTTTTAACTGACAAACAGTTACCTATTTATTACTAGAGATTAGAGATCTGTACGGGCTGAAATTTCAAGGCTTGGTCCCGGTCCGACCGAACTTTTATAAGAACGTTTTAAGAAAATTCTTTTAATTCGTGTAAGAAAATAAAGTATTTCTGGTACTTTTCGGTTAGCCGGGCGCCAGTGATATATATACATGTATATATATACACACACATATTATATACATATATCTACACTTATACATATATATACACATATATGTATGAATATATGTAGATATGTATATACTTATATATTTATACATGTATATATATCACTGGCGCCCGGCTAACCGAAAAGTACCTTTTACTTTTGAATATACGGATTAATTTATTTTTTTTCCTTCCTTTCCGGAAACGATACAGTGGTTCAATTGCACACCCCTCCATTTAAAAAAATCTTAAGGGAAATAATTTCCTAATTTTTCTTGAAAGCATGCTCAGTTCCTGTTTTTAACTAACAATCAGTTACCTATTTATTACTAGAAATTGAAGGCCTGTACGGGCCGAAATCTCCAGACCCGATCCCCGCCCGACTGAACTTTTATAAAAACGTTTTAAGAAAATCATATATATTATTTCTCCTGTCAACATCCCTTTTTCTCAGAAAATACGAAACGCAGAACGACGAATGAGACAGCATATGAAAGTATTTTGAACAGGCTTCTGACATAGCCCACTTAACAATTTGTTAAAACATGTTTTTGATTAAAATTTGTTGAAAATTAAAAATTAAATCGGCATTGTTTTCATAAAAGAAATGAAAGGTTTACTTCAGATTATTGTTGCCACAAAAATAAAATACCACATTATACGATGCTCAGCAGTTATTATAAAAAACACCGCACGGGTTTATTTTATATTTATGATTAAAAAGCGAAATTGAAATTGAAATGTTTAGATTTATATTTCTATGTCCCATGTTTTTCCCGAAGCGGATGACGTCATTCTGTAATGCAGTCAAAATATGATTCTTATTTTTTTTTCTCGCGCGTGCCTTTTGCAATCAGTTTTTACTCTAACTTTGATGGAATAAATTAGATGACATTCTGGCTTGACTAAAAACTAAATGTTGTTTGCAGATATTTTTATCCTTACTTTTCCTTTAGAAGTTTAAACCTGCATCTAATAAATATCACATATTGATAAAAAATGATACTTCTCTATTATCCCGTCGGCCACTTTTTATAACAAGAAACTATCGCCAAATAAACGGGAGAACATTGCCATTGGAATATCAAAATAAATAAATAAATAAAATATAACAATTTAAGGACACAATTGTTATTTTAATGAATGAAATAACTAATACATCAGTAAAACATAATGAAAAAATACACGCAAATGTCGGATTAAAAACCACTTGATGACGTAACAAACACGTATAATGCTTTTGACATCAAGTAAATGGGACTGCATTTTTGGCGTTTAATCTTACAGTTTGGCGGTAGTTTTTTGTTATTAAAAGTGGTCGACGGGATAATAGAGAAGTACCTAAAAAATATTAGATTTCAGTGCGAAATATTATGCGTTCTGCTTCCTCTGTTCCTTTTAATTCTTGTAAGAAAATGAAGTATTTCTATATTAAGCCAAGAGAGGGCGCCACTATTGGAGCATAAGCAGTGAAGGATTATGAGTTCACTCTTTTACTTTTTAAAAAAGAGAATATCTTTATTTCTGAAAATACGGATTAATTTAATTCTTCCTTCCTGTCTGGAAACTATACAGTGGTTCCAATTACATACCCCTTCCTTCTTTTAAAAATCTTAAGGAAAATAATTTCCAATTTTTTCTTGAAAGCATGCTCAGCTCCAGTTTTATGTAGATTTCGTAAAGAATACTACCTATTACATTCTCCCCTATGTTGGAATTTCCGAAAATTTTTTGCAGATCTACGCCGATCATGACTCCCAGAACCCCCCCCCCCCTCCCCCCTCCCGCCTTCCCAGTTAAAAACTTTATCTGTCTATTTATCTATCTATCCATCTATATCACTTTTTTATGGATACGATAACTTCAATAATTCTGCACAAATCTCTTCCAAACTGATACGTAAAATCAAGGGGCATAAAATCTCGATCAAGTTCGTTAATGGGCAAAATCGAAACATGGGGGGGGGGGGTCTTTTTGTGAAAACAAAAAAAAAAACATAATTTTTTAACTATGATACGTATCGAATCCGTTTAAAGTTATTATTACTGGAGATGGAATACGGGTTAAAGAAGGAAAAAAATCATAACTTCGTCCGTTCACAAGATATCAAATCCGCTTATATTTATTATCAATCTTCTTAATATTATCTACAACATTTATATTGACAAGTTTTTTATGGGACGAATCCTCACAAAAAAGAAAAAAAAATCCCTGCCGGTTTCACCTACAGACACAGGTAGATTTCGAAGTGGGTGGTCCCAACTGCCGCATCATGGCAAAAAGAACATTTCTTCTGAAATTCTCTCTCTAGTGGCTGAGTTGTTCTGCTCTCGAAGCTGGTAGACGGGAGGTGCTGGGTTCGATCCCAATCGCGCCCGTCGGCCTAATCGTTCGGAGTTTTCGTGGCTTTCTTCGAGCCGTGGATTTATCCATGCGTAAATCCCTTAGAAAGACCCCACGAAGGGCACTCCCCCCGGGCCTATATCCCAAGTGTAGATAATTGGCCGTCAATAATCAACCCAACCCAACCCTTCTGAAATTCTCACTAAGCAGGCGCCCCACGGTCTGCGTCTTCGAAATCTACCTCTGCTTGTAGGCCGAGCCGTCAGGGATTTTTTTAACTAACAAACATTTACTTATTTACTAGTAAATCTGCAGATCTGGAGCCTAAACGTCTGCTCTGCAAATCATTGTTTATTAATAACACTTCGCATAATATTTAATACTGTACAATCCGCAAATTAATTGTTTTAAGTTCTTTACATATTTATAAGCATTTCTCAAAGCTTGCGGACATTTTAAAAGAGTGACATTAAATTTGTTTTTCGTTTGTTTGTTTTTTAGGTGCGTTCGTAATTATATAAATACATAGCACATATAGTCATCGTCTGGTCCGTCCGTCTGTCCGTCTGTCTGTCCGCATATAACAGCATAAAACTACCCAACCGAATGGTTTGAAATTTAATATATAGAATCGTCGCAGAATTTTGAAGAGTCATTTCAAATTTATGAAAATCAAATTAAAACTTAACAAGAACAAAAAATCATGCGTCAAGCATAGATTATGTAACACTTTCCAACACTTCCAAAATAATTTTACAAATCATTACCGTTTAATAAGCTAAAAGATAACAGCTAAGTAAACAATTTGGAAAACGCATAACATATTTAAAAACGTAATTTCAGGAATTTCCAACATATACAATATTCGGAAAAATATCCGAATACTTTTATTCAGCCCTGTATATGATCTATAGATTTGTATATATACTACATAGGATGCTAAATTTTAGTTTAGTTATGAAACGCGTAACACAGTTTAAAATTCTCCTTCTGGAGTTTCTGTCAATAAACGGAAATGTGTTTGCGCACTTTTGTGCTGTCCTGTATATGATCTACAGAATTTATACACACCAAGTAATAGACAAAAAGTGAATTAAATTAAAAATCGCATTCGGCAACTTAAAACGCACTTCCAGGAATTATTGTTAACAGATAGTAGAGAATTCTTTTGTGAGTCCCTGTAAATGAACGATGACTGCTATACACACACTATTCTGTAGTAAGCCTCTTGTAATACACCTTAGTGATATATATAAATTTCAAAGCGTTTAAAATAGTGAAACATTATATAATTAAATCGCAAACGATTTTTCTCCATAGACGTAATGTAACGGAATTCTTTTGACTGTCCCTGTAAAGTAACTAAAAGTGCTATGCACACCCTATTCCATATTAAGCTTCTTGTAATGCACGGTAGTGATATATATCAATTACAATGTGTTTGAAATTGTGTAACATCATTAAAATAAACCGCAAATGATTTTTCCCCATAGACCGTAACGTAACGGAATTGTTTGAGTGTCCCTGTAAAAAAACTATAAGTGCTACACATTTCAGTTGAAATAGGGAAAATGCTATAGATAACAACAATAACATATGAAAATTGCAGGGCATTCCGAGCATATTTACGGGAGTTAGAGCACGGACAGACGGCAGACGGCCATACCGCCAGACAAACCGAAGTCGTAAACACTTTTCAACTAGGTTGGAAAGTGTTAAAAATATATTAATAAAAGTCTTCTTTATTCTATTAAATCCTATCATATGTAATCTATATAATAAAAGCGCAAGTCATGTGACGGAGGAAAAGAAATACGGGCTAACCACATCTTTCCATATACCAAGCGGCCATTTTTATTCAATTTTTTTTTTTCGAATAAAGTTGCATAAAAGTTACATTTTCAGAAAGATCGTTCAAAAAAATTGTTTGCTTGAAAGATGAGTTACATTAAAAAATGTATAGATTCTGAGATAACTTCGGTGAAAATTAGGTTAACAGCCGAATATTTCAATCCATTAAAGTAAATAAACAAAATATTCATTCATCGTGAGTCATAGAAATATTAACCATGGTGGTCGCAAAGCAAGATCGCCATGGTGAATTAACAGAGCTGTCTGTTGTCGAAAAAAACTTCGCATCTGTAAGAAAACATGGCATACATAATAAGATAAATAAAAAGAAAACTGCCCAGTTAAACTGAGGGCATTGAGCTCACAGGCTATTCACACTAATTGTATATTATACTCGTATTTCAAAGAATTTGAAATAAGCCCCTTGAAAAATAAAGAAATCGACAATATATTAAGGGGGGGTTATCCCCCCGTTACCCCCTCATAGTTAACTAATGAACCCCTTAAACTAATCAGGAGAGCCTCTTATTACAATGAATATATATATACAAAATTTGAAGAAAATCGGATAATGCTGCATGAAAAACCCATTTATCTAAATTAAGGGGGATTAGCCCCCCCCCCCTTCCCCCTTTATACTTAACCAATAAACCCCAAAACTATTCAGAGAAGCGCATTATCACAATGAACCTATATACAAAATTTGAAGAAAATCGGATAATTCTGCTTGAAAAACCCATTTATATAAATTAAGGGGGGATTGGCCCCCGTCCCCCCCCCTTTATACTTAACCAATCAATCCCGAAAACGAATCAGGGAAGCGTCTTAACCCAATGAACCTATAAACAAATTTTGAAGCAAATGGGATAATTCTGCATGAAAAACCCATTTATATAAATTAAGGGGGGGGGTTAGCACCCCCTGTCCCCCCCCTTTATACTTAACCAATCAATCCCGAAAACTAATCAGGGAAGCGTCTTAACCCAATGAACATATAAACAAATTTTGAAGCAAATGGGATAATTCTGCATGAAAAACCCATTTATATAAATTAAGGGGGGATTAGTCCCCCGTTCCCCCCTTTTATACTGAATCAGTCAATCCCAAAAACTAATCAGGGAAGCGTCTTAACCCAATGAACCTATAAACAAATTTTGAAGTAAATGGGATAATTCTGCATGAAAAACCCATTTATATAAATTAAGGGGGATTAGCCCCCCCGTTCCCCCCTTTTATACTTAATCAGTCAATCCCGAAAACTAATCAGTGAAGCGTCTTAACCCAATGAACTTATAAACAAATTTTGAAGCAAATGAGATAATTCTGCATGAAAAACCCATTTATATAAATTAAGGGGGTGGGGATTAGCCCCCCGTTCCCCCCCTTTATACTCAACCAATCAATCCCGAAAACTAATCAAGGAAGCGCCTTAACACAGTGAACCTATAAACAAAATTGGAAGGAAAAAGGAATAATTCTGCAGGGAAAACCCATTTATATAAATTAAGGGGGGGACTAGCCCCCCCCTTCCCCCCCCTTTATACTTAACCAATCAATCTCAAAAACTAATCAGGGAAGCGCCTTAACGCAGTGAACCTATAAACAAAATTTGAAGGAAAACGGAATAATTCTGCATGAAAAACCCATTTATATAAATAAAGGGGGGGGGGATAACACCCCCCCCATTCCCCCTTTTATACTTAACCAATCAATCCCGAAAACTAATCAGGGAAGCGCCTTAACACAGTGAACCTATAAACAAAATTTGAAGGAAAATTGAATAATTCTGTATTAAAACCCCATTTATATAAATTAGGGGGGGGATTAGCCCCCCCCTGTTCCCCCCTTTATATTTAACCAATCAATCCCGAAAACTAATCAGGGAAGCGCCTTAACACAGTCAACCTATAAACAAAATTTGAAGGAAAACGGAATAATTCTGTATTAAAACCCTATTTATATAAATTAGGGGGGGATTAGCCCCCCGTTCCCCCCCTTTATACTCAACCAATCAATCCCGAAAACTAATCAAGGAAGCGCCTTAACACAGTGAACCTATAAACAAAATTGGAAGGAAAAAGGAATAATTCTGCAGGGAAAACCCATTTATATAAATTAAGGGGGGGACTAGCCCCCCCCTTCCCCCCCCTTTATACTTAACCAATCAATCTCAAAAACTAATCAGGGAAGCGCCTTAACGCAGTGAACCTATAAACAAAATTTGAAGGAAAACGGAATAATTCTGCATGAAAAACCCATTTATATAAATAAAGGGGGGGGGGGATAACACCCCCCCCATTCCCCCTTTTATACTTAACCAATCAATCCCGAAAACTAATCAGGGAAGCGCCTTAACACAGTGAACCTATAAACAAAATTTGAAGGAAAATTGAATAATTCTGTATTAAAACCCCATTTATATAAATTAGGGGGGGGATTAGCCCCCCCCTGTTCCCCCCTTTATATTTAACCAATCAATCCCGAAAACTAATCAGGGAAGCGCCTTAACACAGTCAACCTATAAACAAAATTTGAAGGAAAACGGAATAATTCTGTATTAAAACCCTATTTATATAAATTAGGGGGGGATTAGCCCCCCTGTTCCCCCCTTTATATTTAACTAATCAATCCCGAAAACTAATCAGGGAAGCGCCTTAACACAGTCAACCTATAAACAAAATTTGAAGGAAATCGGATATTTCTATGAAGAGTTATCGCGTTACGTACGTACATACGTACATACATACATACATAAATACATACATACATACAGAACCGGCGGGCACATAAGCTCTCAGGCTTTGATAGCCTGTGAGCTAAAAAGGCATCCTCATTTCGTTTATAGCAGACGATATAATTTATTTAACTGAAATTACACGTCCTATGTTTTCATAATTTTCGCTTGGAAATTATGTTTTAGTGATCATTCTAGAACTTTTTATCTAAATAAATCCTCATCTATTTGAATAGAATACCAAATATCTACCGAAAATAAGCTATTTTGCTAAAACAAATATTATGGCAAAATATTGCAATTTACTTGAATTTCATTATTTTGATAATCTTTGAAAAACAGTTGCTAACCAACTAATAAATTAAAGACTAAAGTAAAAAGAAATGCATTTTAAAATTTGTAAAAAATATGAAAATAAAATGTTTTATATTTCTTGAACAGATGCAAAAAGTTTCCCAATAATTTAAACAATTCATTTCTAAATTCTAATAAATGTATCGGCAAATTTTCTAAACTATTGTATACATTTAAAACCTCCATATCGAAAATTTAACATAAATAAGTTTACGTTTAAATCCATTATTCAATTGTGCCATTTTAATTTCATTTCAGTTAACAATGAAATTTGAAAATCGTCTGCATTCCCATAGGAAAGCATTATGACACCAAAATAAATGTTCTATATTTTTCGAACGAATGAACCAAATTTAACTAAAGACTATACAGCTAAATTCGGGACAACATACCTACAAACATATTAATCTAATCAGATGTTTTTTTTTTTTTTTTTTTTTTTTTTTTTTTTTTTTTTTGCGGCAGTTATCGCGGAACAGACAAACAGACGGACACCAAAAACTTAAAATCCGACTTTTCTTAACGTACATTTAAGATTCGTTTAAAGAATAATGCATACATGTTTATGCGAAAATTTTACAATATATTCCAGAGTATATGTCTTCAAGCCATATAATGCAGAATAGCAACATTAATGATCACTTAGTCTCTTAGATATTACATTCAAATAAGGACTTGTAAACAGAGGCGTAGTGTGAAGGGGGGGGGGGGCAGGATCACTTTACTACCAGTATTTTAATATACTATATTTGGTCTTATTTAATTCATAACGTTCAAAGATTAAATAAGGCCAAATGTAGTAGTATATAATGAGGAATTTGCACACATGAGGTAGTCGGTCAACTTTATACTTTTCTGATAATTTCAGGCTCATAAATTTCAAAAATGTTCTCAAAAATGTAAAAAAAAAATCGTTCGTTGAAAGTTACGAACGAGAAAACCACGCGACTTGAAAACGCAGCGTGATTGGCTATGACATCACTGTTCACGAAGTGTCAATGTTTACATTTTGTTAGCAAGGGGCGTTTTGGTTCTCGGCTCGGGTTTTGCAAGCATTTTGAATTTTTTTACCTCGAAATTTATTTTTGCTTTGGTCTTTATAAATATTTTTATCAATCTCTCATTTTCGTTGTATCTCGCTATTCTAAAAAAAAGTACTTAACTAATGCTGATACCGCTGACGTAATTGAATTTATTGTGGCATTTCGACTTTCTCGGCTCATTATAAAGAGGCTATTGCATATTAAAAAAAAATGAAAACATGCAGTTTTGTAGAGAAATGTATAAGAAATACGCTGAAGCAAGCAGTTTTTAAATCGAAGAATTATTTTAATAGCTATTCAATGTTAAAATTGGCCAAAATTGCTTATTTAAAAAGTTTTATAGGATCTGCATAACAATTTAATCATCTTTCGTAGGCATACTTGACTAGATTGTGGTGTGCAATGTGCAAATATTTTTTTTAATTTGTTAAATTTTTAAAGTATTTTTCGAATTTTTCATTGAAAATTTCATTATCTGAATAAAGATTTAATTCATAGTTTGAAATAACATTTTATTACTCACTGTTACCAGATTTAAAATAGCTTAACTATGTAATAACATTTATAAATACTTTTCAATCGAAACATTTATTTACACGCGATTTTGAAAAAATAAAGAAACCTTTAAAATAATTAAATTATGACGTGCGAAAAGCAGTGAATGGTAAAAATTATTCATAATTAAAACGATATATATTTAATTTGTCGTATTTACGTCATATAAACGATTTTCTTATAGCATGTAAAATAAAACTTTATTCTAAACATTAGAAAACTTCGGGAGGCAGTGGCAGTTTTAACGTGAGCCTGCTCTCAAATCCAAAAGAGCTACTTTCTGACACATTTCTGAATTCATTTTTGTTCGGAAACGCATGAAATAGGCAGGTGTTCTTATTCAGAAACTATGAAATCGAAAGACGTTTTTCCTTTTTTGGTAAAGGCAGAAGATCTTTCAGAAAACACTGTCAAAGTCGGCGTTTTGAACCGCGTTCTCGCCACAGCAGCACGAGAAAAGGGAAAAACATGTATCACGTGACACGAATTGGTTATAACTTGATAAGTAATTTATTTATCAAAAAATGGAAAACTCATTTCGATTTCAAATACTTCAAGAGTTATGCCTGCCAATTTTATGCTTTTACGTTTAAAAATGAGTCGCGTTGTTGAGTAGGTCATTTTAGAATCACCTTAACCATTTTATAACAGCTGATTTTCAAATGTTTAATTGATCTCTTTTAACGAATCACGAAAACAGCCGTCATCTTTTGCGACAACAGTGGATGCGGCCTGGGGACCGCCGAAATCGCCCACTCAAAGGGAAATTAACGGCAACCCGATTACAGAACATCGCCACTTCTTTTGATAATATCCTTTAATCCTCCATAATCAGATAAAGTTTTTAAACAAAGACAATTAGCGTGTTTTTAAAGCCTGTGGGGTCTGGGTGGGAGTTGTCGAGCATAACTCTTAGGAGGGCTTATTATATATATATATATATATATATATATATATATATATATATATATATATATATATATGTTTATTTATATCTAGTTCAAATGCATAAATCTTTTATTATTTTTCCTAATCAAAACTTATATTTTGATTTCTGCTAAAAAATATAATGACGCATCACAGAAATACATTTTACTCATTAATCATGTACTGGTAAGCATTTAAAATAAACAAATAGTCTGATATCTGCCTGTTTGTACACATCATATCAAATATATATATATATATATATATATATATATATATATATATATATATATATATATATATATATATATATATATATATATATATGTATGTATAATATATATAAATGTATATATAATATGTATATAATATATAATATAGTATATATTATATAATATATATATAATATGTATAATATGTATAATATATGTATAATATATATACATATATATATGTATATATATAAATTGGTTGTTGTATCAATGCTTTATATATGTGTAAGTGGAAATTATGTTTAAATAAAAGTGATAAAAAAGTATTTATACTTCTGAAATTATTTCCACCTCGTTAAGCAAACAAAAATCTGAAAGGGTACTTTAACATTGGAGTTTGAAATATTATAATTAAAAAAAAACAAAAACAAAAAAACAAAAAAAAATCAATACATCTAAGTTATAAATTAAAAGAAAACATCATGTGTGGTGATAAAATTTATCAACAAATTATTGTATTGAGTTAAATTTCAATTAATTTATATTTAACATTGAAAAGTGATTCATTTTATGAATTAAATTAATCAAACAATCATGGCTATCTTACTTTATATTTTAAAGCTTCTTCATTTAATAATGTATATAAATGAATTAAGGAATTTTGTAAAATTATTGTAACGTTTGCAGATTACCGTCAAATGCTCAAATATCTGCCACACATTGCTAGAAATGCTTTTGCTTCTGTGGTAAATTGATTGATTTATAAAAATAATATATTTTTTTTCTAATAAAAAATAATTATTCTAACAGACACTATTGTATAACTTATAACTGATATAAATATTTTATATTGGAATCATTTTTTTCTTTGAAAATTTATGCCAATGGAAACTTACTTTGACTGTTTTCGTATTATACTGTTTTTTTAAATGTCTTAAAAGAATTAAGGATAACTTTTTTTGCAGGTGAGTTGTTTAGATTTTTAGTAACATTTGTATATACTTAGAGATTCTATTAATCTTGATAATGTAATACACACGAATTTTATTACAAGAAGAAAAGAAAACCGCCATGCGCGCTATCGAAAGCGTGAAGAAATGCTGCGTTTCTCTTCCTTGTCATGAACTATGACGTCACAAGATCAGCGTTGGGAAATTGTCGTTTTCGCAGCACAGTAAATAGTGCGCTATAAAAACTGTTAGAAATCAACAATTACAGCTAAAAAGAAAAAAAGAAAAAAAAAAAAAACATACTGTTCTTCTTATTTTTCTGTTTTCTATTATATAAAAATAAAATCAGAAAACGTGAAAATTCCTCATTATAATGGTGGTAAAATGATCGTGCCCCTCCCCCCCCCCCATGACGCTACGCCACTGCTCGTAAAAAAAGTAGTATAGTTTAGAATAAAAGAAAATATATGGTTAAAACCAGAGCTTTACAAATTTGATAAAATCTGGTAGCCAGCCAAAAATTCTAGTCGCCAGTAAAAAATAACCCCTCCCCCTCCCCACCGACACAGATTTTCAAAAAGAACAAAAGTTTTTTACAAATTAATTGAGAAAAAAAATAATAATAAGCATATTTTTTAGGATTATTAGTTACATACTTTGGAATTGTTACATAATTTAGAAAGATAATATAAACCCAGTTTTTTTAATGAAGTTTATCAAAATTATTTATCGGTAAAAAAAAAAAAGAGAGAGAGAAATTTTGTAAAAGTTGGATTAACCGACATGTTCGGAACATGCAGATTGCCGATGACTTTTAATGTCCGGATAAGAGTGCTATCAAAATCTATACCTGATGAGGGGGGGGGGGGCGAGGGGCATCGATGAAATAGAGAAACAGAAAAACAATTTTTGCCCATTTTCCTCTCGAAGTCATTCAAATAATTCTGTTTTAATTAAAATTTTTATTATTATTATTATTTAAATATGTTTTGCATTTTCTGAACTTATTTTTCTCTAATTAAAAATGCCGAAAAAGAAAAAATATGGCTTTTGTGTTCTAAGGTCAACTTTTTAGGTCAATTTTTTTTTGCAAAAAAATATGATAATAATAAATAAAAAAATGCCTGATTTAATAACTTGGTGGCCAGTTAGAAAAACTTGGTCGCTAGTGGCGACCTGGCGACCGCATTTGTCAAGCCCGGGTTTAAACCATCATATATTTGAAATATTTCTCTGTAATCTATTAAAGTATATTTCCAAAGATTACGTTAGCAAAAGTTCATTATCATTATTATTTTTACAAATAAAATTGCTTTCCCGACACGTTCTGGGAGTCCAGATCCGTCCCTGGCCCTGAGCATATAGAAAAAAAATGTAAGCCTGAGCCCAGTCCGAGTTTGCTGAAGCAAAATAAGCCCGCGCTCAGAAACTGTAATTGTCTCATGCAGATCTCTACGCTGGACATGTTGAATTTCTGTATTGATGTTGTTAAACTTACATCGCATATGCAGCACATTTATAAATTATTCTCGGCTCAGTCAGGTCCATTGAAAATTGAACATATTTTGTCGGCTTTGTCCGATTCGTTTAAATTTGTTAGATAGGGCAGGTCGGCCTGCTTTATTTTCTTATCCACCCGACGAGTTCGTTTATTTTTTTTATCGGCCAGGTCCGGCCCGTTTATTTTATTTAGCTTTCATTACAAAAAGTAAAAAACCACATATTGCAGCCGTTCGGAGGAAAACAAGTCCGTAAAATTTCGGTATATTTTCACCGATCATGACCTTCAAACCCCAAAGCCACCTTCCGTTGAAATGTTGATATATATGATACACACACACACACACACACACACACACACATATATATATATATATATATATATACATATATATAATCTGATTTTTGTCATACGATACCATTCGTAATTATAAACCGATTTGGCTAAAACTATGCGTGTGTATTAAGCTCACTAATATATCTACCGAGTTCGTTGGTCAGCTTGGTCCGCCATTTTGTTTCAAAATGGCGACCACTAAAATATTTAAAACTAAAAAATATATACAAAAAAATCGAAATTCAAATTTATCTTTTACTTAAGTGTTAGGCTTTGATACGAGGATTCTGGAGCATTTTTTGTTTTGCCCCTATCTTAAAAAATGACTGAGATATAGCAGTTTGAAATTTGAGGGGTGGCTGACATTTTGAAACAAGACAGTGGATTAAAACATTTCTGGGATTAATTTATGAGTTTAGTGAACGAGATTTCTCCCAAATTATTGACTTTCATTCTTGTAATCAATTTCCCTACGCATGAAACCTTAATATCCGTTAGTGTCAAATTCTCGCCAAGCTTGGCGATACTTGGCGAAATATCGTTAAATTTGGCGATCAAAATAAGTCTCCATAAAGGAAGCCAACTTGGCTATAGTTGACTTATTTGGCGAATTTCTTATTCAAATTCAGAATTAACGAATCTTCTGTAATCGGTTTCTTTGCATTTTAGCTTGCTGTTTTCGAGTAACATTAGCTATATAGAAAAGCCACCGTTTCCTCCCGGTACAGGTCGGAATGACATTTTTCTATTAACCCGGCCCGTTGAAAAAATTGTCTTTATTCTGCCGGTCCGTCGAGAGTTTGTCTTTATTTTGCCGGCATTTCCCGGGCCCGTGTAGACTTCTACAGAGACTCTATGATGATACAGAGACTCTATGATGACTTGTAAAGATAGGAGAAAGTAAAAATAATCTCAGTTCTATACGTCATGTTTATTGTCTTCTGTCTTTACAAGAAAAAAGTATTGTATTCATTAAAAATTTCGACTTCCGGTTTTCGACGGGTGTAGAAGGTCTTGAATACGATTTGGCTGTTTTTAGAAAATGTCTGTCTGTGAGTCTGTCTGTCTGTATGTGACACAATTTTTGTTGACATAAATTTATCTCAAGAAATAATGCAGAAAATTAAATAATACTTAGATTCAGTTAGACCAGGGATCGGCAAGTAATTTTAAGTAGCGTCCGAATACTTTTGAAATTTTTTATAAAGGTCCAGCGAAAAAACACTTAAGTAATATTAGTACATATTAATTTTAAATTGTTATTTTTACTCACGCATACATACACTATAGAATAGAAAAATCAGTTATTTGCTATGAAAAATTACTATTCACACAAGTATACGTTCTGAAAAATTTTATATACACATTATAAAATAGAAAAAGCAGATAATTGTTGAAAAATTCGTGCGAAAAATTACACTTGCGGTCTTGGGTTAGTTTTGCATAATTTGGTTCACGTGGTGAACAGCTAATTCGAAGAGTGTCTTCAAGGTGTGCGTCCGTATCTATTATATGTAAATTTTAATAAACTATTTATTCAAATTGAAAATTTTTGGCGGTCCACGATTTGACCTTCCGCGGTCCGGATGTGGACCGCGGTCTGCCAGTTGCCGGCCGTTGAGTTAGATCTTGATATAAATTGGTGCTGATTAGTTTTTGGTGCATATCTTCCAACAGGTGGCGCTGTTTTGCTGCAGTGATTACGATTTCCACAATAGCTCTATCTCAAAAGCTAAGCTGATGCACTTTTTTTTTCATCAAACTTCAGATTCAGTTAGACGTTGACATAAATTGTTGCTGATTAGGTTTTGGTGTAATTCGCCCAACAGCTGCCGCTGCTATGCTGTATTTATTCGGATTTACACGATTTTAGCGATATTCATATCTCAAGAACTAATGCACGGAATTTCATCAAACTTCATATTCTGTTAGAATTAACATAAGTTGGTGCTGATTTGTAAATCATATGACAGGTGGCGCTACTATATGCTGCATTTTTTTAGGTGCGTTCGTAATTATATAAATACGTAGCACCTATTGTCGTCGTCTGGTCCGTCCGTCTGTCTGTCCGTCCTACCGCATATAACAACGCAAAAACTACCCAACCGAATGGTTTGAAATTTAAGATATATTATCTTTGCAGAATTTTGTCGAGACATTTCAAATTTTATGAAAATTGAATCAAAACTTTAGAAAATATTAATAAAAACATTTATTAAGAAGTGTGATTGTTTTTTAAATCGGTGCTTTTTTGTTATAGGAGCTTCCGAGGTTTAATCGTCAAACGACCGAGATACTTATTTTATTACAGAAATTAATCTGCAGACGATATAATTCATTTCACGGAATTAAAAATCATCAAGATCTGAATATTTATACAACTAGCAGTAGTACGAAATTGTCACGTTTGACGTACAATTTCCAACTTGTTTAATTCTAAAATGCATAACTGAAAAAAATATACGCTTTTTGAAGGTTTAACACGTATGAGATAGAAGAAAGTTTTGGATTGGTACGTCCGACTAGTTAAATATGGAAATAGAAAATATTTCTCAAAAAAAAAAAAAAAAAAAAAAAATGTAATTTAACAAATTACAACAACCATTGGGAAAATATTCCGAAAGCTTAAAAACAACAACAACAACAACAATAAAAAATTCAAATTAATTAAAAATATTAATTATTCAAAAATATTCATCGGAACCATCTTCAAATAAACGCATTTTCCATTACTACAGTTACAGTTGATCAGATCCTGGAATTCTCTGTCTTCGCAAAAATATTCGTTTGAACCACATCGCCGCAGTTATTGAAACTCATTTTTCATTGCTATACCTTATCCTTAATATATACCTTAATATTTTGTGTCTGTTCCTTCCTACAATAACTTTAACTCTTGTTTAGATTGATGTCTGAGCTAAAGGTATTTTGAGGAAATTAAAGTTGAAGACCACGTTTTTTGCTTTATAAGACGATTTCTCATCCCTTCGTCAATTTTTTAATATGGCTTTTTTTCATATCTGATAGTTTGCATCTATCTTTTTTGTAACTTTAGCATTTTTTGTAACGATTTTATGCATTTCTATTGCCTATTCAAAGAAAAATTCTTCTAAAAGTTACAGAATTTCGTTAAAAACGCTTTAAAAAAAAATTCTTCTAAAGTTACAGAATTTCGTTTAAAACGTTTAAAAAAAATAAAGTGACGACGTCAAGAGGTCCATTCTCGACCGAAAACAATAACCATTTTCCCAATGGTTAAAAATATTTATTAAAATAACATTCTAACAAAATATTACTACTAAATTCGCTCAAGCGTTAAAACAACGATTTTTTTTTTCTTTTACATATTTTTCAGTTTGTTTACATCTAAGGTATCCATTAACCATATAATTTTGGAAATATTCCAAAATTAAAACGGGGTTTTCTGCTCATCCAGCAAATTTCCCGACCCCCCTCTCCCCCTAAAAGAAATATTTAATAAAAATGTGTTTACATTGGGCGCACGATTTACTCAGGGAGTGACATATTAGGCGAGTAATACATCAATTCTTTTATAAAAGCGTCGAGTTACAAAAACTGTATATATATTTGTAGCCTTTATCGTATTTCTTTACATTTTTTTCTTATACAAGGAGAGCTGGGAAAAAAACATAAAACAGTACTACATGCTGAAGATGATGTATTAATTTAATAGATTATGTCGGCGCCAGTGGAATGAATATACTGTCGGAAAGAGCATTGCATGGGCTACAGAACATATTTCTCAATATATACAAATAGGAATATATTTCTTTGTAATGTAGTATTATTTTTAATAGGGACACAATAAATAATTATGTATATAAATTTTAATAATGTCTTTCTACATCGGAAGAAATAAATTAAATATACATATATATACTAATAAAAGAAAAGAGTTAGTCTGTGTGTGTGTGTGTGTGTGCGATGGCTAGGAAAATATACAGCACGTAGAATTCTGAAACGTTTGATGAGGGCATTTCAAGGCAGGCCCTGGTGCACCTGAAGCTGAGATTTTTCTTTTAGGTAGATTTCGTAAGAAATACTACATATTTTTATACATAATTAGCCTATATATTAATTAAACATCTCAATTAAAAACGTCGCGCTGGAGTGTGCCAGAGAGGCTCTCCCCCCCCCCCCCCCCAATCAACCTTTCGAAAAATAAAGCACTGATACGTTCTTAAAGCTTTCTAACGGAGCAATCCGTTTTAAAAAAATGAAAGTTGACCCTTTCTAAAAAATAATTAAAAAGCCTCAAATTCGTGTTTTTTTTTCATACTTTAAAATTCTGCATTTAAAAATATAAAATCATTCAGCCCTTACTTTAGGTATATTTAAAGCTATTATCACGGGCCCGGGCAACGCCGAGTGAGTCCAGCTAGTAAATAAATAAATAAACCGACTACAAGATATTATTTCTTACCTCGTTACACTAATATTTACTTATTGCATGTCAATTGGCGTATTTTAGCACTGCCTAGTATTAAGGAGGCCGTGATTTTAGTAAGAGTGGATCGGCACAAAAAGTGTTTTCGTAGTAACTCTTTATTTTATCAGGAGATTTTTGTCTAATAAATCAGTCTTTTGTTCAATGCAGAAGCTTTATTTTCTTTTAATTGTAGTATATAGTGCCAATTTAATTTATTTGGAGTAATGTTTGATTTGTGTTGCAGAATAAGAAACGTATACATAACTGTAGCACAAATCGAACTACATATAAAAAGAACTTTTGACTAAGAAAACGGTATTTAAGATGTTTTAACATAATTTTAAATTAATTATAAATCACGGGCAAATTTTGTTTTCCCATCAAAATATATTAGAAAACAGTGAATGTCTTAAACGTTTTTTATATGCATCTCAATTAATTTTATAAATATGGATTAATGAATATGTGTCTGGTGCCGCACATAAAAGGTCGCCGGGCCACATGTGGCCCACGGCCCGCATGTTGAGTATGGTCTCTTATACCCCTTGGCTTCTGGAGGCCTCATATATTCTGGGTTGAAAAAACTGATTAATTCATTATAAAACCACTCGGAGACGTTTCTGAAAATCTGTGGCAACAAAAAACGTTTTTGTAAACGTTTCATTAAATATAAAAAAATATTTTTTCCCCGAGGTTTCTAAAGATAAAAAACGCTTTTTGGAATCGTAGGTAACCCGGAAGAAGTTGTTGATATTTCATTGGTGACTATATTATATTTTCGTAGATTAAGAAACACTTGCCTGTTTTTTACCGTGTAGTTAAAAACTTGACTGAATTGAAATCTGACTCGGACTAATTCAAGGTGATACAGGGCCGCAACAAGAGTGGGGCGAGCGGTGTCCCACCAGGCACTATCAGTTGGAATAGGCGCTGAAACGCTTAATCGATGCCGACACTAATCACTACCATGCAACTACGATCGGTAGAATAACTAACATGGAGGTTTTCACTAGGCGCCAAACAGGTAAATATAGATACTTTATATTTACCTGGGGCGCTGAAGGTAAATATAGATACTTTATTTAAGGTGGTTTTCAAATGACCTGCTCAACAACGCGAAACTTCCTGACACATTTTCTGACTCATTTTTAAACGCAAAGGCGTAAAATTGGCAGTCACGACTATTAAAGCGATTTGGAATCGAAATGAGTATTCCATTTTTTGATACATAAATTACTTATCGAGTTATAAGCGATTTTTGACACGTGGCGACAAGTTTTTCGCCATTCTAGTGCTGCCGCGGCAGGAATTCAGTTCAAAAAGCCGACTTTGACTGCAATTTCTGAAATATCTTCTGCCTTTACGAAAAAAAAAGGGAAAAAGTCTTTCGATTACATAGTTTCAGAATAAGAACCCCTGAGAATTCTTCGCGTTTCCGGTCAAAAATGAATTCAGAAATGTGTCAGAAAGTAGCTCTTTTGGATTTGTAAACAGCCTTTAAGGAAAATTAAAATCAAACACTGATTTTTCTTGGCTCTCTATTCAATTTTTTTTTTAAATTTTGTTAATTTTTTTTTAATCTACCGTTCTCTAAAAAAAGCTAAATTTTTAACTCTTTTTTTTTTTTTTTCAAAGGAAATGTCTGATTAACTAGTTTTCATGCAACTGGCACTCCCAGAAAATCTTTAGCAACTATTAACATTTTTATTACAGCTTTACCTACAAGAACGGCTCTCAGTTTCGGTGGGCTTCTAATTATGCAGGCTGGAGCTAATAAATCACGTTTTAAATACCCCCCATCCGACACAAACGAATACTGAATATTTATAGAGGTATTAGCATTACAAATATCTCTTAAAAATCCCTAATTCTCCAAAACAAGATTTGTTATCCATGTGCTAAAAAGAAGGATTTGTGGATGAGGTGCACGTGATACAGGTGGGGTCCTGTTGATTTATATTTATGTAAATGCGTGTAAGAATTTTCATTACTAAGAAATAGTTTTTGTTTAGTCTTTATCGCACCTTAAGCATCCGCAGTTAAATAATGCTATTGCTTAACAGATGTTGATAATCAGTTTTCAGATGAGTGTATATCGTATATTTCCAGTAATGTTGATGTTACTTAAATAGTTTATCACGGATTTTTTCCAACCTTAATTGCAGTGGCGGCTCGTGGGTTATTTAAGCAGCTGTATATATATAACGTTATCAATTTTTTTGGTGATTTTGAACCCCTCCCCCCCCCCCTTACGATATCATACGTTATCATCTTTCTTACCCCTCCCCCTTCCTCTACTGATATCGTTATCAGAGTCACTTTTTTTTTTTTTTTTTACTTCAAATGTTTTATTTCGTTTGCAGTTACATACAGATATACCAGGTGTCCGAAAAAGGTTGGACTGATTTGAAAGAATCATAACTCTAAAAATGAGTAAATGCAATTATTTTCTTTTCAAAGTACACGTCAAATATCCAAGATTTGTTAGATGTAGCTGTTTTAAAATCGTGACATTCAGACGATGCGCAGAATCGATGATATGTAAATGCAAATCGCACCACACATTCGCAATTTCTTCGATGATTCCGGTGTGGAAAGCGTATAAGTCTAAAACTATGAGTTATGGGGTAAATGTCAATTACAAAGTTCTTCAGCATCTTCGATTTAGTAGGAAAGGATCCACTATGTACACAAATAACCTAAGCAAAAAGTTAAAATGGCGAATGTGTGGTGCGATTTGCATTTTCCGATCATCGATTCTGCGCATCGTTTGAATGTCACGATCAAGACTCCCTTATCATAGATCAGACTTGACAATCCGGAGAAAGTCTATGGGAGAAAATGTCCGCGGTAATTGCCAACTTATTAATTGACTTTCTCCGGAAAGTATCGCCGCCTGGTGGATACTACCGCACAGTTGCCATGTTTCAGGCTTTTTGAACACCAGTAGATTTTTAGAGAAAATGTTGTTCTTTTAAATCCCAGAATTCTCCGATCAAACAAAACAAAATTGTCTCTACTAAAAAACTGGTATCCAAAAATATAATAGAAAAATCTATAGAAAAATCTAGCTGGTCTGCTACCGCATAGCTGCCAACTCTTACGCTTTTTTCTTACCACTAAAATTTAATAGAAATTTTTTCGTCATGTAATCACACGATCTTGTCAATTTAATAAGATAAAATTTACTATAAAATTTTAGTGGTAGGAAAACTACTAGTTCATAAGCAAATGCATAGAACAGAAAAAATTTCGTGTGATTTCGTGTCGTAAATACTATTACTGACGATTGATGGCGCTAGTAGCAGGACAAGTATAGCGGTCAAAGGCAACTTGCTTATTGAGAGGTCTGATACTATGATAAGGAGGTCTTGGTCACGATTTTAAAACAGCTAATCTAGCAAATCTTGGATATTTGATAAGTACTTTGAAAAAAAATGCAGCATTTACTCAGTTATTTTTAGAGTTATGAGTCTTTCAAATCAGTCCAACCTTTTTCGGACACCCGGTAGTTACAATTTTTTTTTTTACATACCTTACTGATTCAAATGCAGAGAAGTCAATAAAATATCGCTAATATATATGAACTAGCTTTATATCAAATAACACTTAAATAAATAGTTACTATTTAAAAGTATTTAATAACAGGTTTTTGTTTAAACAGTAATAATGTCTTTTGCACTTGCGCCTTGCACGCGGAGGGGACAAGTAGAACTTCTTAGCAACAAAACAGGGACACAACATTCTTTCTTTTTTCTTTATAACGCAACAAGTACCATTCCAAACATATTTTGCTACTGGTTTCTTTAACAGCACATTTTTATACGTATATACATATGACAGAAGAGCAGGGATGCCAATAATCCATAAACAAATTTTGTGCTTTTTGAAAATCAATGATGGAAGGAGGGAGGGGGGGGGGGAGGGGGTGTAAATACTTTTTACTGGCGACTAAAGTTTTTTGCTGGCTACCAGATTTTTATTAAATTTGTAAAGTACCCTCGCCCATAAGTGTTTTCCCAAACACAATAAATCATGCATCATTTAGCGAAAATCCTTTTTAACTCACAGGCTATCAAAGCCTGAGAGCTAATGTGCCCGCCTGTTCTGTATGTATGTATGTATGTACGTATGTACGTAATGCGATGACTCTTGATAGAACTAACCGTTCTGCTTCAAATTTTGTTTATAGATTCCTTGTGATAAGGCACTTCCCTGATTAGTTTTGGGAGTAAACGGGGTGCTAACCCCCCTTAATTTAGATAAATTGTTTTTTCATGCAGAATTATTCGATTTTCTTCAAATTTTGTTTATAGATTCATTGTGATAAGGCACTTCCCTGATTAGTTTTGGGAGTTCATTGGTTAAGTATAAAGAGGGAAACGGGGTGCTAACCCCCCTTAATTCAGATAAATTGGTTTTTCATGCAGAATTATTCAATTTTCTTCAAATTTTATATATAGGTTCACTGTGATAAGGCGCTTCCCTGATTAGTTTTGGATGGTCATTAGTTAATTATAGAGAGGGAACGGGGGGATGAACCCCCCCGTTAATATATTGTCAATTTCTTTACTTTTCGAGAGCTTATTTCAAATTCTTTGAAATATGAGTATAATATACAATTAGTGTGAATAGTCTGTGAGCTCAATGCCCTCAGTTTTACTGGGCAGTTTTGTTTTTATTATTCTTTAAGTTCTTTTCATTACTACAAAGGACTCTCATGCCCTTTGATAATCCATAAATACGATCCTATTATGATATACGTCATGATAGTATTAAATTAAGAAATAATCTTCATTAAAACCTTTTGCTGGTGACACGTTTTCACTTATGTCTACATTATATATTAATCAGGTACAGAGATAAAAAACAATCTCGTGCTCCGAGCTGGTGTAACAGTATTTAAAATATCTGGTGTATGAATACAAAAAAGCATCGCGGATGCAGGAAAGCTGAAAAACGACCAGATTCTATCTGGAAACGAAAATTCTAGAACAGCCTGGGGAAAGAACAATTAAATTCGAAAAGGGAAAATTGAAAAGAGGAAATTGAAAAGGGTAAATATTAAAAGGAACAATACCAACGTTTAAAATGCACAAATAATACACAAAAAAGCAGCAAACAGCTGTTTCGAATCCACAAGCGAGATTATTCTTCAATGCAACAAAGAGCAAAGCACAGCCTACTAGAAAAAGCTAGACTGGGCAGCGGAGCGGTGGCTTATATACACGATGCGGGTAGAGAACGCGCCAAAAACCACCAATGAGAAGGAAGCAGCGTGAAACAACTGAGTGGACAAGTATAGACATCTACCGGAGAACAAAAGAAACAAAAGAAAACCAAAAAAGGGAAATTAAGTTAATGCTTTCCAAATACTTGAAAAATCAAGAGTACTAGATAAGTCATTGACTAAGGAGTGAAAATTTTTAATAATGTGGTAAGCTTTCCAAAAATCAAGATCAAGATTAGAAGAACATTTTTGAATAATGGTGGCTGAAGAAAAGTTATTTTCAACATAGTTTCAACTTTTCCTCAGCCACCATAATCCAAAAATGTTCTTCTAATCTTGATCTTGACTTTTAGGAAGCTTACCACATCATTAAAAATTCTCACTCCTTAGTCAATGACTTATCTAGTACTCCTGATTTTTCAAGTATTTGGAAACCACCGTCCCGCTATTGTTTTGCTCAGTCTTGCTTTTACTAGCAAGCTGCGCTTTGCTCTTTGTCGCGCTGAAAAAGAATCTCGCTTGTGGATTCGAAACAGCTGTTTGCTGCTTTTTTGTGTATTATTTGTGCATTTTAAATGTTGGTAGTCTTCTTTTTAATATTCTTGCACAAAGGTTTTAATTGCTATTTTTAGGGTAAATATTACCAGTTCCATGCCAAAATGAAAATTAAGAGGCGAGAACTCAGATTTTGTAAGAGAAAACGGGGAAAAGAAAAAAAACTTTAAAACGAAAATAGTCAATTTAAGCGGTGTCAATTTAAAAAACGTTAATTATTAAAAATATGATATATATATTAATATTATATAAAAATCATGTAAAAGGATATTTTAAGGATCCTTCCAAATGTCATTTACGTTATAGAACATGTTAACATGTCTCATTAAAAATTGGAAATTTTTTTTTTTTTAAATAATATTCCTTTGGCATGCCATTATAAAATTAAGCACATGCATTTGCCATTAGTGTAGAAACATTTAAAAAAAAAATGAAAATAAAAATATTGATTTTTTTTTTTTTTTTTTTTTTTTTGGAAATGAAATTCGAGAGGAGGCATTAAAAAAATTACGTTTTGAGTTTTGTAGACAGGCAGCACAACGAATTAGAGGTCAATAAAAACGGTATAAAATGACACAAAACATCCAAAGAATTTGTAAAGACATGATAAATTTTGTGCTGATTTCAAATTTGATAATCCAAAATCTATTGATTTAAAAGAAAAAAAGGGGAATTTATCGTTATTTTTAGATGTGCATAGAATACAGGGAAATAGAAATAAAAAGGAGAACAGTGAAGACAGGCCTTTCAAGACCAGAACACGGACCGGAAATTAGTACACTGTTCGTGGCGCTGGTGCTCCCGAGTGTCAGTCACGTGACCTATCAAACATGACAACTTGTCGTCTGCTCTTCCTGCGTTTCGGTTTCGAGCATGGTAAAGAGTTGTCAGTCGAAATCGGACATAGAGGGCGCTACACTCTCCAAGTGCCCCTCATAAAAACGGAAATGTGGCCATACTAGGTACCGCTTTTAGTTCCATAAGTAGAAACATTATCATTGTTCTCCTTCTCTCTATCTTCCTGATAGAATAGCTGTGCAAAAATTATCAGTTTCGAAATTATCAAGTATCAATCCATTAGTTGACTTCACACGGAATGAGCTTAATTGAAAAATATCGATGCAATAATATTACTGATAGTCAAATTTGCGTATATTATTTTCACAAAGTTTTAAAAATATAAATACGTGCATATGTAGTAGAATAATGTATAAATAAATAGATACATGAATACTATTTACGTATACATTACTTGCTAAATTGTACCTTGATAAAGACCGCCAAAATTAAGCCTTAACATTAGCTTAAAGTGAACAATGCATCTTCTGTCGTGTTTTTGCAGTTCAAAAAAATAAACTATTAGAGTACCGCTGTGTATTTCGATTGTCGACTTTCGTCTTTCGTCTCAATATCCTTTCGAACAGTAGAGTATCGGTTGAGGGGCTTCCTAGTTGCGATCAACTTAACGCCCAGTCTAATGATTAAAAAAATGTCTTGCATATAAATTTGAGCCAATGGGAAAAGATGAACTGCAGTTTTAAAACTACAAGGAAGAGATAGAATGATAGTTAAAAATTTAAAAATGGAGAAGATAGAAAAATTTGGAATAAAAATAGTAAAGTTAAAAAGTTAATGGCTAGAAACTAGCATGACAATTTAGTTAAGTATAAAAAAACATGGTATAGCCGTAGTTGTAGAAACTTGTGTGGAGAAAAAAGAATAAAAGAAAATTCGAAACATGTTAGTATCAAACAAAATTCAAAATGCCTAGCAGTAAAAAAGGCAGAGGGTTTAACCAATATATATATATATATATATATATATGATTTCAGTCTAAACAGTTCATTTCCTTTATGACGTACGTGCATGATCAGACGCTCTAGTACTATTATTAGCCATGATTTAAATGCACGAGTTATACAAAGTTTAGATCACGAGATCAGAATATCTTCAAAATTGAAAAAGAGCCGGTCTTCTAATTTTTATTGTGAAGCAAGCATCGAAATGAGAAATATCCAATAAAGGCGCTGTTAGGCGTAGTTGGTTTTTTGGTAAATAAATATATTGTATATGTTTGGCGAGAAGTGGATTAGCTGAAAAGAAACTGCTAGTAAAGTATTGTAGAATTATATTCCTAGGACTGCATTAAAGTTCATGTTTTGTTATTCATCGTCTATTTGTTCATATAATTTCAGTAAATCAACTGTTTACATATATTTTTCTTACATATATATAAGAGAAAATTAAAAGGAAAATGGAAAATATATAGTGATGGTGAACAGTAATTCCCAGGGTCGATAATGCTGGAATATTTTGGTCTCTTACGGTGGCGAGGATCAAAGGCGTCATAGTCCGGTAATTCCGCAGTAATTTCATTTGGAAGAGCGTAGATCTTGTCATAAATTTTTTTAGAGAGGTGGATAATCCTTTTCTTAAGAGTAGGGGTATTACGGTCTCTTCTAATAGTACTGTTACGCAGGTAACGGGATGCATTCCTAACAATACGGAGATTTTTGTTGTGAAACTTGTTTAAGTTGTCCATTGAAGTTTTGCAGATAAAGCCCCAGACCGGACAAGCACAAGTGAGAATGGGGAGGATGCATGAATTATACATAAGAAGTTTATTATAGATGGCAAAGATTTTCCTTTTGAGTAGAGGTTTGAGTGCAATCGAAGCTTCAGTGACTTTCCCCCTGATGGCTTGAATATGCTTTTTAAAACTTAATCTTTGATCAAGGATGACCCCTAGGTACTTAGCTTCGTTCGACCAGGATATAGTGGTGTTATTGACAGTTATTCTATTTGGATAGGTTAGTTTTCTGGAGAAATAGACCGCAGAGGTTTTGTTGTCATTGATATTGATGCGCCATAGCTCGCACCAGTCCAGGAAGACGTCGATGTAAATCTGTAGGTATCGTATAGTATATATGGGTTGTGGACAGAAGCGTAAGTTGAAGTGTTAAGTGAGCGTGGAATATCGTTAAAGTAAATGTTGAACAACAAGGGGCCAATGACGCTCCATTGAAGGATTCCCGCCAAGATTGTGAAGGCGTTAGACGGAGTGTTGTTTATGCGCACGTGAAAAACGAGAACGCAAAGGTAAAAGTATATTAAGTGTATGAGTCTGGCCGGGAATTTAAGCCTAATTAATTTGTATATGAAGCCCACATACCAGAGTAGATAATATTTGACAGTTCTGCGCCAGTGGCACGGTGGCACCGGAAGTTGAAGGTGAAGTTCAAGGTCACCGGATGTAGCAGGTGGGGATAACAGGCATGTTGAGACAGGAAGTGTAGACAGGAAATTTAACCGGAAATGTGACAGGAAGTGAATGCGATAAGGGAGAGAGGGGGAGGGCTTATTTTTGTGGGGGGCTTAATTTTTTTTTTGTTGGTTTTAATCCTTCTAGTCGAGTGGAGTTGAGTTGTAGGAATCCTGCTATCAGAATGAATTTAGTTTGAAAGTAATATTAGCAAAATATTCGATTTTTTTTTTCTCACCTGAAATAAAAATTTTATTTGCTAACTAACACCTAATATAAAAATGGAAATCTTTCTGACTTTGTTTTACTTTATAAAAGTTTAACGTGAAATTTATATTAGGACTGGAAACGCGACAGGAAATAAGATCGGAAACGGGATTAGACATGTTTATTTATTTATTTATTTTCCAAAAAGGGTTTTCAGGAAGCAGTAAACATGTTTTGGGAACATGTTTGGGAGCGTGTTGCAACAGGACGGGTAGTTTAAAAGACCGGAAGTGATTAAGATGAGAGAGATAAAGAAGGTGCATGATTAGACATATAGATTTTGTTCTTTGTAGAGGGTGAAATTTTATTTTTTTTTTATTTAAAGTGTTTTCATTTTTTTTAATTTAATTTATTTAAAGCGTTTCAAATTATTTATTTATTTATTTATTTATTTTTTGTAGTGGTTTACGTATTATTTTAATTTTTAGTGACATTAGAACCTGCAATTTTCTGTATCACACATGTCTTATCTTAGGTTACCAAGGACGTGTGTGTGTGTTGTTATCTCTTTAAATGCGAGAGATGGGGACTTCAGACCTGCGTTGAGATATCTTTATCATAGTTTTAATGAACTGCAGGAAATTGTCTTTAGCTATTGAGTAATTCGCGAGTTTTGGTTTAATATGAATGCTATTACATCTGTTTGTTTAATTTACAAGCACATTTCTCTTACAACATTCTGTCAACAGATCATTTCCATATTCGAAATAATAATTTAGAAGGAAAATTTTTATATGAAAATACTATGAAATGTCATTTATAGAGATTGACAAAAATAGCATGCTTGATTCTTTCTTGTATTAACCTTATAATCATTTATTTTAGAAATATAGGTTTATAGTTTTGTTACGAAAAATAACGTGTTTATACATTTTAAAAACGAAAGCAAAGTGATTTTAAAAAATGTAAATATAAGCTATACACCCACGCATTTGTGTTATTGAATTAAATTACAATGCTTAATATTGTATTCACTGTACTATTTTCCTGCAAAAGCCGTTTCACAAACTTGTGTACTGAAATTAATGTGGCATTTTTAGGGAAAAAATTAATTCAAGTCTTTGTGACTAATCTTTCAAAGGAAAAAAAGATTTGTCATACTTTCTCTTACATTATATCTTCCATTTTTAAGTTTACAAATTTGTGGAGTAACTTAAATAATCGTTTTTATGCTAATTAAACAATATATTTTTTAATTATATGTTTGTTTTTTTAATTAACTTGTAATAGCTTCTTTTTTTTCTTTTTCTTTTTCTTAAAAGGGTACTGTAGAATAACTTATGTCACAAATACTACATCCTTCTTTAGTTAAATATGTTTCACTTAAGACATGACAAAGTCTCTTAGAAACATTTCATTTTGGAGTTAAGTGATTAAACAAGAAAAATATTATTTATAAAAACACAACACATAAGACTAGCGGCTGAGAGGTTCTACTCTCAAAGCTGATAGATGGAAGGTGTTAGGTTTAAACCTCTCTCACGGTCGTCGACCTAACCGTTCGAAGTTTTCTTCGAAACTTGTCAATATGGGTAAGAACACCTTAGAAAGACCTACATGGAGACACTTATCCCTAACGCAGATAATCAACCCTATATTTAACCAACCAGTCACAACACGCAAGACATAATCATTACATTCAGTTAAGAAGTGATTTGACGTGCAAAATTTGATTTATAAAAACATACAATATGATATATCACATTAAACATACAATTTGAACGATTTTTTCCCCTTTCATATGAAAAAATTTTAACAAGAATTTAGTGACTATTTATCTTATTAAAGAGAGCGGTTATTTTGTTTAGAGTTATACGATTAAAATAAATTTTCAATAGATTTGACTTTATACAAGCAACATTTAAAAAAAGAGAATGGAATCTAGTGTTTATAAATTAACGTATTTCAATTTTACAAATACTTCACACACCCCTCTTTTTCCCCTATTTTGGTAGACTTTATACACATAAGACATAAAAGATGTTTTAGAATACATCATTTAGAAATTAAGCAACTTGATAAGTAAAATAATTATTTATAAAAGCAATAGATACGAAAGTAATAAATATTTCTACTTACAAATGTACGAACTTCTGATAGGTAAGACCTTCTCAATCATTGTGCAAGAATTAAGTGGTGGTTGAGCTTATAACATTATAGGATGAAATAATCACGTGACGTATTTTTAAACCAATAAAATATTAGTATTTTAAACCAATAAAATGTTAGTATTTTTACACGAGCGCCCTCTATCATTATATAAATTTCAATGAAATGAGTTCATAACATTATACTGTCCCTTCTCATCGGTGTAATAGGTTGCATTTTTCGTTTAAGTTAGTTTTTTTTTCATTTAAGCTATTATGGAATGAGTTATGAATTCTTATGTTGATGATCTAACCAACTTGAAGTGTCAACCCTCATCACCAGAATTAAATAATCAAGAGATGGATTCTACAATTTTATCCAAAGAAGGACCCGTTTCGATGTATGGCGTGAAACCCACCTCATCAGGACTAAAGAAAGAGTTTGTGTGTTTTACTTGTAACAAAGATTTTTTCCGAAAGGATCATTTAAAACAACATTTGATGACCCATTCAGGAGAAAAACCTTTTGTGTGTGTCATCTGTCGAAAAGCTTTCTCTAGAAAAGCTCTTTTGAATCGCCATAAATTGTCTCATTTAAAAGAACCTACACAACATAAGTGTGGTGATTGCAACGAACTGTTTTCAAGAAAGTACGACTTATTGAAACATGAAAAGATTCACAAATCACCCAAACAATATAAGTGTATTAAATGCAATGAACTGTTTTCGAGAAAGTACGACTTATTGAAACATAAGAAGATCCATAAGCCCCGAAAGCAGTATAAATGCATCCAGTGTAGTGAAATATTTAATCGGAAATATGATTTATCACGTCATATAGACACCGCGCACAAAGTACTACCCAAAGTTGTCAAATCGACATCTTTAAAAGATTCGTTATATGAAAAAGTGAAGCATTTTAAAAGACAAAATGCTTTAAATGTATTTACTAAAACTGTAATAAATTCTAATGAGGAGAATGATCAAGATTTTCACACGTTTTTTAACAGTATTCGGTCGGACGTTTTGAATGAATTAAATTATCAGATAGAAGTAAAAAGGTCAATGAAATGGTATGCAACTGCAAAAGTTGTTGTAAGCCGCCAAACACCGGACGGTGATATAGATACTATCACCCCATATTTTCATTCAAGAACTGTACTGGAATTGACGAATCAAAACATACCTGTACATGTTGAGGATGCCTTTACGAAAATTATTAACTCTTTTGAGAAATTCACTCAACAAGGATCTAATTGGGCATTGCAACAAATATTAAATCTAGAACTGTCTACAGCTAAATATAGAATGGTTTAAAATGTGTGGACTAGTTTTGAAACATGTATATTCATGTTTTTGCTATTGTAGTTATTGAAAATGATAAATAAATAGTCTTTGACTAAAAAATCATAAGTTTTTTATTATTTTCATGGTAACTATTTTATATAAATTACTTATAACAGTTTGTCAATGCTACATAAACTACTGTTTAACATTTTGAATGTCTTAAACAAAATGGGAATGAATTTGTTGAAATTATGTAAAACATGATGAAATAAATGTGATGTATTTATTATATGTTACTTAAACTACAAGAGAATGATTGGAAATGTGTTATTTTAAATCTATGATACTTTTAATCACTAACAAGGTAAGACGTGACGTTATGAATCATCGATGGGTTTTCCTTTGAATATGTATTAATCTTACTTATTGATAAGAAAGTTGGAAAAATAGACTTAACACATTGTTAAAGGTTTTGGAAAAATGTATAGTTGGTTAAAAATTTTAGAAAATTTAACATAAAGTAACAAATTTTAGAAAATAAACGTTTCGATAAATAAAAAAATTACATTTTGGTAAACTTTACACTTAGACAATATTTTAAACTAAGGAAAAATTAGACTTAACGCATTGTTACAGTTTCTTTGAAAAATATCTAGTTGGTTATAAATTTTAGAAAATTCGACCTAACGAAATTAACACACTTAAAAATATCTAGGTTATACATTTTATAAAATAAGCAACAAATACACATTTCGATACATTGACAAAAGAAAATAATTAAGTTTAAGTAAACTTTACACTTAGACAATATTTCAAACTAAGAAAAATAATAAATTTACACTTATACAATATTTTAAACTAAGAAAAATAATAACTTTACACTTATACAATATTTTAAACTAAGGAAAATTAATAACTTTAAACATCAGACTTAACACATTGTTAAAGTTTTTTGAAAATAACACGACATTTTCAAAGCAGTGGAAATAGTATACCTGTAAAAAAATTCAACTTAGTGGAATTTAATATTGAAATTTTTTAACCGCACTCATTTAAAAAATAAAACTTTATAAAATATTCACTTTTTTTTAAATAAGCAACTGTTAAACATTTTGAATGTCTTAGACAAAGTGTGAATAAATTTGTTGAAATTATATAAAACATGAAAAATTTCATAACTTTTAAAGGAAATTTTATTTTTGGTGAAATAAACTCGAGCTATTTATTGTATGTAACTTAAACTACTATAGAGAATCGATTGAAAATGTGTTACTTTTAAGCACTCACAAGATAAGACACGATGTTAGGAATTATAGATGTGTTTTTCCCCCACAATTGACGTCACTTGTAGCATATTTACTGATCAAGTCATAAAATCATAGTTCAGGGTATGTTTATGAGCACGGCGTTTAGTTGAGATTTAAGATATTTGAGAAATATAAACTACAACTTTGACTACTTTTTGAAATTTCCCCCTACATAAGAAAAAGGACATAGGAAAATAAAATGAAAAGTTGTCTTTGAATGGAATCGAACCATTATCTTTTCACTTAACAGCTGAATGCGTTGACAATTACATCACAAAGGCACTGATAACAACTGGTTGAATATATTGGGTTTCTTTTTTAAGGTTAAATTCATTTAATATTCAAGTTATTTCTTAATGATACACTTAAAAACAATAAATTAAATTAGCATTCAAAAAACAAACGATCACATTATTGTGTAAAAAAATCAAATGTTTTGAAAGTCACGAGTTAAAATTGTGGAGGGTGCGATAACTTGGAAGTGCATTGCAGAAGGGGAGTTAAATTTTTGAAGAAGTTTAATCTTAGAAGACTAGAGTAAAATTTGAAATGACTTAGAATTTAATTAGAATTTAGATGTGAACCTTTTAAAATGAAATAATAGTTTTTTTTTTGTATCGCCCTCTATCGGTGGGTAATGGAATTAAGAGATAATTAAAAGTTTTAACTTGGATTCGAACCCACAACAAAAATTATTTTACGGTTTGATAATTTAGGGTAGGTTTAACTAAGAAAACCATGATATTATAGTATTTAGAGATGTTTTAAGATATTCGATAAAGGAAATCATCTAAATTTTCAATTTAATTGAATGGTTTACTGCTTAAAGTACTACAAAATGAATAGAACCCGATACATAGTTTTTTTAAATTAATTATATTTTTCGAAAGGTTAAATTGACTTATTGATAAACTTAGGATTTATGTTTAAAGTGAATAAATTTGATATGTTAGGTTTACTTAATAACAGAGGGTTGAATAAGTTATTTTTTTTTTAATTAAAATTTCATAAAAATAAAGTTTACTAAAAGTTTTTAATGTTAAAAAAATTGTAAGTTACGTTAAAAAAGTTAACAAAAATATAGTTTAAAAAAATTAAAAGTTTACAAAAAAGCTTAAAATTCTTTAAATTAATTAAAATTAACTTTTTAATTTTAACTATTGAGAGACTATAATTTAATTGTTAATCCTTGTAACCAACTGGTGCATATCAAATATCTGCACATGTGCAGAAAAAACATACACTTTTACACTAACGTGAGTTCGATTTTAAATTATTTGCTAATTTTTATACAACTCGTTTACCTTTCAGAAACAAAATAGAATTAAATACTTACCGAAAAACACGTCCACTTCTTGTGCTTTCTTTCACTAGACTAACCTATCTCTCTTAACTTTGTTAGGGGGCGCTGCAATCGACGTAGAGGCGCTACCAGTCTTCCGGTTTGTGACGTCATTTCCGGTTTGAGATAAGAATAAACTTTAAATACAAACTACACTCGCTCGGTCATTCTTCCTCCACTCTTACTTGATAGCAGTTGTTAGTTTCTTATATTGACGTGTTGAATGACGTCATCACGTGTTTGTCTAAACTTGTCCAGTCTTGTTTCTGTGCTGCACGTCTGTTTTGCTAACTCATCTCTTACTCGTCTAGACTTGTTTCGTCTGCTTTGATGATTCATCTTTTGCTTTAACTGTTTGGCCTTGCTGGTGTCAACCACCTCATGTGTTTTGTCATAGCTTGAATATACTTTACACCAATCACTTACATATAAAAGTCTTGTCACAACTTACTTAAACTTTGATAAAAATATTAATTATTCATAAATTTTATCAAATTCTTATACATTTACTAAGTCACTTTCATTCAAAAATATGGTAAAGTCCGATTTTAAATCGAAGTCTAAGATAAATTCCACAAATTTGTAACATTTTAACACTAATAATAAATATCGTAAACACCCTGTACATACAAGTTTTGTAAACATAATATTACTTATAGCTAACTCGATCAGTCTCATGATAAATAATATAAGAAAAAGTTAGAATAGTTCACATATTTTTGTAATTAAAAAATGTATGCACAAACACACACACACAATATCTTACAAGGTTACAATACTCAACACACAGTTCACCATACTTAAAAAAACGATTCACGATAAATTTATAAATTTAAATTTAAATATTTGAAAAATACTGAAGTATTTTTATTTATAATTGTTCATTTATAAATAAAATATTTAAATTTAAATTTATAAATTTATCGTGAATCGTTTTTTTAAGTATGGTGAACTGTGTGTTGAGTATTGTAGTAATATAGTAATATATAATATATATAATATATATAATATAAAGTAATATAGATGATACAGCTAGAAGGAAGGTTTTTAAGAGCAGTATTGGAGATTTTATCGTATTCAGGAACCTTACGTTTTTAAAATTTATTGATGATATTGTGAATGACAATAGGCTGGATGACAGGAGAGAGATCCTCAGGGAGGTTTGCTAGGTACCTGCGAACAGATTCTCTGACATGGGGGATATGATCCTGGCTAGCGAAGGTGGGATTAGTAGAAAATTGATTAGATTAAGATTTGGCGAGGATTTCAGTTTTATCCTCTTCAGTATATGCAGTGCTATTGTTGGCCGAAAGAGGGGTGATGGGGGTATAGTTATTATTAATTTTATGCTTGAGAAGCCAAAGAGAATTGTCCTCACTAGCAATGTTTTTGAGAAAACTGTTCCAACCTTTTTTTGTTTCTCTTTAATGATGCAGTTTTTGATCCTGTTATTAAGTCTTTTGATAAGGGGTTTAAGGGTGGCGGTCTCTAGAATTTTGAAAAATACGCCGAAGACGATTGCATTGTTTGCAGAGATTATAGATATAGGGAGGAGGGATGAAGGTATTATTATTTTTAAAGTATTTAAAGGTAGAGAAATTTAGAGCATCAGTAATATGAGAGTTCAGAAGATCAACAGCAGTATCAATATTATTATTGTTATTTATAACAGGAAAATTTATATCAAGGTTATTAGGATAGTTGGTGAACTTGGTTCAGTCTATGGCCACGGAAGAGATAGGATTATTAAAGTCTATTTTGAAAGAAACAGGAAGATGGTCAGAGCTTAACTCATTAATTACAGCTGTAGTAATAGAATAAGGAAGATTTTTAGAAATGGCGCAGTCAGTAATAGAATTGTGGGTATTAAGCACTGTGGATATGTGTGTTGGTGTTGTTGGAGCATGATGGCTAAGGTTGTGGTGTTGAATTAAGTAGTATAGTGAGGTACCTTTATGTAAATTGCCGTGACAGTTCCAACGCCAGCTTCTGGCGTTGAAGTCACCGGCAAAGAAACAGTGTGAGTGTTGTGAGAATAAATGAGAAAGACCATTAACCGGGAATTTACCATTAGGATAAATGTAGATGGAAGCTAAATTAATATTGTTAAGTGGTAGTTGTAGGACAATACTGGTAAAGTCAATACCTGTTATATTAAAGTCTTGAAACTTATTTCATTTACTAAAAATAAATATTTAAAAAGTTTTCTGGCATAAAAAGATTATAATGACTGTGATTCTATATGAATATTATAGCATATATGTTTAGCATAGGTGCCAAAGATAACGGATTTTTTGTTACAATTATTTTAGAATAGCAATATTTGCTTTATTATATAAGGTCAAGATTACTATCCGTAAATAGTGGTATTAAAAATCTGTAAATGTTGGCACCCATAATTTCTGAAATATACCTAATAAAAATCGGTTGTTAATTGGTTAATCAAAGTTGCTCTATTTGTGTTAAATACCAGACTTCTGTTAAAATTCTGCTTTTTAAGGTTGTACATATTTGCAAGGACCATCCTACAAAGCATTTTTTTTTTTTTTTTTTTTTTTTTAGAAATGTTTTCGAATGAAAATGTATTTATATTATTGGAATTGTATGTATGTGTCTTTATTTACTGAAAATGAATTCGTGTGTAATTTTTCTTGGATAAAATATTCTTATCGGAAAAATTAAGATTTTATCTTTAAATATTTCGACTTTATTAAGCTCATAATTTCATTTTTATATTACTAAGGGGCTCTGCCCCCTAGGAGCTACGCTCGCCAACCCCATTTCTGACACCGCAAACTTTAAAAACACTTTGATTTGATCAACTCTAAAACGATTACGGAAGATTGAATTATAATTAAACGACCAGTGACTATCTGCTATAATCGGGTTTCCATTCATTTTCCTTTGACTAAGCGATTTTAAGGTCGAATCAACTGCTGTCGAAACAGTTGACAACTGTTTTCGTGATAGATAAAATAAGATTAAATAAACATTTGAAAATCAACTTGTGCAAAATGGTTAAGTAAGCAATGTCGTTGCATCGGGAAATTTTATAACAATGCTATAGAAAATTGGGTACTTCTTCATTATCCCGTCTACTACTTCTGTAAAAGAAAAGAACTGTCGCCAAAATATAGGATTTAAAGCCAAAAGTGCATATCTGTGGCGTCGCATTCAATTGACATCAGATGCGTTACGCGTGTTAGTTATGTCATCGAGTGATCTTTAATTCAATGTTTATCTGTATTTTTAATTATAGTTCACCGTAATTATTAAACGTAAAAATATAGTTTTTAATTGAAGGGAAATATTATTAATTACGCTGTTTTAAAATATGCAACAATAGGTAAAATATTTTGCGAAATAAATTAATCTTACCCTACTTAATGCTTTGAAAATGCGTAATAATTTAATTATTTCACTTTTTAATATTCACGCGCAGGTATATTTTTTTATTACGTGATTTTCTACATTTACTACTTTTAACACGTGATCATTTAATTATTATTTTAAAGCTTTATTTCTGTTTTTAATACTCACGTGTCAATACATTATTTGAAAGGGAATATTATTATGTGCGCTATTTTACAAATTGGCAACAATTCAAATAATGGATATTATGAAATCTGAAATAAATCTTCATCAAAATAATGAAGATTTTAAATAAAAAATTGAAATATAACCTCAAAAAATTACTCAGATTAAAAAAATAATTGCAGTCTGCGCACCACAAGCTTGTCAACTATAACCTTATAAACTATGGTTAAATTCCTGTGCATAGTTTTCGTTTCTATAAAACTTTTTTAGGACAACTATTTTGATAAAGTTTAATATTAAATATCTCTTGAAATAATTCTTCGATTTAAAAACTGTCTGATTCAGCGCGTTTTATCGAACATTTCTTTATAAAACTACCAATTTTTTAATTTTTATATGCAATAGTTTTCTGGATATTAGTCCAGAAAGATTTCAAGGCACAAAATCTACATTGACAGTGTCTGCGGCGGCGCGGCGGTGGTTACTTTTTTTTCATATAGAGAGAAATCCATATATTACAAGATATTTGCTAATTCATAAACTTGGAAGTTCGTACTAGCAGTCAAAATACTCTAAATTATCAGAAAAGGGCGGAGCTTCAAGTATTTCAAAACCAAATTTCATTAATTTGGTTTATCATATATATATAATATATTATATATCAAATTTGGTATATAATATATAATAATTTCATTAAATTGCCGATGAACAGCGGGATAAGAAAATTGGATTGTGAATTCGTTTCGAATACATTCAACTGGAATTTTATAGTCATGGAGCACATCAAATTAAAGATCAATAAAAATTGCATAAAATGACATAAATGTCAGCTATCGATGTCAAAGCAATTTTAAAGACGTGAATAATTTTATGCAATTTTCATGTTTTTCAAATTAAATATCTCATTCAAAAAATGTTTTCCTTTGGGATTTTTTGTTAATTACAATTATCAGTTTTTGGATTTTCAAGGATCAGTCCATTGGTTGATTTCACACGGAATGACCTTGATCTAGACATATCGATGCCATATTATTACCGATAGTCAAAAATACGTATTTTATTTTCATAAAGTATTAAAATGTAAATACGTGCATATATAAGCATAATATACAAATAAATACATAAATACTATTACGCATACACTACTTGCCAAATATCAGCCAAACTATTAAACTAAACATACATTGATAAATATCGCCAAAATTAATCCTTAAGTCTGTTCGTCAGTGAACTTCCCGATTCCCCTCGTTTATGTTAAACCTGTGGGCGTAAGATGTATTCGTATATTATGCGGTCCTCTGAAAAAAAAAAAAAAAAAAAAAACCCACACTGAAATGTTTCCTAAAAAAAAAAAAAAAAGAAAAGAAAAAAAGAAACACCCTAGTACTACACCAAATATTTTACTAAAGTCAATTGTTTTGTTTTGTTCTGTTTTTATGCCCAATTTAGAATAATAAAAATAGTTAAAAATACCTAAGGAGTACTTATTTAGTTTTAAAATAATTTAAATTAACAATTGCAGAATTCTGGAAAACACAAGCTTCATTTTTACAGATTTTCTTTTTATAATACAATTTTAGAATGATCTGCATAATTTTTTTTTATGTTAAACCATTTATTTATTACATATAAATGGTTTAACATAAAAAAAAAAAAAAAAGAAAAAAGAAAAAAAAAACTTCATTTTCAGCTGATTATGTAAAGTGTTGGTTGTTTTCAGGTAACTTGGGTCATTTTTTTTTGGAAAAGTGGGTTTTATTCAAATTCTCGCATAATTGGCGGCTGCCATTTTGTAATAAAGTTTTAAAACGAAAAATGCTCAGCATTAAAATCTTAGTCAGAACAAGCTGTAATTATTTAGCCATGTTCATTTTTTATAAATTCTTTGTTAGACTTTATATAGAGAAAATTTCAAAAAATGGGATTTTTCACAGGACAGCACAATATTTAAAATATCTTCTCGGGAAATTACCATTTTTAACTTGTGGTTTCTGTGTACAATTCTTAAAGGATGTCTTTTTTTTTTTTTTTTTTTATGTAGTTGTCCAAATTTTTCTTTAAATCTTACTCAGTTTCGCTAAGATTTTACCACATAAAATTATAAATTAATTAAGCTCATACTTTAGAAGTATTTTAACATCTAAGAAAATAAGAGACATCTTTTAAGAACAGTTGCACAGAATACAGAAGTCAGGGCTGCCACTGGACACTACTTTCTCAAAACAAATTTTTTTCACATGCACTTTGACAACATGTGCAGAAGAAATTTACTACAAAATTATTATTATTATTTTTTTTTAATACGGGTTCAATTGAATATAAAAATAGTCGCCAGTGGCAGCACTGAAAAGTTGAGTTTCCCGATGATGAGGACATATTTCAAATATACGAATACGAATGCATACTAGATTTAATACACGGAGAAAGGTTTAATATTCGACCATCAGGAGAAGGCGGCTGTGGCGTATGAGCCACGTGCGGTCAGAAAAGTTTATTTCAGCAATTTAGCGGACGGAGGAATGTGAAGTGAATTTTTCGAAAAATAACTTTGATTTAGGATTTCCTTATTTGGTTAGTTATCGCCTTTTGATGTAGAATGGAAATAAAATTAAAGTGTATATTCGTTATGCTTACAAGATTTTATAAATAATTAAATATTTGCCTAAATAATTAAATATTGCTAAATAATTAAATATTTGCCTATACGGTACCAATATATTCTTAATTTCATTTATACATTTTTCCGAAGGATACTTCCGATTAGATTGACTAAGTATACAGTAAGAAAAATAATAAAATTTTTCTTTTCTTCTTTCTTTCTTTATTTTCTGTCATATTTTTAAAAATATTATTACTTTGTTAATATAAAGTTTTTAAAATTTCTCTAAAAAAAATGTTAAAATATTATTTATAATAACGTAGAATTGGGACTGAAAAAATATTACTTCTACTGAACTGGCAAAATCGTTCATTGTAACGTGCTTTAAAGGGCACTGTAATTTTTATATGCAAAATTAGCATTTTTTTTTTCATTTTATGTTCATTTATAATTATGAAATGTAATATTAAATGATCAAAATATTGAATATCTTGTTGCTTAGGAAATATTTATAGTAATTCGGCGCAAAAATTTTTTTTTCAATGTTTCTATCACTAAAACAGTTTTCTATAAATTTTGTTAATGTATTATTTTATCATAACTTATTAAACTAGATTACATTTACATCTATAATTGTATCTAGATATAAAAATCCAATATCAAATATTCTTTTCAAAATCAGTTATAAACAATATAATATTTTTTTCATTATTATTTATTAACATTAGAGAGAGAAATCCAGAATTTTACTAACAGCCTTAACAACATAAGCTTAATTGAGGGAATGACTAATAAGTCTTGTTATTGCATTTCGAATAATAAACATCTCACTATTTGAATAACGAGATGTATTAGAATTAGTTATCGGAATCAGATTTCAACAAGTTCAAAAAACATGTTTCATTTACTAAACAGAATTATATAAATAGTTTTCTGGCATGATATGATTTTAATGACTGTTATTCCATACGAGACAGCGGTGACGATGTTCCTCCTACTTTATATAGCTAAATTTTCTGCACTGATGCTTTTAATCTGAACCAATACATATCACAATGACGATGGGCAGAGTTTAAATATAAAAAACAGTTAAGGCGGATTAGAGATGTTACAAAAACATATTAATAGATTTCTGGCGTATAATCCGTGAATTAATACTGATAGCTTGATAATTTGGGAAATGTATTGTTCACTAAAGAATTATTTCTGAAAAAAACAAAATCAGCAAATTATGTTAAAAGGCATGGATATGCTTTAAACAATATTACACATTCATATCCGACATCCCTCTTTAATATTCTCAGATAGTCCTTGACTGCTGTAAACCTCTTTTTAAATTTTTTGCGATAAGAATCGAACTTATAATGATAATAATAATAATAATAATCCTTGAATAAGGGGGAAAAACTGGAATAATACCAATTTGCTTAATTTGCTATTGTTTTGACTAATACTTATAAGCTATAGAACACAGTTTCTTTATAGGATCAGGATGTTAATTTTTTTAGCAAATCTTTTCATCTTACATTCTTGTGCTTTACATACATTATACATATTTCTATACTTCATTACGAGTATAATTATAACGAATTCTCATGCACCTAATACGGGGTTTTCTAGCAAAAGGAAATCAGATGGATGATTTATTTGGTGTTACTTGAAAATACTCAAGGAAGAGAGAATAACCATATCTAACGTCCGCCCCGCTTCCTCCTCTTTATCCAAATGAAGGACCTTATGAGGGGGAGTTTCCCTTTAAAAAAGTTTCTAGTGATTCCAATTGAGATGCTGAAATCTGCAAATGATATTTCTATTCTACTACTAAGAGACTGGATGACAAAATAAGACATGCATAAGCTGGAGCAGAGCAATTAACATTTGTGGGTCCAGGTGGTGATCATTTATTAGCCATACTTCATTCGGAGAAACGAAAGGGAGGTGTGAGATTACTATTTCGGAAACTTCTCCGCCTCCTCCTCAGTTAACCAAAGAGTTTCTAGAAGACAATTTCTCCCATCCTTTTACTTTCTACTTCCATGTTCATTCATCACTTACCTTCCTGTCATGTTCATTCTCGGAAAAACACAGAAGACTAAAAAAAATTCCCCTAGATTTCGGAAAAGTATTGTCCATCTTCTAAAAATTCCCTAGAAATATGAAAGGATTCCGTAAATCTCTAAATTGACCTGAATTTCCCTAGATCTAGGGATTTCCCCCTAGGTCTGCTGACTTTGCCCTTTGCAATCCGTTTTCTTATTGCAGTTCAAATTGCATACTAGGTTTAACATTAGCGAAGGCAATCGGGAAACTCACTGACTTAGGCAGGCCGCACACTGACAAGACAGAGCGACATGTAGCGCAAGACACGAGACAAATTCTGATATTCAAACCGTTTTGTCTTTGTTAAAAGGGTGAAAATGTCTCATGACTTACGACGCTACATGTCGCTCTGTCTCGTCAGTGTGCGGCCTGCCTTACAGCCTGAAGATCAGCTTAATTGACCCAGAGCACCGCCCTGATCGTGACCAGGCTTGTTATTTACATAATAAACATCTCACAAAGAGATGTACTGGAATCAAGTTTCATGTAATCATATGACAAGGCTTTGCCGAACAGTTGATGTCGGTTAAGGGGCTTCCGAGTTGCGATCAACTTTACGCCCAGTCTATATGTGAGTAACCTGTCTTGTAAATATTGAGCCGTTGGGAAAAGTAAAATGTAGTATTAACTACACAAGAAAGAACAATTAAAAAAAGAAGAAAAATTAAACAATGGGAATAAAAAGTAAAGCTATAGAGATTACGGAAAGAGTCTAATAAATGGAAAAAAGTAAAATGGTATAGCTGTAGTTAAAATTAACTACTGAAAAAAGTTGAAAAAGTGTAAAATAGGGTTCGGAACATGTTCAAAAACAGTACATAAATACCAGGTGGAAAAGGCAGGCAAAGCTAAGCTTTAACTAAAATAGCACTTAAAAAGAACAAACATATTTATTATTTACAAATTTTTTTATTTTAATAACTTGTTTCAATTACTGTAAAACATAATTTTAAAACTTTTCTGGCGTAAGAAGATTTTAATGACTGTTATTCTATATGAGTATTATAGCATATACATGTTTGGCATAGAATTGAGGATTTTGGTTAGAATTACTTCAGAATAGTAAACTTAGCTTCAATAAATAAAGCCAAGATTACTATCCATAAGGAGTGGTATTAAAAATCCGAAATTCTTGGCACCCATAATTTCATGTAATATACGTAATAGAAAAAGGTCTATTGTTAATCATTTACCCGAAGGTGCTCTATTTTTGCTATCAGGTTGCTGTTAATATCAATGTTGTTCTTTAAGATGGTATACATATTTGCAAGGACGATCCTACAAAGCATTTTTTCAATTTTTTATATAGAAAATTATGTTTTCAAATGAAAATGTATTTATATTATTGGAAATGAATGTATGTGTCTTTACTTACTGAAAATGAATGCATGTGTAATTTGTCTTGGCTAAAACATTCTTATCGGAAAAATTAAGATTTTATATATTTCGACTTTTTAAGCTCATGTTTTTTTTTTAATTATTATTATTAAATCCATATATTCCAAGATATTTGGTAATTCATAAACTTGGAAGTTCGTCCTAGTAGCCAAACTACTCTCAATTATCATAAAAGGTCAGGGCTTTTAGTGTTTCCAAACCAAATTTCATATTAAATTGCCGATGAACAGTGTGTTAAGAAAATTGGATTGTGAATTCCTTTCGCGTATATTCACTTTGAATTTTATAGTCATGCAGCACATCAAATTAAAGGTTAATAAAAATTGCATAAAATGACATAAACGTCAGCTATCGATGTCAAAGAAATTTGAAAGACATGAACAAATTTATACAATTTTCATGTTTTTCAAATTAAATATCTCAAAATCAATTGATTGAAAAGAAATTTCCTTTAGAATTTTATGTCATTTACAATAATCAGTTTTTGAATTTTCTAGGATCAGGCCGTTCGTTGATTTAATATGGAATGACCTTAATCCAGACAAAGCAATGTAATATTATTACAGATAATCAAAATTACGTATTTTGTTTTCATAAAGTATTAAAAATATAAATATCTGCATACGTTGTAGCATAATATAAAAAAAATGCTTAAACACTATTTACGCCTACACTACTTGCCAAAATGCACCCAAGCTACTAAACTAAGCATACCTTGATAAATATTGCCAAAATTATTCTTTCAGACGAAATTGTTCTTCAGTGAACTTCACAATTCCCCTCGTTTATGTTAAACCTATGGGCGCAGGATGCATTCGTATATTTAAAATAGCTTCTCAGGAAATTACTATTTTTAACTTCTGGTTTCTGTGTAAAATTCTTAAGTATGTTAAGAATGTTAAGTATGTTAAGAATTGTGTTTAAAAGTATGTATTTTTTTTTTATCATTTAGTTGTCCAATTTTTTCTAAAATATATACTAAATTTTATCTGAGAAGGCATCCTTTAAGAAGAGTTATACAGAATACAGAAGTTGAAAATAGTAATTTCCTGAGGACATATTTGGAATATACGAATACGAATGCATACTAGGTTTAACATTAGCGAGGGAAATCGGGAAATTCACTGACTTACAGCCTTGAGCCTTAATATAAGCTGAATTGAGGCAGTGACAGCGAACCTCTATACAGCGTTCTCGGATGGATTTTAGTTTTTTCCCTAGACTGTCAAACTAAAATTCCTTAGATTCTAAAGTTACATGACTTGAGAAGAATACGGTATTTTAATTGGCTGGCACTGTTTTATATGACAATAAACATGTAAAAACAAAATGACAGATGGCAGCAACAATACTGATTTTGTTCACATAAATGTTTAACAAATTTATTGTTAAAAATACATAAACAGAAAAAAAAGGCAAGGTTATAGAGAGAAACTCGAAATAAAGTGCCTAAATCCATTCCCTTTTTCATTTTTTAGTATTTTTATATATATCTGTAAATATTTACGTGGATACCAACTGCACAACTTGAAGCTAAATAAAAAATATATGACATCATCAATCAACCATAAGAAATATTTAACACACAGAAATATGTGTAAAAAAAAATTGCTTTCGCAGTAGGGGTATGTTTTTTAACTTTTTAAGAATATATATTATATTTTTTACACAATTTTTCCTCTGAAAGAAATTGTAAAAAAAAACTACCAAATTATAATTATTTCGTTCCCTTAAAACATATTTTAAATTTATGAAATACGGTGCAATGATTTTTAAGAAAAGAAGATTTTAGAAAAATTAAAAATGAAGTATTTTTCTCAAATAATATTAATACAATTTACGTCTGTATTCAAATCGTACCACGGAAACGATGTTCCTCCTACTTTATATAGCTAGATTTTCTGCACTGATGCTTTTATTCTGAACCAATACATATCAAAATAACGATGGGCGGAGTTTAAATATAAAAAACAGTTAAGGCGGAGTAGAGATGTAACAGGTTTTTGGCTTATAATCCGTAAATTAATAACGATAACTTGATATTTTGGAAATTTATTGTTCATTAAAGAATATTTTCTGATAAAACAAAATCAGCAAATTATGTTAAAGGGCATGGATATGCTTTAAAACACATTTTACACATCCTTATCCGACACCCCCTTTAATATTCTTAGATAGTCCTTAACTGCTGTAAACCTCTTTTTAAATTATTTGCGATAAGAATCTAACTTATAATAATAATAATAATAATTCTTGAATAAGGGAAAAAAACTGGAATAATACCAATTTGCTTAATTTGCTATTGTTATGAATAATACTTAACCCCTTAATCGTCGTGCCCGAGACATTCACGGGCAGCGTAGGTTACGCCTGTTTTATTCAGATTGTTTGATTCCCACCAGTTTCTTAAAATAGTGTTATTGGCTTTATTCTTGCATTATTTTATCTGTCTATTAAATAAGAAGAACATTTCTACTTAAAAAACTGGTGGTAATCAAGCAATATGAATTTTTAAAAAGTAGCCTACACATAAAGGGCGCGACGATTAAGGGTTAAAAGCTATGGAATAAAATTTCTTTATAGAATCAGGATGTTAATTTTTTTAGCAGGATAGGATGTTTATTTTTTTCTTACATTCTTGTGTTTTACATACATTATACATAATACTATACTTCATTACGGGTGTAATTATAATGAATTCTCATGCACCTAATACGGGGTTTTCTAACAAAAGGAACTCAGATGGATGATTTATTTGGTTTTACTTGAAAATACTCAAGGAAGAAAGAAAAACCAGATCTAACGTCCGCCCCGCTTCCTCCAGTTTCGCCAAATGAAGGACCTTATGAGGGGGAGTTTCACTGTAAAAAGTTTCTAGTGATTCCAATTGAGATGCTGAAATCTGCAAATGGTTTTTCTATTCTCATTATAAGGCGCTGGATGACAAAATAAGAAGGGCCCTTAGCTGGAGCAGAGCACACCTCACCCTCCGTTAGGCAAAGAGTTGCTTGAAGACCATTTCTCCCATCCTTTTATTTTCTTCTTCCGTGTTCATTCATCGCATACGTCACATTTATCACTTATCTTCCTGTCAAGTTCATTCTCGGAAAAACACAGAAGACTAACAAAATTTCCCCTGGATGTTGTCCCTATTGTCCATCTTCTGAAAATTCCCTAGAAATATGAAAGGATTCTCTAAATAGAATTGAATTTCCTTAGTAGTACAGTAGAAATAGTGTTAGAGGTGGAACTAATTGCAACAAAAATGATTTTTGTTGTAAATGGTAGGTAATAGACTCCTAATGAACATACTAAAAATATACATTCGTACTGTTGCGCAAAATGTAGTTTTTGGGGGCCATCTTGAAAAAAATATGAACAATTTTAAAAAAGCTTAAAAAATGTTGTAGGGTATCAAATTACAGGAAATTGCATGCTGAAAAAGAGTATGATATTGGTTTTTAAAAGTAAAATGTTTATAAAGATGAAGAATACGTTTTTTGGCAGCAATCTTGAAAAAAATATGAAAATTTTTAAAAATCTTAAAACTTCATGTAGAGTATCAAATTACAGGAAATTACATGCTGAAAAAGAGTATGATATTGGTTTTTAAAAGTAAAAATGTTTTTAAAGACTATTATACTTGCTGTAGCCGTACAGATTCACAGAGATTTTGGGTCTCGTTTCGTAATCGATGAACTTTGTAGCCTTGGATTCAGTGTGTCTTATGATGAAATACAGAAATATGTACACTCTTCTGTAAGGGATGAAAGTAACCAAAACATCGTACCATCAGGTCGCTTCCCTCAATGGGTCGCCGACAACGTCGACCATAATATAGCAACAATAGATGGCCATAACACCTTTCATGGGATGGGAGTTAAAATGTGCGCATCAGGAGCACATTTTAACAACTCTTTATTGCTCACAGACACAATAAAACGACTCAAATCTCGCCCTCTAGCACATGATATTATAAAACCAGAACGAAAAATCCTGCGTCAAGCATAGATTATGTAACACTTTCCAACTCTTCCAAAATAACTTTGTGCAAATTTTTAGCGTAAGGTGTAAGATGATATCGAACTAAACAATTTTGAAAACGCATGACATAGTTAAAAATCCAATTTCAGGAATTTCCAACATAAATTTCCATCATATACAATATTCGGAAAAATATCCGAATACTCTTATTCAGCCCTTTATATGATCTATAGATTTGTATATATACTACATAGGATGCTAAATTTTAGTTTAGTTAGGAAACGCGTAGCACAGTTAAAAATTCTCCTTCTGGAGTTTCTGTCAATAAACGGAAATGTGTTCGCGAACTTTTGTGCTGCCCTGTATAAGATCTACAGAATTTATACACTCCAAGTAATAGACAAAAAGTGAGTTAAATTTAAAATCGCGTTCAGCAACTTAAAACGCACTTCCAGGAATTATTGTTAACAGACAGTAGAGAATTCTTTTGTGTGTCCCTGTAAATGAACGATGACTGCTATACACACAATATTCTGTAGTAAGCCTCTTGTAATGCACCTTAGTGATATATATAAACGTTTAAAACGATATATACGTTTAAAATAGTGAAACATTATTTAATTAAACCGCAAACGATTTTTCTCCATAGCCGTAATGTAACGGAATTCTTTTGACTGTCCCTGTAAAGTAACTATAAGTGCTATGCATACCCTATTCCATATTAAGCTTCTTGTAATGCACCTTAGTGATATATATCAATTACAATGTTTTGAAACTGCGTGACATCATTAAAAGAAACCGCAAATGATTTTTCCCCATAGACCGTAATGTAACGGAAGTCTTTTGAGTGTACCTGTAAAAAAACTATAAGTGCTACACACTTCAGTTGAAATAGGGAACATGCTATAGATAACGGCAATAACATATAAAAATTGCAGGGCAATCCGAGCATATTTACGGGAGTTAGAGCACGGACAGACGGCAGACGGCCAGACGGCCATACGGCAGACAAACCGAAGTCATAAACACTTTTCAACTAGGTTGGAAAGTGTTATAAAGCAAAAATTCCCCTCCACTATACATTCAATTTCCCAACTCAACAGCCATCAATAAAATAAAAATTTGAAATTTTATTCTAAGAACCAATTCAAATTAATCTCTTAGATGTTCTTAGGAGTACCAGTAGGTTATTTAAAACTAGTCAACCAGGATGGTTAGGATACATGCAAACTGCTTTAGAAGGTGAACACAGTGGTGCAACAGTAATTCATTTTCTACTAATGATTGATCTAAATCCAACTTCTTACAGCTGTGTATACACCACACTTATGTTCAAAAGTAATTGAACAAAAAGGCTAAATGTGAAAACTGTTATTGTAACCTTTGATCAGTGCTTGTGGATAAAGGCAATGGAAGTTAAATGCGCTGATCACAAGGGAGAGTTTGATAATGTGGTAACACGGCTTGGTGGGTTTCATACACTGATGTCCTTTCTTGGGACTATTGGAGACTGGTGGCGGGATCGGGCATAGGAGAAACTTTGTAGACAGTTTATGCTGATAATTCAGTACCACATATGTTAAAAGGTAAAGCATATTCACGTGCTCTTCGAGGGCATTTTCTAATTTCTTCAGCTCTTACTGCTTTAATTGTAGCTGATGTATTAAAGTGCAATCTACCAGTTAAAGTTACTGCAGATTCAGATTTGAGCGAGATTGTATTAGAAAGGGAATGCACTACCGGTGATGCAGTGGAAGTAGATACAAATGATGATTTTAGTCTTAAAAAAATTATTCACATTTTCAAAAATGTGCTCAAAGGTGATATCAAAGCAGAGGAAGTTATTTCGAATCCTGATCTTCATAAACTTTCCACACTGATAGGTGAAAGGAAAAACCGTCTCAAACCAAAAAGCCGTACTGCTAAACTTTGGCTGTTGTATCTGAACATGGTGGATATTGTAAAAACATTTATTTCGTCTGAGCGATCAGGAATATTTGAAATGCACTTACAGGCGGTTGATCATATGCTCTCCTTTTTTGCGAGTTCAGGTCATAACAATTATGCTAAATGCGCAAGAATATACCTTCAACAAATGCGGGAACTAAAATCAACGAATCCAGAACTCTATAAAATGTTGAATGAAGGCCACTTTACTGTACGAAGAAAGGACAGGAAGTGGTCTGGTGTTTGGACCGATATTCACATTGAGAAAACGCTCATGAAATGCACTAAAAGTCATTCTGGTATAACTCATGGAGGAGGAATGACTGAAAATCAACGCGCAACTTGGATTTTGAGCCATTCTAGATGTAGTGAAGTTGCATGTGCAATGAATTTGCTGATCAATGTTTCACATATTGGTAGTGGACAACAACATACTTATTTAACTGATGCAAGGATGGCCAGAGATTTCGAAGATATGAAAAAGATAATGCAATTTTTATAGACCACAATCCATTTACTGCTACATCAACTGATTTATGGAATATTTTTAACGAAATTACGGATAGTAAAACAAAGTAACTGTAGAAAATGCTGACATCATGGGAAACAACATTCAAGATAAACTTAACGGCAAACATTTTAAAGATGAAACTTTATTGAAATCAGACCAAGCAGTAGCTATGAAAGTTTTGAAGAAAGGAATTGTTATTGCAGGTGAGACTCACCATGTAGTTTCGCGTCTTTTAACACAGAGAATGATTGCTTGTATCTCCTTTAATAATAGCTCCCAAAATGCAAAGGAGTTTTTCAATTACAAGTTATCTCTACCAACTTCATTATTTGACTATAATACCCAGCAAATGAGAAGAAACGGATAAATAATCATTGGCACACACGTTAGATAGCATGAATGTCAATAAAATACAATGGTCTCTTTCCCAGCAAATTACTTACTATCTTCTGGATGGTGGTGCATTAATTTACCAGTTACCATGGTCCGCTTCTGCAGTATTTGGCGATGTCATAAGACAATACGAATCGTATGTCAACAGAAGGTATGGAAAAGTGACAATAGTTTTTGATGGGCATGAAAAACCAAATATAATAGATATGGAGCATAGATTACGCATGAATCAGTCATCTGTTTTAGTAGTCTTTGATGAAAATTCGTCCGTAATCATCAAGAAAAACAAATTTCTTTCTAACTCTGTAAACAAACAACGCTTTATTAATATGCTTGGGAGTTATTTGCAAGAAAGAGTTCATTCCGTCATTCATGCAGAAGGTGATGCAGATACAGTAATCGTCATAGAAGCTTTAAACATAGCTCAGGAAAAACATGTCACTATAGTAGCTGATGATACTGATATTTTAATACTACTACTATATCATTTTTCTAAGAACATTTTCATGCAATCACAATGCCACATAATGTGATAATGTTCGTGACATCCAAGCCCTGCAAAGATCTATTGAAGTGGAGGCTTATAAAACTTTACTTTTTGTTCACGCATTAACAGGGTGTGACACCACCAGTGCGTTATTTGGTAAAAGTAAATCTTGTGCTTTCAAAAAAATCATACAATCCAAAATCTTATGCGAATGTGCTTCACTTTATGGATCATCCGAAGATGTTACTGTGGAAGAATTGATCGAAAATGGCTGTAAAGTTCTTGTGTCGTTATATGGAGGTAACATTGATACAAGTTACCTAAACGTGCTTCGTTATGAACAATACATAAGGAAAATAGCTTCAGCTAGAAAAGAATTTGACGTAGCCCGTTTGCCTCCAACACAAAATGCATCAATATACCATCTACTTCGAGTGCATTTGCAGTGTTTTATATGGAAAAAGCTTAATATCCTAACCCCTGATCCTACACTATGGGGTCGGCAGTTGGTTGATGGAGAATTTCAGCCATTATTAACAGACTTGAACCCAGCACCAGACAAACTCTTAAATATGATTAAATGTGCCTCCCAAACTACAGTTAAAGAACCATGTAACACCACTAAATGTACATGTAGCCGATATGGACTCCCATGTTCTGTAGTTTGTAAAAGCTGTTGTGGAAAGGACTGTGCAAACACAGGAGACAAATTTAATTTAAATGAAGATGAAGGGGACATTTGATTTCGACCCCTTTTATTGTGTACCGATTTAAAATTTTTGAATTTGTTTAATAAAAAGATGTTTTTCAACATCACAAAAGCTTTTAGTTTTCCGGCCACCAATTTGTTGTTGACTTTTACTTTTAAAAACCAATATTATATTTTTCAATCGAAATTTCCTATCATTTGATACCCCGTATGATTGTATACGATTTTTCTTAACATTTTGTGTTTTTTCAAGATGGCCGCCAAAAAACGTATTATTCATCTTTATAAACCTTTTACTTTTAAAAACCAATATCATACTCTTTTTCAGCATGCAATTTCCTGTAATTTGATACCCTACATCATTTTCTAAGATTTTTTAATTTTTTTAAAATTTTTCATATTTTTTTCAAGATGGCCGCCAAAACTATATTTTTAGTATGTTCATTAGAAGCATGTTAACAACCATTTAAAACAAGGATTACTTTTGTTGCAATTAGTTCCACCTCAAGGTGTTTTTTCACTTATTTCTACTCCACTATTACACCACTTTGAAGCAAGATATTTTTTTCTCTCTGTTCCTGACTTATATAGAATGTGATGTGACGAGATAAAGTTTTGCTAAACTTCTTTCTAACCAAATGCACCAGTGATGTACCAAATATTTTCTACAGTATTATTTTCCTTTCATAGCCTCTGTCCTATTTATTGTTTTTCGTTTTAACCCTCACCACCTAACAAGTATACACATCTTTAGAGTTGCTGTATTTTCTCATTTCCCCTGATGATGGCTAAGGTTTATCTGAAACGCCCGGGCCATTTGAAATGTTTTGACACCTGTGTTTTTAAAATCTTGATAGTTTTAACGTTTTAAAACTTTTATATTTTATTTTCACCATTTTTTTTATTTTTTTTAAAAAAATTATTATTATAACTTAAAAAAAAAAAAACTCTTTAAAGAAATTCTTTAAGATTGAACGTTACTGCCACGTTTACCGTACATAATCAATCATCTGTATTACTGCCCTTTCCCTGAAAGTGTTGCTTCCCCCATCTCTCTCTGCAACATGCACAGTTCATTACCGTTAAAAAATTTTTTATGAGAAATAATCTGACTTTTTTGTGCTTTCTGGTAACAATAAATAAATAATCATTTTAATTACTCTAGAAACAATGGGAAGGGTATGTGAGAGAAAAACATTATATATGTATATATATCACTACATAGTATAAAACAAAGTCGCTTTTTCTGTCCCTATATCCCTATGTACGCTTAAATCTTTAAAACTACGCAACGGATTTTGATTCGTTTTTTTTTAATAGATAGAGTGATTCAAGAGGAAGGTTTATATGTATAATAACCATATGTTTTGCTTTGTAATTTCAGATAAATCACTACATAGTATAAAACAAAGTCGCTTTTTCTGTCCCTATATCCCTATGTACGCTTAAATCTTTAAAACTACGCAACGGATTTTGATGCGGTTTTTTTTAATAGATAGAGTGATTCAAGAGGAAGGTTTATATGTATAATAACCATATGTTTTGCTTTGTAATTTCAGATAAATCACTACATAGTATAAAACAAAGTCGCTTTTTCTGTCCCTATATCCCTATGTACGCTTCAATCTTTAAAACTACGCAACGGAATTTGATGCGGTTTTTTTTAATAGATAGAGTGATTCAAGAGGAAGGTTTATATGTATATCCATTAAATAGTGGAGAAATACTGTTATTTTTGAGGTTTTTAATGTGATGTCGTAAATAATTTCATTTTTTCCGCTTATACATTGCAAACGCAGGCTGAACCCTACAAGATTTATCAAAATAATGTACTAATTATTGTACACATTAAAAAGGTCTACAGAAAACACAAAGAGATGAAGGTCTTCAAGGTTAACCCGAAGCAAAGCGAGGGAGGGCCGCTAGTTTATATATAACCCGGTTTATTTCAGTTGGGTCACCTTTCACCATTTTTTTAACACAGTTTTATGAAACTACAGGACACAGTTTATAATTTTATTATTATTATTATTATTATTATTAAGATGAAACATTTTAGGGCATGTCCCATCGCCTTCCATATACAAAAATAAATAAATAAACTTACAAATATGCAACTCCCTACACGTACCTCTAACTAATAGAATTGAGTTTCAATATTTTTTTCTGTTGCAAAAGTCCCTTTATCTATTTAAAAACTGTTGTTTACGATAGCTTGGCCTTTATTAAAAATATTTATAATAAAAATATATTAATACAATAAATTATTTACGAATTCTAACATACTACTCAATGAAGTTCTGTTAGAATGGGATATGGGTAGGAACCTGAAAGAGAGAAGCGTCATGAGTTCAAATGCGCATGCTCTGTGGATGGAAAATGGCGGCTGGATGAAAATCTCATCCAAACTATAGCAAAATTGATTTTCCACGCTTGGCGCGTACTCGTGCTTTGGCTATTTTTTAAATTATTATTTTAATGTGCATTCTTTAGGAACGAAACATATTAAACAAAACAAATTTTCTTCTTTTTTATAAAGAATCTGTTGTAAATAATGGATAATTTTCTATTTTGTAAAATTTTCTATTTTTTTATGTCAAAAGTGTATATATATATATATATACAGGGTGTTCCGTTAAAGGGGTCCAATATTAATAGGGGTAATAGAGGAGATCACACGAAGCATAAATCAGTATATAATGCCTGGCCGGATCTCAATAATTTTCAAGTTACAGCAAATAGAATGAAAACTCGGAAATTTGTAAAAAAAAACCTCATTGCTAAACTATCGATAATGCTACATAAAAACGAAGCACATATTTAGAAAGAACAGAAAAAATCCTACGAAATGACATAAGTTGTTTTAGAATATTGAGAATTAATGGCGAGTTACAAGCTCTGAAACAGTGAAAAAATACAAAATCAAATATTTAGCAAAATAGTTAATCGTTAATTCCAAAAATGCAACTCTACCTACATCAAGGAAAATGTTATAAAATTTGGTCCATTCCGAAAGCTTTCGAAGAAGCTGACAATAAACCATATCAGTTTAATTGTATGGGAGAAATCAAGCAGTTCCCTAGTTACAACTCTGTACTCTTGCACGCTCGGAAAGAGCGAAACTCCACCCATGACGATTGTAAACACCCCGTTTTAATATCTTTCAATTATACATTTCTGATCAACCTCTATCAATACCCTTTCATTATTCAGTCTGGTCAAGTGAATGACATATTGTGCAGCTCTCGCCTTGTCTTAAAGCAAACTCCGTGACTGCTGCGTTTCCTCCATGAACTTTCAGGATGATGAAGAAAAAGTACTTTTTATGCAAATTTTCTATGTGTATAGGAAGAAAAGTGTAATAAAACAGCAGTCATCAGTGGGCGTTATGTTAAAGGGAGGCTGTTGTAAGTGGGATTGTAGTAAGTTGATGTATAATAATTATGCCGGAATACTCTAACGAAGAATATGCGAACATGCATCTGATGTACGGGCAAGCTCATGGAAATGCATGTCTAGCACAGCGCATGTACCGTGAGCAATTTCCAAGGAGACGTTGCCCAAGTTCGAAACTCTTCATAAAAATCGATAGACGATTACGGGAGACTGGATCGTTTAATACAGCAAGCATTGATGCAGGGAAACCTCGACATGTACGAACACCTGCAATGGAAGAAGATGTACTGAATATTTTTAAAGATAACCCCTCCACGAGTACACGAGCTGCTGCGTCTGAAGTCGGTGTTTCTCACCAAAGTGTGTGGCGTGTTCTGCGTGCAGAAAACATGCACCCCTTTCATGTGCAGCGGGTACAACTGTTATCAGTAACAGATTGTGCTCAGCGGACAGAATTCGTACGCTGGTTGCTTAATGTAACAGAAAATAATCCACAATTTCTGGAAAATATTTTATTTACTGATGAAGCAACATTTACGAGAGAGGGCGTGGTAAACACGCACAATATGCACACATGGTCATATACAAATCCGCACACTGTTTTCCCGTCGAACGCACAACAAAAGTTCAGTGTGAACATATGGGCAGGTGTCCTCGGCGATTATCTCATAGGACCATATTTACTCCCAGATGTACTCAATGGCAGTACGTACTTGGTTTTCCTACGGGATATCTTACCGAAGTTACTGCAAAATGTGCCAGCAACATTGCGCCACAATATGTGGTTTATGCACGATGGCGCACCGGCACATTTTTTCATAGGTGTTCGCAATCACCTCAATTCAACATATCCTGGGAAATGGATTGGACGCAGTGGATCTGTTGCTTGGCCTGCACGCTCTCCAGACCTCAATCCGTTAGACTTTTTTGTTTGGGGACACCTTAAATCGCTGGTGTATGAAACGCCTGTGGATACACCGGAGGATTTACTAGCGCGAATCGTTGTCGCTGCAGGAGACATTCCCAACTCCGTCGGAGTTTTTCGGCGTGTTCGCCAATCTTTACGACGTCGCTGTCGGCTGTGCGATTCTGTTAATGGGCGCAACTTCGAACACCTATTATAATAATGTCCGTTCGTCTGCCTTCCGACATTGAACTGTGCAGCGCAGGCCAGAAGACTATGCTTCACATATGTCATAAAGTACGTGGAATGTAATTCTTTATTTGTCATTTTTCTTTTATTTTCAACACTTTTTGGCACAGTATTTTGTAAGTCACAGACTGTGGTGTACTCAAATTGTAAATTACAAAGTTTGTATGAATTAATTTAAAATTTAGTGTCTTTTTTAAATTTATAATTAATAAAATTATTATGCTATTTGTTATTATTATTTCCTATCATAAATTATGATGCACATATACATACAATAATTGTCCATGTAAAACATGTACTGAAACTTCTTGCATAGTTACAAATCGCAATATTTTTAATTATTTCCGAATTTTCACCACCAGTTTAATTTTAAGGAATTTAACTTAAGCTTTATATCAATAAAAGACCTTTTTAAAATGTAGACTATTATTGTAAACTTATTTTGGTTCATTCAACTCTTGAATAATTAAAAATGTTGCATCTCAGAAGAAGCATGATCGAAAATGTATAGTTGAGAGTAATTAAAAAGGCGGTGTTTCCAATCGTGATGGGCGGAGTTTAACTTTGCTAGTGTCAAAGAAAGCGGAGTTGTAACTAAGAAACTGATTAATTTCTCTCACACAATTAAACCGATATGGTTCATTGTAAGCTTTTTCGAAAGTTTTCGGAATGGACCAAATTTTACTACATTTTCCTTGTTGTAGCTAGAGTTGTCTTTTTGGAATTAACGATTAACTATTTGGATGTATATTGGATTTCGTAGTTTTTTCACTGTTTCAGGGCTTGTAACTCGTCAATAAATATTGCTATTTTAATACAATTGATGTCATTTTGTAGGTTTTTTTCTGCTCTTTCTAAATATGTTCTTCGTTTTTATGTAGCATTATCGATAGTTTAGCAATGAGGGTTCTTTTACAATTTTCCGAATTTTCATTCTATTTGCTGTAACTTGAAAACTATTGAGATCCGACCAGGCTTTATATACTGATTTATGCTCCATGTGATCTCCTCTATTACCCCTATTAATATTGGACCCCTTTAACGGAACACCCTGTATATATATATATATACAAGGTGTTTCACTACCAGACCGTCAAACTTTGAGGGGTGATAGTAGACATGCAGACAAACATTATTAAATAGGAAACCGTGGGGTGCAAACGTCTTCTGTAGGAGCTAGGGGCCATTAAAGTTTAAGGTCCAAAACTTTAAACGATGATGAAATAGGTAGTATTTCTTACGAAATCTATCTAAAATCCCGGACGGCTCGGCCTACAGGCACAGGTAGATTTCGAAGACGCAGACCGTTGGGCGCCTGTTTGTTGGGAATTGAGGAATAAATTACCTTTAGGCCATGGACCACAATTGGAACCACCCACTTCGAAACCAAACTTGTTTGCAGGCGGCGCCGTCAGGGATTTTTTGGGTTTTATTTATATATTTATTTATTTTTTTGCTATAAGGGTTGGTCTTGCGGATTTGATATATTTTGAATTGACGAAGTTAGGAATTTTTTTCTTCTAAACCCTCACTCCCCCTCCCCCACCCCTTTGGGGCAATTTTTAATGATATCAAAAATCTGACATACATAAATTTTCGGCCCTTTTCCTAGAAGTAATAATAACATTAAACGGATTCTATACGTATCATAATTAAGAAATTATGCTTCTTTTTTGTTTTCAGAAAATGCCCCCCCCCCTCCTGTCCGATTTTACCCGTTAACAAACTTGACCGAGATTTTATGCCCCTTGATTTTATGTATCAGTTTGGAAGAGATTTGTGCAGAATTATTGCAGTTATCGTGTCCTTAAAAAAGTGACATAGATTGATAGATAGATAGACAGATAGGTAGATAGATAGATAAAGTTTTGAACTGGGCGTGGTTTTGGGTTCTGGGAGTCAGGATCGGTGTAGATCTGCAAAAATTCAGCTTAGGGGAGAATGTAATAGGTAGTATTTCTTACGAAATCTACCTAAAACGGAAAAAGGGTCGATTCGTTTGTTATTTTCACTAAAATCATTCTGTATATCACGATTTTCTTCAAAAATTTTTTTTAAAGGTTACGTTCAAAAATTGTCGATAGAGGGTGCTTTAGACTTTAGAGTAACGAACAACTACTTTTTACTGTTATTTTTTGTGTGGGGTTAAAATTATTCTAAAGTTTAGACTTTAACTTAAATTTTAAGCCCAAAATCCGAAATATTGGGATCGTGTAACTAGCGAAAATTGAACTGTGAACAGAAAGGGGGGGGGGGGGATTTTAAACACTCATAAACATTGAACAAACTAATCGATTTTGTTGCGGTTTGCGTGTAGGTTTGCGCTGGTGTCCTCATTTTTTGATAGAGGGCGCTTTCGACACATCTCCGACATCTTAATGACATTACTCGTGGGTGTTTTACTTTCAGACCAACATACTTCCTGGAAGTGTTAGGGATACAAAGACGACTTGAAATCACATAGGAATGTAACGTTGGAAATACCTTTTTTGCGAGTTGTGGTTAAAAGAAACAGAGAAAAAAGCAACAGAAAGAAGCAGAGAAACAGCAACACGTTAATGTGGCAGAAAACTGTTTATTTGAAGGTTTTACTACAAAAGATGTTCGAAATTACAACCAGAAGTAGTCCGACAAGCTTGACAGCGGTGTCGCATGGAATTTCTTACGCTCTGTAATATTCCTGCCATCTCTGATAGCTTTCTGGCAGCTACAGAAATACGAGCCGCGAGGTCTTCAACTGAAGGTACGGGAGTCTCATATACCCAACTTTTCATTTGACACCAGCAGAAGAAGTCCTTACATGATAGGTTCGGCGATCTGGCAGGCAAAAAATATTTAAATTGAAAAAACATGAAAATTGTATAAAATTGATAATGTCTTTAACATTTCTTTGCCACAGATAGCTGACGTTTATGTCATTTTATGCAATTTTTATGGATTTGATGTGCTGCATGACTATAAAATTCAAAGTGAATGTACTCAAAACGAATTCAAAATCCAGTTTTCGTAACTCATTGTTCACCGGCAGTTTAATATGAAATTTGGTTTTGAAACACTAGAAGCCCTGCCCTTTTCTGAAAGTTGAGAGTACTTTGTCTGCTTTTACGAACTTCCAAAGTTTATGAATTAGCAAATATCTTCGAATTTATGGTTTTAATATAATATATATATATTTATATATAACCTAACAAAGCTCAAATATTTAAGATAAATTCTTAATTTTCCCGATATGATTATTTTATCCTAGAAAAATTACACATGCATTCATTTTCAGTAAGTAAGTACACATACAAACATTTCCAATAATTTAAATGTATTATCATTTGAAAACGTAATTTTCTAGTCAAAAAATAAAAATAATGCTTTGTAGGATAGTATTTGCAAATATGTACCACCTTAAAAAGCAAAATTGTTATTAACAGCAGCCTGATATTTAGCTAAAATAGAGCAATTTCGTTAAGTGATAAACAATAAATCTTTTTATATTACGTATATTTCAGAAATTAGGGGTGCCAAGAATTACGGATTTTGAATACCACTATTTATGGATAGTAATCTTGGCTCTATTTATTGAAGCGAACATTGCCATTCCGAAATAATTGTAATCAAAATCCGCAATCTTTGGCACGTATGCCAAACATGCATATGCTATAATACTCATATAAAATGACAGTCATTCAAATCTTCTCATGCCAGAAAACTTTTTAAATAATGCTTTTTACTAAATGAAACTTGTTTTGAAAACATTTGGAGATTATCAGATCATACTTAATTCAAACACATCTGGCTACACTAATAGTAAGATGTTTAATCTTTGAACTGCAGTAAAAAGACAGATCATGAAGAGGAGAGTCGGTTTATGTATAGAACGGGAATTTTTCCTCATTCACTCTAAATTCCTCCTCCGAATGATTTGAAAAGTCAGTGCCGAAAACCGTATCTTAGGTATTTTTCCCATTTGTCCCTCTTAAATGCGTTATATCAACGCCTCCTAGATAAGAAAGCCGTGACATGCGTCACGAAAACGTCATATTAAGCACGCGAAACAAAGAAAAAATTCGAACAACTTGCATGTTTCGATTCATGCTTGCTCGTGTCATGCTTGCTCGCAACTTGCATGCTCGTGGAATTATTAACTATTAGTTGTAAAAAATAATTATTAATTCCATGAGCCAATGAAATTGATACATACAAGTTGTTCGAATTTTTTCTTTGTTTTGCCTGCTTGGTATGACGTTTTCGTGACACGTGTCACGGCTTTCTTATCTAGGGGGCGTTGGTTATATACCAGCAGCGTTCAAAGACCTAGGGAAAAATCCCTAGATCTATAGTGGAGTAGAAATAAGTGAAAAAACACCTTGAGGTGGAACTAATTACAACAAAAGTAATTCTTGTTTTAAATGGTTGTTAAAATGCTTCTAATGAACATACTAAAAATATACATTCGTACTGTTGCGCAAAATGTAGTTTTTGGCGGCCATCTTGAAAAATATATGAAAAATTTTTAAAAAATTAAAAAATCTTAAAAAATGATGTAGGGTATCAAATTACAGGAAATTGCATGCTGAAAAAGAGTATGATATTGGTTTTTAAAAGTAAAAGGTTTATAAAGATGAATAATACGTTTTTTGGCGGCCATCTTGAAAAAACACAAAATAATAAGAAAAATCGTAAACAATCATACGGGGTATCAAATGATAGGAAATTTCGAGTTGAAAAATATAATATTGGTTTTTAAAAGTAAAAGTCAACAACAAATTGGTGGCCGAAAAACTAAAAGCTTTTGCGATGTTGAAAAACATCTTTTTATTAAACAAATTCAAGAATTTTAAATAGGTACACAATAAAAGGGGTCGAAATCAAATGTCCCCTTCATCTTCATCTAAATTAAATTTGTCTCCTGTGTTTGCACAGTCCTTTCCACAACAGCTTTTACAAACTACAGAACATGGGAGTCCATATCGGCTACATGTACATTTAGTGGTGTTACATGGTTCTTTAACTGTAGTTTGGCAGGCACATTTAATGATATTTAAGAGTTTGTCTGGTGCTGGGTTCAAGTCTGTTAATAATGGCTGAAATTCTCCATCAACCAACTGCCGACCCCATAGTGTAGGATCAGGGGTTAGGATATTAAGCTTTTTCCATATAAAACACTGCAAATGCACTCGAAGTAGATGGTATATTGATGCATTTTGTGTTGGAGGCAAACGGGCTACGTCAAATTCTTTTCTAGCTGAAGCTATTTTCCTTATGTATTGTTCATAACGAAGCACGTTTAGGTAACTTGTATCAATGTTACCTCCATATAATGACACAAGAACTTTACAGCCATTTTCGATCAATTCTTCCACAGTAACATCTTCGGATGATCCATAAAGTGAAGTACATTCGCATAAGATTTTGGATTGTATGATTTTTTTTGAAAGCAGAAGATTTACTTTTATCAAATAACGCACTGGTGGTGTCACACCCTGCTAATGCGTGAACAAAAAGTAAAGTTTTATAAGCTTCCACTTCAATAAATCTTTGCAGGGCTTGGATGTCACGAACATTATCACATTATGAGGCATTGTGATAGCATGAAAATGTCCTTAGAAAAATGATATAGTAGTAGTATTAAAATATCAGTATCATCATCTACTATAGTGACATGTTTTTCCTGAGCTATGTTTAAAGCTTCTATGACGATTACTGTATCTGCATCACCTTCAGCATGAATGACGGAATGAACTCTTTCTTGCAAATAACTCCCAAGCATATTAATAAAGCGTTGTTTGTTTACAGAGTTAGAAAGAAATTTGTTTTTCTTGATGATTACGGACGAATTTTCATCAAAGACTTCTAAAACAGATGACTGATTCATGCGTAATCTATGCTCCATATCTTTTATATTTGGTTTTTCATGCCCATCAAAAACTATTGTCACTTTTCCATACCTTCTGTTGACATACGATTCGTATTGCCTTATGACATCGCCAAATACAGCAGTGGTGAGTCTCACCTGCAATAACAATTCCTTTCTTCAAAACTTTCATGGTTACTGCTTGGTCTGATTTCAATAAAGTTTCATCTTTAAAATGTTTGCCGTTAAGTTTATCTTGAATGTTGTTTCCCATGATGTCAGCATTTTCTACAGTTACTTTGTTTTACTATCCGTAATTTCTTTAAAAATATTCCATAAATCAGTTGATGTAGCAGTAAATGGATTGTGGTCTATAAAAATTGCATTATCTTTTTCATATCTTCGAAATCTCTGGCCATCCTTGCATCAGTTAAATAAGTATGTTGTTGTTCACTACCAATATGTGAAACATTGATCAGCAAATTCATTGCACATGCAAACTAGCATTTTCACTAACATTGCACATTCACTACATCTAGAATGGCTCAAAAATCCAAGTTGCGCGTTGATTTTCAGTCATTCCTCCTCCATGAGTTATACCAGAATGACTTTCAGTGCATTTCATGAGCGTTTTCTCAATGTGCATATCGGTCCAAACACCACACCACTTCCTGTCCTTTCTTCGTACAGTAAAGTGGCCTTCATTCAACATTTTATAGAGTTCTGGATTAGTTGATTTTAGTTCCCGCATTTATTGAAGGTATATTCTTGCGCATTTAGCATAATTGTTATGACCTGAACTCGGAAAAAAGGATAGCATATGATCAACTGCCTGTAAAGGCATTTCAAATTTTCCTGATCGCTCAGACGAAATAAATGTTTTTACAATATCCACCATGTTCAGATACAACAGCCAAAGTTTAGTAGTACGGCTTTTTGGTTTGAGAAGGTTTTTCCTTTCATCTATCAGTGTGGAAAGTTTATGAAGATCAGGATTCGAAATAACTTCCTCTGCTTTGATATCACCTTTGAGCACATTTTTGAAAATGTGAATAAATTTTTTAAGATTAAAATCATCATTTGTATCTACTTCCATTGCATCACCGGTAGTGCAGTCACTTTCTAATACAATCTCGCTCAAATCAGAATCTGCAGTAACTTTAACTGGTAGACTGCACTTTTAATACATCAGCTACAATTAAAGCAGTAAGAGCTGAAGAAATTAGAAAATGCCCTCGAAGAGCACGTGAATATGCTTTACCTTTTAACATATGTGGTACTGAATTTTCAGCATAAACTGTCTACAAAGTTTCTCCTATGCCCGATCCCGCCATCAGTCTCCAATAGTCCCAAGAAAGGACATCAGTGTATGAAACCCACCAAGCCGTGTTACCACATTATCAAACTCTCCCTTGTGATCAGCGCATTTAACTTCCATTGCCTTTATCCACAAGCACTGATCAAAGGTTACAATAAGAGTTTTCACATTTAGCCTTTTTGTTCAATTACTTATGAACATAAGTGTGGTGTATACACAGCTGTAAGAAGTTAGATTTAGATCAATCATTAATAGAAAATGAATTACTGTTGCACCACTGTATTCCCCTTCTAAAGCAGTTTGCATGTATCCTAACCATAACTGGTTGACTAGTTTTAAATAACCTACTGGTACTCCTAAGAACATCTAAGAGATTAATTTGAATTGGTTCATAGAATAAATTTTCAAATTTTATTTTATTGATGGCTGTTGAGTTGGGAAATTGAATGTATAGTGGAGGGGAATTTTTGCTTTTTAACACTTTCCAACCTAGTTGAAAAGTGTTTATGACTTCGGTTTGTCTGCCGTATGGCCGTCTGCCTTTGTCCGTGCTCTAACTCCTGTAAATATGCTCGGATTGCCAAGCAATTTTTATATGTTATTGTCGTTATCTATAGCATGTTCCCTATTTCAACTGAAGTGTATATAGTTTTTATTTAGTACACTATTATTTTATTTAGTATTTACACTTATAGTTTTTTTACAGGTACACTCAAAAGACTTCCGGAAAAATCGTTTGCGGTTTATTTTAATGATGTCACGCAGTTTCAAAACATCGTAATTGATATATATCACTAATGTGCATTACAAGAAGCTTAATATGGAATAGGGTATGCATAGCACTTATAGTTACTTTACCGGGACAGTCAAAAGAATTCCGTTACATTACGTCTATGGAGAAAAATCGTTTGCGGTTTAATTATATAATGTTTCACTATTTTAAACGTATTGAAGTTTATATATATCACTAAGGTGCATTACAAGAGGCTTACTACAGAATATTGTGTGTATAGCAGTCATCGTTCATTTACAGGGACACACAAAAGAATTCTCTACTGTCTGTTAACAATAATTCCTGGAAGTGCGTTTTAAGTTGCTGAACGCGATTTTAAATTTAACTCACTTTTTGTCTATTACTTGGAGTGTATAAATTCTGTAGATCCTATACAGGGCAGCACAAAAGTTCGCGAGCACATTTCCGTTTATTGACAGAAACTCCAGAAGGAGAATTTTTAACTGTGCTACGCGTTTCCTAACTAAACTAAAATTTAGCATCCTATGTAGTATATATACAAATCTATTGATCCTATACAGGGCTGAATAAGAGTATTCGGATATTTTTCCGAATATTGTATATGATGGAAGTTTATGTTGGAAATTCCTGAAATTGGATTTTTAACTATGTCATGCGTTTTCAAAATTGTTTAGTTCGATATCATCTTACACCTTACGCTAAAAATTTGCACAAAGTTATTTTGGAAGAGTTGGAAAGTGTTACATAATCTATGCTTGACGCAGGATTTTTCGTTCTGGTTTTATACTGTCATGTGCTAGAGGGCGAGATTTGAGTCGTTTTATTGTGTCTGTGAGCAATAAAGTGTTGTTAAAATGTGCTCCTGATGCGCACATTTTAACTCCCATCCCATGAAAGGTGTTATGGTCATCTATTGTTGCTATATTATGGTCGACGTTGTCGGCGACCCATTGAGGGAAGCGACCTGATGGTACGATGTTTTGGTTACTTTCATCCATTACAGAAGAGTGTACATATTTCTGTATTTCATCATAAGACACACTGAATCCAAGGCTACAAAGTTCATCGATTAGGAAACGAGACCCAAAATCTCTGTGAATCTGTACGGCTACAGCAAGTATAATAGTCTTTATAAACATTTTTCTTTTAAAAACCAATATCATACTCTTTTTCAGCATGTAATTTCCTGTAATTTGATACTCTACATAAAGTTTTAAGATTTTTAAAAATTTTCATATTTTTTTCAAGATGGCCGCCAAAAAACTTATTCTTCATCTTTATAAACATTTTACTTTTAAAAACCAATATCATACTCTTTTTCAGCATGCAATTTCCTGTAATTTGATACCCTACAACATTTTTTAAGCTTTTTTTAAATTGTTCATATTTTTTTCAAGATGGCCCCCAAAAACTACATTTTGCGCAACAGTACGAATGTATATTTTTAGTATGTTCATTAGGAGTCTATTACATACCATTTACAACAAAAATCATTTTTGTTGCAATTAGTTCCACCTCTAACACTATTTCTACTGTACTATAACAGTATTTAAATCTCTGGTGTTTGGATACAAAAAAGCATCGCGGATACAGAAAAGCTGAAAAACGACCAGATTCTGGTGGGAAACGAAAATTCCAGAACCGTCTGGGGAAAGAACAATCGATTTCGAAAAAAGAAAATTGAAAGGAAAATTTTAACAAGTAGAAACGGAAAATATTAGCGGCGCCTTGTCGAAATGATAATAACGAGGCATAGAAATCAATAAGATTTTGAAAAGAGAAACGAGAAAAAATGCATATTTGCATTTTAAGCCGAAAATAGTAGAATTTAGTGAGACAAATTTAGAATATATTTAAGATACATTAAATATTAAAAATATGTTATAAATATGCAGGGTCTCCCAGGTAAGATGTTACAAGCTTCGAGGGGAGGTAGGGTACACCGAGACGACTCGAAATCACATAGAAATGCCGGGTCGGAAACATTTTCCTGACCCAGTAGAGGCAATGAAAAGGCTGGATCACACGAAGATGATCGTTGATCCTGTCAGTGTTGCCAGTGGACTACTTATTTTAATTGATCTTTCTTGATTGGCACCACTTTTTTGAAATGATAAAATTTCGCTGATTTTCGCCTTCTTTAGTATGTCTTTAATTAAGACAAATTTTATCATTTTAAAAAAGTGGTGCCAATCTAAGAGTTTTAATTAAAAAAAGGTAGCCTACTGGCCACACTGGGTCCTGGTGTTGCAAGAGTAGTGCCAGCGGATAAGACGGGCATTGTTCTTGGCGCAGAGTTTCTCCAGAGAGTGTTAACCCTTTCAAGCTCAGTGTGCCCACTGCAAGACCACCTAATTTTAGTTCCAAACTTACAAACGACACCAAGAATATTTTAATAAAATTTTGCATTTATAGTAAATACTTAAAAATACAAGTTTTTACTTTCGAAGAAGTTCATTTGTAAATTCTGATGTCAGTCAACAATTTCATCATTTTACGTAAATAATTCTTAAAATGATTACTGGGTCAGGAAGGCGTTTCCGACGCGGCATTCCTATTTGATTCCGAGTCGTGTAGGTGTACACTACATCCCATCGAAGTTTGCAGAAACTTAGCTGGGACATCCTGTTTATTAACCTTCCTACCCTGTTGAATTTTTACTCAACCTTGATAGAAACATTTCCCACCATAATTCTGATTTAAAACTATTTAAGATATTTATTTTACTTAGTAGCGTCGATCTTCTATTTAAATTACTTTATGAAATTTTTTCTGGTTTGAATCGAATGGGATCAATTATTCAAATGGGTCGATTAGACCCATTCAGGGTAATTTTAAATACGCATCAACATGTCATTTTCATTATAGAATATGTTAACATTTCTCATTATACTATTAGAATATATATAAAAAAATTAATAAATGAGATTCCTTTGGCACCCCATTATGGAATTAAGCATAAACATTCGCTATTAGTGTATAAAAATTCTTTTTTCAAAAATAAATAAATAAATATGAAAAAAAAAGAAGAAAATTTTGAATTTTTTTAATTTCTGAAAGGAAATTTGAGGAGAAGAATTAAAATATTACATTTTGAGTTTCATAGATAGGCAGCACTTCAAATTAAAAGTCAATAGAGACGGTATAAAATAACATAAACATCAGTCATCTATGTCAAAGAAGTTTTAAAGACATCATAAATTTTGTGCAGTTTTCAAATATAATATTTTTAAAAAATGCTAATAAAAAAAAATTAATTAAAAATAAGTAATTTTTCGTTGTTTTTAGATGTACATAGAATAACTGTGCAAAAATTATCAATTTCTGAATTATCATTGATCAGTCAATTGGTTGACTTCACACGGAATGAACTTGATCAAGAAATATCGATGCCATAATATGACCGATAGTCAAATTTGCATATATTATTTTCATAAAAAATTAAAAATATATATAAATACTATTTACGAATACACTGCTTGCCAAATTGCAGCCAAACTCCTAAACTAGCCATAAGTGTATTAAAAAAAAGGTATAAAATAACAAACAACAATCATCTATGTCATAGAAGTTTTAAAGACATGATGAATTTTGTACAGTTTTCAAATTTACTATTCAAAAATCTGTTGATAAAAAAGAAAAAAAAAGTCTGGAATTTTTTGTTAATTTTAGATGTACATACAATAACTGTGCAAAAATTATAAATTTTTGAATTATCATTGATCAGCCCATTGGTTGACTTCACACGGAATGAACTTGATCAAGAATTATCGATGCCATAATATAACCGATAGTAAAATTTGCGTATATTATTTTCATAAAGAATTAAAAATATAAATTTGTGCTCATGTAGTAGCATAATATATGAATAAATAAATACAAATAAATACTATTTAAGAATACACTACTTGCCAACTAAACTAAGCGTAATTTGCTAAATATATCTCCAAAATTAAGCCTTAACATGAGTTTACAGGAGGCAGGCAGTGCACCTCTTTCTGGTGACTACACCGAGCCCCATCACAGCGGCTCTTGTCACAAATGCTCTTGAGAAATTCCCTATACTCCAAAAAATTCCCTATTTGAAAGAAAAATACGGTAGCTTGTTCAGCTGGTTTCTCCTATTCGATATTTTGCCGAACGATAGTTTGTTGTTTTTGTTTCTAATTAATATTTTAATTATGTATTATTTATATATAGATATATATATTTTATAGTTTGCTATTGTTGGGATTGTGTCAAGTTGTGGTTTAACTTTGAATGGGATTTTTAGGTTGAGTGTCGACGGAAATTATTTAGGATTCAAATTGAATTGTGGTTTGATAGTTTTTTTTATTTTTTTTTAAGGTGGGAAGAGAGGTGGTGGTGGGAGGTTAAATAGGGTTGTGAATTGACTTTGAAAATAATTTTCAGCCTCACCCACCACCTTTTTTAATAAAATTATGAATGACTGAATTATCCCTCATGATCTTATTAAAGACTTTAATTACTCTTTACAGACAAAAAGAACTTCAAACCACTGTACTAGAAAAAAAATACAGATAATAAAATTCAACATAGCTAGCATAATTAGTATTTAGAAGAAATCCTATAAAAATTAACTGTTGTCTCTTAGCTTATTAGTTTGCAATTCAAAATCTGAAGCTCTTACTTTATTTTGAAGCATCATCTGCTTGAGGATTATTTGCAGTGTATTTCATATAGTGGATTTATAAAATATTATAAATGTCAAATGTTCATCAGAAAAGGAAATCAACAAATGGTAAACTTCTTATGGCTCTAGTGCAGATCTCATAAATAGTAAATAAATATATATCTTGAATATCCATTACATTTTAAAATCAGACAATACACACATGTGTTGTGAGATCAAATAAATAATACTTAAAATAATAATGATCAATATCCAGTAAAGATTCTTTAGCTTGTGCATTGTGTTGCTTACGATGCAATCTTAATGTGCCCAAAAATATTCCACTAATTCTTTGAAGTATTAAAATGTATAAATTCCATTAAATTTAATGCCAAGTGTGAGAGTCTCTTCAAGAAATTTTCTGAAGATACAGGCCATATAATACTTTTGTTTCACACTGAGGTAAATTGACAAGGAACAACAAAACTTGTTTCAGCATAAAGCGAACATGTATGGTGTCATTGCATTTATAGTTATTATAATGACCCCCCCCCCCCTTTCCTTTTAAATAGTAAATTGTAGAGTGGGGAGCATCATGACTTTACAGATGCTTTGACAAATAAAAGGTTGGAAACCACTGATCTAGGAAAAGAAGCAGTATAAATATAAGAATATTTATCAATATTTAAAAGGAAGATTTTTTTTTCTTTTCTAATGTAGCCTCGTATTTACTTTCATAAATTGTATTTTATTTTGATTTAATTAAGTTTAAGTTATCGGTAATATAGTTTTAAATAAACAATTCCGAGTTTAAATAAGGAATTCCGACGACAGTACAAATAAATCCAAAAGAAAAAATATAATTATTTTATTCAAAGATTTTAAATCAATACTTAAAAGGAAGATGTTTTTTTTTTCTGTAATGTAGTCTAGTATCTACTTTCATAAATTTTATTTTATTATGATATCATTAAGTTTTAATATAGTTTAAAATAAAAAATCCCAACGACAGTACAAATAAATCCAAAAGAAAAAAATAAACTTATTTTATTCAAAGGTTTTAAATAAATAAATGGTGATATTAACCATCTTAAATCAAGCTCATTTAACTTGCACAGGTATGATATTTGTAAGCCGCTTTCTATTTTTTTTAACACTTTCCAACCTAGTTGAAAAGTGTTTATGACTTCGGTTTGTCTGGCCGGATGGCCGTCTGCCGTCTGGCCGTCTGCCGTCTGGACGTCTGTCCGTGCTCTAACTCCCGTAAATACGCTCGGATTGCTCTGCAATTTTTATATGTTATTGTCGTTATCTATAGCATGTTCCCTATTTCAACGGAAGTGTGTAGCACTTATAGTTTTTTTACAGGGACATTCAAAAGAATTCCGTTACATTGCGGTCTATGGGGAAAAATCATTTGCGGATTATTTAAATAATGTTTCACTATTTTAAACACATTGAAATTTATATATATCACTAAGGTGCATTAGAAGAAGTTTAATGTAGAATAGGGTGTGGATAGCACTTATAGTTACTTTACAGAGACAGTCAAAAGAATTCCGTTACATTACGTCTATGGAGAAAAATCGTCTGCGGTTTATTTAAATTATGTTTCACTATTTTAAACGCATTGAAATTTATATATATCACTAAGGTTCATTACAAGAGGCTTACTACAGAAGTGTGTAGAGCAAGCAGTCATCGTTCATTTACAGGGACACACAAAATAATTGTCTACTGTCTGTTAACAATAATTCCTGTAAGTGCGTTTTAAGCTACTGAACGCAATTTTAATTTTAACTCGTTTTTTTTTCTATTACGTGGTGTGTATAAATTCTGTAGATCCTATACAGGGAAGCACAAAATTTCGCGAACACATTTCCGTTTATTGACAGAAACTCCTGGCGGAGAATTTTAAACTGCGCTACGCGTTTCCTAACTGAACAAAAATTTAGCATTCTATGTAGTATATATACATATCTATAGATCCTATACAGGGCTGAATAAAAGTATTTGGATATTTTTCCGAATATTGTATATGTTGGAAATTCCTAAAATTATGTTTTTAAATATTTTATGCGTTTTCCAAATTGTTTAATTAGATGTTGTCTTTTAGCTTATTAAACGGTATGATTTGTAAGATTATTTTGGAAGCGTTGGAAAGTGTTACATAATCTATGCTTGACGCATGATTTTTCTTTCTTGTTTTTATTTGTAACAATTTTGAAGAAAGATTATGTAGCATTCCGACATCATATGAGCCTACGCCCTGTACTAGGGAATTTGTTTGGAGCATTTGTGATATGAGCTGTTGTGATGGGGCGAGGTATAGACGCTAGTCTGGTTATATCAGTTTTTATAACAAACATCGCACCATTGGGGTGACGCGACGTATTAAATTCTGCACAGTTACCATACGATCACCTACGAGCACTTGTTTCATTTACTTAAAAAACATTATACAAAACGTTTTCCGGCATGAAAAGATTTTAATGACTTTCAATCTATACGAGTATTACAGTACAGGCATCCCCCGACTTACGTATACTGCGACTTACGTAAATTCGCAGTTACGTAAAAGATTTTTGAAAATTATATTTATGAACTCACTAGCGCATTTGATACGCGTTTGCATACTTTTCATAATTATTTTATAAATAAAATATATAGATAAAAAATTATAATTATAATAATATAGTTTTATATATTAGAGAGAGTTATATTTTTGTTGGGAATATACAAATTAAAATGAGGCAAAAAAAGTTCGGGTTCAACCGTTATCATTATATTAGCTGAATCCAAACCAGAATAAAACTTAATTTTAAAGTTTCAATATAGAGGAACGAGTGTATTTTTTTAATTCGAAATTCACCTACGAAAATTTGAATGGGTTGGTCTCTATGACAACAGTCAGTCCTCTTTAATTATTTTTTATTTTTATATTCGTTTGAAGTAATCTCAGAATTGTTATAAATCACTCCATCAATGTTAAATTTATAAATCCCAAATTCTACAAGATATTTTTTTATTTGAAAAGTGTTTTTTCAGTTTACCTTTATATTTTTTCATACTTGTATAATTTATATCCGAGTAAATACTGCTGCATGATGCTTTATTTAAAAATTAATACTATGTAAATATTCTCTCTCTCTATATATATATATATACATATATTGCAGTTTTTTACGAAATTTTACGTAAGCAAATTACACATTCCACTTACGTAAAATTCGAGTTACGTAAAAGTCTGAGGAACGCATTAATTACGTAAGTCGGTGGAGGCCTGTATAAATGTTTGCTGTATGTGTCAATTATTGCTTATTTTTGTTACAATAATATCAGATCTCCACTTCAATAAATAATGCCAAGATCACTATCCGTAAATAGTGGTATTAGAAATCAGTAATTCTTGGCACCCATAAATTCTGGTATATACTTAATAAAAAAGGTCTATTGTTAATCGGTGAACGAAAATTGCTCTATTTTTACTAACTATCAGGCTGCTGTTAATATCAATGTTGCTTTTTAAAGTGGTATACATATTTGCAAGAACCATCCTTTTATTTATTTATTTTTAAATAGACAATTATGTTTTCAACTGAAAATGTATTTATATTATTGAAAATGTATGTATGTGTCTTTACTTACAGAAAATGAATGCATGTATAATTTCTCTTGGATAAAATATTCTTATCGGAGAAATTAAGAATTTATCTTAAATATTTGGACTTTGTTAGCTAATATTTTTTTATATTAAATCCATATCTTCCAAGATATTTGCTAATTTCTGAAACGTCTGCGAAGACTCAATGTGGAGACGCGAAATGTTTTTGGTTTCTGTCTGTCTGTTTGCTTGTTTGTTCAGCAATAACTGCACCAAAAATCATCCGATTAGGTTGATTTTGGTGGGTTCGTTGGCGAGGTACTCGGAATAGCTGTACAGTTTTTTTGGTTAAATTTTGTTCATTCGTTCAAGGTTTTTTTTTTTTTAGCCACACACAGGGTGGCTTATTCTTTCAATCTCTATCATTTTTCATGTTTATGAAAAGTCACAGCAATCCATTGTTGCCACAGGTTAATCTCGGAAAATGAAACATTTGAAGTTACCTAAAAAATTAATAACTCGAAAAGTATTTGTCACAAAATTGTTTTACAAACTGCGTTAGAATGGTAAAAAAATTGTATTTTTCTTGATATAAATTTCAAATCTAATGATTATGTCGTTTTTCAAATATTAGATTTCAAAAATTACAGAACTTCACAATGGAGTATACCGTAGCGAAACTTTTACTCGTCAAAAGATAATGATAAAGACATTGTGGCTCGACGTGTATCGTGTATACTGGCCATAGCATGAGTAACGAATTATAGTAAACTTATGATTCTGTTAAAATATAAAAGTGAATTATGCATATGCATTTTTAAAAAATAACGAAAAACATTTTATCACAAACATCAACAAATTTTTTTCTTCTATTTATTCCCTTATTCCAAAGATATCGTTTTATCGTCTGCTGCCATAGCAACATGAATTAAATTTCATTAAAAAAAATTGCTCAGTGATAGAAAAATATTTTTCTAAATCGAATGGTTATTGAACAACTAAACACTTTAACAGGGGAATTTTTATTTGTTATTTAGATATTTTAAAATTGTTTGTTGTCATTGCGTTTTTATTCTGAGTTTATTTTTTAAATAAAAGCCGTGTGTGGCAATCTATATTCTGCCTTATAGCAGAATTTTCCCCTCTTGTTTTTTTCTTTCTTTTAAAGTCATAATGGTTTTTAATGGGAAGTCAGACGATTCTTTAATTTTAAAATTCACCGAAAAGAAAATCACGCATTGGGATAATTGTAAATGCTAAACTATGGATGCTAAATTTACGAAATGGAGATCTTAATTTAATCCGATCGCATTGAAAATTTGCAAATATCTTTATTAGAATTTCGAAACTAATTGTATAAATTATTGAGAAATTTTACGCATTAATTTGATACACATAAAACATTTTAATTTCTCATTTTTTACAAATATTTCCAATTCATTTATTTTTTCTCGTATTAAATGGTTGCCAAGCCACTATATTTCAAAGAATATCACCAAAAGAAAATTCAAGTGAATCGCAGTATTTTGACGCGAAATTTTATTAACAAAATAACTAATTTTCAGGTGATTTAAGTTTTTAATTTGCTTTTTCTAATGAAACAGATAAGGATTTATTTTAACTGCTAAAGAAAGATGAACAAACCGGTTTTCCAAACGAAAATTATAAAAACGTTGAATGTGTAAATTGAATACTATAAGTTTCATAAGAGGAATTTATATTTTTATAAATCTATTTAATACACGAAATTTTATTCAGTTTCATCAACTTATGATGTTTAGTGGTTGAAAAATAAAATATTCTTTTAAGGATAGGATAAAATCTCCTGTACAAAAATATGGATATTCGAATGAAATTACAATAGTAAATGCATTCATACATATACTCGAATAATGAAATAGCACAATTATTGTAAATTTAATAATATAAAATTTGAGATTTGAGAGTTAACGGGGGGGGGGGGATCAGGAGGGTGAAGCCCCTCTAAAGGAATGTACTCTTATTCTGAAAAAATACAGTAGTAAGTAGTTTATCCTATCATTGCATAAAATTGTGTTTATTGTGCTACTTATAAAATTGCCTTACGTTTCGATAAATCTTATATTCCTATAAATGTATCAGTACAAAAACTCTTAACGTGTTATAAATTTGTGACGAAGCACTTTCTTCTTCCTCTAAGAATTTTAAATAAAGGCATTAAAAGTAACGATATCAAATTTGAGTGACGCCATGTTAATAACAAAAGAAAAAAAATCACATTTTTCTGTTCATTTTATATATATTCATATGTGCAAATATTATTTTTTAACATGAAACAATATATAAAATTTATTTGCTGATGCTTTTTCATTCACATCTCTCATAAAGTCAAAATATGGGTTTTAAAAGAAATGATATGAAGGACACCTTGACGTGAATTTAATCAGATTGTTTTAAAATTCAATTTAAATTATTTTTGGTTTGTCTTCTAAAGTATATTTACATATACAAACAATACCTTTAACTTTCCAATTCACTGTTAAATATTTTGTTTTCACTGAGCCTTTATTATGCATTGAAATGTAAAATTGATTTATTTTTTGTGCCACGGATTCCAAAATCATAAGTAAAATCTATGTAAATGATTATTTTGCGTTATGTTATCCACTTGCATACATTTACCTTTGCTTGGATACTATGACGCAAAATTATCACTTACCTAAATTTTACAGTTGATTTTGGATAGCGTGACACAAAAGATAAGTCAATTTATTGAAATAAATTCAATTCAAGGCATAATATATATAGACTGACAAAATGTAAAATATTTAACAATGTATTGAAAAATTAAAAGTATTGCTTGTATGTGAAAATATACTTCAAAAGACAAACCAAAAATAATTTAAATTGAATTTTAAAACAATCTTACTAAATTCACGTCAAGGTGTCACTCGAATTTTGATATCATTTGTTTTAAAACCCTTATTTTGAATGTATGAGAGTTGTGAATGAAAAAGCATCAGCAAATAAATTTTATTTATCTTTTCATGTTAAAAATAATATTTGCACCTGTGAATACATATAAAACAAAAAGAAAAGGCTGATTTTTTTAAAAATTATTATTATTAACATAGCGTCATTCATATTTGATATCATTACTTTTAAGACCCATATTTAAAATTCTTAGAGAAATAAGAAAGTGCTGCATCACAATTTTTAACTCGTGAAGAGTTTTTGTACTGATATCATTACCTTTTTCAGGACTGGTGAAAATGAAAATTTAAGGACCACAGCATTGTGTCCATAATCATGACTTTCATTCACCTTTAATTCCTCCCCCCCACCTTCCCCTAAGAAAAATCTTATACTTCAATTTTAAAGTACTGTGTAAATCGAAATAATTTTGCAAAATAAAACTAAATTTGAAACAAATCGGATAATTCTTCATGAGTAACTAAATGGGTATTAGTCCCAGTTCCCCCTTTTAACCCCCGAAACTAATTAGGAAAGCTCCTTATCACAATAAACCTATATGCTAAATTTGAAGCAAATTGGATAATTCTGCATGAATAAATTAAGGGAGGAGTAGCCCTCCATTCCCCCTTCATACTTAACCAATGAAACCCTAAAACAAATCAGGGAAGCACCTTATGAGAATGAACCTATATACAAAATTTCAAGCAAATCGGGTATTTCTATCAAGAATTATCCCGTTACGTACATACGTACGGAACCTATGCTCTAAAAAGGCATAAAATGACATCAATGTCAGCTATCGATGTAAAAAAATTTTAAAGACGCGAATAATTTTACACAATTTTCATGTTTTTCAGATTAAATATCTCAAAATCAATTGATTCAAAAGATTTTTTTCTTTGGATTTTTTTGCCATTTCAGTTATCGGTTTTTGAGTTATCAAGGGTCAGTCCATTGGTTCATTTCACACGGAATGCCATAATAATAATATTGATAGTCAAATTTGTGTGTTTTTTTTTCCTAAAGTATTAAAAATGTAAATACGTACATCCCAACAGCATAATATATATATAAATGGGTACATAAACACAATTTACGCATACACTATTTGCCAAATTGCTCCCAAACTTCAAAACTAAGCATACCTTGATAAATATCGCCAAAATTAATCCTTAAATCTGTTCGTCAGTGAACTTACCGATTCCCTTCGTTTATGTTAAACCATGGGCGTAGGATGCATTCGTATATTAAAATATCTTCTCAGGAAATTACTATTTTTAACTTGTGGTTTCTGTGTACAATTCTTAAAGAATGTCTTTTTTTTCTTTTTTATAAAGTTGTGCAAGTTTTTTTTTTTTTTTTTTTTTTTTTTAAATCTTATTTAGTTCCGCTAAGATTTTAACACATAAAATTATAAATTAATTAAGCACATATTTTAAAAATATTTTAACACCCAAGAAAACAAGAGACATCTTTTAAGAAAAGTTGCACAGAATACAGAAGTCAAGGCTGCCACTGGCGACTATTGTTTAATTCTATATCGCACCACTTTCTCAAAACAAATTTTTTTCACATACAATTTGACAACATGTGCAAGAGAAATTTACTAAAAAATTAATTTTTTTTTAATACAGGTTCAATTGAATATAAAAATACTCGCCAGTGGCAGCTCTGAGAAGTTGAAAATAGTAATTTCCTGGGGGAGAGGACATATTTTAAATATAGGAATATGAATGCATACTAGGTTTAATACACGGTGGAAGGTTTAATATTCGACCATCAGTAGAAGGCGGCTGTGACGTATGAGCCACGTGCGGTCAGAAAAGTTTATTTCAGCAATTTAGCGGACGGAAGAGAATTTTTCGACAAAGAGCTTTGACTTTGGATTACCTGATTTGGGTAGTTATCGCCTTTTGGTGTAAAATGAAAATAAAATTAATGTGTATATGCGCTATGCTTACAAGATTTTTATTGAGGAAAAATATAATTAGGCACTTTAAACGATGTTTGCGATATCATTTATCTTAAAAATATTTTTATTTTGCTGGTATTAAAAATGAAATTGGTTTTAGAAATGAAAATCTGAGTATAAATGTGGCCTAAAAATTCTGGGACGCCTAATGGTTTTATAATAGACTCATTAATTAAAAATGAAATATAAAGTAAAGCACCTTTCATACGTTGAATTTTCATTCCTTTTTTTTTTCATTTAAATGTTTTGAATCTTAAATCGAATTTTATTCCATTATATAGTAATGTTGAAATATTTGCTTATGCGATACAAATAAATTCTTAATTTCATTTATACTTTTTTCCGAAGGATAATTCCGATTACATTGACTGAGTATAAAGTAAGAAAAAATATTAAAATTTTTCTTTTCTTCTTTCTTCCTTTATTTTATTTCATTCAAAAAAAAATATTATTACTTTGTTAATATAACGTTCTTAAAAGTACAATAAACAAATATTAAAATTTTATTTATAACAACGTAGAATTGTGACTGAAAAAATACGACTTCTAATGAACCTGGCAAAATCGTTTATTGTAACGTTCTTTAAAGGGCATTGTAATTTTTATCGGAAAAATTCGTAATTTTTTTTATGTTAATTTATAATTATGAAGTTTAACATTAAATGATCAAAGTATTGAATATCTTGTTGCTTATGAAATATTTATAGTAATTCGGCGCAAAAGAGTTTTTTATCAATGTTTCTATCAGTAAAAGTTTTCTATAAATTTTTTAATGTATTATTTTATCATAACTTATTAAACTAGATTACATTTACATCTATAATTGTATCTAGATATAAAAATGCAATACCAAATATTCTTTTCAAAATCAGTTATAAAAATAATTTATAATTATTATTATTGATCTCTAATGTTGTTATTTTTTACTTTTTCGATTTTGGTTCCAGTTTCTATATAAGCGGACATTTCCAATTTTAAAACCGGTTCTGGAAGTGAAAATACCCTTATATAAAAAAACTGGTACCAAAATCGAAAAAGTAATAACTAACAACGTTAGAGATCGATCTAAGCTATCCTATGCCAAAAAAGTCATTTAAAAATATTAAAATGTGAACGAGAAATCAGTCAAGAACTTTCCCATATACTTAACGAGTGTTTCTTCCCGTGACTATAGTACCGGTAAAAGATACTGGCAGTTCAAGGACAAACGTCCTGCAGCCCCGCAACTCTTATCTTAAGTCAGTAACTATGGTAACAGCTCACGTGACGGATTGGCCGTTCTCATTTTCTCCACCCCACTTGAGACTGAACGAGAACGAGCGAGAGATCAGTTGTTCAGTATAACTGCTTCTGCTTTGTTTGATTCGTACTTTCTTTGATTTTCTGTTCATTTTGCTTTCTTTTAATTATGGCTTCTAGTCCTGATATTAGAAAACAGTCGAAGAACGTTGTTTATCATGTATATCAATATTTGAAAGAGCTTGTTGCTTCCAATCCTGATGCAAAAATCAAAATCCCCCCTCCCCTCCTCTTAAAATATTTTTTGTCGTTGTTTTAAGGGTATTTGGTCAATGAGATCTCAAATTCCCGGAATCAAATCTGAATATATTACTCGCAACATTCATGAAAGCACTTTCCTCCATGAAAACAAAATACATGAAATTTTTCTTACTCAGATTTCAATAAATGGAACAACAATTTGAGTTCTTTCATAGAAACAAGGTATTTTTCAGAAAATGCTGTTAAAAAAGTCACAAAACACATAGTTGTAAGTTTGCATTTATCCCTACACTTGATGATTTCGGAACTAATAATGTAATATGAAATTGAATTATACCCCTACCCCCCTACCCCCCCCCCCCCACACACACATCACACCAAGAACAGGAATTATTTTAGATTTATACAGAATGAATTTACGCCGTGCCGTTTACAGTGTTGCGATTTGGTTGAACCACACTTACCCCCCCCCCTCCTCTTAAAATATTTTTTGTCGTTGTTTTAAGGGTATTTGGTCAATGAGATCTCAAATTCCCGGAATCAAATCTGAATATATTACTCGCAACATTCATGAAAGCACTTTCCTCCATGAAAACAAAATACATGAAGTTTTTCTTACTCAGATTTCAATAAATGGAACAACAATTTGAGTTCTTTCATAGAAACAAGGTATTTTTCAGAAAATGCTGTTAAAAAAGTCACAAAACATAGTTGTAAGTTTGCATTTATCCCTACACTTGACGATTTCGGAACTAATAATGTAATATGAAATTGAATTATACCCCCCCCCCCCCCACACACACACACATCACACCAAGAACAGGAATTATTTTAGATTTATACAGAATGAATTTACGCCGTGCCGTTTACAGTGGTGCGATTTGGTTGAACCACACTTACCCCCCCCCCTCCTCTTAAAATATTTTTTGTCGTTGTTTTAAGGGTATTTGGTCAATGAGATCTCAAATTCCGGAATCAAATCTGAATATATTACTCGCAACATTCATGAAAGCACTTTCCTCCATGAAAACAAAATACATGAAATTTTTCTTACTCAGATTTCAATAAATGGAACAACAATTTGAGTTCTTTCATAGAAACAAGGTATTTTTCAGAAAATGCTGTTAAAAAAGTCACAAAACACATAGTTGTAAGTTTGCATTTATCCCTACACTTGACGATTTCGGAACTAATAATGTAATATGAAATTGAATTATACCCCCACCCCCCTCCCACCCCCACACACACATCACACCAAGAACAGGAATTATTTTAGATTTATACAGAATGAATTTACGCCGTGCCGTTTACAGTGGTGCGATTTGGTTGAACCACACTTACCCCCCCCCCCTCCTCTTAAAATATTTTTTGTCGTTGTTTTAAGGGTATTTGGTCAATGAGATCTCAAATTCCCGGAATCAAATCTGAATATATTACTCGCAACATTCATGAAAGCACTTTCCTCCATGAAAACAAAATACATGAAGTTTTTCTTACTCAGATTTCAATAAATGGAACAACAATTTGAGTTCTTTCATAGAAACAAGGTATTTTTTTTAAAAAAAACCTTTAAAAAAGTCACAAAACACATAGTTGTAAGTTTGCATTTATCCCTACACTTGACGATTTCGGAACTAATAATGTAATATGAAATTGAACTATACCCCCCCTCCCCCCCCACACATCACACCAAGAACAGGAATTATTTTAGATTTATACAGAATGAATTTACGCCGTGCCGTTTACAGTGGTGCGATTTGGTTGAACCACACTTATCTCCCCCCCCCCCCCCTCCTCTTCAAATATTTTTTGTCGTTGTTTTAAGGGTATTTGGTCAGTGAGATCTCAAATTCTGAATATATTATCAAATCTGAATACATTACTCGTGACATTCATGAAAGCACTTTCCTCCATGAAAACAAAATACATGAAGTTTTTCTTACTCAGATTTCAATAAATGGAACAACAATTTGAGTTCTTTCATAGAAACAAGGTATTTTTCAGAAAATGCTGTTAAAAAAGTCACATTAAAACAGATAGTTGTAAGTTTGCATTTATCCCTTCACTTGAAGATTTCGGAACTAATAATGTAATATGAAATTGAATTATACTATCAATAACATATGAAATAACAGCCAATAAAATTTAAATTTTATAATAATTCCAACATACTTAAAATTATTAAATTACTTTTGAGTTATATTATTTCTTTTTATATTGTTATTTTTAAACTCTTGGTCCCAAACTGTGCACCTGCCAATTTCATGCATTTACGAAGAAAAATGAATTTAAAAATGTGTCAGAAAACAGCGTGTTTGGATTTGAGACCGTTTTGAATGCCGCAGTAACTCACTCTTGCATGGGGAAACTTGTTTCTGCGAAAGTGCAGTGAGAAAAAAAGAGACGAGAGGCTTGCGTCCTGCAGTGCCATGGCAACGGAGAGATAAGAAAGCAGGACGTTTGTCCTTGAACTGCCAATATCTTTTACCGGTACTATAGTGTAGGCTCTTAACATAAGCTTAATTGAGGCAGAGACCGTTCACCACTTTAATCAGTGTCAGTCTAGTTATTACATTTCGAATAAAACATCTCACTATTTGCATAGCGAAATGTATTGGAATAAGAGAAGAGATTTAAGAAATGAGGTATCCGTAAAAACTTGTTTCATTTACTAAAAACCTTTGTTTAAAACTTTTTCTGGCGTGAGATGATTTTAATGACTGTTCTTCTATACGAATATTATAGCATATACAACATGTTTAGCATAGGTGCCAATGATTGCTGATTTTGGTTACAATTATTTCAGAATAGCAATCTTCGCTTCAATAAATAAAGCCAAGATTACTATCCATAAAGAGTGGTATTAAAAATCCGAAATTCTTGGCACCCATAATTCCTGAAATATACGTAATAAAAAAAGGTCTATTGTTAATCGGTTAACCGAAGTTGCTCTATTTTTGCTAAATATTAGGCTGCTGTTAATATCAATGTTGCTTTTTAAGCTGGTACACATATTTGCAAGGACCATCCTACAAAGCATTTTTTTTAATTTTTTATATAGAAAATTACGTTTTCAAATGATAATATATTTAAATTATTGGAAATGTTTGTATGTGTCTTTACTTACTGAAAATGAATGCATGTGTAATTTTTCTTGGATAAAATATTAATATCGGAAAAATTAAGAATTTATCTTAAATATTTGAGCTTTGTTAGTTTATATATAGATATATATATATTATATTAAAACCATAAATTCGAAGATATTTGCTAATTCACAAACTTTAGAAGTTCATCCTAGCAGTCAAACTACTCTAAACTTTCAGAAAAGGGCGGGGCTTCTAGTGTTTCAAAACCAAATTTCTTATTATACTGCCGATGAACAATGAGTTCCGAAAATTGGATTTCGAATTCGTTTCGAGTACATTCACTTTGAATTTTATAGTCATGCAGCACATCAAATCCATAAAAATTGCATAAAATTACGTAAACGTCAGATATCTGTGGCAAAGAAATGTTAAAGACATGAACAAATTTATACAATTTTCATGTTTTTCAAATTAAATATTTTTTGCCGGCTAGATCACCGGACCTATCATGTAAGGACTTCTTCTGCTGGGGTCAAATGAAAAGTTGGGGGTATGAGATTCCCGTAACTTCAGTTGAGGACCTAGCGGCTCGTATTTCTGTAGCTGCAGAAAGCTATCAGAGATGCCAGGAATATTCCAGAGCGTAAGAACTTCCATGCGACGCGACGCCGCTGTCAAGCTTGTCGGACTACTTCTGGTTGTAATTTCGAACATCTTTTGTAGTAAAACCTTTAAATAAAATGTTTTCTGCCACATTAACGTGTTGCTGTTTCTCTGCTTCTTTCTGTTGCTTTTTCTCTGTTTCTTTTAACCACAACTCGCAAAAAAGGCATTTCCAACGTTACATTCCTATGTGATTTCAAGTCGTCTTTACATCTCTAACATTTCCTGGAAGTATGTTGGTCTGAAAGTAAAACACCCAAGAGTAATGTCATTAAAATGTCGGAGATGTGTCGGAAGCGCCCTCTATCAAAAAATGAGGACACCAAAGCTGTACGTCTTATTGAATAAAATAATTACCAAGGGAATGTTCTACACGCAAACCGCAACAAAATCGAGCGTTTAAATTCCCCCCCCCCCCACCCTTCTGTTCACAATTCAATTTTTGCTAGTTACACGATCCCAATGTTTCGGATTTTGGGCTTAAAATTTAAGTTAAAGTCAAAACTTTAGAATAATTTTAATCCCATACAAAAAATAACGGTAAAAAGTAGTTATTCTAAAGTCTAAAGCACCCGCTATCGACAATTTTTGGACGTAACCTTTAAAAATTTTTTTGAAGGAACTCTTGATATAAAGAATGATTTTAGCGAAAACCACAAACGAATCGACCCTTTTTACCGCTTTAGGTAGATTTCAAAAGAAATACTACCTATTACTACAGTGCCTAGAAGTAATACTTCTAGGCACTGTACTATTACATTCTCCCCTAAGTTGGAAATATTGCAGATCTACACCGATCCTGAATCACAGAGCCCAAAACCACACCCCAGTTCAAAACTTTATCTATCTATCTATCTGTCTGTCTATCGATCTGTCTATGTCACTTTTTTAAGGACACGATAACTGTAATAATTCTGCACAAATCTCTTTCAAACTGATACATAAAATTAAGGGGCATAAAATCTCGGTCAAGTTTGTTAACGGGCAAAATCGGATAAGGGGGAGCGGGAATTGGGGGGGGGGGGGTCTTTTTGTGAAAACAAAAAAAAAACATAATTTTTTAATTATGATACGTATCGAATCCGTTTAAATTTATTATTACTTCTAGGAAAAGGGCCCAAAATTTATGCATGGCAGATTTTTGATATCATTAAAAATGGCCCCAAAGGGGAGGGGGAGACGTGGGGGCTTAGAAGAAAAAAATTCATAACTTCGTCAATTCAAAAGATATCAAATCCGCAGCACCAACCTTTATAGTAAAAAAAAAAAAAAATCTCTGCCGGCTCCGCCTGCAAACAAGTTAGGTTTCGAAGTGGGTGGTTCCAACTGTCGCATCATGGCCGAAAGGTCATTTCATCCGCAATTCCCAACAAACAGGCGGCCAACGGTCTGCGTCTTCGAAATCCACTTGTGCCTGTAGGCCTAGCCATCAGGGATTTTAGGTAGATTTCGTAAGAAATACTACCTATTTTATCATGGTTTGAAGTTTTGGACCTTAAACTTTAATGGCCCCTAGCTCCTACAGAAGACATTTGCACCCTATGGTTTCCTATTTAATAATGTTTGTCTACATGTCTACTATCATCCCTCAAAGTTTGTCGGTCTGGTAGTGAAACACCCTATATATATATATTAATTTAATGGATGGGGGAGGTCTAAGAGGATTAATGGTGGAAATTTTCGGGAATGCTAATTTAGAGGAATATACAAATAAATCAAATATATATATATATATATTGTTACTGCACAATTCCAAATAGAGCAATTTAAAAATAAATATAGAGCAAAAAAAAAAAAAAAAAAGAAAAAAAAGAAAAGAATGGAATTCGTCCATTTCATTTAACAAATAAATCTCTGCATCAGTCGTCATTACAATTTAAAATGTAATATATTTATAGGAAAACGAAAACGCTATTCGATTCTAAAGAACTGGAAAATTAAATTTCATGCATGCTTATTTGTAAATATCACGCATTTATGTATGAAAACGACATCGTGAAATATATTTATTTATATATTTTTTAATTTATTTATTAGATCATGGAGATGAGCAATATACATAGATACACATTTTTCTTCTTTTTTTTTCTCTATGAATTTCAGGAATGTAGAAAATAAAATAAAATTTTTCAATTGTTTGGGAAAAAAGAAATTCAAATTTATTATGCATTTAGATAATATTTATAGTATTTTTTTAAATGCTAAATTCAAAGTAAGCAATCGTATTTAGAATAACGATTAAACGTTTCCTGAATAAAAATGCATGTTTCTACCCCTCCATAAACGCAAGGAATATTAGAAAATTGTTAGCATGTGCAAAGTTATATTCGGCTATTGCAAAATTTATTAAAAAATAATTTAATAGTACATTTTTCAAAAATGGTAAAAATGAAGATTGTTGTCAAAATTGGTGTAATACGTATTATGTATTTCTAAGTATTTTATTTTCAGTGAAATACTTGCCTCTCACTTTGGTATGCTTAAGGCTCAAACTCAAACTGGCTACTCACACATTTTTAAATTCATTTTAGTTTGCAAACCTATCAAATTGGCAGGTTGTCTTATTTAAAAACTATGTAATCGAGCTGGTTTTTTTTTTTTTTTTTTTTTTTTTTTTTTTTTTTTTTGAAAAGGCAGAAGATTTTTAGAAAATGCTGCCAAAGTTGGCGCATTGAACTGAATTTCCTTACGCGACACCGCAGAAAAGAAAAAAAAAACTATTGCTTATAACTCCATGTGTAATTTTTTTATCGGTAAATAAAAACTGTTCGATTACAAATCATTTCGATAATCATGCCTCCAAGTATAATGTTTTCATGTTTAAAAATGAGTCAGAAAATGTGTCAGGAAGTTTTCGCGTTGTTCAAAGGGGAGAAATATTTTTTTTGAGAGCCGAAAAAGTAAATTAATGGTGGAGACAACCAAAATAAATAAAATACAGTGGTGGACATAATTATAAGACACCTACCTAATTTGACATACAGTGAAAGAAAATATTCAGAGCTTAAAAATGCTTTATTAAATACGACAAAAACATAAATTTATTCTGTTATCACACGTAATTATTTTACAGAAATGATATTTTTATAGAGTTTAATAAAAAAAATTAAAAATACCATGGACAAAATTATAAGACACCCTAACATTTTAATTAAAACATTTGCTTTATTTTCGAAATATGCAAATTTTCTGCACGCTGTTATGACGTCAGCAATTAACTAAAGCAGACGATAACCGACTTCACGCATTTACAAACATGCCACGAGATACAGAATTAAAATAAAGTGAAATTCGCGAAATTTGGAGATTAAATGGAACTGGTGCTTCAGTTAATAATATTTCAAAAGTAATTAAACGCTCTAGATGTGCAATTTCAAAGGTTTTGAAAAGAGGAAGTAATGGATCGGTGATTAAAAGATCTGGACTTACTCCTTGCTTGTCCTCGAGAGACAGATGCCATGTGCTTTCGCTCGCTACACAGAATAAGATGACCACTACAGGCATTAAAAATGCTTTGAAACTGAATTGTTCAAGGAGAACTATTCGCAGGGTGTTGCATAATGCTTCCTATGTGAAATTTTAAAAATTGAAGAAAAAACCATCGCTTCTAAGGCGGTACAAAATGGACCGTTTAAACTTCACTAAACAAACTATGGCCTGGACCTCCAAATGGTACTCTGTGTTATTTTCTGATGAAAAAAAGTTTAAGCTGGATGGTCCTGACGGATTTCACTATTATTGGCATGATTTACGGAAGTCTCCTGATGTACAAATGAGCCGCCAAATGGGTGGAGGCTCAGTGATGGTTTGGGCTGTTTTTTCGGCTCAAGGGAAAACCAATATCGTTTCTGTGCATTCAAGAATGAATTCCGAAAAGTATAAGAATCTTCTTACAGATCAACTAGCCATATACGGTGAATTTCTTTGTGGCGAAAACTACATTTTCCAGCACGATAACGCGTCGATTCATACATCACACGTGACAAAAAAGTGGCTTTCAGAGCAAAGTATCAATGTTCTTCCGTAGCCTTCTCGCTCCCCAGACTTAAATCCCATCGAAAACTTGTGGGGGATCTTAGCTCGTGAGGTTTACCGAAATAGGAGGCAGTTTACATGTGTCGAAGACCTAAAGAATCCTATAAAATGTGCTGGAGCATTCTGTACCGCGTGGCATGTTTGTAAATGCGTGAAGTCGGTTATCGTCTGCTTTAGTTAACTGTTGATGTCATAACAGCGTGCAGAACATTTGCATATTTCGAAAAAAAGCAGGTGTTTTAATTAAAATGTTAGGGTGTCTTATAATTTTGTCCATGGTATATTTAATTTTTTTTACTAAACTCTACAAAAATATCATTTCTGTAAAACAATTACGTGTGATAATAGAATAAATTTATGTATTTGTCGTATTTGATAAAGCATTTTTAAGCTCTGAATCTTTTCTTTCACTGTATGTCAAATTAGGTAGGTGTCTTATAATTATGTCCACCACTGTACAACTGATTTGTTCCCCGATTTTCTAAATATTTCATAAGTTTTTTTTCCTCCTCCTAAGGAATTTTGAAGGTTGCTCTCAAATTCAAACTGATTACTTTCTAACATATTCTCGAAGTTAAATTCATCCGCAAATGCACAGTAACTTCACCGGTGCAAGGCAATGAGCTAAGCGATTTCATTTCATTCGTTATTCTTTTACAAAAAGTTTAATTAGAAAACCAATAAATAAATATTTATTGTTATATTCTAAATAACGAATTTAATTTAAATATTAAATGTGTTATAAATAGGTAAATTGCACTTAGTGAAACTTTTGTCATAACAGCGACAAAAACAGAAAATTTTCCACTGTTTACAACAGATTCGTCATAAAACAGAAGAAAATTTGTTTTGTTTTACCTTATTTCGTTTCTAAAGAATGCACATTAAAATAATAATAATAATAAATAGCCAAAGCACGAGTACGCGCCAAGCGTGGAAAATCAAGTTTGCTATAGTTTTAATGAGAGTTTCGTTCAGCCGCCATTTTCGATCCACATAGCATGCGCATTTGAACTCATGACTCTTCTCTCTTTCAGGTTCTTTACTCACATCCGATTACAACAGAACATCTTTGGATTGTATGTTAGAATTTGAAAATATTTTACTGTATTCATATATTTTTATTATAAAGATTTTTAATAAAGGCCATGCTATCGTAAACATCAGTTTTTAAATAGATAAAGGGACATTTACAACAGAAAGATTATTCAAACTCAATTCTATTAGTAAGAGGTATGTGTAGGGAGTTCCATATTTATAATTTTATTTAATTATTTTTGTATATGGAAGACGGTGGGACATGCCCAAAAATGTTTCATCTTAATAATAATAATAATAATAATAATAATAATAATAATAATATAATAAAATTATAAAATGTGTCCTGTAGTTTCATAAAACTGTGTTAAAGAAAATGGTGAAAGGTCTGGACCAGGACCGAACTGAGATAAACGGGATTATATATATATATATATATATATATATATATATATATATATATATATATATATATATATATATATATATATATATATATATATACAATGGTTTTCTCTCATGCTCTTCCCATTATTTCTAGAGTAATTAAAATGATTATCTATTTATTGTTACCAGAAAGTACAAAAAAGTCAGATTATTTTTTAAATAAAGAATTTTAACGGTAATGAACTGTGCATGCTGCAGAGAGAGACGGGGGAAGCAACATTTTCAGGGAAAGGGCAGTAATATAGATGATTGATTATGTAGGGTAAACGTGGCAGTAACGGACAATCTTAAGGAATTTTTTTTTAAATTATTTTTGTTATTATAATTTATAATTATAAAATAATAATAATAATAATAATAAAATACGGAAACACATTGATTTACAATTCACTTATTACTAAATTAGATGAAAATAAAATATAAAAGTTTTAAAAGGTTAAAAATATCAAGATTTTAAAAACACAGGTGTCAAAACATTTCAAATGGCTCGAGCGTTTCAATTAAACATTAGCCATTATCAGGGGAATTAAAATTCGAAAATACAGTAACTCTAAAGATGTATATACTTGTTAAGTAGTGAGTGTTAAAAGCAAAAAAAAAAAAAAATAGGAAAGAGGGTATGAAAGGGAGGTGATACTGTAGAAAATATTTGGTGCATTTGGTTTGAAAGAAGCTTTAGTAAAACTTTAGATGGTCACACGTTTTCACTGATGTCTACATTCTATATAAGTCATGAACATAAAGAAAAATATCTTGCTTCAAAGTGGTGTAACAGTATTTAAATCCCTGGTGTTTGAATACAAAAAAGCATCGCGGATAAAGAAGAACAGACAAAGGACCAGATTCTGGCGGGAAACGAAAATTCTAGAACCACCTGAGGAAAGAACAATCGATTTCGAAAAGGGAAAATTGAAAGGAGAAATTTAACAAGGGGAAATATTAGCGGTGCCTTTCCGAAATGATAATAACGAAGCATAGAACTCAATGAGATTTTGAAAGGGGAAACGAAAAAAGTAAACAAATGAATATTTGCATTTTAAGCCGAGAATAGTAAAATTAAGTGGGGGAAAATTTAGAATATATTTAAGATACATTAAATATTAAAAATATGTTATAAATATGCAGGGTCTCCCAGGTAAGATGTTACAAGCTTCGAGGGGAGGTAGTGTACACCTAGACGACTCGAAATCACATAGGAATGCCGGGTCGGAAACATTTTCTTGACCCAGTAGAGGCAATGAAAAGGCTGGATCACACGAAGATGATCGTTGATCCTGGCAGTGTTGCCAGTGGGCTACTTATTTTAATTGATCTTTCTTGATTGGCACCACTTTTTTGAAATGATAAAATTTCGCTGATTTTCGCCTCGAACTTGAACTTGTGATAGGTTCAATGGGCTTCCAAGTTGCGAAGCAACTGCACACCCTGGCTTTGAGTAGGTGTATATCAAATCCTGAGAGAGCCATATGAAATGTCTAGCCGTAGTCTAATTGACTACATAAAAAGAGGATAGTGTTACGTATATCTATAAAAGAATGAAAATTTACTAGTTAAAATATAAAAGTAAAAATAGTTCATAGTTCAAAAAAACAAAAATAATGCCAGACGAGGTAAAGTAAAGATGTTAGGAGAAGTTTAGGAGAAAAGTCAATTTAATTTTATTTAATAAAATAAACATATATATATATATATATATATATATATATATATATATATATATATATATATATATATATATATATATATATATATATATATATATATATATATATATATATATATAATTAAAGACATAATAAGAATTATAGCTCGGAAGGACTATTCATCAAGAATAGTGGAGTACCTTGGTTTTTGCCGGTTGGATGGACTGCAAGCATCGTAGTCAGGCAGCTCATAGATGAGTTCATTTGGGATGTGATTAAAGTCATTGTAGAATTTTTTCGCAAGGTGTTTAATGCGATGTTTGAGTGAAGTCGTTTTCAGATCCTTGAGGATTGTGGAGTTTTTGAGGTATCTAGACCCGTTCCTGATGTAACGGTTCGCCTGTTTTCGCCATGATTAGTATGTTTTTAATTAAGACGAATTTTATCATTTTAAAAAAGTGGTACCAATCAATCCATTTGAATTAAAAAAAGTAGCCTACTGGCCACACTGGGTCCTGGTGTTGCAAGAGTGGTTGGTGCCAGCGGATAAGACGGGCATTGTTCTCGGCGTAGCGTTTCCCCAGAGAATATTAACCCTTTCAAGCGCAGTGTGCCCACTGCAAGACCACCTAATTTTAGTTACAAACGACATTAAGAATATTTTAATAAAATTTTGCGTTTATAGTAAATACTTGCTGAACAGTTGATGTCGGTTAAGGGGCTTCTGAGATGCGATCAACTTTACGCCACGTCTATTTTTAAAATTACAAGTTTTTACTTTCGAAGAAGTTCATTTGTAAATTCTGGTTTCAGTCAACCATTTCATCATTTTACGAACCATCATTTTACGCAAATAATTCTTAAAATGATTACTGGGTCAGGAAGGCGTTTCCGACGCGGCATTCCTATTTGATTCCGAGTCGTCTAGATGTACACTACATCCCCTTGAAGTTTGCAGCATCTTAACTGGGACACCCTGTTTATTAAGGATATTTTAAATACGCATCAACATGTCATTTTCATTATAGAATATGTTAACATTTCTCATTATACTATTAGAAAAAAAAAATAATAATAAATAAGATTTCTTTGGCACCCCATTATGGAACTAAGCATAAACATTCGCTATTAGTGTATAAACATTTTTTTTTTTTTTTAAATAAATAAAAATGAAAGAAAGAAGAAAATTTTGAATTTTTTAAATTTTGGAAAGGAAATTTGAGAAGAATTAAAATATTACATTTTGAGTTTCATAGGTAGGTAGCACTTCAAATTATAAGTCAATTGAGACGGTATAAAATAACAATCACATCAGTCATCTATGTCAAAGAAGTTTTAAAGACATGATAAATTTTGTGCAGTTTTCAAATTTAATATTAAAAAAAAAAATGCTAAAAAAAAATTAATTAAAAAAAAAGTAATTTTTCGCTATTTTCAGATGTACGTAGAATAACTGTGCAAAAATATCAATTTCTGAATTAGTATTGATCAGCCCATTGGTTGACTTCACACGGAATGAACTTGATCAAGAAATATTGATGCCATAATATGACCGATACTCAAATTTGCATATATTATTTGCATATATTATTTTCATACAAAATTTTAAAATATACATACGAGCTCATGTAGTAGCATAACATATAAATAAATAAATACACATAAATACTATTTACGAATACCACTTGCCTAGTTGCAGCCAAACTCTTAAACTAGCCATTAGTGTATTTAAAAAAAAAAAAAAAAAAAAAAAAAAAAATTATAAAATAAGAAACACCAATCAACCATTGCATCTATGTCAAAGAAGTTTTAAAGACATGATAAATTTTGTGCAGCTTTCAAATTTAATATTTAAAAAATAATAATGATTAAAATAAAAAGTAATTTTTCGTTATTTTTAGATGTACCTAGGATAACTGTGCAAAAATTATCAATTTCTGAATTATTATTGATCAATCCATTGGTTGACTTCACACGGAATGAACTTAATCAAGAAATATCGATACCATAATATTACCGATAGTCAAATTTGCATACATTATTTTCATAAAAAAAAATTAAAAATATACATACGAGCTTATGTAGTAGCATAACATATAAATAAATACACATAAATATTATTTACGAATACACTACTTGCCAACTAAACTAAGCGTACTTTGCTAAATATACCTCGAGGCAGGTAGTGCACATCTTTCTTATACCAGTTTAACCCTTCTTTGCATGAGTTTTTCCTTTTACAATTGTGTTTTTTTATACATATATTAAATATTAGATACCAGACATTTTAAGATAAATTTTTAACTTTGCTCAGCAACGTAGTTCACGGGGAATTTACTGGATTAATATTTCTATATAAATATAGTGGTGGCGAAGAAGTTGATTTATTTATTAAAAGTTAAATAAACACTGATGGAAATTTACAGCACTATACAATTAAGGGTTAAATAATAAACAACGCATCATTGGAGTGACGCGACTTATTAAAATCTATTAAATATAAGAAATGTTACCTATGAAAACTTGTTTCATTTACTTAAAAAGATTATACTAAAAGTTTTCCGGCATGAGAAGATTTTAATGACTTTTAATCTATACGAGTATTACAGTCAGGGCCGTAGCTAGGGTGGTGCCAGGGGGGACTCAGCACCCCCTGAAAATTTTTGAGCTCCCCCCCACCCCTGGGAAAGTTGCCAAGTGCACCAAATGAAATTCTGTTTCAAAAATCGTGTGTTAAAAAAACTGTGTTAAAAAAATTAACTTAGTTTTGGGGGCTTTTTACAGTTTTCTATAAATACTAAATTATAGTATTTGTTTAAAAACTGCAAATAAGTGCTTCAATATGCGCGCATCCTATCTGCACATACTCAGAATTAGCAACCTTTTGCTGATGCAAATATTGACTTTTACATAAGTTATATACTGAAATTTTTCATTTTGATGCGTTTTCCATTATTAACATAAAACAAAGTAATTCTAATGAGTTTGATAGTAAATATAATACTTATGATAAACATTATGTTTCGTATTTGAGTCATCCTAGTTTAAAAAATATATATATAAGATCCTTGATTTATAAATCATACTAATGAAAAAAGCTAATAGCCAATTTAAATACAAGCATTTGACTAAACACAAAAATAATTTACAAATGCAAAATACATCCTTGGTTTTTCTAATGTTTGTTATCCTATAAAAACATAACTTTAGAATTCTTAAGGGCAGGGCATATTAAGAAAAAAAATTAAAGGTTGCAACTCTTTTGAAACAGGTGAACTGTCAGCTTTTTATTTACTTATTGACATCATCACGTATTATTTTACTAGTATAATTATACACTGAAAATTTTCATTCTGCAGCCAGTGAAGTAGTCTTTAAAAATCCAGAGGGCATACGCTGAAGGACAAGGTATACCCTAAAGAGTACATGCTATAATGTTTTTGAGAACAGGGTATATGGTATTCCTTAAAATAATGCAAAAGGTATACTGCATATCCACCGTATATCCTCCATTACATTCCAGTCTGCAGCCTTTACTTTTCTTAGCATCAAATTAAGTTATTATAAATAATATAATAAGAAACTTAGTGCCTACAATAGGAATATGCAATAATTTACCTTTTTACATAGTACTTTGATCATATATATCTGTGTCTGTGCGTGCATGTGTCAGAGAAAGATAAATAGTATGAGCCCCTCCCCCTACATTTTCTTGAGCACCCCCTGTTGTTTACTTCTAGCTGCATCCCTGATTACAGTATAGATATTTGGTGTAGGTGGCAATAATCCCTGATTTTGGTTACAATAATATCAGATCTCCACTTCAATAAATAAGACCAAGATCACTATCCGTAAATAGTGGTATTAAAAATCCGTAATTCTTGGCACCCATAAATTCTGGTATATACGTAATAAAAAAGGTTTATTGTTAATCGGTTAACGAAAATTGCTCTATTTTTACTAACTATCAGGCTGCTGTTAATATCAATGTTGCTTTTTAAGGTGGTATACATATTTGCAAGAACGATCAAACAAAGCATTTTTTCAAATTTTTATATAGAAAATTATGTTTTCAAATGAAAATGCATTTATATTATTGGAAATGTATGTATGTGTCTGTACTTACTGAAAATGAATGAATGTGTAATTTTACTTTGATAAAATATTCTTATCGGAAAAATTAAGACTTTATCTTATATATTTCGACTTTATTAGGCTCATATTTTTTTTTAAATATTAAATCCACATATTCCGAGATATTTGCTAATTTCTGAAACGTCAGCGAAGACTCAATGTGGAGACGCGAAATGTTTTTGGTTTCCGTCTGTCTGTTTGCTTGTTTGTTCCGCGATAACTGCAGCAAAAATCATCCGATTAGGTTGATTTTTGGTGGGTTTGTTGGCGTGGTACTCGGATTAGCTGTACAGTTTTTGGTTAAATTTTGTTCATTCGTTTGAAAAATATAGTTATTTTTTTTAAGTCATAATGTTTTTTAATTGGAAGTCAGACGATTTTTTAATTTTAAAATTCACAGAAAAGAAAATCACGTATTGGGGTAATTGTAAATGTTAAATTTTGGATGCTAAATTTACGAAATGGAAATCTTAATTTAATCCGATCGCCAATGAAAATTTGCCAATATTTTTATTAGAATTTCGAAACTAATTGTATAAATTATTGACAAAATTTTACGCATTAATTTGATAGATATGATATATTTTAATTTCCCATTTTTTACAAAAATTTCTGATGCATATCTTTTTCTCTTGTATTAAATGGTTGCTAAACAGCTATATTTCAAAGAATATCACCAAAAGAAAATTCAAGTGAATCGCAGAATTTTGATGCGAAATTTTATTAACAAAATAACTAATTTTCGGGTGATTTAAATTTTTAATTTGCTTTTTCTAATGAAATAGATAAGGATTTATTTTAAATACTAAAGAAAGATGAACAAATCGGTTTTCCAAACGAATATTATAAAAACGTTGAATGTGTAAATTGAATATAAGTCTCATAAGAGGAATTTACATTTGTATAAGTATATTTATTACACGAAATTTTATTCAGTTTCAGCAGCATATGATGTTTAGTGGTTGAAAAATAAAATATTCTTTTAAGGATAGGATAAAATCTCCTGTACAAAGATATGGTTATTCGAATGAAATTACAATAGTAAATGCATTCATACATATACTCGAATAATGAAATAGCACAATTGCTGGAAATTTAAGGATATAAAATTTAAGCGATAAGGGGGGGGGGGATTAGGGGGCGGAGCAACTCTAAAGGAATGTACTCTTATTCTGAAAAAATATAGTAGTAAGTAGTTTATCCTATCATTGCATAAAATTGTGTTTATTGTGATACTTTTAAAATTTCCTTTCGTTTTGATAAATCTTATATTGTTATAAATGTTTCAGTACAAAAACCCTTAACGTGTTAAAAATTTGTGACGCAGCACTTTCTTATTCCTGTAAGAATTTTAAAACTAATGTATCAAATGTAACGATATTAAATTTGAGTGACGCTATGTTAATAACAAAAGAAAAAAATCATATTATTCTGTTCATTTTATATATATTCACAGGTGAAATATTATTTTTAACATGAAAAGATATATAAAATTTATATGCTGATGCTTTTTCATTCACATCTCTCATAAAGTCAAAATATGGGTTTTTAAAAAAAAAAGATATCAAGGACACCTTGACGTGGATTTAATAGGATTGTTTTAAATTCCAATTTAAATTATTTTTGGTATGACACCTAAAGTATATTTATACACACATAAACAATACCTTTAATTTTCCAATTCAGTGTGAAATATTTTGCTTTCATTGAGCCTATATTATGCTTTGAAATGAATTTGACTTGTAAAATTGATTTATCTTTTGTGCCATATTATCCAAAATGATAAGTAAAATTTATGTAAATGATTATTTTGCATCATATTATCCACTTGCATACATTTACATTTGCTTGGATACTATGACGCAAAATTATCACTTACATAAATTTTACTGTTGATCTTGGATAGCGTGACACAAAAGATAAGTCAATTTATTGAAATAAATTCAATTCAAGGCATAATATATATAGGCTGACAAAATGTAAAATATTTAACAATGTATTGGAAAATTAAAAGTATTGCTTGTATGTGAAAATATACTTCAAAAAACAAACCAAAAATAATTTAAATTGAAATTTAAAACAATCTTACTAAATTCACGTCAAGGTGTCACTCGAATTTTTATATCATTTGTTTTAAAACCCTTATTTTGAATTTATGAGAGTTGTGAATGAAAAAGCATCAGCAAATAAATTTTATTTATCTTTTCATGTTAAAAATAATATTTGCACCTGTGAATACATATAAAACAAAAAGAATAGACTGATTTTTTAAAAATTATTATTATTAACAAGGCGTCGTTCAAATTTGATATCATTACTTTTAAGACCCATATTTAAAATTCTTAGAGAAAAAAAAAGTGCTGCATCACAAATTTTTAACTCGTGAAGAGTTTTTGTACTGATATCATTAGATTTTTGCGGGCTGGTGAAAATAAAAATTTAAGGACCACAGCATTCAGTCCATAATCATGATTTTCATTCATCTTTAATTCCTCCCCCCCTCCCTTCCGCTAAGAAAAATCTTATACTTAATTTTAAAGTACTGTGTAAATAGAAATAATTTTGCAAAATAAAACTAAATTTGAAACAAATCGGATAATTCTTCATGAATAACTAAAGGGGTATTAGTCCCAGTTCCCCCTTTTAACCCCCGAAACTAATTAGGAAAGCTCCTTATCACAATAAACCTATATGCTAATATTGAAGCAAATTGGATAATTTTGCATGAATAAATTAAGGGAGGAGTAGCCCTCCGTTCCCTCTTCATACTTAACCAATGAACCCCTAAAACTAATCAGGGAAGCACCTTATGAGAATAAACCTATATACAACATTTCAAGGAAATCGGATATTTCTATCAAGAGTTATCGCGTTATGTACATACGTACGGAACCTGTGCTCTAAAATTGCATAAAATGACATAAATGTCAGCTATCGATGTCAAAAAATTTTAAAGACGCGAATAATTTTACACAATTTTCATGTTTTTCAGATTAAATATCTCAAAATCAATTGATTCAAAAGATTTTTTTTCTTTGGATTTTTTTGCCATTTTCAGTTATCGGTTTCTGAGTTATCAAGGGTCAGTCCATTGGTTCATTTCACACTGAATGCCATAATAATATTGATAGTCAAATTTGTGTGTGTGTTTTTTTTTTCATAAAGTATTAAAAATATAAATACGTACATCCCAGCAGCATAATATACATATAAATGGATACATAAACACTATTTACGCATACACTATTTCCCAAATTGCACCCAAACTTCAAAACTAAGCATACCTTGATAAATATCGACAAAATTAATCCTTAAGTCTGTTCGTCAGTGAACTTCCCGATTCCCTTCGTTTATGTTAAACCATGGGCGTAGGATGCATTCGTATATTTAAAATATCTTCTCAGGAAATTACTATTTTTAACTTGTGGTTTCTGTGTACAATTCTTAAAGAATGTCTTTTTTTTTTTATGTAGTTGTGCAAGTTTTTTTTAAAAATCTTATTCAGTTCCGCTAAGATTTTAACACATAAAATTATAAATTAATTAAGCACATATTTTAGAAATATTTTAACACCTAAGAAAAAAGGAGACATCTTTGAAGAAAAGTTGAACAGAATACAGAAGTCAAGGCTGCCACTGGCGACTATTGTTTAATTCTATATCGCACCACTTTCTCCAAACAATTTTTTTTTTCACATATACCATGACAACATGTGCAAGAGAAATTTACTACAAAATTAATTTTTTTTTAAATACGTGTTCAATTGAATATCAAAATAGTCGCCAGTGGCAGCTCTGAGAAGTTGAAAATAGTAATTTGCAGAGGAAGAGGACATATTTTTTAAATATTGGAATATGAATGCATATACTAGGTTTAATACACGGTGGAAGGTTTAATATTCAACCATCAAGAAAAGGTAGCTGTGACGTATGAGTCACGTGCGGTCAGAAAAGTTTATTTCAGCAATTTAATGGACGGAGGAATGTGCAGAGAATTTTTCGACGAAGAGCTTTCATTTAGGATTAGCTTATTTGCTTAGTTATCGCCATTTGATGTAGAATGGAAATAAAATCAGTGTGTATATTCGTTATGCTTACATGATTTTTATTGAGGAAAAATATAATTACGTATTTTAAACGATGTTTGCGATAACATTTATCTTAAAAATATTTTTATTTTGCTGGTATTATAAATGAAATTGGTTTTAGAAATGAAAATCTGAGTATAAACAAATGTGGTCTAAAAATTCTGGGTCGCCTACTGGTTTTATAATAGACTCATTAATTAAAAATGAAATATTAAGTAAAGCACCTTTCGTACGTTGAATTTTCATGCCTTTTTTTCATTTAAATGTTTTGAATCTTAAATCGAATTTTATTCCATTATATAGTAATGTTGAAATATTTGCTTATGCGATACAAATAAATTCTTAATTTCTTTTATACTTTTTTCCGAAGGATAATTCCGATTACATTGACTAAGTATAAAGTAAGAAAAAATATTAAAATTTTTCTTTTCTTCTTTCTTCCTTTACTTTATTTCATTAAAAAAAAATATATTACTTTGTTAATATAACGTTCTTAAAAGTACTCTAAACAAATATTAAAATTTTATTTATAACAATGCCGAATTGTGACTGAAAAAATACGACTTCTAATGAACCTGGCAAAATCGTTCATTGTAACGTTCTTTAAAGGGCATTGTAATTTTTATCGGAAAAATTCGTAATTTTTTTTATGTTAATTTATAATTATGAAATTTAACATTAAATGATCAAAGTACTGAATATCTTGTTGCTTAGGAAATATTTATAGTAATTTGGCGCAAAAGAATTTTTTATCAATGTTTCTAACAGTAAAAGTTTTCTATAAATTTTTTAATGTATTATTTTATCATAACTTATTAAACTAGATTACATTTACATCTATAATTGTATCTAGATATAAAAATTCAATACCAAAAATTCTTTTCAAAATCAGTTATAAAAATAATTTATTATTATTATTATTATTATTTATTAACATTAGCGAGAGAAATCGAGATTTTCCCTAACAGCCTTAAGAGCCTACGCTAGTCATCCGAAGAAACTCGAACGCTAATGTTAAGACTATGGGAAGGTTCTTGACAGATTTCTCGCTTGCATTTTAATAATTTTAAATGACTTTTTTGGCATAGGATAGCTGAGGTCGATCTCTAATGTTGTTAGTTTTTAATTTTTCGATTTTTGTTCCAGTTTCTTTATAAGCGGACATTTCCAATTTTAAAACCGGTTGGAACCGGTTCTGAAAGTGAAAGTACCCTTATATAAAAAAAACTGGAACCAAAATCGAAAAGTAAAAACTAACAACGTTAGAGATCGATCTAAGCTATCTTATGCCAAAAAAGTCATTTAAAAATATTAAAAAGTGAACGAAAAATCAGTCAAGAACTTTCCCATATACTTAACATTAGTTTGAGTGTTTCCTCCCGTGACTAGTGTAGGCTCTTAACATAAGCTTAATTGAGGCAGAGACCTGTTCACCACTTTAATCAGTGTCAGTCTTGTTATTACATTTCGTATAAAACATCTCACTATTTGCATAGCAAAATGCATTGGAATAAGAGAAGAGATTTAAGAAAAGAAGTATCCGAGATAGTCCAGTAGAAATAGCATTTTACCTTACAAAAATTCGGGTAGTTCTGATTTTTGGGTATGTTGTAAAGGTTGACCCTCTAATAAAAAAACCAAGTTTTCGACCTTTTAGACCTTGTGCGTTTTTCACAATATTGAAAAAACAATATTTTTCGGCACTTTTTTTGATTTTTCTTAAATAACTCAATTTTAATGCATTTTACAGAAAAAGGCAATGTTATTATTTTTTAGAGCATAAAATTCTCTACAACATGCAGTATTCATGTTTGTAAATTGTCCAAATAGGGGGTAAGATAAGGAGCCGGGAAAATAGGGTAAAATTTGCAAAAAATGCAAAAATCCACTAAAGACGTTAGTTTTTGCTTAATAACCTACTTTTATTGCCTCTTAGAGACAAAAGCACTTCCATCATTTTGTAGAGCATAAAATTCTCTACAACAGGCAGTATTCATGTTTGTAAATTGTCCAAATAGGGGGTAAGATACGGAGCCGGGAAAAGGGTTAAATTTGGAAAAAATGTAAAAATCCACAAATGACGTTAGTTTTTGTTTAATAACCCACTTTTAGTACATTTTAGAAACAAAATTGTCATAATCAACTTTTTAGAGCATGAGATAGTCGATAATTTCATTTATTATAGGTTGACCCTCTAATAAAAAAACCAAGTTTTCGATCTTCTAGACCTTGTGCGTTTTTCACAATATTGAAAAAACCATTATTTTTCGACACTTTTTTTTATTTTTCTTAAATAACTCAATTTTAGTGCATTTTACAGAAAAAACAATTTCACCATTTTATAGAGCATAAAATTCTCTATGACATGCAGCATTCAGATTTGTAAATTGTCCAAATAGGGGGTAAGATACGGAGCCGGAAAAATTGGGTAAAATTTGCAAAAATCCACTAAAGACGTTAGTTTTTGCTTAATAACCTACTTTTAGTGCGGTTTAGAGACAAAAGTGTCAATATAAAGTTTGTAAAGCATGAAGTAGTCTATAAGTTTCATTTATTAGATCATTAAATATCTATAATAGACTCTAAATTCAGAATAATAAAATTTATGGAGACATTTGGAAAAAATGCAAAACCCTATTTTCCCGGCTCCATATCTTACCCTCTATTTGGACAATTTACAAACCTGAATACTGCATGTTGTAGAGAATTTTATGCTCTACAAAATGGTGAAAGTGGTTTTGTCTCTAAAACGCACTAAAAGTAGTTTATTAAGCAAAAACTAACGTCTTTAGTGGATTTTTGCAAATTTTACCCTATTTTCCCGGCTCCATATCTTACCTCCTATTTGGACAATTTACAAACCTGAATACTGCATGTTCTAGAGAATTTTATGCTCTACAAAATGCTGACAGTACTTTTTCTGTAAAATGCACTAAAATCGAGTTATTTATGAAAAATCGAAAAAAGTGCCGAAAAATATTGGTTTTTTCAATATTGTGAAAAACGCACAGGGTCTAAGGTCGAAAACTTGGTTTTTTTATGACATGGTCAACTTTTGCAGCATACCAAAAAATCAGAACTACCCGAATTTTTGTATGGCAAGGCCCTTTTTTGTGCTATTTCTGCAGGAGTAAGAAAACTTGTTTCATTTACTAAAACCCATTGTTTAAAAAATTTTCTGGCATGAGATGATTTTAATGACTGTTCTTCTATACGAGTATTATAGCATATACAGTCAAAGCACCTTATAACGAAATCGAAAGTGCTCCAAAGATTTGCTCGTTATAACGTGCTTTCGTTAAAACGTTATAACTAATTATTTCGTTATATAGTAAGAACGCCAATTACCCTGACTAATATGATCTGAACGTAATCTGAGTAGGCAGAATTCCATATAATGGAGACAATCATATAAAAGGACGTTTTATTACATAAAGATAAGTCTTAAAATAACTTTTGTTTAATAATAATAAAAAAAAAAGCTAGGCCTTATGTATTCATATTATATTAAGCCTCCATAGTAAGGATCATTTTTACTACAAACAGAAAAGAAAAGAAAGGCGTTGATTTAAAATTGAATTTCTAGGAAATCATATTTTTACGAATAAATATGTACAATTCATAACACAGAATTTTTATTTTGTGATGATAAATCTGGATGACTGAACTTAAGATAATTGGAGCATTGTTGTATTATTTTAACGGTATATATATGTATCTTACTACGCTACACATAAAAAAACGGGCAAATTTAAATGTAAAAAAAATATATATTGATTTAATTCTCTTAAAGGGCAGTTTTACATACCTATATAAGTTTGAAGAATGAAGTTAACAAGCTCTGCTTTCTTTTCTTAATAACATTGACTAATATTGTACACCCTATTTTGACAACATACATGTTAATTTAATTCGTTAACAAGTTTTCATTGTGCATGCAACCCACAATTATCTGTAAATACTCAAGTACATCAAATGGTAAAATCTTCTCACCAGCTTCTAGAAGGATGTTTTCTTCAGGAAGAGGAATTCATTCTTCTTCCTCACTGACACTGCCAACACACGCCTCATCTTCTGTACTTTTTTTATGATGTTCTCTTCTTCGAATTTTGCATTTGCCATTATGTTTGAATCAACATTAACATACTGATCAAATTTAAACTCGGAAATCAGATTTCAAAAAATACTTCCTTGGTCTCATGGTTGCACTTTGGATGTAGTATTAGGTGGTAAAAAAAGTAGTTTTATAAATTACAAACAGAACTCACATGCGAGGAGACGTTGAGACGGTGTCTGAAATAAGCAGAACTTTTCTTTTGTCTTTTTGCATCTATTCGTCAAAATCTAAAATCCATTCTTTAAAAAGGCATTTCATCATTCAAGCTTTTCAATTACGCATGTACATGGCAGGCAAAGTTTTTATTACGTTTTTATGGATACACCATGGATTATTTGCTTTTCCAATTACAAGAGGTTTTCGCCTTTCAGAGAACATAATGCTTATGAAAGTCGGTCTTCGCTCCTTCTTCCACTGTGACAAGTTTCTTTTTTTTAAAGTTTTATCAGGCATATACATATTAAATATATCTTTTCAATCGTAATCCTAAAAAATGTTTGAGTTTCCGTTCGTCCATTCTTCAATTGTTTCTTCTGAAGCAGAGGCTGTTTCTCCACGTAATTTTTTACACACAATTTCATATCTTTTTTTGAATTTACTCAACCAACCATCATTTACATGAAAGTCTTTATATAGAAGTGTTTCGGAAAACGCATATGCTTTTTATTGCAAAATACTTCCACTAATATGGAAGTTTTTAGATCTTGCTTCGTTAAACCATGAAAAGAATACTTCCTCCACATCTTCATATTTCGCTGTGCATATACGTTTAAACGATGAGGAAACTGCACTCTTTTTGAATATTTTAATAATTTTTTCTCAATTTTTCAATTGCTGACAGTGCTACTTAGAATCCCAAATTTTTTCGCTACATCGCTTATTTTAACATCATTTTTGACGCATTTTATAATTTCAACTTTCTCTTCTAAACTCAAACTTTTTATTTATTTATTTATTTATTTATTTATTTTTTGACAGACATAGCCAGTTTACAAAAAGTTTTAAAAATTAGCACGCGATAAATTTACACGAAAAGCAAATGTCAATGAAATCAGTCATCTAATAAAAAATAACATAAATCCAGTTCAGCTAAGCTGTCGCCCCTCTGTCTGTCTTAAAATACTGCCCCTCCCCCAAATCTCTCTTGGAAGTATTGAAAATATGTGATTGGTCGTAGAGAAAAAGATTGAAGGTTATCTCCTGAAAAAAAAATCTGGTATTTAAAAAATAAAATTCTATTTCCCGGCCATTTTTTAAGTAAAAAAAGTAAAAAATTCGCTATATCGTTCTTTTTATCAATTTTCATGCTCGAATTATTTTCGTTATATCGTGCTTTTCGTTATAAATATTTCGTTATATCGTTTCGAATTCAGTATTCTTTAACATACAGACCAACTAAATGGTTATGAGCATTTCGTTATATCGTGCTTTTCGTTATATCGTAGTTCGTTATAAAGTGCTTCAACTGTACTACATGTTTAGCATAGGTGCCAATGATTGCGGATTTTGGTTAAAATTATTTCAGAATAGCAATCTTCGCTTCAATAAATAAAGCCAAGATCACTATCCATAAAGAGTGGTATTAAAAATCCGAAATTCTTGGCATCCATAATTCCTGAAATATACGTAATAAAAAAAGGTCTATTGTTAATCGATTAACCGAAGTTGCTCTGTTTTTGCTAAATAGTAGGCTGCTGTTAATATCAATGTTGCTTTTTAAGCTGGTATACATATTTGCAAGGACCATCCTACAAAGCATTTTTTTAAATTTTTTATATAGAAAATTACGTTTTCAAATGATAATATATTTAAATTATTGGAAATGTTTGTATGTGTCTTTACTTGCTGAAAATGAACGCATGTGTAATTTTTCTTGGATAAAATATTCATATCGGAAAAATTAAGAATTTATCTTAAATATTTGAGCTTTGTTAGGTTATATATAAATATATATATTATATTAAATCCATAAATTCGAAGATATTTGCTAATTCACAAACTTTGGGAGTTCATCCTAGCAGTCAATCTACTCTAAACTTTCAGAAAAGGGCGGGGCTACAGGTGTTTCAAAACTAAATTTCTCATTAAACTGCCGATGAACAATGAGTTACGAAAATTGGATTTCGAATTCGTTTCGAGTACATTCAATTTGAATTTTATAGTCATGCAGCACATCAAATCCATAAAAATTGCATAAAATGACATAAACGTCAGATATCTGTGGCAAAGAAATGTTAAATACATGATCAGTTTTACACAATTTTCATGTTTTTCAAATTAAATATTTTTTGCCTGCTAGATCACCGGACCTATCATGTAAGGACTTCTTCTGCTGGGGTCAAATGAAAAGTTGGGGTATGCGATTCCAGTAACTTCAGTTGAGGACCTAGCGGCTCGTATTTCTGTAGCTGCCAGAAAGCTATCAGAGATGGCAGGAATATTCCAAAGCGTAAGGAATTCCATGCAACGCCGCTGTCAAGCTTGTCGGACTACTTCTGGTTGTAAGTTCGAACATCTTTTGTAGTAAAACTTTTAAATAAAAAGTTTTCTGTCACATTAACGGGTTGCTGTTTCTCTGCTTCTTTCTGTTGCTTTTTCTCTATTTCTTTTAACCACAACTCGCAAAAAAGGCATTTCCAACGTTACATTCCTATGTGGTTTCGAGTCGTCTTTGCATCTCTAACATTTCCTGGAAGTATGTTGGTGTGAAAGTAAAACACCCAAGAGTAATGTCATTAAAATGTCAGAGATGTGTCGGACGCGCCCTCTATCAAAAAATGAGGACACCAAAGCTGTAAGTCTTATTGAATAAAATAATTACCAAGGGAATGTTCTTCACGCAAACCGCAACAAAATCGATTAGTTTGTTCAATGTTTATGAGCGTTTAAAATCCCCCTCCCCCCTTCTGTTCACAATTCAATTTTCGCTAGTTACAGGATCCCAATGTTTTGGATTTTGGGCTTAAAATTTAAGTTAAAGTCAAAATTTTAGAATAATTTTAACCCCAACCAAAAGTAACGGTAAAAAGTAGTTGTTCGTTACTCTAAGTCTAAAGCACCCGCTATCGACAATTTTTGAACGTAACCTTTAAAAAAATTTTTGAAGGAACTCGTGATATAAAGAATGATTTTAGCGAAAACCACAAACGAATCGACCCTTTTTACCGTTTAAGCTGGATTTCGTAAGAAATACTACCTATTACATTCTCCCCTAAGTTGGAAATATTGCAGATCTACACTGATCCTGACTCAAAGGGCCCAAAACCACCCCCCAGTTCAAAACTTAACTATCTATCTATCTATCTGTCTGTCTATCGATCTGTCTATGTGACTTTTTTAAGGACACGATAACTGCAATAATTCTGCACAAAGCTCTTCCAAACTGATACATACAATCAAGGAGCATAAAATCTCGGTCAAGTTTGTTAACGGGCAAAATCGGATAAGGGGGAGCGGGAATTGGGGGGGGGGGGTCTTTTTGTGAAAAAAAAAACATAATTTTTTAATTATGATACGTATCGAATCCGTTTAAATTTATTATTACTTCTAGGAAAAGGGCCCAAAATTTATGCATGGCAGATTTTTGATATCATTAAAAATGGCCCCAAAGGGGAGGGGAGACGTGGGGGCTTAGAAGAAAAAACTTCATAACTTCGTCAATTCAAAAGATTTCAAATCCGCAGCACCAACCTTTATAGTAAAAAAAAAAAAAGAAAAAAAAAATCTCTGCCGGCTCCGCCTGCAAACAAGTTAGGTTTCGAAGTGGGTGGTTCCAACTGTCGCATCATGGCCGAAAGGTCATTTCATCCGCAATTCCCAACAAACAGGCGCCCAACGGTCTGCGTCTTCGAAATCTACTTGTGCCTGTAGGCCTAGCCATCAGGGATTTTAGGTAGATTTCGTAAGAAATACTACCTGTTTTATCATCGTTTGAAGTTTTGGACCTTAAACTTTAATGGCCCCTAGCTCGTACAGAAGACGTTTGCACCCTATGGTTTCCTATTTAATAATGTTTGTCTACATGTCTACTATCATCCCTAGAGGTTTGTCCGTCTGGTAGTGAAACACCCTGTATATATATAATAATTTAATGGATGGGGGAGGACTAAGAGGATTAATGGTGGAAATTTTCGGGAATGCTAATTTAGAAGAATATGCAAATAAATCAAATATATATATATATATTGTTACTGCACAATTCCAAATAGAGCAATTTAAAAATAAATATAGAGCAAAAAAAAAAAAAAAAAAAAAAAAAGAATGGAATTCGTCCATTTCATTCAACAAATAAATCTCTGCATAAGTCGTCATTACAATTTAAAATGTAATATATTTATAGGAAAACGAAAACGCTATTCGATTCTAAAGAACTGGAAAATTAAATTTCATGCATGCTTATTTGTAAATATCACGCATTTATTAATGAAAACGACATCGTGAAATATATTTATTTATATATTTTTTAATTTATTTATTAGATCATGGAGATGAGCAATATACATAGATACACATTTTCTTCTTCTTTTTTTTTCTCTATGAAATTCAGGAATGTAGAAAATAAAATAAAATTTTTCAATTGTTTGGGAAAAAAGAAATTCAAATTTGTTATGCATTTAGATAATATTTATAGTATTTTGTTAAATGCTAAATTCAAAGTAAGCAATCGTATTTAGAATAACGATTAAACGTTTCCTGAATAAAAATGCATGTTTCTACCCCTCCATAAACGCAAAGTTATATTCGGCTATTACAAAATTTATTAAAAAATAATTTAATAGTACATTTTTCAAAAATGGTAAAAATGAAGATTGTTGTCAAAATTGGTGTAATACGTATTATGTATTTTTAAGTATTTTATTTTCAGTGAATTACTTGCCTCTCACTTTGGTATGCTTAAGGCTCAAACTCAAACTGGCTACTGACACATTTTTAAATTCATTTTTGTTTGCAAACCTATCAAATTGGCAGGTTGTCTTATTTAGAAACTATGTAATCGAGCTGTTTTTTTTTTTTTTTTTTTTTTTTTTTTTGAAAAGGCAGAAGATTTTTAGAAAATGCTGTCAAAGTTGGCGCATTGAACTGAATTTCCTGACGCAACACCGCAGAAAAGAAAAAAAACTATTGCTTATAACTCCAGGTGTAATTTATTGATCGGTAAATAAAAACTGTTCGATTACAAATCATTTCGGTAATCATGCCTTCAAGTATAATGTTTTCATGTTTAAAAATGAGTCAGAAAATGTGTCAGGAAGTTTTCGCGTTGTTCAGAGGGGAGAATTTTTTTTTTTTTGAGATCCGAAAAAGTAAATTAATGGTGGAGACAACCAAAATAAATAAAATACAACTGATTTTTCCCCCGATTTTCTAAATATTTCATAAGTTTTTTTTTTCCTCTCCTAAGGAATTTTGAAGGTTGCTCTCAAATTCAAACTGATTACTTTCTAACATATTCTCGAAGTTAAATTCATCTGCAAATGCACAGTAAGTTTACCGGTGCAATGCAATGAGATAAGCGATTTCATTTCATTCGTTATTCTTTTACAAAAAGTTTAATTAGAAAACCAATAAATAAATATTTATTGTTATATTCTAAATAACCAATTTAATTTAAATATTAAATGTGTTATAAATAGGTAAATTGCACTTAGTGAAACTTTTGACATAATAGCGACAAAAACAGAAAATTATCCCTTGTTTAGAACAGATTCGTCATAAAAAAGAAGAAAATTTATTTTGTTTTATCTTATTTCGTTTCTAAAGAATGCACATTAAAATAATAATAATAAAAAATAGCCAAAGCACGAGTACACGCCAAGCGTGGAAAATCAAGTTTGCTATAGTTTAAATGAGATTTTCATCCAGCCGCCATTTTCGATCCACAGAGCATGCGCATTTGAACTCATGACTCTTCTCTCTTTCAGGTTCTTTACTCACATCCGATTATAACAGAACATCTTTGGATTGTATGATAGAATTTGAAAATATTTTACTGTATTCATGTATTTTTATTATAAAGATTTTTAATAAAGGCCATGCTATCATAAACATTAGTTTTTAAATAGATAAAGGGACATTTACAACAGAAAAATTATTCAAACTCAATTCTATTAGTTAGAGGTATGTGTAGGGAGTTCCATATTTATAATTTTATTTAATTATTTTTGTATGTGGAAGACGCTGGGACATGCCCAAAAATGTTTCATCTTCATAATAATAATAATAATAATAATAATAATAATATAAAATTATAAAACGTGTCCTGTAGTTTCATAAAACTGTGTTAAAGAAAATGGTGAAAGGTCTGGACCAGGACCCAACTGAGATAAACGGGATTATATATATATATATACAATGGTTTTCTCTCATGCCCTTCCCATTATTACTAGAGTAATTAAAGTGATTATCTATTTATTGTTACCAGAAAGTACAAAAAAGTCAGATTATTTTTCAAATAAAGAATTTTAAAGGTAATGAACTGTGCATACTGCAGAGAGAGATGGGGGAAGCAACATTTTCAGGGAAAGGGCAGTAATATAGATGATTGATTATGTAGGGTAAACGTGGCAGTAACGGACAATCTTAGGGAATTTTTTTTAAAATTATTTTTTTATTATAATTTATAATTATAAAATAATAATAATAATAATAATAAAATACGGAAAAACATTGATTTACAATTCACTTATTACTAAATTAGATGAAAATAAAATTTAAAAGTTTTAAAACGTTAAAACTATCAAGATTTTAAAAACACAGGTGTCAAATCATTTCAAATGGCTCGAGCGTTTCAACTAAACATTAGCCATTATCAGGGGAATTAAAATGAGAAAATACAGTAACTCTAAAGATGTATATACTTGTTAAGTAGTGAGGGTTAAAAGCAAAAAAATAAATAGGAGAGAGGGTATGAAAAGGAGGTGATACTGTAGAAAATATTTGGTGCATTTGGTTTGAAAGAAGCTTTAGTAAAACTTTAGCTGGTCCTACGTTTTCACTGATGTCTACATTCTATATAAGTCATGAACATAAAGAAAAATATCTTGCTTCAAGGTGTTGTAACAGTATTTAAATCCTTGGTGTTTGAATACAAAAAAGCATCGCGGATAAAGAAGAACTGAAAAGGACCAGATTCTGGCGGGAAACGAAAATTCTAGAACCACCTGGGGAAAGAACAATCGATTTCGAAAAGGGAAAATTGAAAGGAGAAAATTGACAAGGGAAAATATTAGCGGTGCCTTTCCGAAATGATATTAACATGGCATAGAACTCAATGATATTTTGAAAGGGGAAGCGAAAAAAAGAAAACAAATGAATATTTGCATTTTAAGCCGAAAATAGTACAATTAAGGGAGAAAAATTTAGAATATATTTAAGATACGTTAAATATTAAAAATATGTTATAGATATGCAGGGTGTCCCAGCTAACATGTTTCAAGCTTCGAGGGGAGGTAGGGTACACCTAGACGACTCAAAATCACAAAGGAATGCCGGGTCGGAAACGCTTTCCTGACCCAGTAGAGGCAATGAAAAGGCTGGATCACACAAAGATGATCGTTGACCCTGGCAATGTTGCCAGTGGGCTACTTATTTTCATTGAGATTTATTAATTGGCACCACTTTTTTGAAATGATAAAATTTACCTCATTTTCGCCTTTATTAATATGTCTTTAAATAAGGCGAATTTTATCATTTTTAAAAAGTTGTGCCAATCTAAGAGTTTTAATTAAAAAAAGCAGCCTACTAGCCACACTGGGTCCTGGTGTTGCAAGAGTGGTTGGTGCCAGCGGATAAGACGGATATTGTTCACGGCGCAGAGTTTCTCGAGAGAGTGTTAACCCTTTCAAGCGCAGTGTGCCCACTGCGAGACCACCTAATTTTAATTCCAAACTTAAAAACGACGCTCAGAATATTTTAATAAAATTTTGCGTTTATAGTAAATACTTAAAAATACAAGTTTTCACTTTCGAAGAAGTTTATTTGTAAATTCTGGTGTAAGTCAGTCATTTCATCATTTTACGAACCATCATTTTACATAAATAATTCTTAAAATGATCCCTCTTACTGGGTCAGGAAGGCGTTTCCGACCCGTTGGTCGGCCCATTGGTTGACTTCACACGGAATAAACTTCATCAAGAATTATCGATGCCATAATATAATCGATATTAAATTTGCGTATATTATTTTTATAAAGAATTAAAAATATAAATTTGTGCTCATGTAGTAGCATAATATATGTATAAATAAATACAAATAAATATTATTTACGAATACACTACTTGCCTACTAAACTAAGCGTACTTTGCTAAATATATCTCGAGGCAGGTAGTGCACCTCTTTCTTATACCAGTTTAACCCTTTCCGGCACAAACAAATTATGTTCGTAAAATTCGAAATTACTGACTGACACCGGAATTTAGAAACGACTTTTTTAGAAAATGAGAACTCCTTATGATAAGGTTTCATTACAGATGCAAAATTTCATTAAAATATTCTTGGTGCTGAATGCAATTTTGGAAATAAAATTAGATGTGCCCGGAGTGGGACCACTGTGCCCGAAAGGGTAAATAATAAACACCGCATCATTGGAGTGACGCGACGTATTAAAATCTATTAAATATAAACTAATGTTACCTATGAAAACTTGTTTCATTTACTTAAAAACATTACACTAAAAGTTTTCCAGCATGAAAAGATTTTAATGACTTTCAATCGATACGAGTATTATAGTATATATGTTTGGTGTAGGTGGCAATGATTGCTGATTTTGGTTACAATAATATCAGATCTCCACTTCAATACATAAGGCCGAGATTACTATCCATAAATAGTGGTATTAAAAATCCATAATTCTTGGCACCCATAAATTCTGGTATATACGTAATAAATAAGGTCTATTGTTAATCGGTTAACGAAAATTGCTCTATTTTTACTTACCATCAGGCTGTTGCTTTTTAAGGTGGTATACATGTTTCCAAGAACCATCCTTTTATTTATTTATTTATTTATTTTTAAATAGAAAATTATGTTTTCAACTGAAAATGTATTTATATTATTGAAAATGTATGTATGTGTCTTTAACTACAGAAAATGAATGCATGTATAATTTTTCTTGGATAAAATATTCTTATCGGAGAAATTAAGAATTTATCTTGTTTTATTCATTATAGAATATGTTAACATTTCTCATTATACTATTGGAATATAAAAAAAAAAAAATAATAAATAAGATTCCTTTGGCACCCCATTATGGAACTACGCATAAACATTCGCTATTAGTATATAAACAATTTTTTTTTTCAAAAATAAATAAATAAATATGAAAAAAAAGAAGAAAATTTTGAATTTTTAAAATTTTTCAAAAGAAATTTGTGGAGAAGAATTAAAATATTACATTTTGAGTTTCATAGATAGGTAGCACTTCAAATTAAAAGTCAATAGAGACGGTATAAAATAACATAAACATCAGTCATCTATGTCAAAGAAGTTTTAAAGACATGATACATTTTGTGCAGTTTTCAAATTTAATATTAAAAAAAAAATGCTAATAAAAAAATTAATTAAAAAAAGTAATTTTTCGCTATTTTCAGATGTACGTAGAATAACTGTGAAAAAAATATCAATTTCTGAATTATCATTGATCAGTCAATTGGTCGACTTCACACGGAATGAACTTGATCAAGAAATATTGATGCCATAATATTACCGATAGTCAAATTTCCATATATAATTTTCATAAAAAATTAAAAATATACATAAATACACATAAATACTATTTACGAATACACTACTTGCCAAATTGCAGCCAAGCTCCTAAACTAGCCATTAGTGTATTAAAAAAAAGGTATAAAATAACAAACATCAGTCATCTATGTCATAGAAGATTTAAAGACATGATGAATTTTGTACAGTTTTCAAATTTACTATTCAAAAACCTGTTGATAAAAAAGAAAAAAAAAGTCTGGAGCTTTCTGTTATTTTTAGATGTACATACAATAACTGAGCAAAAACTATCAATTTCTGAATTATCATTGATCAGCCCATCGGTTGACTTCACACGGAATAAACTTCATCAAGAATTATCGATGCCATAATATAATCGATATTAAATTTGCGTATATTATTTTTATAAAGAATTAAAAATATAAATTTGTGCTCATGTAGTAGCATAATATATGTATAAATAAATACAAATAAATATTATTTACGAATGCCAACTAAACTAAGCGTACTTTGCTATATCTCGAGGCATGTGGTGCACCTCTTTCTTATACCAGTTTAAATAATAAACACCGCATCATTGGAGTGATGCGACGTATTAAAATCTATTAAACACAAACTTAAATTACCTGTGCCGAACAGTTGCCGAACAGTTGATGTCGGTTAAGGGGCTTCCGAGTTGCGATCAACTTTATGCCCAGTCTATATGTGAGTAACCTGTCTTGTAAATATTGAGCCGTTGGGAAAAGTTAAATGTAGTATTAACTACACAAGAAAGAACAATTAAAAATAGAAGAAAAATTAAACAATGGGAATAAAAAAAGTAAAGCTATAGAGATTACGGAAAGAGTCTAATAAATGGAAAAAAGTAAAATGGTATAGCTGTAGTTAAAATTAACTACTGAAAAAAGTTGAAAAAGTGTAAAATAGGGTTCGGAACATGTTCAAAAACAGTACATAAATGCCAGGTGGAAAAGGCAGGCAAAGCTAAGCTTTAACAAAAATAGCACTTAAAAAGAACAAACATATTTATTATTTACAAAATTTTTTAATTTAAATTTATATTTTATTATTATATTGTATAGCATAGGAATAAGATATATAAAAGTAAGAGAGAGAAATTTGCAGAATGGTGAGCACTAATGATCATAGTCAATAATGCAAGAATATTTTGGACGCTTGCGGTGATGTGGTTCGAATGCGTCATAATCCGGCAATTCTGCGATTATATCATTAGGGAGGTCATATAATTTTTCGTAAAATTTTTTGGCAAGGTGGTTGATTCTTTTATTTAATGTGGTAGTTTTGAGGTCTCTGCGAACAGTGCTATTACGGAGATAGCGAGAGGCATTTCTGACAGTACGCAGATTTTTGTTATGAAGTTGGCTGAGGTTTTTCATGGAGGATTTGCAGATATAGCCCCAGACCGGACAGGCGTAGGTGATAATTGGTAAAATGCAGGAATTATAGAGGAGAAGTTTGTTATGGATAGCCAGTGTTTTACTATTAAGAAGAGGTTTTAGTGCAATCGTAGCTCCAGCGACTTTCCCCCTGATGGTGAGGATATGTTTTTTGAAAGAAAGTCTTTGGTCAAGGGTGACCCCCAGGTACTTTGCTTCATTAGTCCAAGGTATAGTGGTATTATTAATGATTATTCTATTGGGATATGTTAGTTTTCTAGAGAAATAAACAGCAGCAGTTTTGTTTTCATTGATTTTAATGCGCCATAGGTCGCACCAGTCTAAGAAGGCATCAATGTGAGTCTGTAGGTACCTGTAAAGTGTGTATGGGTGATGAGCGTAAGCGTAGATTGTAGTGTCGTCCGCATACAGTGCAAGGTGGGTGTTAAGTGAACGAGGAATGTCGTTAAAGTATATGTTGAATAACAAGGGTCCGATGACGCTCCCTTGGAGGATGCCTGCTAAGATACGGAAAATGCTAGAAAGAATGTTGTTAATGCGGACGCGAAAAATGCGATCGCTAAGGTAAGAGAAAATAAGGTGTATAAGTCTAGCAGGGAATTAAAGCCTAATTAGTTTGTATATAAGGCCCACATGCCAGACTTTGTCAAATGCCTTAGCGATGTCAAGAAAAATGGCAGCAGCAGGAATCTTCGAGTTTAGCTTTTCGCTGAGAAATTCGACTACTCGAAGTAGTTGATGTGTTGTTGAATGTTTTGGGCGAAAGCCAAATTGTTCAGGCATAAGAGTGTTGTTAAGTTGAATGTGGTTCTCGAGTTGCGACCAAATGACGCGTTCGACAACTTTGCTGAGTGAAGGAAGAAGGGAGATAGGTCTATAGTTTACTGGGTCAGAAAGGTTAGCACCAGGTTTGGGGATAGGAGAGACTATAGAAATTTTCCAAGGTTTCGGAAAATAGTTAAATTTGAAAATGGAGTTAGTAAGTTTCGTAATGTAGATGATATAGTTAGGAGGTAGGTTTTTAAGAGCCGTATTAGAAATTTTGTCGTACCCAGGGGCTTTACGTTTTTTGAGTTTAGAAATAATTTTGTGGATAATAATTGGTTGAATTTCAGTGGGGGGTTCATCAGGGGGTTGTGCCAGGAATCTGTGAACAGTATCGCTGACGTGGGTGATATGATTTTGGTTAGCGAGGGTGGAATTTGGAGAGAATTGGTTAGAGTAAGCTCTGGCCAGGAATTCGGCTTTATCCTCGTCAGTGTAAGCAGTGCTGTTATTGGTCGAAAGGGGGGGGGATGGGGGTATGGTTGTTATTGATTTTACGTTTAAGAAGCCAGAGAGAATTATCCTCGCTAGCAATATTATTGAGAAAATGTGACCAACTTTTTTGTTTTTCTTTGAAGATGCTATTTTTGATACTATTATTAAGTCTATTGATGAAGGGTTTAAGAGTGGGGTCTCTAGAGTTTTGAAAAAGACGCCGAAGACGATTGCGTTGTTTACAGAGGTTATAAATATAAGGAGGAGGAGTGAAGGAGTTGTTGTTTTTGAAGTATTTGATGGTAGAGTGGTTTAGAGCTTCAGTTATGTGAGAATTAAAGTTGTCAACAGCAATATCAATATCAGCAGTATTATTGATTTCTGGAAGATTTAAGTTATTGTTATTGAGAAAATTGGTAAATTTTGTCCAGTCAATGGCCATGGAAGGAGGTGGGGAGAGAGGATTTATGAGATCAATTTTGAAAGAGACAGGAAGATGGTCAGAGCTAAATTCGTTAAGTACAGTAGTAGTAATAGGATAGGGAAGGTTTTTAGTGATAGCAAAGTCAATTATGGAGTTATGGGTATTAGTCCTAGTACTTATATGTGTTGGTGTGGTTGGAGCATGAAGGCTAAGATTAAGGTGTTGAATGAGATTATGCAGTGAGGTACCTCTTTGGGAGTTACCATGGCAGTTCCAACGTCTGCTTTTGGCGTTAAAGTCTCCAGCAAAGAAGCAATGTGTATGTTGTGAAATAAGGTTAGTGAGGTCGTTAACTGGGAAAGTACCAGAAGGATGTATATAAATGGAAGCTAAGTTAATATTAATATGTGGAAGTTGTAAGACAATACTGGTGAAATCAATTTTAGGAATAGTGGAATTTTGAGTAATATAGTGTGGTAAGTGGTTTTTAATGTATATGGCAGTGCCGCCCCATCTGGGGTCAGCGGTGCGTGGTGTGTAGTGAAGCCTATACCCAGGGATGTTAATACTGAAGGTAGGGTTACGGGTTTCTTGAAGAAAAATAATGTCAATATGTGGATGATCGAGGATAAAAATTTTGAATTCATTAAATTTAAATTGGATAGAATTGCAATTCCAGGTTAGTATGATAAGAGATGAGAGGTTAGTGGAATTATTCATAGTTGGGTTTGTTAAATTCCGAGGCAAGACTGTCGAATTCGTTCATAATAATGAACATTTTCTCAAAAGGATTAGTACAGTTTTTAGTCTTTTTAGAGATGTTCTTAAAGCATTGTATAAATTTGTTAAATTTGAGAATTTCTTTCATTTCCTGAAAGGTTTTGAAAATTTCAGAAAATTCTGAGGTAAAGCTAGTGTTTGGAACACTGTTAGTAGGTGTAGAATGAGTGTTAGAAGACGGGTTCTGTAGGTCAGTAGGATTAGTGGAAGAGGTTTGGGGTGTAGTGTCCGGATCCGAGCTAGTGTTAACTGCAGGAACAGTATTGGTGTTGTTAGTGGTAGGAGAATTTGCAGTCTTTTTAGTGTAATTAAAGCTGGCAAGAATGTCAGTCATAATCTTAACTTCGTTTTTTGGGTTAGGTTCCTTACGGTTGGGCCTAGTTGATGGATTTTTTCGGGCAATTTGAGGGGTTTTAGGACAGCCTCTATACGTAGCGGGGTGTGGGCCAGCGCAGTTAGCACATGTTGGGGTTATTTTTCCAATTTTGGGGCATTCAGGGCTGAGATGCGGACCAGCGCATTTAACACATTTTGGGGGAAAGTTACAGATTTCGGACGCGTGTCCAAAACCCTGACAGCGATGGCACTGTTTAACAATGTTTGAGCCTTTAAAACGCTCAACAGTGACGCTTAGGTTACATATTTCATTTATTTTGTATATATCGTCGAAGTTGTCTCTGGGGAGAAGATTAATAAGATATATGGGCATGGGATTGCCAGTTTGTCTATTTTTTAACATTGCTGCTCTGTTTGCAGTGAAGTTATGTTTTTTAAGTGCTTCGATAATTATATTAGGGTCAGTGTATGGAGGAATGCCTCTAATACATACCTTACGGGGGCGTTTTTCAGCAGGGCTGAGAGTAGTATACGCGATACTATTAGTATCAAGATAATTTTGAGTTTTTCTGAAGTCGTTGTCATTTTTGCAGTGAACTTTTAAAAGTTCACCGTCCAATTTAATTAGGGGTTTAACTTCATTTATTTCATTTATTTTGGCAGCAATGTCATGCCAGTGGCCTTTAATTTCGATAAAAAAAGGATGAATTTTGTTTTTGGTTGAATTTTGATTTTGAGTATTGCCGGATTGGTCGCATTCGGAGGGAATGTCCTGATCCATGGAGGTAGTAGCAAAGTTATCCTCACTTAAAGCTTGAAACTTGTTTTTGAGTGGGATATTAGCAGCCGTGGGAGTTTTGCGTTTACGGTTGCTGACTGAGGTAAAGCCTTCATCAGTGCTCAGGTAAGAGCAAGGTAAGAATCTAGGATCGTTAATTACTTTTAAATCATTTAAAATGACTGTTAAGTCTAGGTTATTATTATTTCCAACATAGTGTTGGAAAAATTTAAGTTTTATCAACTTTACGGGGTCAAACGGCTCAATAAACAAGAAAGAAATTGAATCTAGAAGATTACTCACATGCTGCTGTTTGTCAGAGTTGGTTTTAAAGTCTTCAGTCAATAAAATGTTCTTGACGTATCCGTCAACGTATAGTAAAAAATCCGTCACAATTTTGTGTTGATTTTCATCTGTTATTGTTGGGAACTCAGTCCATGCTCGAGAGAGGTCGATATAATCATTGCCACTAAGCAGTCTTAAGCAGTTATTGTTGAAATCGAACCCCATGTTTTTAGTCTTTAAAACATAAGCAAAACCAAACTGTTTGGCGGAAGAACACTGTAGATGTCCAATGCCATAAATACGGTAAAAAAGTAGTCACAAGCACAGAGATAATGGACACAGAAAATCTCCGGGCGGGAAAGTCTGGCCGGAAGCGAGAAGAAAGCAGCTGGTGAAATCACGTCTGAACAACACCTGCTCCACGAACGAACTCCAAATTTGTGAGTGTAACGCAGTGACTGTGACACTCAATCACAGCAATGGAGAAACAGCAAGAGGGCGGGAATAACACGCCCCCCTTTCCAAGCTCGGCCCGGGAAACACACAGCAAGAGGGCGGGAATAACACGCCCCCCTTTCCAAGCTCGGCCCGGGAAACACACAGCAAGAGGGCGGGAATAACACGCCCCCTTTCCAAGTTCCACCCGAACACGCAGCAGTCGAAATATGCAGACTTGACGCTCAGAGCAACATCGTAGTCAAAGAGAAGAAAGAAAAGACAGAAAAGAAAGCGAAGACACTCGCGTGTTAGAAGAGGGCGCAAAGTAGCGCCACCGGAGTTGCAGTGGTAGCGATTAGAACTAAAATGTTCGATAGTGGGCGGGGTGCTCCGCGTTCAGGTATTGGTTTTGCTTTCATGGCGATCGCGGCAGTATTGCAGAAACGGCAACTTTCAGAAATTTTCAATCTTGTCATTACACAAACTCATAGAGGGATGAAATATTTTAATTTGTAATGAAAACTAATCAGTCATTTAATTTTAAAACTTAGTTATTTTCTGTTTACTTCTTATAATTTATAATGGCGAGAAGAATACGAATATTTTAAAAGAGATTAATGTCTGAAACAGTGTATATATATTTTTAAATTCATAATAATTTAATTGAATATTTATTATAGGAGGTTAATATTTACAACAAATACTTTTTAACAAAAACATTCGTATTTTTCGATTATAAGAAGTGACCAGAAAATAAAATTAAGCATCAAAAGAAACATAATTTGATTAGTTTTCATGAAAAATTAAAATATTTCATCACTCCAAGAGTTTGTTTAATGACAGGATTGAAAATTCGTGATTGCCGTTACTGTCATACAGCCGCAAAAAAATAAACGCAAATTCCATAAATTACTTAGAAAAAAGGTGTATCGTGCAATCTGTTTCTGGAACCATGAAATAGCGTTTTTTTTTTTTTTTTTTTTTTTTTTTTTTTAATGCCTTTTAAAATGTTGAGTAGTCTATTATAAACATGCCCAATTGTTTAATTTTTATTAAATACTGCAAGTATGTGGTTTTGTTCCATAGAGGTACATAAAACCCATTTGGCTTAGATGCTTTACACTCACGCTAAAAAAAAAAAAAAAATTATCGGTTAAAAAAAAAGAAAAAAGTCGCCAAATTTAGGGGATTTTTTTCTTTAATGGCAACCTAGCCATTGTATTAAGTTATTCTTTTGGCGCAGTCTTGGAAATCGCGCCAAACAAACAGTCGCCAATCTTTTGTTTACATTTTAGCGTGATAGTAACACATCTGTTCCACACATTTTATTAAAAACAAGAAATATTTAGAAAATTTAGAATTCAGGATTTTTTTTTTTATAAGCAGATATTTAGAGAATTTTGTTTCTTTAAAACTTTTATCTAAAAAATCTGATAATCTGTAAGCATATCCAATTTTTGTTTTATGAAACTACATAAAATATTAGATTATACATAATTATTTGGATAAATAAAATGTCCACTTTTTTTAATTTGAAAATTAAAAACTTTTTCATTAAAAAAAAAAAAAAGGAAAAGAAAGATGTTTCTTTCTAAATTATATTCTTATAAAATCTGATAAGTACTGTAAATATTCTGATTTTTAAGCTACATAAAACATATTTTATTATATATTAAATAACATTTAGACTTTTTTTTTTTTTTTTTTTTTTTTTCTGAAAGAATACTTTTTCTCATTTTTTTCTCTTGCTGTAAAATTTGATTTCTAAAATTATTTTTTAGGAAAACATTTATTTGGATTCATAAAGTGCAGAATTTTTTAACAGTTTTATACAGACATTTTCAAATGGAAATATTTCATTTACCAGTTCTAAAATTATGTGTTAAATCTTGAAAGAGAAAAATGCCTTTACACATGAAAATGATGTAATTTTTTAAAAGTACCTATCTGATAATGTTCATTTTCATCTAGAAAACTGCTGCCTACTACGATTGTGCTTAAATTGTGTAATTTACTCTTGCTTTACCTTCCTCCAGTACCAGGATTATTCTTCACTCAAGTAAAAAACTCTCGCAAGCTAATGTTAAACCTATGGGAAAGTTCTTTTCAAATTTCTCGTTTGAATTTATATATATATATATATATATATATATACTTATATATTTTTGGCACAGGATAGCCGATGTTAAACTCTAATAGGGCCATTTTTTAATTTTAGATTTTGGTTCCGAATTATTTTAATAAAGGTAGTTTCACTTCCAAACTAGTTCGAAAAGTGAAAGCAGCTGTATTAAAAAGAAATCTAACCAAAATGAAAAAAGTAAAAGATGGCCCTATTAAACATCAACATCAGCTATCCTGTGAAAATAAATACATAAATGTATCAATTAAAAATATTCAAATTCAAACGAGAAATTTGAAAAGAACTCTCCAATAGGTTTAACATTAGTTTGCGAGTGAGGAGTCCCCTTAATGCCTAAATCCTCTTTTCTCCTATACTTGCAAAGAACCCATTCCCAGAAAGGCAGAATGTTTCTGTTAGCAAAGATTATATAATATTTAAACCATAATTCATATTTTCATCAAATGTTACAATTCAATACAGTCACGCCAAAATGATTTCAAATATATATTTCAAAAATTATGTTGGTATCGAGATTAGGATTTAATCTCAAAAGAAGAAAAATGCCTTTACCAATTAAAGTGACATCATGCTTAAAAGTTAAAAATACACATGATTAAGACTAGTATCTCAAAACACAGAACGATGAAATGTCTTCGCCGTTGCAAAATGTCATAAGTACCTTTTTATTGACAAAACAAAAAATACTTCAAGTAATAGGATCCTGATGATGTAATTTTTTACTCACATTTTGTTCCATGCGTTTAAGCTCCCATATGATTAAGGATTTTTGGAATTTATTTTTTAAATAGCATGAATTGAAAATCACCTGGTATCTCAAAATAGATTTACCATCCACTTTAATAACATAAAAAAAAACATGGTCAACAAAAATTATTGGAAATAAAGTTTAAACACCAGTGCCAAAAAATGAGCACTGTGATCAAAATAATTCTAAGTTAAAACTCATAATCCCGTCTCCATGCTTTTTCAAGTACTCCCATTTCTTTAAATGTCATAATTAATAACCACAAGAAAAACATTACATTCCTTTTTATTAATTAACATATAATAAAAACATAATAAAAACAATCTACAAAACATTGTCATCCGATTCCAGTAACAAATTTTACAACCCATATGAGAACTTCCTGCAGAGAAAACTCTTCAGTGTTTTGTTTCTTCAAAGTTATTAGTAACAGGCATAAGTTCCGATTTAATGAATGCATTGAAAAGGGTTTTGTCAGACAAGCCAAACCATGAAAGGATGTTTGCCTTAATATTTGACGAGATGTCTATAAAACCCTGTCTGGTGTATGACAAACAAAAAGATCATGTGGTTGGTTTCGAGGATTTCTCAGGAGGTTTTCGGACTGACAATGTTGCAAATCATGCCCTAGTGCTCGTGTTAAGAACTCTGACAGGCAGGAAAAAACTCCCCATTAGTTTCTACTTTTCTTGCTATGCCATTCATTCTGACAAGCTGTCAAAATACTGTCATGAAAGCTCTTACAGAGTTGCATCATGCAGATACTGTAAAAGTTCTTATATGTGATCAAGGAGGAAACAACACAATACTTGGATTCAGCATACTTGGTACTTGGAGCAGATGTATCAAAGCCATTTTTTTAATTTAATGGTCAAAAAGTATACTGCATCTTTGATCCAACTCATCTTATCAAAAATTTAAGGAGGAATTTAATGAAGTATGATTTGCAGACTAATAGAGGGCTTGTTTCTTTCCAGCATATCAAAGATTTTTATGAAGATAAGAAATTACTTCTTAGATGTGCACCCAGGTTAACTGATGCACACATTTCTTCTACTGGATTCAATTCCATGAAGCTAAGTCTCTCTGCTTAAGTCTTTAGTCACAGTGTTGCTGCAGGCATGAATGTGTGTATATTAGCGAATGTTATACAGGCAAGTTCTGCTCCAACCGTAGAGTTTATTATGCATATTAACCATCTTTTTGATTCCTTGAATTGTACAAATAAAAACCTCAAAAATTTAATGAATATCATTGTGCTATAAAAGAAGGTTCAATTCATCAATATTTTTGGAATGAGATGCTCCAATTTATTGATTCCTGGGTTTTTGTGCATACTCGTAAAAATGTTGATAAACGGAAGCAAAATCCTGGACCTCTGAATAGAAAAGGTTGGCTGCAGACACTGATAGCAATGATGCAACTCTCACAAGAAATACTCCAAGACAGAGAATACTTCATGACTAAGCGATGTAACCAAGATTGCCTGGAAATTTTTTTTATCCGTATTAGAGGGTATGGTGGAAACCAAACAAACCCATCCGCATACGAATTCGCCACAGCTTACAAGCTGGCATCAATTAATTCTTTTACGTCTAAATAAATTTTCAAACTGTGAACCAGACAAAGATAAGTTTATGTTTTTTGTTTTGTCTTCTGCACCACAAATTGCAGAAGATGAAACAGAGGAAGAAACCCAAAATGAAAATGATATCTCTTATAATCGTCTTATCATTGACGTATCTCGTTGTGATGAAGATGAGGATACTCTCCAAGAAACAGGTTTCGAAGCAGCCGATTTTTTATCACAAAATGTAATTACTTATTTGAGTGGAAACATATTCAGAAGAGTAGTAAATGAACTCGAACTTAATGAATGTGATATTTGTCAGCTTTTACTAGTTGACCCTTTCTGATTGTTCTTTGAACAATGGGTACATTTCGCCATCTGCATCTGCATGATCTGTTAGACCAGGGGCAATCGTGGAGCAAGTGCAAGTGGCAATGGTCCTTTTCCAAAAAGACTATTCCAGTTCTGTAAAATATCCTCCATAGTCGAAAAAGTAAGAGGTTGGTCGTCATCCTGCATCTGAAAAAAAAAAATATATATATATATATATATATATAAATAAAAACTTACATTCTACGTTTGTTAAGCCATACATGATAATTAGGATATCATAAACAGGTTCAGATCAACCTACGATCGAAACTTTATCTATCTATCTATCTATCTATGTCACTTTTTTATGAACACGATAACTGGAAAAATTCTGCATAAATCTCTTCCAAACTGATGCATAAAATCAAGGGGCATAAAATCTCGGTCAGGTTCGTTAATGGGCAAAATCGAACCGGGGGGGGGGGGGGGGGCTTTTTGTGAAAACAGAGAAAAAACCCTATAATTTATTAATTATGATACGTATCGAATCTGTTTGAAGTTATTATTACTTCTAGGAGAATGGCCGAAAATTTATGTATGACAGATTTTTGATATAATTAAAAATTGCCTTAAGAGGGGGGGGGGGGGGGGGTAAAGAAAAAAAAAATGCATAACTTCGTCAATTCCGAAGATTTCAAATCCGCTTAAATTTATTATAAATCCTCTCAATATTATCTAAAACTTTTATATTGACAAGGTTTTGATAGGACCAACCGTTATACCAAAAAAAAAAAAAAAAAAAAAAAAAATCCCTGCCGGCTCCGCCTGCAAAAAAGTTAGGTTTCGAAGTAGGCGGTTCCAACTGCCACATCATCGTAAAGAAGGTCATTTCTTCCGTAATTACCGACGAACAGGCGCCCCACGGTCTGAGTCTTCGACATCTACCTGTGCCTGTAGGCCGAGCCGTCAGGCATTTTTTTTTATTATTATTTCAAGTAAATTTAAATGAGCTTTTCTAATTGTTAATTTTAATGATTTAATAAAGATTATTTTACTTTAAAATGTGTGGTTTTAGAATTATATTTAGAATTTTTTTTTTTAATTAAAAAGATCACGAACCTTGTATTTATGTAAATTATTGAATTTTAAGAAAATTATACCACTATTTCTTAGCTGAAAGAAAAATAACAATAGAATGGTGAAAAAATATTAAAATACATTAAAAAAATGTGAAACTCTATGAACAGCAAGTATTTTAAAGTACACGTTAATGATTCCAAACTCAACAGAGGTACATGACAACTTGCTTCTGACTGAAAACAGTGTACATAGCATTTATAGATCTTATACAGGGCAACAAAAATATTCAGATCTAATACTGTCTATAGAGTGATATTGTTTAAACCAAAGCCAGTAAGTTATTTACTAAAAATTACAAACTACTTAGATTACTGTTTTAATGATGCATTGAATATTCTAAGTTAAATAAAAAAATAAAATTACATATTATTAGAGTTGAAATTATTAAAAACTAAAATATATTAATTACATCGCTGTAAATAAAACATATCTATTTTTGCCACTTTGGCAAAAAGTGGCAAAAAAGTATTTTTGCCAGGGCGGTTTTTACCGGTTTTTTCCACCTTTGGCAAAAACGTGCCAACCCTATCACAAACTGTCACAATTTCATGACGCACCCCCCCCCCCCCCCTCCAAGCATGACATCATTTATGGACGGCCCCATAAGTAAATATGGATGAACATTATTTTGGAAATGAGAAACAAAACAAATGTGTTTGACTTAAAGATGGTGGACTGCGGGCTAATACGCCAGCTGTTCCTAAAAACTTTTTTTTTTCCTTTCTTCTTAATCTAAGTTTATTTTATACGAAATATATTTTTAATTGCTACTGGAATACTTTTTATGCTTACATTTTAACAGTATCGCCCAAGTGTCATCCGCACAGTAACATTAATTAATATTGCATAATTTTCTTTACATAATTAAAACAAAAGCTTAAAATAAAGTTTCCAGTAAATTTAGATAATTATTACTTATTCAATGAATACCTATTTTACCCCATATGGTACCCATTTTTACCCCCACTTCAGAGATAAAAAAGTGTATATAAAACAAAAATAATTTTTCTACTATTTAAAATTTAAAAAAATAAATTAACAATTACTTAAATATGAGTTGTAATTTTCCAGCTGGACGAAAAATGTCTGGGCAAGGGGTTTTCGTCCAGTTGGAAAATTACAACTCATATGATTTCTTTACCAATTTGAATAATTGTGTCAAAATTAATCTAGTATAACGACTTAAATGTTATGCCAAGACATCAGTTGCATAAATAAACACACACACACAAAAAAAAATCATATTAAATATTTTTGTTTCAATGAAAACAAGCCCTGAATGAAAAAATAGCGATTTTCATACCCATTTTACCCCACCTGATCCTGATGAGCAATTATTATATACGAATGTACTAAATTTAGATATATAAATTTACTTTATAGCTAGATAATAGGTTATTTTGCGATTCTACCTGTTTTGAGACAGATCGGCCCTTTAAGACGATTAAATTTGTGAAGAATCCATTTTTGATATGATTTTTTTTTTTTTTTTTTTTGTGAAAGGCAGTTTTTTAAGACAAAAATTTTTTGAAGCATCTGTTTTAAGATTTAAAAAAAAAAATTGTAAAGGGTCCTTTATAAGACACCAAATTTTTCTGAAGCAAATCCAGTAAAGACATTTTATTGAGCTGGAACAGGGATGGCAAACCATTTATTTCGATTGTAGTTCCTACAAGTTGGCTTATTTCATGGACGGTCAAATCCATCGTAACTGACGTAAAACTTGATCATCAAATTTTGTTTTCAAAACTGTGCAGAAAATTTACTAATAAAACTAGAACAAATTTTTACAATTTAAAATATTTCTTACTAAGGACTTAATACCCAAATACCTGCAGATTATTTCAATCTCCCTTTTAGTCCCAAAAATTGCATTTCAAAATCCTGTAACTGATGTAACGTAAAACAGACAAACATTTTTTCTGCCTTCATTGAAGTGTAAAAATTATCAAAACTATGCCGTTAAAAAAGTGATTTAATGTTCTCAACAACACTAAGTAATGACAAATTATAACAGTAACTTGTTTAATTAATTTCTGAACAATAAAAAAGAAAAAATGGCATTTACACATGTAACTGATGTAACTTTTATTGTGTAACTGACGTAACATTATGACTTTACAAAGACAATAATGGTTCTTAACTTACTTTGTAAACAGTAATTTAGAATGGCATTTTATTATACAACATAAAAATACCAGGCTTTCCAATTATACCCTTAAAATAAACATATTATAAATTTTATTTTCCCATCAAAATGAGACTTTTCTGTGGAATTGACCGGACATGCAGATATGGTTTTTAATCGACTTACCATACTTTTTTATGTATGCTGTGCCCTTGTGTGACACGCAAATTCGCAAACCCACCCTAATTTTTAATACCTCATTTAGAGAGAAAAACAGATTTTTTCTATTAAAATCTAATACCTAGTGCCAAAATTACAAAATATTCACAATGCACTGGCTAACTAGTTTCATAAATTTGAATGCAAAATTGCTAGCAAACTATTTTATGGAGTGATCAATGGTTATATATAGAGAGAGATCAGTCAAATCCCAAATACTGATCTTGTATCACATGCTCTTAGATTTTAAAAGTAAATTTTGAAGGGAAAAACCATGTGGCATACACAAAAAAATACAGTAACTTAGCTTTATTTATTTTGTTTAGAATGGCAGTAAATCACCACTTGAACTTTACTGTTGTAAACATAATACTTTTATTTTACTTCATATAAAAATTAACCTTCTCCAAGCTAGAACATGCTTAAGAAACAATATACAGATTTGTAACTCTCCAAGCCATGGAATATGGATTAATGATAATTCAAACATCTGTGCACAAATAAAGATTCATAAAAGAAATATATTTTACATGGGCATAGGTAAAAATAAATAGGAAGGATAGTATTTTGGAATGGATGTGTCTGTACTTTGCAGCTCTTAATGAATTTAAAAAAATAAAGACTATAAACATGAAAAATAAATATTTTATGTCAGAATGCCTCATAGAAGAGAATTTTTAGCCACATTTGTGTAAAAAACTAATCTTTTGTAGAAATAAGTTTTTGTATGTGCCAGGCTCGGGCCAAACTTTGAGCATTTATACTGGGGCGGGCCAAAGAATTTTCTAGTAATTATATATTTTTAAATTTGAAAACTATTTTATATTTTGCATTTTAGGTTCTAAAACCGATGTATTTAGTATCGAAAATGGTTTTTGATGTATTTTGCTCATCTCTGAACTGTAACATGTTCATTAAGATTTTCACAGAAAAATAAGGGAATTGTGAAGCATTTTCTGCCTCCTGATTGGTTAGATTAAGAGTTTAAACAATAACCCAGATTATAAAACATACAAGGGGGAGTTATGGAAAAAAAAAAAAAAAAAGATAAATTTTTAATTGCAGGGGTCAATGCAGGTTTTTACTCTTGGGGTCCATTTTGTGAAAAGTAAAGGTTATTTTTGTGAAATTTATTATATTTTTGTGAAAAATAACATTTTGCAACAAAAGTTGAATTCCAGTTAATCAAATTCGAACCAAGCATTTATAAACAAACTTTTTTTAATCCTTTTTTCTGAAATTTTCCTCTCTGGTGAACGTATTTGTTTACAAATTACACATTCTAAAACATCACAAAATAATAAATAAATAATAAATAGTAAGTTTTTATGGAATAGAATTTTGTGAAGGAACCCATTTTATTAAATAATTTTTTGTGAAGGGTCCCTAAATAGGCCCCAAAATTTTCCTGGGTCGACCCCTTAATTGATTATATTTTTTATATACCAAAAACTTTGAGGGTGTCCACTACTGGCACACCTATCCTATATAACTGATAATTTTAAGTACGAAACTTTGTTTATATAAAGTTTGAGTACCTAAACTATGCTTATTTTTTTTCTCTCCATTACTAAGTCATTAAAAAAAAAAAAAATGTTCGTGCTGCTTGAAAATCAATGACGGAGGGGAGGAGGGTTTTTTTTTTCTGGCGACTAGAATTTTTGGCTGGCTATCAGATGTTTATCAAATTTGTAAAGCACTGGCTCTACATATTATACTACAAGTTTTTAAAGTCTTGTTTAAGGATATTTTAGTACATGAAGAGTAAAAAAAAAAAAAAAAAAAAAAAAAAAAAAACGTTTTCAGAATAAATCTTAAAATAAATTATGAAAATACATGATTTATATACAGAACTCATACATTACAAAAAAGAAACAGAATTATAAAACAGTTTATTACTAACTTTTTTTCTTCTTTCGGGAGCCTGGAGAAATGAATTCCTCTGGCATACTTATTCGAATTCTTGCTGCAGCCATTAAAACGGCAGTATCGGGATGACACCTTTGTTGGATATTCATATCCTTTAATTAATAAATTATTACACAAAAAAATAAATTTGGCTCTGAAAAGTGCCGTTTAATACTCAATAAAACGATTCTTAAATTACAGAACCTATATCAACAACAAAAAAAAAAACTCCACACGTGAGAAGTGAAGAATGAACTCTTTTGAAAAGTGTTGTAAAAATGGGGAGAGGGGGATGCGCGCGCAGTTTTCGCAGGTCGGGGCGATCGCAGCTATAGCGTTTAGAACTACAAATCCGGAACTTTCAATGTGAAGTAAGTTTACGATAGTTCTTCCGTACAACTGTCTTGGCTTTTACGTGTATGGGCTTTGATCGTAGTCATCCACCGGAAGCATCCAGCACTTACATGATGAGAGGGTTGCCGAAGCGTAGCCTAGCTCCAATAAAAAAGGTACGATTGTATTCAAGGAAATTACCTGTGAAAACTTGTTTCATTTACTTAAAAACATTCTACTAAAAGTTTTCCGGCATGAGAAGATTTTAAGGACTTTCAATCTATACGAGTATTACAGTACATATGTTTGGTGTAGGTGGCAATGATTGCTGATTTTGATTACAATAATACTTGAACTTGAACTTGTGATAGGTTCAATGGGCTTCCAAGTTGCGAGGCAACTGCAAACCCTGGCTTTGAGTAGGTGTATATCAAATCCTGAGAGAGCCATAAGAAATGTTTAGCCGTAGTCTAATTGACTACATAAAAATAGGATAATGTTAAGTATATCAATAAAATAATGAAAATTTACTAGTTAAGGTATAAAAGTAAAAATAGTTCATAGTTCAAAAAAACAAAAATAATGCCAGACGAGGTAAAGTAAAGATGATAGGAGAGGTTAAAGAAAAAAGTCAATTTTATTTTATTTAATAAAATAAACATATAATAATTTTTTTTAATTAAAGAGAAAATAAGAATTATAGCTCGGAAGGACTATTCATCAAGAATAGTGGAGTACCTTGGTTTTTTCCGGTTGGATGGACTGCAAGCATCGTAGTCAGGTAGCTCATAGATGAGTTCATTTGGGATGTGATTAATGTCATTGTAGAATTTTTTCGCAAGGTGTTTAATGCGATGTTTGAGTGAAGTCGTTTTCAGATCCTTGAGGACTGTGGAGTTTTTGTGGTATCTAGACCCGTTCCTGATGTAACGGAGCTGTTTGTAATGGGTACTAGTGAGGCTGTTCATACTGGTTTTGCAAGTGAAGCCCCAGATTGGACATGCATATGTGATGACAGAGAGAATGCAAGCATTATAAATTAAGAGTTTGTTGTGTATGGTGAGTGAGTGGTTGCGAAGAAGGGGGGCCAGGGTTTTGGAAATCCCGGCGACTTTACCGCGGATATTAAGAATATGCTTTTTAAAGGTAATGCGTTTGTCAATGGTAACCCCCAGGTACTTGGCATCGTCAGACCAGGGAATGGTAGCATTATTGAGGGTTAATCTATTAGGAGTGGAAAATGTTCTAGAGAAGTAAACAGCAGTAGTTTTAGATTCGTTTATTTTAATGCGCCATTGATCACACCAATCCATGAAGATGTTGAGGTGATGTTGTAGATTTTTGTAAAGATTGTATGGGTGATGTGCAGTGCCATAGAGAACAGTGTCGTCCGCATAGAGTACGAGTGATGTGAAGAGTGTGCGTGGAATGTCATTAAAGTATATTATGAATAAAATAGGGCCAATGACTGAACCCTGAATAATACCACAGAGTATTATGTGTAGTAGAGAAAGTGAGTTGTTTACGCGGACGTAGAAGTTACGATCACCAAGGTAAGAGTGTATTAAATGGATAAGTCCAGACGGGAACTTAAGCCGAATTAATTTGTAAATGAGGCCCGAGTGAAAGACTTTGTCAAAGGCCTTGGCGACATCAAGAAAAATGGCAGCAGTAGGCTTCTTCTCATTGAAGTTTGTCAGTTAAGAATTCCACAAATCGAAGAAGTTGGTGTTGGGTGGAGTGCTTGGCTCTGAAGCCGAATTGTTCGGGCATAAGAATGTTGTTGTTGTGAAGGTAGTCATTGAGCTGTGATCTAATGACGCGTTCGATGACTCTACTTAGAGAGGAGAGAAGACTGATGGGACGGAAATTAGTTGGATCATTAAGATTGCAGGATGGTTTAGGAATAGGAGAAATGATAGAGGTTTTCCAGGGTTTAGGAAAATAACAGTGTTTGAGGATAGAATTAGTGAGCTTCGTAATGTAGAGAATACAGTTGATAGGAAGTTGTTTAAGAGTATAGTTGGAAATTTTATCGTACCCAGGAGATTTTTTATTATTAAGTTTTTGAATGCTATTGTTGATCATGATGGGTTGAATTTCGGGGAGGGGTGTAGGAGGGGTTGAGAGGAAGTCATTAACAGTATCATTGACATTGTTAAAGTGTGCTTGATTTGCGAGGAAGGGATTCGGAGAGAATTGCTTTTCATATGAGCCAGCAAGGCATTCTGCCTTGTCCTCGTCAGTATACGCAGTTTGACTATTGACAGTAAGGGGAGGGAAAGGGGTGTAATTATTGTTGAGTTTCTTTTTGATTTGCCAAAGAGAGTTATCCTCGCAAGTAAGACTTTCGAGAAATTTAGACCAGTTTTTTTGCTTATCTTTTTGAATAAGGGTTTTAATTTTATTGTTGAGCCTGTTGACAGCTGTTTTGAGGGTGGGATCTCTGGTATTTTGGTAGAGTCGACGGAGTGTGTTGCGTTGTTTACAGATATTATGTATGTAAGTGGGTAAGATGTAAGAGTTATTATTTTTGAATTTGGTGTAAGTGGCATCTTTTTGAGCTTTGTAAATGATGTTGTTGAGTTTATTAACTGCGTTGTCAATGTCAGTAGTGTTGTTGATTGTGGGGTAGGTAAGGTCGGTGTTGTTGAGGTAATTTTGGAATTTATTCCAGTCAATTGCTACTGAAGGAGGAGGAGAGATAGGGTTGATAAGATCAATTTTGAAGAAGACAGGAAGGTGGTCAGAGCTTAGGTCATTAATAACAGAAGTGGTGATAGGGAAGGTAAGAATTTTGGTGATGGCGAAGTCAATAATAGAGGGATGCTGGTTGCGAGCAACTGGAATGTGTGTCGGTGTAGTAGGTGCGTGGAGACTGAGATAGAAATGGATAACCAAGTTGTGAAAAGATCTACCTCTAGTAGTGGTGGAATGACAGTTCCACTGCCTGCTATGTGCATTGAAGTCACCAGTGATAAATGCGTGTTGGTGTCATGTAATGATGTGTGTCATGTCGTTTATGGGGTATCGTCGCCCGTGTCGTACGTAAAAAGATGTGAAGTTGATTTTGGCATGGGGCAAGTTGATGACAATACTGGTGTAGTCAATGCCTGGGAGTGGAATATTTTGAGTTGTGTGATGTGGGATATAATTTTTGATGTAGATGGCTGTGCCGCCCCAGTGAGAGTTGGCACGTGGTGTAGGATGGACTTTGTAACCTGGGATGGTGATACTGCAGGAAGGGTAAGTGTTTCTTGGATTAAGAGTATATCGATTTGTGGATTAATGGAAATAAAGGAGCGGAGTTCATTAATCCTGGGTTGCAATGATTGGCAATTCCAGGAGAAAATAAGAAGAGAAGAGAAATTTTTGTAATTGTTATTATTCATAATTGGGAATGTTGAGCTCCGTAGAAAAGGCGTCTAATTCTTCTATTATGATATACATTTTGTCGAATGGGTTGTTGCAATTTTTTGATTTGATGGCGGTGTTTTTTAAATGTTTTAGGAGTTTGGTAATTTGGAGAAGTTCCTTCATGTCTTTGAATGTGTCAACCATATCTTTGAATGTGTTTGTATAGTTATTTTGTATAACAGGTGGTGTTTTATTTTGTTTGGTGTAACTGGAAGTGTCCTCAACTGGGGTTTCCTGGATATCGTTATTAACGTCAGTAGTGGTCTCACTGTTGTTAATATCGTTTGGTTTATCATGAATGGTGTAATTGTAGGGTTTGAAAATGTCTGCGATGTCAGCAATTAGATTTGGTTTTTGGTTTTGAGGGGGTTTTTTGGTGTTGAGTGTTGGTGTATTTTTTTTCTTAATGTTGTTTGGATTTTTTGGGCAACCGCTGTATGAGGCCTGATGGGCACCGTTACAATTGGAACATTTTGGAATTATTTTACCTGTCTTGGGGCAGTTATCCGTGAGGTGCTCTTCTGAGTATTTAAGACATTTTGGTGTTAGGCTGCACGTCTCGGAGGCGTGTCCGAACCGTTGGCAGCGGTAACATTGTTTTGGGTTATTGTTGTTTCTGAAGTATTCAATACGAACACTTATATCACAAAGTTCCTCAATTTTATAGATTTTCTCAAAGTTAGTGCAAGGGAGGACGTTGACCATGTAAATTGGTATACCTCTGCCGGTTTTGCGACTCTTGAGCATGGCGGCTCGTGTGGCCTTAAATCCATGGTTACCAAGATCTTCGATAGTTGGGGGTCAGTGTTGGGGGGGATTCCCCTAATACAGATTTTTTTTTGGTCGGAGTTCTTTTGAATTAATGGTGTTGAAATTCATATGTTTGTCAGTTAGGTATCTTTGGATTTCTCTAAATTGGTTCACAGATTTGGGTAGAACTTTTAGAAGTTCCCGGAGAGGCTGACTTGAGGGGGATTATCAGAATCAAGGGCTTTTATCTCTTGGGCGACTTTGCGCCAATCCATATCTTTGAATTCAATAAAGAAGGGGTGCTTGTCGTTCTTTGAACATTCAACATCGGTGCTTGCAGCACCCTCTTGAGTAGATTCTTGATCCATAAGATCATAGTTATCAAGATTAGCTTCGGAATTTAGATTTCCGAATTTATTTTTGAGGGGAATTGGATTTTCAGATTCTGAATTTTTTCTTTTTCCTACACGGGGAGATTAGAATGTGAGCTAAAATTCTTTAGAAATTGGAGTTTTTCCCATTGGTTATTCCCCAAAAATCTAATATAACCAGTTCTACGACTAAATCAATTAAATCTAATCTACATGGCTCCCCCAAAATAGATATAGCAAAAAGACAGAGGTCTTTTACCTGAGCCTTGTGGGTGTCGTTGTAGTCCTTTTGTTTTTGAAGAGACCGTATTTCCTCATCTAAGCCGGATAGCAGTTCCCGAAAGACTTCATTTACTTGATCATTTGGAGTAGGGAAGTCGTTGAATTCTTGTAGCCAGTCCGCTGAACATAACCGCTTATAATTCCATTCATCAAATTGTCAAGCTGTTGTTTTTCTTTCATAGCCATAGCATAAAAAAGAGCAGTCACTGAAGGTTACCAGAGATCAGGTGGGCGGGAGTAACACGCCCCTTTTCCAAGCACCGCCGGACGAACACACAGCACAGGAGACAAAAACTGTTCAGCAAGAGGGCGGGAATAACACGCCCCCTTTCCAAGCTCCGCCCGACGAAGAAACAGCACTGGATACAAACTTGCACTGGATAGCAGGGGGACGGGAATAACACGTCCCCTTCCCAAGGTTCCTGTAGGTCCCTAAGTCTTACCGGGAATGAACCGTGTCTACTATTACAATAATATCAGATCTCCACTTCAATAAATAAGGCCAAGATTACTATCCGTAAATAGTGGTATTAAAAATCCGTAATTCTTGGCATCCATAAATTCTGGTATATACGTATTAAAAAAGGTCTATTGTTAATCGGTTAACAAAAATTGCTCTATTTTTACTAACTATGAGGCTGTTGTTAATATCAATGTTGCTTTTTAAGGTGGTATACATATTTGCAAGAACCATTCTTTTATTTATTTATTTTATTTTATTTATTTTTTTAAATAGAATATTATGTTTTCAACTGAAAATGTATTTATATTATTGAAAATGTACGTATGTGTCTTTACTTACAGAAAATGAATGCATGTATAATTTTTCTTGGATAAAAAATTCTTATCGGAGAAATTAAGAATTTATCTTAAATATTTGGAATATATGAGCTCATAATATTTTTATATTAAATCCATATCTTCTAAGATATCTAATAATTTCTGAAAGTCAACGAAGACTCAATGTGGAGACGCGAAATGTTTTTGGTTTCCGTCTGTCTGTTTGCTTGTTTGTTCCGCGATAACTGCAGCAAAAATCATCCGGTTAGGTTGATTTTTGGTGGGTTTGTTGGAGAGGTTGGCGATTAGCTGTACAGTTTTTGGTTAAATTTTGTTCATTCGTTAGAATATAATTTTTTTAAAGTTATAATGCTTTTCAACGGGAAGTCAGACGGTTTTTTAAGTTTAAAATTCACCGAAAAGAAAATCACGCATTGGGATAATTGTAAATGTTAAATTATGGATGCTAAATTTACGAAATGGAGACTTAATTTAATCCGATCGTCAATTGATCGCCAATGAAAATTTGCCAATATCTTTAATAGAATTTTGAAACTAATTGTAGGAATTATTGGGAAATTTTACGCATTAATTTGATAGATATGAAACATTTTAATTTCTCATTTTTTACAAAAATTTCCAATGCATTTCTTTTTCTTTTGTATTAAACGGTTGCCAAGCAACTATATTTCAAAGAATATCACCAAAAGAAAATTCAAGTGAATCGCAGTATTTTGACGCAAAATATTATTAACAAATTAACTAATTTTCGGGTGATTTAAGTTTTTAATTTGTTTTTTCTAATGAAACAGATAAGGATTTATTTTAACTACTAAAGAAAGTTGAACAAATCGGTTTTCCGAACGAAAATTATAAAGACGTTGACTGTGTAAATTCAATATAAGTCTCATAAGAGAAATTTACATTTGTATAAGTATATTTAATACACGAAATTTTATTCAGTTTCAGCGACATATGATGTTTAGTGGTTGAAAAATAAAATATTCTTTTAAGGATAGGATAAAATCTCCTGTACAAAAATATGGTTATTCGAATGAAATTACAGTAGTAAATGCATTCATAAATATACTCGAATAATGACATAGCACAATTACTGGAAATTTAAGAATATAAAATTTAAGCGATAACAGGGGATCAGGGGGTGGAGGCCCTCTAAAGGAATGTACTCTTATTCTGAAAAATACAGTAGTAAGAAGTTTATCCTATTATTGCATAAAATTGTGTTTATTGTGATACTTTTAAAAATTCCTTACGTTTCGATAATCTTATATTCTTATAAATGTATCAGTAAAAAAACTCTTAACGTATTAAAATTTGTGACGCAGCTCTTTCTTATTCCTCTAAGAATTTTAAATAAAGGTATTAAAAGTAACGATATGAAATTTGAGTGACGCTATGTTAATACCGAAAGAAAAAAATCATATTTTTCTTTTCATTTTATATATATTCACAGGTGCAAATATTATTTTTAACATGAAAAGATACATACAATTTATTTGCTGATGCTTTTTCATTCACATCTCTCATAGAGTCAAAAAATGGGTTTTAAAAGAAATTATATCAAAGAAACCTTGACGTGAATTTAATACGAATGTTTTAAAATTCAATTTAAATTATTTTTGGTATGACTTCTAAAGTATATTTATACACACACAAACAATACCTTTAATTTTCCAATTCAGTGTGAAATATTTTGCTTTCATTGAGCCTATATTATGCTTTGAAATGTATTTGAATTGTAAAATTGATTTATCTTTTGTGCCATATTACCCAAAATCATAAGTAAAATTTATGTAAATGATTATTTTGCATCATATTATGCACTTGCATACATTTACATTTGCTTGGATACTATGATGCAAAATTATCTCTTACCTAAATTTTACAGTTGATTATGGATAACGTGACACAAAAGATAAGTCAATTTATTGAAATAAATTCAATTCAAGGCATAATATATATAGACTGACAAAATGTAAAATATTTAACAATGTATTGAAAAATTAAAAGTATTGCTTGTATGTGAAAATATACTTCAAAAGACAAACCAAAAATAATTTAAATTGAATTTTAAAACAATCTTACTAAATTCACGTCAAGGTGTCACTCGAATTTTGATATCATTTGTTTTAAAACCCTTATTTTGAATGTATGAGAGTTGTGAATGAAAAAGCATCAGCAAATAAATTTTATTTATCTTTTCATGTTAAAAATAATATTTGCACCTGTGAATACATATAAAACAAAAAGAAAAGGCTGATTTTTTTAAAATTATTATTATTAACATAGCGACATTCATATTTGATATCATTACTTTTAAGACCCATATTTAAAATTCTTAGAGAAATAAGAAAGTGCTGCATCACAAATTTTTAACTCGTGAAGAGTTTTTGTACTGATATCATTACCTTTTTCAGGACTGGTGAAAATGAAAATTTAAGGACCACAGCATTGTGTCCATAATCATGACTTTCATTCACCTTTAATTCCTCCCCCCCCCCCCCCCCCCCCCGCCTTCCCCTAAGAAAAATCTTATACTTTAATTTTAAAGTACTGTGTAAATCGAAATAATTTTGCAAAATAAAACTAAATTTGAAACAAATCGGATAATTCTTCATGAATAACTAAATGGGTATTAGTCCCAGTTCCCCCTTTTAACCCCCGAAACTAATTAGGAAATCTCCTTATCACAATAAACCTATATGCTAAATTTGAAGCAAATTGGATAATTCTGCATGAATAAATTAAGGGAGGAGTAGCCCCCTGTTCCCCCTTCATACTTAACCAATGAAACCCTAAAACAAATCAGGGAAGCACCTTATGAGAATGAACCTATATACAAAATTTCAAGCAAATCGGATATTTCTATCAAGAATTATCCCGTTACGTACATACGTACGGAACCTATGCTCTAAAAAGGCATAAAATGACATCAATGTCAGCTATCGATGTCAAAAAATTTTAAAGACGCGAATAATTTTACACAATTTTCATGTTTTTCAGATTAAATATCTCAAAATCAATTGATTCAAAAGATTTTTTTCTTTGGATTTTTTTGCCATTTTCAGTTATCGGTTTTTGAGTTATCAAGGGTCAGTCCATTGGTTCATTTCACACGGAATGCCATAATAATAATATTGATAGTCAAATTTGTGTGTTTTTTTTCATAAAGTATTAAAAATATAAATACGTACATCCCAACAGCATAATATATATATAAATGGATACATAAACACAATTTACGCATACACTATTTGCCAAATTGCACCCAAACTTCAAAACTAAGCGTACCTTGATAAATATCGCCAAAATTAATCCTTAAGTCTGTTCGTCAGTGAACTTCCAGATTCCCTTCGTTTATGTTAAACCTATGGGCGTGTGATGCATTCGTATATTTAAAATATCTTCTCAGGAAATTACTATTTTTAACTTGTGGTTTCTGTGTACAATTCTTAAAGAATGTCTTTTTTTTTCTTTTTTATGTAGTTGTGCAAGTTTTTTTTTTTAAATCTTATTCAGTTCCGCTAAGATTTTAACACATAAAATTATAAATTAATCAAGCACATATTTTAAAAATATTTTAACACCTAAGAAAAAAAGAGACATCTTTTAAGAAAAGTTGCACAGAATACAGAAGTCATGGCTGCCACTGGCGACTATTGTTTAATTCTATATCGCACCACTTTCTCCAAACAATTTTTTTTTCACATATACTTTGACAACATGTGCAAGAGAAATTTACTACAAAATTAATTTTTTTAAAAAAAATACGTGTTCAATTGAATATCAAAATAGTCGCCAGTGGCAGCTCTGAGAAGTTGAAAATAGTAATTTGCAGAGGAAGAGGGCATATTTTTTAAATATTGGAATATGAATGCATATACTAGGTTTAATACACAGTGGAAGGTTTAATATTCGACCATCAAGAAAAGGTAGCTGTGACGTATGAGTCACGTGCGGTCAGAAAAGTTTATTTCAGCAATTTAGTGGACGGAGGAATGTGCAGAAAATATTTCGACGAAGAGCTTTCATTTAGGATTAGCTTATTTGCTTAGTTATCGCCATTTGATGTAGAATGGAAATAAAATCAGTCTGTATATTCGTTATGCTTACATGATTTTTATTGAGGAAAAATATAATTAGGTATTTTAAACGATGTTTGCGATAACATTTATCTGAAAAATATTTTTATTTTGCTGGTATTAAAAATGAAATTGGTTTTAGAAATGAAAATCTGAGTATAAACAAATGTGGTCTAAAAATTCTGGGTCGCCTACTGGTTTTATAATAGACTCATTAATTAAAAATGAAATATTAAGTAAAGCACCTTTCATACGTTGAATTTTCATGCCTTTTTTTCATTTAAATGTTTTGAATCTTAAATCGAATTTTATTCCATTATATAGTAATGTTGAAATATTTCCTTATGCGATACAAATAAATTCTTAATTTCTTTTATACTTTTTTCCGAAGGATAATTCCGATTACATTGACTAAGTATAAAGTAAGAAAAAATATTAAAATTTTTCTTTTCTTCTTTCTTTCTTTATTTTATTTCATTAAAAAAAAATTATTACTTTGTTAATATAACGTTCTTAAAAGCACTCTAAACAAATATTAAAATTTTATTTATAACAACGTCGAATTGTGACTGAAAAAATACGACTTCTAATGAACCTGGCAAAATCGTTCATTGTAACGTTCTTTAAAGGGCATTGTAATTTTTATCGGAAAAATTCGTAATTTTTTTTATGTTAATTTATAATTATGAAATTTAACATTAAATGATCAAAGTATTGAATATCTTGTTGCTTAGGAAATATTTATAGTAATTCGGCGCAAAAGAATTTTTTTATCAATGTTTCTATCAGTAAAAGTTTTCTATAAATTTTTTAATGTATTATTTTATCATAACTTATTAAACCAGATTACATTTACATCTATAATTGTATCTAGATATAAAAATTCAATACCAAAAATTCTTTTCAAAATCAGTTATAAAAATAATTTATTATTATTATTATTATTATTTATTAACATTAGCGAGAGAAATCGAGATTTTCCCTAACAGCCTTAAGAGCCTACGCTAGTCATCCGAAGAAACTCGAACGCTAATGTTAAGACTATGGGAAGATTCTTGACAGATTTCTCGCTTGCATTTTAATAATTTTAAATGACTTTTTTGGCATAGGATAGCTGAGGTTAATCTTTAATGTAGTTAGTTTTTACTTTTTCGATTTTTGTTCCAGTTTCTTTATAAGCAGACATTTCCAATTTTAAAACCGGTTGGAACCGGTTCTGAAAGTGAAAGTACCCTTATATAAAAAAACTGGAACCAAAATCGAAAAAGTAAAAACTAACAACGTTAGAGATCGATCTAAGCTATCCTATAAAAAAAAGTCATTTAAAAATATTAAAATGTGAACGAGAAATCAGTCAAGAACTTCCCCATATACTTAACATTAGCTTGAGTGTTTCTTCCCGTGACTAGTGTAGGCTGTTAACATAAGCTTAATTGAGGCAGAGACCGTTCACCACTTTAATCAGTGTCAGTCTTGTTATAACATTTCGAATAAAACATCTCACTATTTGCATAGCGAAATGTAGTGGAATTAGAGAACAGATTTAAGAAAAGAAGTATCCACAAAAACTTGTTTCATTTATTAAAAACCATTGTTTGAAACTTTTTCTGGCATGAGATGATTTTAATGACTGTTCTTCTACACGAGTATTATAGCATATACTATATGTTTAGCATAGGTGCCAATGATTGCGGATTTTGGTTACAATTATTTCAGAATAGCAATCTTCGCTTCAATAAATAAAGCCAAGATTACTATCCATAAAGAGTGGTATTAAAAATCCGAAATTCTTGGCACCCATAATTTCTGAAATATACGTAATAAAAAAAGGTCTATTGTTAATCGGTTAACCGAAGTTGCTCTATTTTTGCTAAATATTAGGCTGCTGTTAATATCAGTGTTGCTTTTTAAGCTGGTATACATATTTGCAAGGACCATCCTACAAAGCATTTTTTTAAATTTTTTATATAGAAAATTACGTTTTCAAATGATAATCACAACACATCACAACACAACACTTCGGAGGTAGACATCAGAGAGTGAAGACGTAGGGGGAAGTAAGGCTCCTATATAGGAGTATTATAGGAGCTCTAGGGGGAAGCGCTTCGTACTTGCGTACACTTTCTCCCGGCCCGCTTCGACCTTCTACATCATAATACCCTGAGCAGTGTAGGTTTCCTTTTCAGGACTTTATCACGAACTGCCTGAGGTATTACAGCTATCTTGCTTGCTACTCTTCGACATGACTACGATCTCCTTTGATATTGACATGGATGACAACATTCCCAGGATTGTAGATGGCATCGAGCCGACTGATTTCCTCGGAACTTTCAACGAATTTCCTACGACTGACGAGCCTGCCAACGAAGTCTTACGTGAATTATTTCACAATATAGATAACTACATCAGACGAACCCTACGAACGCCTGACTATCATTCTGACAGTTGCTTAAAGGAAGAGGTAACTAAAGTTTTTCAATTTGCTACGACTATGTTGAGTGAGCCAGATGTTTTTCTGGCTATGACCACAGGCTATTGTAAATTTCTAAATTTTGACAACCGTGACCAGTTGTCGGCTAAACTCAATAAGCTTAAGACTATTACTCCAAAAGATTTTCCCACTTTTTCTTCTCCAAAGAAAACATTCCGCAAAAGAAAAATATCCGAAACGGAAAATTCCATTCCGCTTAAAAATAAATACTCCGAATTACCCTCGGAGGCGAATAGTGATAGCTCACAAAATTTTGAAACCCAAATTGATAGCCAAAATTCAGAAATGGGAGGTGACGATACTGAGTCTCCTAAGGAAATCGTCTATACCCTATACATCGAATTTTCTGACAATAAATGGCATATAATCGCTCAGGAACTAAAAAATCTTGACGCTGACAACGCTCCTAAAGTGAGTCTTAACAATGATCTTCTAAAAGTCCAAACTAAATCTGAAAACCAGTTTAGAGAAATCCAGCGGTACCTTTCTGGTAAAAACCTAAAATATACTACTATTTCACCTAAGGAATTGCGACCCAAAAAAATTTGTGTTCGCGGCATCCCCCCCAATACTGACCCCCCAACATATCATCAAATACCTGAAAAACCACGGCTTCCAAGCTACTCGTGCCGCTATGATGAAAAGCAGAAAAACGGGCTTAGCAATGCCCCTCTATATGGTCAACGTTCTCCCCCGCAAAGACTTCGAATTGATTTTTCAAATCAAGGAATTATGTGACATTAGCGTCACTATTGAACAATTTCGCAACTCCAACAACATTAAACAGTGTTACCGTTGCCAACATTACGGTCACGCATCCGACACGTGTAATTTCACCCCTAAATGCGTAAAATTCTCTGACCTGCATCTCTCTACTGAGTGCCCTCACTAGGGCAAAATTACTCCTAAATGCGCTAACTGCAACGGTATGCACCCTGCCTCGTACAGGGGCTGCCCAAAAAATCCCCAAAACATCAAAAATAAAGCTAAAATTCCTACTTTTAGAAATAAAACTCCCAATGAAAACTACGACTTTGCTGAAATTCTTAAAAGTTTCAATTATACCGCTACGGCTAAAGATAGCAATTCCCAAAATGTCATTGATGACGCTATACAGGTACCTTCCGGCTCCACTAACCCTGAGGGTATTTCTCAAATTCCCCCTGTCCCTAACCCGAACCCCCTAAACGAAATATTCCAAACCTTCAACGACTTGAAAGAAGTCCTCAACCTATCCAAACTTCTCAAAAGTATCCAAAAAATCGCCCATAATATCAAAAAATGCAAAAACCAATTTGAAAAGATGTTTGTTATCATCAACGAGCTAGAAATATTCGCTAACAAGTTTAATCTCTCCGACTAGTCGATGCCCTCTGGGCTGTTAGATTTGAAAATTCAAAATTCAAAATTTTTTCTATCTTTTTTGAAAAAAAAAAAAAAAAAAATTAGTCAATTTCAAAAATATTATATTTTGTGTGGTCACTGAAAAGTGCCTTTTTTTGTTGTTGTTGTTTTGCCTCCTTTTCCAGACTGGCATTTTGTGCTGTTTTTCGAACTTGTCCGAACCCTATTTTATTAAACTTTTTTATCAGTAGTAAACCTACTGTTGCTATACCTTCCACTCTAAATTTTGACTTTTTTCTTAATCATCTTTCCTATTTTTTCTCTTAATATTTTTTATCCCCATTTGTTTGCTCATGTAGTTATTAAACATTTCCCATTGGCTCACTTTACAAGACAGTCTATTCTCATTCGTCTGGGCGTTAACTTGATCGCAACTAGGAAGCCCATTAAATATCACAACCTGTTCGGCACCTGTTCAAATGATCATATATTTAAATTATTGGAAATGTTTGTATGTGTCTTTACTTACAGAAAATGAATGCATGTGTAATTTTTCTTGGATAAAATATTCATATCGGAAAAATTAAGAATTTATCTTAAATATTTGAGCTTTGTTAGGTTATATATAAATATATATATTATATTAAAACCATAAATTCGAAGATATTTGCTAATTCACAAACGTTGGAAGTTCATCCTAGCAAAGTACTCTCAACTTTCAGAAAAGGGCGGGGCTTCTAGTGTTTCAAAACCAAATTTCTTATTAAACTGCCGATGAACAATGAGTAACGAAAATTGGATTTCGAATTCGTTTCGACTACATTCACTTTGAATTTTATAGTCATGCAGCACATCAAATCCATAAAAATTGCATAAAATGACATAAAAGTCAGATATCTGTGGCAAAGAAATGTTAAATACATGATCAATTTTACACAATTTTCATGTTTTTCAAATTAAATATTTTTTGCCTGCTAGATCACCGGACCTATCATGTAAGGACTTCTTCTGCTGGTGTCAAATGAAAAGTTGGGTATATGAGACTCCCGTACGCAAATTCACAATCACTCAACGTCCTACGCACTTGTCGCCAAACGGTTTGGCGAGAAATGGACTGTAGCACGCTCACGCATTCGCGTGTCTTATACGGATTTTCTAACGGTTGAAACTACTTCGACATTTCGACCGCGCATTTCTTGTTTATGTAAGAAGTATTTCTGACTAATTATAATACGTATGTATGCATATATATTGTGAACATGTGCATTATTTAATGTTTTAGATCCTTATAACTTTACCTTTCTTAAAATGATCACAATAAATAGATGAAAGTTTATTATATTTACCTTAATTACTTGTTGAGGAAATGCTAAGATAAGTGTTTTGTTGCTGATTGATAATTGGGTAAATGTGATATAACAGTAATGGACCCCTCCCTCTCAAAGTTTTTGCTTTATAAAAAAATATCCAATAAAAATTCATATTTTATTATTTTTTTTTAAAAACTCTTCCTTACATATTTTATTATGTAATATCGCAAACGACGGCGATTCGATAAACAAAAAATTACCCGATTTTATATTATCGCCATTCAGAGCACATGGAAATAATATATTTCAATAAGATAAGTGAAAATCATATTAAACTCAACAACCTTTTATTCATTTTGTGTCATTAGAAAAACCATTCGACACACCTCAAAGGTACAGTCGCTCAAAATACATTTCCATAAGAGGGAGGAAAAATGTATCTCTTTTCATTTAATCAGTGTATGGTGCTGCCATCTCTTATTACATTAGATAAACCAATTCGAGACTCGAACCCAGGGATAGAGAATAATATTCAATATATCTTATTGAATATATAATATATCTGATCTCAATATCTGATATTCAATATATCTTATTGAATTACTCAAGCATAAAATATTGCTATTTTTACTGAACAAGCTAAGAGAAAGTTTTACTTAATTCATTTATATCTTCTTTGTTTTCTTACAAAAATTACATGTTTTTTTTTTCAGTAATAGAAAACTGGATTTTTTTATACTAATGGTAATTTACAAAATTTCATTTATTTTTAAGATTTTTAAGATTTAGTATCCATTACTGGAATGCCCAATTAGGCTTCTTCTCTAATCTTCTAACAAATTTATTTAAATAATATATATACAGTCGAAGCACCTTATAACGAAATCGAAAGTGCTCCATAGATTTGCTCGTTATAAAGTGCTTTCGTTAAAACGTTATAACGAATTAGTTCGTTATACAGTAAGAAATCCAATTATCCGGATTAATGTGGTCTGAACGTAATCTGATTATGTATAAGTCCGGATATTGGAGACAATCAGGAAAAAAGTCTGTTTATTTCTTTAAGATCTCTTAAAATTGTTTTGTTTAAAAAAAAACAGGAAAAATTACTTTTACCAGAAAGAGTGAAAAGAAGAAAAGCGTTGATTTAAAAATAAATTTCAAGATAATTATATTTTTACGAATGTTATACGCACAATTCATATCATAAAATTTTTATTTTGCGATTATTGATCTGGATGACTGGATTTCAGATAATTAGAGTTTTGTTGTATCATTTTAACGGTATATGTATAGTATATATTACTATGCTACACATGAAAAAAAATAACTGGGCAAATTAAAAAAATATATATTATTGATTTAATTCTGTTAAAGGAAACTTTCACATACCTATATTGGTTTGAAGAATGAAGTTAACAAGCTCTGCTTTCTTTTCTTTACAGCATTATCTAATAATGTAAGATCTATTTTGTCAACATACAATTAATTTCATTCGCTAACAAGTTTTTATCACGCATGTAACACACATTTTTCTGTAAATACTCAAGTGCATCAGATGGTAAAAGTTTCTGGCAAATTTCTACAAATCCTTCTTGCTCACTGACACTGCCATCAGACAACTCATATATATATATATACATATTTTTTTTTTGGCGAATTTTTATTGAACATTATAAAGTATTGATCAAAGTTATAAAGTGATATGCTTTTTCATGCAAAATACTTCCACTAACGGGATTTTTTTGGATCTTGTATCTTTAAACCAGGAAAATAATACTTCCTCCACATCTGCATATTTTGCTGTACGTAAACGTTTAAACGATGAGAAAACTGCATCCTTTTCGAAAATTTTAAGAATTTTTTCTCGATCTTTCAATATTGTGCTGAGAGTGCTAATCCTAAATTTTTTCGCTACATCGCTTTTTTTTAACATAATTCTAGAAAGCATTTTATAATTTCGACTTTCTCTTCTAAACGCTACCATTTTCTTTTGTCAGACACAGCCAGCGTACAGAGTTTTAAAAATTAACACGCCATAAATTTACAGGCAAAGCAAATGTCAATGAAACCAGTCATCGAATAAAAAAGAACATAATACAGTTCTGCCAAGCTGTCGTCTTTCTGTCTGTCTAAAAACACTGCCCCTCCCCCAAATCTCTCCTGGAACTATTGAAAATATGTGATTGGCCGTAGAGAAAAGGATTGAAGATTATGTCATGCGGGGAAAAAAACTAGTAATTAAGAAAAAAAAAAAGATTTCCCGCGTTAAGTAAAAAAAAGTGAAAAATTCGCTATATCGTTTTTATTGCACTGTTCACGCTCGAATTCTTTTCGTTATATCGTGCTTTTCGTTATAAATATTTCGTTATATCGTTTCGAATTCAGTATTCTTTAACATGCAGACCAGCTAAATGGTAATGAACATTTCGTTATATCGTGCTTTTCGTTATACCGTAATTCGTTATAAAGTTCTTCAACTGTATATATATTTAATTAGGATGAATTTGAAAAGTAAAAACCTAGCGATCCTAATTATTGTATTGAATTTGGTGTTATTGCAGTGCTGTATTATCCCTTTAAAATGTATCTCATTCTATTAATGCTTAACAAAGTGTATAAGATTTTTTTTTTTTAAATAATTTAAAAGTGAAAAAGCGTTTAACTAAATATAATAAATAAGTATCCGTGTTTATTCGAGATTAAATAAAGTAGTATAAAAGGAAAAAATATAAATAACATCATGTATATTATAAAATATATTTTTACTACTTTCTAAGCTTATTTTATAAAAACAATTATTGTTTATTTAATGTAACTGTTTATAAAACAGGAAATCATTCATTTTCATGAGCTTGGTAGCTTAAGCTACCAAGCAGCTACTTCAGTAGCTACTGAATCTTTGTAATATCTTTAAAAAATGAAAGCTATCATTTATTTTTAAAGTATTTTAATGCTGACGATAAAACTCGAGGTAAAAATGTAGGAGGAATGTTGTAGGATGTACAATTGTAGTAAAACATCTATCTATTCAATGGTACTTGTACGATTTTGAATTTGTCGGCCAAATGCCATGCATGCGCGAAGTTCATTTTCTCGCCAAAGCGCTTGGCGACAGAGGTTGGCGTCAAGTGGTGTAGGACGTTGAGTGATTGTGAATTTGCCTCCCGTACCTTCAGTTGAAGACCTCGCGGCTCGTATTTCTGTAGCTGCCAGAAAGCTATCAGAGATGGCAGGAATATTCCAGAGCGTAAGAAATTCCATGTGACGCCGCTGTCAAGCTTGTCGGTCTACTTCTGGTTGTAATTTCGAACATCTTTTGTAGTAAAACCTTCAAATAAACAGTTTTCTGCCACATTAACGTGTTGCTGTTTCTCTGCTTCTTTCTGTTGCTTTTTTCTCTGTTTATTTTAACCACAACTCGCAAAAAAGGTATTTCCAACGTTACATTCCTATGTGATTTCGAGTCGTCTTTGTATCCCTAACACTTCCTGGAAGTATGTTGGTCTGAAAGTAAAACACCCAAGAGTAATGTCATTAAAATGTCGGAGATGTGTCGAAAGCGCCCTCTATCAAAAAATGAGGATACTAACGCAAACCTACACGCAAACCTACACGCAAACCGCAACAAAATCGATTAGTTTGTTCAATGTTTATGAGTGTTTAAAATCCCCTATATCTATCTGTCTGTCTATCGATCTGTCTATGTCACTTTTTTAAGGACACGATAACTGTAATAATTCTGCACAAATCTCTTTCAAACTGATACATAAAATCAAGGGGTATAAAATCTCGGTCAAGTTTGTTAACGGGCAAAATCGGATAAGGGGGAGCGGGAATTAGGGGGGGGGTCTTTTTGTAAAAACATAAAAAAACATAATTTTTTTAATTATGATACGTATCGAATCCGTTTAAAGTTATTATTACTTCTAGGAAAAGGGTCCAAAATTTATGCATGGCAGATTTTTGATATCATTAAAAATGGCCCCAAAGGGTGGGCGAGACGTGGGGGTTTAGAAGAAAAAAATTCATAACTTCGTCAATTCAAAAGATATCAAATCCGCAGCACCAACCCTTATAGTAAAAAAAAAAAAAAATTCTGCCGGCTCCGCCTGCAAACAAGTTAGGTTTCGAAGTGGATGGTTCAACTGTCGCATCATAGCCGAAAGGTCATTTCATCCGCAATTCCCAACAAACAGGCGCCCAACGGTCTGCGTCTTCGAAATCTACCTGTGCCTGTAGGCCTAGCCCTCAGGGATTTTAGGTAGATTTCGTAAGAAATACTACCTATTTTATCATCGTTTGAAGTTTTGGACCTTAAACTTTAATGGCCCCTAGCTCGTACAGAAGACGTTTGCACCCTATGGTTTCCTATTTAATAATGTTTGTCTGCATGTCTACTATCATCCCTCAAATTTTGTCGGTCTGGTAGTGAAACACCCTGTATATATATATTAATTTAATGGATGGGGGAGGTCTAAGAGGATTAATGGTGGAAATTTTCGGGAATGCTAATTTAGAAGAATATACAAATAAATCAAATATATATATATATATATATATTGTTACTGCACAATTCCAAATAGAGCAATTTAAAAATAAATATAGAGCAAAAAAAAAAAAAAAAAAAAAAAAAAAAGAATGGAATTCGTCCATTTCACTCAACAAATAAATCTCTGCATCAGTCATCATTACAATTTAAAATGTAATATATTTATAGGAAAACGAAAACGCTATTCGATTTTAGAGAACTGGAAAATTAAATTTCATGCATGCTTATTTGTAAATATCACGCATTTATGTATGAAAACGACATCGTGAAATATATTTATTTATATATTTTTTAATTTATTTATTAGATCATGGAGATGAGCAATATACATAGATACACATTTTTCTTCTTCTTTTTTTTCTCTATGAATTTCAGGAATGTAGAAAATAAAATAAAATTTTTCAATTGTTTGGAAAAAAAGAAATTCAAATTTATTATGCATTTAGATAATATTTATAGTATTTTGTTAAATGCTAAATTCAAAGTAAGCAATCGTATTTAGAATAACGATTAAACGTTTCCTGAATAAAAATGCATGTTTCTACCCCTCCATAAACGCAAGGAATATTAGAAAATTGTTAGCAAGAGCAAAGTTATATTCGGCTATTGCAAAATTTATTTAAAAATTATTTAATAGTACTTTTTTTCAAAAATGGTAAAAATGAAGATTGTTGTCAAAATTGGTGTAATACATATTATGTATTTTTAAGTATTTTATTTTCAGTGAATTACTTGCCTCTCACTTTGGTATGCTTAAGGCTCAAACTCAAACTGGCTACTGACACATTTTTAAATTCATTTTTGTTTGCAAACTTATCAAATTGGCAGGTTGTCTTATTTAGAAACTATGTAATCGAGCTGTTTTTTTTTTCGAAAAGGCAGAAGATTTTTCGAAAATGCTGTCAAAGTTGGCGCATTGAACTGAATTTCCTGTCGCAACACAGCAGAAAAGAAAAAAAAAACTATTGCTTATAACTCCAGGTGTAATTTATTTATCGGTAAATAAAAACTGTTCGATTACAAATCATTCCGGTAATCATGCCTTCAAGTATAATGTTTTCATGTTTAAAAATGAGTCAGAAAATGTGTCAGGAAGTTTTCGCGTTGTTCAGAGGGGAGAATTTTTTTTTTTTTGAGATCCGAAAAAGTAAATTAATGGTGGAGACAACCAAAATAAATAAAATACAACTGATTTTTTCCCCGATTTTCTAAATATTTCATAAGTTTTTTTTCCCCCTCCTAAGGAATTTTGAAGGTTGCTCTCATATTCAAACTGATTACTTTCTAACATATTCTCGAAGTTAAATTCATCCGCAAATGCACAGTAAGTTTACCGGTGCAATGCAATGAGATAAGCGATTTCATTTCATTCGTTATTCTTTTACAAAAAGTTTAATTAGAAAACCAATAAATAAATATTTATTGTTATATTCTAAATAACCAATTTAATTTAAATATTAAATGTGTTATAAATAGGTAAATTGCACTTAGTGAAACTTTTGACATAATAGCGACAAAAACAGAAAATTATCCCTTGTTTAGAACAGATTCGTCATAAAAAAGAAGAAAATTTATTTTGTTTTATCTTATTTCGTTTCTAAAGAATGCACATTAAAATAATAATAATAAAAAATAGCCAAAGCACGAGTACGCGCCAAGCGTGGAAAATCAAGTTTGCTATAGTTTAAATGAGATTTTCATCCAGCCGCCATTTTCGATCCACAGAGCATGCGCATTTGAACTCATGACTCTTCTCTCTTTCAGGTTCTTTACTCACATCCGATTATAACAGAACATCTTTGGATTGTATGATAGAATTTGAAAATATTTTACTGTATTCATGTATTTTTATTATAAAGATTTTTAATAAAGGCCATGCTATCATAAACATTAGTTTTTAAATAGATAAAGGGACATTTACAACAGAAAAATTATTCAAACTCAATTCTATTAGTTAGAGGTATGTGTAGGGAGTTCCATATTTATAATTTTATTTAATTATTTTTGTATGTGGAAGACGCTGGGACATGCCCAAAAATGTTTCATCTTCATAATAATAATAATAATAATAATAATATAATAAAATTATAAAACGTGTCCTGTAGTTTCATAAAACTGTGTTAAAGAAAATGGTGAAAGGTCTGGACCAGGACCCAACTGAGATAAACGGGATTATATATATATATATACAATGGTTTTCTCTCATGCCCTTCCCATTATTACTAGAGTAATTAAAGTGATTATCTATTTATTGTTACCAGAAAGTACAAAAAAGTCAGATTATTTTTCAAATAAAGAATTTTAAAGGTAATGAACTGTGCATACTGCAGAGAGAGATGAGGGAAGCAACATTTTCAGGGAAAGGGCAGTAATATAGATGATTGATTATGTAGGGTAAACGTGGCAGTAACGGACAATCTTAGGGAATTTTTTTAAAAATTATTTTTTTATTATAATTTATAATTATAAAAAAATAATAATAATAATAATAAAATACGGAAAAACATTGATTTACAATTCACTTATTACTAAATTAGATGAAAAATAAAATATAAAAGTTTTAAAACGTTAAAACTAACAAGATTTTAAAAACACAGGTGTCAAATCATTTCAAATGGCTCGAGCGTTTCAACTAAACATTAGCCATTATCAGGGGAATTAAAATGAGAAAATACAGTAACTCTAAAGATGTATATACTTGTTAAGTAGTGAGGGTTAAAAGCAAAAAAATAAATAGGAGAGAGGGTATGAAAGGGAGGTGATACTGTAGAAAATATTTGGTGCATTTGGTTTGAAAGAAGCTTCAGTAAAACTTTAGCTGGTCCTACGTTTTCACTGATGTCTACATTCTATATAAGTCATGAACATAAAGAAAAATATCTTGCTTCAAAGTGGTGTAACAGTATTTAAATCCCTGGTGTTTGAATACAAAAAAAGCATCGCGGATAAAGAAGAACTGAAAAGGACCAGATTCTGGCGGGAAACGAAAATTCTAGAACCACCTGGGGAAAGAACAATCGATTTCGAAAAGGGAAAATTGAAAGGAGAAATTTGACAAGGTAAAATATTAGCGCTGGCTTGCCGAAATGATATTAACATGGCATAGAACTCAATGATATTTTGAAAGGGGTAGCGAGAAAAAGAAAACAAATGAATATTTGCATTTTAAGCCGAAAATAGTACAATTAAGGGAGGAAAATTTAGAATATATTTCAGATACGTTAAATATTAAAAATATGTTATAGATATGAAAGGGTGTCCCAGCTAACATGTTTCAAGCTTCGAGGGGAGGTAGGGTACACCTAGACGACTCAAAATCACAAAGGAATGCCGGGTCGGAAACGCTTTCCTGACCCAGTAGAGGCAATGAAAAGGCTGGATCACACAAAGATGATCGTTGACCCTGGCAATGTTGCCAGTGGGCTACTTATTTTAATTGAGATTTATTAATTGGCACCACTTTTTAGGTGCGTTCGTAATTATATAAATACGTAGCACCTATAGTCGTCGTTTGGTCCGTCCGTCTGTCTGTCTGTCCGCATATAACAACGCAAAAACTACCCAACCAAATGGTTTGCAATTTAAAATATATTATCTTTGCAGAATTTTGTCGAGACATTTCAAATTTTATTAAAATCGAATCAAAACTTTAGGAGATATTAATAAAAATATTTATTAAGAAATTTGATTTTTTTTTTTTAAATCGGTGCTTTTTTGTTATAGGAGCTTCCGATGGATGTTAAATCGTCAAGCGACCGAGACACTTATTTTATTACAGAAATTAATCTGCAGACGATTAATTCATTTCACAGAATTAAAAATCATCAAGATCTGAATATTTATAGAACTAGCTGATACATATATATCTGAATATTTGTATAACTAGTTAAGATATTTGTATGAACAGTGTCATAAAATATATAGTTAACTAGCTGTTTAACCCGTTCTACGCACGGGATATCATGAATTTAATTCTAAAACGTGCGTACGAACGCACCTCGTTTGTAACGTTTGACGTACAATTTCCAACTTGTTTGAAATGATAAAATTTACCTCATTTTCGCCTTCATTAATATGTCTTTAAATAAGCCGAATTTTATCATTTTTAAAAAGTGGTGCCATTCTAAGAGTTTTAATTTAAAAAAAAGTAGCCTACTGGCCACACTGGGCCCTGGTGTTGCAAGAGTGGTTGGTGCCAGCGGATAAGACGGGCATTGTTAACGGCGCAGAGTTTCTCGAGAGAGTGTTAACCCTTTCAAGCGCAGTGTGCCCACTGCGAGACCACCTAATTTTAATTCCAAACTTAAAAACGACGCTAAGAATATTTTAATAAAATTTTGCGTTTATAGCAAATACTTAAAAATGCAAGTTTTTACTTTCGACGAAGTTTATTTGTAAATTCTGGTGTAAGTCAATCATTTCATCATTTTACGAACCATCATTTTACATAAATAATTATTAAAATGATCCCCCTTACTGGGTCAGGAAGGCATTTCCGACCCGGCATTCCTATTTGATTCCGAGTCGTCTAGGTGTACACTACATCCTCTCGAAGTTTGCAACATCTTACCTGGGACACCCTGTATATTAAGGATATTTTAAGTATACTTGAACATGTCATTTTTATTTTATTATATGTTAACATTTATCATTATACTATTAGAATTAAAAAAATAATAATAATAAGATTCCTTTGGCACCCCATTATGAAATTAAGCATAAACATTCGCTATTAGTTCATAAACATTTTTTTTTTTTCAAAAATAAATGAATAAAAAAAAAGAAGACCATTTTGATTTTTTTAAATTTCGGAAAAGAAATTTGAGGAGAAGAATTAAAATATTACATTTTGAGTTTCATAGATAGGCAGCACATCAAATTAGAGGTAAATAAAGACGGTATAAAATAACATAAACATCAGTCATCTATGTTAAAAATGTTTTAAGGATATGATAAATTTTGTGCAGTTTTCAAATTTAATATTAAAAAAAAATGCTAATAAAAAAATTAATTAAAAAAAAAGTATTTTTTTGTTATTTTTAGATGCACATAGGATAAATCTGCAAAAGAATATCAATTTCTGAATTATCATTGATCAGTCCATTGGTTGACTTCACACGGAATGAACTTAATCAAGAAATATTGATACCATAATATTACCGATAGTCAAATTTGTATATATTATTTTCATAAAACAATTAAAATATACATAAATACACATAAATACTACTTACGAATACACTACTTGCCAAATTGCAGCCAAACTCCTAAACTAGCCATTAGTGTATTAAAAAAAACGGTATAAAATAACAAACATCAGTCATCTATGTCAAAGAAGTTTTACAGACATGATGTACTGTTTTGTATTTTTTATTGTATTATTATAATTTTGTACGGTTTTCAAATTTACTATTCAAAAATCTGTTGATAAAAAAGAAAAAAAAAAGTCAGGAATTTTTTGTTATTTTTAGATGTACATAGAATAACTGTGCCAAAAATTATCAATTTCTGAATTATCATTGATCAGCCCATTGGTTGCCTTTACACGGAATGAACTTGATCAAGAATTATCGATGCTATAATATAACCGATAGTAAAATTTGCGTATATTATTTTCATAAAGCATTAAAAATATAAATTTGTGCTCATGTAGTAGCATAATATATGAAAAAATAAATATAAATAAATTATTTACGAATACACTACTTGCCAACTAAACTAAGCGCACTTTGCTAAATATATCTCCACAATTAAGCCTTAAGAGGCTACTTCACTCAAACGAAAACACCCGCTCGCTAATGTTAACCCTATGGAGGAAATATTTTATGATATCTCGTCCTCATTTCAATATTTTTAAATGTTTTTTTTTTTTTTTTTTTTTTTGCATTAGATAGCTGAGGTCAATCTCTATGCACGCTCTTTTCTACTTTTTCGATTTTTGTTGAAGTTTTTTTATTGAGAATACTTTCACTATTAAAACCGGTTCCGAAAGTGAAAGTATCTTAATAAAAAGAACTTTTAGTCAAAATCGAAAAAGTACAAAGGAGCGTGCATAGATATTGACCTCAGCTATTCAATGCAAAAAAAAAAAAAAAAAAAAAAAAAAAATCATTTAAAAATATTGAAATGCGAACGAGATATCTTTAAAAATTTCCTCCATAGGATTGTTAACATTAGCGAGCGGGTGTTTTCGCCTGAGTCACTCAGGCTGAGTGTAGTAGCCTCTTAATATAAGCCTACGTGAGGCAGGCAGTGCACATTTTTGTCGTAGCAGTTTTAATAATAAACACAGCACCACACAATTGTGCACCGCACGATCGGAGTGACACCGTGACGTATTAAAATCTATTATATGAACAATCAAGTGATTGCCTGGTAAAATGTGTTTCATTTACTTATAAACTTTATACTAAAATTTTTCCGGCATGAAAAGATTTTAATGACTTTCAATCTATGTGAGTATTGCAGCATACATGTTTGGTGTAGGTGGCAATGATTGCTGATTTTGGTTACAATAATATCAGATCTCCACTTCAATACATAAGGCCAAGATCCGTAAAAGTGGTATTAAAAATCCGTAATTCTTGGCACCCATAAATTCTGGTATATACTTAATAAAAAAGATCTATTGTTAATCGGTTAACTAAAATTGCTCTATAATTATTAACTATCAGGTTGCTGTTAATATCAATGTTGCTTTTTAAGGCAGCATACATATTTGCAAGAACCATTCTTTTATTTATTTATTTATTTATTTTAAATAGACAATTATGTTTTCAACTGAAAATGTATTTATATTATTGAAAATGTATGTATGTGTCTTTACTTACAGAAAATGAATGCATGTATAATTTTCCTTGGATAAAATATTCTTATCGGATAAATTAAGAATTTATCTTAAATATTTGGACTTTGTTAGATCATATATATATATATTTTTATATTAAATCCATATCTTCCAAGATATTTAATAATTTCTGTAAGGACTGTGGAGACGCGAAATGTTTTTGGTTTCCGTCTGTCTGTGCCCCACCAGTAGCTGAGAGGTTCTGCTCTCGAAGCTGGTAGACGGGAGGTGGTGGGTTCTATCCCAATCGCGCCCGTTGGCCTAATCGTTCGGAGTTTTCGTGGTTTTCTTCGAGCCGCTGATTTATCCATGCGTAAATACGGATTAGGTTCCCTTAGAAAGACCCCCACGAAGGGCACTCCCCCCGGGCCTATATCCCTAGTGTAGATAATTGGCCGTCAATAATCAACCCAACCCTTAAAAAGCAAAAGTACAAACCCTTCATAATTCTTTATTGCTTATGCTCCAATAGTGGCGCCCTCTCTTGGTTTAATATAGAAATACTTCATTTTCTTACTAGAATTAAAAGAATTTTCTTAAAACGTTTTAATAAAAATTCAATCGGGTCGGGACCGGGCCTGGAATTTTCGGCCCGTACAGACCCCTAATCTCTAGTAAGAAATAGGTAACTGTTTGTTAGTTAAAAATTGGAGCTGAGCATGATTTAAGAAAAAATGTTATTGCAGAAATTTGGAAATTATAAACCCTAAGACTTTAAAAAAAAAAAAAAAAAGAAGAAGAAGAAGGGTTGGGTTGGGTTGATTATTGACGGCCAATTATCGACACTAGGGATATAGGCCCGGGGGGAGTGCCCTTCGTGGGGGTCTTTCTAAGGGAACCTAATCCGTATTTACGCATGGAGAAGATCCACGGCTCGAAAGAAAACCACGAAAACTCCGAGCGATTAGGCCGACGGGCGCGATTGGGATCGAACCCAGCACCTCCCGTCTACCAGCTTCGAGAGCACAACCTCTCAGCCACGAAGAAGAAGAAGGAAGGGGGTGGAATTGGAACCACTGTATAGTTTCCCTTAGAAAGACCCCGCCCGGGCCTATATCGCAAGTGTAGATAATTGGCCGTCAATAATACACCCAACCCAACCCGTCTGTCTGTTTGCTTGTTTGTTCCGCGATAACTGCAGCAAAAATCATCCGATTAGGTTGATTTTTGGTGGGTTTGTTGGCGAGGTATTCGGATTAGCTGTAGATTTTTTGGTTAAATTTTGTTCATTCGTTCGATTTTTCTTTTTTTCTTTTTTCTTTAAAAGTCATAATACTTTTCAATGGGAAGTCAGACGATTTTTTAATTTTAAAATTCACCGAAAAGAAAATCACGCATTGGGATAATTCTAAATGTTAAATTATGGATGCTAAATTTACGAAATGGAGATCTTAATTTAATCCGATCGCCAATTGATCGCCAATGAAAATTTGCCAATATCTTTAATAGAATTTCGAAAATAATTGTATAAATTATTGGGAAATTTTACGCATTAATTTGATAGATATGAAGCATTTTAATTTCTCATTTTTTACAAAAATTTCCAATGCATTTCTTTTTCTCTTGTATTAAATGGTTGCTAAGCAACTATATTTCAAAGAATATCACCAAAAGAAAATTCAACTGAATCGCAGTATTTTGACGCGAAATTTTATTAACAAAATAACTAATTTTCGGGTGATATAAGTTTTTAATTTGCTTTTTCTAATGAAATAGATCAGGATTTATTTTAACTACTAAAGAAAGATGAACAAATCGGTTTTCCAAACGAATATTATAAAAACGTTGAATGTGTAAATTGAATGTAAGTTTCATAAGAGGAATTTACATTTGTATAAGTATATTTAATACACGAAATTTTATTCAGTTTCAGCAGCATATGATGTTTAGTGGTTGAAAAATAAAATATTCTTTTAAGGATAGGATAAAATCTCCTGTACAAAAGTATGGATATTTGAATGAAATTACAATAGTAAATGCATTCATACATATACTCGAATAATGAAATAGCACATTTACTGGAAATTTAAGAATATAAAATTTAAGCGATAACGGGGTGATCGAGGGGGGGGGGGGTGACGCCCCTCTAAAGGAATGTACTCTTATTCTGAAAAAAAAAAAAAAACCAGTAGTAGGTAGTTTATCCTATCATTGCATAAAATTGTGTTTATTGTGATACTTTTAAAAATTTCTTACGTTTCGATAAATCTTATATTCATATAAATGTATCAGTACAAAAACCCTTAACGTGTTAAAAATTTGTGACGCAGCACTTTCTTATTCCTCTAAGAATTTTAAGTAAAGGTATTAAAAGTAACGATATCAATTTTGAGTGACGCTATGTTAATAACAAAAGAAAAAAAAATCATATTTTTCTTTTCATTTTTTATATATTTACAGGTGCAAATATTATTTTCAACATGAAAAGATACATACAATTTATTTGCTGATGCTTTTTCATTCACATCTCTCATAAAGTCAAAATATGGGTTTTAAAAGAAATTATATCAATGAAACCTTGACGTGAATTTAATCGGATTGTTTTAAAATTCAATTTAAATTATTTTTGGTTTGTCTTCAAAAGTATATTTACACATACAAACAATACCTTTAATTTTCCAATTCAATGTTAAATATTTTGCTTTCACTGAGCCTATATTATGCATTGAAAAGTATTTGAATTGTAAAATTGATTTATCTTTTGTGCCACGTTATCCAAAATCATAAGTAAAATTTATGTAAATGATTATTTTGCATCATATTATCCACAAGCATACATTTACCTTTGCTTGGATACTATGACGCAAAATAATCACCTACATAAATTTTACTTTTGATTTTGGATTGCGTGATACCAAAGATAAATCTATTTATAGAAACAAATTCATTTCAAGGCATAATATAGGCTGACAGAAAGTAAAATATTTAACAGTGTATTAAAAAATTAAAAGTATTGCTTGTATATGAAAATATACTTTAGAAGACAAACCGAAAATAATTTAAATTGAATTTTAAAACAATCTTACTAAATTCACGTCAAGGTGTCACTTGAATTTTGATATCATTTGTTTTAAAACCCTTTTTTTGAATTTATGAGAGTTGTGAATGAAAAAGCATCAGCAAATAAATTTTATATATCTCTTCATATTAAAAATAATATTTGCACTTGTGAATATATATAAAACAAAAATAAAAGGCTGATTAAAAAATATATATATATTATTATTAACATAGCGTCATTCAAATTTGATATAATTACTTTTAAGACCCATATTTAAAATTCTTAGAGAAATAAGAAAGTGCTGCATTACAAATTTTCAACTCGTTAAGAGTTTTTGTCCTGATATCATTAACTTTTTGCGGTTATTGATGAAAATGAAAATTTAAGGACCACAGCATTGAGTCCATAGTCATGATTTTCTTTCACCTTTAATACCTCCCCCCTCCCTCCCCCTAAGAAAAATTTTATACTTCAATAAGTACAGTGTAAATCGAACAAATTTTGCAAAATAAAACTAAATTTGAAACAAAACGGATAATTCTTCATGAATAAATAAAGGGGTATTAGCCCCGTTCCCCCTTTTAACTCCCGAAACTAATTAGGAAAGCTCCTTATCACAATAAACCTATATACAAAATTTGAAGCAAATTGGATAATTCTGCATGAATAAATTAAGAGGAGGAGAAGCCCTCCATTCCGCCTTTATACTTAACCAATGAACCCCTAAAACTAATCAGGGAAGCACCTTATGAGAATAAACCTATTTACAAAATTTCAAGCAAATCGGATATTTCTATCAAGAATTATCCCGTTACGTACATACGTACTGAACCTATGCTCTAAAAAGGCATAAAATGAAATAAATGTAAGCTATCGATGTCAAAGGAATTTTAAAGACGAATAATTTTACACAATTTTCATGTTTTTCAGATTAAATATCTGAAAATCTATTGCTTCAAAAAATGTTTTACTTTGGAATTTTTTGTCAATTACAATTCGCAGTTTTTGGATTTTCAAGAATCAGTCCGTTGGTTAACTTCACACGAATTGACCTTGATCCGGACATATCGATACCTATAGTCAAAATTATGGGTTTTTTTTTCATAAAGTATTAAAAGTATAAATACGTACATCCCAGCAGTATAATATACAAATAAATGGATACATAAACACTATTTACGCATACACTATTTGCCAAATTGCAGCCAAACTTCTAAACTAAGCATACCTTCATAAATATATCCAAAATTAATCCTTATGTCAGTGAACTTCCGATTCCCCTCGTTTGTATTAAACCTGCGAGCGTAGGATGCATTCGTACATTTAAAATATCTTCTCAGGAAATTACTACTTTTAAGTTGTGGTTTCTGAGTACAATTCTTATAGGATTTTTTTTTTTTTTTTTTTTTTTTTTTTGTTTGTAGTTGGACAAATTTTTCTTAAAATCTTATTCAGTTTCGCTAAGATATTAACACATAAAATTAAAAATAAACTAAGCACATATTTTAGAAATATTTTAACACCTAAGAAAAAAAGATTTTTTAAGAAGAGTTGCACAGAATATAGAAGTTGGAAATACTAATTTCCTGAGCACACATTTCAAATATACGAATACGAATGCCTAGTAGGTTTAATATTACTGAGGGAAACTTTGACTCATACACTTTGACAACATGTGCAAGAGAAATTTACTACAAAATTAATTTTTTTTTTAATACGGGTTCATTTGAATATAAAAATAGTCGCCAGTGGCAGCACTGAGATGTCGAAAATAGTAATTTCCTGTGGAGGAGGACATATTTCAAATATACGAATACGAATGCATACTAGGTTTAATACACGGAGGAAGGTTTAATATTCGACCATCAGAAGAAGGCGGCTGTGACATATGAGCCACGTGCGGTCAGAATAGTTTATTTCAGCAATTTAGCGGACTGAGGGATGTGAAATGAATTTTTCGACAAAGAGCTTTGATGTAGGATTACCTTATTTGGTTAGTTATCGCCTTTTGACGTAAAATGAAAATAAAATTAATGTGTATATGCGCTATGCTTACAAGATTTTTATTGAGGGAAAATATAAATACGCGTTTTAAACGATGTTAGCGATAACATTTATCTTAAAAATATTTTTATTTTGCTGGTATTAAAAATGAAATTGGTTTTAGAAATGAAAATCGCAGTATAAACAAATGTGGTCTAAAATTTCTGGGACACCTAATGGTTTTATAATACCCTCATTAATTAAAAATGAAATGTAAAGTAAAGCACCTTTCATATGTTGAATTTTCATGCCCAAATCGTTTAAATGTTTTGAATCTTAAATCGAATTTTATTCCATTATATAGTAACGTTAAAATATTTGCTTATACGATACAAGTAAATTCTTAATTTCATTAATACTTGTTTTTCGAAGGATACTTCCGATTAGATTGACTAAGTAAGTTTTTGAAGTAACAAAAAATAATAAAATTTTCTTTTCTTCTTTCTTTCTTTCTTTTTTTTTTTTAACATTATTTAACTATTATTAACATTACTAACATTAATTATTAACATTATTTACTTCATTAACTTTGTTAATATAAAGTTGTTAAAAGTTTTGTAAAAAAATGTTAAAAGTTTATTTATAATAACGTAGAATTGTGACTGAAAAAATATTACTACTACTGAACCTGACAAAATCGTTTATTGTAGCGTGCTTTAAAGGGCACTGTAATTTTTATATACAAAGTTTTATATGCAAGAGAGTACTCCTCTCTAATTAGTCTTGTTTTTGAATTTCAAATAATAAACATGCACTATTAGCATAGCGAGATGTATTGGAATCAGATATTGGAGTAAGTTTTGATAAAGAATGGTTCAATGGGCTTCCCACTTGCGAAGCAACTCCATACCCTGGCTTTGAGTAGGTGTATATCAAATCCTGAGAGAGACATATGAAATGTCTAGCCGTAGTCCAATTGACTACATAAAAACAGGATAGTGTTAAGTATAGCTATTAAAATAATGAATATTTATAGTTAAAGATTAAGTATAATAGTAAAAATAGTTCACAGTTTTTAAAAAAAGTACAAAAATAATGCCAGACGAGGTAAAGTAAAGTTGTTAGGAGAAAGTTTAGGAGAACAGTCAATTTATTTTTATTTATTTATTTATTTATAATAATAATAATAATAATTATTATTATTATTATGTATATATATATTAGTATAGCAATTATTTATAGCAATTAGACTTGCTAACTGTCTATACCATAACAATATTTTTAACTTTTCGAATCCTTTTTTTCATATATTAAGAAGAGAAAAATTTTGAGGTAAGAGTTATAGCTTGGGGGGGGGGGGGGGGGTTAATTCATTAAAAATAATGGAGTACCTTGTTTTTTTTCCGGTTGGATGGACTGCAAGCATCGTAATCAGATAGCTTATAGATAAGTTCATTTGAGATGTGATTCATCGTAGAATTTTTTTTTTGCAATGTGTTTAATGCGATGTTTGAGTGAAGTCGTTTTGAGATCCTTGAGGACTGTGGAGTTTTTGAGGTATCTAGACCAGTTCCTGATGTAACGGAGCTGTTTGTAATGGGTACTAGAGAGGTTGTTCATACTGGTTTTGCAAGTGAAGCCCCAGATTGGACAAGTGTGTGTGATAACAGAGAGAATGCAAGCATTATAATTTAAGAGTTTGTTGCGTATGGAGAGTGACTGGCTGCGAAGAAGGGGGGGTGGCGAGGGTTTTGAAAATCCTGGCGACTTTTTTGCGGATATAAGGAACATACTTTTTAAAGGTAATGCGTTTGAAAATGGTAACCCCCAGGTACTTGACATCGTCAGACCAAGGAATGGTAGTATTATTGTCGGTTAATCTCTTAGGAGTGGAGAAGGTTCTAGAGAAGTACAGAGCAGTAGTTTTAGATTCGTTTATTTTAATGCGCCATTGATCACACCATTCCATGAAGATGGTGAGGAAGTGTTGGAGATTTTTGTAAAGATTGTATGGGTAATATGTAGTGACATAGAGAACACTGTCGTCCGCGTAGAGTGTGAGTGATGCGAAGAGCGTGCGTAGAATGTCATTAAAGTATATTATGAATAAAATAGGGCCAATGACTGAACCCTGAATAACACCGCAGAGTATTATGTGTAGTAGAGAAAGTGAGTTGTTGATACGGACTTACGATCGCAATGGTAAGAGTATATTATATGGATAAGTTCGGATGAGAATTTAAGCCGATTTAATTTGTAAATGAGCCCCGCGAGCCAGACTTTGTCGAAGGACTTGGCGACATCAAGAAATATGGCTTTCTTCTCGTTGAAGTTTTCAGTTAAGAATTCTACAAATTGAAATAGTTGGTGTTGGGTGGAGTGCTTGGCTCTGAAGCCGAATTGTTCAGGCATAAGAATGTTGTTATTGTGAAGGAAGTCATTGCGCTGTGTTCTAATGACGCGTTCAATGACTTTACTTACAGAGGAGCGATGACTGAAGGGACAGAAATTAGTTGGGTCATTAAGATTGCAGGATGGTGTAGGATTAGGAGAAATGATAGAAGTTTTCCAGGGCTTAGGAAAATAACAGTGTTTGAAGATAGAATTAGTGAGCTTTATTATGTAGAGAATACAGTTGATAGGAAGTTGTTTAAGAGAATAGTTAGAAATTTCATCGTACCCAGGAGATTTTTATTATTAAGTTTTTTAATAATATTGTTGATCATGATGGATTGAATTTCGGGGAGGGGGGTAGGAAGGATTGAGAGGAAGTCATTAACAGTATCATTGACACTGTTAAAGTGTGTTTGACTTGCGAGGAAGGGATTCGGAGAGAATTGCTTTACATATGAACCAGCGAGGCATTCTGCCTTGTCCTCGTCAGTATACATGGTTTGGTTATTGGCAGTAAGGGGAGGGATAGGAGTGTAATTATTATTAAGTTTCTTTTTGATTTGCTAAAGAGAATTATCCTCGTAAGTAAGACTTTCTTGAAATTTAGACCAGTTTTTTGCTTATCTTTTTGAATAAGGGTTTTAATTTTATTGTTGAGCCTGTTGACGGCTGTTTTAAGGTTGGGATCTCTGGTATTTTGGTAGAGTCGCCGGAGTGTGTTGCGTTTTTTACAAATATTATGTATGTGAGTGGGTAAGATGTAAGAGTTATTAGTTTTGAATTTGGTATAAGTAGCGTGTTTTTGAGCTTTGTAAATGATGTTGTTGAGTTTATTAACTGCGTTGTCAATGTCAGTAGTGTTGTTGATGTTGTGGTAGGTAAGTTCAGTGTTGTTGAGATAATTTTGGAATTTGTTCCAGTCAATTGCTACTGAAGGAGGAGAAGAAATAGGGTTGATAAGATCAACTTTGAAGAAGACAGGAAGGTGGTCAGAGCTTTGGTCGTTAATAACAGATGTGGTGATAAGGAAAGTAAGATTTTTGGTGATGGCGAAGTGAATAATAGAGGGGGGGCTAGTTGCGAGCAACGGGAATGTGTGTGGGTGTAGTAGGCGCGTGGAGACTAAGATTGAAATGGCTAGCAAGTTGTGGAGAGATCTACCGCTGGTAATGGTGGAATGACAGTCCCACTGCCTGCTATGTACATTGAAGTCACCATCAATAAATACGTGTTGGTGTTGTGTAATGATGTGTGTCAGGTCGTTTATGTGGTATTGTCGCCCGTGTTGTGCGTTAAAAGATGTGAAGTTGATTTTGGCATGAGGCAAGTTGACGACAATACCGGTGTAGTCAATGCCTGGGAGTGGAATATTTTGAGTTGTGTGATGTGGGATATAACTTTTGATGCAGATGGCTGTGCCGCCCCAGTGAAAGTTGGCACGTACTGTATGATGGAGTTTGTAACCTGGGATGGTGATACTACTGAAAGAGTTAAGTGTTTCTTGGATTAAGAGTATATCGATTTGTGGATTAATGGAAATAAAGGAACGGAGTTCATTAATCCTGGGTTGCTATGATTGACAATTCCAGGAGAGAATAAGAGGAGAAGAGAAATGATTGTTATTTGTAATTATTCATAATTGGGGATATTGAGCTCCGTAGAAAAGGCGTTGTGGTAGCGTGAACACATGTATATATAATTAATGAAATCCAATCGTAAGCGCAGGTTCTCTGCGGCGCGAGGATAGGCCACTGATCGGAGTTCCTCCGTAGGTGGTGGAAAGAAATCCCGCACGACCAATCCCAGTGGGTTTTAGATACTGGGGAAAGGTCGGAGCAAATGCCAGCCGGATCTCTCCAAAACTTGACTAAGGAATTGACGGAGGCAGATCGAGCTCTGAAGAGCACGATCGGTGGTGGCTCTGTAGTGCGCCGGGCGTCGGGAGATACGGCATGCAGCAACTATCTGCGACGTTCCAGCGGCAGAGATGAAATAGTCGTCCCAGACGACCCCACTGAATCCTCTGCAGCTAGAACAGTTGTGAGTCGACCTCAACTCTGCGGGAAGCGCCCGACCCAGAGGGACGTTCACCATCCAAAGGTAACCCGTCAGGTTACCGGGGACGCGACCGTACTTTCTGAGTAGGGATTCCCCAACGTGACCCGCAGACTACGAGGAAGCGGGCCGGAGGCTGCCGACTAACGCGGCATCGATCAGCCAAAACTCGAGACCTTGGTCCGAAACCCAGTCCGAGCACGTCTCTCGTGCAGCCAGAAATTTCCACACCTGGCGGGCGGACTAGTGGCACGCCTACTAATTTTCTCGTTACTAATCTCGATCGGGCCCGTCTCTTTGGCGTGCTCAGAGGGGGTTTCCACGTCCTCTGGAGTCCGATAGTGGTTCTTTAGGATTCTTCCGTTTTTTGAGTGTAATTATATGTGGATGATCTCGTAGTTCTGGAGTTGTCGCTGGGTTACCGGCTAGTTCCGCCTAGTCGGGTTCAACCTCGCGCCAGACTGCGTAGGGACAACCTATCCGAATCCCGTCTATGGGAAAGAACCGAATTTCCTCGTGGTTCTGGGTCGGAGAGAGGCTTCTTCTGCTCCTTTTTAAAGTGCATATCATGTGAACCTCACGGCCGATGAGCCCAGTAGCTTGCTCTTCCATGCATGTCTATGATCGGAAGCCGTGGGAAAGCAAGAGCCGTCGGAGTAACTCGACATATGACCGAGGGACCGTTTCCCCCTGTGGGGTTTCGTGAACGAGGCCGTCGGGGGTTCTTCGGCGGTTCATCAGGTGTATGTTCCACGCGGAAGTTTCCCCAGAGCAGGGTTACTGCCGCAACGACCTATGGGGTCGATACCTGGTAAAATGGTCTAGGGTTCGCAGAGGGGCGGCCCATGACCGGTCGCAGCGCCGGACGAGACAAAGTCCTGGTGCATTAAAAGTCCTTCAGAGACTTGGGCGCGATGGTCGGAAGCGTGCCGCGGGCTACCCCCGAGGGCTCCTGGCGGCGCAGGATAGTTTTATATCTCCCAGCATTCCTTCCTCTCCGGCAAAACTGGTATTTTCTCCCTAAGGAAAGAAACGCCATCTAGCCTCCTATCAGTGACAGCTATTTTAATCCCATACTTATCCAGTTAGAATTTTCACCTCATATGGGCTAGATCCTTTGTATCCAAAGAATGCCTTTCACATTTCTTATCCACCCTTTTCAGATAACACATCTTTCAATACAAAGCAGCAGCCTTGCTTATCTTAAAGTGAAATTGTAATTCACCCTTTTGATAGAATTTTTCTCAATAGAGATCAATCTGTCAGATTATTTTCTTCCAGAGAGATTATCCTTTTCCACAAGTAAGGGCGGAGTTGATTCATGTCTACTCATCACAGCGTCTAATTCTTCTATTATGATATACATTTTGTCGAATGGGTTGTTGCAATTTTTTGTTTTGATGGCGATGTTTTTTAAATGTTTTAAGAGTTTGGTAATTTGGAGATGTTCCTTCATGTCTTTGTAGGTGTCGACATATCTTTGAAGGTATTTGTGTAATTATTTTGTATAACAGGTGGTGTTTTACTGTTTTTGGTATAACTGGAAATGTCCTTAACTGGGGCTTCCTAGATATCATTATGAACATCAGTAGTGGCCTCGCTGTCATTATTATCATTTGGTTTATCTTGAATGGTGTAGTTGTAAGGTTTGAAAATATCTGCAATGTCTGCAATTAGATTGGTTTTTTGGTTTTGTTTTGGTTTTGTTTTGGTGTTGGGTGTTGGGGTATTTTTAAGATCCTTGTTAGGATTTTTGGGGGGAACCTCTCTATGAGGCTGGATGGGCACGGTTACAATTGGAACATTTAGGGATAATTTTACTTATTTTGGGGCAGTGCAGTGTTTTGTCCCAAACCAGGGAAGGAGCGTAGTGACCCAGCAACCTACCGCCCTATTTGTCTTTTACCGACCTTCGGGAAGGTTTTGGACAAAATGTGCGCAACTCGCCTGGTACTGTACTTGGAGTCCAAACGTTTGATCGATGCACGGCAGTACGGCTTTCGCAAGAATGTCAGTACGGTCGACGCTCTCCATCGAGTGATGGAATACATAGCTGCCTCGAAGAGTTGTAGAGAATTCACATGTCTTCTCACGCTCGACATCAAGTCAGCGTTCAATAGTGTTTGACGCACCGACGTTCTCAGATTTCTGGAAGAACTGGGCGTTGAACCGTGGCTCCTTGGGTTGATAGAAGACTACTTGTGGGGTAGATCTATCATCCTGTCAGATGATGGGGACCACTACTTTAACGTAGGAGTACCCCAAGGTTCGTGTCTGGGACCATATCTATGGTTGGTTGTTATTGAGTTCCTGTTGAGACGGTTACAAGACGAGAAGGACGAAGCCTATGTTGTTTTGGTTTTCGCCGATGACGTCTTTATAGCCGCACGACGAGGAGCTCTCATGAGGTTTGCGGAGTTGCTAGGGCCGGTTCTCTCACAGATCCACGCCTGGGCGACAGAGTGCAGCCTCACGTTCAGCTTTGAGAAATGCTGTTATACGATTATGAAGCCCGCGGGCAAGGTAACACACGCTCCATCTATTCCCATCCGGATGGAAGGGAACCGAATCGGCTTTAAATGGCAGATTCGGTATCTGGGCCTCATAATCGATTCCCACCTAAGTTGGATGCCTCACATAACTTCAGTTCAGGAGAAGACTTTTAAGGTGTTGAAAAAGCTGAGCCGTCTCTCAGGAGTCAACTGGGATCTGAGACCGAAAATTCGCAAGATGCTCTACTCTATCGTAGAGGAAAGAATCATTCTTTACGCGGTATCTATTTGGTTTTACTCAAAGGTAGTGGTTGCAAACAGGTTGCTCAGCATGCAGAGGAGCCTTTTCCTCTGCGTAACAAAATGTTACGCGATAACCTCCACGGATGCTCTGCATGTCTTGTCAGGGGTTCTCCCCCTCGACTTGCGTGCGGGGCTGGACAGGGACCATACGGCCCTCGTCCGATGGAAGAAGAGTGTTGACGGTACCGCCGCCAAGCCAAAAAAGACCTCTTTGGACGAGCCTTGTCCAAGTGGCAAGAGAGATGGGACCAATCTGGGAACGGCCGCAGGACATATGAATCTTTCCCATGCGTCAGCACTCGCCGACTGCAGGGCGATTTCTTCATAAATCAGGTCTTCACGGGACACGGCACCTTTGGCGACCACCATGCTCGTTTATTCTACCACGACTCTACATGTCCATGTGGAGTCGGGGTAAGTAACATAAGCCATGTGCTCTTTCGGTGCGAGCTCTGGAAGTCTGTTCGGGAAAAGTATTTTCCCCGCGACTTTTAGACGCGAATGCCAAGCGATCTCTGCCTGTACGACTACGCGAGAAAGGGAGTCCGGCTGATAATTCACCGACTCCTCATGCGTACGTTAGATCGAAACCTGGGTCGCCAAAGAGCAGGCCGTAATTACCGAGCTCTTCGTAGACAACGCCCACACTTGAACGCACTGCCGATTGCCCGTGGTCCCTGCGGCGCAGGAAGCAGAGGTAGAGGAAATGGCGCAATAAGTACGCAGGCTTGCGACTTGTCTCATAAGCCGGCATTGAAATGTGATTAAAGGGGCTAGTCACAGTTGTATATAGGGCTGGGCGATGTCTGGAATTCAATATCATGATAAATCGGCATCTTTATATCATGATATTCCGATATATCGACATTGTGATACATGAACAAAGAAAAAGTAGTAAAATATCAAGTTATGTAAAAAACTAATGAAAATTATTGATATTACAGTATATTAAAAAAAATTTCGTTATGAAAAATTATTTGAGATTAAAAACTTTCCAATGTATAATTAACAACATACTTCAAGATTCATCATAGTTCTTTGCACTTTAAATGAGGGGGCGGGGGGAGATTCATCAGCAGTACTGGCTGTATTCATTGTCGGTGGATTGTCAGGATCATTTACTGCAGAAATAGGTGAAGATGAATTTGAAGAAGCTGTCCTCTTCGAAGTAATTTCTGTGAATTTCAGAGGATGGGGCACTTTCAAATTAGAAAGTAAATTTTTCGTACTCCCTCCTTTACTGCATACAGATTTTTGGCAAAGTTTACAAACTGACATATCATAATTAGGAATAGTGCCATGCTCATTGGCAGGCAAACCAAAAGTTGCCCAAACCTTACTCTTAGTTTTTTTCTTTGGCACTAAATGATGATAATTCATATCTGCCATGCCACATTTAAGAATATTTCGTAATTTTGAAAATTAAACGCGCAACCAATATTTCTAGTCTATTTCCCGTTAGACAATCACTGCAGTTTTATACGTGATCAGCTGAAAAACAATTTCGTTTCTCTCCGATAAAATCCGTCTATCTCCAATAGCATCATTAACAAATCTGAACTATACCCCTCTTCGGATCTGAACCCTTCGCCCCCGCTAACACCTGCAAAAAGTATCGGGTGACTTCAGATGTGTTTTCAGAGAGAGAGGAGAACGCAAAAAAGCCGAAAATGCCGCATTCGTTCGTTAGCCTGTACTAGTAATAAAAGTAAAATATGCGAATTCCATACTCTCTTTTTTTATTTGTTTATTGTACCCCGTCTAAATTCTAAATAGAGTAGACCTTCGTTACATGGCGTATTCTGAAAGACACGGGAAGAAAGTGCGATATAACCGAGAAAACATTAAGAAATATGATAACAAACAAGAAAAATTTTATATTTGTCTCCCAAATAATACTTTATAATCATCTTACAATATTTTAATAAATAACGATAAACCAATGCACTTAATATAATCGAATTACATAACTATTTATAATTGCCGCTAAAGTAAAACGCATTAGTTTTCGGGGTGCACGTGAAAAGGGCGATATATCCAAATCAGCAATATAAATAGGCGAGATATAAGGTGTAGCTGCTGTATTAATGTAATATATGATTCCATGGGGCACCGGAAAAGGGATGTAAAGGAGGGCCATTACTCCGCCCTGGATTCTGAAATTTAATAAATTAATTTTCTTTAATATATGGAAAAAATACAATTTATTCTTTCTAGAAGAGAATTGAAATAATTAAACTCTAATAAAAAATGAAACTTTTCCGTTGACAGACGGAAAACAAAAATCCGGCTAAGGTATATTTTCGAATTGTTTATATTTTATATTTGTTAAATTTCTATATTGCTTTAATGCTGGTATGCTTAAACATTGTCTTGTACGAAGTCTCCGACAAAAAAATCTTAGTTTATTTTAATTGATTTTTATATTCTCCATTAAATAAATAAATAAATAAATAAATAAATAAAAACTCGGCCGATATTGCGAGCCACAGTCCCACGTGTTTCAAAATTTATCTCACTCTTGATTTTGTTCTGTCGACGGGTCGACGCTCATGTATGCTGTATATATGAAGCGCAATAAATAATTTTATGCAATAGCAGATAAGGATTTTAATGAGTCCTCCTGTCCAAATACCGAATAAGCATTTTTACCCCGCCAGCGACAGACGCACGCGCGCGCGCACACACACATACACAGAGAGAGAGAGACAGAGAAATACGAAACACATATTGTTAGGCGTGCATCCCGTTATAACATAGCCGACCATCCAGTTTCGCTAAGTCCTATTCCTTTGCTTAAAAACAGTTCCACTGATAATACCCATTCGCAAGAAAAAAAAAATACTTTTTTTTTCTAATTTTTATTCTACTTACAGTTTAGGTTTGGTACTAACATACCAACATTCATTTATACTCATATTCAACTTAAAGGTCTGAACGGTCCGAAATTTCCAGGCCGGCCTGAACCACACATTGCTTTTAGCCCGACCCATATAAAAATTTTATTGGCCCGGTATAAAAACCAAAAGTTCAGCCCAAGCCTAACCCCGACTGAATTTCTATAAAACAATGCCGATATTTCTGAAACAACATTAACCTAAAATTAAAAGTATTACAAAAGCACACTTACTTGATAGATTTTATTTTCAAATTATGTTCAAAATGCATGGAATACAAAATATCAACAATATTTATGACCATTTAGACAATTAAGTACATAAACGCTGATTAAAAAAATTCACTTGGACAATTACATCGAAATAAAGATTCAGTAAGAGAAGAAAAATCAGGAAAGAAAAAAAAAATCCGTTATAGACAGGTTCTATTCTTAGCAAGCAGGTACATCGTTTGTTGTATTTTTTCATTTAGCACATATCAAGACATTTTTTTATTTAAGGCAGATTTCCATCATAGATAGGTTCTATTTAAGAGGTTTTACTGTAGTTTTTTTTTTTTTTGCCTAGGAATGTATGTATTATTCTTTAAAAAGAATTTTAATTGTAGAATAATGTCCATTTAAAAATCTATGCAATTTTTTGTAAAAATTATTGTGCCGGGCCTCATTTTACTGATTTTTGCACGGGCCTGAAAATTTCGGCCCGCGCACACCACTAGGACTAGGAAGAATGACGTCCAGGCCCAATTTGGCCCGGAAAAAAGTCTGGCCTAGCCCGGCCCGAAACGAGTGATGACTAGGCCCGGCCCGGTCCGAGCCTATAGAAAAATGTTAGACCCAGGCCCTCTAATTTAACTACCTATTCATGGAGTTTCACTTAATACATCAAAATCGTAAATGGATTTGTGAATGAGCGACTCCAATAAATATAGACGATGTCAAGAGTATCTTTTTTTCACTCACGAGTGCTGGATTATAATCACGCACTCACGAGTATATTAAAATATTCACAGATATCATGCCAGTCCTGAAGCGACCGGCGTGATATCTGAATGTTGGAATATACTCGCGAGTACAACCATGGTAAACCGATATGCAGGTGCATTTCGCCAGCCCCCCCACCACCTCACATTTTTTCGAAAATATTACCAATCGTTTATACCTCGTTTGTACCCGTTTGTACCAACAATCTTTTCGTTTGCACCTCATTTGTACTAGAGTAATAAAAGATTTTTAGTGGGGGGGCTGGAGAAACGGCCAGCCCCCCCACTTCAATGTTTTACAAAATGGATAGTGCCAATCGTTTATACCTCGTTTGTACCCGTTTGTACCAACAATCTTTTCGTTTGCACCTCATTTGTACTAGACTAATAAAAGGGTTTTAGTAGGGGGGCTGGAGAAACGGCCAGCCCCCCCACCTCAATGTTTTACAAAATGGATAGTGCCAATCGTTTATACCTCGTTTGTACCCGTTTGTACCAACAATTTTTTCGTTTGCACCTCATTTGTACTAGAGTAATAAAGGGTTTTTAGTGTGGGGCTGCCATTTCTCCAGCCCCCCCCACCTCAATGTTTTACAAAATGGATAGTGCCAATCGTTTATACCTCGTTTGTACCCGTTTGTACCAACAATTTTTTCGTTTGCACCTCATTTGTACTAGAGTAATAAAGGGTTTTTAGTGTGCGGCTGCCATTTCTCCAGCCCCCCCCCCACCTCAATGTTTTACAAAATGGATAGTGCCAATCGTTTATACCTCGTTTGTACCCGTTTGTACCAACAATTTTTTCGTTTGCACATCATTTGTACTAGAGTAATAAAGGGTTTTTAGTGTGGGGCTGCCATTTCTCCAGCCCCCCCACCTCAATGTTTTACAAAATGGATAGTGCCAATGGTTTACACCTCGTTTGTACCCGTTTGTACCAACAATCTTTTCGTTTGCACCTCATTTGTACTAGAGTAATAAAGGGTTTTTATTGTGAGGTTGCCATTTCTCCACCCCCCCCCCACCTCAATGTTTTACAAAATGGATAGTGCCAATCGTTTATACCCGTTTGTACCAACAATCTTTTCGTTTGCACTTCATTTGTACTAGAGTAATAAAAGATTTTTATTGGGGGGGGGGGGGCTTGAGAAACGGCCAGCCCCCCCACCTCAATGTTTTACAAAATGGATAGTGCCAATCGTTTATACCTCGTTTGTACCCGTTTGTACCAACAATTTTTTCGTTTGCACCTCATTTGTACTAGAGTAATAAAGGGTTTTTAGTGTGGGGCTGCCATTTCTCCAGCCCCCCCACCTCAATGTTTTACAAAATGGATAGTGCCAATCGTTTACACCTCGTTTGTACCCGTTTGTACCAACAATCTTTTCGTTTGCACCTCATTTGTACTAGAGTAATAAAGGGTTTTTATTGTGAGGTTGCCATTTCTCCACCCCCCCCCCCACCTCAATGTTTTACAAAATGGATAGTGCCAATCGTTTATACCCGTTTGTACCAACAATCTTTTCGTTTGCACTTCATTTGTACTAGAGTAATAAAAGATTTTTGTGTGTGGGGGGGGGGGCTGGAGAAATGGCAGCACCACACTAAAAACCCTTTATTACTCTAGTACAAATGAGATGCAAACGAAAAAATTGTTGGTACAAACGGGTACAAACGAGGTATAAACGATTGGCACTATCCATTTTGTAAAACATTGAGGTGGGGGGGCTGGCCGTTTCTCAAGCCCCCCCAATAAAAATCTTTTATTACTCTAGTACAAATGAGGTGCAAACGAAAAAATTGTTGGTACAAACGGGTACAAACGAGGTATAAACGATTGGCACTATCCATTTTGTAAAACATTGAGGTGGGGGGGGGGGCTGGCCGTTTCTCCAGCCCCCCCACTAAAACCCTTTTATTAGTCTAGTACAAATGAGGTGCAAACGAAAAGATTGTTGGTACAAACGGGTACAAACGAGGTATAAACGATTGGCACTATCCATTTTGTAAAACATTGAGGTGGGGGGGCTGGCCGTTTCTCCAGCCCCCCCACTAAAAATCTTTTATTACTCTAGTACAAATGAGGTGCAAACGAAAAGATTGTTGGTACAAACGGGTACAAACGAGGTATAAACGATTGGTAATATTTTCGAAAAAATGTGAGGTGGTGGGGGGGCTGGCGAAATGCACCTCCGATATGCGGTGAGTGAAACGTAGCGAGTGGCTGTTTTGGCTTATCGATATTCCTTCTCTTCTAGGGGGCACGATTGCGATATGAATAAGCGTTTGCCTTTCAGTGCGGGTACTTCATTATTAAAGATTATAAAATCAATTCTTTAGGAATGCGATGTTATTTTTTTACTAGAATTTTAAAATGCCAGAAATCTTAAGCTATTCTAATGAAGGTAGATTATTCTAATGAATGTGATGTTGATTCTTTATAGAGATTTGAAAATGAAAAAAATCGTAAACTATTCAAGTTAAGGTTATTTTTTGGAAGGGGGGAGGGGGGAATGCAAAAGATTTGCAAATATATTATACTTTTGAAATTCAAGAAATATATATACAGTCAAACCTCGTTAACACGAAATCGCTTAACGCGAAATCTCGCTTAACACGAAATAACGCTGAGGTCCCGTCAAATGAGTCTGAAAATCAATGTTAATTAATTCGTTTAACACGAAATAGAATTTTGGAAGATCCCGCTTAAGGCGAAAATTTTTTAGTCCAAAGTCAAAACATGATTCCTTACGCAATGTTTTCGATATTTCAAACCTATATCTCACCTCCTCTTACTAAAAATGGAATTTTCTCATGGTTTGAAAAAGATCTAAAGTGGAAAAGGGTTACAGAAAATCGTGAAATACTGAATTCCTGACTAATCTCTGCTTTTCTTTGATCTCTGATATGAGCAAGTGTTCCCACATTTACCATATGAGCAAATGTGGTCAGTCTTTCATTGTGATCAGTCACAATGAAAGTTTGGGTGAAGGCATTTCTTTTTTAAAAGTGATTGTTCCATTGCTTGGTTGACTGCATTGACAGTGACATAAACCTTGTTTCCGAATTTCCTTATCTGTGAGTGAAAGAAGTAACAATCCCTACGTTACCGCCTGACTAACATAATTGAAACTCTGCTTGCAGTTGCTCTGTAGAATTCTCTGAAAGGTGAGTCGAAAACAGCAAGCTGTTTCTTTAGAAACCAAGCAAAAAATTTAAACAAAGTTGACGATAAAGTGCTAAAAGAAATAAGAATGGATCCTTATGGGATACCTACAATTCTTCAACAAATGGTCCTCTCTACAATTTTAAAGAATCGTGAAAAGATTGAAGCGGCTTATTATGCGAGTCAATTCAAACCAGTCAGAAAAGGACTGTGTAGAAGAGAGAATGAATAAATTGAAATTGCTTTCTTGCGGTGGATAAAAAAGCAAGAAGACAGAACATTGTTTTAACTTTTGCAGTTTTGCAAGAGAAATCAAAGCTTGTGCTGATGCTCTCGGTGAGAGCGATTTCATATGTTCTAACAAATGACTAACAACATTACAAAAGTGTCATAGAATTGTCTGCAAAAAAAATATGTAGTCAAAAAGCGGGACATTGTCTAAAAAAGAATGTTTTTTCCGAGTACACTTGCATAGATGAAGATGTCTTGACTTCGGATGCGACGACAGTTGAAGAAATAATTGTTGAATAAAAAAAGATGACAACATTGAATTGTCAGACAAGGATGAAAAAATTGACACAGAACGGAAAAATTTAGTGTCATAAAATGAATCTACCGTAGCACTAAAAACTGTACAACGTTTCCTTACGGAACAAGAGGATGCTTCCCAAGCTTTGGACAAATTAGATGAAGTCCATACGTTCCTAAAAGAAGTACTCTAAAAAAAATTGAAAAAAAAAATCAGTAACGGAATTAAAAAAATGATTAGCAAGTAAATAAATTTATTATTGCCTAAAAAATGTTGATTAATTTGTTAATGGAATTTTCTATTTCTTATTAATTTATGATTTTATGAGCAGTGATATATTTCTAGGTTAATTTATTTAGTTTTTATATCTAACATAGATGGCGCCACTATTATGACGGTTAACACGAAATTTCGGATAACACGAAAAAAATTCGCAGTCCCTTCAATTTCGTGTTAACGAGGTTCGACTGTAATATATTGTTAAGGCAGTTCTCAAATCTAAGCTCTCAACTTTCTGACACATTCGTGAAGTCAATCTTAAACTTAGACGCACAAAATTGGAAGGTGCACTTATTTAAAAACGGCGAAATCGAATAGCGCTTTCCATTTTTCAATAAAGTAAAGGGTCTATTTAAAAAAAAAACTGTCACAGTAAACGTTTTGAACCAATTTTCGTAACGCGACACCCCAGAAATAGTCATTATAGATGGTCAGCTTATAGAACTTGCTTATAACTTAAAATGCAATACCTTTATCGAAAAATGGAAAATGCTATTCATTTCTAAATCACTTCAATAGCATAATAGTAAATGGATGGTCTCTAGATATGGGAGAAGAGGAGACAAAGGTGAAAAATACCTCTTATTTGGCTGTTTCGTTGTTTACACTCAAAAATTAATTGGAGAATAAGAAATTGTGTTGACTAATGAATGAATATAACAAGAGCCGATATATCGATATTTAAGGAAGATTGAAATCGGTTGAGACGATATGTTATAAAAATCGATATTTCATGATGTATCGATATATCGCCCAGCCCTAGTTGTATATATATTAAGTTGTTGTTAAAGTTTAAAGTTGTCAAAGTTTTGTATGTGTTTGCATTTCTAGTCAATGTTGGTGTTGTTGTTGTTTTGAGTTTTAAACAGTTTATTTGTTGTTGCACTAATCTATTCCCTTTTAGGATCCATTACAAGAGGGAACGTGACTACCTTTATAGGTTTTCACACCCCTCGAGTTGTGGTAAAGCAAGAGACGTCGTAAAGCCCAGCATATGACCTAGAAACCGGCTCCCCTTCTGGGGTTTCGGCAACGAAGTCGCTGTGTGTTTGCGGCGGTTCATCAAGGTTCCGTCCCTGTGGAAGTTTCCTCCAAGATGTGGGGTTACTGTCGTGGCGACCTATGTCATCGACCTTGGTAAATTGGCTTGGGGGTCCGCAGTTGGGGAGCGGCACCAGGCCGATCGCAGGGCCGAGGCCAGCCAAAGCCTCTGGTGCGTTATAAATCCTTTAGAGACTTGGGAGCGATGGTCGGAACGCGAGCCGGCGACCGCCGTGGGCGTCTGGCGGCGCGAGCTCATTTTATCTTGGGGCAGTTATTAGTGAGGTGCCCTTCTGAGCATTTAAGACATTTAGGTGTTACCTATTCCGGACCATTGCACTTTTCGATTTCTTAACTTTTCCCGGCCCCATGGCATTGCCAGCCTGTTCACCTGACAGTGTGACGGGGGACGGACTAACGCTTCCTAATTTTTTATTTCTATCCTATGTGTTTACTAACCTAGTTTTTAAGCTGTGTTGTCCGTTCCCTGGAAGAGATACTAGTGGTCACCTCCATAAGTTTTCCATGATCTCGACCGGGGATAGAGCAAATCTTGAGAGGGAGCCCCTGATTAGCCCCGAAGCCCTGGTCGTTCCTTTGAACTTCCAGGAAAACCCGGAGTCGAGGATGTCACAGACTTCCTTTCAAGAACTGATCCTGTTCCGGTCACTGTCGTGCCCATGGTGGGATTGCTACCGTGCCGATCAGGAGTCAGATAGTGATGGCGGGCCATGTCCTGAATTGGATGGGTGCCGCGATTTTTTTAAGCACGCCGAATAGTCTTAGGCTGTACGTCTAGGAGGCGTGTCCCAAAATAATGTTACCGGCAGCGGTAACATTATTTTGGGTTATTGTTATTTCTGCAGAATTCAATACGGACACTTATATCACAAAGTTCCTCAATTTTATAGATTTTCTCAAAGTTAGTGCAAGGGAGGACGTTGACCCTGTAAACTGGCATAGCTCTGCCGGTTTTGCGACTCTTGAGCATGGTGGCTCGGGTGGCCTTAAATCCATGGGCCTTAAATCCAGGTCTTCGATAATAAGTCGGGGGTCTGTGTTGGGGGAGGGGGGATTCACCGAATACAGATTTTTTTCGGTCGAAGTTCTTTTGAATTAAGGGTGTTACAATTCGTATATTTGTCAGTTAGGTATCTTTGGATAACTTTAGATTTGTTTTCAGTTTTGGGTAGCACTTTTAGAAGTTCCCCGGAGAGGCTGACTTGAGGGGGATTATCGGAATCAAGGGCTTTTATCTCTTGGGAGATTATGCGCCAATCCATATCTTTGAATTCAATAAAGAAGGGGTGCTTGTCTTTTTTTGAACTGTCAACATCGGTGGTTGCAGCACCATCTTGGGTAAACCCTTGATCCATAAGATCATAGTTGTCGAGATTAGCTTCGGAATTTAGATTTCCGAATTTATTTTTAAGGGGAACCGGATTTTCAGATTCAGAATTTTTTCTTGTTCCTACACGGGGGGGGGGGGGGAGGATTAGATTGTGAGATAAAATTCTTTAGAATTTGAAATTTTTCCCATTGGTTATTTCCTAGAAATCTAATATAACCAGTTCTACAGGTTAAATCAATTAAATCTAATCTAGATGGCTCCCCCAAAATAGATATAGCAAAAAGGCAGAGGTCCTTTACCTGAGCCTTGTGTGTGTCGTTGTAGTCAGTTCGTAGTTGAATAGTCCGTATTTCTTCATCTAAACCGGATAGCAGTTCTCGAAAGACATCGTTCACTTGATCATTCAGCGTAGGATAGTCATTGAATTCTCGTAGCTAGTCCACAGGCACATATCCATGTATAATGCAATTCATAAGGTCTTCAAGCGGTTGTTTTTCTTTCATGGCCGTAGCCATGATGTATACAAAAGAGCAGTCTCCAAAGATCACCACAGATCAGAAGGACGGGAGTAACACGCCCCTTTTCCGGCCATGAAAGCAGAACCAAAACCTGAGCATGGAGCTCCACTACCCAACAATTTAGTTCTAATCGCCACCACCGCAGGCACTACTTTGCGCCATCTTCTAACACGTCAGCGTCTTCCCTTTACTGTATATCCAACTTTGACGGGAATAACACGCCTCCTTCCCAAGCTCCGCCCGGACACACGCAGCTGTTGACCAGAACACCGGTCTAAGTTGAGCTGACTCCTGGATTGAAAAAATCCTCCACTATAGATTGTTATAAAAATCCTACTCGGTGGATCATACTCCGCTATCCAACACATGAATTGTATTTCTTATTTTGTACTTCGGCGACAGTTCCGAAGTGCATTACAGGATGACCCAAGAAATATATGATTGCCTTTTCCGAACAGTTGATGTCGGTTAAGGGGCTTCGAGTTGCGATCAACTTTATGCCCAGTCTATTTGTGAGTAACCTGTCTTGTAAATATTGAGCCGTTGGGAAAAGTTAAATGTAGTATTAACTACATAAGAAAGAACAATTATAAATAGAAGAAAAATTAAACAATGGGAATAAAAAAGTAAAGCTATAGAGATTACGGAAAGAGTCTAATAAATGGAAAAAAGTAAAAGTATAGCTGTAGTTAAAATTAACTACTGAAAAAAGTTGAAAAAGTGTAAAATAGTGTTCGGAACATGTTCAAAAACAGTACATAAATGCCAGGTGGAAAAGGCAGGCAAAGCTAAGCTTTAACAAAAATAGCACTTAAAAAGAACAAATATATTTATTTTTAACAAATTTTTTTTATTTATATTTATATTTTATTATTATTTTGTATAGCATAGGAATAAGTATAAATAGGAAATTACAGATTTAAATAAAGTAAGAGAGAGAAATTTGCAGAATGGTGAGCACTAATGCTCATAGTCAATAGTGCAAGAATATTTTGGACGCTTGCGGTGATGTGGGTCGAATGCGTCATAATCCGGCAATTCTGCGATTATATCATTAGGGAGGTCATATAATTTTTCATAAAATTTTTTGGCAAGGTGGTTGATTCTTTTATTTAATGTGGTAGTTTTGAGGTCTCTGCGAACAGTGCTATTACGGAGATAGCGAGAGGCATTTCTGACAGTACGCAGATTTTTGTTATGAATTGCCTTTTCAAAACTTGTTTCATTTACTAAAAAACACCATTTAAATAGTTTTCTGGCATGAGAAGATTTTAATGACTTTTATTCTATATGAGTATTATAGCATATACATGTTTGGCATAGAATTGAGGATTTTGGTTAGAATTACTTCAGAATAGCAATCTTAGCTTCAATAAATAAAGCCAAGATTACTATCCATAAGGAGTGGTATTAAAAATCCGAAATTCTTGGCACCCATAATTTCTGAAATATACCTAATAAAAAAAGGTCTATTGTTAATCGGTTAACCGAAAGTTCTCTATTTTTGCTAAATATCAAGCTGTTGATAATATCAATGTTGCTTTTAAGGTGGTATACATATTTACAAGGGACCATCCTACAAAGCATTTTTTAAAAATTTTATATAGAAAATTATGTTTTTAAATGAAAATGTATTTAAATCATTTGAAATGTATGTATGCGTCTTTACTTACTGAAAATGAATGCATGCGTAATTTTTCTTTAATAAAATATTCTTATCGGAAAAATTAAGACTTTATCTTAAATATTTGAAATGTATGTATGCGTCTTTACTTACTGAAAATGAATGCATGCGTAATTTTTCTTTAATAAAATATTCTTATCGGAAAAATTAAGACTTTATCTTAAATATTTCGACTTTATTAAGCTCACAATCTTTTTTTTTTTTCTTTTTTATTAAATCCATATATTCCAGGATATTTGCTAATTCATAAACTTGGAAGTTCGTCCTTGTAGCCAAACTCTCAATTTTCAGAAAAGGGCGGTGCCTTTAAAGTTTCAAAACCCAATTTCATATTGAATTGTCTATGAAAAGCGAGTTAAGGGGTCTCAGGAGTCTTACTTTTCCTCCGAAGATACAAGTTTGCATCATTTCACATTTTATTTTATTTCTGATTTCATATAACACATAATAAAATGAAATTTTTACCACTAATAGGTAAATATTTGCTTGATTTAACATATTTATTTCAATGTTATACAATTCATATTTAATTATTTTAAAATGTTTAAATTAAAAAAAAAGTAAAAAAAACTTTTGCATTTGGTCTCCACTGCGCGCAATGTTGTAGAAAAAATATTGCTTCAAAAATAACAAACAAAGCTGATAATGATGTAAAATTGATGTATCTTGAACTTATATTTCAATTTCAAGCAATTAAAAAAATTATTATTTTTTTAATTGGCCTTTTTCAATAAAAAATGAATTTTATAAACATTTTCAATTTAAATTTAAATTAAAAAACAATTAAATTTTTAATTGCTTGAAATTGAAGTATAAGTTCAAGGTACGTCGATTTTACATCATTATTAGTTTTGTTTTTTATTTTTGAAGCAATATTTGTTTTCTACAACCTTGCGTGCAGTGGATACCAGGCTAAAAAGTTTTTTTTTTTTTTTTTTTTTTTTTTTTTTTTTTTAATTTAAACTTTTTTAAAATAAATAAATATGAATTGTACAACATTGAAATAATTGTGTTAAATCAAGCAGATATTAACCTATTAGTTGTAAAAATTCCATTTTATTTTGTGTTATATGAAATCAGAAATAAAATAAAATGTGAAATGATGCAAATTAGCATCTTTGGAGAAAAAGTAAAACTCCTGAGACCCCTTAAGAAAACTGGATTGTGAATTCGCTTCGAGTTCATTCACTTTAAATTTTATAGTCATGCAGCACATCAAATTAAAGATCCATAAAAATTGCATAAAATGACATAAACGTAAGCTATCGATATGAAAGAAATTTTAAAGACATAAACAATTTTATACAATTTCATTATATCATATGTTATTTCATATGTTTTTTCAAATTAAATAGCTAAAAATCAACTGATTAAAAAAAAATTCTCCTTTAGTATTTTATGTCATTTACAATTATCAGTTTTTCAATTTTCAAGGATCAGTTCATTGATTGATTTAATACGGAATGACCTTGATCCAGACATAACAATGTTATATTATTACAGACAGTCAAAATTGCGTATTTTATTTTCATAAAGTATTAAAAATATAAATACGTGCATATGTGGAAGCATAATATACAAATAAATACATAAACGTCAGTTTCAGAAAAATTGACAAAATGTAGTAGAAATCATATAGTGTGATTGAAATATAAATATATTAAATATTTAAGGAAATATGGGCAGTTGTATGAAATAATTTTTATCTGCGCATGCGCGAACGATAACAAAAAACTTTTTGCCTAATTTAATACTCAACACTATGGAGCAACTTATAAAAAAAAGCAGTCAAATATCGTAAAAATTCAGAGAGATATCGGCGTTAGAGTGAGCTGTTTTTTAGTTTCTGACTAAAACTCGCTGAATGATAGGGGATTGTCCACAAATTGATATTTTTAAGTTATCTGGCACTGTTCGGAGAAAATTTTTAGAAAAAACAATTTAATTATAACTTACGCTTATGTTTAGGAAGATTTTGACTCTAAACTACGAAGAAAAGGAAAATATAGTCCATACATTGATTACATCTAGGTAAATTGAGGAGTTTATGGTAAAATTTTTTGAAATTTAGCCCAATACGCAAAACACTCTACAGTAAATTTTCGAGAAATTACGTTTTGCGTATTAGACCAGTAAAATTAGGAAAGTTTGCCATAATACATGCTAGGAGATAAAAATTAGTACAGTTGTTCATTGATGGCTACTGATGACTATGTAAAAAGTCCTGATGGATAGGAGGTGAGTGGGGGGGGAGGTTAAAATAAATTACTTTTTTTAGTTTTTTACAAAAAGAAACTGTTGGTTTTCATGAAAAACTTACTCGGATATAAATTAAAGAACATAAAATTCTCTACAAATGAGAGTTATATACAGTAGAACCTCGATTATCCGTCAGCCAGAAAACCGGAGATTTGACGGATTTTCCGCAAAAAATTCACTTTAATTTCAATTTTATTTACTTAATGTCGCCATAATAAATGCTACAGAGATAAAAAATAGTACAGTTGTCCCGTGATGGCTACTAATGAATATGTAAAAAGTCCTGATGGATAGGAAGTGAACGAGGGGAGGAAAGGGGGGTGGCAAAATACTTTTTTAGTTTTTTACAAATATCTCAGAAACTGTCGGCTTTCATCAAATAATCACTCTGACATTAAAGAACACAAAATTCATTACAAATGACAGGTATTTACAGTAGACCTTCGATTATCCGTCATTCAGAAAACCTGAGCCTTGACGGATTTTCCGGAAAAAAAAATTACTTTAATTTGATATTTATTTACTCAATGTCTATTCAAATTTATTAAATATTGTTGCAAAATAAAAAGGAAGACAGTAAACACTTCAATGCTGCAATATTGCATGAAATAATGCCAGGTAAGTTGTTTATGAAAGAAAAATATTTATTATTAATGAAATGGTTATGAATGTAAAATATTATAATTGCGAATATAAAACTTGGAGAAAACTAAAAGTAGGTACATATTAATTTATAATTAAGTAAATATTGTGTAATTATGAAAGTGGATGGATTGTTAGGATTCATAATCATCACCTCATCTTCTTCCTTGTCCTGTTGTTATCACCCTAGTACTGAAGACAAATATTTATATTTATTATTAATAAAATGTTATTTCACGTAAAACTGTGTAAGCGCGACAAAACATAAATGAGAACAATGAAAGTAATAATTTATCATTAAGCAAATACTTACTAAGTCATAATGTTCTTTTTTTCTTGACACATCATCATCAACTGAAGTGGACGCTACATTAGAAGGCGTTCTCAGCATGACTGAATCCATAATCACATCATCGTCTTCCTCGTCCTGTTGATCTGTATTTATAGCTATAAGTGTAGCATTCAGACAGTCACCATGGCAAATGTTGCAGATGAGTGTGCAGTTAATGGCTGCTTTCCTGTACCCATACTTAGCTCCACACCCAGTGGTGCATATGCAGAAGATGGTATTTAAGACAGCCTCAGGTGCGATCAGTTCCTTAGTTGTAATAAGAACCAGACGATTCTGCTTTTGTTCCCAGCCCCAGAGTTCGGCATGTTGTTACTGGCCAAACCACAGCTGCACCTGATGGTACACCCGGATAGAATATTTTCTAGCCACTACTTCTGTTGGTGGAAGGATTGAAATGTCAGGTTTGACATTCGATTTAGATTTGGCGAAAGAATGGTATCGGAAAGTATTGAGAGATGTAGATGTGGGAGGTGCTTCATACAATCTAAAGAAAAAAGTTGGTTTCCTGCTTCTACAACAGCATAATGGTCAGCAATTTTGTGTACCTCTTCACATTGTTGAAACAGCTGGAAAATTTTTGTTTTCCACTTTTTGAATTCGGCTGACGTCGTATCACATCCAGTGAATGCATAAAGGTCTAGAATGATGTCTTGTTTCTTGAATTAACTGTTGTGAGAAAATAATAGTTTTTTCAATTCTTCCACTACTTGGCTTAACGAAAATTTCTTGTTCGAGCGGAGTTAGGGCGATTAGGAGGACAACAAGATCAACATCCTCACCAACAATTGCCACTCTGCCACTAGAAGAAGATATTTCAATGGCTGTTGTTACAATTATGGTATCTGCATTGCCAGTACTCTCCCGGCAAGATATTCCATTCTCCTTCAATTTGGAAGAAAGCACAGCTGTTAATCTTGATTTGTTCTTTTCATTTGAAAGGAAGCTCTTGGTTGACGGAAACCTCTGTGTTCCCCGTTGAAATTAATATCCACGGACTTCTTCAGTGCACATCTTCGGTTTTGCTCTGCTAATTTCGTGCTGTTGGCAATGTCGGAGTAGCCATCAAAAACCACTGAAAAGACTTTTCCTTTATAATGTGTAGAGATTTATACTTCACAAATTGAAATAAAAGTGGAACCTCTTGACCAAGGGACTTTGTGAAGAAAGAAAACCACCATCCATAATAATACACAGTATTGGAAATCAATGGGCTGTTTCAATAGTAACTTTGATGTAATAAATTAGATGATATTCTGTCTTGACTAATGCTGTTTGCAGATATTTTTATTCCTTAATTTCCCTTTAGAAAATTAAACCTGAGTCTAAAAAATATTAGATATTGTTAAAAAATATTAGACCGCAGTGCGAAATTTTCGCACGGATCCATTGGTATTTAATAAATTTGAAATTGCAAGATTTTTTTTTTTTGCGGAAAATCCGTCAAGGCTCTGATCTCGTGACTGACGGATAATCGAGCTTCCACTGTATATACCTGTCATTTGTAGAGAATTTAACGTTCTTTAATTTACGTCAGAGTAATTTTTTCATGAAAACCAACAGTTTCTGAGATATTTGGAAAAAACTAAAAACGTATTTTGACCCCTCCCTCCCCTCGTTCACTTCCTATCCATCAGGACATTTTACATAGTCATTAGTAGCCATCACGGGACAACTGTACCAATTTTTATCTCTGTAGCATTTAGTATGGCCACATTAAGTAAATAAAATTGAAATTAAAGTGAATTTTTTGTGGAAAATCCGTCAAAGCTCCAGTTTTCTGGCTGACGGATAATCGAGTTCCACTGTATATAACTCTCATTTGTAGAGAATTTTATGTTCTTTAATTTATATCGGAGCAATTTTTTCATGAAAACCAACAGTTTCTGAGATTTTTGTAAAAAACTAAAAAAAGTAATTTATTTGAACCCTCCCCCCCCCCTCACCTCCTATCCATCAGGACTTTTTACATAGTCATCAGTAGCCATCAATGAACAACCGTACTAATTTTTATCTCCTAGCATGTATTATGGCAAACTTTCCTAATTTTACTGGTCTAATACGCAAAACGTAATTTCTCGAAAATTTACTGTAGAGTGTTTTGCGTATTGGGCTAAATTTCACAAAATTTTACCATAAACTCCTCAATTTACCTAGATGTAATCAATGTATGGACTACATTTTCCTTTTCCTCGTAGTTTACAGTCAAAATCTTCCTAAACATAAGCGTAAGTTATAATTAAATTGTTTTTTCTAAAAATTTTCTCCGAACGCTGCCAGATAACTTAAATATATCAATTTGTGGACAATCCCCTATCATTCAGCGAGTTTTAGTCAGAAACTAAAAAACAGCTCACTCTAACGCCGATATCTCTCTAAATTTTTACGATATTTGACTGTTTTTTTTTTATAAGTTGCTCCATAGTGTTGAGTATTAAATTAGGCAAAAAGTTTTTTGTTATCGTTCGCGCATGCGCAGATAAAAATTATTTCATACAACTGCCCATATTTCCTTAAATATTTAATATATTTATATTTCAATCACACAATATGATTTCTACTACATTTTGTCAATTTTTTTGAAACTGACGTTAAATTTGGTTAAAAACCAAGTATTTTATAAGCAAAAAACATGCAAGAATTTTTTTAATTAAAAAAAAATCGCTATATCTCAATTAATATGCATGCTATTCTTACACAAATGAGTACACATATTATACAATGTCTGCCTATGTATATTCTGTAGCGGTAAATAATTTCGTGCATTTTATTTTACAGGGTGATCCCAAGTATTATTTTTCTTCTTAATTTTTTTTTTTTGGTCCCCTAATTGTCCTACTTATCAAATCAACATTGATAAATATGAAGTCAAACCTGTTCTTTTTAATCCTAATACCCCAAAAGAATCTGACATGTATATTTTAAAAAATTCGAAAAAATGTCTAAAACGGAAAGTTCCCATCAATTATGGCATTATAGTGTATATATATATATAACACAAAATTAAAATAATAAGGGAGTACCATAACAAAATATCGTTCTATCACGTGTACCCAAAATATCGAATTGGGGGAAACCAACTGAACAAGTAACCCTATTTTCCCTTTAAATAGGTAATTTCTCGAGTGCATTTGTGATCGGAGCCGTTGTGAGGGGCGCGGCGGAACTACTAGCGGTCCCAGACTTGAGTTCGCAGAGTGAGTCGAAATGCCCATCCCTAGTTCTGATAATTAGCATCTCACTACTGGCGTAGCGAGCTGGCGTAGCGAGACGTATTATAATCTTATTTTCCTCTTTGGTGATGTTGCTTTATGAAACTTGTTTTATTTACTAAAAAGCTTTATATAAAAAAAATTCTGGCTTGAAATGATTTTAATGATTGTCATTCTATATGAGTATTATAGCATAGATACATGTTTGGCAAAGGTGTCAATGATTGCGGATTTCGGTTACAATTATTTCAGAATAGCAATCTTCGCTTCAATAAATAAAACCAAGATTACTATCTATAAATAGTGGTATTAAAAATCTGTAATTCTTGGCACCTATAATTTCTGAAATATACGCAATAAAAAAAGACCTATTTTTAATTATTTAACCGAAATTGCTCTATTTTTGCTAAATATCAGGTTGCTGTTGATATAAATTTTGATTTTTAAGATGGTACATATTTGCAAATAACACCCTGCAAAGCATTAAAAAAAAATTTTTTTAATAGAAAATATATTTAAATTAATGGAAATGTATGTATGTGTGTTTATTTTCTGAAAATGAAACCATGTGTAATTTTTCTTGGATAAAATATTCACAGAAGGAAATTTTAATTAATTTTTCAGTGAAATTCACCCGAAAATATTTTGGTAACAAACAAGTGGATTTTTTCATTGTTAACCTGAGCGTGAAGCCGACAGAGTGAAAAAGTCTCAAACTGGGAAACGAACCCGGGCCCTCAGATTAACTCTCTGAGGGTCTACCACTGAGCTACAAGGAACGATATCCCAAACCGGCATCTCTCACTCTTATACTAAAATTTTCCACAGGGTTTGTGTGCTCCGGATGACAGTTTCCAACTTGTATTGCGGTTGAAGACTGACTATTCGACATATATAAGACTGAGAGATGCCGAGTTCGGATATCGTTTCTTGTAGCACAGTGGTAGAGCCGCAGTTTGCTAATTTGTGGGCCCGGGTTCGATTCCCGCCTTGGGACTTTTTCACTCTTTTGGCTTTACGCCCAGTTTAGCAATGAAACAATCCACTTCTTTGTTAAAATATTCATATCGGAAAAATTAAGAATTTATCTTAAATATTTGAACTTTCTTAGGTTATATATATATATATATATATATATATATATATATATATATATATATAATATAGAACCCATATTTTCCAATATATTTGCTAATTCATAAACTTGGAAGTTCGTCCTAGCAGCCAAACTACTCTAAACTTTCATAAAAGGGCGGGGACTCTACTGTTTCAAAACATATTTCATATTAAATTATCGATGAACAATGTGTTAAGAAAATTGGATTGTGAATTCGTTTCCAGTACATTCACTTTGAATTTTACACTCATGCAGCACATCAAATTAAAGATCAATAAACATTGCATAAAACGACATAAACGTCATCTATCTGTGCCAAAAAAAATTTAAAGACATGACCAATTTTATACAATTTTCATGTTTTTCAAATTAAATATATCAAAATCAATTTATTCAAAAGTTTTTTTCCTTTGGAATTTTTTGTCATTTTTAATTATCAGTTTCTGATTTATTAGGGGTCATTCGATTCGTTCATTTCACACGGAATGACTGTGATGAAGAAACATCAATAATATTGATAGACAATTTTGTGTATAATATTTTTATAAAATATTAAAATATATTAAAATATTAAAAATATAAATACACATATAGTAGCATAACATATTATACTCTTTACGCTTACACTACTTGTCAAATTGTCGCCAAACTAAGGTAAGTATGCCTATACTTTAAATATCACCATAATTAAGCCTTAAGATAATCTCAAGGAGGAAGATTTGTGGCGGGGATGGGGAAAAGTTCAATGAGCACGAGTCACCGAAAACGCAAATCATGTTTTTGTAAATATAGAAGGCGCTGTAATTCGGCCACATCCCATTCTTCTAACAGAACATCATTGGATTCTATGTTAGAATTTGAAAATATTTTATTGCATTCATATATTTTTTATTATAGAGATTTTTAATAAAGGCCATGCTATCGTAAACATTAGTTTTTAAATATAAAAAAGGTTATTTACAACAGAAAAATTATTCAAACTCAATTCTATTAGTTAGAGGTACGTATGGGGAGTTTCATATTTATAATTTTATTCATTTATTTTTGTATATGGAAGGTGGTGGGACATGCCCTAAAGTATTTCATCTTAAGAAAAAAAAATATCATACAATGTGTTCTGTAGTAGTTTTATAAAACTGTGTTAAAAAAGAAAGGTGAAAGGTCTGGACTAGGGCAAAATTGAGATAATCCCCAGAAGGATATGTTCATTTGGCCTCCATGAACCAGAATAATTATTTTATCCATAAATTGAATACATTTTGTAGAGTAGAATGTAGTTTGGGGCTTCACTCAGCTGTGAAAGTATAATGACTTATATATATGTAGGATTTGAATTTAACATATACTTCATTTCCTTTATGACGAGCGTGATCATCAAATTAACTGACGCTCTAGTATTTTTATTATCCATGATTTCAAAGCACGAGTTATAAAAAGTTTGGATCGCGAGGTCGAGATCTGAATATCTTCAAAATTGGAAAATGAGGGAGTCTTCTAATTTTTATCGTGGAGGAAGCGTTGAAATGTGAAATACCCAAAAAAGGCGCTGTTAGGCCTAATTGGACTTATCGAAAATAAATATATTGTATGTTTTGGGCGAGAAGCGTATTATCTGTGAAGAAATTACTCGTGAAGTATTGTAGAATTATCTTTCTAGAATTTCATTAAAGTTTATATTTTGTTATTCAACGTCTAGTTGTTCAAATAATTCCAGTAAATTAACTGTTTACATATCATCTTTCTTACATGTATATATAATGTTTTTCTCTCCCCAGTCTCTCCCACTATTTCTAGAGTAATTAAAGTTATTATTTATTTATTGTTGCTAGAAAGCACAAAAAAGTCAATTTATTTTTCAAATAAAGAATTTTAAAGGTTTTAACTGTGCATGCTGCAAGGAGAAGCAGTTGGGGGAAGCAAAAATTTTAGGGAATGGGCAGTAATATAGATGATTGATTACGTAGGGTAAACGTAGCAGTAATGGACAATCTTAAGGATTTTTTTTTTTAAATATTTTTTAATTATAATTATAACTATACTTATAAAAAAACAAAAAACAAACAAACAAACAAACAAAAAACATTGTGAACACATTGGTTCACAATTCTCTTATTACTAAATTAGGGGAAAATAAAATAATATAAAAGTTTTAAAACGTAAGAACTATCAAGATGTTAAAATCACAGATGTCAAAGCATGTCAAACTATCCCGAGCACTTGCATCTTAACATTAGCCATCATATGGGAAGTTAAAATGGGAAAATAAAGTATCTCTAAATATGTACGCTGATTAAGTAGTGAGGATTGATACCAAAAACAATAAATAGGAGAGAGGAAAGGAAGGGGAGGGGTTGCTATAGAAAATATTTGGGGTTTGGGGTGGTCAATCAAAACCAAATGCATGACCGGTGCATTTGGTTTGAAATAAGCTTCAGTAAAACTTTAGCTGGTCACACCTTTTCACTGATGTCTACATTCTATATAAGTCAGGAACAGAGAGAATCTCTTGATCCAAGCTGGTGTAACAGTATTTAATATCTCTGGTGCACAAGAAAGCATCACGGACAAGCTGAAAAATGGCCAGATTCTGGCGGGAAACGAAAATTTTAGAACAGCCTGGGGAAAGAATAATCGAATTTGAAAAGGGAGAACTTAAAGGAAAAATTAGAAATGGAAAATATTACTGGCGCCATGCAAAATGAAAATAAAGAGGGGTAGAACTCAGACTTTGTAAGAAAAAACGGAAAAAATAAAATAAAAATAAATTTGAAGGGAGAAAAGGAAAATTATATTTTTCGATGTTTAATTAAGTTATAAAAATAATTTGTACCAGTATTAACAATTTATATATTTATATTTGCTATTTTTAGAGCCTGGAGGAATTGTTATCGCATTTTTTTATATTTTTAAATTTAATAATAAAATATATTTTTTCATAGTTTTAAATTTACTAATAATAAAATATTTTTTTTCATAGTTCTAAATTTAATAATAATTTTTTTCATAACTTTAAATTTAATAATAATATTTTTTTCACAATATTAAATAAAATAATTATATATATATATATATATATATATATATATATTATATTTTTAAATTTATTTATTTTTATAATTTTAAATTTAATAATAATTAAATTATTATTTTTTTCGTAATGTGAAATCCAATAATAATTTTAATTTTTCATCCTTTTAAATTAACTTTAAATTTTAATAATTAATAAATTTAACTAAAATTAAAATATGCAATAAACTTAAAGCTAGCTAGGTGGAAGGAACCCATTAAAACTTAATGGAAAATGACTTGATGGTACCAAAAAAATGTTCATAACCTCTTAACAATAGTTAAAACAAGTGGGTAAGTGTGATCCAAGTTCGCACAAAGGGTTTCATTTAATATTCCTTTCAAAACACTTTATCCTTTCTTTAAAAAATCCAAATAAATTTCATTTTCTAAAAAAAAAAAACTGTCTATTTTTCTCGGTTTTTCGAATATCTGAACCGGCCCGATAGCGGGTGAAGCCCACTATTATATTCTGTCATAATAATATCTGTCATGTGGACTAAATGCGATATTTAAAAAAAAATAATTTCAAAATTAAACATGTTGTACACCTTCAAAATGTTAAAATATGCAAATATTTCCATAATCGGGGTTTTATCATGATTCAATACGTTCCTCAAACTCATATATTTACTATTCTCTATTACTCATATTCATACTCGCTTTGTATTATACTGAAACATTTGAAAAATCCGTTAAACTTGCGATATGACGTCAGATTTTCTTTTTAATTCTCCGATGACGTGTAATTAATCTGCTTTGTGTACATGCACACATACTCATACTCCTTGTATTATTGAGAAATCTTTCTGTTTTATTACCACTATGACGTCAATCTTTTTTATTTCATTTTAATCTTTTTTTTCAATTGGTGAAACTTTTTATTTCATTTTTATTTTTCACGTGGAAATCGTCTGATAGAAAATTAATTATTGTAGATAGAATTTCATCATGGATTTTTAATTTTTGCCATCTGCTATAAGGGAAAATGTTCAAATTTAATAAGAAAAGGCTGTTAGAATTTTGGTTTTTTATCTCTATTTATTAAAATAACACGAATTTTTCAAATTTTAATATTTTCAGCTCTTCGCAGCTTATATTCTGATTTGTACACAAAGTTTCAACTCTGTAAGTTGCACAGTTTTCGAGAATGGCTCTGTGACAGACAGACAACGGAGCGGGAGCAATAGGGTTTCGTGAGATGAACGAAACACTAAAAAAAGAAAGAAAGAAAAAAGAAAGGTCCCCTCCTTTTACATGCAGGCTGGGGACGGGCATTAGCAGAGGTACTATTACAGAATTTCTCTTATTCACACTGAGACATTTTAGAATAAATTTTAATCATGTGAAAATACATTTGAATTTTATTATGTAGAACCAACAGCTAGAATTGTGTCTGAACCAACGACTGAAAGATCTGAATTGCTAATTAGCCAGTACTTGGGTTAACCGGCAAACTGCAGTATTAATATTTTAAAAAATGTACTATAGTAATATATCCCATTTTAATTAGAAACTTCAACAGATTTGTAGACTTTCTAGGAAAATATATAGAATTGATGATTATTCTAGAATTACTGATTAAAACTGCTTATAATTTGGTTTATTTAGTTAAAAAAATATTTCTTTATTTATTATTTATTTTTTAACAAATATCACTAAAACTCTCATGTAAAGAAATTTTATTTTTATGACTATTAAGATATAAGAATATCAGTGCTAAGAGTTTCAACTCTTTAATTGTAATATATATTTATTTAAATTAATACGAATTAATCAAGTCAGGTATAAACGTGATATGTCATAGATGTTATTTGTGTACTAGTCTGACAATAAATGCTATTTATTTGCTGTAGGATGTTTTAAAAGCAAAGTAGAATTTTTAAATGTGGTGTCTGCAACTGTTTCTTTCATCACACATACAAAAAAAATTTAGTATGTAAACTTCATAATTAGGTTCCCATAATTAAAATAAAAATTGCAAATCGGCAGGCAGCGTTTTTTTTTTTTTTTTTTTTTTTTTTTGAAACAACGTACCATAATTTCCAGTAACGGAAATTTTCGATTTATTTTATGAGGAGACTTTATCACGGAAAGTCTCCTCATAAAATAAATCGAAAATTTCCGTTACTACTTCTAATTCCGCTACTACTAATTTCCGTTACTAGAATATTATAAATCTACTTTTTATTCAAAATAATATACATGTAACATGCAAAAAGTACGTCATGCGCGAAGGATAGCTTCTATTTCTTTGGCAGAGCGCTGAGGTTGATACCATAGGATCAGGTTTCAAAATTTAAAAAGTGTGAGCGCTTGAATTGAAAAGTGTCGTTTTTCAAAATTGAAAAGTGTGCGCTTGTCATACGAATGCATACTAGGTTTAATACATAGAATCAGGAATAATATTCTTCCTAGTTCTATGGTTTAATATAAGCGAGGGGAGCATCCAGACGGCAGCTGATGGCTTAATTGGTTATCTGATTGCTAAATTGTTTTAGTGACAATTGGTGAGCTATACCAAGGGATCCGGGATCGAACACCGGTCTGGACATTTTTTCACTCTAATGGTTGTATGCTGTTTAGTAAAGTGATAATTCATATCCTTTGTATTTCATTAATTTACAGCATAGTTTCAGCTCTGCTGAAAAATTAAAGGGTATAAATATTCGCCGGCACTGGGTTTAATTTGTCTCATGCATGCCAACAATGTTGTGCTCATGATTCACTTTCCATTCTGTAATGCGTGGTTGTAACCTTACCATATAAGAGTGAGAGAGTGCTAGATCGGATGTCCAGACGTACACCGCTCTGGACATTTTTTCACTGTAATGGCTGTACGCTGTTTAGTAAAGTGATAATTCATATCCTTTGTATTTCATTAATTTACAGCGTAATTTCAGCTCTGTTAAAAAAATAATTAGTGTACAAATATATATATAAAGTGCAGTTGCTTCGCAACTTGGAAGCCCATTGAACCTATCACAAGTTCAAGTTCATATATATATAAATAAAATCACATAAATAAAATGACAAGGGACTATAACAAAATACTGTTCGATCACGTGTACGCAAAGTATCGAATTGGGGGAAACTAATATTCCTATAATAGGAGCTGACGCATATCCATTTTGTTTTGGATTATTGGTGCTCAGTTCAGTATCAATCTACTGGAGACGGAGTTACGGTTGCCTAAGATTCGGTTCTGATTAGCTTGGTTTTTCGGCTGAACTTCAATTTGAGCACAAATCTGCGAGGATGCGTCAGCCTCTATTATAGGTGCTCTAGGGGAAACCAACTGAACGAGTAACTTAATTTTCCCTTTATATAGAGAATTTCTCGGGAGTATTTGTGGTACGAGCCGTTGTGAGGGATGCGGCGGAACCACTAGTGGTCCCAGACTCGAGTCCGGAAAATTAGTCGAAATGCCATCCCTACTTCTGATAATTACTATCTCACTGACAATGTAGCGTTATGTATTGATAAAATACTTTTTGTATGCATATATAGATATCAGTTGCCGAACAGTTGATGTCGGCTAAAGGGCTTCCGAGTTGCGATCAACATTACACCAGATACTTGTTTCATTTAGTAAAAAGCATTATTTAAAAAGTTTTCTGGCATGAAGCGATTTTAAAAATTGTCATACTTTATGAGTATTATACCATAGATACATGTTTGGCATAGGTGTCAATGATTGCGGATTTTGGTTACAATTATTTCAGAATAGCAATCTTCGCTTCAATAAATAAAACCAAGATTACTATCTATACATGGTGACATTAAAAATCTGTAATTCTTGGCACACATAATTTCTGAAATATACGCAATAAAAAAAGATCTATTTTTAATTACTTAACTGAAATTGCTCTATTTCTGCTAAATATAGGGTTGCTGTTAATATTAATTTTGCTTTTTTAAGGTGGTACATATTTGCAAATAACATCCTACAAAGCATTTTTTTTTAATTTTCTCAATAGAAAATATATTTAAAATAATGGAAATGCATGTATGTGTGTTTACATACTGAAAATGAAATCATGTGTAATTTTTCTTGGATAAGATATTCATATAAAAAATTTTCAATTAATTTTTCAGTGAAATTCGCCCGAAACTAATGGAGTAACAAACAAGTGGATATTTTCATTACTAAACTGAGCGTGATGCCGACAGAGTGAAAAAGTCCCAAACTGGGAATCTAACCCGGGCTCAGAGTTTAACGCTCTGAGGGTCTACCACTGAGCTACAAGGAACGATATCCTGACTCGGCATCTCTCACTCTTATACTAAAATTTGCCACAGGGTTTGTGTGCTCCGGATGACAGTTTCCACCTTGTACTACAGTTGCACCCAGTCCGACATATATAAGATAAATTTTGCCACAGGATTTGTGTGCTGTGGCTGACAGTTTCCATCTTGTGCTGCGGTTGCAGCCTATCCGACATATAAAAGCTAAGATTTGCCACAGGGTTTGTGTTCTCTAGATGACAGTTTCCATCTTGTGCGGTGGTTGAAGCGCATCCGACATATATAAGAGTGAGAGATGCCGAGTTAAGATATCGTTCCTTGTAGCTAAGTGGTAGAGCCACAGATCGCTATTTTGAGGGAACGGGTTCGATTCCCGGCTTGGGGCTTTTTAACTCTGTCGGCTTTACCCTCATTTTAGCAATGAATCAATCCACTTGTTTGTTAAAATATTCATATCGGAAAAATTAAGAATTTATCTTAAATATTTGAACTTCCTTAGGTTATATATATATATATATATATATATATATATATATATATAATATTGAATCCATATATTCCAATATATTTGCTAATTAATAAACTTTGTGTACATTATTTTTATAAAATATTAAAAATATAAATATAATCACGTATAGTAGCATAAGGTATTATACTATTTAGGCTTATACTATTTGTCAAGTTGTCGCCAAACTAAGGTAAGCATATCTCTGCTTTAAATATCGCCAAAATTAAGCTTTTAGGCTGTTCGTCAGTGAACATCCCGATTTAATTCCCTTAACTAATGTTAAACCTATGAACGTAGGACGCATTCGTATATTAAAGTATCTCCTCAGGAAATTCATATTTTTAACTTATGTTTTCTGTGTACACTTATTATTGGATGTCTCTTTTTTTCTTAGATGTCCATTTTTTCTTAAATATATACTAAATTTCATCTGAGGTGCTAAAATCGTATTCAGTTTCTCTAAGATTTTAATAATTATAAATTAAGCACATATATTAGACATATTTTGACAGCTAAAAAAAAGAAAAAAAAAAATCATCCTTTAAGAATTGTACACAGAAAACAGAAGCTAAAAATATTAATTTCCTGAGGAGATATTAATAATAATAAAATAATTCTTTTCATAGTGTTAAATTTAATAATAATTTTTTTTTTCATAATTTTAAATTTAATAATTTTTTTTTTCATAATTTTAAATTTAATAATTAAATAAATATATATTTATTTATAATTTTAAATTTAATAATTAAATATATTTATATATATATTTATAATTTTAAATTTAATAACAATTAAATAATTTTTTTCCTAATGTTACATCCAATTATACTTTTAATATCTTCATCCTTTTAAATTAATTTATAAATTTTAATAATTAAAAAAATTGACTAAAAATTAAAATGCTAAAAACTTAAAAACTAACTAGGTGGAACCCATCAAAACTTAATGGAAAATATCTTGATGGTACCAAAAAAATGTTCATAACCTCTTAAGTAGTTTAAAAAAAAAGAAAAGAAAAAGAAAGAAAAAAAAGAAAGAAAAAAAAGAAAAAAGAAATGAAAAAAAGGAAGAAAAGAACAGAAACCCCTCCTTTTACATGCAGCCTGGGGACGGGCATTGGCGCAGGTACTATCACAGAAATTCTCTTATTCATACTCAGACAACTTAGCATACATTTTAATCGTGTGAAAATACATTTGAATTTTATTATGTAGGACCAACAGCTGTGTCTGAAAAACGACTAAAATATGTGAATTGCTAATTAACCAGTAGTAGGTTTAACCGGCAAACTGCAGTATTAATATGAATAAAATGTACAAGTAATCGATCCTTTTTAATTAGACACTTCAACTCATTTGTTGACTGTCTAGGTAAATATTTAGAATTGATGATTATTCTAGAATTACTTATTAAAACTGCTTATAATTTGGTTTCTTTAGATTAAAAAATGTTTCTTTATTTATTTTTATATTTCAACAAATATCATTAAAACTCTTATGCAAGCAAATTTTATTTTTATGACTATTAAGATACAAGAACATCAGTGCTCAGAGTTTCAACTCTTTAATTATAATATATTTTTATTTAAATTAATATGAAATAATGAAGTCAAGTATAAACGTGATATGTCATAGATGCTATTTGTGTACTAGTCTGACAATAAATGCTATTTATTTGCTGTAGGATGTTTTAAAAGCAAAGTAGAATTTTTAAATGTGGTCTCTGGAGCTGTTTTTCTCACCACACATACAAAAAAATTCAGCATATAAACTACATAATTAAGTTCCCATTATTAAAATAAAGTTTGCATTCCGGCAGGCAGCGTTTCTTCTTTTTTTTTTTTTTTTTTTAAACAGCGTACCTTAATTTCCAGTAACGGAAATCTTCGATTTATTTTATGAGAAGTCGTTCCGTGATTATAAATCTACGTTTTATTCAAAATAATATACATGTAACATGCAAAAATTACGTCATGCGCGAAGGATAGCTTCTACTTCTTTGGCAGAGCGCTGAAGTTGATACCACAGGATCAGATTTCAAAATTGAAAAAGTGTGAGAGCTTGAATTGAAAAGTGTGACGCTTGTTATAGGAATGCATACTAGGTTTAATACATAGAATCAGGAATAATAATCTTCCTAGTTCTATGGTTTAATATAAGCGAGGGGAGCAGTCAGACGACATCCGATGGCTTAATTGGTAAAGCAATTTGTGAGCTATACCAAGGATCCGGGATCGAACACCGGTCTGGACATTTTTTCACTCTAATGGTTGTATGCTGTTTAGTAAAGTGATAATTCATATCCTTTGTATTTCATTAATTTACAGCGTAGTTTCACATCTGATGAAAAATTAATTAGGTTATAAATATTCGCCGGCACTGCGTTTAATTTGTTTCATGCATGCCAACAGTGTTGTGCTCATGATTCACTTTCCATTTTGTACTCCGTGGTTGTAGCCTTACCATATAAGAGTGAGAGAGTGCTAGTCTGGATGTCCAGACGTACCCCGCTCTGGACATTTTTTCACTGTAATGGCTGCACGCTGTTTAGTAAAGTGATAATTCATATCCTTTGTATTTCATTAATTTACAGCGTAGTTTCAGCTCTGCTAAAAAAATAATTAGTGTACAAATATATATATCCTCTTTAATAAAAAGCTATGCGTTGCTGACGACTGGGATTTTCGGTTATCGTTTCCACAGATTAATTTCGGAAAATGAAACATTTGAAATTGCTGAAAAAATTAATAGCTTGAAAAGTATTTGTCAGAAAATTGTTAGACAAATTTCGTTAGAAAAGTAAAAAATTGTTTTTTTCTTGATATAAATTTCAATTCTAATGATTATACCGATTTTCAAATATTGAATTTCAAAAATTACCAAATTTCCCTATTGAGTACCATAGCGAAATCTTCACGCGTAAAAAGATAATGATAACGCCGTGCGAATTATGATGCCACGAGTGCATGATTTTTACTTAATTTTAGTATAATCATCTTAGAAACGAGGTTTTGGAAATTTTTCTGGAATGGGACTAATAAATTGGCCAATGATGTATACTAGGACTTCCCTCAAAGGGTAGTCTGAGCGATATTGTTAAGAACATAGGATTAACAATTACGACATAATGAAAAAGAGAATATTAAATGATAGCATTACAAAATATCATACATAAAAATGTTATTATCACCGTCCCGGGCAACGCTGGGCATGTCAGGTAGTATATATATAATCACATAATTAAAATATTAAGAGACTATAACAAAATATCGAATTGGGGGAAACAAACTGCACAAGTAAACCTATTTTTCCTTTAAATAAGGAATTTCTGGGGTGCATTTGTGATAGGAGCCGTTGTAAGGGTTGCGGCGGAACCACAAGAGATCCCGGACTCGAGTCCTCAGAGAGAGTCGAAATGCCCATCCCTTGTTCTAGTAATTAACGTCTCACTATCCATGTAGCGAGATGTATTAGAATTGTATTTCTTATAGTGAGTGACAGAAAAAGCAAAACTTGTTTCATTTACATAAAAGAATTATTCAAAACTTTTTCTGGCATGAAACGATTTTAATGATTGTCTTTCTATATCATATATTCTAATACGAGCAAATCTTGTGGGTGGTTATATATATATATATGCAAAAATTATCTTAAAAACGGCTCTAACGATTTTGACGAAATTTCGTATCCTACCGTTTTGGGGCACCAGAAAACCATTGGGCTAGGTCACATGCTCGAGAAAATTCGATTAGTGGGTCATTTTGGGTCATTTTGGGTCATGGTCTAGCTCATTGTATCTAAAAAACGGTTCAAACGATTTTGACGAAATTTTGTATCCGACCATTTTCGGGCATGAGAAGTCAATTGGGCTGGATCACATGTTCGAGAACTTTCGATTAGTGGGTCATTTTTGGGTCAACGGGGGTCAAATTAATTTTATCTAAAAAACGGCTCTAACGATTTTGATTAAATTTTGTGTCGTACGAGTTTCGAGCACGATAAAAGCATTGGGCTAGGTCGCATGTCCGAGAAAATTCGATTAGTGGGTCATTTCTGGGTCATTGTGGGTCAAGATCTAAAAACCGGCTCAATTTACACTAAATTTTGCATCCAATGGTTTCCGGGCACAAGAAGACTGTTGGGCTAGGTCACATGTTCGAGAAAATTTAATTAGTGGGTCATTTTGGGTCATGGTCAAGCTAATTGTATCTAAAAAACGGTCCAAACGATTTTGACGAAATTTTGTATCCGACTATTTTCGGGCACGAGAAGACTATTGGGCTGGGTCACATGTTCGAGAACTTTCGATTAGGGGGGCATTTTTGGGTCAAAGCGGGTCAAATTAATTTTATCTAAAAAACGGCTCTAACGATTTTGATTAAATTTCGTATTTTACGAGTTTCGGGCACGCGAAAATCATTAGACTAGGTCACATGTTCGAGAAATTCGCTTAGTGGGTCATTTCTGGGTCATTGTGGGTCAATATCTAAAAAGCGGCTCAATTTACACTAAATTTTGCATCCTATGGTTTTCCGGCACGAGAAGACTGTTGGGCTAAGCCACATGTTCGAGAAAATTCAATTAGTGGGTCATTTTGGTCATGGGTCATGATATTTGAACTCAAATTTAATTTTGACCGAGCATAGCTCGGTCTTCCCTGCTCGTGAGTATTATAGCATAGGTACATGTTTGGCATAGGTGTCAATGATTGCGGATTTTGGTTACAATTATTTCAGAATAGCAATCTTCGCTTCAATAAATAAAACCAAGATTACTATCTATAGATAGTGGCATTAAAAATCTGTAATTCTTGGCACCCATAATTTCTGAAATATACGCAATAAAAAAAGATCTATTTTTAATTACTTAACTGAAATTGCTCTATTTCTGCTAAATATAGGGTTGCTGTTAACATAAATTTTGATTTTTAATGTGGTAAATATTTGCAAATAACATCCTACAAAGCATTTTTTTAAATTTTTTGAATAGCAAATATATTTAAATTAATGGGAATGCATGTATGTGTGTTTACTTACTAAAAATGAAATCATGTGTAATTTTTTTTGATAAAATATTCATACAAGGAAATTTCAATTAATTTTTCAGTGAAATTCGCCCGAAACTAATGGAGTAACAAACAAGTGGATTTTTTCATTACTAAACTGAGCGTGAAGCCGACAGAGTGAAAAATTCCCAAACTGGGAAACTAAGACGGGCTCTCAGTTTAACGCTCTGAGGGTCTACCACTGAGTTACAAGGAACAATATCCCAACTCGGAATCTCTCACTCTTATACTAAAATTTGCCACAGGGTTTGTGTGTTTCGGATGACAGTTTCTATCTTGTACTGCAGTTGCAGCATGTCCGACATATATAAGCTAAGATTTGCCACAGGTTTTGTGTTCTCTAGATGACAGTTTCCATCTTGTGCGGCGGTTGCAGCGTTTCCGACATATATAAGAGTGAGAGATGCCGAGTTAAGATATCGTTCCTTGTAGCTAAGTGGTAGAGCCACAGATCGCTATTTTGAGGGAACGGGTTCGATTCCTGGATTGGGGCTTTTTAACTCTGTCGGCTTTACCCTCATTTTAGCAATGAATCAATCCACTTGTTTGTTAAAATATTCATATCGGAAAAATTAAGAATTTATCTTAAATATTTGAACTTCCTTAGGTTATATATATATATATATATATATATAATATTGAATCCATATATTCCAATATATTTGCTAATTCATAAACTTGGAAGTTCGCCCTAGCTGCCAAACTACTCTAAACTTTCAGAAAAGGGCGGGGCCTCTACTGTTACAAAACATATTTCATATTAAATTATCGATGACCAATGTGTTAAGAAAATTGGATTGTGAATTCATTTCGAATACAATCACTTTGAAATTTATAGTCATGCAGCACATCAAATTAAAGATTAAAAAAAATTGCATAAAATGACATGTAAACGTAAGCTATCTGTGTCAAAGAAATTTTAAAGACAAGATTAGTTTTATACAATTTTCCTGTTTTTCAAATTAAATATCTCAAAATCAATTGCTTCTAAAGATTTTTTCATTGGATTTTTTTTTGTCATTTTCAATTATCGGTTTCTGATTTATCAAGGATCAGTCCATTGGTTCATTTCACACGGAATGACAGTGATGAAGGAACATCAAAGACATAATAATATTGACAGTCAAATTTGTGTACATTATTTTTATAAAATATTAAAAATATAAATACATTCACGTATAGTAGCATAACATATTATATTATTTAGGTTTATACTATTTGTCAAATTGTCGCCAAACTAAAGTAAGCATATCTCTGCTTTAAATATCGCCAAAATTAAGCTTTTAGTTTGTTCGTCAGTGATCTTCCCGATTTAATTCCCTTAACTAATGTTAAACCTGTGAACGTAGGATGCATTCGTTTATTAAAGTATCTCCTCAGGAAATTCATATTTTTAACTTATGTTTTCTGTGTACACTTATTATTGGATGTCTCTTTTTTTCTTAGATGTCCATTTTTTCTTAAATATATACTAAATTTCATCTGAGGTGCTAAAATCGTATTCAGTTTCTCTAAGATTTTAATAATTATAAATTAAGCACATATATTAGACATATTTTGACAGCTACAAAAAAAAAAAAAAAAAAAAAAAAAAAAAAGAAAGACATCTTTTAAGAATTGTACACAAAAAACAGAAGCTAAAAATATTAATTTCCTGAGGATAAAAATAGTAATTTCCTTAATAATAATAATAAAATAATTCTTTTCATAGTGTTAAATTTAATAATAATTTTTTTTCATAATTTTAAATTTAATAATTTTTTTTTCATTATTTTAAATTTAATAATTAAATATATATATATGTGTTATATAAAAATTTATTTCCTTCGAAATCCTTCCATTTTATTCGCATTAATATTTTAAAATTAATCTAACTTCTGACATCATCAGCATTTCCTTAATTCTTAATAATATCTATTCCTATTTAAAGTCCTATAAAAGTAAAGATCCGTATATTAATAATTATTTTATTCCAAATTTTAATCTAAAATTTAAGGTCATTCGTAGCTTTTATCAGCTCCCCAATCTATAAAATTCTGAGACGCGTTCTCATTTCGAATGTTTTTTAAAAGCCATTTTCTTCTTCTTCTTCTTATTATTATGCTAAATTTTTCGCGCGCTGAGGTAGTTTCACTCCAAAATTAATCCGCTACCAGGTTCGGAATTCTTTACCGTCTTATCTCCTCCTTCGCACCTCAGTTGCTGGGCTGGAGCTAGCCTCTCACTCATTGGTTTGTACGCTCGTGACGTAAATAACTGTATGTCTCCGCTGAAGGAACAAAACCAGGTCGCATCGGTCGGAGCACTAGAATTTTGACGTTTTTGGAAGTCTAAACAAATATGTGTCTGGTCTTTTTATGTCCGTAGAATATTCATCTGGCCCAGTAACATCTTAATTCAATGAAGTGAAGCAACGTTAGCCCGAGGGCTATAAGTTTTAGACCTTTGGGAATTGTCTCTGTGTTGTTCGTCTTCTAATAAAATTATTTGTCTGGAGATTGGCTGGATTTATTGGAAAACTTTGGTGGACTCATTTCATTGCCTTCTACTTCGCCATACTCGCTAATATCGACTGCAACTTGCTATATCGTTGAAGGACTGTCATTTTTTCATCGAATATTATTCATCGTAATATCTCAACCTCGTCAAAATGCTACATATATATTTATAATTCTAAATTTAATAATTAAAATATATATATATATATATTTATTTATTTATAATTTTAAATTTAATAACATTTAAATCATTTTTTTCCTATTGTTACATCCAATTATACTTTTAATATCTTCATCCTTTTAAATTAACTTTAAATTTTAATAATTAAAAAATTTGACTATAAATTAAAATGTTAAAAACTTAAAAACTAACTTGGTGGAACTCATCAAAACTTAATGGAAAATAGCTTGATGGTACCAAAAAAATGTTCATAACCTCTTAAAAATTAAAAAAAAAAATAAAAGAAAAAGAAAAAGAAAGAAAAAAAGAAAGAAAAAAAAAGAAAAAAGAAATGAAAAAAAGGAAGAAAAGAAAAGAACCTTTTACATGCAGCCTGGGGACGGGCATATGCACAGGTACTATCACAGAATTTCTCTTATTCATACTCAGACAACTTAGCATATATTTTAATCGTGTGAAAATACATTTGAATTTTATTATGTGGGATCAACAGCTGTGTCTGAGAAAACGACTAAAATATGTGAATTGCTAATTAACCAGTAGTAGGTTTAACCGGCAAACTGCAGTATTAATATGAATAAACTGTACTAGTAATCGATCTTTTTTAATTAGACACTTCAACTCATTTGTTGACTGTCTAGGTAAATATTTAGAATTGATGATTATTCTAGAATTACTTATTAAAACTGTTTATAATTTGGTTTCTTTAGGTTAAAAAATGTTTCTTTATTTATTGTTTATATTTCAACAAATATCATTAAAACTCTTAAGCAAGCAAATTTTATTTTTATGACTATTAAGATATAAGAATATCAGTGCTCAGAGTTTCACCTCTTTAATTATAATATAATTTTATTTAAATTAATATGAAATAATGAAGTCAGGTATAAACGTGATATGTCATAGACGCTATGTGTGTACTAATCTGACAATAAATGCTATTTATTTGCTGTAGGATGTTTTAAAAGCAAAGTAGAATTTTTAAATGTGGTCTCTGGAGCTGTTTTTCTCACCACACATACAAAAAAAGTCAGCATATAAACTACATAATTAATTTCCCATAATTAAAATAAAATTTGCAATCCGGCAGGCAGCGTTTCTTCTTCTTCTTCTTTTTTTTTTTTTTTTTTTTTTTTGAAACAGCGTACCATAATATCCAGTAACGGAAATCTTCGATTTATTTTATGAGAAGTCGTTCCGTGATTATAAATCCTACTTTTTATTCAAAATAATATACATGTAACATGCAAAAAGTACGTCCTGCGCGAAGGATAGCTTCTATTTCTTTGGCAGAGCGCTGAAGTTGACACCCCAGGATCAGGTTTCAAAATTGAAAAAGTGTGAGCGCTTTAATTGAAAAGTGTGACGCTTGTTATAGGAATGCATACTAGGTTTAATACATAGAATCAGGAATAATAATCTTCCTAGTTCTATGGTTTAATATAAGCGAGGGGAGCAGCCAGACGACATCCGATGGCTTAATTGGTAAAGCAATTGGTGTGCTATACCAAGGGATCCGGGATCGAACATCGGTCTGGACATTTTTTCACTCTAATGGTTGTATGCTGTTTAGTAAAGTGATAATTCATATCCTTTGTATTTCATTAATTTACAGCGTAGTTTCACCTCTGCTGAAAAATTAATTAGGGTATAAATATTCGCCGACACTGGGTTTAATTAGTCTCATGCTTGCCAACAGTGTTGTGCGCATGATTCACTTTCCATTTTGTACTGCGTGGTTGTAGCCTTACCATATAAGAGTGAGAGAGTGCTAGACTGGATGTCCAGACGTACTCCTGTCGTAATCCTGCTAAAAAAATAATTAGTGTACAAATATATATATAAATAAAATCACATAATTAAAATGATAAGGGACTATAACAAAATATTGTTCGATCACGTGTACGCAAAGTATCGAATTGGGGGAAACTAAGATTCCTATAATAGGAGCTGACGCATATCCATTTTGTTGCGGATTATTGGTGCTCAGTTCAGTATTAATCTACCACAGACGGAGTTGCGGTTGCCTAAGATTCGGTTCTGATTAGCTCGGTTTTTCGACTGAACTTCAATTTGAGCACAAATCTGCGAGGATGCGTCAGCCTCTATTATAGGGGTTCTAGGGGAAACCAACTGAACGAGTAACCTAATTTTCCCTTTAAATAAAGAATTTCTCGGGAGCATTTGTGACTGGAGCCGTTGTGAAGGATGCGGCGGAACCACTAGTGGTCCCAGACTCCAGTCCGGAGAGTGAGAGACTCCAGTCCGTGTCGAAATGCCATCCCTACTTCCGATAATTACTATCTCACTATTATTGTAGCGTGATGCATTGATAAAATACATTTTGCATGAACAAATCGATATCAAGAAACTTGTTTCATTTAGTAAAAAGCATTATTTAAAAAGTTTTCTGGCATGAAACGATTTTAATGATTGCCATTCTATATAAGTATTATAGCATAGATACTGCGCATATACATAGATACGATAGATGCATAGATACATATTTGGCATAGGTGTCAATGATTGCGGATTTTGGTTACAATTATTTCAGAATAGCAATCTTCGCTTCAATAAATAAAACCAAGATTACTGTCCATAAATAGTGGCATTAAAAATCTGTAATTTTTGGCACCCATAATTTCTGAAATATACGCAATAAAAAAAGATCTATTTTTAATTACTTAACCGAAACTGCTTTATTTATGGTAAATATCAGGTTGCTGTTAATATAAATTTTGCTTTTTCAGGGTTCGTACGGGTACCGTTACTTTTCTAGGTGACATACCAGTATATTTTTTATAAAAAAATACATCAAGTTCAAAAGTGCGAAATTTCACCTTTTTAAGAAGAGATTATCTATAAGAAAATACTGGTACTGAATAATTTCATGGTTTTAAAATTCCAGGACCCGTACGAACCTTGTTTTTAAGGTGATACATATTTGCAAATAACATCCTACAAAGCATTTTTTTAAATTTTGTGAATAGAAAATATATTTAAATTAATGGAAATGCATGTATGAGTGTTTATTTACTGAAAATGAAATCATGTGTAATTTTTCTTGGATAAAATATTTATACAAAGAAATTTCAATTTATTTTTCAGCGAAATTCACCCGAAACTAATGGCGTAATAAACAAGTGAATTTTTTCATTGCTAAACTGAGCGTGAAGCCGACAGATTGAAAGAGTCCCAAACTGGGAAATGAACCCGGGCCCTCAGATTAACGCTCTGAGGGTCTACCACTGAGCTTCAAGGAACGATATCCCAACGCGGCATCTTTCACTGTTATACTAAAATTTGCCTCAGTGTCTGTGTGCTCCGGATGACAGTTTCCATCTTGTGCCGCGGTTGCGGCCTATCCGTCATATATAAGAGTGAGAGATGCCATGTTGGGATATCGTTCCTTGTAGCTCAGTGGTAGAGCCACAAATCGCTAATTTGAGGGCCCGGGTTCGATTCCCTGCATGGGACTTTTTCACTCTGTTGGCTCTATACTCCGTATAGCAATGAAAAATTCCACTTGTTTGTTAAATTATTCTTATCGGAAAAATTAAGAATTTGTCTTAAATATTTTAACTTCCTTCGGTTACATATATAATATTGAATCCGTAAGTTCCAATATATTTGTCAATTCATAAACTTGGAAGTTCGTCCTAGCAGCCAAACTACTCTAAACTTTCAGAAAATTGCTTCTACTGTTTCAAAACCAAATTTCATATTAAATTATCGATGAAAAGTGTGTTAAGAAAATTGGATATTGAATTCTTTTCCCGTACATTCACGTTGAATTTTACAGTCATGCAGCACATCAAATTAAAGATCAATAAAATTTGCATAAAATTACATAAACGTCAGCTATCTGTGTCAAAGGAATTTTAAAGACATGATCAATTTTATACAATTTTCATGTTTTTTCAAATTTAATATATCAAAATCAATTTATTCAAAAGTTTTTTTTCCTTTCTAATTTTTTGTCATTATCAATTATCTGTTTCTAATTTATTAGTGGTCAGTCGATTGGCTCATTTCACACGGAATGACTGTGATGGAGAAACATCAATAATATTGATAGACAAATCTGTGTATATTATTTTTATAAAATATTAAAATAAATTAAAATATTAAAAATATAAATACACACATTGTATACACATAACATATTATACTATTTACGCTTAAACTACTTGTCAAATTATCACTAAAATAAGGTAAGCATACGTATGCTTTAAATAGCGTAATATTTTAAGATAAGCTCAAGGAGGAAGAACTGTGGCGGGTATGGGGAAAAGTTCAATGAGCAAGAATCGCCGAAAACGCATATCATGTTTTTTGTAAATATAGAGGGCGCTGTAATTCGCCCACATCCCATTCTTCCAATAAAACATCATTGGATTCTATGTTAGAATTTGAAAATATTTTATTGCATTCATATATTTTTTATTATAGAGATTTTTAATAAAGGTCATACTATCGTAAACATTAATTTTTAAATATATAAAGGGTCATTTACATCAGAAAAATTATTCAAACTCAATTCTATTAGTTAGATGTACGTATGGGGAGTTTCATATTTATAATTTTATTCATTTATTTTTGTATAATGAAGGTGGTGGGACATGCCCTAAAGTATTTCATCTTAAGAAAAAAAAAATATCATACAATGTGTTCTGTAGTAGTTTTATAAAACTGTGTTAAAAAAGAAAGGTGAAAGGTCTGGACTAGGGCAAAATTGAGCTAATCCCCAGAAGGATATGTTCATTTGGCCTCCATGAACCAGAATAATTATTTTATCCATAAATTGAATACATTTTGTAGAGTAGAATGTAGTTTGGGGCTTCACTCAGCTGTGAAAGTATAATGACTTATATATATGTAGGATTTGAATTTAACATATACTGCATTTCCTTTATGACGAGCGTGATCATCAAATTAACTGACGCTCTAGTATTTTTATTATCCATGATTTCAAAGCACGAGTTATAAAAAGTTTGGATCGCGAGGTCGAGATCTGAATATCTTCAAAATTGGAAAATGAGGGAGTCTTCTAATTTTTATCGTGGAGGAAGCGTTGAAATGTGAAATACCCCAAAAAAAGGCGCTGTTAGGCCTAATTGGACTTATCGAAAATAAATATATTGTATGTTTTGGGCGAGAAGCGTATTATCTGTGAAGAAATTACTCGTGAAGTATTGTAGAATTATCTTTCTAGAATTTCATTAAAGTTTATATTTTGTTATTCAACGTCCAGTTGTTCAAATAATTCCAGTAAATTAAATGTTTACATATCATCTTTTCTTACATGTATATATAATGTTTTTCTCTCCCCAGTCTCTCCCACTATTTCTAGAGTAATTAAAGTGATTATTTATTTATTGTTGCTAGAAAGCACAAAAAAGTCAATTTATTTTTCAAATAAAGAATTTTAAAGGTTTTAACTGTGCATGCTGCAAGGAGAAGCAGTTGGGGGAAGCAAAAATTTTAGGGAATGGGCAGTAATATAGATGATTGATTATGTAGGGTAAATGTGGCAGTAATGGACAATCTTAAGGAATTTCATTAAAAAATATTTTTTAGTTATAATTATAATTATTAAAAAGAAAAAAAAACATTGTGAACACATTTCTTCACAATTCGCTTGTTACTAAATTAGGTGAAAATAAAATATAAAAGTTTTAAAACGTTCGAACTTTCAAGATGTTAAAAACACAGATGTCAAAGCATGTCAAACTATCCCGAGCACTTTCATCTTAACATTAGCCATCATATGAGAAATTAAAATGAGAAAATACAGTAGCTCTAAATATGTACGCTGATTAATTAGTGAGGATTGATACCAAAAACATTAAATACGGGAGAGGTAAGAAAGGAGGATGCAGTAGAAAATATTTGGGGGGCGGGGTCAATCAAAACAAATGCATGACCGATGTATTTGGTTTTAAATAAGCTCCAATGAAACTTTAACTGGTCACACGTTTTCACTGATGTCAACATTCTATATAAGTCAGGAACAGAGAGAATCTCTACCTTCAAGCTGATGTAACACTATTTAATATCTCTGGTGCACAAGAAATCATCACGGACAAGCTGAAAAATGGCCAGATTCTGGCGGGAAACGAAAATTTTAGAACCGCCTGGGGAAAGAACAATCGAATTTGAAAAGGGAAAACTGAAAGGAAAAATTGGAAATGGAAAATATTACTAGCACCATGCAAAATGAAAATAAAGAGGCGTAGAACTCAGACTTTGTAAGAGAAAACGGAAAAAAAAAATAAAATAAAAATAAAAATAAAGTTGAAGGGAGAAATGGAAAATTTTATTTTTCAATGTTTAATTAAGTTATAAAAATAATTTGTACCAATATTAACAATTTATATAATTATATTTCGTATTTTTAGAGCCTGGAGGAATTATTATCGCATTTTTTATATTTTTAATAATAATAAAATACTTTTTTTTCATAGTTTTAAATTTACTAATAAAAAAATATTTTTTTTCATAGTTTTAAATTTAATAATATTTTTTTTATAGCTTTAAATTTAATAATAATATTTTTTTCATAATATTAAATTAAATAATTAAATATATATACATATATTATAATTTTAAATTTATTTATTTATTTATTTTTATAATTTTAAATTTAATAATAATTAAAAAAAATTTCATAATGTGAAATCCAATAATAATTTATTTTTTTTCCTTTTAAATTAACTTTAAATTTTAATAATTAATAAATTTGACTAAAAATTAAAATGCAAAAAACTTAAAACTACATCGGTGGAACCCATCAAAATTTAATGGAAACTCTTTCCCATGACTGAAAAATCTGAATTGGTAATTAGCCAGTACTTGGGTTAACCGGCATACGGCAGTATTGATATTTTGAGAAAAATGTGTAATATATCCGATTTTAAATAGAAAGTTCAACTGATTTGTCGACTTTCTAGGAAAATATATAGAATTGATGATTATTCTAGAATTACTGATTAAAACTGCTTATAATTTGGTTTATTTAGTTTAAAAAATGTTCCTTCATTTATTGTTTATATTTTAACAAATATCATTAAAACTCTTATGCAAAGAAATTTTATTTTTATGTCTATTAAGATACCGTAATTTCGCGCGTATACGCCGCACCTCAGACAATTCGATTTCCTACCAGAATTTATTTTAAATAAAATGTGACTTACTTCTGCTTAGCACTTATTTGACTTCTTATTTTCAATAAAATTTCCGGTTTGAAAAAGACTTAACTAGGGTGCGGCGCATACGCGCGAAATTACGGTACAAGAATATCAGTGCTAAGAGTTTCAACTCTTTAAATATATATATTTATTTAAACAAATAAGAATTAATCAAGTCAGTTATAAACGCGATATGTGATAGATGCTATTTGTGCACTAATCTGAAAATAAATGCTATTTATTTGCTGTAGGATGTTTTAAAAGCAAAGTAGCATTTTTAAATGTGGTCTCTGCAGCTGTTTCTTTCATCCCACATACAAAAAAATTTAGTATGTAAACTTCATAATTAAGTTCCCATAATTAAAATGAAGTTTGCAATCCGGCAGGCAGCGTTTTTTTTTCTCTTTTTTTGAGACAACGTACCATAATTTCTAGTAACGGAAATCTTCGATTTATTCAATGAGAGACTTTCCATCTACTTTTTAATCAAAATAATATACATGTAACATGCAAAAAGTACGTCATGTGCAAAGAATAGCTTCTATTTCTTTGGCAGAGCGCTGAGGCAGATCTCACAGGACCAGGTATCAAAGTTAAAAAAGCGTGAGCGTTTAAATTGCAAAGTGTGACGCTTGTTATACGAATGCATACTACGTTTAATACATAGAACCACGAACAGTAATATTCCTAGTTCTATGGTTTAATATATAAGCAAGGGGAGTAGCCTTAACAAGAGCTTGTCGGACGGGAGAGGGTGCATCGTGCATGTCCCTTGTACCTGTTCAGCCTTGTTTATTGCAGTTCATATAATAAACACCTCACCATTGGTGTGGTGCGGTGTATTTCAATAAAGAGTAAAATCAAGTACAACAGTTACCATTCTAAACTTGTTTCATTTAATAAAAGAACATTATTTTAAAAGTTTTCTGACATTATAAGATTATAATGACTGTCATTCTATCATGGCATGTACGTGTTTGGCATAGGCGCCATTTATTGCAGATTTTGGTTACAATTATTTCAGAATAGTAATCTTTGCTTAAATAAATAAGGCCAAGATTACTATCCGTAAATAATGGTATTAAAAATATACAATTCTTGGCACCCATAATTTCAAGAATTTACGTAATGAAAAAGATCTATTGTTAATCGGTTAACCGTAATTGCTCTATTTTTGCTAAATATCAGGCTGCTATTAATATCAATGTTGCTTTTAAGGTGGTATACATATTTGCAAGTACCATCCTACAAAGCATTTAAAAAAAAATAGAGAATTATGTTTTCAAATGAATATGTATTTATATTATTGGAAATGTATGTATGTGTCTTTACTTACTGAAAATGAATACATGTGTAATTTTTCATGGATAAAATATTCTTATTAGAAAACTTAAGACTTTTCCTTAAATATTTGGACTTTATTACCTCATAAACATATTTTTTAAATATTAAATCCACATATTCCAAGATATTTGCTACCGTAATTTCGCGCGTATGCGCCGCACCCTAGTTAAGTCTTTTTCAAACCGGAAATTTTATTGAAAATAAGAAGTCAAATAAGTGCTAAGCAGAAGTAAGTCACATTTTATTTAAAATAAATTCTGGTAGGAAATCGAATTGTCTGAGGTGCGGCGCATACGCGCGAAATTACGGCATTTCACAAACTTCAGAAGTTCGTCCTAGCGGCCAAAGTACTCTAAACTTTCAGAATAGAGCCGGGTTTCTGTTGTTTCAAAACTTAATTTCATATTAAATTTCGGATGAACAATATGTTAAGAAAATTGGATTGTGAATTCGTTTCGAGTACATTCATTTTGAATTTTATAGTCATGCATCAATCAAATGAAACGTCAATAAAAACTGCACAAACTGACTTAACAAACGTCAACTATCTATTTCAAAAAATTTTTAAAGACATGATCCATTCAGATTTTTTTTTTTCTTTTTTTTTTTTTTTTTTTAATACTTGGAAATTTTTCTATAGAAAATTTCACACGCCTTTCATTCATAAGCCTATTAAGCAATTAAAATTTGAATATTATGACATGATCCATTTTTTACAAATTTCACGTTTTTCAAATTAAATATCTCAAAATCAATCGATTAAAAAAAATTTCTTTGTAATTTTTTGTCATTTTTAATTATTAGTTTCTGAGTTATCAAGGGTCAGTCCATTGGTTCATTTGACAGGGAATGACCTTTATCAAGAAATACTGATACCATAATAATAACTGACAGTCAAATTTGTGCATATTATTTTTTATAAAATATTAAATTATAATAAAATATTAAAAGTATTAATTCATACACATATAGTAGCATAACATATTATATTATTTACGCATACACTAATCGTTAAATTGTCGCCAAACTAAGTTAAACATTCATAAGGTTAAATATCGTGAAAATAATCATTGAGAATAACTCAAGAAGACTTGGCGGGGGTGGGGCGAAGTTCAATGCGCAACAATACAAAAGAAAAATTATTCAAGTTGAATTCTATTAGTTAGAGGACAGAGGTACGTGTAGGCAGTTGCATACCTATAATTTTATTTATTTATTTTAGCATATCGGAGGGGGCGGGACATGTCCTAAAATTTTTAATCTTAATAAAAAAAAATTTAAAAAAAAGCGTAAATTGTGTCCCGTAATTTCATAAAACTGTGTTAGAAAAGAAAAAAAAAAATGGTGAAAGGTCGGGAACAGGACCCACATGACATAAGCCCCAGGAGCAAGCATTCATTTGGTCTGTATGGCATCAGAATCACTATTTTATCCATGAATTGAATTCATTTTGAAGAGGAAAAAGTAATTTGGGACCTCACTCAGAAGTGAGAGTCTAAGGACTGATTAATATATATATATTTAAAAAAATTGCTTTGCACTCACCAATCTCTCTCTTACCATTTCTAGAGTAATTAAAGTGATTATTTATTTTTGTAACTAGAAAGAAGAAGAAAAAAAGGGCAGATTTTTTTTAAAATAAAGTATGCTGGAAGGGGGAAGGGCAAATGGGGAAAGAAGCAATTTCAAGGGAAGGTAGTAATTTAGATGACTACTTATGTAGGGTAAGCGTGGCAGTAATGGCCACTCTTAAAAATAATTTTTTTTAAAATTATTATTTTATCACAGCTATAATTATTTTATTTCGGTTTTTTAATATTATATTAATATATGAAAAATATTTAATCAATCTCATAGTCACATTTTTCGTAATGAATCAAAATATAATTGTAATAATAGTAACACAACGAAACATCCAAAATTCCAGTAATGGACACCGAATGTTCCAGTAATGGTCGTCCTACAAAAAAAAAAAAAAAAAAAAAAAAAAAAAAAAAAAATACATAATTGTTTTACAATTGTATTTAGAATCAGAACTTAATGGAAGCATACTAATGAAGCAAAGTAGTCATTTTCAAATAAATTTAACAATTAGGGTATCAATAATTAATAAAATATTTATGAGAATAATTAATTGTTCAAATTAACTATTGTCATTATCACACGATTATTTTAGATACTGAATTTCAGAGAATTACAATTATCAAGTTGTTGAGACAATGGGGGGGGGGGGTTTAGGGGAGTAAGTAATATATATATATATATATATATATATATATATCTTGGAGTATCAGTGCATAGTATCGTATTTCCTGTAACAATTCTTAACAGTTAAATTTCCTGAAACTAATTGTTATATTACTTGTAATAATTATTAATACAAATATGAAAGAAATGAAACTGCCGGTTGAATGTTTCAAATACTAAATAAAAGGATTTCAAAATAAAACTGCAGTTTGAGGCTTCTGATCTGCAGATTTAAATTTAATTAATATTTGTAGTAATCATAGTTAATTAATATTTATAGTAAATTTTTTAATCACATTTTTTTTTTTTTTTTTGAATGGGGATGGCTTGAGATCTTCCTTTCCTACCCTTGAACATTATTCTCTGCTTCCTGATTGGCTTTATTGATTTCCAGATTATAAAATATGCTTTTTTATATAATTATTTATTTTTTTAAAATTTGGATTAGTATTAAAAATTTAATTATTTACTCGTGTTTTCTTTCCCTTAGTTATTAAGAATTTTTTTTGTTTTAGTTGTACATTTATTAATTGCATAGCTATCACTAGCTATGAAATTATTCAAATGTTATCACTAGATATGTGAGATTAAAATTTACTCCATATAAATAATACTTTTAATTTCTAAAAATGATACGTGATGCTCAATATTTTCAAATGGCTTTTCTTTTAGTTTTGGTCAGAAAGATCTTGTATTTTAAAAGGTCTTAAGAAGCAATCGAAACCCGAATATCTTTAAAAATATTTCCCATCCTATTTTATATTAATTCGTGCATAAGCGTAATGAGGGCAAGTTACCCCTCCGCAGTGTTGCCAGTAGGCTATTTTTTATAAATTCGGATTGTTTAATTTCCACACCTTTTTTAAAATAGTGTCATTGGCCGTATTCTCGCAATATTTAATATGTCATGGAATAACACGAATATTTCTTCTCCTATTTTAAAAAAAGTGGTCAGCGGTGGAAAGGCTATGAGGCAATCTAAAGAATGTAGCGGAGTGGCAGCAGTGCCGCCCTATTCTTATTGTTGACATTTAAACATGAAACATCGCACCACTGGAGTGGGGAGATGTATCTGAGGTTCTGAGGCGATATTTTTCTATTTCGTAAGCATAGAACTGTGAAACTTACTTCATTTATAAAAAAATAATATTTTAAGAATTTTCCGGCAGGAGTAAATTTTAATGATTGTAATTTTATATGAGTATTATAGCATACATCTTTGGTATAGGTGCCCAGGATTACAGATATTTCAACAGGATTTTTTTTGTCCAGAATTGCGGACAACTATTTCAGAATAGCAATCTTCGCTTTAATAAATAAAGCAAAGATTACAATCCGTAAATAATGGTATTAAATTTTCGTATGGTGCCATGCCTCTAGAGTTGCAGGTTTTGAATGAATGCCTTCTCACCAAAGCTTCATGAACAGCGACATAGAAATAGGTCCTGTTCATATTAACTGTTGGAAGATAATATTCAAAGAAAAGCTGAACGATTGAAAGTACACCCCACAAAGGCCTCGGCCATCGATTGGGAAGAAGCATCTCAGTTGGTTGAGGATTCCCCAGAACATCGGAGTGTAACAGTCTTCACTGATGTATCGAAAATAGCCAATGTTATGGCAATTTTTGAAAACAATTTTCTCGTTAAAGAACTCTCGTGGTCGTAGCTGATGGTGTTGTCGAATCAGGGCTCACTCGACCCTCTGGTCGTAAGGATCCACGAGTTCCGGGAAGGTATGGAGGTTAGATGGTTCTGGGCACGGAGGAAGATACCTTCGTGGTCCTCATGGATACCTATCTTCCTCCGTGGTTCTGGGTTAAGGCTCACGTCGGTGTCACCGACAGTGAAGCGGCACACAGACTAGCAAAACAATGCGCTGCTCTGCCAGAAGCTTCCGTCCCTGTCCAACTTTAGCCGTAATCAGTCAAGAGTATGCTCACAGAGAAATATTGAATCTCTGGCAGTTTCGATTGGAGGAGGAGATCACAGCCTGATAAGTGTACCAAATACGTATTTCACATATGCATATGGACTTTACACATGAGTAGCAACAGCAACGTCTGTGCGGGTATATGCCCTCCGAAAAAGACTGTTTATTGGACGAAGGGGAAGCTGTGTTAAAATATTCTTCACGCCTATTGGTATTTTTCTTCTATATACCCGCAGATGACGTGACATGGGTAAAGTCCATTGATAACGCGATCGAAGGGAATACTGTCCTCTGATTGATTGAACGAGTTTTTCATTAGCGGTAAATGTTTGTTTACACGCGAGTCTTGATAAAATTGATACGGTAGACAATTTTTCCTAACCTTTCAGGGCACATATCTTATTTCGTCAAATTAACAAAGAATTTAAAAATTTGCCAAGGGTAATTTGAGTTTATTTCAAACATTACGTTATTACCGCATCAAAGGGTATAGCCAGGTTTCCTATTAAAATATGCCCTTGAGTCAACCAGATCGAGTACTACATGAATCGATAGCCCTTCAATAGAGATACGTTTTTGCCATGTTTGAAGCATATATCTCAAACCCATGGACAGTTATGACTCTTTATGTGCGTTTTGGAAAAAGTGCATTGTGAAGAAAGTAGTGATCGAATTTCCCCGAAAAAACTCAGGGATGTGTAATATTAAAATACAAATAGTGGATATTATTTTCTGCAAAATAGCCAGTTTTATAATTTTTTTCTTGTTTTTAATTTAACTTTTTAAATAAGAATATAACGAAATTTTTCAGTGACCACCTTCATGTTTTTACCAAAAATACTACAAGGTATGATGTATATTTGGTGTGAGTTTCAACTCTCTACGATGGGTGCATCATAGAAAAAAAAAAGTATTTACCAGGGGTGGGGGAGTTGCAAGTTGCATGTGTTATTACAAGTTCATGCGCAGTTCTATGTACAGTTTACGCATGTAGCTATGCTGTTGGTGGCAATCATCTGCAGGGAAGCATTTTGTTTTGTTAGTTGACAGTTGACTGATTTTGTTTTTAGTTTTCTGCGCAGTTTTACTTAACACATTGCTTTTCGTCTTTTAAACATGAAGCCCCGCCTTTGGGCGTTACATTTGCTTTTCCCATTAATTAACAAAATTTTTTATCACCATCTGTTTCTATTATAAAAAGATGTATGTAATAGTGCTATTGTTTCGAATCGAACTATTAATATGTTATAGTACTCTAATTGTAAAAATGCGAATTTTGAGTATTTTCTTTGAGAAATAATGTAACATATGAAACACACGTATGTAAAATATGAAAAGCACCGCCCATGGGCTGAATTACAGATCTCCAAAAGACGTGAATTCATGTCTCCCGTTCAGAGCCTGATTACAAACGGAATAATCTTCGACCAGTAAAAATAAAGAGAAATTTTGTTCTTATTCAAGACAGTAATTTTTTTTGTGACTAGAGTGTTTAAATAAGCCAAAATTGTCTACTAAAATTTACTGGTGGAAGTTTTCCCCGATTGTGTTTTCCTCAGTGTGTTAACACTGTTTTCGATTAATCAACAACAGCGTTAAGTCAAACTGAGCCGAAAACTATTTAAAAAATCCGTCAACTGTCAACTAACAAAACACAATTGTATCCTTCAAATGATTGCCACCAACAACATAACTAGATACGTAAACTGTACATAGAACTGTATATGAACTTGTAATAACACATGCAATTTGCAACTCCCCATCCCTGAAACACATTTTTAATTCTTTTTCTATGATGCACCCATCGTAGAGAGTTGAAACTCACACCAAATATACATCATACCTCGTAGTATTTTTTGTAAAAACATGAAGGTGGTCACTGAAAAATTTCGATATATTCTGATTTAAAAAGATAAATTAAAACAAGAAAAAATTTATAAAACTGGCTATTTTGCAGAAAATAATCTGAAAATAATATCCACTGATTGTATTTCAATATTACACATCCTTAATTTTTTTCGGGATAATTCGAGCACTACTTTCTTCACAATGCACCTTTTTCCAAAACGCACATAAAGAGTCATAACTGTCCATAGGTTTGAGATATATGCTTCAAACTTGGCAAAAACACATCTCTATTGAAGGGTTATCGATTCATGTAGGACTCGATCTGGTTGACTCAAGGGCATATTTTAATAGGAAACCTGGCTATACCCTTTTGTTTGCTATACCACGGATTTTAGTTCATATATAATATAAAATAATATAAATTAAACTTAATAATGGAAAACAATAGATTAGTATTAAAAACTATATTATAAAATTTATTTTGCTGGATAAAATCTAATAATCCTTTTTATGTGTAACATATTTAATATTCAGCCTCCCCCCCCCCCGTTATACATTGAAATATTTATATATATTTATATATTGACACTTCAAATAAAATAAAAAGATGCTGACTTAAAACTAATCATTGTAATTATCTATGTGCAATGATTTTATTAAAACCTCCACAAGTTCTATGTAACACCGCCCCCCTTATCTTAATAGTTGATATATATATTTTAATTATATAAAATAAACCAATTTAAAAAAATATCATTCAAAATCATATATACAGTTTTTGTCTACCTGTAAATATAAACCATTGTTAAAAAGTCAGTTCTATAATCTAACTAATTACGCCAATCAATGCTCATAGATTCAAAACTGTCAGAGGGGGGGGGGGGGGGGATTTAGATTAATCTAAATTCTCTCTATAGTAACTTATAATAATAATAATAGCTATTTATTGTTACGACGAAATAACAAACAGGACAACAAAAGTATTAAAAAAATACTTTATTCCTTACTGTTTTTCCTCTTTTTATTTGTTATTTTGTATTAATATAAAAATGCAATGTAGCTGAGAAGCTATAAGATACACCCCCTTCCCCCCAAAAAAAATCCAGGCGCTGGGTTTAAATTGTTTCATTATTTAATATCACAGAGAATTTCTTAATTGTTTAATGGAGTCTTAGAAAAATTAAAAACATTCAGTATTTATGGATTATGGTAAACAGTGTTATTGGATAAAAAGGGACAATCTAAAGTAAAGTACATTGTTTACAAATGTAATGAAATATAAAGTAAAAAATGAAACAAAATTTTACTCCCGCCCGCTCAAACAAATACAATAAAATAACTTTAACTAAAACATATAAATAATGAAAACTTTAAAACAAATAAAATAATTTATAACAAACTTTAAAAAAAAATAATTTAAATAAAAATTTCACGAAATTTAAATTGTTTGGGTTATTATTTTTTAAATGTATTAATTAATGACAATTAAAAATTAATTCAATTGTTAATATTTTATTATATATTTTATTGTATATGTTATTATATATGTTATATATGTCCTTTATTATATATGTGTTAATATTTTATTTACATAATAATTGTTTGTTTATATAATTAATTTATCATTTACTTGTTTAATATATATATATATATATATATATATATATATATATATATATATATATATATATATATATATATATATATATATACTTATCATATACATATATGATAAATATAATGTTTATTTATTTATTAGTTAATTTATAATATTTATCTTTAATGCAATTAATTAATAACATATTGCTAAATTATTTCTTTCTCTTTTGGGAAGATAAAATTGGAATTTTTTAATTAAAACAATTTAGCAATTAATTGATAAATAATTGTTACTCATTAAAAAAAGTTAATAAGTTTAATATATAAAAATTTAATTAATTTTTTAATAATTTTTTAAAATTTTTTAAAATTTATTATTAATTTATTATATTAATAATATTACTAATATAAATTGTTAAAATTTCAGTTTAAAATAAACTCAATATATAATAATAGTTATTTATCGAGTTTATCGTTATACTTTATAGTAGCTATAAACCGAAGTTTATTCTTTACTTGGTTATTCATTTTACATTTTTAGTTACTGAAATTTAAAATTATCGGTATAGTTATAATGTAAAATTTATTAAATAAATAATAATATTAATTAACGAGTTACAGTTTTCTGGCTGTGTTTGAAAGTGTTTCATAATCTATGCTTGACGCAGCATTTTTCGTTCTTGTTTTCATTTAAATTAAAGTACAAATTAAATTTTATTAATGCAATAATACTTATTAATATTAATGATGTTAAATAATTTAATTAATTATTAATTAAATTGTTAATATAATTCATCGTGCGTGTCCTTTTCGGTAGATTTCGTAAGAAATACTACCTATTACATACTTCCCTAAGTTGGAATTTCTGAAATTTTTTTACAGATCTACACTTATCATGACTCTAGAACCCCAAACCATCCTTAATTCAAAACTTTATCTATCTATCTATTTATATTACTTTTTTATGGACACGATAACTTCCATAATTTTGTACAAATCTCTTTCAAACTGATAGATAAAATCAAGGGGCATAAAATCTCGGTCAAGTTCGTTAATGGGCAAAATCTAACCTGGGGGATAGGGGGTGAGTGGGTCTTTTTGCGAAAACAGAAAAAAAAAAACCATAACTTCTTAATTATGATACATATCGAATCCGTTTAAAGTTATTATTACTTTTAGGAAAAAAGGACAAAAATTTATGTATGACAGATTTTTGTTTTCATTAAAAATGACCCCAAGGAGGAAGGGGGGGGGGGAATAGGGGCTTACGAAGAAAAAAATTTATAACTTCGTCAATTCAAAATATATCAGATCTGCTTAAATTTATTATAAAACTTCTTAATACTACCTACAATTTTTATACTGACAAGTTTTTTATAGGACCAACTCTTATAGCCAAAAAAAAAAAAATCCTTGCTGTCTCCGCCTACAGGCACAGGTATATTTCGAAGTGAGAGGTCCCAACTGACGCATCATGGCAAATAGGTCATTCTTCTGCAATTCCCAATAAAAAGGCGCCCCACGGTCTGCTTCTTCGAAATCTGCCTGTGTCTGTAGGCCGAGTCCTCAAGGATTTTTGTACATATCGTATCCACCTACCAGTGAACATCTCCTGGTTGAGTGTGTCGGGCTACTAAGGGCCACCGAGGGCCGAGGTTGACCACAGCGTTAGTTCGGAACTACTTTGCAGAACCGGACATGAGAAAGGGCCTTGCCGCCTTTCTCAAAGAAATGGGACCCCATCTTTGGAGGTAATATTAACGGTAACATAAAAAATCCCTGACGGCTCGGCCTACAGGCACAGATAAATTTCGAAGATGCAGACCGTGGGGCGCCTGTTTATTGGGAATTGCAGAAGAATGACGTATTTGCCATGATGCGTCAGTTGGGACCTCCCACTTCGAAATCTCTCTGTGTTTGTAGGCGGAGCCGGAGAGAATTTTTTTGATTTTACTTTGTTTTTGCTGTAAGAGTTCGTCCTTTAAAAAACTTGTCAATATAAAAGTTGTAGATAATATTAGGACGATTTATAATAAATTTAATCGGATTTTATATCTTGTGATTTGACGAAGTTATAAATTTTTCTCTTCTTAAACCCCTATTTCTCCACCCCGCTCCTTGAGACCATTTTTAATTATATAAAAAATCTGTCACACATAAATTTTCGGCCCTTTTCCTAGAAGTAATAATAACTTTAAACGGATTCGATACGTATCATAATTAAGAAGTTATGTTTTTTTCTGTTTTCACCCCCCCTTGCATTCCTCCCCCCCCCCTTGGCGCGATTTTGCCCATTAATGAATTTGATCGAAAGTTTATGCCCCTTGATTTTATGTATCAGTTTGGAGAGATTTGTGTAGAATTATGGAAGTTATCATGTCCATAAGAAAGTGATATAGATAGATAGATAGATAAAGTTTTGAATTAAGGGTGGTTTTGGGTTCTAGGAGTCATAATCAGCGCAGATCTGCAAAAAATTTCAGAAATTCCAACATAGGGGAGAATGTAATAGGCAGTATTTCTTACGAAATCTACCTAAAACCATTATCAAGAATACAACATCAATCATGACTGATGTTGTATTCTGATGATAATGATCTGGAATGAAACCAAAACATGTCTGTGGTTTATTTGTTATATATGTATATTTTGTGTGACACCTTACTTAAGAAAAAGAAAGTTTTCATGTGTTTATATGTTTATGAAAAGATGAAGTTGTCTTTTAAATTTTAAGATTAAAAAAAATATTTTAAACTTACAGAACTATATACCATAAAATATTTGTGTTTTAAATGTTCAATTTCGTAATCCTTATTCTGAACTATCTTTCTACACGGTGATTTGTATTACAATAATGCTTTTGGTAGTTTTGAAAGAGATATTTTGGTCCATTCCTCTTGAACAGCTTACCAAAGTCCATGAAGTCCATGTTTGTCGACGTTCGGATAATGCTCTTTTTAAAAATTAAGTCTCTTTTAAGTCCAAAAGCACAAAAAATCATGGGTGATGCATCTTGAGATTCAGCAGGTATATCAGTGAAAGGTTTATCCCTGATACCCGTTTCTCGTTCCGTTTTTTCCAGGGAATTGGCAGTGGATTGTGATCTGAGGCTACTTGCTTTATATTGATACAGTTCAACAGATGGGGGTAAAGAGATGGTATTTCATGTTTGAAGATTGGGATTAAAACATGTTTCTGATGGTTGTTCATTTTAGTTGATTTTTCTTTTGATTCATTTTTTCTCTCTCTCTTTATTTTTAATACCGTTATATTTTCCGTTTTCATGTTTTTTTCACAAACGATTTTTTTTTTCATGGACCATAATGTAACGACATTCTTTTGAGTGCCTTTGCAAACGAAGTATATATGTTCCAACCTTTAATTTTTAATACCTTTTGAGTGTTCCTCTAAGCTAACTATAAATGATACAAACTTCATTTTCAGTACCTAACATGCCATGGTAAACTTTAATAACGTATGCCAATTACATAGCATTCGACTATATTTATGCGAGTTAGAGTACGGACAGACTGACAAACTGAATTCATAAACACTTTCAAAAAAGAAATAAATACTGAAAAGTAGAAATAACGGCTTTTGAATCTAAATGTACGCAGAAGGGGGAGATCTGTTCCATTTCACTCGACGATATTTTCATTTGCCGCATATTTGGAGATCAATTAAGATCATTAATAAAAAATAAAAAAATAAAAAATTAAAAATCAAAATTAAATTAAATTAAAATAAAATTTTTAAATTAAATTAAATTAAAATTTTTAAATTAAATTAAATTAAAATTTTTAAATTAAATTAAATTAAATTTTTTAAATTACATTAAATTAAATTAAATTAAAAATTGAATTATCAAAAATTAAATAAAAAATTTATTAAATTTAATCTAATTTAATTAAAAATCAAAAATAATCAGATCATTAATCAGAAATAGATTCAAAAATAGATTCAAGTCCACTGTCTTCTTCACATTTTTTTACAGAGAAAAGCATAACAGATAATCAATATTGTTTCAAAGTTTCCTTTTTTTTTAATATCACTTTCATAAATTAGAAACACATCACGAAAAAATAATTATGCATGACTTAATTTTAATCTGTTAATAAAAAAAAAAAAAAAAAAATTATGCTTTATAAATATTCATAAAAATCTCATAAAAAGACAATTTCTAAAATAGAAAATCACAAACTACCATTGGAGAAAGAAATTTTCCTTTGACTCAAAAGGTAACAGATGTTTCCCCTGTTTTTTATATCGTTAGATATTTAAAAGAAAAACACCTCAACTTCAATTTTCTCTTCTCTTGCTCGGAAGTAGTCTCGGTTTCAGATGCTGAAAGTAGGCGGGTTGTTACTCCTAAGAAATTTATGGCCAACATAAATTTGTCCCCACGTGATTGGTTTATGCATATTGATGTCGGCCAGGATTTGATTTACATTGCAATTAGCGGCCCAAAACATAATATTTCGGCCACAAATGAAGACGTTATTTTCCTGTGACGTGTGACATGTCATTTGAAGAATTTTAATTGCTGGAAATTATCAATGGGATACATTCGTGAGCAGGCATAGAAAAAGATGACTTTTCGTATATATTATACATCAAATGACAGCTTGGAATCTATATTTTTAAGACTTTCCAACATAGTTGAATTTGTTTATGATTGTATTTTTGGTTTGTCTGTGCGTACTGTAACTCATGTAAATATACTCGGATCAGAGGCGGATTACCCATTAGGCTGAGTAGGCTGAAGCCTAGGGGCGCGGAAGAAAAGGGCCCCGGTGCTAAGATTTTCTTTTGGTTTTTTTTCTTTATATCGGGCTAATATTTTATGCAAAAGAGAAATGATGTACAATATTCTTTGTTTCACTCATTTATTGAATATTTTAGGCTATTAACATACAGATGGTAATCCAAATGCAATTCCTCTTTCAATATCTTCTATATTCATACGAAGAAAATACTGGATTCCTGAAATTTTTCGTTTTCTGGCCTGTATCGAATTATAACACTTTGAAGTTTATGAAATTTCAATATTTACCTGCAATAAAAATGCTTCTTTCCATTTTTAGTGTCAGAAAACACTGAAATTTCATAAAATTCGAAGTATAATAATTTAGTAAGTGTTGGTCGTGAAAGAATAGGATTGTTTCTCTGTAAACGAAGGACAATTTTCTAAGTAGAACTTATAAGACTCAGGGGCCGTATACAAATTAATTTTCGTATTTTAGTATATATATATATATATAGCCCCTTGTAAAACAAATGCCGTGTCTAAAATCTGTACTTGATTTCTCTATTTTTTGTAATTGGAATTATGTTTCTATCATCAGTGATTTATAACAGATAAATAAGCAAACAGGTATTTTGTATCACCCTGTATATATTGCTTTGTTGGATGGGAGTGCTTAAAAACATCAAGCCTAGAGGCCCGGGAGGTAGTTGATCCGCCTCTGACTCGAATTGCTATGCAATTGATATATGTTATTCAAGTTTACTATGGATTGTTCGGTATTGAAAATGAAGTGTGTAGCATTTATAGATCATTTACAGGGACTCTCAAAAGAATTACGTTACGTTACAATATGGACTATTGGGAAAAATCGTTTGCGTTGTACTTTAAAAATGTTACACTGATCCGATTTCTTGAATCCGATTCTGCATTTAATTTCAATTGGCACTTGGCCAAGTTGAAAGAAGCAGACGATTTAATCGAATCATTTGCGCAGAATTGGATTAAAAATTACTAATGATGTTCACGCGAATTTATGTTTAAAAAACGAGTATTCGCATTTAGAAAGTGAAAAAAAAACGATACTCGCACATTAAATATATACATGTTAAATAAGTAATGATGTTGAAAGTTTCGCTACATATATTATAGATTTGGATAATACTAAAATCAAACGGATAGTCTTTTAAATTGATCACCCTATACAACGATGCAACATCTTTTAACTTACCAAAATTGTGGCTCAAGTTACTCCATGGTTACAAATATAGAAATAAACATCCAAGTAAAAAAATAAAAAAATGACGTGCGTAAATTTAAAAAGTACGTGGAAAATTAAATGATAGCGCTTCAGATGACTTTATAGACCGTGCAATTATAGAATATTCTGATTTGTTTTGATAATGGCTCAGACTGAGCTGAATCATGTTAACAGTCTAATAAAACTTATTTTACTGTTTAAATCTTTTTATTTTACGCCATTTAACAATTAAAAGAAGTATAAAAAACCAACTTGGTTATAGCCGCCTAATTTTGCAAAATTCTGATTCAAATTCAATATTGGCGAGAACTGTGAATGAATCTTGTGTAATCAGGTTCCACGCATTTTAGCTTCGTGTTTTCCAGTAAAATTAGCTAAAATCTTAAAACAAAGGAATAGGGAGCTATCTTTTTCCACTAGTACAGACCGGACAGATTTTCCGTAGTCGTGCTGTACATCGGCTGCTCCTGCAACGAAGGATGCTTCGCATCCAGGTAACCCGACGATTCACAAGCCTCCAAGCAGCTGACGTACAACAGAATGACGAAAAATATTAATTTTATTGGCACTGTGATAGCGAATTTTGATGTATTAACATGTATGAGATAGTAGAAAGTTTTGGGAACGGCACGTCCGACTAGTTTTCTTCTCCTGTCCGGATTTTTGCGACAGTGAGGCTGGAAACACTAGTGTCGAGTGAAACAAGAGAAACATACCACATTGCTTGATAATTGCTAAGGAACAGGGACATGTTTCGTCATAACTAATGATAGACATAGTTTAAAGAAATGAGACTTAGTACATATCTAATAGAGGTCCTTATGTATCTTTATTATGCAACACGATACAGATATTATCACATGGCAAAACAAGATGCACGAAAGATCAACATATGTTTCTTACAGCATTTTTAAACAGTTAAGATAAAGACTTGTTCTGTCCAAAAAATGAACACATATGAGCCTGTGAGTTGGGAGTATGACCTCCTCCGACACTTATGCACATTTTACTTCGTTTGTGCTTGCTATTCACTAAACAGTTGAGGAGAGCTTGAGAATTTGGTTTCACTAAATGGTTGAGAAGAGCTCTCTCATTCGTTTTATAGGACGATTTTCAGTTCCTGCACGATTCAAAAAGAGTTCTATCTTTGAAGAATACGTCTACCGCGTGCATCCCAGGCATGCTCTATAAGATTTTTGTCTGGAGAATAAGCAAGACATGTCATACGCTCAATATCGTCTCCTGCTACTCTAGGGGTTACTTCAACTGTCTTATATGGGCGCCCATTGTAACCCATAAACAGAAATTCTGGACTAACTGTACCACGGGAAAGATGGATATAACTCTGGAGAATGGTATCATTGTACCTTTGTCAAATATGTCAAGATGAATTCTGTCATTATGCCTGATAACCACTCACTCAATCACTCTTTGGTCATAGTTATCAGTTTCCTAGACATTCTTGTGATAGGAATGAATTCGCACTCTTTTCCCACTAGCTGGTGCCAGAATAACTGCTTATGGTGTAGCGGGATTCATTAGAGAACACGATTCTGACCGAATTTACACCGAAGTAAACTTTTTTTATGATCATAGCGGAATTAATGTAACAAGCTTCTGTGCTTCTAAGCCAACATTATTTAATCGGCGAGAAATGATTCTCGCAGATAACCAAGTACCGGTAGCATTAGAAAGGTCCGAAATTATCTGACCTGAAGTATCGTATAAGTTTCCCTTGACCACTAGGCAGACTTATCAGTGTTTGTAAAGTGAGATGTTCTTATCACGGCCTCTAGAAAGCCTTCTTGTAGGGGTACCACTTACAGGGGTCTTTCTAAACCACAAGATTGCACTCTTCGATACGTCTCTTGCTTTGTTAATTTTAGTGGCATTTTGTCCTACGTTGAGACACCCAACTTCTCAACTATGATCGTATACAATCAAAGGATGTCGTACAGGCGTTTAACAGTCAATAGCTGTCGTCAAAAATGAAAATTTACAGCTCTAGAAGACGACTTTCAGAAACAGACAGTGTGAGTTCTCCCCTCAAATGTTACTACTTGCAATTTCAAAAACGAAAACCACTTGGATGAATTGTCTTTATTACAGACAAAAGACCTTGCTATGCAGTGTCTTCAATCGATGTTTTTTCTGAGATTGCGCGGCTTACTGAAACGCAATTTTGCACAAATTCGTTGTTTCTTAGCATTTGTCAAGCAGTGTACATAAGGGATGGCGAAACTATGGAACTTATGCCCAAAGTCGCACGTACAACAATTTTTATGGCAAGCTGAAAATATAAATTTGATAATCATTATACAAATAAAGTTTATTTTTCACTCTTTTATAATAAACAAAACACTTAATATATTCACAGTGCTATTAAAATATTCATTCCATCTGAGAACCATATTATGATTGCTACTAAGTCACTTATACTGCATTAAAATATTTAGCAGCATATGAGTCTCGATTATATGCATAACAAGATATTTAAGAAGAATTTCTTCAAACCTTACTTACCATAGAAGAATTTCTCAATTATTATAAGAAGAGCTGAAGAGTTCGCCTCGTTACAAAGTCGTCTACTTTTCCTCCTAAAAGAAGGCATCCTTAATGAAAAAAATCTCAAGATTAATCACCCTTCTATGCAGTGATACAATCCGATTCTGTTGCTTATTTAAACTGAAATTTACGAGCTATTTGAACTTTATGAACTTTATAAACCGATATTATTATATCATGTATAAATATATATATTAAAAAAATGTTATTGTAAATAATATAAACATTTATATTTTTCAAATCATGACATTCAAAATTCTAAATTAGACTCATTGTAATCTCATTGTGAAATAATGTATTTTTCCCTTAAAAGATGCAATAAATCAGGAATCTTCCCTGGCTGGTCCCTCACTGGGCTAGCTGGGAATAGATAGGCCCTTCCTCCTGGGCTTTAAAGATATTCTCGGCTTTAAACCCATTGGGTGACCGCCCAGGAAAGTGTCATCTGTCTCTTGTTATAATAAGCAATGTTTATGAGTTGTAATTTTCCAACTGGGCGAAAAATGTCCGGGCCAGGATTCGAACCAGCGATCTCTTGGAATCCTGGCCCGGACATTTTTTGCCCAGTTGGAAAATTTCAATTCATATGATTTATTTACCAATTAGAATAATTGTGTAAAAATAATTTTAGTGTAATTACGTATCTAGCGTTTACTGGAGTACCATTATTCTCTTCAGCTGGTTCAGACGTCAGACCAGATGTTATGATCAATAAGATTAGCTGGGTGAATTGGGTCCTCCAGATTCGTCCGGGATAGCTCAGTTGGTAGAGCATTGCTAGGTTCAGCCAAGCAATGCCTGGTTCGAATCCTGATTCGGACCTTTTTTGTCCAGTTGGAAAATTAAAACTCATACGATTTACATATTTACCAATTAGAATAATTACGTTAAAATTAATCTAGTGTTAACAAAGTTTCGTTTAAAACGTAGAGATTATTACAAATAATCCAATTATTTTTGCATGAATTAACACATTAGAGAACTGCACTTTTCCGTTATGCTATGCACAGACATTTAACCATTTTAGCCTGCCTATATAAATTTAACAAGTTGGAAATTGTACGTCAAACGCGACGCGCTTGTACTATAGCTAGTTATATAAATATTCAGATCTCGATGATTTTTAATTCTGTGAAATGAATTCTATCGTCTGCAGATTAATTTCTGTCATAAAATAAGTATCTCGGTCGCTTGACGGTTAAACCTCGGAAGCTCCTATTAACAAGAAAGCACCGATTTTGTTTTTTAATTCAAATTTCTTAATAAATATTTTTATTAATATCTTCTACAGTTTCGATTCGATTTTCATAAAATTTGAAATGTCTCGACAAAATTCTGCAAGGATAATATATCTTAAATTTCAAACCATTTGCGCTGTTATATGCGGACAGACGGACGGACGGATCAGACGACGACTATAGGTGCTACGTATTTATATAACTACGAACGCACCTACAAAGCTTCATTTTTAAGCCACCACTGCAATAAAATGACGCGTGGGCCCCAATAACATTATGTTTATTATTAAAAATAACAAAATATGAACTAAGTATAAAGCCATTCTTTAACCGACCTACAAAAGCTGAAAAGCTCATTACTAAATTATTATTACATTTTTATGCAATTTGGATTATTATAAATTATATGTTGCATAAATGATAAGTTATTCAGAAAATTACTGGAATAAAAATGTAAATTTTCTCCCTTATTACAATAACTAGAGCAGTTATTCAATTTCCGAAACAAAATTTTATTAAAGTAACGACTGATTCTAATATACAGAAAAGAAATCGCAATTTGAGTATTGTTCTTCATTATTCAATCCATTAAAGCGATTGATCATATTAACTAGTGTTTCTTATAACAGTCTATTCTATGCTACTCTATATTTTTGTGTAAACGTTTGGCACGTTAGAATGTTGGTAGATATTTTTTGGGAATTTTTGGTGCGCATGTAAAAAGATTCGCCATTCCTGAATGATGATCGCTTTTAATGATGATTTACTACTGTATCTCAGCAAGTTAATCTCAAGTATAATCCAGAAATGTTATGGATTCAAGAATTTAATTCCATGGATAAACGATCACACCACATTAAAAAGATTGATACTTCACAGCTGCCAACTTTTACGCTTTTTCCTTACCACTAAAATTTAATAGAATTTTTTTCGTTATGCAATCACACGATCTTGTCAATTTAATAAGATAAAATTTACTATAAAATTTTAGTGGTAGGAAAACTACTAGTTCATAAGCAAATGCATAGAACAAATGGAGCTGTGAAAAAATTTCGTGTGATTTCGTGTCGTAAATACTATTACTGACGATTGATGGCGCTACTAGCAGGACAAGTATAGCGGTCAAAGGCAACTTGCTGATTGAGAGGTCTGATACTATGATAAGGAGATCTTGATCCATTGCTTGTGCTTGATCATGCGTGATGCTGCCATCTATTGTTGAAATTTAAAACAAACTATCATTCAACTGCAGATATGAGATTGAAATTAAAACACTACATAAATATTACTTATATAGATTTTAGCCTTCAGTTTACTGCATTGATATATGTTCGATAAACTAGAAACCACATATAGTTAAAATAAGTATGGAATAAAAATGTAATATCTTTTATAATTAAAGCTATTGTTTTTAATAACCAAAATTTTTTTTAACGCGGAATCATTGTACTAATTTAATCTCTGAATCGTTATGGCTCTGAATCGTTAGTGGTAGGAAAAAAGCGTAAAAGTTGGCAGCTATGATACTTGTAACGCTTACATTACGTAAAAAAAAGTGTTTTCTTGTATTCATTTGTTACTTTCTTTGTTTAACGTTATCTAGTCATGACATTTCGAAGTAAAAAAAATAAAACAGAGGGTCTATGCCAAAGATATGAAAATTTTCAAGGGTACATGAGGCACAAAAGTTTGTGAACCTCGATATATATAAATCTACCTTATTCAGTGCAAAAGTTTTATTAATATTTTATAATATCTACTTGTAATACAAATTCGTGTAAAAAAAATTATCTATGGGGTACATTCGTAAGCACGCGTGAAAAAGAGATAGGAGAAAATGATTTTTCCCATATACAAGTAATCTCACTTATACGTCGCCTCTTTTATGCGTCTCTCTCAGTTATACGTTGATTTTCAGCAGTCCCGGATAAAGATATAGCGATGCAATGTTATTTTTTTTTTCGTTTATGCGTGGCAATGTGAAATATATTTCTCAATTATGTGACGGGAAAAATTTCAACTTTCCCTTGCCAGTTCTTCCCATTCTACACATGACGTTTCCAAAAAAATTCACATCAGTTTCTAAAGAGGAAGTCTACAGGCTTCTAAAGGGGAAGGAAAGGGGTTGTCCTTTTGCATTTGTTTTCTGGACACTATTATAAGCTGCATTCTTGGGTTCTTTTCACATTTGCTATTTCTAGAAGGACTGCTTAAAAAAGCAGGCTGCATTCTGAAGGAATTTGAAAATGATGCAGCTTCTGACAAATAATGGAATGCTGATGAAGAATAGAATGGGGAATGATTAATTTTAACGATTTTGTTGATATTGATGAAAATATAATGACAGCAGAAATGAGGGACATACAAGAAATTGTCGCAGAAATTCAAGAGGATGTCAATGAAGATGAATCAGATATCCAAAAAAACGTAGAAACAATATCAATCGACTTTTGAAAAGGCAATAGATGCTCTGGAAAATCCTCCGTCACTGCATCCTACGAACTTATACATCTAGTTCAACATATTTATGTACTCGAAAAGCTTTTTTTTTTTGGGGGGGGGGGGACAGACATCATGTTTATAAACAATTCAATTTTATACTATTTAAAATAGGATATGTAATTAAAATTTTAAGATGTGTGCATTTTAAATTTAAATTAGCAAATCATTAACAATCTAAATAAATCGCATTTTTTATTATTTCGCATGTCATTTAACCATTTAATGATTAATTTTGCCTTAACATTTATTTCAAATTTATTTTTTTCCTTGGATTTCATTTATGCGTCTCTCTCGTTTATGCGTCGTTTTTTGTTAGTCCCTTTCACAGACGTATAAGTGAGAGATTGCTGTATTATACATCAAATGACGCCTTGAAATGTATTGGGTTGCCCGGAAAATTCGTGCCGTTTGGGAAAATTAATTCGTACCGGAAAATTCTATCATTTAATTATTAGACATTAATTCCGATAGCTAATGTCTAATAATTAACGGACAGAATTTTCCGGTGTGAATGACTTTTCTCAAACGGCACTAATTTTCCGGACAACCCAATATAATATTGGTTTTTTAAGCGAAATTATTTATTATTATTTAGACAATAAATTATTTTTCTCTTATTTTTTCACGAGCAAAATTTTCATTTAGAGACATCCAAAATAAAACTCTAATATTCCTATTCACCAACTACCTCAACTGCCGGTTATTTACGAAAACGTCGGTAGAACGCTCAAATGGTATTCACCATTAACTTGATTAGACATGTTCCCGGCTGAATTGTTTTCTCAACAGATATGGAGAATTAAAGTAAAACTATCTGTTAAACGATTATTAAGTTATGAATATATCAAAATATTATATCGTCATCGGGAACACACAACTGCAGATAATTTCTGGAACTCTAGCACATCAGAAAGTAAGTGAAAAATCGATTCAAAACTCCTATACATGATATATACATGTAACTATATAAATGAGCAAAGTTAAGGTAAATAAAAGCCTGTAAAAATCATTGGCGCATAATAATTTAGAATACGCATGGAGTATTTTGAAAGATGATTTTATCACGAATTATTTTTCTTCAAATAATAGCCTTTTTTGCTCCTAAAATTACTTTACATTATTTCAATGCATATATATTTACATACTTCTGCCCAGATTCCATTTACATTCGTAGCATAATTTACAATACTGTAAAATCTAAAATTTCTAATTTAAACGTCCCTTATTCCTTTAAAAAATCATTAAAAAATAAAAAATGCCTAAGCGTACTATATTATCGTAATCCTGACAAACTCCTATTTCCCCAAAAAAGAAACTGGAATTTATTCAAGCATCCATTCCCGTGATTTTCTGAAATTAAATTGTGGAAATTAATTAATTTGTCAAAAGATTACACAGCAGACCAGATTTGTTCATTTTAGATAAGCCATAAACTGTTGTGATATATTTTTCTTGTCGCGTATCTCATTTTCTCCCCGCATACGTCAGTTCTGAGAACAAACTAACAGGCAAAAAAACAAACAATGGACATAAATAAACTGTTTGCGTTCCAAGATAATAGGAATGAAGAAGCTTAGCAATTTGTCATAGAAAAACTGATTATTCTTGTTTATGAGCAGTATTTATTACCTATCTTAAAAAGTTTAATAATATTTTATATGTGTTTCGATCATTTTTTGGTTTTGAATTTTCATAGAAATATTCAAAACATAAATATTATATCCTTGTTATTATATTATATGCATTACGTAACAACACCCCCCCCCCACCCCCAGTTAATTAAGTCAGCATACCTTATTTTAGAAATTAATTACAGTTGTCATAAAAAGACTATCTACTGCAATATCTTAACCCTTAACTGCTATTAGCGGTCTCAGAAGCCGCTGCATTTTAGGTGCGTTTGTAATTATATAAATACGTAGCACCTATAGCCGTCGTCTGGTCCGTCCGTCTGTCTATCCGTCCGTCTGTCTGTCTATTCGTCCGTTCGGCTGTCTGTCTGTCCGTCCGTCCGTCTGTCCACATATAAAAGCGCAAAAACTACCCAACCGAATTGTTTGAAATTTAATATATATTATCGTTGTAGAATTTTGTCGAGTCATTTCAAATTTTATGAAAATCGAATCAAAACTTGAAAAGATATTAATAAAAGTTTTCTTTATTTTATTAAATCCTATTGTACGTAATCTATATAATAAAAGTGCAAGTCATGTGACTGAGGAAAGCAAATACGGTCAAACCACTTCTTTTTTCATATGTCAAGCGGCTATTTTTATTCAAAATTATTTTTTCGAATAAAATTACTTAAAAGTTACATTTTTAGAAAGATCGTTGAAAAAAAATTGTTTGTTTAAGAGATGAGTTACATTAAAAAAATGTATAGATTCTGAGATAACTTCAGTGGAAATTAGGTTAACAGCCGAATATCTCAATCCATTATAGTAAATAAACATAGGAGATTCGTTCATAATGAGTCATAAAAATATTAAACCATGGACGTAATCATTCGCAAAGCAAGATCTCCATGGTGATTTTAGAGGGCTGTCTGCTGTAGAAAAAAAATCTCATTTGAAAACGTGGCATACGTAATAATAATAAAAAAAAAACATGCTAATTTCGTTCACAGCAGACGATATAATTCATTTCACTGAAATAATAAGGATGATTTTTTTACATTGTGAAACTAGTTATAAAACAAACGCACCTCATATGTCACGTTTAACGTACAATTTCCAACTTGTTTCAATTTTCACAATTTAACTTGTAATTTTGATTTTAACAACAGATACTAGTCAAATTTTGTTTCGTTTGGAGCCATTAGTACTCTCGCTACAGGCTCTTCTGAATAGGTGAATTTTAATGATAATAGTCCTGTACAAAAAATTAGTACAGAAACAGTATCCTATGAGTTAATGGAGACTTTTATTTGTCTTTTGATCAAGCGGTCTCAGAAACTCTCCACAGTATCTATGTGACAATTTCTATCACAGCAGTTAAGGATTAAGTATTAAAAACCATACTTGATAGTGCAATTACATATAACAGGAAAAAAAAGGGATTTATGTAACTATCTATTATCACAATTTTCTCAAATTAATGCTCGATACATTCACGGGCAGTGTAGGCTACTTTTTTAAAATTCAAATTGTTTGATTTCATCATTTTATCTGCCATTAAGTAATCCGAATATTTTCTACTTAAAAAAATTGGTGGCAATTAAGCAATCTGAATTTTAAACAAGTTGGAAATTGTACGTCAAACGTTACAAACGAGGTGCGTTCGTACGCACGTTTTAGAATTAAATTCATGATATCCCGTGCATAGAACGGGTTAAACAGCTAGTTAAGTATATATTTTATGACACTGTTCATACAAATATCTTAACTAGTTATATAAATATTCAGATATATATGTATCAGCTAGTTATATAAATATTCAGATCTTGATGATTTTTAATTCTGTGAAATGAATTATATCATCTGCAGATTAATTTCTGTAATAAAATAAGCATCTCGGTCGCTTGACGATTTAACATCCATCGGAAGCTCCTATAACAAAAAAGCACCGATTTAAAAAAAAAAATCAAATTTCTTAATAAATATTTTTATTAATATCTCCTAAAGTTTTGATTCGATTTTAATAAAATTTGAAATGTCTCGACAAAATTCTGCAAAGATAATATATTTTAAATTGCAAACCATTTGGTTGGGTAGTTTTTGCGTTGTTATATGCGGACAGACAGACAGACGGACGGACAGACAGACGGACAGACAGACAGACAGACGGACGGACAGACGGACGGACCAAGCGACGACTATAGGTGCTACGTATTTATATAATTACGAACGCACCTAAAAAGTAGCCTACGTTTATCAGGCGCGACGATTAGAGCGCTTTTCCATTTAACGACAAGACACTGATAAATCGTACACGATTGTTGTTATCTGACATCGGTGCACGCAAAATACATTCATATACATTATGCACTTTTCCACCAACATATTCGATGACGATTTTATCGTCATAGTGTATATGGATGCATCTTGTATGCAATGGATGTCGGATAATGACAATCGTGTACGATTTATCGGTATCGTGTTGGTAAATGAAAAAGCGCTCTAAAAGGGGTTAAACTTTGAAGATAAATTAATTTGACAAAACATTACAAAGCGAGCCAGATTTGCTAATTTTAAGATCAGTGTTGAAAAATTGCTACTTTTTAAAAATTCGGATTGCTTGATTGCCACCACTTTGTTGAAGTAGAAATATTCGTGTTTTTTATTGACAGATTAAATACTGCGAGAATACGGTCAATAAAACAATTTTTAAAAAGTGGTGGGAATCAAACAATTTGAATTAAAAAAAGTAGCCTACTGGCAATACTCTCTTAGATATGGCATAAATGCTTGTAAAATATTTTTCTTGTAGCATTTTTCCTTTTCTGAGAACAAACTAGAAGGCAAACAAACAAACAATGGACATAAATAAACTGTTTGCTTTCGAAGATAATTGGAATGAAGACGTTTAGCCATTTGTCATAGAAAAACAGCTTATTCTTGTTTACGAGCAGTATTTATTACATATCTTAAAATGTGATAATATTTTATATGTGTTTTGGTCATTTTTTGGTTTTGAGTTTTCACAGAAATAGTCAAAACACCATATAAATGTTATATCTTTATTGTTATAATATATGTATAATATAACAACAACAACAACATAATAAACCCAGTTAATTAAGTCAGCATATCTTATTTTAGAAAAAAAAATAGCCATAAAAAGACTATCAACTGCAATCTTGTAATTATTATACATCTTATTGGATAGTACAATTACATACAATCGGGGTGAAAAAGTATGAGATTTATGTAACTATCTATTTTCACGATTTTCTCAAATTAAGCTGTGAAAATAAATTAATTTGACAAAAGATTACAAAGCAGGCCAGATTTGTTCATTTTAGTAGATAAGGCAGGAACTTTAGTGAAATATTTTTTCTTGCCGCGTTTCTCATTTTCCCCACGCATATATAATTTCTGAGAGGAAGCATACAAACAATGAAAATAAATTGTTTCTTTTCCAAGATAATGGTAATACAAAAGTTTAGCCATAAATTGTCCAATAGAAGATTTTTTTTTCTTTACGCAGTTGTATTTCTTACGTATTTAAATTTTTGACATATTTTGCATGTGTTTTTGCCATTTTCTGGAGCTTCATAAATCTAATCCTTCTTTTAATCCTTCTTCATAAATCTCAACCTTCTAATCTTCATATGAGCAATGTAAAACCAATATAACAGGATGCCCTAAAATGTACTGAAGGTTTGTTTTAAATTCAATAACAAACGGAAGGTTGGGGCTAGTGATATTTTTCTTACAGAGGGTAATATGTGAAGTTTCAAGATATTCTTTACTAAGCTTCCTACTTTTAGTTTCAAATATCATCCATAAATATCGCTGAATCGTCTCAAACTGTGATAATGATGTGTTGGAACCTTCGGTAGCATAATAATTTTCTATTCTTATAAATTGTTATCAGTCTTTATATTATAATTTATATTTTCATCTTTTGATAATAGTAAAAGGTTAATTCAGCTTACCTGAAATTTACCATCGCGCTAAGAATTTATATCCACAGTAAGATCCTAGAACTTATACTTTTGATTCATCGTCGTATCACTATTTTGGGATAAGAAGTAATATTAGTAGTAAATAACAAATTGGCATGTAGTATGTAGATATCCATTTTGGTTTGAATATATTATTATTCACTTTCTTGACTACATATATACATTTATTTCGCGTTTGGAGTCTGCTTCTAAATACTCCATTTTTACATTAAATTTAAGATATATACATCATATTTACACGGATGTCTTTACGGTACAGTTATATTTTACATACTGAAAGAGTTTATATTAAGTGCACACGCCCGGTATCAGTTGAAGGTTGAAGAGGGACAGTCTGGAGAATTTCTGGGTTGATTAGTTTCGACATAAGGTCCATCTGGTTGTATTCAGTTTGGTTTGCAGCTGCGGTTATCACTTGAGGTACTAGACTTAATTGGAGTCTGGTTTTTAACATTTAGTGTTTTTTGCTGCGATGTTTACAAGTATGCACTGAGTAATGTTCGATGCGTTCTTTCCATCGTTCACAACACGTGGAGATTATTAATGGGTAAAAAGGTTTCTCCGTCATGATAAAAAAATAATTTTCATATATTTCAAAACGCAAACCCTTTTTGTTTTCGGCATTGCGAGAGTTTAACAAAATGAAGATTAAAATCTGGGTGACTTTTAAAGCTTAATTTCAAGAAAGCTAGGTATAAAAAAGTTACTGAAATTGCATATGCATGCGATATGGTGATAGCAGCATTAAAAATTAATATATTTGGATATTCCAATACAGCGAGGTTGCTGAATCCACCGATTTTCTTTTTCAGCTTTGTCTTATATTTTTATGGAGGTTTTCAAAGACTCACATAGCATACATGCGATATATAGTGCTTCGGGTTATAAGTAAAAGTTTATCTAACAGTGCTTGATCTGATAACGATAGCATACTGCTGGCATCGAATGAAGAATCGTGTGCATCGAGGTGTTTTATTGACAGCCTGATTTGCATAAATGTGCTTCATATTATGCATGCCAGCGCAATCTGTTGGTAATTTTTTTAACCTAAATTTTTTTTTGTTATTAAAAAAATCTACCTTTTTCTAATTCCATTCGTAAAACCGCAATTTTTCAGCATCATTTGTTCCTTTTTAATGAATTTTTAAAATTTTAACAAATTTATGGCGCATCCGGTGTAAATATATATATATAAGTATGTTTAAAGTTTTCAGGGCGAGCCTGCCTTTAGAGATATGTGCACGATTTTTTGTTAATTTTTCATGAAAATGTTATAAAATTATCATTGTCTCATTTAATGTATAATACTGTAATGTGCTTTTGTATTTTAATGTACTGTACTCTGCAACGTATTATTTTAAAGAGGTAAGTATAGGAAATAACTTGGGAGGTGGAACCAATTAACAAAACAAATTGTTTTGTTTTTGCTTGACCCTTTTCATTCACTAACATCTATATATTTAAAACGAAAAGCGCATTCTGTCAAATCCACATAAAAATCATCTCTTTGCGCATGCGTCAACGTTATTTTGAAGGCTTCTACCCTTAGAAACGGGAAACCTGATTGATTAACCCAACCCTTACCTGTTTAGCCTTGGGGGATTGAAAAGGGTTGATTGAAAACAGATGACGCCGTACCATTGCATTGAAAGCATAGACCTTGTAATTTATTTTTGCTCTGAGGTTGAAAGCTAAAGCTTTATTTTAAAGAACTCCTGTTTTAACTACTAAATATGCATATTTTTTCGCAAAAATTTTAAGGAAGCTTGGATACAGTTCTACTTATAAACGATTGAAATGTCAGAGAGTTCGGAAGATGAAAACTTTTTTTCTTTATTGCTATGTTAAAGGAGCCGACGCGAAAACAAACAAACAAACAAAAAAGCGAGAAGAAAACATTTCGTTTACAAGTAGATAACAATATTTTTTCATGAAATTTTTACACGGGCTGTAAAAAGGTTTTATTTATCACCAATAAAGATTTAAAAGATTTCGGACAAAAATAACTTTTTAATTTAAAACTATGGAACGATCCTGGGAAAAAACAAGAAAATGAGCGCTTTTATCACTAAATATCAATATTTTTTCGCGGATTTTTCATTTAAAAATATAATTTCATACAAAATCGGGTTAAAGATATAAAATAATAAAAACTTGATGTTTTTTATTTATTTATTATCACGGGCCCGGGCAACGCCGGGCGCTGGTCAGCTAGTTGTTTACTAAAATCACTTATTGTTTTCAGTTTTTTAAACTACTTAGGATAAATAATAAAATATTTAAAAAATTCAAGATCGTATGTATAACTACTTTTTGATGTCGAAGGTATGTACTTTTCACCCCCCTCACCCCCCCAAAAAAGACAAAAAAAAATTCCGTCGAAAATCCTGTTTACACCAGTGCTACCAGTTTACCAAACAGCAGTTTTTAAAGCTTTAAACTTCTTTAGAATTAAGTCTATTAATAATAATTGGAAAAACTTTCTTTTCTATATTGTAATTTATTATAGTTCGCAACCAGTCGTTAATTAGTAAAACAAAGAAATAGAAAACTATGTTGTTTTTAACAGTTAATTTTGTGTAAAGGTTATAATTATAAACAAATAATACTGTAAGGTATGCGGAACGTGAGTAAAATTACAATATAATTCAGAAACTGCATATAGAGCACATGTTTTATTTCTCTATCTAGCTAATTAACATCAGTAACTTTCTTTTCTATATTGTAATTTATTATAGTTCGCAACCAGTCGTTAATTAGTAAAACAAAGAAATAGAAAACTATGTTGTTTTTAACAGTTAATTTTGTGTAAAGGTTATAATTATAAACAAATAATACTGTAAGGTATGCGGAACGTGAGTAAAATTACAATATAATTCAGAAACTGCATATAGAGCATATGTTTTATTTCTCTGTCTAGCTAATTAACTTCAGTAAATTTAGAAAAAAAAAACCCATAAGTATCGAAGATTATTTACCAATTTTTATGTTTTAATTAATGGTAATATTAATGCTGAAAATATTTGAGTTAAGTTTTCTTAGCTTAAGTGTATTCCCCATGCCTTACAAAGTGTTCCTTTTTAAGTTTTTTAAAGCGAAAAGCGGAACTGCTTTTAAGAATATGGAGATGCCACTATTTAATTTCACATATTACCATAATTAAGATTGATCCGCAATATAATCTTTCTTGTCTAATTATTCTGGATCCTCCTCCCTATCATTTACCTTCGTACTACGTAAATGCATGCGATAGGATATTATTTTTAGTGACTTTATAGTAACACACGCAATATTATATGGAAGCATTGTTTTATATATTTAAATATCTGTAATATTAAGCGTAAAAAAAAAAAATTCTCGCTCAACAACGCAAAATTTTCTGTCACATTTACTGACTTATCATTAAACATAAAAGCTTGGCGTTTGAGAGCATGGCTATTGAAGTGATTTGTAATCGGACAGTCTTTTAATTTTCCGATAAATTAATAACATCTTGTGTTATAGAGCTTGTTTTCTCAAGACGTCAGTTTTTTTTATTTTTATTACGCTGTCGCGTCCAGAAATTCAATTCAAAACGCCAACTTTGGCACCATTTTCTAAAACATCTTCTGCTTTTACAGAAAAATGAAAAAAAAATCGATTATACAGTTTATTAATAAGAGTACCTGACAATTTGATACGTCTGTGAACAAAATTGAATTAAAAAGCGTCAGAAAATAAGTTTGGATTTGAGGCAATCTTAATAAAACTTTGCCTTAATACAACTAATTTGTATCTAGAAAGCCTTTCTTATCTAGTTATTTTTTTTTAAATAATCATATCATGTAAACAATCTCTAAATCAGGAAAACAAAAAACAAAAGAAAACTAGTCGGATGTGCCAATACCAAAACTTTATTCTATTTCATACATGTTAATACATGTCAAAGAGCGTAATTTTTGTAATTATATGCGTTTCATAATAAACAAATGCAGCTTTGTTATATGATTTACGCGAAAAATTAATCAGTAATAACTTATGTCAAAGTCTAACAAAATATAAAGTTTGATGAAATTCCGTGCAACAATTCTTGAGATATTATTATCGCTAAAATCGTGTAAATCCTGAAAAATGCAGCGTATCAGCGCACCTGTTTGGCTATTTACACCAAAACCTAACCACCAAAACTTATGTCCACGTCTAACTGAATCTAAAGTTTTATTAAAGTACGTACATTAGTTTTTGAGATAGAGCGCCCACAGTTTTATTTGTCACATAGAGGCACAGACAGGAATTTTCTAAAAACAATCAAATCATGTTCAGGACCTTCTAAAACGTATATATCCGTCGAAATCTGGAAGTTTAACAATACTTTGTTAAAAATCTTGATAATACTTGAAATTGATATTTAAATGCTGATTAAAATTCTGAAGACAATTTCCTATCAAAGAACTACAGCTATTTTTTCTCTAGCGTAGTTCTGTATATGAGAAAAAAGTTGAAAAAGACTACGCGGCTGCATCTGGAGTGATTTTCTGCATAAATTCAGCAAGAGGGACGGTAAGGAATCTAACATCCCGGGACAGATTTTAAACAATAATAATAACCGTAAAAAATGTGTGCAGCTTAACCCTTTTTATCCTGACGGTACTTATAAGTACCACTTTAACCCCTTCGTGACGAGCTTCTTTTACAGAATTTTAAATCTGTTACCACCGGTTTTTCAAATGAGAAATTTTCACCTAATTGAATCGCAAAAATGCTATGATTAGTTAAGGAAAACTTAAAAAAAAATAACTGGTGGGAATAATCGAGGATTCTGAGCATCTTATGCGTCACGTATTCGTGTCGCTCGTCCCCAAGGGGTTAATAAAACACCTATATATTCGTAATATGACCGTTTTTCCTAACGGTATTCACAATGGCACAAAGAGTGTATTTCTGACAGCAGACAGGAGAAGGCAAATTCAAGCACATATCCTCTTTCTTTGCATTGTAGGGATTTTACATTTGCCACGCTACATTCGAAATCCATTTTGCAATAGAATTGACATGCATGTTGTTCTTCATTTGAGTAATTTTAGTGGTTTATTACCGGTTATTTAGTACTATTATTTTCTATAGTCTACAGGTGAACATTTCCTATATTTTATTTAAAGTTTACTATTTTATTTTATATCATAGGGTAAAAAATTTATGGTGGTTACAGTTGCATAATTAACCACTAAAACACTATAAAAATTAATTTCCTCTTTCCTATGTTTATTCTGCACCAAAACTTATCCAATGATGCAAAAATACAATTAAAAAGTAGCTGGAAAATTAATTCAGGATATAAAGGGTTAAACATATTTATATAAAACAGTAGTTACAGATTTGTTAAAAAAATTAAGTAGAACTACTTTTCTTGAAACATTTTTATCCAGGCAACTCCAAACTAAAAAAATCACTGACGGCTCGGCCTACAGGCACAGGTAGATTTCGAAGACGCAGACCGTGGGGCGCCTGTTTGTCGGGACTTGCGGAAGAAATGACCTTTTTTACGATGATGCGGCAGTTTGAACCGCCTACTTCGAAACCTAACTTGTTTGCAGGCGGATTCGGCAGGGATTTTTTTGTTTTTAATTTTTTTTTTTTGGTATAACGGTTGGTCCTATAAAAAACTTGTCAATATAAAAGTTTTAGATAATATTAAGAGGATTTATAATAAATTTAAGCGGATTTGAAATCTTGGGAATTGACGAAGTTATGCATTTTTTTCTTCTAACCCCCCCCCCCACTTAAGGCAATTTTTAATTATATCAAAAATCTGTCATACATAAATTTTCGGCCCTTCTCCTAGAAGTAATAATAACTTCAAACGGATTCGATACGTATCATAATTAAGAAATTATGGGTTTTTTTCTGTTTTCACAAAAAGGCCCCCCCATCCCCCCCCTGGTTCGATTTTGCCCATTAACGAACTTGACCGAGATTTTATGCCTCTTGATTTTATGTATCAGTTTCGAACAGATGCGGGAGTTGGAACCGCTTACTTCGAAAAATAACTTGTTTGCAGGCGGAGCCGGCAGGGGTTTTTTTGTTTTTAATTTTTTTTTTGCTATAACGGTTGGTCCTATAAAAAACTTGTCAATATAAAAGTTTTAGATAATATTAAGAGGATTTATAATAAATTTAAGCGGATTTGAAATCTTGGGAATTGATGAAGTTATGAATTTTTTTCTTCTAAACCCCCCCTTCCCCCGCTTAAGGCAATTTTTAATTATATCAAAAATCTGTCATACATAAATTTTCGGCCCTTCTCCTAGAAGTAATAATAACGTCAAACGGATTCGATACGTATCATAATTAAGAAATTGTTTTTTTTTCTGTTTTCACAAAAAGCCCCCCCCCCATCCCCCCCCCCCTTGGTTCGATTTTGCCCATTACCGAACTTGACCGAGATTTTATGCCCCTTGATTTTATGTATCAGTTTCGAAAAGATGCGGGAGTTGGAACCGCCTACTTCGAAAAATAACTTGTTTGCAGGCGGAGCCGGCAGGGATTTTTTTTTGTTTTTATTTTTTTTTGCTATAACGGTTGGTCCTATAAAAAACTTGTCAACATAAAAGTTTTAGATAATACTAAGAGGATTAATAATAAATTTACGCGGATTTGATATCTTGTGAATTGACGAAGCTATGATTTTTTTTCTTCTAAAACCCCCCTTTTTCCCCCCCTTGGAGCCATTTTTAATTATATCAAAAATCTGTCATACATAAATTTTCGGCACTTCTCCTAGAAGTATTAATAACTTTAAATGGATTCGATACGTATAATAATTAAGAAATTATGGGGTTTTTTCTGTTTTCACAAAAAGCCCCCCCACCCTCCCCCCCTTTGTTCGATTTTGCCCACTAACGAACTTGATCGAGATTTTATGCCCCTTGATTTTATATATCAGTTTGTAAAAGATTAATGCAGAATTTTTCCAGTTATCGTGGTCAGAAAAAAGTGACATATATATATATATATATATATATATATATATAAAGTTTTGAACTGGGGGTGGTTTTGGGTTCTGGGAGTCATGATCGGCGTAGATCTGCAAAAATTTTTCAAAATTTCCAACTTAGGTGAGAATGTAATAGGTAGTATTTCTTACGAAATCTACCTAAAATCAGCATCAAGTACGAGGGATGGTAAGAAATTTTATGCTACATTGTGAACTTTAAAATTGTTCAACACTTATTCATCTAGTTAATACTGTTATACAATCATGCAATGGCATGGTTAAGAAATTAAAAGAAAACCAAGAACGTGTACTAAAATAAAAATTATTATTGAGGAACTTAAAAGTCAAAATTATGTGAGAATCGCTCATATACGTCTTATGCGGAGACGCATTAACGAGAGTCCACTGTATTTACTGAAAATACTTTCCCATCTAATTATTTTAGAAAATTCCTCACACTCCACTGAATGTTGGAAAGTAAAAAAAAAAAAAAAAAAAAGATAAAAGCAAATCAATTTTTCATAAGAAAGATATGGAAGTATCATTAGATAATATTATTAAGTAACACCCTTTCTCTGACTTAGGCATCGTAAAATTCATATGCTTCGAGACGGATCTTAGTAAATCATTCGTAGGGTCATAATTCATCGGCTTTAGCTCGAAATTATACGGTTAAAAATCATTACGTCTTCTGGCGAGTCATCTGTTCTACAATCAAGCCTTATAATTTACCGAGTCTATTAATTTTCGCTTCTGTGAAGTCTTTTTTTAGAGTGTCAACACCCAATTTCAGTTTTTCTTTTGCTCTAAAATAATAAGTGCCCATTTCTGGAGACAAAACTGTCGCTTTGACTTTTATTTGTCATAAAAGTACTTAGAAAAAAAAAAAAAAAGGAAACTCCTTTTGATTATGAAAGATTTTTCAATTTATTTGTATATTGATTAAGTAATCGGTGAATAGGGTTATAGATGTATAGATGTGTTCGTCGCTACAGTGTCAAACTATCGAATGTGAAAAAATGCATTTTTCATTACTTTTAAAAATGGGCCGATTGTCACTACTAAATTTTAATAGTATTCTTCACCAGGGTTGCCAGTTTAACCTAATTTTTAATTCAGATATTTCAAACAGAATATTTTGGTTTATTTAACGATAAAAAATTTTCTCTGAAAACTTTCTGCTCGAATTCAGTATCTCTAAGTAAATAAGAAAGCCAAACTGGCAACTTTGTTCTTCACAGCAAATTTATTAGTATTCTTACTAGGTGAAGAAGTCTAATAAAATTTAGTGGTGACAATCGGCCCATTTTTAAAAGTGTTGAAAAATGCGTTTTTTCACATTCGATAGTTTGACATGAGAGCGACGATATGTAGGGGTGTTGAAGCCAAACATTTTCTTCTGGGGGGGATTTCTCAATCTCAGGGGGGAGGAGACATTATGGAGTACCATGGGCGGGGAACTTGTACTTTTGCACGATTAAAAATCATAAAAACCTCAAATTTTTCGAGGGGATATTTTGACACTTCAGGAGGAATATCCCCCCTCCCCCCTCCGGGCCATCCCCATGAATTCCATTATGTGTATATGGAATTGTAAGAAATAGATGGAATGTGTATATGGAATTGTAGATGCGGTTGATAGGTAGATAGATGTAGTGGTTAGACACGAGTTCGGGCTCTTTTTTTGGGACCTTAGCCCAACGATTGAAAATCTGAGCCCACCTGAACTCGAAAACTTTTGTGTCATCAAAGCCCGAGCTCGATACCAAAAGCGTGAATTAGAAAATTGTTAATGACATTTTTAAATTCTTTCAAAATTGAACAAAATCTAGTACAGCATAAAGTTTCGTCTTTTCTAACACTTTCTAACATAGTTGAAAAGTGTTTATGAATTCGGTTTGTCTGCCTGCCTGTCTATCCGTGCTCTAACTCGCGTAAATTTAATCGAATTGTCATACAATTGATAAATGTTATTGAGGTTTACTATGGCGTGTTCGGTATTGAAAATGAAGTGTGTAGCACTTATAGTTTTTTACAAGGACACTCAAAATAATTCCGTTACATTACGATCTATGGGGAAAACTAATTTGCGGTTTATTTTAATGATGTTACACAATTTCAAATGTATTGAAATTGATATATATTACTTAGATGCACTACAAGAGGGTTACTATAGAATCTGAAGCACGTACATAGCACGTATAGTTACTTTACAGGGACACTAAAAAGAAATGCGTTACATTACGGTCTATGGAGAAAAATCTTTTGCGGTTTATTTTAATAATGTTTTACTGTTTCAAACATATTGAAATTGATATAAGGTGCAGTACAAGAGGCTTACTGTAGAATATTGTGTGTATAATATTCATCGGCCATTTACAGGGACAAACAAAATAATTCGGTACTGTCTCTTAACAATAATTGCTGGAAGTGCTTTTTCAGTTGCTGAACACGTTTTAAATTTAACTCATTTTTTACCTTGTATAAATTCTATAGATCATATACAGGGCAGCGCAAAAGTTCTCGAGTACATTTCCGGTTATTGACGGAAATTCAAGAAGGGGAATTTTAAACTGTGCTACGCCTTTCCTTACTGAACTAAAACTTAGCATTATGTGTAGTATATATACAAATATATAGATCATATACAGGGCTGCACAAAAGAGTTCGGACATTTTTTACGAATATTGCTGGTAATTCCTAAAATTGTGTTTTTAAATAAGTTATGCGTTTTCCAAATTATGTACTTAGATATAATCTTTCAACTTATTAAACGGTAAAGATTTGTAAAAATATTTTGTAAGTGTTGGAAAGTGTTACATAATCTATGCTTGACGCATGCTTTTTCGTTCTTGTTTTTTTTTTTATCGAAATACCGAATCGAGGACTTTAATTATTTCAGTTATGATTGTGATGTATCGTAATTACGGGAAGAATCATAAAACGACAGGGGGAATTCATCTTTAATTTTAAAGTTATATTTTTCATGTATTTCATTTGCTATAAGGAAGTAATGAGTGAATACAAACTGAATAATTCAAAACATAAAATCAGTGATTAAGCACAAAATTCACTTTATCCTTACCTTTGCTGCGAATACCTTGTTTTCTATTTTTCAAAAAAAAAAGGCACTACTTTCTTGATGAATATGCAAAAGATTCGCAATGGAATTTTATTTTACAACAATAACAACAACCCTCTCTACCCGGCTTTCTTCACAACAATATAGTAACTTCGTTGACAGAATTACAGAAATTTCACTAAAAATTACATAAATATTAATGTTTATAGAAAAATAATTTAAGTTTAAAAATTTTTAGATTTAAGGGTGTATTCAAATCCAAACTGCTTATTTTGAGACACATTTGTAAATTCATTTTTGCTCTAAAATGCATCCAATTGGCAGGTTCTCTTATTCAGAAACTTTATAATGTCCCCACTGTCTCGATTTTTTGATAAAGGCAGAATATATTTCAAAAAATGCCGTCAAAGTGGACATTTTGAACCGAATTTCGAGAAGCGATAGCGCTGGAAACAACAACAAAAAAAATGATCGTACTGTGAAAATAATTGTCTGTAAATCAATTTCTAATTAATTGAACGAAAAATAAAAACATGGGGCCCTTATAAATGTCTTTATAAATCACGCCACCAAATTTCCTGTTGTTACTTTTAAAAATGAGTCTGGGAATGTGTCTCAAAATTTTGAGTTGTTGAGCGTGGAAAAATATTTTTTTTGAATGCCGCCTTAGAAAAAAAAAAAAAAAAAAACTTATGTAGGTGTGAAATACATTCACACAGTCAGATTTCGATATAGCAGATCCTGCTATTTGAGACACCGGGTTTTGCAGTACTATTTGAAAGCAACATTAATTATTTTAGATAAAATTGGAATATTTCTTCATAAAAAGTGGAAACATAAAACGGCAGTGGTAATTCAACCCTGATTTATAAAACGATTATTTAATGTATTTCATTTGTTGTAAACAAAGGGATGAGAAAATAGAAACCGACAACTTCAAGACATAAAACCTCAGGGAACATTATTCCCTCTTCTCGCAATTTCACTAACAAGGAGAGGGCCAAGTTTGGTAATCACATATTTTTATTACTTTTATATGTGTTGTAGGGTAGAAGACCCTTAGTCTCAGGCTCAACGGATTTTAGTTTGCTGTAAATATGGGTTAGGATCCCCTAGGGCCTATATCCCATGTGCAAATAATCGACCGTCATAAAATCAACCAATCAACGGATTTTATACAACGCTCCTTAGTTCTCGAGAAATAGGGGGTCTAATATTATAACACAACTTAAATACTTACTTTGCAACGAAATGACTGCGTTAGTCGTAGCTCAGTTGTTATGGCGTCTGTTCGTTGTTCCGAGGGCCCGAGACGGGAACGCGCTACGTTTGTTTTTCTCATTTTTTTATTTTATAAATATATTTGTAATTATAATTTAATAATCACAATTAAAAAATTTAATATCGTACATTACTTATAATGTCAACATATTTATTATTTATTTTCATAAGCCGTTATTAAACATTTCTCATCATTTAAAGAGATTTTTTTAAAAATAGATTCATTATTGACTAGTGAAAATTCCAAAATCGTTAATACCATACCTTATTTTATTAATTATAAATTAATTCAAAGCGCAAGCATACGTATTACAAATTTCAATATCTTTAATATGCAAAAATTATGTTGTAATTTAATTCTTATGCTAATTTTTAATATAATTATGCTTCTTACTCTAAAAGCAGAGTAGTATTATCACCGCATTGACTTTCCTTGTTAAGGTAATACATAAATGATGTTTCTTTAAAATCACGAATTGACACAAATGTTCAATATCATTGCATCGATAAAGCATATATGAAATACATTTTAAAAGTGATTACAAAAAATAACTGTTTAATGATATTTTGTATCACGATTTAGTTACAAAAAAAAAAAAAAAAAAAAAAAAAAAGGTTGACATTATAATTAATGCACAATATTATACTTTTTAATTAGGATGATTAAATAATAATTACAAGTATATTTATAAACCAAAAACTGAGAAAACAAACGTAGCGCATTCCGGTACCAAACCCGGGTCCGCGGATCAACGCGCAGACGCCGTAACAACTGAGCTACGACTAACGAAGTACTTTCGTTACAAAGTATGTATTTAGGTTGTGTTAAAATATTAGACACCCTATTTCCCGAGAACTAAAGAGCGTTGTATAAAATTCGTTGAACCTGAGATTAAGGGGTTTCTACCGTACAACTTATATAAAAATAATTAAAATCTGTGATTACCAAGCATGGCTCTCTCCTTTTAAGTTCAATTTCGCTGTCATCATTGTTTTCAAATTTTTCGAAAGAATCACTCGTTTTTTGATGAATGTGCAAAACGTTGTTTTTTTACAATAACAACAACAACATAAAAAAAATCACCTGAAAACACGGTAATCATTCGTGTGGATTAATTAATTGAGTTCCTCAAAATAGCAACGACTTGTAAAATAAAATCATTTGAAAACATACGGGGAGGGGAATTTTGATGTTTCGAGGAAAAATCCTCCCTCTCATTTCCAGTGACACCACATGAATTCATCAATGTTTGAAATAATGGCAATACTTTGCAATACTGTTTGAAAACAACTTTAATTATTTTAGATATATTAGGAATATTTCTTAATTCCAGTGGAAACGACAGTGGCAATTCAACCCTGATTTTATAACATGTTTATTTCATGTATTTCATCAATTGTAAAGGAAGTGATGAGACATAGAACCCGACCACCAACAAAACATCAAAACAGTGAGTATGAATAACATTTCTTCCTATCTCTCTTTCACTGCAATTGCCTCATTTTCAATTTTACAAAAGAGGCGCTTGTTTTTTAAAGATTGTGTAATAAGTTTCCAATGGATTTTTTTACAACAACAGCAAAAATTTTTTTCTAATTTAACAAATTACAACGACCATTGGGAAAATGCAGGGGGATAGCGGGACAGTGTTTGGACTCTACCATAACCGTTATCTCGTACTATAAGACATTTAAATTTTTTTATTAATTTAGCCCCCCCCCTAAAATACCTCCCTCTTATAGTAGACCTATTCGCCCCACTCTGCTATAACATAGCTTCCCCACGCTAGCTATTCCACCCACCTACTATAGTATGATCTCGGCAGCAGGCAGTGTTACCACCGCACCGCCGCCACCACTTGTTGCTGACGCAGAAGTCCCATTCCCGATCTACTGGCTTCCCGTTTGGTATCTGAAGATAGAATGAAACAAAATATCCAAATATGATGCCAACTTTAGATGTTAGCATTGAATTGTTTAAAGTTTGGTACAATTTCTATTTGTAGACCATACCCTAAGCAAAATTTAAGCATTGCTTTAACTCTTGTTTAGATTGATGTCTGAGCAAAAGGTATTTTGAGGAAATTAAAGTTGAAGACTACGTTTTTTGCTTTATAAGACGATTTCTCATCCGTTGTCAATTTTTTAATTCGGCTTTTAGGTAGCTTTCAATACAAAAAAGTATAAAGCTACCTATTGCAGCCGTTTGGAGGAAAGCAGTTTCGGAAAATTTCGATATATTTTCACCGATCATGACGCCCAGACCCCAAAACCACCCTCCGTTCAAATGTTGATATATATATATATATATATATATATATATATGTATATAATTATAATATCTATGAATTTCAAAATACACATCAAGTTCTAATATCATTCTACTTTAATCTGCAAAGAGATAAATAATGATATTGTGTAAACAGAATACCACATATCTAATAATTAACATGTGCAATCATAATTTTACCATAGCATGTGTATCAGTGGTAATTGGCCAAATTTACTCATACCTGAATAATATTTTAAAAAGAAAGAGAGAGAAAGGGGAAAAAAAAAGAAAAAAAAATTATAGATTGGAGTTGCTATTAAGTAAACACAAATGGATTAATAAATCAAATATGAACATTATACAATGGAAAACTGGACCACAAGAGAACAAACAAGAATTGGATATGAAAAAACACATGTAGATGTACTCGTCAGCTTGGTTGCACCCACATGTGTTTTAAAAAATAATTCAGTATTTCATAATTCTACTGGCATGATGCTAAGAACAGTAGAATCAACCAAGTATACTGAATTATTACCAGATAACAATAGGAAAAAATAAGATTGGAAATATTTAAATTGGAAATAAAAAACCATTAAGAATATATAATATAATTCACTTACATCGATTATCCTAAAAACATTATAAATCACCTCACTAAATTACCACTAGATATCATTTTTGAAATAATATTGGAAATTAGAACCTTTAAATTGTAAATAAAATATTTTACTCACAATAATTATCCTGAATGCACAAAATATAGAAACTTCTGCATAATACCCACGTCCACATGGCACGCACATAATTTTGACAATCGAGTTGAGAGAAATGATTTGAAAGACAAGTTGAGAGCACATTTTTTTTTATATATTTTTTTTAAACACAACTCCATCGATGACACACCAACACAAAATAATTCAAAAACACACAAAATTATTCTGGTGATAATACACTTATAACAAAACTATATCCGTGAATATATAATTACTCCATCTAATTATAATTCCTGAAAGTAAAATTAATATACAAGCAATAGCTCCCTCTATAGTTAAATTAAAAATAATGTTAATAATATTATCATATCTACCTGACACGTAAAGTGTCGCCATCTGTTGGTATTATAATTATTCATAATTAATATCTATTTGCATATCCACTTTATTAGTTACATATACATTTCATTAGATTTAATTATATAAATAAATTAAAAAAAAACAATACTACCTAATAGTTTTACATTAAATTCGAATAAAATCTTACAATATGAATAAATCTACACAGAATTTATTCATCCTGCACAGCATTTCAGATATACTTAATAAGAGTATATTATGTAAAATAGATATTATTTAAAAAAAAGTGTTTTGCTGCCAGCTGTATTATTCTACTGATATATATTATAGACTTATAATTAAATAATTAATGTTATTGTTACTACTATTTAAATATATTTTAGACTTGTTATTAAATAATTAATGTATTATTTATACTAATACTTAATTATATTTTAGATTTCATAGATTAATTTTAATATCACATTAAATAATTCATAAACAATTCAAATTATCTCAAAATTTATAAAATTGATAATTATAAGTATTACTACTGTGTTACAATCAAATTAATGCAATGCAGTAATTAAAATACTTGTTAAATTTAATATTTCATAGATAAAAAAATAAAAAACTATATATATATATATATTTGTATATATTGCAAATAGATATGTTTGTGAGTTATAATTACCAATGTTATCCATGTATAATTTTATGTGTTATTGTATAAGTTAAATTATAAATGTATGAAAACTGCACATTAATAACACCCTAAACATGTGTGATCGGCAACGCACAATCACATACTATACAAAGTGTATAATGTTCAATCAAACATTAAATTTCCTAATATGTTATAATTGTATTAATGTATGTTATAATTGTAATATTTTATCTATTGTTATATGTTATCGCACATTAAAACAAAAATTTATTACATACCGTGTTTATATTTAAATGATATAATAAATGTTATTTAAAAGAGTTGATGATTGAATTTATCATAAAAATTGGATATATATATATATATATATCTGACCTATGTCATACGATAACGCTCGTATTTATAAATCAATTTTGATGAAACTAATTGTGTGTATTAGGCTAACCAATGTCTCGACCGAGTTCGTTGGTCAGCTTGGTCCGCCATTTTGTTTCAAGATGGCGGCCATTTAAAAATTTAAAACTAAAATAAATATACAAAAAAATTAAAAATTCACATTTATTTTTTAATTACGTTTTAGGCCTTGATACAAGGATTCCAGAGCATTTTTGGTTTACCTCTATCTTAAAAAATGGCTGAGATAGAGCAGTTTGAAATTCTAGGGTGGATGACATTTTGAAAAAAAAAAAACAGCACATTAACGCGATTACTCGCAAATTATTTTCTTTCATTGTTGTAATAATTTTCCCAATCATATGCATAAAACAATATATTCATATCCGTTAGCGCCAAAATTGGCGACATTGGCAAGATTGGCGACATTTGGTGAAATATCGCCAAATTTGGCGACCAAAATAAATCTTCATAAATGAAGCCAATTTGAATCAACCTCATTCGCTCAATAATTTGGCGAATTTCTTATTCAAATTCAGTATTAACGAATCTTTTGTAAACGTTTCTTTGCATTTTAATTTGCTGTTTTCGTGTAGCATTAGCTAAAGTTTTAAAACGAAGATATAGGAAAGCTACCTTTTCCTCCCGGTACAGGCCGGAAGGACTTTTTTTCATATCTAATAATTTGCATCTATCCTTTTTGTAACTTTAACATTTTTGTAACGATTTTATTCATTTCGATTGCCTATTCAAAGAAAAATCCTTCTAAAGTTACAGAATTTCGTTAAAACCGCTTAAAAAATTCTTCTAAAGTTACAGAATTTCGTTAAAACCGCTTAAAAAATTCTTCTAAAGTTACAGAATTTCGTTAAAAACGGTTAAAAGAGTAAAGTGCGTACGTACATCATTTGAGGGGGTCGGGGAAAGAAACCCCACATTTTTTACACTAAGCCACTAAGCAACGTTTTTGAACTTCCGAGATATATTCAGATATTTCAATTTGAAAATTTGATCCACTCAAATCAAGATATGTAACCTAAAGTTTTTTCGCCAATGTCTTAGTAACATTTGAGATATTCTGAGTAACAATATGGCATTACTTTAATAATATTAATATTACGTTCTTTGTAAATTAGCTACTTTCATTGGGGGCATACACGTCTGGGGTAAAAACGAAACCTGGGAAATATGCTGCCAAAAAGTGACATTAGAAACAAATTATATGCAGTATATTATAATTTACAATATTAAGCAACAGACTACGTTGTTAGATTTATTTTACCAAAAATGTGGCTTGGCACTTTCTTGCACCAACCCCCTCATTCGGTCCATTCTCGACCGAAAGCAACAACCATTTTCTGAATGGTTAATAACATAATAAAATCATCTTAAAACGCGGTCATCTTTTATGCGCATTAATTAAACTTCGCGAAATGGCAATGACTTGTAATGAAACATGTTATTTGATAACTTAGAGAGGGGACGGAAATTTTGATGCTCCAATGGAAATCCCCCCCCTCTGGACCACCCCTCTACTGAATTTAACAATGTTTGTGACAAAGGACTTCGCAAAATTATTTGAGAACAAATTTAATTATTTTAGATATAATGGGGATATTTATTAACACCTTCGCGACAATCGAATTCTTGATTATTTCTACCGGTAATTTTGAATAGAAAATTATGCCTTATTTAAGTGCAACAGTTGCCGAACAGTTGATGTCGATTAAGGGGCTTCCGAGTTGCAGACGACTTTACGCCCAGTCTGTTTGTGAGTAGAGTGTCTTGTATAAAATTGAGCCTTTGGAAAAAATTAAGATGTAGTATTAACTACAAGATAAAAGAACAATTACAATGAAAAGGATAGATGTAAAGTTAAGAAAAGAGATGATAAGAAATGTGGAATAAAAAAGTAAAGCCAAGGAGATTAAGGATAGAATCTAAATAATTGGAAGAAAGTGAAACGGTAAAGCTGTAGTTATAACTAATTACTATTTAAGTGCAGAATTTGTGCAATTCAATTAGTGAAAAAATTTTGTTTTAAAATTCCGGTGACTAAAGATTAAAAATTCTGTAAAAGGACGCTCGCCGCAAAGGGCTCAATAACCAGTAAAAACATAAAACGACAGTGGCAATTCAACCCGCATTTATAAGATATTTATTTCATCTATTTCATCTGCTGTAAATGCGTGATGGATAAATAGCAACCGACAACTTCAAAATTGATTAACAACGACATTCCCTGTACCTTTATCTTCGCTAACAAATGCCTTGTATTCAGTTTGTCAAAAGAGGCATGAGCTTTTTCTATGAATATGTAGAAGGTTTCCAATGTATTTTTTTTTACAATAACAACAACAGCAACAAAAGAGCACGGTCAGATTTGGAATGCATTAATTAAGCTTCTCGTAACGACAACGAATTATAATAAAAAACGTCATTTGAAAGTTTCTGGGGGGGGGGGGAAGTGCACTTTGGTGCTCAGAGGAAAAGGAGATGTCTCCTCTGATATCATCAATATTTGAGACAGCGGACTTTCCAATATTCTTTCAGAACAACTTTGATCGTTTCGAATGTGTTGTTTTTAATAAGTAGGGTAAACATAATGTGAAATTGGTAATTTAACTCAAATTTATAACATACTTAGGGACTCTGGCCTCTGCACCCATCGTGCGTCAACCCTCCGCGCTGTCAGCAGAATTACGCGTTGCAAATTTATTCCTAATTCATCCATTGGTGGAAATACATTGTAATCCACAAATTAAAATTACTTGGATTAAGAGCATCTTAAGAAATTTAAATTGTCTATGGATGGACAGCCTGACAGACAGATTAATTGCATGCACCTTGCGTTTGCGTGTTTTAAGTAACAACTTAGTTGATAGTTTACTGTCACTAATCAATATTTAATTTCTATTCATTTCCATATTAATAATTTAGAATTTTGTTTGCATTATAAAATAAGTTTAAATTAAAAATAATCACCGTAAATGTCTTCATACAGTAAAACATACAAAAAAACCCCACTTTATTTAAATGTAGATACTCTATTTCCCGCAAGTGGTCACTACAAACTCAAAAGAAAATTGTGTTGAATCAGTACTAACTATTTTTATCTTGAGTACGGCCGTCATGCAGTAAAACATAAAAAAAACCTTTAATTTAAATTTTGCTAACATATTTCTCCCTAGGGGCCGTTATCGACGTTAAAGAAAAATTAGTTTAAATCACCCTATCTAATTTTAACTTGGAATAAGTTTGCCGCATAAAAAAACATTAAAAAATTCAATTTTAAAATTTTAGCTGTACATTTTCCAACCAGGTGGCGCTACCAGCGTACAAAAACTTTCCATGTAATTTTTTTTTTATCAAAACATAAAACTGCATATCAAACATAAAACGTAATGCATCTGTATTGTTTTGTGTTGCCCTGTAAAAGAACTATAAATGGTACATCCCATCTTTTTTTTTTCTTTTTAAGGGAGAACATGGTGCAGTAAGCTTTAGTAACATATACAAATTTCGTAGAGTTTCAAATAACACAATGACACTAAAATATATTTTCAATTTTTAAAAGGAGGCACTACTCTTTCGATAAATATGCAAAAGATTACCAGTACAGTTTATTTTTTTCTTTTACAACAACAACATAAAAAAAAATCACCTGAAAAAACGATCATTTTGTGCGCATTAATTAATTAAGATTCTCAAAATGGCAACGACTTTGATTGTTTAAAGGGGAATCTCCCCTCTACTAGAGACGAGAATCCCTTCCCCCCAGAGACACCCCTGAATTCATGAAAGTGTGTGATAAAGTACTTTTAAAAATTGTTTGAGGACAACATTAATTAGTTTCGATATAATAGGGATATTTCTTCAGCGGAAACATAAAACGAAAGTTTGAATTCAATGCTGATTTATAAGATATTTATTTCATGAATTTCATCTGCTATAAGTAAGTGATAAGTCAATAAAAACTGAAAAATTCAAAACTTCGACGAGAATGCCTTGTTTTTATTTTTTAAAAGGAGGCGCTACTCTTTCGATAAATATGTAAAGCTTCCCAATGGAGATTTTTTTCTTTTACAACAACAACAACATAAAAACAAATCACCTGAAAACACGATAATCTTTTTGTGCATTAATTAATTAAGTTCCCCAAAATGGCAACGACGTAATAAAAACATCATTTGAAAAGTTACTGGAAGAGAATTTTGATGTTTCGAGGAGGATTCTCCCCTGCTCTCCCATAGACACCTCCTGAATTCATGAAAGTGTACGACAAACGACTTTTAAAAATTTTTTGAGGACAACTTTAATTATTTTCAATATAATATGGATATTTGTTCAGCGGAAACATAAAACGACAGTGGTAATTCAACCCTGATTTATATGATATTTATTTCATGAATTTCATCTGCTATAAATGAGTGATGAGACAATAAAAACGGACAACTTCAAAACATCAAACTAGTGATTAAGAACGAATTCCCGCTTCCCCTCTTTCGCTGCGAATGCCTTGTTTTCAATTTTTCGAAAGAGGCACTCCTTTTTTGATGAATATGCAAAAGGTTCCCAATGGAATTTTTTTTACGATAACAACAACATAAAACAAATCATCTTAAAACACGGTCATCTTTTGTGTGCATTAATTAAGCTTCTCGAAATGGCAACGACTTGTAATAAAAAACCAAAGAATGCTGTTCTAGTATTCCGAACAGAAAATTGGGGAAGAGCTTTTATTAGTTCTTGCTTTTTTATTTATTCTTGTTTTCTTTTTATTAGTTCTTGGACATAAATCTAGATATAAAAGAAAGTAATGAATACATCATTCTTATGTATTTATTCGATGACATTCAGAAATGTGTTTCTAACCGTGACAAAAGCACAGTAGCTTCTTAAATTAAACAACTTTTATGAATAATGTAATAGAGTGAAATATAATTATTGATACAGCTTGTGTAATACCTTTTAGGTGTAATATAAAGTGCAAATGTTATAATTTGGAGCTATACGAACACATTTAAGCTATTACAAACACATCATACACACGAGTTAATTTTAGTGTAATTTCTACATTATTAATGGTAAATCAACAGAGGTATTCAGATGGCCAAGGGCAACGGATTATTAGACGAATTTAATACATATATAAATAGAGTAAATGTTAGCGGCATGTTTGCTTTCGATTTTTATTCAAATTAGGTGAGAATCACCAAATAAGACTGGTTGCCTAAATTAAACTAAAATCCTGCATCGGGTCGGGTTACCCGCTTTTACCCGAAGGGTCGGGTTGGCGCTATATTTTTTTCGTTTCGGTTCGAGTTCGGGTCGAGTTGACTTCTACTTTTTTGTTGCAGGTTGGGTTCGGGTTGGGCTGACTTTCAATATTTCGGATTGGGTTTGACTCTTGCGAGTCAGGTTCAGGTTAACCCGCTTTTTCAAAAGAACGTCCACAATATTTTTCCAGGTTGAAAATATATATACAAGAAGACCTCCATAATCCCGAAAAGCGGACACCTCTATTTAGCGAATACTTTTTTCAATTCCTAACACTTATATATTTGTACGTTGGAATAGTGGCCATCTCCAAATCTGCGCACACGTAGCATGTGTATGTGTGCATAAACGATCACAAATACGATGCATGTGTTTTTGTGTGCATCATAAACGAAATGTTGATAATTTTTTTCATATTCTGAAAAAAGAAAAAAGCGTTCTTAACTACACCGTAAAGAAAGAATATTCTACGATTACATTTCTTATATACATTTTATTTTTTCTCATACAGTAAATTGAATATATACTCATTCATATTCAAATACCTATTTTTTTTTCATCTGAAGCATAGTTCTGTTCAAACTTTTTATGAAAAGCCCAACAATTCGACTTACAAAACTATATATGGCCCAGAAGAATTATTCTAGGGTGAACCCGACACACAGAAAGAAAATTAGAGTCACCCCAGACCGAAAAAAGAAAATTAGGGACAACCCGACCCGATGCAGGACGCTATCCAACGATCGCGGGGTGTCCGCTATTCAGAGGTTTCACTATATTTGAATATTAAAGAATATAGATTTTTCCATTTTTCTATATAAAATTTGTATTAGAGATATAGTAATTGTACATTACTTTTATAATAGCATTAAAACATGATTTATTGCTCTTTCATTGCGAGTTCGGGTCGGGGTTCGTGTTGAAGTATTTCGGGTTCGGGTGAGGTGCTTGTTGAAATATTTCGGGTTCGGGTCGATTTGCTGGTCACCGAAAATTATTTTTGCGGGTTTGGGTCCGCTTGCTTGTCGAGGAAATTTTTTTGTCGGGTTCGGGTGCGGTTGTGGGTTGACTTCAAATGGAATTTGTGGGTCTGGTAAGACACGACCCGTGCAGGACTCTAAATTACACCTTATGTTGTTTATTTTTAATAAATACTCATATCAATGTATTGTTACGTAATTTAGTGTTTATTTTAAGTATATTACACAACCTTTTATTTTATACAGACAGAAATTTTATAATATTTCCAAAATTAATTTTTTTTTAAATCAGATTATTTTAATTTATTTTTTTATTAGTCATTTATAAAGTACATCTTAATCAAACTCTATCCTACTTTCTTTTAATGTTATTTTTATGTACATTATGTTGCATTTTTAAGACTGTATTATTAAAAAAATAATTCAAAACATGTTTTTATTAGCTATTAATGAAGTATACCTTAATCATACTTTATGTTTTTTCTAAATATTACCCTGTTTTTTTGCATATATTTTCGTACTTTTAAGACAGCATTAAAAATTGGTGCATATTTTTAATCTCTTCTTAGATGTTTGTATGTTTAAATGTTTGAATAGTTAACCCTTTCCGGCACAGAGGTCCCACTCCGGGAACACCTAATTTTAATCCCAAACTTGCATTCGGCACCAAGAATCTTTTAATAAAATTTTGTTGCTATAATGAAAGCTTAAAATAAGGAGTTCGTATTTTCTAAAAAGTCGTTTGTAAATTCCGGTGTCAGTCAGAATTTTCTCATTTTATGAGCAGACTTTGTCTGTGCCGCAAAGGGTTAAATAAGTAATAAATCAAATGTCACTAAATTAATGTTATTAAATAGATCTTAACCCTTAATTGCATAGTGATGTAAATTTCCATCACTTTTTATTTAACTTTTAATAAATAAGTCAACTTCTTCGCCACCACTATATTTATATAGAAATATTAATCCAGTAAATTTCCCGTGAACAATGTTGCTGAAAAAGTTAAAAATCTATCTTAAAATTACTGGTGTCTAATATTTAATATATGTATAAAAAATACAATTGTAAAAGAAAAACCCATGCAAAGAAGGGTTAAATAAATATATATAGAGGCATAATATATAAACAGAGCATTTTATATCTAATGTGTAATCCAAAACTTAATTCCCATAGTTAATTAAAAACAATTTTCTTCTTTGCTTATCTTCAAAAGTTTTACAAAATATGCATATCCTAATGATCAGAATAGCTATATGTTCGTTAATCCGTCTATCTCTATATATAAATAGAGGCGTGTGTACCTATATTTCACTTTGTAGCCACAACTACGCAGCGCAGACCACTGGTGGTTGTGTAGGTAGTAGTCTTGAATCTCCTCCCATCCTGGCACTATGGTGGTTGCATGTCGGTAGCTGTAGGAGACATAGGGTGGTTGAAAGTGGATCTAGGGCAATTTCATATTTCGACCAAAGTGTTCTAAAAAATGTTTGGAATCTTCTTCAACGGGAATTGGTTAATTCAACTTAATATGAACTAATTAAGATATAGGTAACTAAGTAAGATGATTTCGCGCCGCTTAGCACTGGAAATTGAAATTAAACGATATTGCAGTGCGTGAGTAGCACGCCTGCTATACAATGCCGTAGGCAGTGGGGACGAGTGCCGGAGTTTCGTTCAGAAAGAGTTTGTTTAGAACAGATTGCGTGCCGAAAAATATTATCTTTATCGAAACCGTGAAAGAATGTTACTGATTTCCGGCCAACGCCGGACGATCAGCTAATGGATTATAAAAAAAAAAAAAAAAAAAAAAAAAAGGTATTTTTTAAAGATTTCCCAATATAGTTATAAATACTCTTGCCTTCGATTTGTATGTTTGCCCATCTGCCAGCACATCAGTTAATCTGTCTATTCGCCGCACTATACATCTCACAAAAAGGATAATCATGATTTTTCCCTATGTTATTGACAGAGCCCTTATAAACTATTTTCTAAAACCTATTTTGTGACCGTGACTTATTTATATTCTAATACAGTGTTGCCAATCCACTACTTTTTAAAAATTCAGATTGCTTGATTGCCATCATTTTTTTTTTCCAAGTAATAATATTAGCTGTATTCAATGACAGATTTCAAACAGGTGAAAATAAGGCGAGTTATAGTATTTCAAAAAAGTGGGAGCAATCAGGCAATCTGAATAATAATAAAACAAGTGGGTAAGTGTGATCGAAGATCACACAAAAAGTTTCGTTTAATATTCCTTTCAAAACACTTTATCCTTTAATTAATAAATCCAAATAAATTTCATTTTCAAAAAAGAAAAAAAAAGTCATGTTTTTTAAAAATAAAAATTTACCGGTCTATTTTTTCGTAATTATTTGAATCACAATACAAATGGTATAGAGCGATTCCTGAAGTAACATAGAAACAACAGATTTTGATTGCAATACCAGAAGTATTTCAGTATTTTGTTTATTTAGGTCTAGTTTAAATTCTTTTTGTGGACGATTTAAAAATTGCATGCAAATATTTAATTTCTGACGCATAGACCCTTTAATAAGTTCCATAAGGATATTTTTGTAAATAAATTAATAAAAGTTAATTAATTATTATATATATTTTTTTTAGGTTAGATGCATCATAGTAATTTGTAGGTTTTTTTTCGGGGGGGGGGGGGGGGGAGTTGTTTTAACATAAAATGTTTGTGAATAAATAAATTATGATCTTATTTTCTGGCACATTTTCTCTGCTTTTTTATAAAATGTTTTAAAGAATAACCTATTTATTATTTTTCTTCTAAAAAACATTTATTAAAAATGTTGAGAACAAAGTTAATATGTTATTGAATAAAAAGTAAAATACAATTTTGTCTTTAAAAAAAAAAAAGAAAAAAAAAAGCCTTTTTTAAAGTTATTGCTTTGTTTACATTTTAAATTTTATATTGCTAGTTGTACTTTTTAAATTATGAATATTAAACTCTTACAAAAATCAATATTTCAAATGAAAATGTATATAAATATATCTATTTGATTGTTAATGTTGACAAATTATAATTACAATTTATTAAAAGCTTTTGCAATATAATCAACAAATGATTATATTTGTTTCGCTTTTCTGCTTGTAGATGGCAGCACTAAACAGTTAAATATAAATTTTTTAGTATTCCATTTAAATGGATAAATTAATCATTAATGTTGATTTTGTAATATCTGTCTGGATTTGATTATACGAGGCTCGTATTTTCTCAAATCTTTCACAAATTTGGAAAGCAGAATTAAATATTCAGCAATTGCCACAATTTTTATTTATTTAACTATTTATTTTCATTACATTAAAAAATTACAATAAATTTCACCGACCAATCTTATTTTGTGGCGCCATCTAGTGACGTTTTCAAACGTGAAAGAATGTTCTTTTTCACTTCATGTATGTGTAAATTCTTTAGAATTAAATCTATTAAAATTAAGATATAAATGTATCTAAATTTTCTTAAAGTAAGTTAAACATATCAATGCATTGATATACGTTTAGAAATGAAGTGAGTTTAAGTATTATATTTACTCTTATTTATAGCAACATATTATTTATTACATAATCAGATGTAAACAATGAAATTTTCAGTTAAAATTTTGAAGAAGTTCTGTACTTTTTTTTTTTTGATTTTTAATGTAATTGGATTTTTAGTTAATATTTGCTTCTCTGTGAACTATATATTAAACAAAAGTTAAATTATTAATTTTAAAAATAGCTTTTTATGAAAACAGTCTTAATTGTGCATTGGAACTTACATTTTGCTTTGTTAGTAAGGTAAACCTCCTCCAAAAAAAAGTCCCTCCCCCGTAAAAAAAAAAAAAAAAAAAATCTACAGAAGTACATGGATGTTTTAAAAAATTAAAAGTAACTGATTATGATGAATGAGCACTGATTATTTTATTGCTATGTAAAATGTTAAACAGATATATTATTGCAAAACATTTTTGAAGTCTTTGTCGTTCCTTTTTCATTAATAATAAATCAATATGTATCTGCAAATCTTTTGTACTCATTCTATTTTTAAAAAATCGAAGTCCTATGAACATCCATCTGTTAATTAAATCCATCGGACAATTAATTCAAAGAAAGCTGGCTAGAGTGGAAAATAATGGCGTTTTCTGTGCATGAGGCGGAAAATGCCTTTTAAACATTGTTCTTCCTTTAAAAGTACGAGAGAAGAGGAAGATCATTGTTTGCGGCACACGAATAGGAGTGACGGGAGGTTGTAGAAAAACTGTCGTTTGTACTCATTTCTTAGGTTAATTTTTGTACCACCCTCCCCCCGCCAGATTAAATAACTTCGTCACAAGACCTGGCGACCACATTTGTCAAGCCCTGATTATACAGGGTGCGTCAGAAAAATGTATACACACTTTGAATGACTATAACACCAGTTTTTATTCACATGTAATTAATATTTAAGTTTCAAAGTTGCCTACATAAAATGTATAATTCTTCCTGCTACCACAGATGTTCAATATTATTACCGTTCTGGTCAATAAACTGGTTATAACGGTGATCTATTGATTCACAGACTTCGAAAAACATTTCAGTTGGTGTTGTGGCGCATTCTTTGCTCAATTGCGGTTCCGGAACGTTGTCTATAAACATCCATTCGTTTCAAACTTATCTTTTATCCGATGAATTGTAAGTCGCATAGGTGGATCTGTCTGAAACTCCCTGCGATATTGTTTTTGTACTTCTGCTACATTTTCCTACTTACAATAGTCCTTCTATATTAAAAAAAAGTAATCTAAAACTGAGCCAAAAACGATTTAGACCAATGAAATTCTGCGTAGATATTCCGGGTTAGTCTCATCGCTTTTTTACTAGGGACTTTTTTGAGGAGCTATTACTTTTTTTCTAGCCATCCTACGGATTCGAAAATCATACCACCAGACGCGAAATATAACAAGCTTTCAGAAATTCAAACAATTATCACGGTCGGACAATAAAAACTAAAAAAAATCCTTAAAAATCGAGTAAAAAATCTTTTATTGAAAAAGTCATTTATTTATATTGTTGCCAATTTCTAAATACGCGCAAAGGATTATGTTTTATCTCAAATAAAAAATGTATTTGCGCGAGACTATTAAAAACAATAATGACAGTTTAAAATAATAATTAAATGATCACGTGTTGAAAGCAGGAAATAAAGAAAATTACGTCATAAAAATTGTGTTTACCCATGAATATTAAAAATAAAAAAGATGAATTAAATGAAAAAGAATTATAACCAGTTAAATGAAAAAGCATTATAACCTGATTACAGAAGATAGTCGCCGTTCGTGATATCATCATCATCATCTTTTTAAAACAGGATACATTACCAGGTTTTAAGAGGCTGTGAAATCAGAGCGAGGATTGGTGAGCGTAGCTAGCAGGGGGCAGAGCCCACTAGTCTTTTAAAATTTTCTTTTTTCAAAAGTTAATCTTGGTCCACTCATTACTTCCAATTAACTACATTTTGAAAAGAAAAAAATAATTAGAAAATTATGATCCGTTAAACAGTATATGTATACAATAAAATAATGAAACTTTGTATCAATCACTATACAAACAAAACGACACACAGGACGCGTTTCGATCTAGACATTTTTAATAGCCCGTCATCATCGTGTTTACTTTAGCCGATGACGGGCTATTAAAAATTTCCAGCTCGAAACACGTCCTGTGTGTTGTTTTGTTTTTATGGTGATTTATACAAAGTTTCATTATTTTATTGCGATTTATCGTCAGTTTGTCGGTGCTGTTTCATCAGTATATGTATACATTTTTCTGAGACACCATGTATGCATTTCTTTAAATATTTCCGTTAATGTATTTTCTTTTTTTATGTCTAGTGTGTTTACCAGTGCATTCCAACTTGTTTGTTATTCGTGAATAGCCTTAAATTGGAAAGTAATCAATCAATAAAAATAAAAATTGGCTTATATTTAAAAAAAATAAACACTGATGTTAAATATCTTTGTTGCATTTATCATTAAATAAATGAAGTTGGACACGAGAACAACATTTTTAACAGGTTTATTTCAAATAAAGAGGTCTCACGAACATCGTGTGTTTATGGAAATTACGAATCAGCATAGTTATTAATTTTCAAGAAGTTGTTTATCATTTGCATATCGTGATAATAAGATGGCAGCAGTAAATGGGGTGTGAAACATTCGATATAACTCAATCGTCTCTTAATTTTACATAAAACAGTGTTAAATGAAAAAAGTTGCTAAAATGTTTTCAATTCATGAAAAATGATTTTTAGCACTTTCCAACAAAGTTGAAAAGTGTATATGAATTTGGTTTGTCTGTCTGTCGAAATTATGAATCAGCATAATTTCTAAGAAATTGTATATAATTTGCATTTCGTGAGACTAAGATGGCAGCAGTAAATGGGGTGTGAAACATTCGATATAACTCAATCGTTTCTTAATTTTGCGTAAAACAGTGTTAAATGAAAAAAGTTGCTAAAATGTTTTTAATTCATGAAACATTTTTTAACACTTTCCAACAAAGTTTAAAAGTGTATATGAATTTGGTTTGTCTGTCTGTCTGTTCGTCGAAATTATGAATCAGCATAATTTCTAAGAAGTTGTTTATCATTTGCATTTCGTGATACTAAGATAGCAGCAGAAAATGGGGTGTGAAACAATCGATATAACCCAATCGTTTCTGCTCTGAAAATCTATAATACTCCCCCAGAGCTCCAGAAATACCGCAGGAGGAAGGGATGATTCTTGAATTTAATGCTGACCATAACCCTTTGGTATCTTCTGTAACAACCACCTATTATTGTTCAAATATGGTAATGATTGGTTTTAGAACTGAAATCAGGGTTCCTAAGCGTCAGGAAAAATATTAATATTTTCTTACAGAAAAACTCATATATGATAGCGCGATTACATAAGGCGAGTTTTTCTATAAGAAAATACTGCTTTTTAGAAAAATTCTCTGACCTGTAGCAACTTTATGAAATATTTCGTATGTCATAAAAATATTCCAAAATCATTGGTGTTGCGCTGCTAATATTTTTTATAGATTGCAAATATTCTACCATTATTCTCTTTTCATTGAAAGTTTGAATGCTGCACATGTGTTTTTCCATTATTGACTGATATCGAATAAACGTTCCAATATTGCAGTAAATAAATAGCCTACATTTATTCATAATTATTAGTTTGCTAATTCAATAAACTGTGTTTCTTTACATATTTTCCTTATTTTCTCCATAATTATTGGTTTGCTAATTCAATAAAATGTGCATATAATTACACATATTTTCATAATTCATATATATTTCTTTATATATTCTCCACAATTATTACTTTGCTAATTCAATAACACATATTTTCATAATTCGTATATTTTTCTGTACATATTTTCCCTATTTTCTCCATAATTATTGCTTTGCTAATTCAATAAAGTGTGCATAGGATTACACATATTTTCATAATTCGCATATATTTCTTTATATATTCTCCATATTTTCTCCACAATTATTACTTTGCTAATTCAATAAAATGGGCATATAATTACACGTATTTTCATAATTCGTATATATTTCTTTATACATTCTCCATATTTTCTCCACAGTTATTACTTTCCTAATTCAATAAACTATGTTTAATTACACGTATTTTCACAATTCGTGTATTTTTCTTTATATATTCTCCTTTATTTTCTCCACAATTATTACTTTGCTAATTCAATAAACTGTGTATAATCACACGTATTTTCATAACTTGTATATTTTCCTTTATATATTCTCCCTATTTTCTCCATAATTATTAGTTTGTTCATTCAATAAACTGTGTATAATTACACGTATTTTCATAATTTGTATATTTTCCTTTATATATTCTCCCTATTTTCTCCATAATTATTAATTTCTTAATTCAACAAACTGTGCATAATTACACGTATTTTCACAATTCGTATATATTTCTTTACATATTTTCCCTATTTTTTCCATAATTATTAGTTGCTCAACAAACTGTGTACGGGTAATACAATTACTACACGTATTTTTATAATTCGTATATATTTTTCTTTTTTTTTTCACACATTTAAATAACCTCAACAGTTTTTAATATAAATAAATGCTTTTCTTTATATATTCTCCCTATTTTCACCATATAAGTTTGCTAATTCAATAAATTGTTTATATAATTACACGTATTTTCATAATTCGTATATTTTTCTTTATACATTCTCCAAATTTTACCCACAGTTATTATTTTGCTAATTTAATAAACTGTGTATAGTTACATATATTTTTATAATTCGCAAATTCTTCTTTATGTATTCTGCACAATTATTACTTTATTAAACCTCAATTGTGCAAATAATTAATAATAAATAATAATTAATAATAAATACAATCTCAAATAATTGTGCATCAACAGTTTTTGTTCTTCAAAATATTCAAGATTTTATGCAGTGGTTAAAATAATCCAAAAATCTTATTTCCAATTTTTCTGTTTTCATTTTCAGAAGTGCAGACATTTTTAAAAACATATTATTCAACAAGGCACAAGTAGTCGATTTTAAAATAGAGGCACAGTAGAAAAAAACGGACAGCTAGATGAATGAAACTTTCAGGAGATATTCTAAAAATAATATTCAAAACATCAGCAAGAAGGGCGCCAACTGATGCTCTTTTCGCGCGAAATAATAAGGTAAAAAAAAAGTTTCTTAAAGAGACTATCACGTAAAGTTGTTGAATGATTTTACGACGCGCGAATGAAAGAGGCAGCCATTTCACAAGTGTTGCCAAACAACCAAAGAGAAATTTTACGTTATTTTCTTTTTTTAACTGGCTGTTGTCATGTGTCATATAGCCCGGAAATGTGGTTTGAATGTATTTTTGGCTGAACAAAATTGTTGCATACTTTTGCTTGCTCAGGCTTAGCATAGAAATTTATTGCTCTAAACATCTTTTTTCGAAGAGAGGAGAAATTTAGTGATGATATACAGAGTGCAATGCAAAGTCCGGGTACACTCAAATAACTTTTGAACGGATAAAGCTAGATTGTGGAAAAAGTGTCTACATATAGTAAAATGATTATGCTTTTTGATATGAGAATAACCATAGCGCCTTATAGTGGCGAAATTTGGAAATTATTCACCCTGTATCGAAAACTATGAGAGATAGCGAAAAAAAAAAAAAATTCCAACAGTTACGGCGTTCTCTATTTAGCACGAACTGCCATCATATATGTAAAATTACCTTTATTCGAAGATCTGAAACATTAATCTTTCGATAACCAATCACCGACTTAAATACGTCATTAATCGTTTGAAGAAGTGTGACATCATAATGCAAATGTATATTTACGAATAAAATTAACACACACTGTTAAAAATAAATCCGTTAATTCACGGTAAAACTACTGGCAGCAAAGTTGCCGGGTATTTTCCGTTCCTTTAGTAGATTTTCCGTTTTGAAAGATAACAGAAGGAAGAACTCCGTTTGAAGAAACGGTATCTTTCCGTTTTGAATGACCTCGGTTTAAAAAAAAATTACCTTTCTGTTTGTGCTGCCATCTGTTGACTACACCGGGAGTATTTAATAATTTGATATACTTCAAGAATATTTTCGGCTGACCTTGGGGTTCGAACCAGAGATGATAGCGTCTCGAGCCAAGTGTTTTACCACAAGACCAGTGGGCCCTTGCTAGAACAAGAAATTGAAACGATCATACGAGATTTTTTCAAATCACGGCTGCGAACTTAAACAATCTGGGGTTTAGAAACAATAATTTTGAAATTAATTGGGGGATATTTTGTTATAGGATTATGACCGAAAACTTTATTATTAAGAGGATTAAAACATGAATTATATATATGCTTAATTTGATTGTTAGATGCAAAATATGAATATTATATTTTTAATTAAATTCGATAAAGTATGTTTGCTTTTTTGAGAAAATCGATTTTTTTCAACTATTATAGATTTTTTAAATGTGTTCGGTTAGAATATATTTTTAGTGAAAGTGTTTTTTATAACTTTAAAAAACAAATTGCGAATAATTTCAAAGGAATGAGAAAATTATTTGTTATTTTTTTAAATTCGAAAGCATTATTTTTGTTTGTTGCTTTTTTGAGTAAAATCGATTTTTTTTTTTTCACCTGTGAATATATTTTTATAACTTTAAAAAATAAATTGCTAATAATTTTAAAACATGGGGAAATTAATTGTTGCTTTTTAAATTCGAAATCACAATAATAATAATTTAAATTTTTGTTCTTTTAAATAAACTAGAAATTTTAGTTTTCTGTGCTGAAACATGTCAGTTTTTTAAACATTGAAAATAAATATGCAGCAGATAACGGAATATCTCCGTTGGCCACTTTCTTCTCCGTATGTTCCGTTATTTTCAGGAAATTTGAGGAAATTTCTGTTTTTAACGGAAAATGCTCTTTTGTCGTGAAAAGGGACTTTTTCTGTGAAATTCAGGAAAAAAATACCTGTGAATTTCAGATTATTTTTAACAGTGCATGCAAACAAAGTACAATTTATTTTCATAATGTATTTTTGGATGAACAAAACTGTTGCATACTTTTGTTGCATACACAGGCTTTGCGTAGAAATTTATTTCTCTGAAAATCTTATTTGAATAATGGAGAAATTTAGTGATGGTATGCAGTGTGTAAAGTAAAATCCGTGTAATTTTAAGTGAAAACCACGATTTCTATACCTACCGTCCTAAGACGGGCATTTACACTAGTTTTTAATAAATAAGTATAAGTTTGTAAAATTTTAAAAGGCTGTTTGAACCTCATAGATTCCTCCTCCACGGCCTTGTGCTGACCATAAATAGGATAATAGGAATAGCAAATCTGCCAACCTCCAACTATTCTTCCGTAAAATTTGGTTTAATTTGACCCAGGCTAAACACGTTTCGAACAAGAAAATTTATGTAATACAGTGGAACTTCCCTTTAACGAAGTCCCTATTTAACGAAGTTTTCTATTTAACGAAATTTTCTGCAGAACCTTGACTTTGAACACTATTAACATGTAAATTAATTTCCATATAACGAAAAACGTATTCTATATAACGAAGTTTATTCCACTTTCGTGCGTGCGCAGCATTCAAACGGAGAGGTTTCTGTTACGATGGGTGCATTAATTTATTTCAGCGGACTGTATGAAAATGAACACATTTGAATAATTTAATCAAAACACACTCATTTAATCACATTTTACTGAATAAAGAAAAGATACGCTGCGATTATTGTTTACTTCTCTTTGTTATATGTTTCTTTAAAAAATATTCTAATTAAATTATTCTCATATTTACATTGCATAAAAAAGGACTGCCTAAATTAAAATACATATTTTAAATATTTCCATTTTATGCGGGTTATGTGTATACGAGTGGTTATGTGTATACACCTAACTGTCATTTTTATGCTAGAACTCTTCCTGCTTCGGTTGATAAGATCTAAGATCGAACTTTGACTTATCACAAGACAAAACTCCCAAGCTAATGTTAATCATTGGGGGCGTTTCTTTTTAAATATTCCCATTTTATGTGTACTTTCCATTTTATGTGTATACAAGTTTTATAAATTTAAGTTGATTTCTATTTAACGAATTTTCTTCATAACGAACTGTTTAAGTGTAACGATGAGACTTCGTTAAATGGAAGTTTCACTGTACATCTTTATTTAATTTCATGTTTCTCCGTGGAACTTATTTGATTTTATTTCTAAAAAAAAAAAAAAAAAAAAAAAAAAAAAAAGGAATCTAGTGCGAAACGGGCTTAATATAGCCCAGTTTAATCCATATTTTAGGGAAGAATACTCCAAGGTTGATAGGTATGGAATAGTTAAGTGGCGTAGTTCACGTGTTCAGTTAAATGTGGCTCTAAGTGGTGTACCGTTTTTTCACTGCCAAAACTGGGATTTTTTTCACTCGGGGCAAGCATGCATTTTGGCGCCCACTCCTTCCCATTCTTTGCAAAATAAATTTATAAACATAAGTTTTTGATTCATTGTTTTATTTTTATATTTTAAATCAGAAATTATATCTAGAAAAAAATTAATCTTAAGGTTGGTTATTTTTAGGTTATTATTATTTTTTTTTTCGAAATCGACGTATTGCAATCATTTCGTTTTATATATCATGCAAATCTTGTCATCACGATAAACTCCGAAATACTGAACCAATTCGAACCTAATTTGGACAGTAAATTGATATACCAGTATCTTGGATGAGTTCGTTAATCAAGCATGTAGCTGTTATAGTTCGTTTACAGGGACACATAAAGGTAAATAACATTCAAAACTTTTCACCACGAGAACGTCCGAAATACTGAAGCAATTCAAACGTAATTGGGACACTGTATTGATCTTGCAAGTACCTTGGATGAATTCGGCAATCAAGTATTGTTTTGGTGCCATTACATGGTCACCTAATGAAAAAAAAAACAAAAAAAAAACAGCCCTGTTGATAAAGAAGTGAACAAAAACAACAAATACATTTTTACTTTGGGTTGTCCGATTGCAAGTCTTTTTTGTTCAAATTTCGTTATCTGTTTTTTTGTATTGAAAGACGAATTAAATCCTGTTTTGGCGTCCGCTTCTAGCTTCTACACTGGCGCTGGGGGCATATATGCCCCCTTTGCTCCTCCCTCGTTTCGGTCCTGGATTTTTTGGGATTTTACTTCCATACAATTTCCTTCAAATTCTTTCAACAAGACATATTTTCTTTTCATTGGGAATAAGGAAAAATAAAACTGGTCGAAGTCTAATAAAAAACTATTCTTCCCACCTGACACTGATTTGAACAAAAATCTTTCAGAGCTAGATGTACTCGATTTAAAAAAAAAAAAAAAAAACTTTCGAACCTGACCTTTAAAAAATAAACCCAAAACTCATCTCTATGTATGAACCAATATACATAGAGAAACATATGCCTTTGGGGTATTTTCTTTCTGCTACTTCTCAAATACACTCGCTATTCATGTTGCGTTTGGTTTTTGACAGGAACCAATCTATCATCGAAGGAATTTTTTCAGTACAGAAGAAAAATAAATAAATAAATAAAATGTATTAACAATTATTTCAGTACTGTTGTTCTTTTTCAAAAGTCGAATCCATCTTTCATGGATAGACCCATGCAAATCAAATCCTTTTTGTTTTAAGTGAAATGAAACTTCACAATCAAATCAAATAAAAATTTGATAAAACTGATTTGATTGGCCGCCTCCTTTTAGCCGCGTGTTCTAATTTCCATACTCAGTTATCTGGAGGATTCAGATGACGCACGCATGCGTGAGAGAGCCACTCTGACGTCAGAATTTTCGCTGTTGAGGTGGGGAGGAAAGTGTTTGGCGCGATATCGATAGTGTGGCGATTTTTGAGGGTCAAATGAAGTTAGTTTTGGTATCAAGTTTTTGTTTCGTTTTCAAAACTTTGGATGCTCTGATGAAGTTACTGCTGTTAGAATGACACAATAGAAGTGAACGGTTAATGCAAGTAGTTTTTAATATTCGAAGCATAATTTTCAGGGAATTCTCCGGTCTCTTTGAGGTTAATACTTTTGGGTCTCAGCAGGGCCGGCGCAACCATCGGACAAACGGGGCGGCTGTCCAGGGCCCAGCGCCGCTAATTGGGGTTTTGTTAGGAGCCCCGACTCTCTGTATTATACACTTCGAAATAACGTATCCTCTGTATAAAATAATAATATTATTTTTCTAGATTTATTTTTAAATGTTCCTTCGTGAGAAAAAAAAGTGACTAATAACTGTACAGGGCAGCTACTGGCGACTATTTTTACATTCTATTCGCACCATAATTTAAAAAAAAATACATTTTGTAGTGTATTTCTCTTGAACGTGTTGTTAAAGTGTACGTAATTTTTTTTTAAATTATTATTACTATTTTTTTTTGAGGAAGTAGTGCGAGATAGAATTATGAACCCCCAAAACTAATCAGAGAAGCGCCTTATCACAACGAACCTATATACAAAATTTGAAGTAAATCGGATAATTCTGCAGGAAAAGCCCATTTATCTAAATTAAGGGGGAGGAGGATTAGTCCCTGTTCCCTCCTTTATACTTAAACAATGAACCCCGAAAACTAATCAGGGAAGCGCCTTATTACAATGAACCTAGATACAAAATTTGAAGCAAATCGGATAATTCTGCATGAAAAACCCATTTATCTAAATTAAGGAGGATTAGCCCCCGTTCCAACCCTTAATACTTAACCAATGAACCCCCAAAACTAATCAGGGAGGCACCTTATCGCAGTGAATCTATAAACAAAATTTGAAGCAAATCGAATAATTCTATCAAGAGTTATCGCGTTACGTACATACATACGTACATACATACAGATCTTGCGGGCACATTAGCTCTCAGGCTTTGACAGCTTGTGAGATAGTAAAAAATAGTCGCCAGTGGCAGCCCTGCTTTATTTCTTACAGGCAATTTTCACATAATTGTCGGTGACTATATAGATTTAATAATCCAAAATCTTACCGTAAACGCATTTTTACTTTATTTTATTTTATTATTATTATTATTATTATTTTAATAACGTAAAGCAGGGGTGTCAAATTGTAGCCCGCCAGATACCACTAATTTTAAAAAGGAATAGTCAACTTCTTGAATCGCAGAAATTCGATAATTAGATAAGGCAAAGATTACTATAAAATTTTAGTGGTATCCAGCGGGCAACAGTTTGACACCCCTGTCGTAAAGGGTAGAAGATTTTGCGAAATTAGATAAAAATATGCACATTAAATGAGAAAGTAATGGTACTTTTCATTTTATTATCTTTCTTATATATTATTCTTCGATATAAATAATTAAAAAATAAATCTTATTAGTCCAATATTGCAGTATACCCCACTAACTGCTTTGTCAGAGCCCCGCGCGAAGTTGCACAGATCCTGAGTCTCAGAGAGTTTTAGATCCAAATATCACTGTTTTATCTAGAGCACTGTGTTTATTCTAGAAAAACATCTTTTTTCTCTCTGTATCTCTAGAAGCATATCTTTCACACGGGTACGTCACACAATGAGACAAAATGCTTCCAAACATGGCAAAAAATGGAAAAATAAAATCGATATTGAAAAGAATTATGGTTAGTTTCAGAAACTATGTAAGATTTAGTCAGAGGCACCATTTCAAAATTTCTTTGGGGGGTATAGAGGGGTGACATTTTCTTTGAGCGGGTGGAAAATTTTGTTTGATCTCACATCTAAGAAGCAATTCATGCAATTTTATTCTCAGACATATTTTTTTTAAATTAGCCCCTTATAAACGTGCTTATTAATAATAAATGTATCTCACTTTGGGAATATTGCATTAACAAGGCATTAGCAGATATTATTAAGATTATTAATTCCTATACTGAAGGTGTTTATTTAATGATTCAATTTTACTCAAATCTAACAAGTTAGTTCAACTTTTGTGCAATTTCTGATTTTTTTTATTTTTTTTTTTTAAAGTCTGATGTGTGATGACTAATGCATTTTGAAATATCAGAACTCTTGAAGGGAGCCAGAGTTGCCAGATAGTTGAAAGTCAATTTCGCCAAAACTTCTGAGATTTTCGTTAAATCAGTGTTTTTTATCGAAAAAGTCCCCAATTCAGTTTCTACTGAAAAAAGTCAATTTAAAATTTTAAATTTACCACTATAAAAATTACTTAACTAATTTAAGCTAAAAAATTATCCCAATGCCTTTTTAGAAAAAATAAAATAAAAATAGCGAACATGCGAACCGACATTTTTATTGTGATCGATTACTTTCTTGAAAAAAATATCACGAATTAGGAAAACATAAATATTAGAATTATATAAATAATAAATTATAACTTAAAACACTTGTAAACTGTAAACGATGAGCACTAGGATAATTATTGATGATTGATAAATTTCTTCGAGATCTAGTGTTAAAACTAGTTAAAACTAGTTAACCTAAAAGTTAACTTTAACCTGAAATAATAAAGAATTTGCCCATGTTTTCCCCCAAATTTTTAATATTCCCCAAAAATTTCTCCACTAATACTTGTCCCCAAAAAATTCCCTTGAAGTTTCAAAATCCCTAAAATGGGGACAAAATCCCCTATGTGGAAACATCCAGGATTACAACAACCCCCCCTGGCGCCCCTCCAATAGTACTCTGGAATAATATAGAAATATTTAAATTAGTAACATGCTATTAATTTTGAAATAGATTGTTTTAAATCAGAATAAACTTAGAAATGTGTATAACGGGAAAACGACCACACAAATTTCCACAAGCATCAGTTCAAACAATTATCGTTACGCCTGGCTTATACGTTTATTTAATTAATTAATATTTAAAAAAATAATGAAATACTTGGTGTGACTTATTAAAAAAATAAACTATAAGTTATGGAACCTTCAAATACAAGTATTTTACAGTAATTTTGGTGTCATTTTATTATTCTAAATACAAATTATCTGTTTAAAACGAACGTACAGTTGTGTAAAGCAAATTGTTATTTTTTATTAATAAAATATCTCAGAGCGCCTCCAGTGATAAAGATTCCTAGAGGGACCCAATATATGTATTCACATAAAAATGGTAATTTTAGAAGGTGTTAATAATATTTATCAAATTAGTTATTTTAAAATTAAATTAATTTGTCACTCATTTATATGTTAATGAAATAATTTTCCATAACTATTGTTAATTAATTTAATTTTAAAATCAAATTAACATTTAATAATAAATTTTGTACTGTTTGTGATGTCTTTGCAAAATACTAATTAGATAGTAACATGCACATGTAATAAATTTATGTTTGTTTTATAAGATTTATCAGGGAAATGAATCTAATTACCCTCACCAACTTAGATAAAGACGTGGCGTGAAGAGAAATTTATAGCAACCGTGAATCTTGAAACAAACTGTTTTAAATCCGAATAAACTTATAAATTTGTGGTTTTGAGCAGCGATTTTTTTCATTGCTATTCGACACAGAAAATATGAAATACCCCTTAATTGCTGTGCAGAAACTGTGGCATAGCTCTGCGCATAGTTATATACGGTCAAAGCGATCAAGCGGTCGATCAAGTGGTCGATCAAGTGGTCGATAAATTCATATAATACTGTTTCTGTACTAAACTTTATATACAGGATTTTTGTAATCAACATTCACTTATGCAGAAGTCTCTAGCGATAATACTAGGACTCCAAACAAAACAAAATTTCATTAATATCTATAATTCAACTGAAATTTACAAGTTAAACTTTGAAAATTGAAAAAAGCAGTGGTCTGTGAGACCGCTAAGAGCAGTAAAGGGTTATTCCGAAAAGAAAAAAAAATCTTCCCATTAAAATTGTATAAAATACTATTCAATTCTACAACCCACTATGCAATTATATAAATTGTATAGCCAAGATCCCCTTTTCTAGGAAGCTCGGAGATATTTCCACACGATTCACCCCCTCATCTCTGCGACGCTAAAATATTTAAACAAACTTAAAATTATTTGATTATCAAGGTCTATTAAAGAATCGTGTCGTTTAATCGTGTCGGAGATTTAATAATCTAACGAAACTGCTAATATATATATATATATAAAAAAATCGCTAAGATGTAAAAAAAACCCTTAATTTACTGCTAAAATATGCTCTTTAGTAATTTATCTGATACTGGGAATTCTTTGATCTTAGTCCAATTGCTAATTCCTTAACCGTTAGATGCATAGCTCCAATTGCAAAAATGATTCAAATAATGTTGTTCATCATATTAAAATCATTTACACTAAAGTGATTATTTTTGTAAAATTTAGGAAACTTAAATTTTTATACAGTTCACGTATTCTATACATGAAATTTCGAATAGTAGTACAGTGAGGTAGTAATTAGAAAAAATATATAAATATATGTAGTAAATAGTGATAGTATAGTGTAATATAGTAGAATAGTGAAATTATCTGTGTTCTAACAAGTAAAAAAGAAATCTCCATTTTACCGAGTTATATAATACTTTTAATTTTATGAAATTTCAGCGTTTTCGGAGACTAAAAAAACGTATTCGAGAATGTCATAAAACAGGGTTCGTACGGATCAGAGAATTTTCCAGGAGTTTCACCAGTATTTTCTTTGTAGAAAAATAAATCTAGGTTAAACTCGTAAAACTTCGCCTTCTTTTAAAGAGAGATTTTCTGTAAGAAAATACTGGTACCGAAGAATTTCCTAGTCGCAAAATTCCAGGAGCCGTACGAACCCTGATAAAAACTGTCGAAATTTTGAAATAAAAATTTATTTCCGAAATATATATTTTTAAATATAATCAATGGTATTTCTGTAATGGTGGCAATTTGGATATTCCATTGTTGTGAAAAAACAGAAAGGACCACGCACAAAGTATATGGAAACGTCTGTGGAATTGGCTGAAATTTTGATATGTTGTAGAGCATGCGATGGTGATCAAATGTCTCTATGGGCACAATCCTGAAAAATGATTAGTTTTCATGCTTAATTCATATTATATAGCTGCTAACCGCTCAGATTTTTTTCCCCAAGTCAAATAAATATAAATTGAACCAGAAAAATTATGAAGCATAACGTTTATTTTCTTATGTGGTCTTACTATGCCACTTTGCCTTATAGTCTTTACCTTCTACCATTTTATAAAATTTCTGTTTTTACATTATTTGAAAAAGTATCACATTTGCGTCATATTATCATAGCTGCTAACCAAGCGTTTTTATTTATTTATTTATTTATTATTATTATTATTATTTTTAACAACAACTGTAACCACAAATTTTATTGAATGTTAAAAACAAATTAAAACAACATGTAATCAATAAACATTTCGTAAATAATTTTCTTGGTTCAAATTATGTTTATTTAAATAAATAAATAAAATAATAAAAGAAAAAACCTTGAAAATTTGGCATCTATGAAATATGAATGGTCTCTTTCGATGGTCATAACCTTAGCTGCCAACTTTTACGCTTTTTTCCAACCACTAAAATTTTACAGTAAATTTAAACTTACTAAATCACCTAAATCATGTGATTCAATAAGGCAAAAATTTCTATTAGTTTTTAGTGGCAACAAAAAAAGCGTAAACGTTGACAGCTATGGCTCATAGCATCAACACTAGCCATTTTTCAGGATATTGCTCATAGAGACATTTAATCGGCATCGCATGAACCTATCAAATTTTCAGCGTATTACACAAAAGTTACATTTTCATATAATTTGTGCACGGACCTTTAATGGGATATCAGATTATAATTTCGGATATTTTCATTAAAATTTAATAGAAAAAAAAAAGATTTTCATGGAATGCTTTTCTGGACTTCAGAAACACAATTCGAAATACCGTAGTAAAAAGACAAATAGGAGACATTCTAAACATGTTTTGATAAGTTATGATTCTTTAATGGCAATCAAAAGATAATTGTCTCAAGAAAAAAAAAACAGAAACGCTAATATTTACCGAAAGTAGCGCTATGTTTATTAAAATTTCCCAAGTTCCTAAAGACATGGAAAATGATCGCGAGAATGATAGTGACAGCTCTGATAATGGAGAAGGCAACATGGAAGAAGAATATAATGACTCAGATGTTGATAATAATAACTTTATAAATATTGTCTCTTGAATAATGTTTAATAATTTAAACATTTTATTTTAATTAAATTATTCTTTGTTAATGGAGTTTAATAAATAGTTTGCTTAAATAATAATTACTTCCGTATCAATATTCAACAATTTCAATAAATAATTTAAACTATATTTTTGTTATTTTGTTTATGTTTTAATTATATGTGATTTTTCAAGTTTCAACTTCAGAGTGCGCACAGATTTGCCGCGATTTTTGAACACAATTTTATGCCTTATTGAACCGAAGTTGTTACGAATTCTGCGATTTAAATAATAAAAAGGACACTTCTAATCTAAAAAAGTGGTGCCAAACTTCTTGGAAATTCCGAGAAGTGTACGCATCTTTTCATCTTCACTTTTTATAAACACTTTCACAGTATTTATGAATTGATGCCAACTTTTGTGATCTGTTGCTCCTCTGTGCGCCGTTCAAAATATTTCTACAGTAATCTATTGATGGGCATAATGAGTTATTTTGATATTCGAATAAATCATTCCGGCATGAGCTAGCTACATTCGCATTAGTTTTAATCAATTAAAATCAGAAAATTCATAAAATAAAATAAATTATGAAATTGGCTCTTAATTGAATTATCTTATTACTACAAAATTTCTGGTTTAAATTGTTTAAAAAGATTACGAAGTTTGCAGCTGTGCTTTTGCGCATACCCAAATGATTCATTTGAATACCTAAATAACTAACAATGCCCATCACTACAGCTGTCTCATGTCGTTTTAATGTATAAAATTTATGTATCATAAATTAATTCATGGATTGAATTTGATGAATGATCAATTGATGCTCATTCTAACACGCGCTTTGGTGAGAAATTGAAGTCTTTGAAGTACAAGTTGTCCCAAATTAAACTATACATAGCAAAGAGGGCTGCATCAAAAACTATTTATCAGAAAGTCATGAGATTGGAGAGTGTCGCATGGGAATGTTAGGAATTTTTTCTAAATCTGAAACAGTTCCAAAATCCACCAATAGAGGGCTTCTGATATCTTTATACAAAACTAGCTGCCCGTCCCGGCTTTGCACGGGTTGACAATGTAATTTTTTTATTTCATTCGATTTCCTGAATTTCGCGCTCCAACCTAAAACTGTTGCTGAGATATGGCGAAATGACCTAACACTTTCGAATCCCCCTTTAACCACCTTCTAGCGGGGGGGGGGGGATTTCTAAATTCACAGAAATACGTGTTTAATCATTTGTTTAGTAGATTTGTTTTCCTGAATTTCGCGCACCTACATAAAACAGCTGCTGAGATATGGCGAAATGTCCTAAAATTTTCGAAACCACCCCTTTTAAAACCCTTCGGGGGGGGGGGGGGGATTTCTAAACTCACTGAAATGCGTGTTTATCCATTTTTTAGTAGATGTATTTTCCTGAATTTCCTGCTCCTACCTAAATCCGCTGCTGAGATATGGCGAAATGACACGAAACTTTTAGCCACCTTCTGGGGGCAGATTCCAAAATCGCCGAAATACGTGTTTAACCAATTTTTTAGTAGATTTGTTTTAATTAATTTCGCCCTCCTACATAAAAGTTGATATATGGCGAAATAACCTAAAAAATTCGACCCTCCCCATTTAACCACCTTCTGGGGGAATTTCCAAAATTGCTGAAATATGTGTTTTATTCATTTTTTAGTAGATTTGTTTTCCTGATTTTCGCCCTCCTATCTAAAACTGCTGCAGAGATATGACGAAATGATCTAAAACATTCGACCACCACCCTTTAACCCCCTCCGGGAGGGGAAATTCTAAAATCCCCGAAATACATGTTTAGTCATGTTTTTAGTAGATTTGTTTTCCTGATTTTTGTGCTCTTAACTAAAATTGCTGCTGAGATACGGCAAAATGACCTAAAACATTCGACCAGCCCCCTTTAACCCCCTTCTGGGTGGAATTTCTAAAATCGCTGAAATAGGTGTTTAATAATTTTTTTAGTAGATTTGTTTTCTGGAATTTCAAGCTCCTACCTATAACTGCTGCTGAGATATGGCGAAATGATCTAAAACATTCGACCACTCCCCTTTAACCCCCTTCTGGAAGGAATTTCTAAAATCGCTGAAATAGGTGTTTAATCATTTTTTTAGTGGATTTGTTTTCCTGATTTTCGCGCTTCTACCTATAACTGCTGCTGAGATATGGCAAAATGACCTAAAACATTCGACCTCCCTCCTTTAACCCCCTTCTGGGTGGAATTTCTAAAATCGCTGAAATAGGTGTTTAATAATTTTTTTAGTAGATTTGTTTTCTGGAATTTCAAGCTCCTACCTATAACTGCTGCTGAGATATGGCGAAATGACATAAAACACCCCTTTAACCCCCTTCTGGGTGGAATTTCTAAAATCGCTGAAATAGGTGTTTAATAATTTTCTTAGTAGATTTGTTTTCTGGAATTTCAACCTCCTACCTATAACTGCTGCTGAGATATGGCGAAATGATCTAAAACATTCGACCACTCCCCTTTAACCCCCTTCTGGATGGAATTTCTAAAATCGCTGAAATAGGTGTTTAATCATTTTTTTAGTAGATTTGTTTTCCTGATTTTTGCGTTCCTACCTATAACTGCTGCTGAGAAATGGCGAAATGATCTAAAACATTCGACCACCCCCCTTTAACACCCTTCTGGGTGGAATTTCTAAAATCGCTGAAATAGGTGTTTAATCATTTTTTTAGTGGATTTGTTTTCCTGATTTTCGCGCTTCTACCTATATCTGCTGCTGAGATATGGCAAAATGACCTAAAACATTCGACCATCCCCCTTTAACCCCCTTCTGGGTGGAATTTCTAAAATCGCTGAAATAGGTGTTTAATAATTTTTTTAGTAGATTTGTTTTCTGGAATTTCAAGCTCCTACCTATAACTGCTGCTGAGATATGGCGAAATGACATAAAACACCCCTTTAACCCCCTTCTGGGTGGAATTTCTAAAATCGCTGAAATAGGTGTTTAATAATTTTCTTGGTAGATTTGTTTTCTGGAATTTCAACCTCCTACCTATAACTGCTGCTGAGATATGGCGAAATGATCTAAAACATTCGACCACTCCCCTTTAACCCCCTTCTGGATGGAATTTCTAAAATCGCTGAAATAGGTGTTTAATCATTTTTTTAGTAGATTTGTTTTCCTGATTTTTGCGTTCCTACCTATAACTGCTGCTGAGAAATGGCGAAATGATCTAAAACATTCGACCACCCCCCTTTAACCCCCTTCTGGGTGGAATTTCTGAAATCGCTGAAATAGGTGTTTAATCTTTTTTTTAGTAGATTTGTTTTCTGGAATTTTAAGCGCTTACCTATAACTGCTGCTGAGATATGGCGAAATGACCTAAAACACTCGACCACCCCCTTTAACCCCCTTCTGGGGGGAATTTCTAAAATCGCTGAAATAGGTGTTTAATCATTTTTTTAGTAGATTTGTTTTCTGGAATTTCAAGCTCCTACCCCTAACTGCTGTTGAGATATGGCGAAATGACCTGAAACATTCGACCACCCCCATTTAACCCCCTTCTGGGTAAAATTTCTAAAATCGCTGAAATAGGTGTTTAATCAGTTTTTTAGTAGATTTTTTTTCTGGAATTTCAAGCTCCTACCTATAACTGCTGCTGAGATATGGCAAAATTACCTAAAACATTCGACCACCCCCTTTAACCCCCTTCTGGGGAATTTCTAAAATCGCTGAAATAGGTGTTTAATCATTTTTTTAGTAGATTTGTTTTCTGGAATTTCAAGATCCTACCTATAACTGCTGCCGAGATATGGCGAAATGACCTGAAACATTCGAACCCCCCCTTTAACCCCCTTCGGGGGGGAATTTTCAAAAATCCCTTCTTATTGCTTGCCGAGGCCATAACAGCAATCTACAGTCCAAATTGCGTGACCCTGACTTTAGTAGTTTCGGCTGGGCGTTGATGAGTCACCCAGTCAGTCAGTCGGTCACCGTTTCCTCTTTATATAATAGTATAGATATATATCATGAACTATACAATTTTTTCGTCAAATTAGGGAAACACATGTTCAGTATCATGCCCGCGGTTGTCTTACAGCGTCTGAAATTGTAATATACATGTTCAATGATTGGTTACAGAGTATGCATTGGAATGTTGCGTACATGGAGTGCTAGTAACTGATTGGCGTTCTGGAAACTAGTACTCTAACCACTAGAGCGTTTGGTGAGATAAATAATTAAAATCAAGTAGAATTAAATTTTAATCTCTGGTTATGTTAGTGTATTAAATTTGTGCAGCATAACTTAATTCAGGGATTGAATTTGATGATACCCATTCCAACACGCGTTTTAGTAAGGAAATGAAGTCTTTGAAGTACAAGGTGTCCCAAATTAAACTATACATATCAAAGAGGGGCTAAAGCAAAAACTATTCATCAGAAAGTCATGAGAATGGGGAGCTAATAACTGACTGACGTTCTGGAAACTAGTAGTCTAACCCCTACAATGTAAAATTATCTGTTGTTTTTACAGAAAAAAACTGTCAGCCAGGACACCACTAACAAACTTTTTTATTTTACAGAAATAATCTGTTTTTATTATGAACTTTCTGATATATTAACTGATTTTTAAAGTAAGTTCGTAATAAATACAGATTATTTCCGTAAAATAAAATGTTTTTTACTGCTGTGCTGGTTGATAATTTTTTCTTGTAAAATCAGCAGTTTTCTTAGCAGTGATTGAGAGTTTGGTGAGATAAATAATTAAAATCAAGTTGAATTAAATTTTAATCTCTGGTTATGTTAGTGTATCAAATTTGTGTAACATAACTTAATTCAGGGATTGAATTTGATGACACCCATTCCAAAACGCCTTTAAGTGAGAAATTGAAGTCTTTGAAGTACAAGATGTCCAAAATTAAACTATACATATCAAAGAGGGGCTAAAGCAAAAAACTATTCATCAGAAAGTCATGACAATGGGGCGCTAGTAACTGACTGACGTTCTGAAAACTAGTAGTCTAACCCTTATAGTGTAAAATTATCTGTTGTTTTTACAGATAAAACTGTCACCCAGGGTGCCACTAACAAACTTTTTTATTTTACAAAAATAATCTGTATTTATTATGAACTTTCTGATATATTAACTGATTTTTAAAGTAAGTTCGTAATAAATACAAATTATTTCCGTTTAGTAAACTGTTTTTTATTGCTCTCCTGGTTGATAATTTTTTTCCTGTAAAATCAACAGTCTTTTTAACAGTGATTAATAAGATAAATAATTAAAATTAAATTGAAAATATTTCTAACAAGTTGATAGCATATTAACAACACTGAAACTGTATTATAAATATTTCAATTGAAATAACAATTTTGCCGCAATATAAGTATTTTATGTTTATTAGTTCCAACATTAAAACAATTAATATAATATTTGTGAAATACTTTTCCAATATTAATTTTCTTCAATGGAATGAAATTATTATTTTTAAAATGTAACTGTTGCGCAGAATAACAAGTTAAACTGGAAATCTGACGAAGGTAAAGCATTTTCCGCGATAAAGAGCTAGAACTTTTTTTTAAACATTATTTTCCCAATAATAGATGGCGTTTTAATAGCTGTCAATGAACATAAAGCCCCTTTAGGTTAAAAGATTAACAATGAACGGGAAAAGTTCAAAATTTTGACTGTCAAATTGTTTATTCAATTTATCCCGGTAGATTCCAGTGACAGATGGCGAAAAATGATTTATTGCACTTTGTTTCGACGTGGGAAAATTCAAATACAATTTAATTCTAAAACTCGCCATTTTTTATCATTATTTTTGAAATGATGCTACAGTAAATGTAAACTATTGATAAATAAAGATTAATGAATTTACTTTTTAGATGTTTTTTATTTAGAGATGTTTGGTTGAAGATTAATGAAAAAAGGTTAATTAATTTCGCATCGATTCATTCATCAAAAATTAATTTACACTTTACAAGATACCAGGCCATTTAATCCGAGCAACCTGGTTAAAAATACCCGATGCAGATTAACCGGCCTACATAACGTAGTTTTTTTTTAACCATGGTTGTTGCTTTCGCTCGAGAATGGACCAAATGATGTTCGCATTTTACTGTTTTAACCGTTTTTAACGAAATTCTGTAACTTTAGAAGAATTTTTCTTTGAATAGGCAATAGAAATGCATAAAATCGTTACAAAAATGTTAAAGTTACTAAAAGGATAGATGCAAATTATCAGATATGAAAAATAAAGTAGAAATTTGGTACTTTCGTGTTATAGCGGCCCCCAAGGATGACATTTTTTTTCTGTTTTCATTAATATATTGTAAATTTGGTACTTTCGTGTTATTGCGGCCTACAAGGATGAATCGCCAAGCGACCAAGATTTATCGCCAAATTATAAAGCATGTATGACATTATAATAATATATGATATATATATAACATTTCTGGACGTATGTGGCCAAGTTATAGTCATATATGATGCATATATGATGTATATATATGACATGTGTATATGATGTATATACGACATATAAAACGTAAATAATATGTGTATAATGATGTATAGGGCACATACAGGAGTGTTTGCAATATATATATGCCTATATAGGATGCATATATCAGCTTTGCGATGATCTTGGCGAAATCATAACTGCAACCTTGGCTACTGTGCAACTTGGCTGCAACTGTGGGGGCCGCTATAACACGAAAGTACGGTATTTTTATTTTATTTTATTTTATTTTATTTTTTAAGCTTTTGGAACATTTTCCCAATGGTTATTGTAATTTGTTAAATTATAATATTTTTTTCAAGCTTTGACAGATATTTAAATTTTAGTATATTTTCTTAGATTGCCAACGAACTGCACCCGAAAGCATTTTTGATGTTTTCGTATTATTTTCACTCCAGCGGTCAATTCTGAAACATTTATAGAAAGCATCGTGTTTATGATTATTTCAGTATTTCTATTACATATTTGTTAAATTCGTATTTTATTTATTTATGAAATTTGAACTTTGCTTAGCAATTTAGCGAAGGACTATTACGTGGAAAGAAAGAAATGCTGAATTAATTACATTGTTTTAAATGTAAACGGGTTAATTTTCTGTAATCGGGTTGTACGCATATTTAAAATAAGTTCATGTTTTTGAAAATTCTTTTAAAAATAATAAAAATCTGTACATTAAGATACAGTTTTCAAACAAATTGTATTTAAAAGTACATATTTTCTATGCGACAGTGTAAAAATTAACGTTGTGGGATGTTTAAGAGTTAAAAGAAAAATCATTAAAAGTGAAATTCATTGGTAGTTTGTTGTCACAGACAATATGACGTCAGCGTCATTCACGGACATGTTTTTCCTTTATATTTTAGATTGCCAGTTAAATTTATAAGTTATTTTGGGTTTTAAGTAACAGTAATTTATTAAGTTAGAGATCATTTTTCATTATTTAAAAAACTTCGCGCACACTTTTAGAATTATTTTTGCTATCATCTCCCCGATATTGTATTTATTTCTGTTACTAAATTATACTATAGTAACAACTGTACAAATGTGACAACATTGGTTATATCTTGGCCATTATGTCCCCAATATTGTAGTTTTAACATTTTATTAATATTGCATCAATATTGAAAACATATATTTCACCATATCATTATCAATTTTTCAGTGTAAAATCAAAATTTCTGACGTTTCATTATCCACGAAATGTTGATCGAAGAAAACTTTTAAAGCTAACAAACTTATACAGGTATCCCCCGACTTACGTATACTGCGACTTACGTAAATTCGCAGTTACGTAAAATTTTTTTGTAAATTACATTTATGAACTCACTAACACATTTGATACGCGTTTGCATACTTTTGATAATTATTTTATAAATAAAATATGTAGATAAAAATTAGGAGTATAATAATATAGTTTTATATGCTAGAGAGAGTCATAACAACGAATCTTTATTGTTCGGTATTCGTAGTTGTCATCTAAGTCTTAATAAATACAATTTGTGCTTACCAATCATTATTTTATTTTGTGAGTGCTATTCATTTGTCTTGTCATCGAAAACTCGTCGAGAAGAGGTAAGTCAGTCCTCTTTAATTATTTCTTATTTTTATAGTCGTTTGAAGTAATCTAAAAATTGTTATAAATCATTCCATCAATGTTAAATTTACAAATCCCAAACTCCACAAGATATTTTTTATTTGAAAAGTGTTTTATCAATTTACCTATATATTTTTTCTACTTGTATAATTTATATCCGAGTAAATACTGTTGCTTTTTTTAAAAATTAATATTGTGTAAATAATCTATCTATCTATCTATCTATATAATATATATATATTAAATATTGCAGTTTCTTACGAAATTTTACTCAAGCAAATTAAACATTCGACTTACGTAAAAGTCTGCGGAACGCATTAATTACGTAAGTTGGGGGATGCCTGTATATATATATATATAAGTTTAATTTTTTATTCGAAATCCTTCCTACCAGCAATCGACAAGTATCTCTCAATTAACACATATTTCAAATCATCATTTATTTGAAATCTGTAGTAATTTTATCATTTGCATTTTTACCCTTTGACTGCGAAAGTTTTAAAACAAAATTGCTTCTAAAATTGCGTATTATATAAATTTTTCTACAAAGTTTTGCCCGAGGAAATCACGGGATAAGCAGCAAGAGGATTAAATCGGTATAAAGACATTATATGAAATAATAACCGTATATACTCGTGCATAAGTCGAAACCAAAATTCGCTAGGAAAAAGAAGTGAATATCAGTATTTCTTAATCGATATCATCGTTTTATTTAATTAAAAAACTCGTAATATTTTCTTCGATTTTATTAGAAAATGATTATTAAATACTGGTATTTAATCGGATTTTTTCCATCTCTAATTCGGGTGGTTGACTTACACTCGAGTATATATGGTATATTATGTTAAATGTATACTTTATGCATTATATATATTCTAAGATTAGATGTTCTATATTAAGATTTAAAAGTAGAAATGTTCTAATTTTAGTTAGTCACTGTTTTATTATTTATTATGGTTAAATAATTACATTAATTAAAAATATTATTTTATTATTCTCTTCACAGACATCAATTTTATAAAAGCTTCAAAGTGGTATTTATTTAAAAAAAGTTCCACAGTTATTTTTTACATTTACCATGAGAATATTTATTTTAAAAGGCTTGCTTCTTTAAACATAATTTATTTTAACACTGCAAGTATGTAGATAACCCAAAACAGAAAAAAATTTCCGGATAAAAAGTAAAATTCATTGAATTATTTTTAATTTGTAAAACGATTGGGTATTATGATTATTGTTATTATTATTATTATTATTGTTATTATTATTATTTCAGGGCTTGGCAAATGCGATCGCCAGGTCGCCAGTGGCGACCAAGTTTTTTTTAAATCTGGCGACCAAATTATTTTAATCTGGGCTTTTTTTTTCTTTTTTTAGCACAAACTGCATTTTTCTTTCCTCAACAAAAAATATTTTTAACTTTTATTTTTAATTTGGCAAATATAAGTTCATCAAAAACAAGTTTTAAAATAATAAAATCAGACTTATTGGACTGACTTTGACAAGAAAACATGCAAAAAATTGTTTCCCTACTTCACTATCTCATCGAAGCCTCCCTTATCAGATATAGATTTTGTGGCACTCAACTTTCCGGTCATTTAATGCATTCGGCATCAGTATTTTCCGAACATGTCGTTTAATTAATCCTTTACACTTTAGAGTATTTTTTTTTTAGAGAGATATGATTTTGATAAGTTTTATTAGAAAATTTAGATTATGTTATCTTTCTAAATTATGTACGGTTCTAAACTATGCTTATTATTATTTTTTCTCAATTAATTCATAAAAAAAAACTTTAGTGCTTTCTGAAAATCAATGACGGGGGAGGGGGTAAATGTTTTTTTCCGGCTACTACATTTTATCAAATTTATAAAGCCCTGATTATTATTGTTATTTTTTTCCTGACAATTTAGATATACTTTTTTTTTATTTTTAAATTTAACGTGTTTAACCTTTAAAAAAAAGTTATATAAAATAATTATATCATAAAAAATATATCCCATGTGTGTTATGTACGTTATATACATTAGAAGAAGTTGTGGCACACTGGACGTAGGGGCTCAATAAACAATCCTTTAAAATGTATTTAATTTTTTTTTTTTTTTTTTTTTTTTTTTAACTTTGTATGAGTATTTATAAAAGACAGTTTGGAAATATATATTTTCAATCTTAAATCTCATGTTCAAAGTGGAATTTATTTATTTTAGAGGAAATTTGTAGTTTTTATCTACCAAAAGTAATGTTTTGCTTCTTTAAAATTTTAGATTATTTACTAATAAAAATTTCAAATATAGAGGAAAAACAAAAATCAAATGAAGTTTAAAGAAACGGCATTCATTTATTATTACATCAATTCAGTATTTGTCATTTTATATAATGTTAAACATTTTATAAAATTTTCTTATTCCTTGTGTACATGGTGCACAGTGGGTCATACTTTTAAATCGATTTAATGACGAAATTTTCAATAGAAAAACATAAATAGATACAAGAACGTTTCCTTCCTTCATTTAAAATTAATAACTCTGTAAGAAAATGTTTGAGTATATTTTGTTCTTCCTTGTTACATTTTAATAAAGGGGAAAAAAATTCAATTATTTTTATGTTCTGCACAACATTAACAACTTCAAAAATATGAGTATCAATTCATAAGAAATTCAGAAAATTTTGTGGAGATATTTTGATGAATATTTCCTTTTTTTTTTTTTTTTTAATTTTAAAGAACCTAACAATTATACTATTTAACCTTCCTACCCTGTTGAAATTTTACTCAACCTTGATAAAAACCTTTGACACCGGAATTTTTATTTGAAAGTATTTATGATATTTATTTAATTTTGTCCTCTATTATATAGCGTTATTCAACTTACTTTATGAAGAAATTCCTGGTTCGACTCGAATGAAATAAATTATACAAACGGGTCGATTCGACCCATTCAGGGTAGGAAGGTTAAGGCTGTATTAGCTAAGCCTAATTTTGTACTTTTTAAATTTGCTTTAATTGAGGACATCAGGTGGTTACAAATAAAATTATTCTTAAATTTGTCTTATTTACAAATTATTTAAAACATGCTAAATAATTTTCATGTAAAATTAAATATCTAAGTAAAATCTTATTAAATGTATTTACTTACATATATAATGACATTGTGCACAAAAAGTCATTTAAATTCTTTTACTCATATGAAGTCGTTTAATTGCATTTTGTGCTTTTTAATTTATTGAAGTATACTACCAATAATTTCCAGTAAAGTATACTTTTTCCTTTAAACATGCATTAATATTGCAATTAACCTTTCACAATTCATTGTTCACTGTGCTCCAGGTGGTGTCCCACTGTATTATATAGACATGGGGTACAGGGACACATACTTTTAAGTTAAAAAAATATTTTGTATTTAAAAACATTAAAAAAAATTCATAAATGAAGACAAGGCTCTGAGGTATATTCAGGATTATTTTTCATGTAGATTGTTATCTAACGCAGAGGGAAAAAATTAAAACTTTTGGTCCACTGTGCTTATAATTCCATTAGTTATAAAAACTAGTTATACTACAGCTATATAAATATTATAGTTTATTTAAAACCATTAAGACTTATGCTTGGAGAAAATTCATAAATGGAGACAAGGCTTTGAGGTATATTCAGGATTATTTTTCGCGTAGATTAATATCTAATTCAGAGGGGAAAAATAAAAACTTTTGGTCCACTGTGCCTACAATTCCATTAGTTATAAAAACTAGTAATACTACAGCTATATAAATATTATAGTTTTAGTTATTTACTGATTTTATTCTAATTATAATTTAATAAGAAAATTCGAGCTAAAAATTTTATCTCTATTATTATTTTTTTATCATTTATTTTTTATTTAATTCTTTATTTATTTTTCCATATCATGGTATTTATTAAATTTAGGAAAACTTGAGTCAGTATGGCATTTATTTAGAAAACCTTTCGCGTTATCTTTGATTTTTCATTTTTATAAATGTTTTTAAAGCTGATTTATTTAAAATTATATCATCAAGTTAACACAAAGCAGAAAAAATCTACCTGAAGCAATTAAAAATTGTTGAAGAATTTCTAAATTATAAACCACTTGCGTGTTGTTGTTGTTATTATTATTATTATTATTATTATTATTATTATTATTATTATTATTATTATTATTAATTGAATTATTTACAACCAATTTAAACACATACATTTTTTTAATTGAACATTTTAATTTATATACATATATTTATTTTTTATTTTTTATTTTTTGCTTTTACTAACATTATATAAAGTAATTATATTATGTTAAAAACTTACTGTATACTTTATAGTTAGGGAATGTAGTAAGTAATATAACAGTTATAAGTTCTAATTTTAATTAGATATTTATAAAAGCTGAGCTATAATAAAGAATATCTATTTCAAACTACTCAACCGTAATAAAGAATAAATACCACAAAATACTCAGTCATGATAAAGAATAAATATTGCTTTCTTCTTTATTATGGCTGAATAATTAAATTCAGTTTGAAAAAAAATAGATATTTTTATCGTTTAATTATTTTTCTTGTTTGTATTTGGCAAATAAAACACACACACACAAAAGTTTCATCGTGGCGTTTATTTGAAAAATAATTCATTGTTATATTTTATTTTTCCATAAGAATTTATTTAAACACTGCAAATATAAGATAATCCCGAAGATTAAAACTATCCGGATAAAAAGCAAAATCCATTAAATTATTTTTTAATTACAAGCAATTTGAGTATTAATTTTCTTTTTTTTTAAAATCTCAATAACTTCATTCAACAATAATTAACAATATATCATTAACAATATTTCATTAACAATAATTTCATTGTTATATTTTATTTTTCCGTAAGAATTTATTTAAACTCTGCAAATATAAGATAATCCCGAACATTAAAACTATCCGGATAACAAGTAACATCCATTAATTTTTAATTACAAACATATTTGAGCATTAATTTTCTTTTTTTTAAAATCTCAATAATTTCATTCAACAATAATTAACAATGTAGTATTAACAATATTTCCTTAACAATAATTTCATTGTTATATTTTATTTTTCCGTAAGAATTTATTTAAACTCTGCAAATATAAGATAATCCCGAACATTAAAACTATCCGGATAACAAGTAACATCCATTAAATTAATTTTTAATTACAAACATATTTGAGCATTAATTTTCTTTTTTTTAAAATCTCAATAATTTCATTCAACAATAATTAACAATGTAGTATTAACAATATTTCCTTAACAATAATTTCATTGTCATATTTTATTTTTCCGTAAGAATTTATTTAAACAGTGCAAATATAAGATAATCTCGAATATTAAAATTATCCGGGTAACAAGCAAAATCCATTAAATTATTTTTTAATTACAAACCATTTGAGTATTAATTTTCTTTCTTTTTTTATCTCAATAATTTCATTCAACAATAATTAACAATATATCATTAACAATATTTCATTAGCAGTAATTTCATTGTTATATTTTATTTTTCCGTAAGAATTTATTTAAACCCTGCAAATATAAGATAATCCCGAACGTTAAAACTATGCGGGTAACAAGCAAAGTCCATTAAATTATTTTTTAATTACAAACCATTTGAGTATTATTATTATTTTTTTAAATCTCAATAATTTCATTCAACAATAATTAACAATATATCATTAACAATATTTCATTAACAATAATTTCATTGTCATATTTTATTTTTCCGTAATAATTTATTTAAACACTGCAAATATAAGATAATCCCGAACATTAAAATTATCCGGGTAACAAGCAAAATCCATTAAATTATTTTTTAATTACAAGCAATTTGAGTATTAATTTTCTTTTTTTTTAAATCTCAATAACTTCATTCAACAATAATTAACAATATATCATTAACAATATTTCATTAACAATAATTTCATTGTTATATTTTATTTTTCCGTAAGAATTTATTTAAACTCTGCAAAGATAAGATAATCCCGAACATTAAAACTATCCGGATAACAAGCAAAATCCATTAAATTATTTTTTAATTACAAACCATTTGAGTATTATTATTATTATTATTTTTTTTAAATCTCAATAATTTCATTCAACAATAATTAACAATATATCATTAACAATATTTCATTAACAATAATTTCATTGTTATATTTTATTTTTCCGTAATAATTTATTTAAACACTGCAAATATAAGATAATCCCCAACATTAAAACTATCCGGGTAACAAGCAAAATCCATTAAATTATTTTTTAATTACAAACCATTTGAGTATTAATTTTCTAAAGAAAATATTCTCATTATATAATTATTTTGCTTGGTAGTATTTATCAAATAAAAAAAAAGGTTAATCGTGGCGTTTATTTGAAAAGAAATTCATTGTTATATTTTATTTTTTTAGTAAGAATTTATTTAAACACTGCAAATATAAGATAATCCCGAACGTTAAAACTATCCGGATAACAAGCAAAATCCATTAAATTATTTTTTAATTACAAACCATTTGAGTATTAATTTTCTTTTTTTTTTTTTTAATCTCAAGTCAATTTAGATATCTTTTTTTCCTTTTTTATTTAACGCGTATCTTCAAAACCTTTTCATTTTTTGATCATTTCTTGACCTAAATTTTACTTGAAGAATCGTTTCCAATGGGACGTTTCTTTTCTTTCTTTTTTTTTTCCCCTCCCTTCATCCCAAAAAGACTTGGCTGAGTTTTAACGAGCATCTTGGCGAACTCGAAAAGGCCGATGGCAACCCGCGGAATTATTACACGGCCGTGTTTTGAGGTAGCACTAGCATCCCTGAAACTGGAAGAGTCGGTAACACGTAGTTGTGTGCCCTGCAGCCCGAGGCTGTGTGGCAGCGCCTACCCTTTCCTTCCGAACACTCACAAACCACACTATCAGGATTCTTATTCCCTCTTATACCTACTCTCTTGACTCGATTTATAAATAACCGCGTAAAAAATCCCTTTACAAGAACTTTATATCGTTTATATTTCCTGCTCTACAATGTATCAGTGTTTAGTTAAGTCGAGTGCATTGTAAAAAAAAAAAAAAAAGCTTTTTTTCTCTTCTTTTATTATAATTATTTTGAGATCTGAGTTGTTTGAGTTAGAATGAAGAATGCACGTGGAGTGTGTTCTCCGGTGCTCCGATTTCGGCTGCGATGCTGGGAGTAAATCGTCTGTTTCTGTTGTCGGGGTGTTGCGCTCGGCTTTCGACCAGACGAAATTTGTTTAGTGGCGGTTAAAGTGATGTCGTCCAATAAAGAACTGGTTTGCATATATCGTTAGGGAATTTTATCGTATGGACGTGTTTGAATTTTTCTCCATTGACCACCCACTCATTTATGAAAGGTATGTTTTCAGTTTGACATCAGTTAAAAAAGCAGTTTTGTGCTCAAATTTTCAGCGAAAGCGATGTAGTGCATATAAATTTAATAGCAGCAGCAAGCGACTATGGACAGCTACTACTACTATTTCAAGTGTGATGTTTTGTGATTTTATATTTAAAAAAATTACTATTTAAATTTATAAGTGTGATAAAGTTTAGCTTTAAAATTCGGAACGAATACACGTCTTCTGCATATGTGTAATTCCTATATAGAAATTTTTATACCAAAGTAAATTGCTAAATTCAAAATTATCGTAGAATCTCTCAAAATATTACTGAACAAACTTTTACCATGATAATCAAATATTTGTAGATATTTATATGAATAAACTAAATAAGGTTGTGTGAAATATTTTCTGACACAGATTTAATATGCTGGTTTAAAATGAATCTTGAAAAATGAAAGTTGAAGTTTGTAAAACTTTGGCAGACGATTTCAAATTTACTTGATAGTTTTAGTCCTTTTGAAATCTTGAACATTTATGAAGTGGCAGCTAAATTGGCACAAAGTTGATGAAATAGTATTTTTGATTATAATGAAGGAAATGAAAATAGCTTGAAGTAATTTTTTTTTACTTTGCAAACATGCTAATATTTTAGAAGATTTATATACTGTTATTTATTGCTTGATTTTTTTTAAAAGATAAAACAAAATGTCTGTGATAATTTAAACACTGAAAATATATTTATTGAAATTAGTTTTAAAGCGTTTTTTAAAACTTCAGAAAAATTTTGTTGCTGTACTTGTATATTAAATGATTCAAAATAGTGTTTTTAATATAGAAAACTGGTGAAATTTTTTTCCATTGGCTAGATGCAACAAAATCTGATTGGTGTTATTTATTAAATTTTTTAGAATTTTTATTCAGTATGAGCTGTTATGATTAAGCCTTTGTGAATGTGATAATTAGCTTGTAAAATAAATGCAGCTGTGCACTTTTAGCATTGCCTTCATATTTTGAAAAAAATATATATATAAGCAGAATTTGGAAGATTATTGTGCTGAAAATATGTTGTCCAATGAAACGCTGAAATGTGTATAACTATATTTATACTCAATGGTGCTTATACATAAAAATAGATATTTCTAAAAAATACATTTACACAGAAATTTCAAATGGTGCAATTCGCAATGATGGTGCTTCACTGAAAAAAATATGAATGTTGAAATCACGAATTTTTGTAATTGTGGAATATTTTTCACGGATAATCATATCTGCCATCAAAATTTTAAATACTACACTCGTGTTGAAACAGCCGAGTTTAGTGAAATGTCAGTTCGTTCTCATACGAATGTTTTTCATTTGAAATCTTAAATAGTGTTTGCAACATACGAAGACATGTGGAACTTCAAACAAAGCAAACGTAAAGGTTCTGTAGCAATCCGTTGCCGTCTTTTTAGCGGCTGTTTTATGGTTGCTATTATGTGTCTGTTTTCCGTACATGCCGTAGAATTCACTCCTGTTTCAGAAATATCCGACGAAGCCTTGTGTTCCGTTTCATGTGACTGTTTGGGTCCGGAATATGCCATTCAAGCCGACTGTTCCAACAGGACATTGACAGCTGTTCCCACTGATCTCAAGCCTGGGACCGTTAAACTGTGAGTAAACCATTTGTCTATATAATTAGCTCGATATCAGTATTTTATATTTCGCTAAACACTAAAACCCAGAGTTTAACATCTGTGATTTACTAAACATACTAGATGGAACCCGTCAAAACTTGACGGTAAAGAACTTGATAATACCATAAGAAAAAAAAATTCTTCTTTAAAATGTTTGAAATTTTTTCAGAATTCAAATAAGTAAAAAAAACCACTTCTAATTAAAGCTAGGTTGGGGACCGACAATTGGCTGAGTTACACTGGCACATACACTCACAGAATTTCTTTCATCTGACACTTTTCCATTTACTGGCACAACAGCGATAAATCAGACACAATTGTCATTATACAACGTCAGTGAATACAAAATGCATTTATATACACTACACATTTTTCCATCTATTGATTCGATAATCATTTTATCATTATAGTGTATCTAAATACAGTCTGTGAGTAATCAGTGACAGATAATGACAATTATATATGATTTGTTGGTGTTCTGTCAGTAAATGGTCTTTATACTAGGTTTAAACTACTAGGTTTATAGTTATATAGGTTTACTATATACTACTAGGTTTATAGTTTATACTAAGTTAAAAGTTTAAACTCTTGCACTGCATACTTTGTTTATGTATACACATATGCATAGGGTTCGTAAATATCGTGCTATTTTCAAAACAATCTGATATTATATATATGTATATATATATATATATATATATATATCAACGTATGAAATGAATGTATGTTCTTATTTAGTAACGCAAGGAAAATACTTTATAATAGGTAAGCAAAGTAAAATATTTTGCTGTAATTTGCAACAAAAAGATTTGAAAAATTATCTTTTTTATAAGATACACTGTAAAAAAAGACGTTTCTTAATCTAGAAAAATATAATATAACCACAAACGGCCACCGTAATACGTACCCATCATGAATGTGCATAATATAAAATATGAAAATAACTCCAAAAATGATAATCATATTAATTAACAGTTTACTGGTTAGGATTAAGCGTCTCATTTCAACTAAAACTAGTTGTTGGGGACCACCGTAATACTTACCCATCAAGGTTATGCATAATATAAAATATGAAAATAAAACATGTGTAAACTATTTATAAAAGCATTGAAATTCGAATAAAATCCTGGCTTGATGACGTTATAAACTTTAAATGTTCTATTACTGAATTGCGTAAAAGAAACATCCTTATAACTCCAAAAATGATAATCATATTAACTAACAGTTTACTGCGTCGGATTAAGCGTCTCATTTCCAATTGAAATATATCTTTGAATTGAAATTTGAATGAAATACAGGGTCAGGAAAAATCGAAGAGTGTAGAAAATAGGATTACAAATATCTCAGCAACTCACTGTTCGATCAACTTCATTCTTTAAGTAAAATTTATGTTTTTTTTTATTTTCTTTTATATTCACTCCTTAAAATAAGCAATTTCGAAAATTTTTATATACATTTTATCAAAACGAATATTTCAAGAGTCCGAAAAAAATAGTTCCGGATAATCGAGATTACTGACATTCAATAAGCTTCTTCCCATTATTACATACTAAGTACATACCCAAACTGCAAGTCTCTATCTCAATTTTTTTTCGGGAGATAGAGCGTTTACAGACACACACACACACACACACACACACACAGACAGATGGACGAAATTTTTTTTTTCTAAAAATATGTTTTTCGGAATCTCCAGTTTCTGAAAAGTATAAATCCGTCAATTTTTTCAAAAAAAATTTATAAAACGATTACAAGACTTACCCACGTATGATGGGTAAGTAATATATACAATAATCTATTCGCCTTACCTATGATTCTAAACAGCGATTTTATCTTTAAAAACCCCAGAAACCAATAAATTTTCGAAATTTAAAGAATTATTTATAAAAAACAAAGTTTCTTTTGCTGCTACTGATTTTCGAAAATGTTTCCGAGTACTTTTTATCGTGTATTAATCAGTTTTCTCAAACCAAAATATCAGTTTTTAGTTTGCTATTCATTCTCAAATAAAAATTTACATGTTCAACAGACATGTATTACACTGTAAAAAATGACCAATGTTTCTTATTTTATGAAAATATGCTATAACCACGAACGAAAATATAATATAATCTTCTGTATTATCCTAAATTTCAAATAGCATGTTACATTGTCTTTTGAATCCCCAGAAACGAATACATTTTCAAAATTTAAAGAATAATTTATAAAAACAAATTATTTTTAGCTGCCCGAATTTTTCAGAAACGTTTCCGAAGGGTTTTTATAGTGTATTAATTAGTGTCCTCAGCCTGGAATACCTGCTTTTCGAATGCTATCCATTCTGAAGTAAACATTTTCATGCTCAAAAAAAAAAAAAATGTTTAACAGACAAACATGCAAAATTAACAGCGTTAACAATAATATTAAAATTAAGATTATTTCTTTACTCTTTCATGTATAAATTAACTTATGCGGCTGAAAACGTGTACTTGAGAATGGATGACATTCGAAAAACAGATATTCCAGCCTGAGGACACTCATTAATACACTATAAAAACCCTTCGGAAACGTTTCTGAAAAATTCGGGCAGCTAAAAATAATTTGTTTTTATAAATTATTCTTTAAATTTTGGAAATGTATTCGTTTCTGGGGATTCAAAAGACGATGTAAGACGCATTTCGGAATGTCGGATAACTCAGAAGATTATATTATATTTTCGTTCGTGGTTATAGCATATTTTCATAAAATAAGAAACATTGGTCATTTTTTACAGTGTACAGACAAACATGATAAATTAACGTTCACATTAAATTCAATATTATTTTGCTACTCTTGCATGTATAAATTCAATTACGCAGCTGAAAATACTTAATTGAGAATGGATAGCATCTTAAAGACAGATATTCCTATTTCAGAAAATTGACAAATGTACTATAAAAACCACTCGGAAACGTCTCCGAAAACCAGTGGCAGCAAAAGAAACTTTGTTTTTATAAATGCTTCTTTAAATCTCGAAAACATATTGGCATCTGAAATTTCTAAAGATAAAGAACACTTTTCGATATTGTGGATAACTCGTAAGAGGTAATTGTATATTTTCGCTCGTGGTTAAATTTATATTTTCTTAGATTTAGAAATAATTATATTTTTTATAGTGTAGGATTGCCAGATAGGCAGAGTAGTAAATCTTCTTCCAAGGATCTAGTCGAAATTTATTTTCGAAAAGTCTTAGACTCTTGCACCATAAACAACTTTAATAAAAGAAACTGTGATAAAATTCACACACATTGCTAAATGATGTATTACGTTAAAAATATATTACGTTAAATGATCTAAAATTACAATAAAAAACACAAATCTACAGTTTCGGCCTACATCTAAGGCCATCATCAGGATTTTTAAAATATGGCTTGGCAACATAATGGCTATTTCGTAATATTTTTTTGTAAGCAGGGAAAGACTTTATGACCAGCAAGTATTTCTGTTCAAAGCACTAGCTGAAAAATATTTCGGTGGGGACTCAGAATTTTATTCTTGTCTTTTTTTTAGATTTGTTTTTTAATAATTGAATAGAGACTAGTGTTAAAAATCATTAAGCTTTATTATGAATTCAAATAATTCAATTTAACATAATTACGAAATATATTACGTTAAATGATCTAAAATTACAATAAAAAATACAAATCTACAGTTTCGGCCTACATCTAAGGCCATCATCAGGATTTTTAAAATGTAGCTTGGCAACATAATGGTTATTTCGTAATAGTTTTTGTAATCAGGGAAAGACTTTATGACCAGCCAGTATTTCTGTTCAAAGCCGTAGCCAGAAAATATTTCAGAAGGGACTTGGGGCCCAGAATTTTATTCTTGTTTTATTTTAGATTTCTTTTTTTAATAAATGAATATAGACGAGTGTTAAGCATCATTAAGCTTTATTATGAATTCAAATAATTCAATTTAACATGACTACGAAAGAGAATTTAAGTCTTTTTCATTGCAAATAAAATTATAATCTTATTTATATACTTCTTTGGTGACGTATTGACTTTAGTATCAATCAAATTAATATTTGACATTTTCTACTTATGTTTTAAATTTTTATTACCGGTAATTTCTTCCCAGTAAGCATACATGGGGGCAACGAAACTTGGTGAATATTTTAAATGTCTTTCATTACATTCTTCAAGAATTAAGGCTAAACCAGATCTGACGAGTTGGATCAGCCTATTATAGTCATCTTATTTCGACAGCGTTAACATTCTGATTTTACCAGAGTTCCATTTCAGAAAATTCAAAAGGATTTTAAAAATTTCTTAGAAATTGCATTTTTTTTTCCATAATGGAATCAAACAATAAATATATGCTAGCGTAGGAGTTTGATTTTTGAATTTTCAATGTAGTTGATTTTCGATTTTGCCTTGGTTAATGGCATATGTATAGTAATTCTGGCAGGAATTTCGGAGGAGAATCGAACCCTTGTGATCTCACATTGGATATGGCCTTTTTTGTTTAGTTCGTAGAATCTTGATATAACGCTATTGAAAAATTTCCTGCGCACCTGAGGTCATCCCATGATGTGCCAGTGTGTCGTGGCATACTGCTTGAGAACCACTGCCCGACACTATTGAAAAAAAATCTACTCAAAAAAGATATTGATATTACTTTTTTTCTCTCGTTAGTACAGCTGTAACATAAACAAATGACATATTGAAATATAAGCAACCAAACATATATATGTTAAAATGTTTGTGGTGCGTTGAATAAATTTTTAATGCTGCAATAGCTACGACTATAAGATAGTGAAACCTCGTTCCAATATTTGGAGCTATGGTTCAATCGGAGCTCGAAATGTTAAGACGACGTTTTACCATCTTATATACTCAAAAATAATAACTCAATCTTACTTTTTTTTCTTTAGTACAATTGTATCATAAACAAATGGCATGTTCAACTATAAGTAACCATATTTGTTAAAATGTTTGTGGTGCGTTGAACCAACATTTGGTGCTGTAATGGCTGCAACCATAAGATGGTAAAACCTCGATCCAACAATTGGAGCTATGGTTCAATCGGAGCTCTAAATGTTGAAACGACGTTTCACCATCTTACATACTTAAAAATAAGAACTTAATCTTACTTTTTTTTTTACTTTAGTACAGTTGTATTATAAAACAACTGGCATGTTCAAATATAAGTAACCATACATATGTCTGTTAAAGTATTTGTGGTGTGTTGAACCAACTTTTGATGCTGCAATAGCTGCAACCATAAGATAGTGAAACCTCGTTCAAACAATTGGAGCTATAGTTCAATAGGAGCGCCAAATGTTGGGACGACGCTTCACCATCTTACATACTTAAAAATAAGAACTCAATCTTACTTTGTATTCTTTAGTACAATTGCATCATAAACAAATGGCATGTTCAAATATAAGTAACCATTCATACACTGTTAAAATATTTATGGTGAGTTGAACCAAGTTTTGATGCTGCAATAATTTTGTGGTGAGTTGATCCACAAAAACCTACAAAAATACATAATCAAAAATAAGACCTCAATCTCACTCTTTTTTTTCTCTAGTACAATTGTATTATAAACAAATGGCATGTTAAAATATAAGTAACCATACATACACTGTTAAAAAGTTTGTGGCGAGTTGATCCACAAAAACCTACAAAAATACATAATCAAAAATAAGACCTCAATCTCACTCTTTTTTTTTCTCTAGTACAATTGTATTATAAACAAATGGCATGTTAAAATATAAGTAACCATACATACACTGTTAAAAAGTTTGTGGCGAGTTGATCCACAAAAACCTACAAAAATACATAATCAAAAATAAGACCTCAATCTCACTCTTTTTTTTTCTCTAGTACAATTGTATTATAAACAAATGGCATGTTAAAATATAAGTAACCATACATACACTGTTAAAAAGTTTGTGGCGAGTTGAACCAACTTTTGATGCTGCAATAATTTTGTGGTGAGTTGATCCACAAAACCCCACAAAAATACATAATCAAAAATAATACCTCAATCTCACTCTTTTGTTTCTCTAGTACAATTGTATTATAAACAAATGGCATGTTAAAATATAAGTAACCATACATACACTGTTAAAAAGTTTGTGGTGAGTTGAGCCAACTTTTGATGTTGCAATAATTTTGTGGTGAGTTGATCCATAAGAACACACAAAAATACATACTCAAAAATAAGATCTCAATCTTACTCTTTTTTTTCTTTAGTACAATTGTATCATAAACAAATGGCATGTTCAAATATAAGTAACCATACATACACTGTTAAAAGTTTTGTGGTGAGTTAAACCAACTTTTGATGTTGCAATAGCTGCAATTGTCTCGTGCCATTAATTAGAGCTATGGTTCAACCGGACTAAAAATGTTAGGACGACATTTCACTCTTATAGTTGCAGCTATTGCAGCATCAAAAATTGGTTCAACTCACCACAAAATTTTTAACAGAAGTGGAAATAGTGGCCATTCTCTATACATTCTGAAAAAAAAAATAATCATTTAAAAATATATAGGTATCAATCAACTGGGAATAATGTCTTCTATTAAATGTTATGCATAAATTATGCTTTGGGAGTTATCACATGTAGCAAATTGTGCAAAATTTCATTTTTCAAGTAATATGACTTACTTTTGACACTTCATTTTGACACTTCATTTCCCTTGATCAAAAAAGTCGGATAAGTGTATAGTTTTGAATTTTTTCTATCTTCATAGGGTAAAAAGTGTTAAAGCCATATGACAAACTTTAATTTATACCTTCTCAAAAAAATATCCTATTGAAGTTCTTTTTTTTAATTGGATACACGAAAGGGACAAGAAATGGAATCAAAACACAATGTAGGTTTTTTTTAGTTCAAAGACATATATACATAAATCTGTTTTTACACGTTTTTTCACGTTTAAAGGTTTACAGATATTTATAACAGAATTTTTTTAAATTATAATATTCTCAGAAAAATGCCATTAAACGAAGCGAAGATTTCTGTTAAAAATAGTGATATTCACTGTACACAAACCATCATTAAACATGTAGTTGTGTAAAAACAGAATTAGGTGTATTTAATTATGGACATTGTTAATAAATTCATATAAAAATTTATGAAATATGACCTGTATTAAATTTTATGTAAGGAAAATCAGCGTCAAGGAATTTTTACAGCACATTGATATCATTAGTCTTCGGGTTATAAAAACATTTCACTTTTTGATGGCCTAAAGAAATCACCTCCCATTATTATTTCTTTCTCAGAAACTTCCAGGAAAACAAAGTAATTTATTATATTTTTTTAAAACTCGTTTTCTAAAGCAAATGATTTAATTAAAAGAAATAATTAAAAGTTCAGTTTTCTATTTCTGTCACTTTTGTCATTATTTATTTATTTATTTATTTAACATAAAAATTTGATTCTTTATAAGTTTAATTGCTGCAGACAAGTTCTGTATTGCTGCAAGGTCTTTATATTTTGAAATTTTTTGGAAGAATTATAATATATTCACTATTATCTATTAACTTGTATAATACAGCAATGAAATTTCCAAGAAAACAAAGTAGTTTAGTATATTTTTTTAAAAACTCGTTTTTTAAAGCAAATGGTTTAATTAAAAGGGTTTATTAACCCTTTCCGGCATGGTGGATTCTGTCGCACTTAATTTTATTTCTCATATGCCACAACAGCATCAGAATTTTGTAGTAAATTTTTGCCTTTTATAATGTACGTGAAGAGATACTTTTATTTACTTTGAAATAAGTTAGTTCGTAAATCTTGGTGTTATTCAACCATTTCAACATTTCAGTAACAAAACTAGTTGTGCTTGAAAGGGTTAAAAGTTGAGTTATTCTCTTGCTATTATTTTCGTTATTATGCTTTTAGCATAAAAATTTGATTTATTATTATTGTAGTTGCTCAAGACACAGTTCTTTATATTTTGGCCTTTTTTGCAAGAATCACCCTATTTCTCATGTTTATCTATTAACTTACATAACACAACAACAAAAATTCCAGAAAAACAAAGCTGTATAGTGTATTTTTTATCGTTTTAGAAAGCAAATGGTTTAATTAAAAGGGTTATTTTAAAGTTGAGTTTTTTCTTGCTATCATTTTCGCTATTATTTTATTTGTTTATTTACTTTTTAATCTAAAAATTTGATTCTTTATTATTTTTGTTGCTGAAGACTGACTTAGTTCTTTAAATTTTTGCATTTGTTTCAGGAATTATTCTAATATGCATGATTATCTATTAACCCTTACCAGCACAAACAAATTCTGGTCGTAAAATGCGAAATTACTGACTGACACCGGAATTTACAAACGACTTTTTTAGAAAAGAAAAATTCCTTATTTTAAGCTTCCATTAGAGAAGCAAAATTTTATTAAAATATTCTTGGTGCCGAATGCAAGTTTGGAATTAAAGTTAGGTGTGCCTAGAGTGGGACCACTGTGTCGGAAAGTGTTAACTTGCATAACACAAAAACGAAACTTTCAGGAAAACACAGTAGTTTAGTATATTTTTTTAAACACGTTTTTTTTTTGTTTAAAGCAAATGATTTAATTAAAAGAGTTAGTTAAAAGTTCATTTATTCTCTTACTGTCTTTTTGCCTTAAAAAAAAAAAAAAATATTATTTTCCTTGCTAGAGTCTAAGTTTTTTATATTTTGTCATTTTTTGCAGAATTTATTCCAATATTCACGATTAACTTGCATAACACAACGACGAAACTTCCAGGAAAACAAAATAGTTCAGAATATATTTTTTTAAAACTCGTTTACTAAAAGCAAATGATTTAATTAAAAGGATTAATTAAAATTTGAGTTGTTCTCTTGCTGTCATATTTGCTATTATTATTTTATTATTTTTTAACATACAATGTTGTTTTATTATTATTGTTGCTGAAGACCATGTTTTTTATATTTTGGTATTTTTTGCAAGAATTGTTCTAAAATTCATAATTATATATTAACTTGCATAATAAAAAAAAGTACAACTTTCAAGAAAACAAGGTAGTTTAGTATATTTTTTAAACATTCATTTTTGAAAGAAAATTATTAAACAAGTAATTAAGAGTTTAGTTGTTGACTTGCTGTCATTTTTTACAAACTGTAAAAAATTAAAAATTAAATTTGTAATTGTATGCAGTTCGACATTTGTATCCATCTCATATTTTTAAAAATTCATTAAAAATATGGGTATGCCTAATGCTTTTGATCAAGACTGCATGAGTATAATCTAGTATTATCCTAGTTTCATATTATAAATTTGAAAAAAAAAGTTTAATAAATTCGCACATACACGTCGGAAATATTTTGTAAATTTAAAAATGAAGTTCGTAATTTTAAGCAGTTGGATATTTGTATATGGCTCTTATTTTTAAAGATTCATTAAAAATATGGGTATGCCTAATCTTTTGACCAAGATTGCATGAGTATAATTCAGTAATAACCTAGTTTCCAAATTATAAATTTGAAAAAAAAAAAAAGTTTCACAAATTCGCACATACACTTCGGAAATATTTTGTAAATTTAAAAATGAAATTCGTAATTGTAAGCAGTTCGACATTTGTATACGGCTCTTATTTTTAAAGTATGTATTCATTAAAAATATGGGTATGCCTAGTACTTTTGATAAAGATTGCATGAGTATAATCTAGTATAACCTAGTTTCCATATTAGCAATTTGAAAAAAAAGTTTAATAAATTCGCACATACACGTCGGAACTGTTTTGTAAATTTAAAAATGAAATTCATGATTGTAAGCAGTTCGACATTTGTATACTGTTCTTATTTTTAAAGATTCATTAAAAATATGAGTATGTCTAATGCTTTTGATCAAGTTTGCACGAGTATAATCTAGTATTAACTTAGTTTCTATATTATAAATTTGAAAAAAAAAAGTTTAATAAATTCGCACATACACGTCGGAAATATTTTGTAAATTTAAAAATGAAATTCGTGATTGTAGCTGTTCGACATTTGTATACTGCTCTTATTTTTAAAGATTCATTAAAAATATGGGTATGCCTATTGCTTTTAGATCAAGATTGCATGAGCATAATCTAGTATTAACATTAGTTTCCATATTATAAATTAAAAAAAAAATGTTTAATAAATTCGCACATACACGTCGGAAATGTTTTGTAAATTTAAAAATGAAATTCGTGATTGTAAGCAGTTCGATATTTGTATACTGGTCTTATTTTTAAAGATTCATTAAACATATGAGTATGCCTAATGCTTTTGATCAAGTTTGCATGAGTATAATCTAGTATTAACAGTATTAACCTAGTTTCCATATTATAAATTTGAAAAACAAAATGTTTAATGTACTTCTCCATTATCCCGTCGACCACTTTTCATTAAAAAAAAAAAAAAAAAAAAAGACAAACTATACGGTTTAACACCTACTCACTTGACGTCAGAAGCATTACACGTGTTTGTTATGTCATCAAGCGATTTTTAATCCGACACTTATCTGTAATTTTCATTATGTTTTACCGATTTATTAGTTATTTCGTTAATTAAAATAACAATTACGTCCTTAAACGGCTGTGCCATGATATTAAAAGAGAAAATGCTTTGAAAAAATGTTGCGTTGCATAGTTAAGTGCAATAGATCAATTTCAACTGACGTCACAAACATTTATTCACCAGCCGAGAAGGATAATTAAGAAAAAATAATGCAAATAAATAAATATCCAAAATTTTTTCCCTCTATTTTCATTAATATATTACAATTTTTTTGTTCAAACTTAATGATAGTTGACACTTTGGTGAGTGGGGTTTTCCAATTTTCATTATATTTATTTATTTTGATAGTCCAATGGCAACATTCTTCGATCTGTTTATTTGGCGTTACAATTTGGCCATAATTTTTTTAAAGAAAAGTGGTCGACGAGATAATGGAAAAGTACATTGTTTAATAAATGCGCACATACACGTCGAAAATATTTTGTACTAATTGTTTGCAGAATAAATTACCATATCTTATTATTCAGGTATTGAATCCAAGAATGATCAAATGCGTTTCCTTTCATTTACACTTATTTTTGCGCTGTGATTTATCACGGACATTTTTCATATAAGCGAAATATTATGCTCTCAAATAAATGAGTACGTGCGTTTTTAGACTCTTTTATTTAACTTAATTTCATATTCATATGTGCAAAGATGGAATTTTGTAATCGACTTTTCACTATTTTCCTGATATGCTAGAATCATAAAAAATATGTACACAGGTGACACTATACATTTTAATATTTTTGTTTTAACTTAATTATAAATTAGTAAATTAATTTCAAGGTGTTTTACCATTAGCAGGGCGCTTGTGATAAATGGACAAATACTCTTTATGATTACTTTATATTTTAAACACTGAAAAGTAGAAAAAAAAAAAAATAAAAAAAAACTAAAAAAAATATAATTTAACAAATTACAATAGCCATTAAGAAAATGTTCCGAAAACTTACCAAAAAAAAAAAAAAAAAAAAAAAAATTGGAATTAAGTACTTTCGTGTTATAGCGGCCCCCACAATTCTGATTATGCCAAGGTTGGAGTAATAATGGTCATCGCAAAGCTTATATATGCATCCTGTAATACGCATATATATATTTCAAACACTCCTATATGTGCCATATACGTCATTATACACTTATTATTTACGTCTTATATGTCGTATATACATCATATACACATGTCATATATATACATCATATATACATCATATATGTATCATATATGCATCATATATGACTATAACTTAGCCATATATGTACAGAAATGTTATATATATATCATATATTGTTGTAATGTCATACATGCTTTATAATTTGGCGATAAATCTTGGTTGCTTGGTGATTCATCCTTGGGGGTCGCTATAACACGAAAGTACAAAATTTATAATATATTAATGAAAACAGAAACAAAAATATTTCATGCTGGGTGGCTGCTATAACACGAAAGTACCAAATTTCTACTTTATTTTTCATATTTGATAATTTGCATCTATCCTTTTTGTAACTTTAACGTTTATGTAACGATTTTATGCATTTCTATTGCCTATTCAAAGATAAATTCTTCTAAAGTTACAGAATTTCGTTAAAAACGCTGAAAAAATTCTTCTAAAGTTACAGAATTTCGTTGAAAACGCTTAAAAAATTCTTCTAAAGTTACAGAATTTCGTTAAAAGCGTTTAAAAAATTCTTCTAATTGTTACAGAATTTCGTTAAAAATGGTTAAAATAGTAAAATTCGAACATCATTTGGTCCATTCTCGACCGAAAGCAACAACCATTTTCCCATTGGTTAATAAAAAAGTGTAATGCGTCTACAGAAGTTTTCACTTCAATAAAGGATAATATATTTTTTAAAAAAACTGCGCTTTTATCAAATAACAGTTTAATATTAATAAAATTACGACTATACGTTGCGAAAAAATTTAGAAATCCCAAATAGATAGTTTAATTAGTGCTTTATCTTTCTTTGCTGTTGCCAAATCTTAAAAAAAAAACAGAGCAAAAATTATATATATATTTTTAATTCAATAGTTCGCGTTTTCTACTAACCGTAAATCAAAACTATGGTATTTTCTATAATCGTGTCCCATGCCAAATTAACGCACTGTATCGAAAATGTTTTAGAACAAGACGAATTACAATCATAAAATTAGACGTGATTTTTAATTAAAACACCGAATGCTTATATAAAAGAATGTTTTTTTTTTAAAAACTATTTTATCTTTCATATTAGTTATCAATTTAGAATTGTTATAAATATAGATATCATATTATGATAGAATAATCTTCAGTCGATATTAAACAAAAAGTTGTTAGGCATTAGACGAATGGCTGTATATAATATAAATATATTTAAATATGAATTAGAAGCGCACAAGCCAGTATAAAAATTATGTATAATATTTCAATTAAATGTATGACATATGAATCCTATATTTAATTTAATATTGTGTCCAGTACTTTAACATTATAATGATTATAATTTCAAGCTTTCTTTATTACTTACACATCATACGTAGTATAGGGTAAGTCTTGTAATCGTTTTGAAAATCGAAAAAAAAATTTTTTGACGGATTTACACTTTTATACACAGGAGGTTCCGAAAAACATACTTTTAGAAAAAAAAAATGCCGTCCGTTTGTCTGTGTGTCTGTAAACGCTCTATCTCCCGGACAAATTGAGATAGAGACTTGAAATTCGGTATGTACTTAGTATGTAATAATGGGAAGAAGCTTATTGAATTTCAGTAACCTCGATTATCCGGAACTATGTTTTTCCGACTCTCGAAATATTCGTTCTGAAAAAGGTATATAAAAATTTTCAAAATTTTTATTTTAAGAAATAAATATAAAAGACGAAAAAAAAAAAAAAACCCCATAAATTTTGCATAAAGAATGAAGTCGATCGGATAATGAGTTGCTGAGATATTTGTATTCTATTTTCAACACTCTTCGATTTTTCATGACCCTGTATTTCATCCAAATTTCAATTAAAAGATATATTTTAGCTGGAATAAGACGCTTCATCCGACGCAGTAAACCGTTAGTTAAAAGGATTAATATTTTTGGAGTTATAAGGATGTTTCTTTTACGCAATTCAGTAACAGAACATTTAAAGTGTATGACGTCATCAAGCTACGACTTTATTCGAATTGCAATGCATTTTATAAGTAGTTTACACATGTTTTATTTTCATATTTTATATTATGCATATCCATGATGGGTAAGTATTACGGTGCCCCGCCCCCCCCAACTACTAGTTTTTAAAAATCATTTTAAATTTTTTGTCATATTCTAGATAGATTAATTTGTTCCCTCACTTGCTATAAAAGTTAATTTTAAATGCGCAAGCCTACAATTGTTTTATTTCTGCTCCATCTGAAATCTAAATATTTACGCCAATATTTCTTATGAATTTAATTTAGGGAAAACAAATCTGTTTCGCCGGTACTAATTAGGGCTAATGAAATTATCGACTACATTTTCCCACCGTGTATACTAGACGAGTCTTTTCATTTAATGAATATTCATGAAAAGCAATTAGTTCTGGAGTGTAGACTGATTAAATTGTATCATATGAGCCTTAAAAAATAATAAGTCTGTTTTTCCAGAAAATATTGCTCCAGGAGAACATACAGGAGAACATGTCAAAAATATTTTATAAAATTCTACATCGGAATGAAATGATTTTAAGACAATGCATTGGGTTTATTGCCACTCTCAAAAAAAGTTTTCTTTCACCACTCGATAGATTTACAAACTCATTTTTAAACATAACAAGAAGGAAAAATCATGCATCAAGCACAGAGTGTGAAACACTTTCAAAATACTGTAACGAAACTTCGTATAACACGTATATAATCTACCGATATGCACACTCTAAAAACGACATTTTCAAAAGTGAGCAAAAAATACTTAAATCTGAGTATGTCGCATTGTCAAAATGGCTCCGAATCAAAACAAGTTGGAAATTGTACGTCAAACGTTACAAACGAGGTGCGTTCGTACTATAGCTAGTTATATAAATATTCAGATCTTGATGATTTTTAATTCTGTGAAATGAATTATATCGTCTGCAGATTCATTTCTGTCATAAAATAAGTATCTCGGTCGCTTGACGATTCAACTTCGAAAGCTCCTATAAAAAAAAAGCACCGATTAAAAAAAAAAAAAAATCAAATTTCTTAATAAATATTTTTATTAATATTTTCTAAAGTTTTGATTCGATTTAAAAAAAAAATTTGAAATGTCTCGACAAAATTCTGCAAAGATAATATATCTTAAATTTCAAACCATTCGGTTGGGTGGTTTTTGCGTTGTTATATGCGGACGGACGGACAGACAGACGGACGGACGGACGGACGGACAGACGGACGGACCAGACGACGACAATAGGTGCTACGTATTTATATAATTACGAACGCACCTAATGACTCAAGTTTGAAACATGTACATACCCATTTCTGAAAACATGCACACACTCAAGAATAAAACATCATGTGCTCCTATTTCAGTATGTCCATGTTTCAAACAACAGTAAATAACAAACAGGTAGAAAAAAAGCACTAGTTCTGCCATCTATATATAACATATAGCAGCGTGTGATTGTACTGCTTTACAAGAAAAAGTGTAGTCGTGCTTTCGACATCACCTGCGGATCCGCAGAATTTGACCAGTCTGGGAAATTTTGGGATGGGACAGTGCGTATCTAAAGATAAAATAATAAGTCCTCCAAGTTCCGTGTGATTTATACATCTGGGGGTGCCTAGTCAGGTGCAGGCCTCGTCACCTGATCAAGGTTCCAAAATTACGAGAAAATTACTTTCTCTTCCTTAATTTTTGCTTTTTTCAAATCTACCAATTCAACAAAGTTAAATAGAAACCTGGAATCGGCAAAGAGAACTGCAACAAACCACAAGAGAGTACTACAGCGATGCTAACAAGTGATCCACCCCGCTACACCGAATGATCTGCCCCGCTCCCAGGTACTAACTTGTCAAGCTAGGCACTCATGGCGGGCAGATAGGAGCCTGGGTAGCGGTATATAAAAAGAGCTAAAATAATATAGGCACAAATTATAGGTGCGCACGTTATAGGCCGGGATATACTGTATATAAATAAGTTGGAAATTGTACGTTAAACGTGACAAATGAGGTGCGTTCGTTTCGTGCTATAACTAGTTTTACGATGTAAAAAATCATCATTATTATTTCAGTAAAATAAATTATATCGTCTGCTATGAACGAAACGAGGATGCTTTTTATTTTTATTTTTACGTATGCCATGTTTACAGATGCTATTTTTTTTTCGACTCCAGACAGCTCTGTAACTTTACCATGGAGATCTTGCTTTGCGAATGATTACCGCCATGGTTAATATTTCTAAGACTCACGATGAATGAATATTTTGTTTATTTACTTTAATGGATTGATATATTTGGCTGTTAACTTAATTTTCACTGAAATTATCTTAGAATCTATACATATTTTAATGCAACTCATCTCTGAAGCAAACAATTTTTTTGAACGATCTTTCTAAAAATGTAACTTTTAAGCAATTTTATTCGAAAAAAATAATTTTGAATAAAAATGGCCACTTGGCATATGGAAAAAGATGTGGTTAGCCCGTATTTGTTTCCCTCAGTCACATGACTTTTTTAAAATATAGATTACGTATGATAGGATTTAATAGAATAATGAAAACTTTTATTAATATCTTTTTTAAGTTTTGATTCGACTTTCATAAAATTTGAAATGACTCGACAAAATTCTGCAACAGTTATATATATTAAATTTCAAACCATTCGGTTGGGTAGCTTTTGCGCTGTTATATGTGGACAGACGGACAGACAGACAGACAGACGGATCAAACGACGATTATAGGTGCTACGTATTTATATAATTACGAACGTACTTAAAAATGCTAATTACCTGTCGTGATATAATTTATAGAACTAGAAAATATAAAATTGAAATTTTGAACTTGAACGGTTCTTGCCCCATTGAAAGCTTAACCCTTTCCGGCACAGTCAAAGTCTGTTCGAAAAATGAGAAATTGCTGACTGACACCGGAATTTACAAATGACTTTTTTTAGAAAATATGTACTCATTATTTTAAGCTTTCAGTATAGAAACAAAATTTTATTAAAATATTCTTGGTGCCAATTGCAAGTTTGGAATTAAAATTAGATGCCCGGAGTGGGACCACTGTGCCGGAAAGGGTTAAATCTAGACTTGCTTTATGAAAAATTAATTTGTTCTTAACTGTGGCACGTCATGCAATAGCTTTCATCACTGATAAAAGTTATATATTAAATAAAGCGTTAACAAAACACGCATGCTTAATTCAGATAGTGTTTCAGTGCACATGTGGGAATAATGTAACATCTTTAATATTAAGAAACAGTTCGTGGTTAACGAATGTGCGTGCTCAAACCAATTTCCATATGCCAAAAGAAAATTAAAACTAATGCATTTGTAAAGCTTTCAGTCATAAATTTATATTTAATGAACTTTCTGAAGACCATTTGACAGTTTTTAACAAACACTAACAGTTTATTATGATTAGATAATTTTTTTTTTTTAACTCGCAGCAGTTTTTTGTGAGAAAATAAATAAATAAAAATAAATTCAAAATTAGTAAATTTGTTAAAAAATGAGGAAAGAATTATCAATGTTATTAACCTTATCCGAACTGGTGTCACTTGTACGTTCATAAGGTGCGTATGGATTTTATTTTTTAGTACCAGAATATTTTAGCCACAATCTTCGCCTTGTGTAAAAAATAAATAGAAAAATAAAAGTTAGTAATTTTTTTTTTTTTTTTTTTTTTTTTTTTTTAATGGAGAAAATAATCAATGTCATTAATTCCTTCAGAGCGTGTGTCACTTATACGTTTATAGGGTGCGTAAGGATTTTATTTTTTAGTACCAGAATATTTTAGTCGTAATCTTCGCCTTGTCTAATCTTTGTCTAAGAAAAAAATGGAAAAAGAAATTGAAAAATGAAAATTAGTAAATTTGTTAAAAAATGGAGAAAAAAAAAATGGAATGTCATTAACTCCTGAAAACGGGTTTCATTTGTACGTTCCATGTAGGGTGCGTATAGATTTTATTTTTTAGTACTAGACTATTGTAGTCGTAATATTCGCGATGTCTAATCCTTGTGTGTAAGAAATAAATTGAAAAATAAATTGAAAAATAAAAGTTAGTAACTTTGTAACAATAATGGAGATAAATAATGAATGTCATTAACTCCTTCAGAGCGGGTGTCACTTATACGTTTATAGGGTGCGTATGGATTTCATTTTTTAACACCAGAATATTTTAGTCGTAATCTTCGCCTTGCCTAATCTTTGCCTAAGAAAAAAATTGAAAAAGAAATTGAAAAATGAAAATTAGTAAATTTGTTAAAAAACGGAGAAAAAAAAAATGAATGTCATTAACCCCTTTAAAATGAGTTTCTCTTGTACGTTCCATATAGGGTGCGTATAAATTTTATTTTTTTGTACTAGACTATTTTAGTCGTAATCTTTGCCTTGTATTATCCTTGTCTGAGAAATAAATAAAAAATAATGAAAAATGAAAAATAGTAAATTGGTACAAAAGTGATAAAAAAGGGAATAATGCCATCAATGTCATTAATCCCTTCAGAATTTGTGTCACTTATACGCTCCATACAGGATTCGTGTACATTTTATTTTTTAGTACTGGACTATTTTAGTCGTAATCTTTGCCTTGTATACTCCTTGTCTAATAGATAAATGAAAAATAAATTGAAAAATAAAAATTAGTAAATTGGTAAAAAAGGAATAAAAAAGGGATTAATGTCATTAATTAATGTCATTAATCCCTTCAGAATTTGTGTCACTTATACGTTCCATATATCCGTATTGATTTTATTTTTTAGGACTAGACTATTTTAGTCGTAATCATTGCCTTGTCTAATCCCTGTGTAAGAAATAAAGGCAAAAGAAAATTGAAAATGACAATTAGTAAATTGGTAAAAAAACTGGAGGAAAATAATCAAAGTCATTAACTCCTTCAGAGCGGGTGTCACTTATACTTTCATAGGGTGCGTATGGAGTTTATTTTTTTTTAGTAACAGACTAATCTGAGTACAGTAATCTTAGCCTTGTCTAAAACTTGCCTAAGAAATAAATGGAAAAAGAAATTAAAAAAGTCCTTCCGGCCTGTACCGGGAGGAAAAGGTAGCTTTCCTATATCTTCGTTTTAAAATTTTAGCTAATGTTGCACGAAAACAGCAAGTTAAAATGCAAAGAAATGTTTACAAAAGATTCGTTAATACTGAATTTGAATAAGAAATTCGCCAAATTATTGAGCAATAGCCAAATTGGCTTCATTTATGAAGACTTATTTTGGTCGCCAAATTTGGCGATATTTTGCCAAATGTCACCAATTTTGACAATTTTGGCGCTAACGGATATGAATATATAGTTTTATGCGTATGATTGGGAAAATTATTACAACAATGAAAGAAAATAATTTGCGAGTAATCGCGTTAATGTGCTGTTTTGTTTCAAAAAGTCAGCCACCCTAGAATTTCAAACTGCTCTATCTCAGCCATTTTTTAAGATAGAGGTAAACCAAAAAATGCTCTGGAATCCTTGTATCAAGGCCTAACACGTAATTAAAAAATAAATTTTAATTTTTAACGTTTTTGTATATTTATTTTAGTTTTAAATTTTTAAATGGCCGCCATCTTGAAACAAAATGACGGACCAAGCTGGCCAACGAACTCGGTCGAGACATTGGTTAGCTTAATACACACAATTAGTTTCATCAAAATTGATTTATAAATACGAGCGTTATCGTATGACATAGGTCAGATATATATATATATATATATGGATATATCTATATATATAAATCAACATTTGAACGGAGGGTGGTTTTGGGGTCTGGGGGTCATGATCGGTGAAAATATATCGAAATTTTCCGGAACTGCTTTCCTCCGAACGGCTGCAATAGGTAGCTTTATACTTTTTTGTATTGAAAGCTACCTAAAATGAAAATTAGTGAAGAAAATCATTGCAACTAACCCCTTCAGAACGGGTATCACTTATACGTTCCATATAGCACGCGTATGGAATTATTTTTTTACTAACAGACTATTTTAGTCGTAATCTTCGCCTTGTCTAACCCTTTTCTAAGAAATAAGTGGAAAAAGAAATTGGAAAATGAAAATTAGAAAATTTGTAAAAACTGGAGAAAAATAATCAATGTCATTAATGTCATTAACCCCTTCAGAACGGGTGTCACTTATACGTTCCATATAGAATGCGTATCAATTTTTTTTTGTATTAAACTATTTTAGTCGTAATCTTCGCCTAGTCTATTCCTTGAATAGAAAAAAGAAACTGAAAAATAAAAATTAGAAAATTTGTAAAATCTGGAGAAAAATAATCAATGTCATTAATGTCATTAACCCCTTCAGAACGGGTGTCACTTATACGTTCCATATAGAATGCGTATCAATTTTTTTTTGTATTAAACTATTTTAGTCGTAATCTTCGCCTAGTCTATTCCTTGAATGGAAAAAAGAAATTGAAAAATAAAAATTAGAAAATTTGTAAAATCTGGAGAAAAATAATCAATGTCATTAATGTCATTAACCCCTTCAGAACGGGTGTCACTTATACGTTCCATATAGAATGCGTATCAATTTTTTTTTGTATTAAACTATTTTAATCGTAATCTTCGCCTAGTCTATTCCTTGAATAGAAAAAAGAAACTGAAAAATAAAAATTAGAAAATTTGTAAAATCTGGAGAAAAATAATCAATGTCATTAATGTCATTAACCCCTTCAGAACGGGTGTCACTTATACGTTCCATATAGAATGCGTATCAATTTTTTTTTGTATTAAACTATTTTAGTCGTAATCTTCGCATAGTCTATTCCTTGAATGGAAAAAAGAAATTGAAAAATAAAAATTAGAAAATTTGTAAAATCTGGAGAAAAGTAATCAATGTCATTAATGTCATTAACCCCTTCAGAACGGGTGTCACTTATACGTTCCATATAGAATGCGTATCAATTTTTTTTTGTATTAAACTATTTTAGTCGTAATCTTCGCCTAGTCTATTCCTTGAATGGAAAAAAGAAATTGGAAAATGAAAATTAGAAAATTTGTAAAATCTGGAGAAAAATAATCAATGTCATTAACCCCTTCAGAACGGGTGTCACTTATACGTTCCATATAGAATGCATATCGATTTTTTTTTGTATTAAACTATTTTAGTCGTAATCTTCGCCTAGTCTATTCCTTGAATGAAAAAAAGAAATTGAAAAATGAAAATTATTAAATTTGTAATAAAAATGGAGAAAAATAATCACTGTCCTTAATCTCTTAGTAACGAGTGTAACTAATACGTTCCATATAAGATGTGTATGAATTAAAAGTTTCAGTACCGGACTATTTTAGTCGCAATATTTGTCTTGTCTAATCGCTGTCTAAAAATAAATAGAAAAAGAAACTGAAAACTGAAAATTTGTAAATTTGTAAAAAAAAAAAAAGGGGAGAAGAATAATCAATGTCATTAATTCTTTCGGAGAGTTGTTTTAAACCTTTTATGAGCTCAAAAATATAATTAATCAATGAAAATTACATTTTTCGGTGGTATAATCTCCAGAAAAAAAACCGATTACCTTTCTTAAAATTCATAAATATACAAATAAATGTAAATATATTGCTTGAAGGTGCGTAAAAACATACATAAAAACATTTGAAAGCACATTAAAGTCCTTTTAAAATCAAAACGTTTTCAACCGAACTTACTCGGTCATCATCAGTGAAAAACTAATAGTTAAGTTGAGTTGTCTCTGCGCGTCTTCTAGCTTGCCCGGAACAAACCATTTTACTTCAAGGGTGTGCAATATAAGGTGGGAGGGGAAAGATCATTAAAAAAAAATTAAAAAAAAAAGTAACTAGTTTTTCACTGATGATGACCAAGTAAGTTCGGTTGAAAACTTTTTGATTTTAAAAGGACTTTAATGTGCTTTTAATTGTTTTTATGTATGTTTTTACGCACCTTAAAGCAATATATTAACATTTATTTATAACTTTATGAATTTTAATTATTAAACAAGGGGAATTTGCACTGAAAGTTTAACTTTTTATTGGATTACCTTTCTTTTTTTTTCTTTAAAGAAAATGAAGGAAATCAGTTGAATAGTTCTCGAGAAAAATGGTCAAACATGGTTTCGAGAATAACAAGTTTAAAATTCAACCATAACGTTATGTTCAACGAGCGTCGTTACGTTCAACGCGCAAAAAAGATTGTAAGGAACTGGAAAATCTCAAAATCGCTTTAGGGCACTTGAGGTATGCACAAAATTAAAAAATCAAAAATCAAAAATTTTTCAGAGAGAAGTAGAACCTCCCATTAAATCAAATACTTACCTTGAGAATTCTTTTAGTTAACTATTAGTTCAAAAGCACTCCTATGTCTTGTTTTGTTTTGATTTTTATTTTCTTTAAAGTTATTAATTATTATGCTCTGTAGGCGATTTGCATTCAATTATACTTATTTGTATGTAATTAGAATTTACGCGGGAAACGAAGTAATTTCTCATGGAACTAATTTAGTTAATTAGTTTTGGAGAAACTTGCTTTAGCTTTGACCGCATACAATCTGTTTTAAACAGATGCTCATTTAACTAAAATTTCATGTAACGTTTTGCTTTACGTTTAAAATTTATTTCTTCTTATTTTCAAAGCACTTGTCTTGTATTCCATTGTAACTAGTTTTGGTGATTATTTTTTCTCTTTTTAAACGGACACAAAATATTTCAAAAGTAAATTAGATTACTGAATCTGATCACGTGCAATTTTTAATTTATGGTTATAATTTAATATTTAGTGAAAAAATCTAATTAGTTTAAATGAATAACAAGAACTTTACATGTAAAACATTTCTACACACAAATTGACAAAATGTATTGCCATGAAACGTAAAAACAATCATTATGTTATGAAGAGTAAAGAAGTAGTGATAAATGATTTTAAAAATCTGCACGGAATATTTTAGAATTTCAATTATAAAAGATAAAACATTGCATTATTAGGATAAATTATTGCCTCAAATATGAGTTTAGCAAATTTTTATAATGACCTTTAAATAATAATAATCCCTAACAACAACTTTTGTATTCTATTTAAATGTGACATTCAAACATAAATATTTTAGCGTTTTACTTTTGAAAGTATAATACTGTAGTTAAAAGAAAAAAAAAAAACTTACAGTTTTGTATTGATAACTTACGTAATAAGCTTGTCACGTTAGTTTTTCTTTTATCTTTTGAAGTTATTCATTATCCCTGAAAATACCATCGCATTTTGTACTAAAAAACTTTGAGATTTATTTTCAAAATTAACATAAAATAATTCAGTAGATTATAAATTACCATATGCGATGATGCGGATGTTTAAATAATGGTTATAACTTAAAATATGGTATGAGGAAAAAATATAATTGACTCTAATAAACAGGAAAAAATACTGTGCGAAAAATAATTGAGCGTTTACGTTAATTAAAATACACTACTTTGAGACGTGTGAATATCTTATGAAAGAAAAATATTATGATAAATGATTTTCAAAAGCATTAAGAAATATTTAAGCATTTCAGTTTTTAAAAAAGATACATTACTGCAGTATTAAGATAACTTATTTCTTTAAAATTAGTTTAAAAGAAACATCATGTCTCTTTCTAAATTATAATCACTCAACGAAAAATAATATATATTCGTATAACTATTAATATAATAATATATGTTCTATATAATTTTTTATATAATTAGTAATATAATATGTAATATAATATAATAATAGATTAGATAATTTGGAGATAGATTAATAATAGGTTAGATAATTTGGATATGGATTTAATAATAGATTAGATAATTTGGATATAGATTTAATAATAGATTAGATAATTTGGATATATTCACGTTAGTTTTTATTTTATATTTTGAAGTTATTTAACATCTACAAAAATAGCATTGCGTTTTGTTCTAAAAAACATGGAGATTTATTTAAAAAATTAACGTAAAACAATTCCGTAACTAGTAGATTACTACATGGGATGGTGTGGATGTTTAAAATAATGGTTATAATTTAAAATATGGTATGATGAAAATATATAATTGACTCTAATAAACAGGAAAAAATAACGTTCGAAAAATAATAGAGCGTTTACATTCATTAAAATAGTATACTACTTTGAGGCGTGTAAACTTTTTATGAAAAAAAAATATTATGATAAATGATTTTCAAAACCATTTCAGTATTAAAACATATACATTACTGCAGTATTAAGGTAACTTATTGCTTTAAAATTAGTTTAAAAGAAACATCATGCCTGTTTCTAACTTATAATCACTCAACGAAAAGTAATATATGTTCGTATAACTATTAATATAATAATACATTTTCTATATAATGTTCTATATTATTAGTATAATAATAAGTAATGTAATAATAGGAAATTTGGAGATAGATTGATAATAAATTAGATAATGTGAATATAGATTAACAATAGATTAGATAATTTGGGTATAGTGACTTTATTTAGATATAATAAACTTATTTGGATGTATTCACGTTAGTGTTCCTTTTTAGCACTTTCCAACCTAGTTGAAAAGTGCTTATGACTTCGGTTTGTCTGGCCGTCTGGCCGTCTGTCCGTGCTCTAACTCCCGTAAATATGCTCGGATTGCTCTGCAATTTTTATATGTTATTGTCGTTATCTATGGCACGTTCCCTATTTCAACTGAAGTGTGTAGCACTTATAGTTTTCTTACAGGGACACTCAAAAGAATTCCGTTACATTGCGGTCTATGGGGAAAAATCATTTGCGGTTTATTTTAAAAATGTTTCACTATTGTAAACGCATTGAAATTTATATAGATCACTAAGATGCATTAGAAGAAGCTTAATATGGAATAGTAGGTGTATAGCACTTAGAGTTACTTTACAGGGACAGTCAAAATAATTCCGTTACATTACGTCTATGGAGAAAAATCGTCTGCGGCTTATTTAAATAATGTTCCACTATTTTAAACGCATTGAAGTTTATATATATTACTAAGGTGCATTACAAGAGGCTTACTACAGAATAGTGTGTGTATAGCAGTCATCGTTCATTTACAGGGACACACAAAAGAATTCTCTACTGTCTGTTAACAATAATTCCTCGAAGTGCGTTTTAAGTTACTGAACGCGATTTTAATTTTAACTCGCTTTTTTTCTATTAAGTGGTGTGTATAAATTCTGTAGATCCTATACAGGGAAGCACAAAAGTTCGCGAACACATTTCCGTATTATTTAACTCCAGACGGAGAATTTTAAACTGTGCTACGCGTTTCCTAACTGAACTAAAATTTATTATCCTATGTAGTATATATACAGATCTATAGGTCCTATACAGGGCTGAATAAAAGTATTCGGATTACTTAGATGTTGTCTTTTAGCTTATTAAACGGTATGATTTGTAAAATTATTTTGGAAGCGTTGGAAAGTGTTACATAACGCGATTTTAATCTTAACTAGCTTTTTGTCTATTACGTGGTGTGTATAAATTCTGTAGATCCTATACAGGGCAGCACAAAAGTTCGCGAACACATTTCCGTTTATTGACAGAAACTCCAGAAGGAGAATTTAAACGGTGCTACGCGTTTCCTAACTAAACTAAAATTTAGCATCCTATGTATATATACAAATCATATACAGGGCTACATAAAAGTATTCGGATATTTTTCCGAATATTGTATATATTGAAAATTCCTGAAATTACGTTTTTAAATATGTTATGCGTTTTCCAAATTGTTTACTTAGATGTCATCTTTCAGCTTATTAAACGGTAATGATTTGTAAAATTATTTTAGAAGCGTTGGAAAGTGCTACATAATCTATGCTTGACGCATGATTTTTCGTTCTTGTTTATTTTGAAGTTATTTATTTTCTACAAAAATACCATTGAGTTTTGTACTAAAGACATTGAGATTTATTTTTAAAATTAACATAAAACAATTCAGTAGACAATAGATTACCATACGAAATGATGTGGATGTTTAAATAATGGTTATAATTTAAAATATGGTATGATAAAAAATTATAATGGACTTACCTATAAACAGGAAAAACACTAAGCGAAAAATAATTGAGCGCTTACATTCATTAAAGTATACTACTTGAGACGTATGAACTTTTTATGAAAAAAACATATTGTGATAAATAATTTTCAAAAGAAATACTTGATCATTTCAGTAAAAAAAAAAAAAAAAAAAAAGATAAATTCCTGCAGTAGTAAGATAACATATTGCTTTAAAAATAGTTTTAAATAGTTACTTTTTTCTCGTTCAGTGATTATAATTTAAACATCGTGTCTGTTTATAAATTATAATCACTGAACGAAAAAAAAAGTATGTTCGTATAACTGTTAATATAATAATATATGTTCTATATAATGTTTTATATAACTAGTAAGATAATAAGTAATATAATATAATGATAATAACATAATACTAGATTAGATATTTTGGAGATAGATCAATGGTAGTTTAGATAATTTGGATATAGATTAATCATAGATTAGATAATTTGGATATAGATTAATAATAGATTAGATAATTTGCATATATTCACGTTAGTTTTTCTTTTATATTTTTAAGTTATTTAACATCTACAAAAATACCATCGCGTTTTGTACCAAAAAACATGGAGATTTATTTTCGAAATTAACATAAAAAAATTCAGTAGATAATAGATTACCATATCAGACGATGTAGATGTTTAAATAATGGTTACAATTTAAAAATATGGTATGATGAAAAAATATAGTTGACTTCGCTATAAAAGGGGAAAAACGCGTGCGAAAAATAATTGAGGGGTTTACGTTCATTAAAACATACTACTTTGAGACGTCTGAACATTTTGTGAAAAAAACAAATTACGATAAATGATTTTCAAAAGAAATATTTAAGCATTTCAGCTTAAAAAAAAAAAAAAGATAAATTACTGCAGTATTAAGATAACTTATTGCTTTAAAAATAGTTTAAAAAGAAAGCCTCATGTCTGTTTCTAAATTATAATCATTCAACGAAAAAATATTGCATTTAATTGTATGTTGAATAGCAAAATATTTTCGCATTTTAGGATATAAAGTAGAAGAGGGTAGATTTGGAGAAAAAGAATATAGCTTTACATTTATGTTCATATAACTAGTTTAACATCCTATGTTTTGTTTTATATTTTCAAATTGCTATATTTTATTTACACAACATGACTTTGCGTTTTACGGTAAAAGATAGATAATTTTGATAATATTTTATAGTAGTTTTAGGAATATAAGTAAAAGCTTTGCATAAATATTTGTTATATTTCCGCTGCAGTTGATTTTGTGTTTTAAAGTTATTTCTCATCTATTTTATTACACTTGACAGTGTGAATATTCGCTAATTTGGAAATTATATTGGTATAGTTGTGAAAACAATCCTTTAATCCTTCATGTAATTAGTTCATCACGTTACATTTTAGTTTATATTTTGAATTTCTTTATTTTCATATTCTAACATGACGTCGAATTAAAAAATTTATTAATTAGATAATTAAGATAATAGCAATTAAGATAACACTTTAAAGTAGTTCTGGGAATAAAAGTAAAAGCTTCGCATATGCATTAATGTTATTATGACCTCGTGCTACATTTTATTTTGTGTTTCTTCTATTGTATTATATGTAAAAACAAGTAATATAAAAAAAAAATAAGTCAATTCCTACTTTTTAATCATAAATATATAAAATAAACCCGTGCAGCATTAATGTCCCACGTTATCTTTATTGAACATTATTTTATAATCATCGTTGCGGTATTTTATTTCTGTGGCATCACTCATTTGAGATAAATCTTTCATTTCATTTATGAAAACAATGGGAGGAATTTTTTTTCTCCCATTTAAAACTAAAATTAATTAATTAAATTTAATTAAATAATTAATATTTGAAAAAACTGTATTAACACATAAAATGTCATCCACTACAAGTTAAAAAAAATTTATTTGAACTTGAGTGGATGAATAGAAAATATTTTATTAACGTTTGAAAATTTGAACAAGATATATATATATAGAGTGTGAGCTAATAGTAGGAATTTAATAAGAATATTTGCTAATTTGGAAATTACATTGGTGTAATTTTGAAAACAATCCTTCATATAATTAGTTGATCACTTTAAATTTTAGTTTATATTTCGAATTTATTTATATTTATATTCTAACATGACATTGAATTTTAAAATTTATTAATTAGATTATTAGAATAACATGTTACAGTTGTTCCGGGAATAAAAGTAAAATTTTCGCATAGATATTAGGGTGTATCAAAATAATTTTCGTTTTTTGACTTCTCTTGACTCATTGGAAGTTTGTTTAAGTTTATGTAAAACTTTTTATGTGGCGTTCTTGGTGCGTCGAAGTTCTTCAGACAGTTTTTGGATGCTAGTGGTTGGATTCTCTTTTCTCTTCAAGTGGTCAAAATTCGCAACTGATGGTCTGTCTCTTCTGCGTTTGATTTCAATGCTGATGTCTCCTTCCTTAAAAAGTTTGGATTTATTTTGAACTGTCCGGTCACTACTCTTGTCCTGGTTCTCTAACTGCACGAGTTTGGAGGTCAGCTTCATTGGTAAGGACTGTTTAAAGTCATTTATTGTCATTTAAGGACTGTTTAAAATCACGCCTTAACATACAAAAAAAATCTCAACATTTGTATCACTCTTTATGTAGCTTAAAAATGAAAAAAAAGCCTGTATGATTATAGAATATAGAGGGACATATATCCCAATATAATAAATTATAACACCTTGTAATAATATATTTATTTTAAATGCTAAAAGGTGTAAATTAGCAACATAATACAAATAAAATAACTTTTATTAGGTTGTTTTACATGTTTTAACTCACTCCGAGTCATTTTCAAAAACAAATGAGAATATTATAGAATTGCACGGGCTTTGAAGTTATTATTTCCATGTACTTTTCTAAAAATTACGCACGTTATCTTCTATTTTTACTTGGTTGTTTATTTTCATATCTGTGACCATGGAGTAACTCGAGCCACAGTTTCGGTAAATTAAAAGATGCCGCATAGTTACATATTGCATTTTTTGCGTGTTAGTATCTCTATGGTTTCTCGTATTATGGATGGATAGTATAGACTGGAAGGAAATATTATTTTACTTTCATTGAAATTTATTTGGATGTTTTTTTCTTGATATAATCTTGCCAGGGCTGTAGTTTTTTTTTATTATACTTAATATCAACTCTTTTTTTCTGCAATTAAATTTTCTGCTGGTCATGCCTATGTAGTAATTCTTGGATCCGTCTTCTTTAATAAAAGGTATTTCATATACTTCTGAATAATTCTCAAAATTAATAGGGTCTATTTTACTGCAAATGATATTCTTTAATTTCTGAGGGGGTTTGGCTATTAAGCAGATATTGAAACGTTTAAGGTTGTGTTTTAATTTTTCAAAAAAGCTTGGATAATATTGACGACATATGTCCTCTTAAATAACATTTTATGTTCAACAATAGGGGGTGAAAAAGTGCCAGCTACATGCTTTGGTATAAAATCAATCAAAAAACGAAAATTTCTTTGATACAGAGTAATATATCCAAAATTACAGCTCATTCCGCGAAGTAGTTTTTGAATTATGTTTAAAAAACTACCCCCAATGTCAGCTGCTTTACAGCGATTTAAAATGAATTTAAGAATAGGACGTCTAAATTTTAAACCTGCATAATTCTTAAACTACTGGACCGAATGACTCGCTGTCAAGTATCCCGAAGTAAAATTAACTGAAGAATTCAAATATGATGTTAAAATTAGGTGACAACAGTTCAAGTTTTGGTACAATTTCTATTTGTAGACGGCCTCTTAAGCAAAATTTAAGTATATCATTAGTTAGTAGGCGTTATTAATAGTTGATTGGTAACAATTACCTTTTAATACGATGATTTGCGACAGAATAAGTTTTGGTTGATAATAACTCCTCCCCCTGGACTGTACAGATATTTATGTAATAAGCTTCTTACGTTATGTTTTTTTTCTTATTTATTTTATGCAGCCATGCCGTAGTATTTTATAACAAAAAACTCAGTTATTTTTAAATTTTTAATTATTTTTAAAATATTCTTATAAATAATACAATGAAATAGATTATTAAATCAAAATCACTTTAAACTATGAATATAGTTTATATTATGATAAGAATCTCCAGCTTCCCATAATCATCACAGAGAAATTCAATAACATATTATTTAACGTTATATTTATGATGTATTACTGTATTAAAATTATGCTGTATTATTACTGTATTTAATTTATGAAGACATGCCACGGAATTTTATAACAAAAATCTCAGCTAATTTATTTTAAAATATGCTTATAAAATAGTACAATGAAATAGATAATAAAACTAGACCAATTTAAATTATGATTATATTTTATATTATGATAAGAATCTCGAGATCCACTAACCAACACAGAGAAATTCAATAACATATTATTTAACGTTACATGATGTATTAATGTATTAAAATTCAGAAAACATGTCACATGAACACACATAAATTGCCTTTAATTAATTTTGGATAAAAAATACTATAATTGATTTTTAAATGCTGCTTGAAGCACTTCAGCATTTTAATTAAAAATTCGAGATGCCTCAATACATCATGCAAAATAACATATAAAACATTAGAGACTTTTTTAAGTAATATTAGATTGATAAATATTTTTAATAAATTAACGTAAGATGGATGAGTGAAATATTTAGGCATTTCGTTTAAATGTATAAATTCTTTCAGCTTTTATAAATTAAAACAAATCTTATCTATGATCAAGAAAAAAAAACTATGTTTCATTGATTTTAAGTGATTTGATATTTTTAAAATCTAGAATTTTTCAAGAGAGGGATTATTAATTTTCTCACACATCGCCTAAAGGCGGTTTTCAAATTCCCTGCTCAATAACGCGTAACTCTCTAAAACATTTTCTAGGTCATTTTTAAATATAAAGGCATAGAAGTGATTCGAAATCGAATGGTTTTCTCCACTTTTTGATAAATAAATTACTTCTCGAGTTATAAGTGAATATTGTCACGTGACGGCACGTTTTCGTTCCTTTCCCGCGCTGGCACGTCCAGAAATTCAGTTCAAAACACTAAATTCTAAATAAATATAGATTATATCCGTTAAAAAAAAAAAAAAAAAAAAAAAAAAAAAAAAAAAAAAAAAAAAAAACAGTTTTTACAAACCATTTAGAAATGTTTCCGAATATCAGTTGCAGCAAAATAAAGTTTGTTTTTATAAATGCTTCTTTAAATTTCATGTTTAACAAACATGTTTTACAAACACACACGATAAATTAGCAGCATTTATATCTATATATTTAAAACAAAAAGTGCATTCTGTCAAATTTCCACACGAATATCCTTTCTCTGCGTTTTTTGAAGGCTTCTCCCCTCAGAAACGGGAAACCTGATTGATTAGCCTGTTTAGCCTAGGGGGATTGATAAAGGTTGATTGAAAATGGTTGGAGGTGGACCATTGCATTGAAAGCATAGACCTTTTAATATATTTTTGCTCTGAGGTTGAAAGCTAAAGCTTTTTTTTTTTTTTAAGAACTCATGTTTTCACTTACTAAATATGCATATTTTTTCGAAAAATTTTAAAGAGAGTTTGGATGTAGTTATATTTATAGCCGATTGAAATGTCAGAGAGTTCGGAAGATGAGAACTATTTTTTTATTGCTATGTTAAAGGAGCCGACGTGAAAACAAACAAACAAACAAAAAACAGAGAAGAAAACATTGGTGATAAATAAAACCGTTTTATTTATCACCAATAAAGATTTCAAAGAGTTCGGACAAAAAGAACTATTTATTTTAAAACTATGAAACGACCCTACGTAAAAAAACCCAAGAAAATCTGGGCTGTTATCACTAAATATCAATATTGTTTTCGCAATTTTTCATTTTAAAATATAATTTCATACAAAATCCGGTTAACCCCTTCAGGGGCAAAGTACACTTGGTGCAAAAATATTGAAATGATTGATTGACACCGAGATTAACGAAAAAATTTATTTAAAAATAAGCAAAAGCTTTCGTTCAAGAACCTTATAAATTCAAAATTTGATTCTAAAATTCTGGTGTCACTGTTGCATTTTGGAATCAAAATTAAGTGGTATAAATTATATACCGGTGCCCTGGAAGGGGTTAAAGATATAAAATAATAATAACTTGATATTTCTTTTTAAATTTATTATCACGGGCCCGGGCAACGCCGGGCGGTGGTCAGCTAGGAAGAATAGAACGCAGAATAAATACGTCCTTAGATTTCATTAAATGACGTTTATTAAATTTCAGTAAACCTTAACTTTTGTGAGCTGGTTAGCTACTTTTAATATTATTAACGTAAAATTATTTATTCCGCCCCCTCCCCCCCACAACCTAAAAAAAAAATCGGACTTGAAAGGGTTTTAAACATGTATTGGAATTAAACCGCTTTTTAATCGAATGCTGGAACACAAGTATAATTTAATTAAAAAGACAATTACTGACTTTTTTTTTTTTTTTTTTTTTTTTTTTTAAGAATGATGAAAAATGTTGAAGGACTAAAAGACATTTTTTATGTTGCTTAGAATATTTTATTTATATACAAGTAACTATGTGAAATATATTTTAAGTCCTTTAGAACAAAATTGCACAAAGTCGACCAGAGTCTTCCCAAGTTCCATGCGGCAGTTTGTTGACACTGTGGATGATTAATGATCGATTGTATTACGAGCGATCGATTAGAATCTTAATGGTTCATGGTGCCTCTGGTTAACCGTACTCTTTTCAGGGTGGTCTGATTAAAAATAAATTTATAGAAAAATCCCAGTGCATTATTATGGTATCTGAAAGCTTGATGTACCTGTGTAAATGAAGCTAAGTATGCTTATTACAGATATTTAATGAGTATAGCTCAACATAAAAACTAAAATGATATTTTATATGGAATATTGTGATTAGGTTGTCTTTACTAACCGTGTTTTTGGCCCATGAAATAAGACTAAAACTGATTTTGTTATACCGACTTAATTATTTCACTTTTTAATATTAGAAGGTTTATCCTGTACAATTTCAACAATAGCTTTTGCGTTTTGTTCGGATTTATATGACTTACACAAGCTCAAAGTTCGTATTATTCGTAGTTTTTTATGAAAAATATGTAATTTCTCCTAATTTTACCTCAGTTATTTATATGAGCGCAATCGTGCAACACTTTCTTCTTTACATATATTATAAAATACATCAAAATGTACAATATATGTAAAAATAAAAGTGTTGCAAAGCTGCGCTCATAGTAAAATATTAAAAAATATATTAAAAATTGAGGTAAAATTAGGAGAAATTGCGTATTTTTCACCAAAAACTCCGAATAATACGAACTTTGAGCTTGTGTAAGTTATATAAATCCGAACAAAATGCAAAAAATATTGTTGAAATCGTACACGATAATCCTTCTAATATTAAAAAGTGAAATAATTGAGTCAGTATAACAAAATCGAATTTTAGTCTTATTTCATGGGCCAAAAACACGGCTTATGGACCCTGATCATTTTTATCCTTGTGTAATTCGAAAGGTAGTTGTTATGAGAAAACGAACATCTTTAAAAGATTTGTTCATTCGTAAAATGAACTGATTACAAACTGATTACAAATATCCCAAATGCACATATTCAAAAGATTTGTTATATGAAATTATTTTTAAAGTACTTATAAAATTAATAAAATATTAAAATCACTAATTATTAATAAAATATTAATTGTTAAGTATTTAAAACATTTATATGAATCAACAGGGTATAACTAAATATAACGGCTTTAAAAAGGGAAATCATAAAGAAGAAATATTAATGGAATCAAGCATTTCATTTGCGAGAACAAATTTGTGCCCTTGTGTATTTTAAAAAATAGGCTGATCTATTTTTAAGTGTGCATCTTCGTTCTTATTCGAAACACATTATAATTTAAAATCCATTTTAAAACTCGTTAAAAGTATTTTTAAAAATTCATTTATAAGTATTAATCCGAATAAGAAGAACACAATAAAATATCATGTCTTTATTTAAAATCAAAACAATATTTTTACACTGTTTTTTTATTAAAACCCCCCCTCTAAAGTTTACTTTATATATATATATATATATATATATATATATATATATATTTCTCAAAATGTTATGAAAGGCTGTGAGTACAATTCTTTTTTATCATTAATGGATTTTCTAATTCAGTGTTTTTACTTACCCATCATACGTAGTATAGGTAATCATTTTGAAAATCGAAAAATTTTTTTGACGGATTTATACGTTTCAGACACTGGAGATTCCGAAAAACATATTTTTTGAAAAAAAAAAATGCCGTCCGTCTGTGTGTCTGTAAACGCTCTATCTCCCGAAAAAAATTGAGATGGAGACTTGAAATTTGGTATGTACTTAGTATGTAATAATGGGAAGAAGTTTTTAGAATTTCAGTAACCTCGATTATCCGGAACTATTTTTTTTCGGACTCTCATAATATTCGTTCTGATAAAAGGTGTATAAAATTTTTCGAAATTGTTTATTTTAAGGAGTGAATATAAAAGACAATAAAAAACAAATTTTGCATAAAGCATGAAGTCAATCGGATAATGAGTTGCCGAGATATTTGTAATCTTATTTTCCACACTCTTCGATTTTTCATGACCCTGTATTTCATCCAAATTTCAATTCAAAGATATAATTTAATTGGAAATGAGACGCTTAATCAGATGCAATAAGCCTCTAGTTAATAGGATCATTGTTTTTGGAGTTATAAGGATGTTTCTTTTAATTATTATTTCTTTTAATTATTATTCTTTTATTTATTACATGCCATCTTTAAATAAGAGATTCTGTCATTTTTGTTGTGCGAATTTATATATATATATATATATATATATATATATAATGAAAACACATGCGTGAAAAACAAAGGAAGATATATTATAAAAAGCAATGGAAAGAATACTGCAAGTCTTAAACTTAATAAAAAGAAAAATTAAGAATTGAATACTATGAATATCGTAATCGTATGGATTCTTCAGAGGAGCATCATACAAATAATTCATAGTAAATATATGTTATTTCCTCAAATATTGTCGGCATTAAGCCTAAAAATAACAATAATTTGCTCCGTATATCGTATAGAGAAACCAATATGAGATAGATATGTATAAAAAAAATAAACCCCCCAAATTAAATAGCTAAATAAATAAACCATGATAAAACAGTGATATATAAAATTCAATAATGCAATGGATATGGCTCACTATAAAAACAAAGTATGTCTGTGAGGAAACTTGATTGAAAATGCTTATAAACTCAGGAGCTCTTCAAATTTCCATGGTCACTGTAGAGCTGAAAAGCTGACTCATGTGAAACTGTATATATATATATATATATATATATATATATATATATATATATAATCATTTCTCTCAACTTTATTGTCAAAATTATGTGCGTACCATGTGGAAGTGGATATTATGTAGAAGTTTCTATATTTTGTGGATTCAGGATAAATAATGTGAGTAAAATATTTTATTTACAATTTAAAGGTTTTAATTTCCAATATTATTTCAAAAATGATATCTAGTGGTAATTTGGTGAGGTGATTTATAATGTTTTTATGATAATCGACGTCAGTGAATTATATTATATATTCTTAATGGTTTTTTATTTCCAATTTAAATATTTCCAATCTTATTTTTTCCAATTGTTATCTGGTAATAATTCAGTATACTTGGTTGATTCTACTGTTCTTAGCATCATGCCAGTAGAATTATGAAATACTGAATTATTTTTTAAAACACATGTGGGTGCAACCAAGTTGACGAGTACATCTACATGTGTTTTTCATATCCAATTCTTGTTTGTTATCTTGTGGTCCAGTTTTCCATTGTATAATGTTCATATTTGATTTATTAATCCATTTGTGTTTACTTTATAGCAACTCCAATCTATAATTTTTTTTCCCCTTTCACTCTCTTTCTTTTTTAAATATTATTCAGGTATGAGTAAATTTGGCCAATTACCATTGAAGCACATGCTATGGTAATATTATGTTTGCACATGTTAATTATTAGATATGTGGTATTCTGTTTACACAATATCATTATTTATCTCTTTGTAGATTAAAGTAGAATGATATTAGAACTTGATATGTATTTTGAAATTCATAGATATTATAATTATATATATAATATATATAATTATATATATAATATATATAATATATATATATATATATATATATATATATATATATATATATTCACATATATATGTCAACATGTTTGATACGTGCCATGTGGAATTGATCATTATGAAGAAGTTGCTATATTTTGAGGATACTGTATCATTCTTGTGAGTAAAACATTTTTTCTACAATTTAAGGGTTCAAAATTCCAATATTATTTCAAAAATGATATCTGGTGGTTATATAGTGTGGTGATTTATAAAGATTTTAAGATAATCGTTGTAAGTGATATATTATATATTTCTTGATGGTTTTTTATTTACATTTTACATATTTCCAATTTTAAATTTTTCCAATTGTTGTCTGGTAATAATTCAGTATACTTGGCTGATTCTACTGTACTTAGCATCATGCCAGTAGAATTATGAAATACTGAATTATTTTTAAAACACATGTGGGTGCAGCCAAGCTGAAGAGTACATCCACATATGTTTTTTCATATCCAATTCTTGATTGGTTCTCTTGTGGTCCACTTTTTCCACTGAATAATGTTCATAATTAATTTATTAATCCATTTGTGTTTACATAATAGCAACTCCAATTTATAATTTTTTCCCCTTTCTCTCTCTTTCTTTTTAAATGTTCTTCAGGTATGAGTAAATTTGGCTAATTACCATTGAAGCACATGCTATGGTAATTTTATGATTGCACAAGTTAATTATTAGCTATGTGGTATTCTGATTACACAATATCATTAATTATCTCTTAGTAGATTTTAGTAGAATGATATTAGAACTTGATATGTTTTTGAAATTCATAGATATAATTATATATATATATATATATGTGTGTGTGTGTGTGTTTGTATCTATGTGTGTTTTGGACACATGCACTGAAAAATCCACTCAACATATTCATTAAAAATTTATGAATGAAATGTTTAGTGATACATTAGTTTTAATTTTCTTATAGCATGCGATTATTGTTTGAAGCTCGCACATGTGTTATTCATTAGCTTCTTTTTTGAATGTTGAGTTATTTTCTGTCGTGCTCTAAATGAAAATGTTTTAATTCAACGTAAATAATTTAATAACGCTACATTTAATTCTTATACTTTATCGCTGTGGAAACGTTTAGAATGATATGTCACCATTAAAAATTTGGTAATCTGTGATAAAGTTAATTGCGGCAAGCATTCAAATTATTAAACTAACTTAATTTTCTTTCTCCAGAAAGTTATATTCATATAGCTATTTTACAAAATTGTAACTAGCTGTTATTTTCGCTATATATTAAAATTAAATTTCAACTGTCAATTTTATTTTTTTTCTCTCTATGCCTTTTTTATTTTTTTTGCTTTTTTTCTTAACACAATATTTATAACTTTCAAAAATTGAAACGATTTGGTTACTTTAAAAATATTTTAACAGTGTTTATCACAAGTTTATTTAAAACAAAGATCTGTGTTAAGGAATAAAAATATATTTCTTTTTTTCAAAGATGATTTTCAACAACACAAACATACACTCACAAAAACACATTGAAACTACACACGCGCAAACAACATGCTCTATCTAGATAATAAACAGGTTGATGTGAACACTTTGATACCGGAAAATGTTACTTTAACAATAGCTGCCTGGCACTTTGTGCTCCTTTATGAGTTACAATTGTTTTACATAAATGTAATTCATACAAAACCATATTTAATTGTTTTTAATATGTAGAAATAAGGTTTCAGAAAATCTCAAAGTGGTGAAAGAATATGGTAGCCAGAATTCAAAATCGTTGCAAAACTAATATTGCTAATGACAGAAATGGCATACGTCTGTAGAAATACTAATTGAAATATTTAAGTTGCTAAATCAGGCGTGAGACCAACCATTTATACAAATCATGTATGATATATTTATCGATGCTGGATTAATTGGGAATTTGCGTTTTATGTTTGATGCAGAAGTTGTTTTTTATAAGGACATCCCATCTTGTGCTACGAGGTTGCAGCCTTCCAACTTATAAGAGTGGAGAATGCCAGGCTGGATATCGCTCAGGTAGCTCAGTGGTAGAGCATTGACAGGCAATGCCAATGACTCTAGTTCGAATCCAGGCTTAGATTACTTTTTAAATCTATTGGTTTCAACGCCTGGTAACTTAAAAATTCCAATTTTGTTATTATTATTATTATTATTATTATTATTATTTACAATTTAACAAATATTTTTTATTCCCAAATAACATACATAAATAAATGCAAAACGAAATAACATTCTAAATTAATTACAGGCTTCCTAATACACGATCAAACTTCAGTAAATTTTTGCCAGTTCAAAACTTTCTGGTCCCCTAATACATTTTTTATACAAATTACTTTTTATGTAATTTGAGCTATATTAAAGAAATACATTTTCAATAATATTCTCTGATGGTTCCTTTAACTTAATAAAATACTCTATATGTTTGAACGAACGTTTAAAATTTATTGACTGTATAAAACATTTGAACTGCAAATACTTTTCAAAAGAATGTGGTGTTTCTTTTATTAAAGTTTTACTCCAACAGACTATAACATATTCAAGTTTTTATGGAATCTTAAAATCCTTTTTACGAACATTATCCACAGGATATATAAATCAGGACTATGCTTTGGAAAATAATTGTTAGGATTTTAAAACATCGCGATGATGTTTGTGAAATTGGATACTATCCAACGGTTACGGTTATAAAATATTTTTATTTTTATTTCAAAAAAATGAACTGGTATCAAAACAGAAATTTGTTTTGTTTACTTTGTATGAAATTGTTGTAGTCAAAATTAATTACAGGCTCAATTCTGCTAAGATTAATCCGCGATCAAATCTCAGTAAAGTTTCATCATTTCAAACTTTCTTGGTTCCCTTAAGCATTTTTTATACAAATTTATTTTTATGTAATTTTAGATAGGTTAAAAAATACACCTTCAATAATATCTTCTAATGGTTCCTTTAATTTAATAGAAGATTGTGTATGTTTGAACGTTTAAAATTTATTGATTAAAAAAAATTGCACTGCAAATACTTTTCTAAAAGAATGTGTTATTTCTTTTATTGAAGTTTTACTCCAACAGATTATAAAATATTCAAGTTTTTATGGAATCTTAAAATCCTTTTTACGAACATTATCTACAGGATATATAAATCAGGACAATATTTTGGGTTGGGTTGGGTTGATTATTGACGGCCAATTATCTACACTTGGGATATAGGCCCGGGGGGAGTGCCCTTCGTGGGGGTCTTTCTAAGGGAACCTAACCCGTATTTACGCATGGATAAATCCACGGCTCGAAGAAAACCACGAAAACTCCGAACGATTAGGCCGACGGGCGCGATTGGGATCGAACCCAGCACCTCCCGTCTACCAGCTTCGAGAGCAAGACCTCTCAGCCACTGGTGGGGCCAGGACAATATTTTGGAAAAGAATTGTTAAGATTTTAAAACATCGCGGTGACGTTTGTGACATTGGATACTTTCCAACGATTACGGTTATTAAATATTTTTATTTTTATGTCATAAAAATGAACTGGTATTATATCAAATATTTGTTTGTTTATTTTGTATGAAAATTGTTGTTGTCAAAATTAATTACAGGCTCAATCCTCCGCGATCAAGTCTCAGTAAAGTTTCATCATTTCAAACTTTCCTGATTCCCTTAAGCATTTTTTATACAATTTTTTTAATGTAATTTTAGACATATTAAATGAATATACTTTCAATAATATTATCTAATGGTTCCTTTAACTTAATAGAAAACTCTGTACGTTTGAACGTTTAAAATTTATTGACTATATAAAACATTTGCACTGCCAATACTTTTCCAAAAGAATGTAGTGTTTTTTTATTGAAGTTTTACTCCAACAGCCTATAACATATTTAAGTTTTTTATGGAATCTTAAAATCCTTTTTACAAACATTATCCACAGGATATATAAATCAGGACTATCTCTTGGAAAATATTGTTAAGATTTTAAAACATATACGTCCCTGTGGCGTTTGTGAAATTGGATACTTTCCAACGGTGACTGTTATTAAATATTTTTATGTGAAAAAAGTGAAGTGATATTACAACAGAAATTTGTTTTGCTTACTTTGTATGAGAATTGTTGTAGTCAAAATTAATTACAGGCTATAGAGCAATCCTGCTGAGATTAATCCACGATCAAATCTCAGTAAAGTTTCATCATTTCAAACTTTCCTGGTCCCCTTAAGCTTTTTTTTATGCAATTTTCTTTTTATGTAATTTCAGATATATTAAAGAAATACACTTTCTATAATATTATCTGATGGTTCCTTTAACTTAATAGAAGACTCTGTATGTTTGAACGCTTAAAATTTATTGACTGTATAATACATTTGAACTGCAAATACTTTTCCAAAAGAATGTGTTGTTTCTTTTATTGAAGTTTTACTTCCAACAGCCTATAACATATTCAAGTTTTTATAGAATCTTAAAATCCTTTTTACGAACGTTATCCACAGGATATATAAATCAGGACTATCTCTTGGAAAAGAATTGTTAAGATTTTAAAACATATACGTCGCGGTGGCGTTTGTGAAATTGGATACTTTCCAACGTTTACTGTTATTAAATATTTTTATGTGAAAAAAGTGAACTGATATTATAACAGAAATTTGTTTTGCTTACTTTGTATGAGAATTGTTGTGGTAAGAATATACTTTATTCTCTTTTACAATAATAGAAATTTTTCCGAAATTCTCTCTTTTGTTAATTTTTTTAATAAATAAAATGCTTTTATTATTTTTTTTTAGAATCCGTTCAGTAAACAGCCACTTTTATGCTGCAGGAAATTTTTCATTTTCATTGGTTGTAAAATTGCAGACCACTGCATTGATCAGAAATGTTTTATCCTTGGTTCTCTCTTTTTCTCTCCCCCCCCCCCTCCATCTCTCTCTCTCTCTCTCTCTCTCTCTCTCTCTCTCTCTCTCTCTCTTTTTTTTTTTTTCTTAATTTGAGAGCGTTGACAGTTTTACGTTATGGTCAGAATATTGGTAAAAATAAATTTTTCATAGAAAATTAATTTTGCGTAGAAGAATTTTTAAACATGAAACAATGAGTGGAAAATAAATAGCAGTACGTTCGATCTCTATATATAGCGGTTTGTTACGATGTATTTTATAAGCTCCGATGTTTGATTATAGTAAGTTTATTTTATTTGAAATAATCAAATGTAAGATCAGACCCATGAGCTCTGATTTTAGATTGAGACCTGTATTTGAAATTCCACGGTATCCCAATCTTTTATATAAAAAATATTGCTTTACAAATGGTGTGTTTAGAACTTAAAAGACACAGAATTCAATTTAGAAAGGCAGATTTGCTCAGGATGCGAATAAATACATCTTTATCTCTCAGTCATTATCGTTTTCAGGCATATCATCCAGCTATCATCAAACAAACCTTATTTACACCGAAAATAATCTACATGCCCCCTCCTTATGCTTTTACACAAGAAAAAAGAATGAAAGTGTTATTGAAGTACTTGTGATACACAATGTTGCGTTGTTTCACACACACGCACAAAAAAAAAAAAAAAAAAAAAAAAACGTTAACGATACCACAATCTTGAAGGGTACCGTTTATGGGAGGAACGTTGCAACTGTTCAAAGAGTTCTCATTCCGTTTACAAGATTCCAAGCTGATAATTTTAACTGTAAGATGAAGACGTCACCTGCCGCCCCTCTGAATGTAGATACAGATCTCAACAAGAACATAGCTGATGAAAATATACGATAGTAGACGTGAATCGGTGGATTGTTTAAGGTATGTGCCTACCCCCAAATCGTTGTTTTTTCATAACATTTATTTTTTTTAATTGTTTTTAATTAAAGTTCAAAGATTTAGGATTCCAAAAATGCTTTACTTTTGGTTCAGCGATAATTAGAAGCTAAGTTATAGCCTAAAACTTAAACCGGAACTGACCTAAAAAAATCATAAAAATTTGCATTTCTTAAAAGGTTTCTAAAATATTTCATTGTTGCAGTTTCCCAGCCATTTGGCATATTTTTGTGAGCGTTTATTGGCGCATCATTAAATCCATTGTTTTTTCAACTCGTATACAATTGTACGAGTTACTGAGACTATTTGGCGATTTATCACCAATGGCGGGCTAACGGAAAGATATCGTAAAATTAATTAATTTATTTATAATTAAGCTATAAAAATATCAAAATATTGTATTGTTATCGACAACACGCCTGTGAAAGTAACTTTTATAATTCTAGCATATAAGGAAGTGGGTTAAAAATTTACTACAAAATTCTATCTTTACATACAAAAACCAGGTTGAGAGACATACAAGAGTGTAAAAAGGACGCACTTTTTTTTTACGACCAAGTGATACTTTGAATGTTGTGAATTCTCAGAGTTTTCAGACATTGAAAATATAATGATGCTTTTTCAAAATCATATGTTTTGTGCATTTATTATTATTTAAAAAAATAATTTGAAACAAAGAATCAAAATGAAGATAATTTTATGCAGAATTTTAGATTCTTTTGTAAATAAAAATAACAATATACAGGGTGGTTATAATATAAGTATCTCTATTTGGAGCTGTCTGTAGCTCGAAAGAATAACCGAAATGAAACCAAAATCGGTACACTTACTATTCGAGAAGGGGGAAGTAGAATGGAACAATAAAAAAATAATTGTAATAATCACCGACAGATGGCGCTACCGAGTGTGAAATGTAATGTGTAATACAATAATAAACAATTAAGGCGTTAAACCAGATGGCACACATAATTTATTAGGAAATGTCACAGTGAATGTGGTTACGCTTTCGCATGTCTGTGCCGATCATGTTCAAGTTCCACATGGCCATTGTGCTGGAGCACACAATCCAGGCAGAGCATGACATACTCAACTGCGGAATGTAACGCATTAGGAGTGATGTTTCGCACATATTGTGATATGCAGTAAAGTCATTGAGGTTTGCGACACCTCAATAGTACACAATATTACTCATTACATTTCAAACTCATAAGCGCCACCTGTCGGAAATTACTGCAATTAATTTTTTTTATTGTTCCATTCTTCTTCCCCCTTCTCGAATAGTAAGTAAACCGATTTTGGTTTTATACCGGTGAATCCTTCAAGCTACAAACAGCTCCAAATAGAGATACTTATATTATAACCACCCGGTATTATTGCAAATGTTCATGTTTGAAAAATGGAAAGACACGATTAAAATAATATAAACAAATTTTTATGATAATTCTGGTATAGCATCTGTCTTTAAAAGTTTACATAATTAAATGTATTGCTATTCTTCATCTGCTTTAACCAAAAGACAGATGGTAATTAATAATCTTAATTAACTACTAAAAGTAAATAAATGGACTCTACAAAAGTTGGTACAAGATAAAATAATAAAATATATAAATTTAAAATAAATTTAAAGTTCACGTAAGTGAAAACGTAAAACTGAGATTTATTTGCGGTAGATAAAAAAGATGCACTAGAAAGCTTTATCTTTATACAATCTAACAAAGATACAGTTTGTTATTTATGAGAGTTTTTATTCAACTTGCCCATTTCAGATTAAATCTTCTATACATTATACAGAACTTTCTCTTAAAGTTATATTTGTGTGAAACATAAATCAAAGCTGACTCTTAAAATAGAATCGTGAATATTTGCTATATTTATCAGAATAAAATATAGAATTGATTAACAAATTTTAAAAAGTAGACAATACAAATGAGGAAGCAAGATAAAATGAGAAGAATCTTCATACAGTCTAAGAAAGATAAAGCTTGTTATTTATGAGAGTTTTTATTCAACTTTCCCATTTCAGATTAAATCTTCTTTACATTATACAGAACTTTCTCTTAAAGTTTTATTTATGCGAAAAATAAATCAATGCTGACTCTTACAATAGAATCATGAATATTTGCGATATTTACCTGAATATGATATAGTATTGATTAACAAATTAAAAAAATAGACAATAGAAATGAGGAAGCAAGATAAAATTAGAAAAATCTTCACCCAATCTAAGAAAGATAAAGTTTGTTATTTATGAGAGTTTTTATTCAACTTTTCCATTTCAGACTAAATCTTCTATATATTATACAGAACTTTCTCTTAAAGTTTTATTTAAGTGAAACATAAATCAAAGCTGACTCTTAAAATAGAATCGTGAATATTTGCTATATTTATCAGAAAAAAATATCGAATTGATTAACAAATTTTAAAAAATAGACAATACAAATGAGGAAGCAAGATAAAATGAGAAGAATCTTCATACAGTCTAAGAAAGATAAAGCTTGTTATTTATGAGAGTTTTTATTCAATTTTCCCATTTCAGATTAAAACTTCTTTACATTATAAAGAACTTTCTCTTAAAGTTTTATTTATGCAAAAAATAAATCAATGCTGACTCTTAGAATAAAATCATGAATATTTGCGATATTTACCGGAATATGATATAAAATATTGATTAACAAAAAAAAAAAAAAAAATAAATAAATAAAATAGACAATACAAATGAGAAAGCAAGATAAAATGAGAAAAATCTTCACACAATCTAAGAAAGATAAAGTTTGTTATTTATGAGAGTTTTTATTCAACTTTTCAATTTCAGATTAAATCTTCTTTACATTATAAAGAATTTCGCTTAAAGACTTGTTTATACGAAAAATAAATCAATGTTGGCTCTTAAAATAGAATCGCGAATATTTGCTATATTTATCAGAATATAATATAGAATTGATTAACAACTTTTAAAAAATAGACAATAGAAATGAGGAAGAAGCTTTAATTATACAATCTAAGAAAGATAAAGTTTGTTATTTATGACAGTTTTTATTCAACTTTCCCATTTATGACTAAATCTTCTTTACATTATACAGAATTTCGCTTAAAGTTTTGTATCAATGCTGACTCGTAAAATAGAATCGTGAATATTCGCTATATTTCTCGGAATATGATATTGAATTGATTAATAAATTTAAAAATAGACAAAACAAATGAGGAAGCAAGATAAAATGAGAAGAATCTTCACACGATCTAAGAAAGATAAAGTTTGTTATTTATGAGAGTTTTTATTCAACTTTCCCATTTCAGACTAAATTTTCTTTACATTATAAAGAATTTTGCTTAAAGTTTTATTTATGCGAAAAATAAATCAATGCTGACTCGTAAAATAGAATCGTGAATATTTGCTATATATCTCAGAATATGATATTGAATTGATTAATAAATTAAAAAATTTGACAAAACAAATGAGTAAGCAAGATAAAATGACGATAATCTTCACGCAATCTAAGAAAGATAAAGTTTGTTATTTATGAGAGTTTTTATTCAACTTTCACATTTCAGACTAAATCTTCTCTACATTATAAAGAATTTTGCTTAAAGTTTTATTTATGCAAAAAATAAATCAATGCTGACTCGTAAAATAGAATCGTGAATATTTGCTATATATCTCAGAATATGATATTGAATTGATTAATAAATTAAAAAATTTGACAAAACAAATGAGTAAGCAAGATAAAATGACGATAATCTTCACGCAATCTAAGAAAGATAAAGTTTGTTATTTATGAGAGTTTTTATTCAACTTACACATTTCAGACTAAATCTTCTCTACATTATAAAGAATTTTGCTTAAAGTTTTATTTATGCGAAAAATAAATCAATGCTGACTCGTAAAATAGAATCGTGAATATTTGCTATATTTCTCTGAATATGATATTGAATCGATTAATAATTCGAAAAATCGACAAAACTAATGAGGAAGCAAGATAAAAGAAGAAGAATCTTCACACGATCTAAGAAAGGTAAAATTTGTTATTTATGAGAGCTTTTATTCAACTTTCACATTTCAAACTAAATCTTCTTTACAATATAAAGAATTTCGCTTAAATCTTTGTTTTGCGAAAACTAAATGAATGCTGACACATAAAATAGAATCGTGAATATCTGCTATATTTCTCAGAATATGATATTGAATCGATTAATAAATTTAAAATATCGACAAAACAAATGAGGAAGCAAGATAAAATGAGAATAATCTTCACGCAAACTAAGAAAGATAAAGTTTGTTATTTATGAGAGTTTTTATTCAACTTTCATATTTCAGACTAAATCTTCTCTACATTATAAAGAATTTCGCTTAAAGTTTTGTTTTGCGAAAACTAAATGAATGCTGACACATAAAATAGAATCGTGAATATTTGCTATATTTCTCAGAAAATGATATTGGATTGATTAACAATTTAAAAAAAATAGAGGATACAAATGAAGAAGCAAGATAAAATGAGAAGAAACGAGAACAAAAAATTCAAATCACACAAAACTGAAGATCTTAACTTAGGTTAACTAACGATTGACAAAAATATGACTAAAGAAAGCTTTATTATCACACAGTTCGATTTTTAATTTAACCTGCATATAAGGTAAAGCCAGGAGAGATGGTGCGGTCGCAGAGATTGCGCACATTGAGGTTCTGGGGGAAGAAGTAGAGTGAGCGCGCAGCGACTCCAGGTAGTTGTACAACAGTAGTAGTGGAGTGTCTACTTGAAAGTGCACGTTGATTGTTTTGAGCGTCTAAGGTATGCTATAAGCGTATAAGCACTGCTATTTTGTTTTGTTTTCCCAAAGTAAGTGCTTGAATTTCCATAGCTATTCATCAGAATTTCTATACAATGCCAGTAGTACAAAATATTTTAAATTTAAACGATTTCTCATAAGCTACTAATCTAGACTAACAATGTGAACATCAACGGCTCGTTTTAGTAGTGGCCATGTTTAAATAAAAGGCCGCGCAATCTCTCCTACCAAAATTGGAGAGTTTGCGCATCTTCTACTTAGGAGAGATGGCGAATTGTTCCTATTAGTTTCCATACTAAGTGAGATTACGCAGCTTATTGGTAAATTTGCTTAAAAAACTGAGAACTGAAAATGGACTATAATTTTAAGTTAAACGTGTTTTCAAGTAACTCAATGTTATTTTGTAATTTTATCTAGACTTGCTTTGTCTGATTCTTTAATTTTTTCCCCCTTTAATTAAAATTTTTTAATCGTTTTTTAAATTATTTCCTTTTTCTGATTCTTTAACCATTAGGTTGAAATATTCACTCCTAATACAATAATATTTGTTCACAAAAACCTTACAACAATGTCATTTACGTGTAATTATTATTTTTAACAATTTAAGTGTAGTTATTATTAGTAACAATCTCTCCTACCCATGTGTGCAATCACACCAACCCTGTAAGGACAGATTGCGCAAAATAACTTTCCTGGTTTTATTACAACTGTTCTATTTACAATATAACAACATAATAGCAATGGAAATGCAAAAAGAAAAAACAAATGAAGTAAAAATTATTCATGGATAGTTTAGCAAAAAAATAATATTTAAATTTTATATTGTTATTCTTTTGAACTGTGCGCAGACTCTCCTAGCTTTAACTTACTATAAAAAATGACAGTCGTTTTTTAATCTATTACAATATAATATAGCCATATAACGAAAATATACAATAACCTCTCCTAAGTTACCAACAATTCCGAAAAAGCGTTCTTTACCTTTAGAAACCTATGAAACCAAGATATTTTTTAAATTCTCAGAAGCATTTATAAAAACAAAGTTTTGTTTGTGTGCCACCGATTTTCTGAAATGTTTCCGAATGCTGTTTATTGTGTATTAATCAGTTTTGTCAACTCGGAATACAGGTTCTTGTGGATGCCATCAATTCAAAGAGACATTTTCATGGTAAAAAAAAAAACACGTTTTACAGTCATATATGTCAAATTAACAGCATTAGCATGAAAATTAAAATTAAAATTCTTTTGTTACTTTTGGCTATGTGTATTCAATTACGCAGTTGAAAATGTTCACTTGAGAATTAATAGCTTCCAAAAAACTGATAGTCCGGTTTGAGATTAACTGGACTGATTAGTACATTATAAAAACTACTCGGAAAAGTTTCCGAAAGTTAGTGACAGTAAAATAAACTTTGTTTTTGTAAATCGTTCTTTAAATCTCGAAAACATATTGATTTCTGAGGTTTCTAATTATAAAGAACGTTTTCCGGACTCATGGGTAACTCCGAAAAGGTTATTGTGTATTTTCGTTCTTTGATATATGACATTTTCATATATTAAGAAACGTCTTTTTTTACAGTGTATATCAGATTGAAACTTCCATAAATTCTGAAATGTTGTTTTCGGAAACTTCATTTATAAATAAAAAAATAATAATAAAATGAATCAATGATTAAATTTATTTTGAAAAAATGCAATTACGTGAACAGTACAAATCAGGAAGTAAGATAAAAATGAGAAGAAAAAAATGTACAGATGTCGCAGATGCACGGGAGTTTCTTTTTTGGCAACAAAATGGCGGTTTGTTTGCTTGGCTTGGAAACTCTCAGCGATTTTGGCGAGATTTTGCTTCGTATGGCAACAGGTTGAACATATTATGCATGAGTTGTAATTTTCCAACTGGACGAAAAATGTCCGGTGCAGGATTGGAACCTGAGATCTCTTGGCTGAAGCTGCCATGCTCTACCAACTGAGCCATCCCGGTCGAATCTGGTGGACCTATTCATCCAGTTGGAAAATTACAACTCATATGATTTCTTTACCAATTCGAATAATTGTGTTAAAAATTAGCATATTATGTATGTTTCATATTAAATTAAACATTTTGTGTATTTTACATTAAATTAAACGCTGTCTGTGTTTTATAATAAACTAATTTGTGTGTGTTTATAAGAAAAAAAAAGTGTTTGTTTTATAATAAAATAAATGTGTGTATTTTATATGAAAATTGTTTGTGTTTCACAATAAGTTGTGCGTGTTTTATAATAAATTGTGTGTGTTTTATAATAAAATTGACTGTTATAACAAAATAAACAGTTTTATAATAAGATAAAATTAACATGCTTAACAGGTATGCGAAACGTGATTTTCTCGCCAAAATAGCGCAAAAAAAGAAAGAAAGAAAGAAAGAAAAAAACTCGTGCTAACCTCGGTGCGTCTACAACATTTTTTACGAACAAAAAATAAAAACAAACAAACCATTTAAATCTCATATAACTGGAAGTTCAAAAATCTAGAATAAAAAATTAACAATATGAGATAAAAAACCTTATCTTTATACAATCCAACAAATATACAGTTTGTTATTTTTGAGAGTTTTTATTCAACCTGTACATCTGAGATTGAAATTTCTATACATTGTAAAGAATTTCCTCTAACATTTCATTTATACGAAAAATAAATAATGCTGAATCTTAAAACAGCATTGCGAAGATTTCTAACTTATTTTTGCGGAACACAATATTGAATTGGATATTCTCCAAGGTCTGGATTATTAAGTACTTTTGTATCCAAAACTTTTACTGATTATGTAACAGAAACCTGATAAATTTCTATTGATATTAATGGAAAACCTTATAACTTTTTCATAAGAACTCATTCATCATTGTTTTGTATGGAATACCATTTCTCCATTTTTGGAAAATGAACTAAGCAGTAATTTTGCACCGCATGAAGGAGTAATTAATTATCAACACATGCAGCGTTTTGTGTAAGTACTTCAACACTTAAAAAAGTATTATTTTGTGCGTTTAATCACATTTAAAATATTAATTTGAAGTTAAACTAATAATAATATGTATTGGTGTGAAGATAGTATTACGGAGAATTATAAATACTTTTAAAATGTCAAATAATAACATTGTTTCAAAGTAATGGTGAAACTTATATAAATATATATATTTTTCATAATAATTCTGGTATGTATGTAGTCATTTAACGAAATGAAGTCTGTTTTTAATATGTTTGTTTTATTAATTTTATTGCTTCTTGAGCTGCTTTGAGTGAACGATAGATAATAATTACATTCAATTGTAAAGAAACGGTAAAAGTAATATATATATATAAAATAATTCTGATATCTTGAAAATTAACGAAAAAGATTCCGTCTCTAATAGCTTGTTTTATTAAATTTATTGATTCTTGAATTGCTTTAAGTAAATAATAGACAATTACTTTAAGTAGAAAAGAAACGGTAAATGTAATATATATATATATATATATATATATATTATTTTTTTAATACATCTTTTATTCATTATTCTAATACAATAAATTTATGAACATAATTATTACATTATCTGTCTTAAGACAGTATTTGTTTTAAAATTTAATCCAATAATTAATAAATAATTATATAACTGATTATATTTATCAAGAGATGGCAGCACCTCATTGATTTATCCTTTTGAATTTATGGTGAAGTTCAATTTCAAATTTTCTATAGAGGGTGGTTGCTGGTTTTATATATTGGGGTTTGTGCTTGGCTGTGCATTACATGTTGTTCCTTGATCCATGGTCCATCATTTTTTAAATAACCTTTTATGGCAACATATGCTTAAAACTCCCATGCTTGTATTATAAGATGACTCAGGTTTGGATTTTACTTTCAATGTGGTAATTTCATGTGTTTAATTTTTTCTTCCTTCAATCCTTTTTAATCATGTTTTATTTTGAACTTAATTGTTGTTTCATTGTGTATTTCTCTACATTCTGGGTGTGGTTGTCCCGAAATCATATTCTATAGCTATTTTATGGCTAATATGAAGATGAGACCACATATTTTATTTGTGGAAATTTAGGTATTTGGGACTTGAAGATTCTGTCTAAATTCCACAAATTTCAACTATTCAATTTCTGTTATTCAGTTTCTGCCTTTAAATTTTCTTTTTTAATACTATGTTTTTGGTACTTTGTTCAGTTTGTTGGGGGGGGGGGATCTGTATTCTTTTCAATTAGTTATTTTACTTTTATTCATAATTTCACAGTTTTTGTTGGTGATTAAAACGTTCATTTATATATATATATATATATATATATATATAATGAAACCACTCATTTTAATTGTGGTATTTAGGCATCTGGGACTTGATAATTCTGTCAAGATTCCACAAATTTCATTCATTAAATTTCATTCATTCAATTTTTAATTTAATTTCTTCATCTTTTAAATAAGTATTTGGTATCTATATTCAGAGTGTTGGGGAAAACTATCGTTGTCAATTAATTATTACATAATAAATCATAATTTCATAGTTTAAGTTGGTGTTACGGTAATGTTTCATTAATGGTTATATATATATTATAATAATTCTACTGGTATGTTGTCAATTCACGAACCCTTCTGCTTTCATTAGCTTGCTTTAATGCTCCTTGAACTGCTTTGAGTAAACGTAAACGAAAAATAATAATTACTTTGAGCAGTATAAAACGGAAAAAATAATATAATCAATTTCTTTATAATAATTCTGGTATGATATCAGTTAACGAAAATTTTTCTGTCTTCATTAGCTTGTTTTATTAAATTTATTACTTCTTGAGTTGCTTTGAGTAAACAACAGGTAACAATTAGATCCAGTACTGAAGAAACTGTAAAAATATTATATATAATTTTTTTTTAAATAATAAGTCTGGTATGTGGTAAATTAACGAAAATAATCCTGTCTTCATTAGCTTGTTTTAATAAATTTATTATTTTTTGAACTGTTTTAAGTAAATGATAGAAAATAACTACTCTTAGTAATAAAGACACCTAGAAATAATGCAAACAATTTTTTATAATAATTCTGATATATTCTCAATTAACGAAAATAAGTCTGACTTTAGTTTGTTTTAATAAAGTAATTGCTTCTTGAACCGTTTTGAGTAAACGGCAGATAGTAATTACCTTCAGTAAGAAAGAAACGGTAAAATTATTTTATGCATTATTTTTATAATAATTCTGGTATGTGGTGAATTAACGAAAAAAAAAACTGTCTTCATTAGCTTGTTTTATTAAATTTATTGGTTCTTGAGCTGCTTTGTGTTAACGATAGATAATAATTACTTTTAGTAGTAAAATATTTAAAGAAATTGACAATGCAAATGAAGGCGCAAGATAAATTTACAAAAAGAAAAAAGAAAAAATTTAAACCTTACACAACTGAAAGCTCAACCCTCTGCACCACTAATTGTAGATAAAAAGATGACTTACAAAGTTTTTTTCTGCATATAACCTAACAAATATACAGTTTGTTATTAATGAAAGTTTTTACTCAACCTGAACATCTTAGATTGAAATACCTTTACATTGTAATGGATTTTCTCTAAAACTTTATTTATACGATAAATAAATCTATGTGGTTTCTTAAATCAGAATAGTGAAGATTTTCTAACTCATTTTCCAGAACATAATATTGAATTGGATATTCTCCAAGTTTTGGATTACTAAGTAATTTTGTATCCGAAACTTGTGCTTCATTATGTGACAAAGACCTGATAAATTTATTTTGATATTAACGGAAAACACATTTGTCATTATTTTGTACTGAATACCATTTGAACCTCCTTGAAATATTTCAACAAATGGACTGAACAGTAATTTTCTACTACATGAAACAGTAGTTAATTAACAACACCTTTGGTGCGTACATATATTTTGTATATTGCTAAAAACATGTGTTTTATGCATTTAAACAATATTTAAAAGTAAATTTAAAGTTTAAAAATATTAAATAATACATGAATGGATACATACGTATTATCCGGGCAAGGAGATATATCGCCAAAAATGGTTGACAATTGCCAATCTTCTTTATCGTTGCCAATCACGTTCAAAACTTCAAAAAACTCCAGTTCTCATTCAAAAATTTATAAAATATAACCTACCCCTCTCTCTCTCTCTCTCTCTCTCTCTCTCTCTCTCTATATATATATATATATATATATATATATATATATATTGTAAACCATACATAATTTTAAAAATCGACGTAAACATATATGTAAAACTATAGGAAATCAAATATTTCATGTCAATCAATGAACTGTATTGAGTTGGTGCCGAAATGCATATTTTAGCAGATCTGGGTTTTTAAGCAACTTCGTATCATAATCTTTTACTGATTTTAAAAAAGAGACTTGAAAAAACTATTTTGATATTAATGGAAAATGTTACGATTTTCTCAACATTTTCATTGTTTGGTATACCGTTTTCCCCTCTTTAAAATACTTCCCCAGATGACAAATTGACTAAATAGTAATTTTACACTACACGAAGTAGAAATTAATTACATACAACTTTGTGCGTAGTTCTTCAAAAAGTGGTTTTTTTTGAGAATTTTGTTCATTTCTAAAAGCATGTGTTTTGTGAATTGTAAGTACTATTGAAAAGTTAACTAAAAGCTAAAAATAATAAATAATATATCAATTTGAAGATAATTTATAGCGAATTTGAAATAGGTTTATGAATTAAAAAAATTCTGTTGTAAATATTATTTCGAAGAAAACGGACAAAGTACAAACCCAATTTTGGTCTGTTTTTAAAATTGTTATTTTACAATTCTTGTTTTAAATTAACAGTAAAAAATAAAATAAAATAATAAAATATCAAACATTTTGGTGAATCATGGTTAATCAATGAATTGTATTCTAAAATTGTTGAATATGATGCTAATGCAAATTAAATTGGAATAATCATATCTTCTCAGTTACCAGTAAATGAATATATATATACAGTGGAACTTCCCTTTAACGAAGTCCCTATTTAACGAAGTTTTCTACTTAACGAAATTTTCTGCAGAACCTCGACTTTGAACATCATTAACATGTAAATTAATCTCCATATTACGAAAAACGTATTCTATGTAAAGAAATTTATTCCACTTTAGTGCGCGCATTCAAACGGAGAGGTTGCTGTTGCGATGGATGTGGATGTATGATTTTATTTCAGTGGACTGTATGAAAATGAACACATTTGAATCATTTTATCAAAACACACACATTTAATCACATTTTAATGAAAAACAGGAAAGGTGCGCTTCGGTTTTTGTTAACTTGTCTTTGTTATGTGGTTTTTTTTTTTTACCTTACTCCAATTAAATTATTCTCATATCTACATTGCATAAAAAAATGACTGCCCGAATTAAAAAAAAATAAAAAAAATAAATATTTCCATTTTATGCGTACTTTTCATTTTATGTGGGTTATGTGTATACAAGTTCCACAAATTTAAGTTGAATTCTATTTAACGAATTTTCTTCATAACGAAGTATTTAAGTATAACGATGAGACTTCGTTAAATGGAAGTTTCACTATATATATATATATATATATATATATATATATACGAGGGGGTGCTGATAAGTTCCTGGCTATGACTAAAAAGAAGATAGCTAGAGTTTATTAATTAAACGTTTATTCAACACATTCTCCCATGAGACTGATGCACTTATTACATCGTTCTTGCAGCTTTTCTAATCTTCTCAAATAAAATTCCTTTGATTGGTTCTGAAACCAATTCTGAAACTCAAGAGCCTCTTTGACTTCGTCAATTTCCTCAAAATGATGACCCTTAAGGTGTTTCTTCAAGTTTGGAAACAAATAATAGTCGAGGGGGATAGGTCTGGTGAATAGAGTAGATGATGTACCAGTTGGAAACCCAGGGTCCTCAATTTGGCAGCCACAACTTTGGACGTGTGTGTAGGTGCCGCTGATCACTGTTCAAACATTTGAGCACCCACTTCGTTGACAACTTGTTCATATTTAGGATCGTGGTAAGAATATACCCTATATGCTCCCTGGAGATGTCAAGTATCTCGGTTATTTTTTTGGCGGATATTCGCCGATCTTCAAGAATTAGCTCATGGACAGCATGGCATGTTGCAGTGTGAGTTGCGGTGTGAGGGCGCCCACTGCGGGGCTCATCGTCAACGGAGAAATGACCAGTCTTAAAACGAAATATCCAAGTTTTCACAGTGCTATACGAAGGATACTTCTGTAGCAGTGTTAGCGACATCTCAGTGTGAGTTTCCTTTGCTGACTTTACCTGTAGAAACAAAAACTTCATGGCACCTCGTAACTCCAAAGACGTGAAACTTTCTTGTGCCTCTGCCATCTCAGCTTTCACCTGCAATAGAAAAACTACTAATTATCAGAAACACCTGATATTTTTAGAGTTACATGCTAAGACTTTAATCTTTCAAATGAGCTTAAACTTGATTTTCTATTTCAACTATAAACTAGTCGTTGGGGGCCACCGTAATACTTACCCATCATGGATATGCATAATGTAAAATATTAAAATAAAAATGTGTAAACTACTTATAAAGTGCATTGCAATTCAAATAAAATCGTGGCTTGATGACGTCACAAACTTTAAAGACTCGATTACTGAATTGCTTGAAAGAAACATTCTTATAACTCCAAAAATAATAATCCTATTAACTAGCGGTTTATTGCATCTGATTAAGCGTCAAATTTCCAATTAAAATATATCTTTGAAGTGAAATTTGGATGAAATACAGGGTCATGAAAAATCGAAGAGTGTGAAAAATAGGATTACAAATATCTCGGCAACTAATTATCCGATCGAGTTCATGCTTTATGCAAAATTTGTTTTTTTATTGTCTTTTATATTCATTTATTAAAATAAACAATTTCGAAAAATTTTATAAACTTTTCATCAGAACGAATATTTCGAGAGTCCGAAAAAAATTGTTCCGGTTAATCGAGGTTATTGAAATGAAATAGGCTTCTTCCCATTATTACATACTAAGCACATACCAAATTGCAAGTCTCTATCTCAATTTGTTCGGGAGATAGAGCGTTTACAGACACACAGACACACACACAGACACACACACAGACACACAGACGGACGGCAATTTTCTTTTTCTAAAAATATGTTTTTCGGAATCTCCAGTATCTGAAACGTGTAAATCCGTCAAAATTTTTTTTTCGATTTTCAAAGCGATTACAAGACTTACCCTATACTACGTATGATGGGTAAGTAATAATCAAAGCCAGGTACTTATCAGCACCCCCTCGTATATATATATATATTCTGTAGTATATAATTTTTTTAAGCATTAAACAACAACATTTGGGTTGATGATATTTTTCTTTTCGGGTTCAGGCCAAATTTCGAGTTCACTTTAAATTTTTGTGTTCCCACGGAGGACTCTAATTTGAATCATTAAATTTATTGCCTTTTTGAGATGCTTTGATAAAACGATAGGTAATTATTATCTTTAGTACCTACCAAATGCAAATAAATAGGATAACATAAATGAAAACAGGAGATGAAAGGAGAAAAAAAGAAGAAAATTAAATAACATTTAAACCGCACACAGCTGAAAACTCGACACTGTGCTCAACTATCGGCAGATAGAAAGATGCACTACAAAGTATCTTCATACAATCCAACAAATATACAGTTTGTTATTTATGAGAGTTTTTATTCAACCTATACATCTGAGATTGAAACTTTTGTATATTGTAAAGAATTTTCTTTAAAACTTTATTTATACGACAAGTAATTCAATGCTGACTCTCTAAACAGAATTGTGAAGATATTCTAACTTATTTCTCGAAACATAATATTGAATTGGAAATTCTCCAAGGTTTGGGTTATTAAGCACTTTTGTATGGGAAACTTTTATTTGATTATGTAACAGAGGCTCGATAAATTTATTTTGATGTTAATGAAAAACTTTATAACGTTCTAAGAAGAACGCATTTGTCATTGTTTTTGTACGGAATACTGCTTTTTCTTCTAAATGGACAGAGCGCAGGAATTGTCCACTGCATGAAGTATTAATTGAGGCGGTCGGGACAACAAAGTGCCAAGCCCCATTTTCTGTGAAATAAATCTAACACTGTTATCTGTTGCTTATTATTGTAAATTATAATATCCTACATACTATTTGTTTCTAATGTCACTTGGTGACAGCATGCACTCTAAAAATGACATTTACAAAACCGAGCAAAAAATACTGAAATCTGAGTATGTCGCATAGTCAAAATGGCTCTGAATCAAAATGACTCAAGTTTAAAACATGTATATACTCATTTCTGAAAACATGCACACACTCAAGAATAAAACATCAAGTGCTCATATTTGAGTATGTCCATGTTTCAAAAATGAGTATGGACTGAGTTCTATGTGCTCATTTTTTAGTATTTCTATGTTTCAAAAATGAGTTTGAACTGATTATAATCCTTTTTGAGTATGTCCATGTTTCAATATTCTGAGTATTTCTGGTATTTCAGAATTGGAAGCATTGGGTTATCATATTTGAAACAAAAAGTTTCATAACAAAATTAAAATATCGATTTATTTAGATTTGAAAGTGTCATTTTCTCTGTGTATGTTCCAGGTTTCGTTTTTGTCCCAGACGTTTATGACCCGAATGAAGATAGCTAATTTACAACGAATGTAGTAGTAATATCACTGAAGTAATGTCATATTGTAATTCTGAATATCTCAAAATGTTACTAAGACATTGACAAAAAAACTTTATCTTATATATCTTGATTTGAGTATTTGATCTAACTTTCAAAGTGATATATCTCAAAAGTTTACAAATGTGGCTTATCACTTTCTTGACCCGACCCCTTCAATTAATTACCAACACTTAAATATTGGTGCGTATGCTATAAAAAATACAAGACAATATTTTCTTAATAGAAAAACTCAAAAAGACTTTAAAAAGGAATGCCATATTCGCCTTGTAGTTAAAATAGATAAAATACTTATTAAAATTTCTAAAAAGGTGGATAAAATTTATTTAAAAATGTATGTAAAAGATGTTATATTATACGTACTTTAACCCCGAGATCTTTCAAACACGAACATGATCATTTTCAAGGGGATGCCTTAACTGGAGTGTCGCTTCTACTGTGCTACAAATTTGTTAAAATCTGGTAGCCCATCAAAAAGTTCTAGTTGCCAGTAAAAAAAAAAAAAAAAAAAAAAAAAAAGAAAAAAAGAAAAAACCGCCCACCCCTCACGTCATTGAATTTAAAAAAGAACAAAAGTTTTTTATGAATTAAATAAGAAAAAATAGTAACAAGCTTAATTTAGAATTATTAGTTACCCAGTTTAGAATAGTACACAATTTAGAAAGATAATAGAAATTAAGTTTTCTATTGAAAGTTATACATATAAAAATAATTATTCTCGAAATTTAATTAAGTTTTATAGATTTACTTCAAATGAATTACGTATAATCACTTATATGTTATTATTCTTTAAAATAAAAGCGATAGATTAATCAGATTATTCTGAACAAAAGATCTGATTTAAAACTTACAAAAGAGAAAAAAAAAACTTGAGCATTTTTTAGCATTTTATCGAATGTTAGATGTCACAGAGGCTGAATTGACAATATTTCTTACTGTTTTATTGAAACCTCTCCACCCCCCACCTCCACATTCTAATCACGTGACATGCTAGCTGATTAGAGCGGTAAAGAATGGCTTGGGGATATCTGTGCATGAGAGGAAAACTGCCTCATAAAGTTGTTTCTTTCATTAAAAGTGTGAGAGAACAGGAAGATCACTGCTTGCTGTACACTAGTAGAGGTGGAGGGGGGAAAATGTCGTCTTTGCTCATTTCTTAGGTCAATTTTTGTGCAAAAAAACCCACGCCAGATTAAATAACTTGGTGGCAAGATGAAAAAAATTGGTCGACAGTGACGACCTGGCGACCGCATTTGTCAAGCCCTGTAACATAACAGTTTTGAACAAGGGCCAGTCTATTAATCTGTAGGGGTGTATAAAAAGTCGGCAGGTTCGAGCGCTGAAGTCTTTGATATTTCCGAAATATTGAACTAGATCTCAGGTATGCTGTAAGATAAACCATCATTACACGTGCTATTCCTTTTACTCAAAATTTCTAATGAGAAAATATCAAGGACTTCAGCGTCTGAACGTACGGACTTTTTATTCACGCTTAGTGATAAATAGACTGGCCCTTGTTTAAAACTGTTATGTAACAGCACAGTAGAAACGACACTTAAGTTAACGTATCCCTTTGAAAATGATCACGTTCGCGTGATTGGAAGATCTCTGAGTTAAAGTATGTATTATATAACATCTTTTACATATGTTTTTAAATAAATTTTACGCAACTTTTTGGTAGTTTTAATAAGAATTTTATCTAATTGTTTCTTAATCTAGAAAAATATCATATAACCATGAACGAAACTATACAATGATCTCTTCTGAAATTTCCCACACACAAGCTCAAAGTTCGTATTATTCGTAGTTTTTGATGAAAAATAAGCAATTTCTCCTATTTTTACCTCAATTATTTATATGAGCGCAATCGTGCAACACTTTCTTCTTTACATATATTATAAAATACATCAAAATGTACAATATATGTAAAAATATAAATGTCGCAAAGCTGCGATCATAGTAAAATATTACAAATAGAGAGTTAAGTAACTGCATTCCCTCACGCATCAGTAAGAGACTTTAGGATGCAGAAACGTGTTTAAACGTGCTAAAATGAACATAACTATTGTTAATAATTGCATTACTTCACATTGAGCCGTCAGAGGACCATTTTTCAACCATTTTCCAAATAAAAAAATTGTTTTTGAAACTTCAAGATATGCTCTTTCATTTGCAAAAAACCCTATAATTATTATTATATAATTGCTCTAAAAATTCGCAAAAAATTGGAGAAATTTTAGGTATTTAAAAAAAAAATGTTATAACATGTCTTAAACACTGTTTATGTTGAAAAATAAAAGTAATAAATGAGGTATCAATGTGCAGATAATTTAAATAGAATGTATGTTTATGATAAAATCACACTTTTATAAATATTATTTACGTAAAAAGTGAAAGAAATTGTAATACTTATATACATTTTTTAATATTTCTTATAAACTATAACTAATTTAAAAAATAAACCAAAAACATAAAATAAAATTAATACATATAAAAAAATTTACGTTAATCTATAGATTATACTGAATTATAATACTGAAGTATTGAATTGTATATTGTCCATGTTTGAAATATTAGTTTTGTTGCTGAAACTTTTGCTGGTCTCATAAATTTATTCTGAAATTAATGGGAACATTTATGACTTTCTAGGAATAACATATTTGTCATTGTTTTTGATGAAATACCCTTTTCCCATCTTTAAGCAGATTGCAAATAGGCCGAGAAGTAATTTTTATTCACTTGAAGCAGTAATTAATTATCAACACAGACAGCTTGATATGAAGTGCTGAAACAATAAAAGCACCTATTTTGTGCCTTAAGTGCCTTACTTATAGAAAGTAGTAAATGTATCTGTAGGTAATTAATTAGTAACTGAGACTGAGAAGTAATTTACATTCACATTAAGCAGTAATTAATTATAAACACATACAGTTTGATTGAAAGTGCTAGAACACTTAATAAAAGCATGCACTTTGTGCATTTATAGACATTACTAGAAGTAGTAATTGCGTCTTTTGGTAATTAATTAGTAACTGAGAATGAGAAGTCATTTTCGTTCACATAAAGCAGTAATTAATAATCAAAAGATACAGCTTAATATAAAATGTTGGAACACTTAATAAAAGCACAAATTTTGTGCATTTAAAGGCATTAAATCTAGGAAATAGTAATTGTATCTGTTGGTAATTAATTAGTAACTGAGTCTGAGAAGTAATTTTTATTCACATGAAGAAGTAATTAATTATCAACACATGCAGCTTGATACAAAGTGCTGCAAAAACACTAAATGAAAGCATGTATTTTGTCCATTAAAGACATTAGTTTTTGGAAGTAGTAATTGTATCTGTTAGTAATTAATTAGTAACTGAGACTGAGAAGTAACTTTTATTCACATGAAAAAGTAATTAATTATCAACACATGCAGCTTGATACAATGTGCTCCAAAAACACTAAATGAATGCATGTATTTTGTCCATTAAAGACATTAGTTTTTGGAAGTAGTAATTGTATCTGTTAGTAATTAATTAGTAAGTGAGACTGAGAAGTAATTTTCTCTCTCATGAAGCAGTAGTTAATTATTAACACATGCAGCTTGATACAAAGTGCTGCAAAAACACTAAATGAAAGCATGTATTTTGTCCATTAAAGACATTAGTTTTTGGAAGTAGTAATTGTATCTGTTAGTAATTAATTAGTAACTGAGACTGAGAAGTAACTTTTATTCACATGAAAAAGTAATTAATTATTAACACATGCAGCTTGATACAATGTGCTCCAAAAACACTAAATGAATGCATGTATTTTGTCCATTAAAGACATTAGTTTTTGGAAGTAGTAATTGTATCTGTTAGTAATTAATTAGTAAGTGAGACTGAGAAGTAATTTTCTCTCTCATGAAGCAGTAGTTAATTATTAACACATCCAGCATGATAAGACGTACTGGAACTCTAAAGAAAAGCATGTATTTTATGTATTAAATGCATTTCTTCTAGGTTGTAATAATTGTGTCCGTTGGTAATGAATTAGTAACGAAGAATTAAAAGTCATTTTCATTCACACGAATCAACTTGATCAACACATGCAACACATGCATTTGATAATTAATGATCAACACATACAGCTTAATATAAAATGATGGAACACTAACAAAAGTACGTAATTTATGCATTAAATGCATTACTTCTAGGAAGTAGTAATTGCATAAGTTGGTAATTAATTAGTAACTAAGACTGAGAAGTAATTTTCATTCACATGAAGCAGTCATTAATTATCAACACATAGAGCTTGAAAATAAGTGCTGTTAAAGAGCAAAATCATTATGGTGGATGCTTTCTTAATTTTTAACATAAAGGTGAATGTTTAATTCATTAATCTATGAAGATCTATTAATGTCTTTGTTCCGATCAAAAGGAATTACCGGGATTATTTTTTATCTAAAGGAGGTGAGTACATAAACATTATTTGTGACCACCCCTCCCCCCGGACAGGGTCAACATTCTTTTCTTTTTACCTAAGATGTTTTGATTGTTTTAATGTAAACTTATGATGCATATTTATGATGCATATTTACTGATGGATTTTCGGTATTAAAATTATTTAAATGTGTTATACAAGCTCATAAACATATTTTATCTAGCAAATTTTAATTTATTTTAATTATATCAATTTGATTTTTTTCAACGTCTTCGTAACCATAGTAGTTTTTTTATGTGTTAGTAAATTATGCACATATTAATAAATGAATAAACTACGATGGGGTTATGAGCACTTCATATCGAAATAGAAATATGAAATTAATATAATTGAAATGCACTAAAATTTGCTAAAAAGATTCCATGTTTCTGATCTTGTAGAAAATATTTAAACAATCTTCAAACAAAAATTAACCAGACAAGTAGTAAATATAGATTCCAAATTATATTTAAACTAGCAGGCTACGGCTCTCTTCGGTGGTCGATTTTTCCTATTGAACTTCAAATGATTAAAACATCGTTTGGTTCCACATTTCACCACCAGGGGTCGCATTCTATTCTAAACAAACCTCCTGCACGGGTTCCCGCTGCTTACGGCACTGAATAGTAGGCGTGCTGCAAAAATAAATTAGTTCCACCTTCCACCACCTGCAGGCGCCAGGTACCTTTAACATTAACGCGATATTTAAATTACGACCGAACTTCCCCCCCCCCGCCCCCTAAAAATGTAATCAAAGACCTTTAACATTAACAAATATCGGTAACTTTTGAAACAGAAACAAAATGGTGCATTTGAAACAAAAACAAAATGGTGCGTTTTTTTATTTGACTTCACACTTTATTTTCTTTTCTTTTCAGACGTCTGAGTCAGTTGTTTGCAAAAAATTAAGAAAAATTACCTTCCGATTTTTACAAAAAATTGCTTTTAGGATGCCAAAAGGTTTTCTACATACGTGGGACGAGTTTTAAATCAACATCTGAAATACAAAAAAGAAATTACCGCTTTTTCGCCGCCACGCACCTTAGCGTTTTATATTATATAGATATTCGAAATATACTCAATAAAGAAAAATTTAAAAAATCCATCAGGCAGTTAAAAATTAATGCCACTCCTCCCATACTGTCCTCTTATTACTATTTTCTAGCGTTTACAATAGTAACGCTAATATGATGTCAGTTATAGTACATAAAACTAATTGAAAGTTACATAGTATCTTTCCATAGCATTGCATAAAATTGAATAATCTCCTTGGTTATAGTTATAGAGGTCTATTCATAAATTATTGTTACTGTTTCCTTACCTCATAACTTTTCATTTAAAAGTATGACGAAAAATATTATTATATATTCGTAAAATACAACTAAAAAGTTTTTAGGTGCGTTCGTAATTATATAAATACGTAGCACCTATTGTCGTCGTCTGGTCCGTCCGTCCGTCCGTCTGTCTGTTCGTCCGGCCGCATATAACAACGCAAAAACTACCCAACCGAATGGTTTGAAATTTAAGATATATTATCTTTGCAGAATTTTGTCGAGACATTTTAATTTTTTTTAAAATCGAATCAAAACTTTAGAAAATATAAATAAAAACATTTATTAAGAAATTTGATTTTTTTTTTTTTTTTTTTTTTTTTATTTTATTTTTTTTTTTTTAATCGGTGCTTTCTTTTTATAGGAGCTTTCGAAGTTTAATCGTCAAGCGACCGAGATACTTATTTTATGACAGAAATTAATCGGCAGACGATATAATTCATTTCACAGAATTAAAAATCCTCAAGATCTGAATATTTATATAACTAGCTATAGTACGAACGCACCTCGTTTGTAACGTTTGACGTACAATTTCCAACTTGTTTTAATAATGCAAACGAAGTTCACATATGCGTAAATTTGTAACGCAATACGTTATTAATCAAATAACGATTATAATAAAATAATAATTAATATTAAAAGTTTATGGAAATTCATCAAAAAGTGGATTAATATGCAACTACTTAATACTTTATCGCTTTTACTAGTGGTTATAATAGTAACACTAATTTGATGTCAGTTCATAAGTCATTATAGTACATAAAACTAATTACAAAATTGATAGTCACAAAATAGTTTTCTATAACATTACATAAAATTGAATAATCTACTTGGTTTTAATTACACAGGTTGTCCACAAATTATTATTGGGGTTCCCTTTCCTCATAACTTTTCATTTAAGAAGATGACGAAAATGAATGATTAATGAATGAAATTAATAATGAAAAATTAACTACATATTCATAAAATACAACTCAAGAAGTTTTTTTAATAACACAAATAAAGCTATATATGTTTAAAATTTCAACTCAAAATGTTATTAATCAAATAACAATTATTATCAAATAAAAATTAATATTCTTATGTTTCAGCCTTCCACAATGCTGTGGGATATTTCTGTGGGATATTAGTGTGGGATATTTCTCGAATATGAAAATTACAATTTTTGAAAAATACTTTTTTAATTATGCATTTTTTATGAGGATGAAATAAAAAGTTTTAACCCCTTCGCGACGAACGTCTTTTACAGAATTTTTTATCTTTTACCACCGGTTTTTTCAAACAGAAATTTTCGTTTAATTAAAATCGCAAAAATGCTGACATTTAATGAGGCAAAGCTTACAATGAAAAATAACTGGTCTGGAATATAAGGTGGTTTGGGCTTACAATGAAAAATAACTGGTTTGGAATATAAGGTGGGATGGTAATAAATAGACCCCAAACTGCGTTAGCAAGATTAGCACAAACTGAACCTATAAAAGTTGATTTCAATAGATCCAAAATTATATTCTGCACAAATAATCACCTGGAAGCTATCATAAGGGAGTCTCTAGAAATAATGTCTGAAAAAGAAATTGTCTGTAACGACGTATTATCATATGATATCCATGCAGTCTGGAATGAATTAATGAATCATTGATTACCTTTCCCATCCTACCCTATATTCCAAACCCTTGAAGTAAAATAGTTTATCCCGGGCAAGCAAGAAAACGCGAAAAGATAACAACTCAACTCAACAATTTAGTTTTTCCACTGATGCTGACCGAGTAACGGTTGAAAACGTTTTGGAATTTTTTAAAAAGGACTTTAATGTGCTTTTAAATGTTTTTATATATGTTTTTACGCACCTTCAAGCAATATATTTACATTTAGTTGTATCTTAATGAATTTTAGAGATTTTCTTCATCTTATAGTAACACGGATATTAACTTTTTGCAGTTTTAGCAATGTTAGATATTCTTCCAATAAAGTAACAAGAGTGCAAAGGGTTAATTTATTTGTCTAAATTTTTAGAAAATTGAAGTTAAAAAAGATATACCTACTTTAATTCTTAAATTCAAATGCGTCCTTAATGAATTCCAACAAGCATTAGCTTTATTTTTATATTGTTATTTATTTTTATTTAATAAATATAAGCGTAAAATTATGAAGCACGAATCTCTTTTTATTATAAAACTATATTATTTGATTGAATAGGTATTTATTGATTAAATAATTCATTCAAATTAGCTTAACAAGAAAAAAAAAATTGGCGTCCAGATTTGCCAATTGTCTTACTGTGTGACGCCGTTAGTGTTGCCTCACAAATTGACGGAGAATACTTTGTGTTATTAAAAAAAATCCTTGACGGCTCGGCCTACAGGCACAGGTAGATTTCAAAGACGCAGACTGTGGGGCGCCTGTTTGTTCGGAATTGCAGAAGAAATGATCTTTTTTGCCATGATGCGGCAGTTGGGACCACCCACTTCGAAATCTACCTGTGTCTGTAGGTGGAGTAGGCAGGGATTTTTTTGTTTTGAATGTTTTTTTTGCTATAAGGGTTGGTCCTATAAAAAACTTGTCACTATAAAAGTTGTAGATAATATTAAGATGATTTATTATAAATTTAAGCGGATTTGATATCTTTTGAATTGACAAAGTTATGAATTTTTTTCTTCTTAAACTCCTATCCCCCCCCCCCTTGAGGCCATTTTTAATGATATCAAAAATCTGTCATACATAAATTTTCGGCCCTTCTCCTATAAGTAATAATAATTTTAAACGGATTCGATACGTATCATAATTAAGAAGTTATGGGTTTTTTTCTGTTTTCGCAAAAAGCCCCCCCCCCTTTTTCCCCCTTCCTTGGTTCGGTTTTGCCCATTAACGAACTTGACCCAGATTTTATGCTCCTTGATTTTATGTATCAGTTTGGAAGAGATTTGTGCAGAATTATTGAAGTTATCGTGTCCCTAAAAAAAAAGATATAGATATTATATATATAGATATATAGATATAAAGTTTTGAACTGGGGGTGGTTTTGGGTTCTGGGAGTCATGATCGGCGTAGAAATTCCAACTTAGGGGAGAATATAATAGGTAGTATTTCTTACGAAATCTACCTAAAACCGTTTTGTATTGCACTTTATGAATATGTAATATTATACTATTTTACATCATGTTCTTAAATCAAAAGTTATTAGGTAAGAAATCCCCGACAATAATTTATGAACGCCTTGTATATTACTTTTTTATCAAAAAATTTTGCTAATTTTATAATGAAGATCTGATCAATTTATTTCGATATAAAGAGAAACTTTTATGACTGTTTTTTAAAAACAAAACATCTGTAACTGTTTCCTGCAGAACAACATTTTTCTCTCTTTAAATTATGTCACCGGATGGTAAATTGAATGAACAAGAGTTTTTTTTTTTTTTTTTTTTTTTACAACATGCAGCAATAATTAATTACCGACATGCGGTAGTTAATCAATGCACTTTAAAGAATAAAACTGGTGGTTCAAAACCATTTCTTTTAAAAAGAATATGTTCATTTACAATTTTAGCATATTAAGTTTTGACAAATTATTAATGATCATTATCTGTGATCATTATCTGTTGTTTCTGATAAAGAAATCAATTTTTAATCTAGATGTTAGTGTTCGTGTTGACATTTACCCTGATAGTTATAATTAATTAAATAGTTTGTAAGTTGAATAGTTAAAAAAAATATGTCCAGGAATATGAAATAAAATTGGATAGTCTCCAAAATTTTGCTCATCAAATAGTTTACGTCCAAACGTTTTACTGAATAAATGCTAGATAGCTAAAATTTTGTTTAGATTTTAACGAAAATTTTTACGACTCTTTGTTAAGAGCAAATAAATTGTTTTGTTTAGAAAATTAATATATTTTTTTTTCTTTTCCACGTGATGATAAAATCTGGCTGAATATGATGATTTTTTTATTTTTTTATAATTTTTTTTAAACATTAGGCGATTATTAATACTCATTCTGTAGTTTTAAATCTATATGCTCGCATGGAAACGGAAATGCTGGTTACAATTTTTGTTTTTTCAAGAATAAATTGATTTATAACTTTAACTGATAAAGTTTAAAAAATGTATTTATCATAAGTTTTTATTGTTTTGTTAAAATGTGATTCATTTTAATTTCCCATTTATTAATTTTAATACTTTCAAACATAGTTGAAAATTGTTTATGAATTCAGTTTGTCTAACTCACGTAAATTTATTTTAATTGTCATGTAATTGATATATGTTATTGAGGTTTACTATGGCATGTTCGGTATTGAAAATGAAGTGAGTAGCACTTATAGTTTTTTTACAGGGACACTCAAAATAATTCCATTACATTACGGGTCTATGGGAAAAAATCGTTTACAGTGTGCTTCAATGCTGTTAAACAATTTCAAACATTTTGAAATTGATATCCATCACTAAGGTGAACTACAAGAGACTTACTATAGAATATGGTGTGCATAACCCTTATAGTTCCTTTACAGGGACACTCGAAAGAATTCTGTTACATTACGGTCTATGAAGAAAAATCGCTTGAGGCTCATTTTCATAAGGTTCCACCATTTCAAACATATTGAAATTGATATAGTATATCACTAAGGTGCATTACAAGAGACTTACTATAGAATATTGTGTGTATAGCATTCATAGTTCATTTACAGGGACACACAAAAGAATTCGGTACTGTATGTTAACAATAATTGCCGGAAGTGCGTTTTCAATTGCTGGACGCGTTTTTAAATTTAACTTATATTTTGTCTATTACTTAGTGTGTATAAATTTTATAGATCCTATACAATGCAGCACAAAAGTCCTCAAGTACATTTCCGTTTATTCACGGAAATTTCATAAGAGGGATTTTAAACTGTTCTACGCTTTTCCTAACTGAACTAAAATTTAGCATTCTATGTAGTGTATATAAAAAAATATATATATCATATAGGGCTGCACAAAATAATTCGGATATTTTTCTGAATATTGTTGGTAATTCCTGGAATTGGGTTTTAAATAGGTTATGTGTTTTCCAAATTGATTACTTAGATATCATATTTCACCTTATTAAACAGTAAAGATTTGTGAAATTGTTTTGGAAGTGTTGGAAACTCTTGCATAATCTAAGCTTGAGGCATGGTTTTTCTTTCTTGTTTATAATATTGTTGGCATTAAGGTGTTCATTCTAATAATATAAAAGTAAATATTTAAAGTTAACAGTTTCAATTTTAGCCGCGTAAAAATTGTGTATGTACTCCAATCTTTCAGTTATTATTAAATTTATCTTATTATCAGACTTTTTCTGTTTGTATTATAATTTTTTTTTTAAGTTTCAAAATTAACTAAGATAACCAATTTACTTTATGACTATTTTGGTGGAATTTTATTTTGTGGAATATATTTTTTTTTTTCTTTGAAATATTTCAACAGATGGTAAATTAATGAAACACGAATTTTCTGCTACTGAAAATTAAAAATAGTTTTCAACATATATGATTGTAAACTTTCAAGACAACAAGACTTAAAAAAATATGCTGCTTGAAAACTATTTTATTTACCCCCAAACTATGTTTATTTGTAAAAATAGCTCTTTATTAAAATGATTAATGACAGCTACTTACTCTTTCTAAAGCAAAAATAATTTTTTTGTTTACATTTACAAAATTCTTCAATGTCTAAAGATGGGTATTGTGTTATTTGAATTAAATGATAAAATTTGTAACCTGAACAATTTCAGACGTGATTTTTTAAAATTTACATTTAATTATTATATATATTTTTTTTAATGTTCAAAAATGTGTATTATGTTATTTGAATTGTATGATAAAATTTGTAACCTGGACAATTTCAGACTTGTTTATATTTACATTCATGGAATATAATAGCATAGACCAGTTGGATATTCTCCAAAAATTGTCAAATAAAAGAAAACAGTTTTAGACGAGAGGTTTTCCACAGTTTAACTGTGGACTGCAGAGCTATTTTGAAATAGTACATTTTCACCTATTTAAATATTTTGAAAATATTAACCGAAAGTTCAAAATTGTAGGTCATTATATGTACGGTAGTAATCCTCCCCCTCCCCCCTGTTAACACTGACGCAAATCATTATACAAGGTGTCCCAAAACTCTAAACTCTGTCCATCCATCCTCTTTCGTCTAATCGAACTCAGGAGGGCACGTATTGTTCAGTTCTGAAATGTGGGTTGTCATAGTTTGGACAAAAACTGCGCTTACGCATTGTGCGTCTTTCGCCATTCTTATGTATAAAGGCATTCTACCTATTTGATAACCTCCCAGAAACAACGCCACCTATGTGAAAATTTTGGAACTATTTTTTTATTTGCTTAAACAAAATTTCAGATCATAAGAAGTATTTTCTTCCAAACCGCACTCTCGTACGCCAATTGCTTGATCTTTCATTGAATTTTTAAATATTTCAAGGACTTTTGGGATATCCTGTATGAAAATGTGATCGGTACCAGCCGATTTGTAATAACGTCTACTAATTAATGCTATACTTAAAGAGAATCGTTCAAAAGAAAGGCAAAGTAAAGCAGGTAGAGCGTAAATCTACCACAGTTTTTTTTTCTTTAAGGCAGTTTTCATTGCCAGACATTTAAATATAGTTAAATTAATGTAAGTATAAGAATGAGTATAGGAAATACATAGATTTTTTTTTAAATTTTAAATATAAAAGACAAAATACAAAAAGTATTAGCACAAGAGGACTACTTCGGTAAATTGGTAGTATAGCGCGGCCTTTTGCGTTTGCTAGGACTATGAACGTCGTAAACAGGTAATTCATATACAATATCGTTGGGAACTAGATATTTCATGAATAATTAAAAAATATATACTAATCAAATTTTTATGGTATGAATTTGGAATTTCTGAATAATAAATCCTCCAGATTTCAGCACTGTGATCACAGTCTTCCGCCTTCAAAGTGTTCACATGAACGAAAAACAATTTCGATATTTTCGTCGTATAACGATACCAGATCCTTAAACTAAAATGTTTAAATTTAGTTTTGTAGAATAGTTTCTAAAATAAAACAATCTGCAAAATTTCGACTATTGAAGATAGTTATCCAAACTGTTAGAATATAACAAAAAATTTACTCATAATTTAATCGAAATATGATAACTTTATTTCTGTAATAATAAAGATATTTATCATTTTCTCAGAGAAACACAATTGTCATTGTTCTTTAAAGAATATCATTTTTCTCCCTTTGAATTGTTTCATAGGATCGTAAATTGACTGAAGAAGAGTTTTTCTCCTGCGTGAAGCAACAATAAATTATCAGAACAGTGTTGTAAATCAATATGCTTCTAAAAAGAAAAATGCCGGTTAAAAGATGTTTTGTTACATGAATGCCTTCATTTTTAACTCATTATTAGTCTATTAATGGAACATGGCAGTTTTTCGACTTCAAAAAATTATTGTTTTTCTTGCATTCTCTCAATGTGTGACATTTTATAAATGCTGTCTCAAAGTCATTTTTAGCAAGGACGAAAAATCATGCATTAAGCGTTGATTATGAAAAATTTTCTAACATATTCAGACTACTTTAAGAAAACATCACGGCAGAACATCACAGAAACATCACAGAAAACATCACGGCACACTATAGCAGGCGTGCTGCACACGCGCTACAAAAATAAATTCAGTGCCCCCTTCCAACGCCAGGGGGCGTCAGATCTATATACTTTAAATAAGGTGAAATATGATGTCTCAGTAAACAACTTGGAAAACGCATAACACATTTGGAAATCAAATTTCAGCAATTACTATCAATAGTCGTAAAAATATCCGAATTATTTTGTGTAGCCCTGTATATGGTCGATAGGTTTGCATATATACTAAATAGTATGCAAAATTTTATTCCACTTAGGAAACGCATAGCACAGTTGAAAATTCCCATTCAGAAATTTCTGGCAATAAACGGAAATGCACTCAAGATTTCTTGTGCAGAACCTATATATGAATTAATTTTTCAGCAGAGCTGAAATTACGCTATAAATTACTGAAATACAAACTATGTGAATTATCAGTTTACTAAACAGCGTACAACCAACAAAGTCAAAAAATGTCCAGACCGGGGTTCGATCCCGGATCCATTGGTATAGCGCAACAAGTGCTTTACGAATTAAGTCATCTGGACGACATCCGGTATAGCATTCTCACACTCTTGTATGGCTAGGCTACAACCTTGCAGCTCAAGATGGAACCTCAATCATGAGCACAAGTTCTACTGGCATACATGAGACAAACCAAACCCAGTATCGGTGATCACCGACATTGGGTTTCGCTGCAAATTGCTAGTTTTTTGAAAAAAAAAAAAAAAAATACCGGCTGATTTTTACAATTTATTTTGGATTTTTTTAATACATAATGTGTGGTTAGTTAAAAACGATACCTTAAATAGTTTTCTTAATATTTGCAAATTAGTGAAAACACACCACTCGTCGCCACCGACAAAATATAAATAACCACTTTTTCGCCGCCACGTACCTTACTGTATTTATATAAAGATGATTCACGCATGAAACAAAAATATATGTACGAGAAAATTACAAACGATTGGACACATGATCTACAAACTACTAACTGAACTTAGAAATTTCAGAATTTAATTTTGATCGACCTGTTTTATATTAAAATAATTTTTCAGGAATTAAAGATTTACCGACTCTACCTGGGGTTTAAACTTCCAAAATTGGAAACTTTTACGTTTTTTTATTACTACTAATTTTTTAACGGAATTTTTTCCCACTTAATCGCCGAAATTCTTCGATTAAATAAGGCAAATTTACAAAAAATCGTAAAAGATGCCACCTAAGGTATGTCGTGTTTTAATAGAAAAGTTTTGATGCATAACATGAAAACGTACGGACGTACATAGAAATGTACATACACAACACGAACATACACATGATCCCCAAACTACCAACTGAACATCTCAATTTAATTTTGATCGACCTTATTTATACTAAAATAATTTTTGAGAAATTAAAGATTTACCGACTCTACCCATGGTTAAACTTCCAAACTTGGAAGCTTTTACGTTTTTTAAATACAACTAATTTTTTAAAGAATTTTTTTCCTCGCTTAATCGCCGAAATTCTTCTATTAAATAAGCAAATTTACAAAAAATCGTAAAAGCTATGGCATGTCGTGTTTTAATAGAAAAGTTTTGATGCATAACATGAAAACGTACGAACGTACATAGAAATGTACGTTACCAAACTACCAACTGAACATCTGGATTTAATTTTGATCAATTTCTATTAACACGATCACTGCCAGGTTAAAAACCGTATTTTTTTTCATTTAGAAAGTTCGAATTCACACCAGAAAATACTAGTAGCAATATTTACTTTATTTAATTACAGACATTTCGTGATTACATAAAATAAAAATTCTTCTTGCGAAATTTCCGGTACGAATTCGTAATTTTAGATTGAAAAAAAAAAAACCGAGTATACCGTAATTTCTGGCGTATAATCCGCAGGAGAAACAATCATGTTTGGACCCAGAAATTTTATTTTATCAAGTGTTACTTCCCAGATTGCTGTAAATATTTGGATTCAATTATTGAATAAAATTTCTGGGTTGAAACCGAATTGTTTGATCCGTGGATTATACGCCGGAAATTACGGTACTCGTGGATGGCAGCGAATGAGTTAAGCCAAAACAACTTTTGGTTTTTGAGCTTAAAACAAACTTTTATTTTTATTGTTGTAAAAGGAAAAAATAAACTTTAATAGGAGGTTACTTTGCAATGGTCTGTCTGCTCTTGTTAATTAGAGCAGATATAATAATTTGGGCCGACAATGGGTGTAGCTACTTGATGTCAGTAGGTGTGATCAAAGTTGACTTGAGGTGTATAATTACCAAGCCTTTACCTCTTGACGACTACAGAAATTTTTGAGAATTATATATTTATTATGGCTTACTTTAGATGACATTTTTAACCGTTTTTGTATTATAATGCTGAAAAATCATTATTGTATGTCTTTGAGATATTCAGGAAAAAATATGCAAGTTAATTACTAAGTTTTGCATTAATGTAGTTTTAATTCCTCCTTCTATTTATGCTAGAATTGAGAATACATTACTGGAATTCATTTATTTTCAAAGTAAATTCAAAGAGGATTAGTAAAAGCTCAAAACTTAACCAGAGGTGCCAGGCTTTCATCAATCTTCCGTAATATGTGGGTTAATTTAACCCAGCTTTAATACGTTTCGCAACAGAAATTTTTTTAAGAAATGAAATTAAATATATTCCATGTAGAAATCTGAAATTAACTAAATAAAAATTCTTCAAATAAGTTTTCTGGTTCGAAACATTGTTAAACTGGGTCAAATTAATCCACATTTTACGGACGATTAGTGTGTGCTTGGCACCTCTGAACTTAACTCATTCACTGCCAACCACGAGTATACTCGTGGTTTTTCAATCTAAAATTACGAATTCGTACCGGAAATTTCGAAAGAAGAATTTTTATTGCATGTTATCACGAAATGTCTGTACGAAAATATTGCTATTAGTATTTTCTGGTGTGAATTCGAACTTTTTAAATAAAATAAAATTCCGGTAACTTTAGCCTGGCAGTGAACTTGTTAATAAAATTAGTGATCAAGACGTTACGTGATTCACAACTGTGAACATTATATATTTTCGCATTTGAATTTCCCTTAAAAATGTTTGTACACCAAAAAAATACTATACTGATAGTTTTTTTCTTTAATCGCAAGCGTTTTGCGTTCAGTTAATTTACCACGGTGGTAAATAGAGTAGTTTAAAACTGTGCCGAATTCTAAAAACCAACAGAATGTAGTACAAACACATGCTTTTCCAAAGTACGGGAGTAATAAGGGGCCGCTTCACTGAAATTCCCCGATCTCGAAATCCCATGTTAACCTTATGGGAAAGATTAACAGCACTATTATTCATTACCTAATATAATTATTGAAATACAATTTTCACCATCTGAAAGTAGACATCAGATGCCAGTGTCGTGCGTTTTCAAAAATTGTTTCTTTAAATTTTAAGTATTTAAAAAATCCCTATAAACTTGGAAATTTCCAATTGATTCACTTTTATTTTCTTAAAATTTATGGAAGAAATTTTTAAAAAATGCACACTATCGAACAATATTAGGTAATGCGTCATCGCGCTTTTAAGTTTTACTATATGTTTAAATGGCATTTCAGGGAAGTGGCCCTTAAAGGAGGGATGAAAATCTAAGGTTTGATGTTTTACATATGAGCCGTTTATTTTGAAATTTAGTCCATTTTATGTTATTGTTAGATATTTAATGATTATGAACGGATTTAAAAATATTCGTATACAGTAATAGACTTATTTTATATTTTTTGTTGTCTGTATATCTTTTGTTGAATGTAAATTTAATATGCAATGATGCTTATTCGTATTAGCTGAAAAAAAAAAAAGAATCTCGGTTTTGGTATGCGCCAATGGATTTGCTTCATTTTCAAAAGCGATGATTTGTTGAAAACGTTGATTTTCTTTGAATGGAATATTACAATAAGGGAAAAAATGAATATTTTATTTTATTTACTTATTTATTTAATTTCAGTATTTCCTTCTTCTTTAGAAAAGTTACAATAAAACAAGAGATAAATTTAATTTTATAGGAAAAAGAGGGAAAAATAAGAAAACATATTCAAAAATAAATTGTATGCCTGTAATTATATTTATTAATTTAGATAGTGAAAAATTTTAAAGTATTCATGATGAAATTATGATTGTGCTTTTTAATATAAAAAATAATATAATTAATATATTGTAGTTAATATTAATATGATAATTAATATAATTAAAATATTATAATTAGTATTAATATAATAATTAATATAATATAATTTATTAAAATTTATTAATATAATACATTTTAATTGCCGCTTCAACATAAAAAAGTAGTATATTCAAAGTGGACTTGAACCACTTTCAAAATCAATGCATTTGAAATATCGTTGACCCAATAAATTACTATAATAACGAATTTATAAAGATAATAAAATATATTTTTGTAAAATGATTAAAAATATAAATTTTATATTAAATTGTAATAGGATTTTATTTTAACTTTTTTTTTTAAAGCAAAAATAGAAAATATTATAAAAGAATGGTTAATGCGTTGCTAGAGTTTTTTTACGCGGTTGAAACAACATTGATTAAAAGCTTTCTTCCATTACTTTTTCTGGTATACGCATTGTAAAATAGGAGGGTAAAACGAAAAATAAATGATTAAAACCCTTTTCAATCATAAATTTTAAGTTAATTTTTTTTCGGCTACCACTTTGTTTTTAATTTTAAAACATATTAGATAAGTAAATGTGATGGCAGTACATAATAATTTTATTTTACTAAAGATTTGTTTTTACTGATAATGACATACACTGTAAAAAAAAGACAAATGTTTTTTTTATCTATTAAAATATAATTTAACCGTGGACGAAAATGTACAATGACCTTTTCCGAGTTACCAATGATTCCGAAAAGCGTTTTTTTTATCTTTAGAAACATGAAAAAACGATATAGATCAGTTTCAACTGACGTCAGGCCTTAGCAACCACCTTAGCAACCACATGGGCGTTTTGTTTGCCCCTCAACTTTGGTCGATTGTGATTGGTTGGCTCATAATACAGGCTGAAAATTGCTGATTGCCATTGGTTGGATAAAAATTGGTGGCCTGGTGATCACGTGGTTGAAACTGATCTATATTTTCGTAATTTAAAGATATATTTAAAAAAGCAAGTTTTTTTTTGGAGCCATTGATTTTTGGAAAAAATTTTTGGCAGTTTTCTCAACCCGGAATATTGCTTTTAAGAATGGTATCAATTCTCAACTAAACATTTTCAGCTGCGTAATTGAATTTATACCCACAAAAGTAACAAAATAATATTAATTATAATGTTAATGTTAATACTGATAATTTATCATGTTTGCCTATAAAACATGTCTATTGAACATGAAACTGTTTACTTGAGAATGGATAACATTCTAAAAACCAATATTCCGTTTGTAGAAAACTGATTTATAAACTTTAACCCTTTCAGGAGCAAGCAATTTTGTTTACTTTTCCCGTCAAAACTAAAAAAGTAAAATTTATTAAAAGTTTCTGGTTTAAATCGGATTAAAATTAGGTGGGATATAATATATCCCACCGTCCCTCAAGGGTTAAAATAAGATTACTCGGAAACGTTTCTTAAAATCAGTGGCAGAAAAAAAAAAACTTTGATTTTATAAAACTTTTCTTAAATCTCGAAAATATATTGGTTTCTGCGTTTTCTATAGATAAAGAACCCTTTTCGAAATCGTGGGTAAATTGGAAAAGCTTTTTGTATATTTTCGTACGTGGTTATATTATATTTTCGTAGATTAAGAAACAGTTGTCTTTTCTTAGTGCGTACTTGTCCCTGAAAGGGTTAAAGATCAGATTATGATGGAATAACATTTTGTATGCAAATGATCGATATCGTCTGACACAATTTGCAACTTTTCATCCAAAATACAGCCTTAATGTTATTATAAATGTTACAAATGCAAATGGTAATGCTTTAGTATTTTGATGCATTATTGATAAAATTTTGAAAGAAACTGGTTATTTTAAATGAGTCTCCAAAAATGTATCAAACAGTAAATTTTTAAAAATGGAGTTTCTACTTCTTTGGGTCAAAATTTTTTATTTATTTTATTTTTTTTATTTTGCATTTTTTGCCTCTCTGAAGTGTGTAGATATTTAATTGTAATAACCATAACTTCTTTATGAACGTTTTTGCTTCAATTGTAAAAGGATCCACTAAGAGACCAAATACACTTACAACACTCTTAATAACATTCACTTCATTATAAATTTTAACGTTAAAACTTAAACAATCTTTTTTCGATTTCCACAAAACACCTACCACTTTAGATTCTTCTGAAATATCAAAGGGATACATCTTATCATTTGTTTGACAAAGTTCCGGAGCATTACTACACCATTTGTGTAATAACAATCCTCCACTCCTTAAAATTTCCATTTACTGATTTTGAGCTCTAATGCAGAACTTAAAGAACCAACTCCAGACAGAATATCAACCATACACAAGTCTTCTTTCAGTACGGGTGCTGCCAAAGAAAACTTGCTTCCTTCACCCATAGACAGCTGAAGTACAGCGCCTAGAATACATAGTGTGGAAAACAGTTTTGCCGTTTTTTAATACAAAATTTTCGAAATCTGCTATAAAGTAACGAAAAGAACATTATAAGGAATTTCTGGTATGACTGCGAAATTTCGGAATTAAAAAAATAGCCAAACTGGTAATGCTTTAAGAAGTGCTAAAAAATTGTAGCCGATAAACGTGCAACGATGCGGTACAATAATAAGGCGATCGCAGCGACATCTGCTTTAAAAATAGATTTACCTCTAGCAAAAGTAACTGTTTCATTATTGACAACTTGAACATAATTTCTGTTAATAAAATCTTCTTGTAAGTGTATATTTCAGATGTAACTGATTTTGAAGTTAGTTTTTTATCTTATCAGGGAATTAATCTTTTCCACTCTTTTACCAGAGATTCATTCTTTGGTATGCTAAATAGGGATAGTTTCTAGTTTGATGTCTTGTATCGAGTACTGCAACCAGGCACAAAAGAATGCGTATCACGTTTTTTGGCCATTATCAATACCAATCATATTTTCAAAGCTTATGAAAATCACTATGCAAGTCAAAGGAAACAGAGTATAATTTAATTATTTAAAATATTTACCACCAGCTGAAACGTTTTCTCAGTTCGATTCTTATACAATGTTTGCGTTGAAAAGAGCTAGCAGACAGTGGCGTAACCAGAGAGAGGGGGGAGGGGTCCAAATGCTCTGGAAACCAGTAATATTATAAAGTTTTCTTCGCCTTCAATATCGCAGAAAAAATCTCCAATTAGATATGCCAAAAATATTTTTATAAAATTAGTGGTATCTAAACCATTTGGACATCCACCTGTCTACGCCATGGCTAGAAGATGTCGCTGCGATCGACCCGTTTTCTTTTCAGCATCGTTCTACATTTATCGGATACAATTTTTTAGTACTATTTTGTAGCCGTTTTCCACGCTATGTATTCTAGGTGCTGCAACTGAAGTGGTGTTCTCATGGCCAAAATAGTTGCCGTTACAGTACTACAAGTTCCATGTTGTACTATACCATGTTGTTAGCTCAAAAGTTTTAATTGGTTCGTTAAGGCCTTCCTTCCATAAAAATTTTTGTAACTTTCTCTGATCTGGATGGATAGAAATTTTTCTATACATTTTTTTGAATGTCTGCTTTAAAAGCGAAGATATATTTTCTAAATTTCAGCATATTTGAGAATAAATCTGCCCTAAAGTGGTTTCGTGATATTTCAATTTCTCACAGTATTTTTTGCTCATTCAATGCAACGCCTGTCGTTTAACGTAACACTGTTGTAAAATTTTAAACTTGTTTTTCTAGAAATCCTGCTTTCACGAACTGCGAGACCAATTTTTTCTTGCACATTTGGACCGATTTTCTTCATTTTTTCATTTGAAAGAAAGCTTATATTTTTTGCAACCGAAAAGTATATTTTTCATTGATTAAATATTTTTTAAACATCGCAAAATGTTTTTTTAAAAAAAGCAAAAAAATGACTTTTATTGTTCAAATTACCGCCATTTTGTCAAAAATCAACTTTTTAAACTAAATGTTGGTGTAAACTTCAAAGAATTTAATGCTCTTTCATGATGTAGTGATCATATTTGTTTGAGATACTTATGAACGGATAAAAACAGTCGCCCGATTCAATAATCTGGTGGGTCCATGGCGCGCACCTGCAGCTGCATAAGACATCTTATTCAGTTTTTTACGCCAAAAAATTTAAATTATACGTTAAATGTTAATGAATATAATGCAAAATATCCGAAGGTGATATCTCGTTTCTTTGTAACAGAAAATAAATCGTAAAAATTACGTAAATTTTAGGCCAAAGAAGTAGAACCTCTCCTTAAGCATATTAGAATCCAACTCTTTTAATTATATGTAAAACTCTTTATGTAAACAGTATTCAATCAGTATTATGAAATCAGGGCTGCCATTGGCGACTATTTTTAAATTCTGTCTCGCACCACTTTCTCAAGACAAAATTTTTCCCATACACTTTGACAACATGTGCAAGAGAAATATACTACAGAATTTAATTTTTTTAAATAGTGGTGTGTATAGAATATAAAAATAGTCGCCAATGGCAGCCCTGTGAAATAAAACTCCTTTCTGTGGATTTATATTACAATATGTGCCATGATCTCTTGGAGTTTTTTTTCATTGGTATGAGAATTACAAGGATGTATATCTTGAAATGGTGGAAAGATTAAAAAATAAAATTTTATATACATTTTATAAATTAGAGTTTTGTAAAAAGAAAATTACTATAAAATTTGTTACACTAAATGTCTTCCTAAACAAGTTGTGCTTATTTAGGAATGCACCTTATATGTTTGTCATTTTTTTGCTCCTACGACATTCCTTTAGACCAGTGATTCCCAACGGGGGGCGTACGCCCCACAGGGGGGCAATTTGACTTTTCCGGGGGGCAATTCCAGATTTGGGTTAACCCGTACCTTCTGAATTGTTTTGTAATAGTAATGTTGTAGACTGAAAATAAAAGTTACACATTCAAATTTAAAAAAACAAAATTAAAAAAATAAGCTTTTTATTCAATTTTTAAAAAGTGTCCATTCAAAAGTTTTAAATAACATTCTACCAGAATAATTATAGAAAACACTTTTTAAGATATTTAGATACTTTTATATATTTAAAAAATCTTTATAATTTTTCTGATTTATAAGTATTTTAGAATTTTAAACAAATTTTTCGACTATTTATTGAATGAGTTTCACTGCAATATGTCACATGAAAATAAATTTTACTCATGAAACTATTCAAGTGTATATTTAACAATTACTTGACGACCTTACTTTACAGAATCTTTCAAGACGTTTTATTTTGATTAGAAATTGTTGCGTGATTTAATCGCAGAAATTCTGTGCTTAAATAAGACAAAAATGTTTTATTCAAAATTATTGATTGGTGTAATAAAGGATTCTGAGTACTGTATACATCACGCATACGTAGTGACCGTTGCGAAGAGATTAAAACTGTCTTAACCCTTTGTGTGCCAACGATACTTTATACTACGAGTAGTGTCAGATATTATAAAAATATTTGATTCATCCATTACCTTCGGTACGTTTCAGGATCAATGTTAAATGCTTTTTACTCTATCAGGGATTCATTCCTTTAAATTTTTATAAGAATTATATGTTATAGAGGGAGGGGGGGCATCATCATTTTAGAGATGCTTTGATGGGGCGCGGTCAAAAAAAGGTTGGGAACCACTGCTTTAGACCTTAAAAAAAAGGATAAAAATAGTTTTTCTTTTAGTTTTTAATAGGTCACACTTAATAAAATTTTGCGAAAAGATTAATATAAAATTTGTTACAATAAATGTTTTCTAAACAAATTGTGCTTATTTATACGTTTTTTTTTTGGTTTTTTTGCTCCCATTACATTCTTCTAGTCCTAAAAAAGGATTATAATAGTTTTTTTCTTTTAGTTTTGAATAGGCCACACTTCATAGAATTTTGTGAAAAAATTAACATAAAATTTCTTACAATAAATGTTTTTCTAAACAAGTTGTGCCTATTTATATGTTTGCCATTTCTTTTTGCTCCTACTACCTTCCTCTAGCTCCTAAAAATATTATAATTTTTTTCTTTTAGTTTTTAAAAGGATTTTGTGATTTTTTTTTAAAATGTGTTACAATAAATGTTTTTCTAAGTCCCCTGTGTTTATTTATATGTTTGTCATTTATTTTGCTCCCACTACATTCCTCTAGCCCCTAAAACGATCATAACAGTTTTTTTTCTTTTAGTTTTTAATAAGTCACACTTAATAGAATTCTGGGAAAAAATTAAAATAAAATGTGTTACAATAAATGTTTTCCTAAACAAATTGTGTTTATTTATATGTTTACCATTTATTTTGCTCCTAACTACATTTCTGTAGTCCCTGAAAAAACGCAAAATTGAGGTTCTACTGTGTTTAATTTTACATTTTAAAATTTTGATTAAAGTTTTGATTAAAAAAAAAGTTTGATTAAAATTTAGATTTGAAGTTTCCTATTATTTAAAGCTGTACAAAAAATAAAGTTTTCTTTTTCCTTGGTAATTTTTCATTAAAATTACCATTAACTTAACATCCTGTGAAAACTGTATAAAAAAAATAGTTCATTTAAAATGTACGGATTAAATCAAATATTTCAAGGCGTGACGCTTTCAATGACATAATCCTTTTTGAAGAGCTAAAACAAAACATTTTGTGTCTTGGAAAGTGATGAATATAATCCGGGATGTGGGTTGAAGCTTTCGAACCTGCCAAACTTTAACTGCTAAAAAATAATCTCTGGGTAAAAATATTACACATAATAATAACTTAGAAAGAAATTCTAAATTAAATTTTGCAGCAGTAGAATGATAAGTATCTCTACATTTACACAATAATATTCTGTTTAAACTAATGTTGCACCTTATGAGTTAATAATTTCAAACGCTAAATGATAAAATCATAACATATTTACCAACTTTTACCCTCTCTAATTTCTTCTATCTTTACAAGAAGAAAGTATTGGATTCATGAAAATTTTCGACTTCCGGTTTTCGACGGATTTATACGTTTCCGGAACAAGATTTGACTGTTTTTAGAAACTGTCAGTCTTTGAGTTTGTGACTCTGTCTGTCTGTCTGTATATGACAAAAATTTTGTGGGCGCTCTATCTCAAGAACTAATGCACGAAATTTAATAAAACTTTATATTCAGCTAGTCCTTGATATAAATTAGTGCCGATTAGTTTGTGGTGAAAATCGCGCAACTGGTGGCAATGCTATGCTATATTTTTACGATTTCCGCAATAGCTCTATTTCAAGAACGAATGGACTTATTTTCAACAAACTTCAGATCAGTTAGACCTTGATATAAATAGACACTGATTACGTTTAGGTGTAGATATCCCAACAGATGGCGCTGATATGCTACTTTTTTCATGATTTTCATGATAGCTATATCTCAAGATCTAATGCACGGAATTTCATCAAACTTCAGATTCAGTTAGATCTTGACATAAATAGCTGCTGATTATGTTTTGGTGTAAATATCCTGACAGGTGGCGTTGTTGTATTACTTTTTTCATGATTTTCACGATAACTATATCTCAAGAACTAATGCACGGATTTTCATTAAACTTCAGATTCAGTTAGACGTTGACTTAACCCTTAATTGCATAGTGATGTAAATTTCCATCACTTTTTATTTAACTTTTAATAAATAAATCAACTTCTTCGCCACCACTATATTTATATAGAAATATTAATGCAGTAAATTTCCTGTGAACTATGTTGCTGAACAAAGTTAAAAATCTATCTTAAAATTTCTGGTGTCTAATATTTAATATATGTATAAAAAAACACAATTGTAAAAGAAAAACTCATGCAAAGAAGGGTTAAGTTGTTGATGATTAGGTTTGGTCTAAATCTCCCAGCAGATGGCGCTGCTATGCTGCGTTTCTCAGGATTTACAGGATTTTAGCAATAGTCATATCTCAAGAGCTAATGCACGAAATATAATAAAACTTTAGATTCGGTTAGACCTTGATATAAATTGGTGCTGACCCGTTTTTAGTGTATTCGAAACCTGTGTGAGATAGCAGAAAGTTTTGGGATTGGCACATCCGACTAGTTTTCTTTTGCCACTATTTTGGAAAAGAAAAATATGCCTTATTTCATCCCGATTTTCTGCACTTAACCTCTTGAGTTCTGGGTACCCAAATGGGTACCTAGATTCTTTTGTTCATAAAAACTAAAATGATTGGTATTTTTACATTTTAACTTCACTTCTATAAAGCTGAATGCTTTTTCTTTAAAATGAAACCAATAAATGGCAGCACCGATGTCAATTTCCTTATAAAATAAATGTTATTTTAATCTGAGTTTGCAAAATGCTTTCAAAACAGTGCATCCAAGAAAGTAGGTAATTTTCTCAATTCTTTAACTTAAAAACTTTATAATAAAAAAAAATTAAGAATTTCCAGATTGTTCACTTATTTAAAGCTGTTATTTTTTTATTGTGTAATTTTAGGTTATTGATAATTAAATTGATATATATATGTATATATATATATATATATTTTTTGGGGGGGGGTAGTAATTTTATGTTCATATTTGTGAACCTAAATTACAAGCCCCTTAAACAATACATTTCAAAAAAATATATTTTTTTTCATCTATGATGTCATTTTGTTTGTTTAAAAGCAAAGAATGAGTATTTGTACTATTATTTTAACTGCGGGTCTTAAGAGGTTAAGAAAGATATACCTGGCTTTTCCAAAATACCTGTTAGAAAAAAAGCACAAAAGTTGTCAGCTATGTAATAATAAAAAAACTCGTTTTTCAGTATGTTTTTATTGGTCTTTTGTTTTATATCTCTTGTCCATGTAAAAACGTGAAAACGAAGTCCTATTGTATTTATTTTCAAAAACCTGATTAACATACTTAAAAAAAAACCATGTTGCTTGAAATGGTTTTAACAATAATATTTGTCATGTTTTTTATTATCTTGAATTTAAAATTGTACAAAGACAAATTCCTTTAAATTTTGTGAAATATTCCAATAAGTGACTCTTTGAGTAACATAATTCTTTTTGAAAAGCTAAAACAAAACAATTTGTGTCTTTAAAAGTGAAAAACATAATACGGGATATGGGTCGAAGCTTTCTAACTTGCAAATCTTTAACTACTAAAAAATAATCTCTGTGAGAAAACGTCGCAAAATGATGACTTAAAAATGAATTCTAAATTAAACTTTTACAGCAGTACAATAGTAAGTAACTCTAAATTAGATACAAAAATATTCTGCTTAAACTAATGCTGAGTTACAATGAGTTAACAATTTCGAACACTAAATGATAAAAACGTAATGATAAAAAGTCTGTTTTTCACTTTGTTTTTCTATGTCTTTTGTTTTATATCTGTTGTCCATGCAAAAACGTAAAAACGGATTCCCATTGTATTTATTATTAAAAATCTGATTAACAAATTTTAAAAATTTCATGTTACTTGAAATGGTTTTAATACAAAGTTCGTACGCTGTACCACAATTTTTTAACAGAATTTTTCGACTTATGAAAAATGCAGAAAATTATTACAAATCCTACAATTAAGCGTGGTTTCTACAATTTCTGCTATTTAAATATTAAATAGAAAATTATATTAAAAAATGTGGTATAAGCGTAAGAATCTTGTAATAATAATATTTGTTTATGTTTCTTATTATCTTGAGTTTAAAATTGTACGAATACTCAACTATAGTAAATTAAAGAAAAAAAATCATGCGAACAAACAAATTTACAAGCAGACAAATTCCTTTAAATTTTGTAAAATATTCCAATAAGTGACTCTTTCAATGACATAATTATTTTTGAAAAGATAAAACAAAACATTTTATGTCTCGAAAAGTGAAGAACTTAATCCGGGATGTGGACTGAAGCTTTCGAACATGCCAATCTTTAACTGCTAAAAAATAATTTCTGGTAAAAGTTTCAATGCAGAAAAAGACTAAGAAATTCTGAAATAAACTTTTGTAGCATTAGAATGATAAGACTTCTAAAGTAAAGTAGAAAATATTCTGCTTAAACAGATTTACAATTTAAAGGGGTTAACAATTTCAAACGCCAAATGAAAAAAAAAAAAAAAAAAAAAAAAAAAAGCTTGTTTCCTAGTATGTTTTTCGAGGACTTTTATTTTATATATCTTGTGCATGTAAAAACATAAAAATTACGTCTTATTGTATTTATTTTGAAAAAAAAAAATTAATATTTTCAAAATTTCATGTTACTTGAAACGATTTTACATATAACACGTGTTATATATCATTTTATTATTTTGAATTTAACATTGTACGAATACTAAATTTTATTATACAACAAAATCATTTACGTAAACAAACAAACAAATGTGGAAGCAAATAAATTCCCTTAAAAAGTGCGAAATTTGTGACATATTCCAATACGTGATCCCTTCAGTGACATAATCATTTATGAAAAGCTAAAACAAAACTTTTTGTGTCTTGAAAAGTGATAAACATAATGCGAGATGTGGACAGTAAAATAAAACTGTGTGCGTCTGTAAAATGAGACTTTTTATATATTTTATTATCATGAATTTAACATAGTACGAAGACTCAACTTTAACAGTTTAAAAAATCATCTATGTAAACAAATAAACAAACAAATGTGGAAGCAAACAAATGCCTTTAAAATGTGCGAATTTTGTGAAATATTCCAATAAGTGATTCTTTCAGTGACATAATCCTTTTTGAAAAGCTGAAACAAAACCCCTTGTGTCTTGAAAAGTGATAAACATAATGCGGGATGTGGACTGTAAAATAAAACTGTGTAGGTCTGTAAAATAAGACTTTTTATAGATTTTTATTATTATGAATTTAACTTAGTACGAAAACTCAACTTTGTCAGTTAAAAAAACTCATCTACATAAACAAACAAATGTGGAAGCAAATAAATTCATTTAAAAACTGCAAATTTTGTGGACATATTCCAATAAGTGACCCCTTCAGTGACATAATCATTTTTGAAAAGCTAAAACAACACTTTTTATGTCTTGAAAAGTGAGAAACATAATGTGGGATGTGGACTGTAAAATAAAACTGTGTGGGTCTATAAAATAAGACTTTTTATAGATTTTTATTATCATGAATTAAACATAGTACGAAGACTCAACTTTATGAGTTAAAAAAAAAACCCATCTAAGTAAACAAATAAACAAAGAAATGTGAAAGCAAACAAATTCCTTTAAAAAGTGCGAATTTTGTGAAATATTCTAATAAGTGACCCTTTCAGTGACATAATCCTTTTTGAAAAGCTGAAACAAAACCCTTTGTGTCTTCAAAAGTGAAGAACATAATCCTGCATGTAGGCTGAAGCTTTCGAACCTGCCAATCTTTAACTGCAAAAAAATAATCTCTGGGGAAAAAAAATAAAATGTTCCTTGCAACAATGACTTAAAAAGGAATTCCAAATTAAACTTTTGCAGCACTAGAATGATAAGTAACTCTAAAGTAAGTACAAAAAATATTCTGTTTAAACAGATTCTGCAACTTAAATGGGTTAAGTGTTCAACTTATAAGTCATTGTCATGGAACAATGGCAATGTTTTACGCAAAGTGAAGTGAAAGAAAAAACATTTTTTTTTGTATTGAGATGTTGTCAAATGAGGTTGATTGTATTTCTAATAATTACTGCTATAAACAGAATATTGGGATTCTTCTTTTCTGCCTTTTTTGGCCATTTTTTGATGCTACTCTCATTAACACTTGCGGATGTAAATTTGTGTCAGAAAGATTATTTTAGCAATATACAGAGTGTTTGTTTCTTCTTGTCGTAATGCTATATCTAATTCTTAAACAGGTAATTTTAAAGGTTTCGTGTGCATAATAAAATATTTTTTGAATACCATTATTTTGTAAAGTTTTAATCATCTGATAAAATCGCAAAGTATCTGTAATTAAATAAGGCGACTATTTCTCTTAGAAAATAGTGGTATTCAGAACAAAATTTTGGTATTTTCCTGGCAACCGTGTTCAAAATATAAAAATAAAAATCAGAATAACATTTGTAAAAATATTAAAAACAGCAATAAATTAAAAAAATCCCTGACGGCTCGGCCTAAAAACACAAGTAGATAACGAACACGCAGACCGTGGGGCGCCTGTTTATTGGGAATTGCAGAAGAAAGATCTATTTGCCATGATGCGTCAGTTGGGATCGCGAACTTCGAAATATACCTCTCCTGTAAGCGGAGCCAGCAGGGATTATTTTTGCTTCTATTTTTTTTGCTGTAAGAGTTAGTATTATAAAAAATTTGTCAGTATAAAAGTTGTAGATAATATTAAGAGGATTTATAATAAATTTAAGCGGAATTGATATATTGGGAGTTGACGAAGTTATAATTTTTTTTCTTTTGAAACCCCTATTCCCCCCCCCCCTCACTTGGAGGCATTTTTAATGAAATAAAAAATCTGACATACATAAATTTTTGGCCTCTTTCCTAGAAGTCATAATAACTTTAAACGGATTTGGTACGTATCAAAATTAAGAAGGTATGGTTTTTTTTCTGTTTTCACAAAAAGACCCCCCGCCCCATTCGCCCCCCCCCCCCCCGTTTGGTTCGATTTTGCCCATTAACGAGCTTGACCGAGATGTTATGTCCCTTGATTTAATGTATCAGTTTGGAAGAGATTTGGGCAGAATTCTGGAAGTTATCGTGTCCATAAAAAAGTGACATATATATATAAAGTTTCGAACTGGGAGTGGTTTTGGGTTCTAGGAGTCATGATCGATCTAGATCTGCAAACATTTTTCAGAAATTCCAACTTAGGGGAGAATGTAATAGGTAGTATTTCTTACGAAATCTACCGAAAAGAATAGATTCAAAAATAGAAAGAAAATATAATGATGACGAATTGAGATTTTTCTTTTTTTTCTCTTTTTTGGCCATTCTCAGTTGCTTGTCTTGTTGTTGTTTCCTCAGTCTCCCTTTAACACTAGTGGTTGTAAATGTGTGTCAAAAAGAAATTATTAGCAATATAGAGAGTTTTCCTTCTTGTCATAGTACAATAGCTAATTCCTAGACCGGTAATTTTAAAGGTGTGGTTACAATTACTAAAATGTTTCAAATTTATTCTCTGTCATACTAAACAGCTGTTTTTGTAAAAGTTATGAAATTTAAATTTTCATACTGTCTCTGTGTCCTGTCAATTATGTTTAGAAAAACTTTCTCCATGCTTTTTTCGTCAGAAGTAAAACATAAAAAGTTTCATTTTTGTACCGCCAAAACGTACTGAGTTATGAAACTTTCCATTTTATGAATTTGCAGCATTTTCGGGACACTAAAAACACGATTTTCCGTTTTTAGTGCCAGTAAAAGTGAAAAGAACGGTTGCCAGAAAATACTAAAATTTTATTTTCAGTACCATTATTTTCGTGCAGTACAGGGATGAGATTTCTCCGACTTTTTGCCACTATAATCTTAGAGACCACTATGCTCCTAATACTAGAATAATACCACTATAATCTTAGAGAAAATGTTTTTTTTTTTTTTTTGGTTAATCGGAACAATCTGCGATTAAGTATCTGTAATTTAATAAGGAGACTATTTAAGCAAAAATCAAATACTTTGTGCGAATTTTGATACATAAACTAAAATCTTTAACAACGTTTTAACGCACAAATACGTACAAACATGGCACAAAAAATCACATACGGTCGTTTCGAGGATTCTTCGATCTTGTTCCTCAGTGAGAAAAAAAAAATAAAAATAAAAATAAAAGGGGTTCAACAACCCTGCGGTTATAGCCCCGAGTACTGTCTTCTGGCTATAGCCAGTACTCGGGGCTATAACCGAAAGGTTCTCTGAACCCATTTTAATTTTTCCGCACTGAGGAAGGGGACCCAAGATTCCTCGAAATGGCCGTATGTGATTTTTTTTGGTGCCATGTTTGTACGTATTTGTGCGTTAAAACGTTGTTAAAGGTTTTAGTTTATGTATGGAGACTATTTCTCTATGAAAATAGTGGTATTCAAGACAAAATATTGGAACTTTTCTGGCAACCGTCGTGAAAAGATTAAAACAATATATATTGGTGAAAATATTAAATCTTAAATGCATGTATATAAGCAAATAAATAAACGTGGATGCAAGAATGGAGGTAATGTTTTAAGTAAGAAATATCTAGTATGGCGGTAATTCCTCAAGGTAATTCTGAAGTTTTATTTTTATTTCTATTAGTATTACGATCGTGATTGAAAACTCCTATTGATTTATAATTTTGAGTGCTAGTACCTGGCTTAAAAATAACATAAATAAAAATAACATAAAAAAATAACATAACACTTAAAAATAACATAACGCTTAAAAATAACATAACACTTTTAAATTATATAAAACTCACTGTTTTCCACAGAGAACATGCTATATTGAATCTCAAAAAAGTAGTTTTGTTCAGTTTGCAGCATTTTAATATCATTAAAATGCATTTTAAAGGAATTATTGCTCATAGACCGTAATGTATCCGAATTCTATATATCTTTCAAAAGAACCATAACTGCTATGCTCAATATTTTCAGTAGAGCACTAAAATGTAAATTAGTTTTTAAAATTGAATCACATCATTAAAACACACTTCAAACAACAGCCTGTAATATATCCGAATTTTTTTGTATGTCCCTGTAAAAGAACTATGAAATCAAAATCCACCGTTTTTTTAGGGAACATGATATAGTGATTTTTAATAGCATATCTAAATTTCTAAACAATACAAACATATGTGAGAAAGTTAGACTGAGAACATACATACAGACAGGCTGAAATTCATAAATATTTTCAACTATGTGTAAAGTGTTAAAAAATTACTTGGGCATATAGGCAAATGAAGATTAAATTATCATTTTCTGAAAAGCAATAGCATAAGTTAAAACTATCTTCACTATGCTACCACCCCAAAATATCATCACAATATCCCTTCCTGCTACCAAACGAACTACATTCATCATAATCAGTGGACCACCCTTGAATAAAATCAGTCTCTTTCTAAGTACCCACTCTTTTTAATCTTTGCTTTTTATATAACTTAATTTTTCATTCTTCTGCATTATTTCCTTCCCTGTTATTCAAGCTTTTATCTTTATTCCAATTATTATTATTATCTTGATTGAAAACTACCACTGCTTTAGAATTTCGAGTGCTGGTGATTGGTTGATTAATATTCTATAGTGATCCTTACTAACATATATAAATTTCGAAGCAATACAAACATATGTACGAAAGTTAGACTGAGAACATACAGGCAGACAGGCTGAAATCACAAACCTTTTTTCCTTTATGTAGGAAAGTGTTAAAAATTACTTGGGCATATAGGCAAACAAAGACTTAATTATCATTTTCTCAACATCAATAGAATAATTTAAAACTATTTTCACTATGCTACCAACCCCAAAATATCCCTTCCTATCGTATTCTGCATTATACAAGATTATGTAAGAAAGTTAGACTGATAACATACAGATAGACAGGCTGAAAATCATAAACATTTTTCAATTATGTGTAAAGTGTTAAAAAATTACTTGGGCATATAGGCAAACAAAGACTAAATTATCATTTTCTGAAAAGCAATAGAATAAGTTAAAACTATCTTCACTGTGCTACCAATCCCAAAATATCACCACAATATCCCTTCCAATCGTATTCTGCATTATACAAGCGTATATAAGAAAGTTTAGACTGAGTACATACAGACAGACAGGGTGAAAATCATAAACATTTTTTAATTATGTAGGAAAGTGTTAAAAATTATTTGGGCATAAAAGACTAAATTATCATTTTCTGAAAAGCAATAAAATAAGTCAAAACTGTCTTCACTATGCTACCACCCCAAAATATCATCACAATATCCCTTCCTGCTATCAACCGAACTACATTCATCATAATCAGTGGACCACCCTTGAATAAAATCAGTCTCTTTCTAAGTACCCACTCTTTTTAATGTTTCCTTTTTTATACAAGTTACTTTTTCATTCTTCCGCATTATTTCCTTCACTGTTATTCAAGCTTTTCTTTTTATTCCCATTATTATTATTATCGTGATTGAAAACTCCCACTGCTTTAAAATTTCGAGTGTTGGTGGTTGGTTGGTTAAAATTCTATAGTGACCCTTACTAACATATGTAAATTTCGAATCCATACAAGCATATGTAAGAAAGTTAAATTGAAAACATGCATACAGACAGGCTGGAATCATAAAAACATTTCCAATTATGTAGGAAACTGTTAAAAATTACTTGGGCATATAGGCAAACAAAGACTAAATTATATTTTCTGAAAAGCAATAGAATAAGTTAAACCTATTTTCACTATGCTAGCAACCCCAAAATGTCGCCACAATATCCCTTCCTATCGTATTCCGCATTATACAAGCATATATAAGAAAGTTTAGACTTAGTACATACAGACAGAAAGGCTGAAAATCATAAACATTTTAAAATTATGTAAGAAAGTGTTAAAAATTATTTGGGCATATAGGCCAACAAAGACTAAATTATCATTTTCTGAAAAGCAATAGAATAAATTAACACTATCTTTACTGTGCTACCACCCCAAAATATCACCACAATATCCCTTCCTATCGTATTCCGCATTATACAAGCATATATAAGAAAGTTTAGACTGAGTACATACAGACAGACAGGCTGAAAATCATAAAAAAATTTTAATTATGTAGGAAAGTGTTAAAAATTATTTGGGCATAAAAGACTAAATTATCATTTTCTCAAAAGTAATAGAATAAGTCAAAACTATCTTCACTGTGCTACCACCCCAAAATATCATCACAATATCCTTTCCTGCTATCAACCGAGCTACATTCATCATAATCAGTGGACCACCCTTGAATAAAATCAGTCTCCTTCTAAGTACCCACTCTTTTTAATGTTTCCTTTTTTTATACAACTTACTTTTTCATTCTTCCGCATTATTTCCTTCACTGTTATTCAAGCTTTTCTTTTTATTCCCATTATTATTATTATCGTGATTGAAAACTCCCACTGCTTTAGAATTTCGAGTGTTGGTGGTTGGTTGGTTAAAATTCTATAGTGACCCTTACTAACATATGTAAATTTCGAATCCATACAAGCATATGTAAGAAAGTTAAATTGAAAACATGCATACAGACAGGCTAGAATCATAATTTTTTTTCCAATTATGTAGGAAACTGTTAAAAATTACTTGGGTATATAGTCAAACAAAGACTAAATTATATTTTCTCAAAAGCAATAGAATAAGTTAAACCTATTTTCACTATGCTACCAACCCCAAAATATCACCACAATATTCCTTCCTATCGTATTCTGCATTATACAAGCATATGTAAGAAAGTTTAGACTTAGTACATACAGACAGACAGGCTGAAAATCATAAACATTTTTCAATGATGTAGGAAAGCGCTAAAAATTATTTGCACATATAGGCAAACAAAAACTAAATTATCATTTTCTGAAAAGCAATAGAATAAGTCAAAACTATCTTCACTGTGCTACCACCCCAAAATATCATCACAATATCCTTTCCTGCTATCAACCGAGCTACATTCATCATAATCAGTGGACCACCCTTGAATAAAATCAGTCTCCTTCTAAGTACCCACTCTTTTTAATGTTTCCTTTTTTTATACAACTTACTTTTTCATTCTTCCGCATTATTTCCTTCACTGTTATTCAAGCTTTTCTTTTTATTCCCATTATTATTATTATTGTGATTGAAAACTCCCACTACTTTAGAATTTTGAGTGTTGGTGGTTGGTTGGTTAAAATTCAATGGTGACCCTTTGTAACATATGTAAATTTCGAATCCATGCAAGCATATGTAAGAAAGTTAGACTGAGAACATACATACAAGCAGGCTGAAATCATAAACATTTCCAATTATGTGGTAATATGTTAAAAATTAATTGGATATATAGGCAAACAAAGACTTAATTGTCATTTCTTCAACATCAGTAGAATAATTTAAAACTATTTTCACCATGCTACCACCCCTAAAATATCACCACAATATCCCTTCCTATCGTATTGTGCATTATACAAGCATATGTAAGAAAGTTTAGACTGAGAACATACAGACAGGCTGAAAATCATAAACATTTTTCAATTAGGAAGGAAAGCGCTAAAAATTATTTGCACATATAGGCAAACAAAAACTAAATTATCATTTTCTGAAAAGCAATAGAATAAGTCAAAACTATCTTCACTATGCTACCACCCCAAAATATCATCACAATATCCCTTCCTGCTATCAACCGAGCTACATTCATCATAATCAGTGGACCACCCTTGAATAAAATCAGTCTCTTTCTAAGTACCCACTCTTTTTAATGTTTCCTTTTTTTATACAACTTACTTTTTCATTCTTCCGCATTATTTCCTTCACTGTTATTCAAGCTTTTCTTTTTATTCCCATTATTATTATTATCGTGATTGAAAACTCCCACTGCTTTAGAATTTCGAGTGTTGGTGGCTAGCCACTATCCCCCCCCCTTACGCCACTTCTTGTTCTGTTGACCTTAAAATGAACTCAGTTCTATATGGTTATCCTTTTTTTTCTAAGTCAGTTTTTGGTATATTTTATGCTGTCTTTTGCTTTTTGTTGTATAATAGAGGGGTGATTTATTATATTTGTTCGGAAAGGTTATTAATAATTTATGACCGGACTTTTGTGTCATTGTTGCTTATTGCATTGACTAGCTTGTTAATCTAGTTCGAAAGGGGAGTAAGTAAAAAGTAAAATAAAAATCGTGTTGATGCTTATGTTGGTATGAATAACCTTTTATCGTGAACAGATTTTAGTGATAGTAAAAAATACTGTTGACGTTGATTTGATTGATTATATTTGAAGTAACAGAAGAAAATTATTGTTGAAACTTTTTCTCTCTTCTCTGAATTAATACTGCAGAGGATGAAGATGCATATTATATTAAAGTTTAAGATTTAAAGTAAATAAAAAACAAGTAATTTTTTTTTCTAAATTTATCATAATATTTTAAATTGATTATAATTCGAGAAATATATCTGTCGATAATCATAATTTTAATTATCTAGTGCTTTATAATTATTTATTTATTTATTTTTTTGTGGTTAATACAATATGTAGTGACCTCGCACTTATACGCGATACACGGAACTTATTTTTTAGTACCAGTTTTTTTTTTTTTTTTTTTTTTTTTTTTTTTTTTTTATAATTTTTGCCTTATTAAATCGCAGAAATTATAAATCGAATTTTACTATTTTAAAGACTTTTCGAATTTTACTATTACTATTTTTAGTGGTACGAAAAAGTAATTACTGAACATCGCGTATAAGTGAGAGGTCACTGTATATTTCCCACTATGAATTAATTAATATTATTAAATTATAACCAAATCTTCTTTAAAACAGTATATAAATAACAATAATGAGAAAATATGTTTGATTTTACAAAGCTTTCTTAGCAATATTTAAAAAGTTGGAAAATGTACGTTAAACGTGACAAATGAGGTGCGTTCGTACTGCTATTATTTCAGTGAAATGAGTGATATTGTCTGTTAGTATGCTATGATTAATTTCTGTAATAAAATAAGTACATTTTAAATTGGCAACATTCTATCTTTTGTTGACAGTTATTGAAAATTTTAATGGGAAACTTAAGCCTAGCTTTGAAAATTTCAGAACATGAAATCCATATTTAGACTCTTTTTCCGTTTAATATCTATTTCTCCGGAAACATCTATCCACAAAACTGTCGGTAGATTATAGGATTACTATAATTGAACAATTTTAGTATACAAATTCAATTTTTAAATTCAGTGCTACAGAAATAATATGATTCCATCTTAAATACGACGTAATCACCATGGCAACCTAGAATAATTACCTATCATGGGATATCCTTGAATTAATTACGTATGATAAAATTTAATAGAATGAAGAATTTGACTATAACTTGGTCATAGAGGATATAAAATGTTATACACGTCATATATGACTATAACGTCATACTTGTCAGATAACTTGGTGATACATCTCCGTCGCTTGACGAGTAATCCTCGGAAGCTGCTATAGGTGGTACCAATTTTTAAAAAATTCAAATATAAAACTTTTTATTAACATCTTTTTGAGTTTTGATTCGATTTTCATAAAATTTGAAATGACTCGACAAAATTCTGCAACAATGATATATATTAAATTTCAAACCATTCGGTTGGGTAGTTTTTGTGCTGTTATATGCGGACAGACGGACGGACCAGACGGCGACTATAGGTGCTACGTATTTATATAATTACAAACGCACTTAAAAATGAAGCAGCCGATTAAAATTTTTCATAAACGATTCTAAATTAAATGATTAATTTTATTAAATTATTTCATTTGGATTTAACATTATGCTTTAACGTTAATTAATTTTTGAAAGTGTTCGAACAATTTAGCCTAAGCTTGTTTAATTCTGAAATTGCCGGAAGATTAGCGTGATTTATTTTGTCTTTTAAGCACTTTGATTAATTACTTAATTGGAATTTATTAACATTATCTTGAAATTCTATAACAATAACGTAATCATTTTTATATCTTTACATTATGCTAATGAATCACTAGCTGTACATAGAAATTAAAAAAATATATTTTGAGGTGGGTCTTTTTTTGTTATTTTGCAAAGACGCTGATTATGTAAGCTATTATGTATATTCTCAAATGAAAACTGACTATTTTCCTACACATATTTTAATTCATATTTGTTCGCGAACGTATCAAATCGGCAGGTGCTCATATTAAGAAACAATGCAATCGATCTTTTTTTTTAAATTTTTCGATTTTTATTTAAAAATTTTTTTTTTAGTATTTTTCAGAAAATACTGTCAAAGTCCGTGTTTTAAAGGAACCGACACACTGTAATAAAATACAAATGCTTCTTAATCTACAAAAATATGGCATAGCCACGAACAAAAATATACAATAACTTCATCCGAGTTTCCCTACGATTCCAAAAAGCATTCTTATTTCTTAGCACTTCCCAACAAAGTTGAAAAGTGTTTATGAATTCAGTTTGTTTGTCTGCCCGTCTGTCTGTCCGCCGTCTGTCTATCAGTCCGTGCTCTAATTCGCGTAATTTGCTGGACGTGCGCTTTTAGTTGCTGAACGCGCGCGTTTTTAAATTTAATTATTTTTTTGTCTATTACTTGGTGTGTATAAATGCTATAGATCATATACAGGGAGCAGAAAAGTTTTTGAGTTTCGTTTCTGTTTAATGACGGAAATTCCCGAAGGGGAATTTTAAATTGTACTTCGAGTTTCCATACTGAACTAAAATTTAGCATTCAATCTACTATATATACAAATCTATATATCATATACAGGGCTGTGCAAAATAATTCGGTATTTTTCGAATAGTGTTAGTGATTATGAATAAAATCTTGTGTGGATAAATATACTAAAAATACCAACGTTTGACACACAATATCATCGTACAATAAACAGACGCACGTTTCATGAGTAACTTGGACTCACTTCCTCAGTGTAAATAAAATTAAACCCTATTGTATCCCCCCAAAGACATGAAAATGAATCTGAAAACCCAAATGTAAAGCGAGGTTTTTCAAAACAAGGTTTTTCATTTGGGTTTTTAGATTCATTTTCATGTCTTTGGGGGGATACAGTAGGGTTTAATTTTATTTACACGGAGGAAGTGAGTCCAAGTTACTCATGAAACGTGCGTCTGTTTATTGTACGATGATATTGTGTGTCAAACGTTCGTATTTTTAGTATAGTGTTAGTGATTCTTGAAATTGGGTTTTTAAATATGTTATGCTGCGTTTTCCAAATTTTTACTTCGATATCATCTTTTAACTTATTAAACGATAAAATTTTGTAAAATTATTTTAGAAGTGTTGGAAAGTGTTACATAATCTATGCTTGACGCATGTTTTATCATTCTTGTGTAAAAAACTACAGACATCAATATATTTTCGAGATTTAAAAAACCATTTATAAAAACGAAGATTCTTTTGCTGCCATTGATTTTCGGAAACGTTTCCGAGTAGTTTTTATTGTGTATTAATCAGTTTTCCAAACCGGAATGTAAGTTTTTAGGATGATATCGAATCTCAAATAAACATTATCAATTGCGTAATTGAATTTATACATCCAAGAGTAACAAAACAATATTAATTTTCATGTTAATATTAATGCTGTTAATTTATCATGTTTGTCTGGAAAACATGTTTGTTGAACATGAGAATGTTCACTTGAGAATTGATAGCATCTGAAAAAACTATATGCCGATTTGAGAAAACTGATTAATACACTATAAAAACTATTCGGAAACGTTTCCGAAAATCAGTCGCAGCAAAAGAATTTTTGCTTTTATAAATGCTTCTTTAAATCTAAAAAAAAATTTGATTTCTGCAGTTTCTAAAGATAAAGAACGCTTTTCGGGATATTGGGCGATTAGGAAGTGGTTATTGTAATTTTCGTTTGTGATCATAATTTTATTATCATATATTAAAACCTTCTCACAGACGTGAACTGATATATCCGTTCACTATGCTGTAGGTTTCACTGCAATAGAAGCATTAGTTAAATTAATATAACTCTGCAAATATAATTCAGTTTTAAAACATCGAATAGTGATTAATACTCTCAAGGATTATACTCATCTACGGAACTAAGTTCTTTATATCAAGTTTGAAAATCCATCCTTTTTTAGAATTAAAAAAATACACAGAAAACAACATTGCAAATTTGCCCTTTTACTCGGCGGTCAGAAGGTTTAGAAACATTTGATTTCTTTTTTTTTTTTTTTTCTTTTTTTTTTTTTTTTTACAGTGTACTTAATGGAGCTGTTTTTTAGTTTTTCGGTAAAGACAGATGATTTTTCAGAAAATGCTATCAAAGTTGGCGTTTTGAAATGAATTTCTGGACGCAACACAGAAAAAAAAAAAAAAGACTGCCTTCCTAAGTTAATAATCGTTTATAACTCAAGATGTAATTCATTTATTCGGAAATGACAGTATCTGTTTGTTTGCAAATCACTTCAATAATTATCCCAGCAAGTACAATGAATACATTTAAAAACGAGTCAGAAAACTTTTCACAATGTTGAGCGGGGGAAAATATTTTTTTGAGAACTGCTTTAAAAAGTTTATTTCTCAGTACAGCTGGAACTAGTTAAGCTATAACACAAATCGCATAAATAATAAAAACAATACATATAATAGGTTTTATTACTCAAAAATAGAACATTTTCTTTTAAATTCGTTTTATCGTGTATCAGAATCGATTTTTTTGCTCAATATTGCTGTCAGAAATTTTCTAAAAAAAAACACACTTTTTTGTGCTATTTAATCGAATCTGCCATGGCAGAAATTCGTCACCACTAATCGAAAAATTCTTCTCAGCGGTCCCTTTTTTTACAATGACAGCGAGCACAACCACTCGGAAAATCGTTTTCCGATACTCTTCGGGAATCTGGCAACACCAATAACTTACACAACGCGCCGTCTTGACTGTAACCGAGACTCAACGGAATCTGGTCGCCAAAAAGAAAAAGGAGAGAGCGGAATGCGATTGGACAGCATAATTCACGACGATACTTGTCAAGATGCTAAGGGAAATAGACTTTTTGTTATATTGTGATGCGAGATTTTTAATTTGGTTGACATCGGTATCACTTTTGTGGTGAAATTCTGACTCAAGGATGAACGGATCCGAAGAATAAGGAAAAGAAAAAAAAAATCTGTGTATTTGCTTTGCTACCTTGATTTAATTAATATCAGGGAGATCTGTTTCTCCACGAATAATATTATTAGGTACATTACTGAAAGAATACTAGATAAATATAAATATTATTATAACAGTTTCATATTATTTTAGCTGTTGTTTGATAAAACAAATAAAATATAATTTCTGAGTTCGTTAAAATAATAAAGTCAGCTATTAATAGGTCGATTAATGATTAACTCTTAATAGCGTTTATGTTAATTAAACATTAATGTCTTAATTTTCTTAGCTATACAGATCTGAAATACAAAGGGTGTGAATTATCACTTTACTAACCAGCGTACAACCAATAGAGTGAAAAAATGCCCAGACCGGGGTTCGATCCCGGATGCCTTGGTATAGCACATCAAGTGCTTTTACCAATTGAGCCGCCATCTGGACGACATCCGATCTAGCATTCTCTCACTCTTATATGGTTAGGCTTCTTATATAGGTACTCTTATATGGCAGCACAAGATGTGCTTGCAGCATAGATGGCTTAATTGGTAAAAGAACTTGGTGCGCTATACCAAGGGATCCGGGATCGAACCCCGGTCAGGACATATTTCACTCTGTTGATTGTACGCTGTTTAGTAAAGTGATATAATTCACACCCTTTGTATTTCATTAATTTACAGCGTAATTTCAACTCTGCTGAAAATTTAATTAGTATATACAGATCTGTTTGAAAAATTATAATTTATTTCAGAAGCAACTGTTTTACGGTGTATGAGGCAAAGCATATGTACCTACACCACATAAGTATCTATTGTCTAAAGTTAAAAACAGTAAAACATGTCAAAGCAATATCGCTAGGAACGAGAAAGGTAAATTTCGCTTTAGACATGTTATTTACGTCTGAACTCAGAAAATTTTCTGTTTAAGACAGGATTCCGTTTTAGACAGCATTTGTTTTCACAGGCTTTCTGTAGTAGCTTTTCTATGGTGCTACTGTTTGGCGGCTGCGCATTTATTTTGCTCTATAAAGAAGGTTTTTATATATTGCTTCCTAAGCTGATAAGTTATTTTTTCAAACATATCTGGAGATTTAATAAAATACTCTCACAAATCCATTGTAATTTCTGGCAAATTGTCCTCACATTTACCAAAACTAGTCGGATGTGTCAATCCCAAAACTTTCTTCTATCTCACACAGGTTTCGTATACACTAAAAAGAATCAGCACCAATTTTTATCAAGGTCTAACTGAAACTGAAGTATTAAAAAAATTCCGTGCAATATTTCTTGAGATATGACTATCGCTAAAATCGTGTAAATCCTGAAAAATTGTGCATAGCAGCGGCACCTGCTGGGCGATTTTTACTAAAAACTAATCAGCACCAATTTATATCAGAGACTAACTGAATATAATGTTTTATTAAATTCCGAGCATTAGTTCTTGAGATAGAGCTATTGCGGAAATCGCGAAAAATGCTGCATAGAAGCGCCACCTGCCGGGCGATATTTACCAAAAACTAATCAGCACCAATTTATATCAGGGACTAACTGAATCTAAAGTTTTATTAAATTCCGAGCAATAGTTCTTGAGATAGAGCGCCCACAAAATTTTTGTCACATACAGACAGACAGACTCACATAGTCACAGACAGACATTTTCTAAAAACAGTCAAATCGTGTTCAGGACCTTCTAAAACTTATAAACCCTGTAAATCCGTCGAAAACCGGAAGTCGAAAATTTTCATGAATCCAATACTTTCTTCTAGTAAAGATAGAAGAAAGTAATATGTGAGTAAATTTAACAATATTAATAATAAAAGCATTACTTGATATTCAGAATAAAATATGTTATAACAAAAGCTTTTCTGGTACTTGGATAGTCTACTTTCTCGTTGACCATTTTCCACTTTCTTTTTTTCTTCGACCACTGTAACAATAATGGAGATATTTTTGCGATATCTTCAACCAACTTACTTTACTCTGTATCTCTCTACTTTCCTGTCGGCCACCGTAATAATAAGGAAGATACTAGTTTAATTTTTAACACAGTTATAGTAATTGGTAAGTAAATCCTGTGAAATGTAATTTTCCAACTGGGCGAAACATGCCCGGGCCAGGATTCGAACCAGGGACCTCCTGCCTGAAGCTGCCAATGATCTGCCAACTGAGCTATCCCAGACGAATCTAGAGGACCTAATTCACGCAGCTAGCCTTATTGTTCACAGCATCTGATCTGATACCTGAATCAGCTCAACATAATAAATTGCAGAATAATCGCCAGATACAGCCGAGATAGCTCCGTTGACAGAGCAATAACAGCTTTAGCCGAGAGGTTTCTGGTTCGAATCCTGAAAAGGACATTTTTCGTTCAGTTGGAAAACTATGCCTAATAAGGAAGATATTTTAGCGATATCTTCAACAGACTTACTTTGCTCTGTACTTGTCTACTTTCACGTCGATCACTTTCCGCTTTTCTTTTCTTCGTCGACTTCTGTAATATTAATGAAGATATTTTAACGATATCTTCAACGGACTTACTTTGTTTTATACTTGTATACTTTTTCGTCAACCACTTTCCACTTTTCTTTTCTTCATCGACCACTGTAATATTAATGAAGGTATTTTAGCGATATCTTCAACAGACTTACTTTACTCTGTATTTCTCTGCTTTCCCGTCAACCACTTTCCACTTTCTTTTTCTTCGTCGACCACGGTAACAATAAGGATGATATTTTAGCGATATCTTCAACAACAGATTTACTTTGTTTTGTACTTGTCTACTTTTTCGTCGACCACTTTCCCTTTTTTTTTCATTTAACATTGAAACAACAAGGAATATATTTTAGCGATATCTTTATTCTTTGCTCCGTACTTGTCTACATTCTCATCGAGCAATTTGCACTTTCCTTTTCTCTGTAACATTAACCCCTTGGGGGCGAGCGACCCGTATACGTGACGCATAAGATGTTCAGAATCCTCGATTATTCCCACCAGTTAATTTTTATTGTAAACTTTGCCTTATTTATTGACAGCATTTTTGCGATTCAAGTAGGCAAACATTTCAGTTTTGAAAAACCGGTGGTAAAAGATTAAAAATTCTGTAAAGGACGCTCGTCGCGAAGGGGTTAACGAAGATATTTTAGCCGATATCTTCAACAGATTTAGTTTGCTTTGTACTTGTCTACTTTCTCGTCTACCATATAATCGTCTACTGCAAATCGAAATGAACAAAGTTGGATTTATTTTTATTATTATTTTATAATAATAATAACTTCCAAGTTATATGTATGTTGTAATATAGTATCTTCCTTAAAGATGGATATATGTATGTAAGATGAATATGTATGTAAGATGCATATAGTAAGTTAAAGTAAAGATATATTTAAGTATGGAAGTAGAGTTATAAGTATAGAGCATTAAGCGTAGAGATAAAAATAATATTAAAGTTTGTACGTAATTTCATATTAAAAATTATTTATTGATTTTAGCCAGTCTCGTGCGGAAATTAAAATCTGAAAATACGACAAATATTTATTCCGGTTTTTTAAATTCTAAATTTAAAGTCCTACATCGGGTCGTTTAACTCGATTTTACACAAACCCAACCCGACTCGTGGTTTCTGATCAGGTCGGGTTGACGTTATTTTTTATTGTTTTTAATTTTTTTTTTGTTACTGATCCAATTTACTTTAAATGGTTCAGGTTCAGGTAAGTTACAAGTGGGGTTTTGACTCTTTCGGATCGGTTTCGAGTTGGTCCGATTTTTCAAAAGAAAATCCAGAATATTTGAAAATGAAAAAAATACACATTTGACTGGTAATGGACGTATATGTGTTTATTTTTACACAAAAATTATAATCGGTATTAGAGATACAATTGTAGACTACTTTTCCATATTAGTAACAAATATGGATTAATTGTCTTTCACTTCGGTTTTGGGTTTGACTATATCGGGTTCAGGTTCGGTTTCGGATTGACTTTTAACCGAATTTTTCGGTTTACCTGACCCGCGCAGGCCTCTAATTTAGATTTATTTAATACTATGATTTTTAAATGCGAAAGCACAATTGTTTTACAATCTGCATTATCTTTTTTCCTAATTCTTAAACTAAACTACAGTTACATAACATGTTTGACTACCTCATGCATATATAATATGCGATCTACGTCCAAAAATGGCGCAAATTATGCAAATGCGTCAACAATTATCTTTCGCTTGGTTATGGCCCTGTTTTATTATTACGGATTCTAATTAATGTGGGTAGAAAATGGCTTTAGACTTTCCGCTACTGAGAGAGAATCAAGTTAGAGAAACAAGATGAGATTTTCCCATAATTAACCTTAATTATGCTTATTATTGATTAATTTTAGACATTGTATCTCTGCTGTATTCTATAAGAAATTGCATTGTTAGCGGATAATTATATGAAAAATTGGAGTATCATACTGCAACGAGTTTTAAGTATGTTTTCTTTTCAGCAGGTGTGTTTGGGCGTAGATAATTTGTAAGTGGTTTTTGTTCTAAATTAGTTTTTAAAGATTATTCATTTATTGTGAATAAATATTTCTGTGGAAAGATAAGAAAGACGATTACTTTTTAAGCAGAAAGGTTGCTTATTACTTTCAATTGGCGTAATGATATCGTGTCATTTATCATAAAAGCACCCCGATCATGGACAAAATGTGTACCTTTGTTGTACTGTGGGAAATAATCTATTATTGATTCAATTATGCACGCTCTTCATTCTAAATAAAAATTAAACGCTTACATAAAAGGATTTTACACTGTATTTTATATGAATAAAAGACGAAAACAGCTTATCAGTGCATAAATATTTATACACCGATTTTCATCTTTTACTCAAAAATTAAACACTACAAACTTTTGCATCGACCGAATAAATTTATTAAATTTAAACTGAATCAGGGTTTTGAAAATTTTCTCATTAATTGTTAATACTTTCATTAGCTGAAAATACTTTCATTTGCTAAAAATATTTTTATTTGCTGAAATGCTGTTACATCTTCTATAGTCATTGAAATTTTTTGCATATATGTCCGGATATATATGTAAATATATAGATAAGGAAGGGATTTTTGAAGCATGAAAACAATATGTTGAGTAAGAAGTATTTATCACAGAAATTAAAAAATAGTTATTATTGCGAATACTAGTTAATATGGGTAGAACAGTGATTTAGACATTCCTATAACGAAATTGATTGAGAAAATGAAATAAGTTAATGAAACAAAGCGATATTTTACCACAATTAATCTTAATTATACATGTTATTGATTAATTTACTATATTGTATCTCAGTTATTCTTCCGAAAGAACTGCATTGTTAGCGAGTACTTATATGAAAAATTGGAAGAACATAGTGCAAAAAGGTTTTAAATTTGTTTTCTTTTAAGCGTGTGAAATTGGGCGTAGATAGTTTGTAAATGGTTTTTGTTCTAAATTAGCTTTTAAAGTTTATTCGTTTATTGTCAATAAATATTTCTTCGAAAGACGGAAAAAGATGATTACTTTTTAAGTGGCAGACAGGGTTCGTACGCTTTTACCACAATTTTTTAACAGAAATTTTTGCCTTATTTAAACGTATGTCTACAATTTCTGCTATTTAAATATAAAATAGAAAAATTCTAAATAACATATGTAATATAATTTTTCGCCTTATTTAAACATATGTCTACAATTTTTTATCTTTAAATATTAAATAGAAAAAATCTATAAAAATAAATCTGGTAAAAGCGTACGAACCCTGGCAGAGTTGCTTATTACTTTCAAGTGGCGTAACAATAGTGTGTCAGTTATCATAAAAGTACTCCGATCATGGAAAATTTTATACCATTGTGGTACTGCGGAGAAGAATCTATTATTGATTCAATTATGTATGCTCTTCATGCCAAAAATAAAATTAAACGCTACAAACTTTTGCATTGGCCTAATAAATTTATTAAATTTAAACAGAATCAGGATTTAAAAAATTTCCTTACTAATCATTAGTATTTTTATTTGCTAAAAATATTTTCATTTGATGAAGCGCTATTACATCTACTATATACATTGGAAATTTTTGCATATATATTTAAGTATATAATTAAATAAGGGATTTTTGAAAGTATGAAAATAATACATTGAGTAAGAAATACTCAACATGGTAATTAAGAAAAAAAAAGTATTTATTATTCCAGAAAAGTGCTTTAAACTTTCCGCTACAGAAAGGGAGAGAGAAAAGGAATTAATGAAACAAAATTGGATTTTACCATGATACATATTATTGATTAATTTAAGACATTCTATCTCTGTTATTCTTCAAAAACAACTGCATTGTTTGCGGGTAATTATATGGAAAATTGTTAGAAAATAGTGCAATACATTTTAATTTGTTTTCTTTTAAGCGTGTGAAATTGGATGTAGATAAATGTAAGTGGTTCCTGTTCTAAATTAGTTTTTAAAGATTATTCGTTTATTGTGAATAAATACTTCTGTGAACGGATAAAAAGGACGATTACTTTTTAAGCGGCAGAGTTGTTTATTACTTTCAATTGGCGTGACAATAGGGAGTCATTTATCACAAAAGCACTCTGATCATCGACAAAAATTTTACCATTGTTGTGCTGTGGGGAAGAATATATTATTGATTCAATTACGCAAGTTCTTTATCATAAATAAAAATTAAACGATACCAAATTTTGCAACCACCAAATAAATTTATGAAATTTTAACTGAATCAGAGATTTCAAAGGTTCATTATTAATCGCCAATACTTTCATTTACTGATATGCTGTTAAATTTACGATATATATTGAAAATTTTTTCCTTGACAGTGTAAGTAAGGAAAAGCTTTTTGCAAGTATGGAAACAATATGTTACGTACAAAGTAATCAATATGATAATTAAAAAAATAAAATGTATTTATTATCGCGGATTCCAGTTAATGTGGGCAGTAAAATACTTTAGACTTTCCGCTTCCGAAAGAGAGTGATAAAAGGAATTAAGTTAATGAAACAAAATGGAATTTTACCATAATTAACCTTAATGATACATACTAATGATTAATTTACGACATTGGAGAAGCTTTACAGTGACGAATACCGAATCCACGAATTAATAATAAATATAATCTGTTCATTAGTGTAGACGGTTATTTTAGTGAAAACTCGTTTTAAATAAACATTTTCTGTTAATACAGGGTGTCCCACAAGGTACGCAGCGTCTAATATGTATAAATTCAGATAGAGCACGTCAATATGAGTATTTTGAATGGGAACATGTGGGGTCCCTGAATATAGCGTGATAGTGTAAGTAAGATGTGAAGCTTGTCATAGGAAAAACACAAGAAATGAGGAAAAAACCAAATAAAAATCAATGTTTCTTGAGAAATTTTGGATATATTTGGGGATCCCACATGTTACCATTCAAAATACTCATATTGACGTGCTCTATCCGAATCTGCACATATTAGACGCTGCGTACCTTGTGGTACACCCTGTATTAACAATCACATTTTACAAATAACTCAAAGTTACAAGTGGTTGTAAAGTCCTGTGATATAAATGCATTAGTACTATTATGGGACTTGGTTGGCAGTGGTTCTAAGTCATGGAAAATATCTTTTAGTCTTTGTACGAACTCTCCAGGGAATGTAATTATAGACTTGTCCTGAATAAAGTCTCCAGGGAGTCTGAGTGCAGACCCCAAAACAAATTATGTTGACGAAACTTTAAGGTCTGTTTTCAGTGCGGCAGGAAACCCAAGTAAAATCGTTGATAGCACCGCTGTCCATTTTCCAGTCGCTCTGTACCAGTTCTCAATAATCCCATTACTCTGTGGGTGGTATGTTGAAGATCGGTATTTTTTAGTACCTAGGAGTCTGCCTAATTGCCGAAAAAGCTCGGATTCAAACTGCCGTCCTTGGTCAGTGGCGATTTTGCCAGGACAACCAAAACGAGATATCCACTCGGACAAGAGTGTGTGAGCAAATGATTGTGCCGTGGTGTCACTTACAGGATATGCCTGTGGCTAGGGCAATGCTCTATCAGTTACAGTTAAACAATAGCTTTTACCATTTGATTCGGGTAAAGGTCCTATTAAATCTAAATGTATATAGGAGAACCTATCTGTTGGGAGGTAAAATTTTCCCATCTCAGTTTCTGTGTGCTTAATGATTTTGAAACGTTGACAATCCAAACACTCACGAGCCCAATTTCACCAATCTTTAGTTAGTGAAGGCCAAATAAATCTTTGTCTCAATAGATTTACACTACTTTTAGTTCCAGGATGGAAAAAGGGTATGTCAGTTCCAAAATGCCTGTTTTCTAAAGTTCGGGGTTAAATTTGGACGTGCTCAATGTGACAGAAATGTCACAATAAATTTCTGTTGTAGATTAGGAAGGGTGATTAATTTGAGTTCGAAACTGGATTGACCACTTTGTATAAGTTCTTTGAGTTCAGCATCCTCTTTTTGGTTAATACTTAATTTATTGTAATTTAGTTGGAGTAGGCATTTGTATTTCATTGATTTGGGATGGTGCATATGCTGCATTGTTTTGATTTCGTTTTAAAAACACTATATCAGTGGTGAATTCTGATATAGTGCTTTAAAAGGAAATTCACTTTTCTGTACGATAAAAGTAACTAAACGTACACACAGCATTTTTAGAGCATCTCGGTAGACCGGATTTACTTCACCTACAAAATTTTCCAAACATTCGGACATGTGGAAATATTAAAAAAAATAAAATCTGAGTAATTTTTGAAAAAAAAGGAAAAAGCGGGGTGTTTTGGCGTGCCGTCGCTCTGTTTTGACACATGTTTCCATTAATAAATATCATATTTTTTCACGAAATTTTAAAGAGAGCTTGGACACAGTTCTGTTTAGAACCGATTAAAATTTCAGAGAGTTCGGATGAAGAGAACGTTTTTTTTATTGTTATGTTAAAGTATCCGTCGCGAAAACAAACAAACATACAAACAACAACAAAAAAAAAGGCGAGAAGGAAACATATTTCTTTTACAACTAGATAACAATTTTTTTATATATACAATAAAACGATCCTACGTGAAAAAACAAGAAATTTTTTTCGTACGAGCGCTTTTATCACTAAATATAAATATTTTTTCGTGAATTTTCTTTAAAAAAATAATTTTATACAAAATCGGGTTAAAGATATAAAATCATACAAACTTGAAGCTTGTATTTATTTATTATCAAGGGCCCGGGCAATGCCGGGCGGGTAGCTAGTTGAAAATAAATCTTTCTGTGAAAGGATAAAAAGAGCGATTACTTTTTAAGCGGCAGAGTTGCTTATTACATTCAATTGGCGTGGCAATAGGGCGCCATTTGTCATAAAAGCACTTTGAACATCGACAAAAATTGCACCATTGTTATACTGTGGAGAAGAATATATTAGTATTGATTAAGTTATGCATTCTCTTCATCTTCATCCTAAATAAAAGTTAAACGATACCAAATTTTGCATCGACCTGATAAATTTATTTGATTTTAAAAGAATCAGGGTTCCTCATTCATCGTTAATACTTTCATTTTTTCAAATGCTGTTAAATTTACTATATATATTAAATACTTTTGCATGTATGTACATATATATACATTATTGTATGTACGTGTGTATACATAAAGAATGTAAGATGATGCATGTATGTCAATATACAGGGTGATTAAAAAAAACTATGCCGATATATGAGTCCTTAACTATCATACCGTTCACAGAAACTGACTGAAATTTTGGTTTTAAGTATTTTGAGGTATGCGCTCAAGAATCGTATGAAAAACAACAGTTAAACTCTAACAGTTACGGTTACAGTGACAAAATTTTGAAAATTTCAAATGGCAACACCTACTTTTTTTATTGGAATGTGTCATAGTGAAAAACCATAAAAAGCGTTGGAACGGTACTTACAGCACGAAAATTGCCGGAACTAGACAGACTAAAAAGAAAAGTGAAAACAATAAATAAGGACAGAGAATCAACAGAAAACAAAACATTTTATTGTGTTTCACAAATTTTCCAGGTCACACACGAAGACACGTTGCATGCGGCAGATGGTGGATAGCACTGAATAATAAAATGTTTTACTTTCTGTTGCTTCTCTGTCCTTTATTGGTTGTTTTCACTTTTCTTCTTAGTCTCTCTAGCACCGGCCATTTTCGTGTTACAGGTACCGTACCAACGCTTTTTATGTTTTTTAATTATGAAGATCACATTCCAATAAAAAAAATAGGTGTTGCCATTTGAAAATTTCAAAATTTTGTCACTGTAACCGTAATTGTTAGAGTTTAACTGTTGTTTTTCATACGATTCTTGAGCGCATACCTCAAAATACTTAAAAACCAAAATTTCAGTCAGTTTCTGTGAACGGTGTGATAGTTTAGAACTCATATATCGGGATAGTTTTTTTTATAATCACCCTGTATATACTCTCACTTCTTTTTTTGAAAAACGAAAAAAGTACAAGTCAAGTTGCCGGAACAACCCTTTTATTGGAAGGGATTTTTCTGTTATGCGTGAAGAAATTTCCGTCTTTTAACTGTAGAGTTTCAGAAAATTTTGATCTTTCTTTACCAATATTTTGTGTTTTAAGAACATACGTAAAAATTCCGTTGGTTAATAACACATTTTCTGGAACACTCCGTAATTCCACGAAAATGCAGCTTTAGACTGGAGGATAATTTTTAAGTTAGGTTGGTAAATTTTCTGCATTTTGGAGGAAAATGGGCAAAACAAATAGAAAATTTTCGTGTTTAAAAGAAAATATAATCAACGGAAAAATTCGTTGAATTCACGTTTTTTTTATAGACAGTGTAGGTAAGGAAAGGATTTTTGCAAGTATGGAAACAATATGTTACGTACAAAGTATTCAACATGTAATTAAAAAAAAATAAATGTATTTATTTTTGAGAATTCTAGTTAATGTGGGCAGAAAAGTACTTTACACTTTCCGCTTCCGAAAGAGAGTGATAAAATGAATTCAGCTAATGAAACAAAATGGGATTTTACCATAATTAACCTTAATTATACATATTATTGAATAATTTACGACATTGTATCTCTGTTGTACTTCCGACAGAACTGCATTATTAGCGAGTAATTATATAAAAAATTGGAAGAACATAGTGCAAAATGTTTTAAATTTGTTTTCTTTTAAGCGTGTGAAATTGGGCGTAGATGATTTGTAAATAGTTTTTGTTCTAAATTAGTTTTTAAAGTTTATTCGTTTATTGCCAATAAATATTTCTGCGAAAGGGTGAAAAAGGCAAATACTTTTTAAGGGGCAGAATTGGTTATTACTTTCAATTGGCGTAACAATATGGTGTCATTCATTATAAATGCACTCTGATCATGGACGAAAATTGTACCATTGTTGTACTTTGGAGAAGAATATATTATTGATTCAATTATTCACGGTCTTCATCCCAAATTAAGAATTAATCGCTACCAACTTTTGCATCGACCTAATAAATTTTTTAAATTGAAACTGAATTAGGATTTTGAAAAATTTGTCATTAATCATTAATACTTTCATTCGCTGAAAATACTTAAATTTGCTAAAAATACTTGTATTTGCTAAAAATACTTGCATTTGCCAAAAATACTTGCATTTATTAAAAATACTTGCATTTGCTGAAATGCTATTACATCTACTATATACATTGAAATATTTTGCATGTAGTATATATTTAAGTATATAGGTAATGAAGGGATTTTTCAAAGTATGAAAACAATATTTTGAGTAAGACTAATTAACCATTGATTCCCTTCAAGAATGGACATTATTCGCATTAATTCTGAAATCCGGACGCTGCGACAGAGGAACCCGCTCGGACGTCGGCAAGATATACATATATCTTACAAATATAAACGTATGCCGGCGCATGTAAAAAAAAAAAAAATGAAGAAAGAACATAAATATTACTACATTTTTCTGAAGATTGGAAGCGGTCTTAAAAAACTTTGACGGAAAATAAGCTAAAAACTTTAATAACACCTGTAATAAAAAGAAGCATGCTAGCATTAATGATTTTAAAGCAAGATACCTTTTGAGATGGATTTTTGTTTTAAGAAATCTAGAGAAATGAAACATTCGGAGTAACGCCATTAAAAACTTAAAAAGGCGTCATGGTACCCGCGTGCACTACATTGGACAGCCCTGCCATATACAGTGACCTCTCACTTATACGCGATACACGGTAATTATTTTTCAGTATTAGTTTTTATTTAATTTTCGCCTTATTCAATCACAGAACTTATAAATCGAATTTTACTATTTTAAAATAGTGGTGTTAAAAAGTAATTATTGACAATCGCGTATAAGTGAGAGGTCACTGTACTTCCCGGTGTACAGAACATAGGTGAAAATCATTTTCATCTGTATTTATAGCAACCTTTTAAATTTTGATTGTTTCCGTGTTTATGCGAGTAGTTCGATTACATGTTATGCTAAAGTTTTATTTATTTATTTATTTTTGAACTTTTAATTTCATTTGGCAATTTAGTTACGGAATGTTACACGGAAACAAACAGATGTTGAATTATTTACATTGGTTTAAGTACAAACTGGTTAATTTTCCGTAATCTAGTTGTACATTTCTCTTTTAGATAGATTGAGAAACATTCATCCTTGAAAGAAAATTTAAAAACTATAAGAAAATAAGTAAATTGAGATACGGTTTTTAGAAAATTGCGTTTGAAAGAGTATGTTTTTCCTCTTCGACGGTGTAAAAACTGAAATTGTGCGATGTTTAGAAATTTAAAAAAATGCGATAAAAATAAATATATTGTTCAGGTCGTAGCCACAGTCGATATGACGGCAGCTTTATTCATGGACATATCTGTACTTTTTAATATAGATTTCTTTTAAGTTCTTATAAGCAGAGAAATTTTACATTGCTTATTTATTAACCCTTAATTGCATAGTGATGTAAATTGCCATCACTGTTTATTTAACTTTTAATAAATAAATCAACTTCTTCACAACCACTATATTTATATAGAAATATTAATCCAGTAAATTTCCCGTGAACTGTGTTGCTGAACAAAGTTAAAATTCTATCTTAAAATTTCTGGTGTCTAATATTTAATATATGTATAAAAAAACACAATTGTAAAAGAAAAACTCATGCAAAGAAGGGTTAATGTGTCTCTGTTTCTGAAAAAAAAATCGTCTTCAAATTTGGTAGTTGGCATTTGGGCCCGCCTGTATATAGACCCCATTTTAGCTTATTATATATCTTATAATTTCTTTAACATCCAAGTTACAATAATAATAATAAAGAAACAGATAGAAAGAAAAACCAAATCATCTCTCTAAATAAAATATTCAATCTCCTTGTATGAGAGAAAAAGAAACCTTTCTTTAAAAGAAACATTTGAATATATATGAATGGAAGTATGTTACTCTGAAAAAGCAATTTGGGTGAAATTTATTACATAAGATATGAAGAATGACTTTTTGTTACATATATCTTGGTGTTGAATTATGCGGAAAATATTTCATGTGTTAGATTGTTTCGGTTTTAACCTATTTAATATGGAAATAACTATCGTGGATATATTTATGATTATGCGGTATGAAATGCATCTATTTCATATTTATAATTTATCTTTGGTACGATGAATCTTTTCCTTATACAATTACTGTCTGGTTCTCCTTTTTTTCCCCCTGCCCTTTTTTAGTTTTGAACACTATCTAACATACTTTCTAACACTTTCCAACATATTTGCTAACACTTTCCAACATACTTTTTAACATTTTCCAACATAGTTGTTAACACTTTTCAACACAGTTGTGAATACTTTCAACATAGTTGTTAACGCTTTTCAACATACTTGTTAACACTTTACAACATAAATGTTAACACTTTCCAACATAGTTGTTAACACTTTACAACATAGCTGTTAACATTTTCCAACATAGTTAAAAAAAAATTTATGAATTCGATATGTCTGTCCGTCCTCTAACTTTCGCAAATATACTCATATGTAATTCATATATGTTATTGAAGTTGTCACGGAAACTTATGGAAAAAAACATGAAATACTGTAGATGCTTATAAAAAAGGTTTTCTTTTTTTAATTTTTTTAAGAATTTAACTATTTTTACTTTTATACTTATACCATTCAGAACTTCAGATCTTCAGTTAAAATATGGAAAATAGTATTTATCATACAATAAGGCCAAAATTATATTTAGTATTGAATATATGGGGCATTACATTTTAATATTTAATATTCTTTGTTTAATAATTTAAATAATACTAATAGATTTTAATACTTAAAAATATATGTTAATAAGATTTTCTGAGAAAGTTTAGTATCACCAATCAACGTTTTAAACTTTTGCTACCAAGATGAGAATAAATACATACAATTTACAAGAAAAAAACATGCATTTCAATTTTCTCGAAATTTAATTTCAGTTACATAACATCCTTTTCCATTCAGATATTCAATTAAAATATCGAAAGTAGTATTTTTCATACGATAAAGCTAAAATTATATTTATCTTAAATATATGAGACATTACATTTTAATATTTTTTTCATAATTTAAATAATACTAATCATTTTTAATACTTAAAAATTAAATGCTAGTAATTTTTACGAGATAATTTATTATCACCAATGAACGTTTAAAACTTATGCTACAAAGAAGAGAATAATTTAATAAAATTCTCGTAATTTAATTTTAGTTACGTTGTGATGGATCGACTACTCTGATCATGTGAGTAGGCAATGTTTTGAATGAGAACGTAGTTTTTGTCCACTAATTGTCCATGTGAGTAGAAGTTTATCAAGGCTATATTTCTTTAACTTTCGACGAATGACTGTGAAAACCTCGGAACTTGAGAGTTTCTATTTTTCATCGATATTTATGCAAATTGTTATAGCTGGTCAATCAATGTTTGGCTATATAAGCTTCGGAAATGTGTTTGGAAGTGGGAACTTGAGTGGAGTTCTTCCTCTATGAGAGTACTTCTAGAGAGTACTTCTAGATTGAGTCATCAATCCGAATCTGAATAGAGTATAAGCAGTTGCATTAGTCTGGACAGACATATTGAGATCAGTGTTCGACTAGCCTACAGCGTGGAGTTGTATTCTTGCTGAAGGCATCCTGACTTGTTGTTATCTTCAAAGTTGTAAGTTCGTTTTGAATCTTTATATTTAATATATTGAAGTTTTATTTTACTGAGTACAGTTTCGTGAAAACGGAATTATTTTTGGAGTAAGGAAAATTTAGTAGTGTCCTTTCTCAAATCCCAGCCCGATTAAGTTTCAACAAACTTGACTTTTTAAACTTTATCTCTCGTGCTCTTCTTTACGACTAAGCGGCCTGGTTCACTCTTACTAACAGCAATGGCTGTTACAACGTAACATTTTTTTTCAATTCAGATTACTAATTCAGATATCCAAAATAGTATATATCACACGATAAATCTAAAATTATATTTAGTCTTAAAGATATGAGACATTATCTAAATACAATAAAACCCAGTGTAAGGATTTCGATCCGAACCCATCCAAACGATGAACGGGAAACAATGGATTACTTTCCATTTTTGCAGAGAAAAGAGAAATAATGAAACATATTCAGACACGTGGATTTTTTGGACACATATTTTTTAATTTGTAGGTTAAATTTCGAAAAAAAAATTTATGCACGTGTACTTTGTTAATATAAGGGAATAAAATGTCATATATACTGTGACGTCACTAGTATAGCGCCCATTGGGTTTGTTTTTTCTTTATGCATTATAACTTCATTGCTGCCTTTCTTTTCATCACAATTAAATAGAAAATATATTTTTATTTGGATTCATTGTGGTAAAATATAAAATACGTGTGGAACGTTTGTGTCGGTGAAAATGATGCTATGCATAGTTTAAAATATATTTTTCGCAGATAATACTAAAAAAGATTTAAGAATTTGCAAACATGAACTAATTTTCGCTAATTTTTCAATTTTTAATTATAAAAATTAGAATTGGAGCATTTATTGATTAATTCATCTTGACTGTATACATTGATTGCATGTTAGCGACTGCTTTAAAAAAAAATTAAATTATACGTAAGATGAATTAAATTTTTAGTAAAGAATTCAGAAAATTAGAGGATTTCAGGAAAAATAAAATTATTAAGAGTAATGTTATGGTAATAAAAATAAAAGCTTGAAATGGTTACGGATCATTAACATGTTTACACTTAAAACAATATAAATAATTCAACGTTTGTTTCCGGATAATACACCTTAGCAAAATTAGGATTTTATAATAAAACACAAATTAGAACTATATCTACGCCTGTTTCCTTTTATTAATTAAGAAATATCTGTAATTTCTCCTTTGTTCCGTCATCTTACTTACATAAATAAAAAAATGTTGTTAAAACTCCAGAGGCCCATGCAATAATGAGGATCCGAACTTAATGTTTCATGTCAATCATCCTTATTATCGATGAGTAATATATGAATATTTTTTATAAAATTTCAAATCTTTAGTGAAAACCATGATTTCTACCCACCGTCCTAGGACAGGCATTTACATTATTTTTTTTTTAATATTTAATATATTTTATTTCATAATTTAAATAATACTAATAATTTTTAATACTTAAAAATTAAATGTTAATAAGATTTTCTGAGAGAGTTTAGTATCAACTAATGTTTTAATTTTATGCTACTAAGAAGAAATTAAAGTAATAAAATTTAGAACAAAAATCTTTCACATCAATTTTCTCGAATTTTGAAATTAGATACAAAATATCTTTTTTCCAGATCTTTAACTCAGATCTCTGACATTGTATATATCATGTGATAAAATTAATATCATATTTAGTCTTGAAGATATGACATATTATATTTCAATATTTTTATTTTTTATTTACAATTAAAAAAAATATTAATAGTTTTTAATACTTAAGAGTTAAATGCTAGTAAGGTTTTCAGAGAGAGTTGAGTATCTTCAACTAACGTTTTAAATTTATGCTACCAAGAAGAAATTAAATCAAAACACAAGAAAAACCTTTCACTTCAATTTTCTCGCAATTTGAATTTAGATACAAAACATCTTTTTCCGAAGCTTCAACTCCGGTATCGAACATTGTATATATCATAAGAAGCATCTAAAATTATATTTAGTTTTAAAGATATGAAACATTCTATTTCACTTTTTAATATTTCTTATTTATTGATTTAAAAAATACTAAAAGATTTTAATTCTTAAAAATTAAATGTTAATCAGTTTTTCTGAGACAGTTTAGCATTACCAACTAACGTTTTAAATTTATGCTATCAAGAAAAAATTAATAAAATTTACAAGAAAAAGCTTTTACTTCAAATGTCTGGAAATTTAATTTTCGTCACATAACATCTTTTCCGTTTAGATATGAAATTCATGTATCCAAAATAGTAGTTATCATAAGACAAATCAAAAATTATACTTAGTCTTAAAAATGTGAGACAAACTTTATATTTTAACATTTAATTTTTTTTATTTCTTAATTTAAATACTACTAATAGTTTTTGATACTTAAAAATTAAATGTTAATAAGATTTTCTGAGAAAGATGAGTACTTCCAACTAAAAGTTTAAATTTATGCTACCAAGAAGAAATTAAATCCATAACATTTACAAGAAAAATCTTTCACATCAATTTTCTCGAAATTTGATTTTAGTTACATAACATCTTTTTCCAGATCTTCAACTCAGGTATCTAACATTGTATATATCATACGACATATCAAAATCATATTTAGTGTTAAAGATATGCGACATTATATTTTAATATTTAATATTTTTTCTTCATAATTTATAAAATACTAATAGTTTTTAATACTTAGAAGCTAAATGCTTATAAGCTTTTCAGAGATAGTTTAGTATCACCAATGAACTTTTGCCCAATTTGAACGAACACCAATGAACTACCAAGAAAAGAATAAATCATTAAAATTTACAAGAAAAAGCTTTCACTTCAATTTTGTCGAAATTTAATTTTTATTACATAACATATTTTTCTACTCAGGTCTTCAATTAAGATATACAATATAGATGTTGATAATTGCTCTTACGCAAACCGCTATAATTATACCAAATATTAATAAAATCCGTTCATTAGTATTCGAGATATGACCGAACAAACTTAAACCAAAAAAATATAAATTTGTTATTAGTATAAATAAAACTTATAATAGTTAATCTGTCTAACAAATAAAAATAAATAAATAAACTGGAACCACTTTGTAGATAAAAAAAGATGTTAAAATGCTAGCAGAATATATTTGACATATATCTTTTTAAGAATAGAAAGAAATGTGGAAATTGAGAAATTGAAACCCATTATGTAAATGGAAAAACCAAATCAGTAAGATAAGCTATACATAACAAAACATTAAAATTGTCAAGATTAAAAACACATTATCAAGTTTTCCATTGAATTGAATTTGCATGTAATAAATGCAGTTTAACTGATTTTTTTTTTTTTTTTTTTTTGTAGTTTTACATTTTTAAAATATAATGTTTTTGAAAAAGCATAAAATAGCTAATGCACGTCTTTTGAAAATTTTCTAAATACATTCTATTCTTACTTCTAACAAAATATTTCTTAGCTTAAATTTAGTTTTTGTTTTTCTTTGCATTTGTTAACCTTTGACAATTACAGGTGTAGTCATTGCTGATATTTGCATAGGATTTCTATGCTTAGATTTTTTTCTTATTTTTATACCTGTGTGAAGTAGCTTCCATTTAGAAATCTGCCCGAGTAGGGTTGTATCGACCCGAACCAGAAAATTCTGCTGAAAGTCTACCTGAAATTCGACTCAAAAAATTTTTTGTTGACCCGAAATACGAACCGAACACGAGAAAAATATTTTTTGCGGACTGAAAATCCCACTTGAACACGAAATACTTCAAGCAGCCGAACCCACGCCTAAACCCGAAAATCAAAGAAAATTTATCTATAATTTAATACAATTATAAAAATATAGTCAACAATGATATCTTTAATATGAATTTTATCTTTTATGGTGAAAAATAAGCATGTAAAGGCTCCTTCATATTCAAATAAATAGTTTTTCATCTAAAATGGTACTCTGCACTTTCTTTTGAAAAATAGGGTTAATTCGACATGACCCGTAAGTATCAACACTCAACCCGAACCTGAAACATCTAGAGTCAACCCGAAATCGACCCGAACCCGAAACAATGAGAGTAAACCCGATTTGCAAAGAAAAAAATCCCTGACGTCTCGGCCTACAGGCACAGTAGATTTCGAAGACGCAGACCGTGGGGCGCCTGTTTGTTGGAAATTGCCGAAGAAATGACCTTTTTGGCATGATGCAGCAGTTGGGACCACCCACTTCGAAATCTACCTTGTCTGTAGGCGGAGCCAGCAGGGATATTTTTGTTTTTAATTTTTTTGCTATAAGGATTGGGCCTATAAAAAACTTGTCAATATAAAAGTTTTAGATAATATTAAGAGGATTTATAATAAATTTAACCGATTTGATATCTTGTGAATTGACGAAGTTATGAATTTTTGTCTTCTTAAACCTTGTGATGGTTACAACATACTAGTTTTTATTCTAATCTCAATTAACACAAAGTGAAATCAACAAATTTGTTTGAATTTCACAATTTTCAATATTTTTTAATCCCGCGTACTTTAAGGAATTTTTAACCTTTTACCATGGATATTTCCAAATGGAAATATTTGCTTAATTTTATCTGTGGAACTTGGAACAAGATCGTTATTTAGAGTCCCTGGTGCCATGGTCTCCGTATCTCTAGTAAGAGCAATGCGGATCCTAGATTTATGACCGCAGCCGAAATCCAGAACAACAATTACACTGCAAAATAATAATAATAATAATAATAATGGACCCAAGAAGAGCAAAAAAGAAAAATAACATAAAGACTGCTCTCGGCCAGAAATAAATAAAGTACAAATTATAATAAATTATGATATAGAAACAGAAAATGTAAAATAAGCGTACAAAATATTTACAGTTCAAAATAAATCAGAAACAAAGATAGTATATACAAATATATATGTATATATACATATATATATATATATATATATATATATATATATATAGAAACGCCGATGAAGGTACCCAACCCTAGCAAAAGCTATAGGAATATTGGAAGATTTCGAACCGTTGATGTCGGTTAAGGGACTTCCATTCTGTTGTGAGTAGAGTGTCTTCTATTAAATTGAGCCGTTGGGAAAAGTTAAGATGTATCGTAATTTCGCGCGTACGCGCCGCACCCTAGTTAAACCGGAAATTTTATTGAAAATAAGAAGTCAAATAAGTGCTAAGCAGATGTAAGTCACATTTTATTTAAAATAAATTCTGGTAGGAAATCGAATTGTCTGAGGTGCGGCGTATACGTGCGAAATTACGGTAGTATTAAGTAGAAGATAAAGGAACAATTACAATAAAAAGGATAGATGTAAAATCAAGAAAAAAGATGAATTGAGAAGGAAAGAGAGAATTTTGAATAATAAAGTAAAGCGAAAGAGATTAAGGATAGAGACTAAATATTGGGAAGAAAGTGAAATGGTATAGGTGTAGTTATAATTAACTACTAGTAATGAAGTTGAAAAAGTAAAAAATAGGGTTCGGAACATGTTCGTGGAACAGCACGTGGATTTCATTTCAGTTTTCGTATTTAAAATTATTCAAATTTTATTGGTGGAATTTGATTTAAGGAGTATAATTTCTTCAGACATTTTTGTATAATGCAGAAATGTCTCCAATCCGGAAAATATTTCGGTTTTTCGCGATTTCGCTTAAAACAGTTTTTACTGTATTATCATTTTATATCTTCAGAGAAGAGAATGAGCTGTGTATAGCTTAATCTTGGGAACCACTGTATGCATTTTAAAAGGATAACAGGTAAGGATAAAATAGAGAAAATGAGAAACATTCAGCAAGTAAGATAATCAAATGCATGACACTAACTTTAGATATACATAACAAAACATTTAAATATAATATTAAAAGTAACTTATCAAGGTCTCAGATTACAGGGAATTTGAATTACTTGTTAGAAATGGAGTATAATTGATTTTTACTACATTCACCATTTAAATGTCATGTTTCCAGATAATAATGTGACAGTTAATGAATGCCTTTGAAGATTTTTAATTAATTCTTTTTTTATTTCTTCTAACAAGATTTTTCACTAATTATTTTATCAAATTTTTTTAACAATGTGTTTCATTAAAATAAAGATATTTTTTACACCTATTAAACATCTGACTTTATCAAGCAGGGCGGTCGCTCTGCCAAGCCAAGCTTTAAAAAAAAAACGCCACACAAACAACGCCAAGAACTGGACACGACCGCTACTGCTTATTTACAGAAATCAACTTCGCAATGTTAAATCGACAAAACATGCCAGATTAAAATATCAAATATCAAATAAACCAAGCGTCGCAGAAAAAAAAAACGAAAACTAGAAGAATCTAATGAAGAATTACTTCAATTTAAGACCAAACACATCTTCATAAGTGATTTATAAACAGAGATATAGATTTTTTTTTAAAACGTCGAGTTACTTAAAATGATCACTTTTTTCTTCGTCAACCTTTTTTCTTTCAAACAACCTACAGACCTTAATATTCGGCAGAATAAAAAAAGGATTGCATTTTTAGACAAGTAATTACGTAATCTATGTGCTTTTATAAAATCCAGTGTAAAAAAATATTATTTGCTATCCATAATTAGCAAAAAACTGTTAATTAACTTGGCGATTAAAAAATTATGCCAAAACAGAGATAAAACCCGCCAACGACCATGTACCATCTGTATCATATTATAATAGCACAAATCAGTTACAGGTTATAACCACATCATATTTCATCTGCAAGTCAGCCATTTTCTTCTGAAGATATATATTTTTTAAATAAAACTTCAGAATTATAAGAACACACATTTTATCAAACAATTAAATATGACTGCAAACTATGGCAGATGATTGTTTCTAACATGAATAAGTATGAGAAATTGCCGGTCATGGATGTGGATCTGGGTAGCTCAGTCGCAGAGCTTCGGAATGGTACGCATAAGGTCCCAGGTTCGAGTCCAGGCCCAGGACAATTTTTCACTCATGTTTGTTCAGTGTATTTAATTGTCTGATAAAATGCGTGTTCTTATAATATTGTAAAATAAAGTAATCAGATGTAGTGTTTATGCTTTAAAAAATATTTTAAATATATAATTTACGTTTTTAGAAAGATCTTTAAAAATAAATTAGTTTTTGAGGGAAGATGTACCTTCTAAAATGTATAGATTAAGAGTTATCGCCATTTAAAATTTCTTTCCAAACGTAAACAAAATTTTTGAAATGAATTAAATGTGATTCATTTATTTCTAAAAATAAAAAAACACGGTAAAGGACAGGCATTTCGTTCGCAGGAATACCTTTCACGTCATTTTCCTATAAATTAAAGAAATCCAGTTGTTAAATTATTTTTGTTTTAGAAGTGAAGTTTCCATTTAAATTTATTGTAACAGTGCAATGTTTAATTGAATAAAATAATGTAAATCTAAGAAATTGCTAGGAAATTCCAAACATGCACAGGGCAGCGCAAAAAAAAAATAATAATAAACAAAAAATAAATAAATAGATAAATAAATAAATAAATAAATAAAAATCAGCTTTCAGAAATTGTAAAAATTGTTTATATATCTTAATTACAAGCTAAAGAAGGGTTTATTTCTATATTATTATATATATAATAGTAATTTCAGCAAATATATTAAATTCCAATGTGATATGTTTTATATTTAAAGATAGTTTATAACACATGATAAAAAATTTATAAAAAAGAATGGCGCGCCACGTTTCAGGGAGGGGCGCGCATGCACAAAATTAGCAAGTATAATAAGGCTATCTGTTTGAAATTTTACGGTATTTTATAACACATAACATAAATTTTAAAAATAAAGCCGCGTCAAAAATTATAGGGAGGGGCGGAGCGAGTTTTGCCTACAGAAGGGGGGAGGGCACTTTTCTAAATTTTAACGATATCCGTCATGTCACATATTGTTACAAAGGGCTGTGACCACTTAGTCGTGTTATGTCACCCACATATTCTGCACCCCCCCGACACTACTCATGTGATATATTGTTCGAAACGCCTGTGACCGCTTATTCATATTATGTATCTTTGGGGTCCATCCTCCCACTTTCAGCCCCCCCACCAAAGGGGGCACTTTTCTAAATTTTGCCGACACCTCTCATGTGATATATCGTTGGAAAGGTCTGTGAACGCTTAATCATAATATGCGGGGGGGGGGGGGTATTTTCGAAATTTTGCACATACCCCTCATGTGATACATCGTTGGAAAGGTCTGTGACCGCTTAATCCTGTTATGCATCTCCGGTGTTCATCCCCCCTTTTGCCCCCAAACGCGATTAGCTTTCACCACCAGGGGACGCTTTCCTATCTCTGTTTTTATGGGTCGGATCACGACGGGGTATGGCTCATTCGACTCGACATCAATAGAGCTTTCCGATTTTAGTTCGTTTTTTCACCACCAGGGGCACTTTTCTATCTCTGGTTCTATGGGCTAGATCACGACGGAGTATAGCTCATTCGACTCGACATCTATAGCCTTAACGATTTCAGTGTCCGAGGTTCATACAGAACAGATTGCGCTACCTGGCGGTGGAAGATGGAACTTGAGCGTGCGCATCACGACTGCTATACGGTGCCGAAGGAAGCGGGGACCCGTGTCGGAAGTTAGTTTGGTTAGAGGTTTATACTATTCGATGTGCAAATTAAGGGATTATCCGGTGCCGAAGGCAGCGGGGAACCAGGTCGGAGGTTCGTTCGGTTCGAGGCTTATTTTATTCGAGGTTTTACAAGATTCGAGGCCCCGATGTAAATTAGGGGCCCGCTAGCGGGCGAAGCCAGCTAGTGCTAATAATAAAAGAGCATGATATCACGTTTGATGTCAAATGCAGCGCTGACACGGTATGTACGTATTCCATTTTTATTCATTTCATCTATAAGTCAGTGATCATTTTTAACGGGGTATAACAAGTATTATAACAAGCCACATTTAGTATGTTGATATTAGTGTAATTGAAAAATCTACTGGTATTTCTAGTTAACCTTTTAACAATGACTGAAAGTAAAATGTAATTTTAAATTATTTCTTATGTTTAGATTATTTAAATTTTGTTTATTCTGTTAAAAAAAAAAGAAATGATATCTACAAAAACAACTTTTCAAAAGTAAAAAAAGCCAAGCGTAAAAAAAAAAAAAAAAAAAAAAAAAAAAAAAAAAAAAAAAAAAGTTGTGGCTAAAAAATTGTGTGATATCAAATTTCCAAGCTATTATATTACTTTTTTACTTTTTTCCATTAAATAAGTTATCATATATATAAGTCGAGTGCCTACGTATATGTTAATAGAAATCGTTTTCTCCTGTACTAAATACATCCTAACGAGTTTCTGAAAATTCAATTTTTTCAAATTATGCATGACGGGCTTGGCGGCCATCTTTCCATATTTCTAAGCACCCAATTTTTTAAAGTAAAAGCGTAATATGCTTGCAATGTAATATGTTTATAACAATTTCGAACTTCAGATTTTAACTACGGACAGATAAATTAGATAAGACTGATATTTTGAGAAATTGATTTTTACTAGTTTGAAATTATTAATTACTCTAAAAAATAAATCATAAGATGAATCTTTAAGATAAGTCATCATTATCTTAAGACACAATTTTCAGAGCATACAAATCTATAAATGAAACGCTTAAAATATTTGCTTAAATAACAATTTTGAACTTCGGATTTTAACTACGGATTTGGAACCTTAGAATTTTATGAATAATATGCAAAGATGGCCACCAAGCCCATCATGCATAATTTGAAAAAATTGAATTTTCAGAAACTCGTTAGGATGTATTTAGTACAGGAGAAAACGATTTCTATTAACATATACGTAGGCACTCGACTTATATATATGATAACTTATTTAATGGAAAAAAGTAAAAAAGTAATATAATAGCTTGGAAATTTGATATCACACAATTTTTTAGCCACAACTTTTTTTTTTTTTTTTTTTTTTTTTTTTTTTTTTTACGCTTGGCTTTTTTTACTTTTGAAAAGTTGTTTTTGTAGATTAGACATTCTTGAATAGCATTTTCATTTTAGATTTCCTTCTTACCCTTTTTTATTCATGCTAAATGTCTCTAGTCTCAATTAAAACTTAACAAGATATCAAGATGAATTAACCGCAGACGATTTGGGATGCAACGAACTGAAGTGAAAAGCTATGCTCATTTTCACCGGAATTCCTGATCGTTAAATTCTTTGAATTCCTTATTCAATTAGCACGAAGACATGGGCCTTTTCTTGTAAAATAAATTAAATTTGGAGAAATCAAAAGTAAATTTCTTAACAAAGCCACAATTAGCATTATTCTTTTAACAAGCCTTAACAATCCTTTCTGTGTATAGTTAAGGGAGAATGACCTGGAAAGCATGACAGAGATTGATTGCAGCACCATCGATCGGCTCTGCGAATCAATTTTGTAAATGCTGAATCGATTTTAAAGTATCAGAAAATTTTAAAGAATAAGGATACTTTTACACAAGTATTTAAATTTATTTTATAAATTAAGGTATTTAAATGTTGTAAATTAGTTTTATAAAATATCGCAATTATTTTATAAGCTTTACTTTATCTAATTAACATTTTGAAGATATGGACGGTTTTTGCTATCATAAAGACACGGACAATGCACTCTATGTGCCATTTGCTTTTAAAGCCTAAATAACAACTTTTAATGATACCCTTGTTAAATGCAACGTCCAGTAGTAGTATATAAGTGAAATGCATCAAATTGTTTAAAAAAAGGCTAATTTAATTAGAATTAATGTAACATGGACGGTTTATAAAGACATGGCGCAATCCATCCTCCAACACCTAAATATCACATTTTGATGCTAAAGGAGAAAAGAAAAATAGCGTATAATGTCTAGTAATAGTATAAGAGTAATGAACATCCCATTTATAATAAGATAATTAAGAAAGAATACAGAAATAATTACACAAATACACAGCTGGCGTATTCTCTACGTCCGTTGTGCCCCTGTTATGGCCATTTTCCTGATATAGCCATCCCCACATTATACGTTAGCTAACCAAAAAAAATCGCTAAATGGTGTGAGCATATCATGAACGAACCAACCTCCCAGTGTATCATGTGATCACTTACCATTGCTAAGTGGTGAATTTTGACGCCAATTTCCTGTTTTATACTTTTCGTGTAATATCTTCTTGTTCTTATCTGATAAGTATCCCTTTTCTATGCACGTTTTTAAAATATTTTTCTTTTATGAATACTATCACACTCTGTTCAGTTTTCAATGCTCTATCAATTGGTGCTATCGTTGATGGTGTATATTTTACAAGCTTTTTAAAATCAATCGATTTTCGTGACAGCTGACCTGTTCCTGATATGGATATCTAGTTGGCCATATCAAGATCACCATGCAAACCTAGGATAAAGACATTTTTATTTGTTCCAATTGCGAGAAGTATTTTGTTTTAACAGCTTTTTTAAAATTTAAAAGGATTTCACATTTTTTTCTAAATAAAATCTTAAATTATAATATCAGTTTTGTAAACGACTTCATTTTTGATGAAAAATCCTGTTTCAAATCCACTTTTCAATAACAACAAGTTGGAAATTGCACGTCAAACGTGACAAACGAGGTGCGTTCGTACTATATAAATATTCAGATCTTGATGATTTTTAATTCTGTGAAATGAATTATATCGCCTGCAGATTAATTTCTGTCATAAAATAAGTATCTCGGTCGCTTGACGATTAAACTTCGGAAACTCCTATAACAAGAAAGCACCAACTTAAAAAAAAAATTCAAATTTCTTAATAAATATATTTATTAATATCTTCTAAAGTTTTGATTCGATTTTAATAAAATTTGAAATGACTCGACAAAATTCTGCAAAGATAATATATCTTAAATTTCAAACCATTCGTTTGGGTAGTTTTTACGTTGTTATATGTGGACAGACGGACGGACGGACAGACAGACGGTCGGATTAGACGACGACAATAGGTGCTACGTATTTATATAATTACGAACGCACCTAAAAGATTTATTGAGTATCATGTTCACCAAAATTATTTAATTTAGCAGAACAACATTTTTAAATTGAAGAAAATCACGATTTGTGAAACATGGAACAATGGTGGCCATATCATGTGCACATGTTCCTGATATGGGCACTTGGTAGACTTTTGGAATTCCCTTTTTTGGACTAGTAAAACTGTTCTTATGGGGAATGCAATATTTTTTTTATGAAAGTCCATTAACCTGAAAACATTAAAAAAATAAAACGGCTTTGATTTTATTTAAATGACGGCAGGGAAAATTTTTAAACTTTAACAGGGTCATATCAGGGGCTTATCCACCTTACTAATATCCAATATTTTAAACATATCAATTGCCATTTTTTTCTTTTTTTGATCTTCAAGTATCTAAGCCATTGAATTCTTAGAAAATAATAAATCGCTTGTTGAACCTATACTTAATTAATTTATCCCAGCATTCTGTTAGCTGCAGGTGATTTGCAATTTAATGGTTAGAATCTTTCAAAGATGATTTAAAAACTGATAAGGTTCATACAAAATCCCTAGTGTTAAAATCATAATACATGATGTGTTGAAAAAAAATTAATAAAATTTTAAACAGCAGAAAATTTATCATAAAACTTCTTCAAATTTTTGTAATAGGAGATCATTCTTCAACCAAAATGTATGGAAAAAAGGTGACGAATATTAGTAGCAAAATGTGTGTGCAGTGTGTGTATGTGTGTTTCTGTTACCGGGGTTTCTCAAGTAGAGGATGGGGACAGCTTAACCCTTTCCGGCTTGGAGTTTGTAAAATAATGAAATAATGGACTGATACCAGAAATTACAAACGAATTCATTAGAAAAATAGTCGTTGGGGGCCACCGTAATACTTACCCATCATGGATATGCATAATATAAAATATGAAAATAAAACAAGCGTGAACTATTTATAAAATGCATTGCAATTCAAATAAAATCGTGGCTTGATGACGTCATAAACTTTAAAGGCTTGATTACTGAATTGCGTAAAAGAAACATCCTCATAACTCCACCAATTATAATCCTATTAACTAACGGTTTATTGCATCGGATTAAGCGTCTCATTTCCAATTAAAATATATCTTTAAAGTGAAATTTGGATGAAATACAGGGTCATGAAAAATCGAAGAGTGTGGTAAATAGGATTCCAAATATCTCGGCAACTCATTATCCGATCGACTTCATGCTTTATGCAAAATTTATGTTTTTTTATTGTCTTTTATATTCATTTCTTAAAATAAACAATTAAAAAAAATTTTATATACCTTTTATCAGAACGAATATTTCGAGAGTCCGAAAAAAATAGTTCCGGTTAATCGAGGTTATTGAAATGAAATAGGCTTCTTCCCATTATGACATACTAAGTACATACCAAATTGCAAGTCTCTATCTCAATTTTGTCGGGAGATAGAGCGTTTACAGACACACAGACACACAGACGGACGGCAAATTTTTTTTTTCTAAAAATATGTTTTTTGGAATCTCCAGTGTCTGAAACGTGTAAATCCGTCAAAAAAATTTTTTTTTCGATTTTCAAAATGATTACAAGACTTACCCTATACTAAGTATGATGGGTAAGTAATAAAAACTTGCTTATTTTCCAATACTTAACAAAAGGAAAATTTTAATTAAATATTCTTGGTGGCTATTGTCAGTTTTGGAATTAAAATTAGGTGTCCTTTTTTGTGGACACCGCCCGTTAAAGGGTTAATGCAACAATGTTAAAGAAGTGCCAGCGAAATAGCGGAAGGGAAAAGGGGATCTCGTAGGGATTTCTTTAAAGGTGGTTTGAAGCAAGGAGCAAAAAAGCTTTTGCATTGTATTAGCGCAACCTATCGAAAATATTTTAAAATAATTACAGATTTAGATTATTATTAAGATTTCTATTTATCTGTGAAAGTAATATTAAAAGCGAAATCTGTAGAACATAATCTTTCCAACACTATGGTAAGAAGTATATGAATAAGTAAACAAATAAATTACTGACCACTGCATGAATAGATTTCATGCATTCTAGAGACTGTTGCACAGCGAATTTCATGCATCCAGAGGGGTTTTTTTCGGTTAATGTACGCAAAGCGTATATATATATATATATAAGTTACTAACCGCTGATGGAATGAGTTTCGTCCATTCGAACAATCAGAAATCTCGAGATTCTTCCCAATCATAACCTGTGTGTTTTGTGGCAGAGAACTCACTACTTACGCAGTTCCTATGAGAACTTCTTTCACGAAGTAAACATTGATTTTATTCCGTTTTGTGACAATTTACAAAATTTAAGCTAAAAAGAACACAATTAAACTAGTCGGATGTGTCAATCCCAAAAACTTTCTTCTATCTCACGCAGGTTTCGCATACACAAAAAAGAATCAGCAACCAAATTATATCAAGGTCTAACTGAATCTAAAGTTTTATCAAATTCCATGCATTAGTTCTTGAGAAAAGACTATTGTTAAAATCGTGTAAATCCTGCAAAATGCAGCATAGCAGCATCACCTGTTGGGAGATTTAGACCAAAACCTAATCAACAATAACTTATGACAACGTCTAACTGAATCTGAAGTTTTATGAAAATCGTGCATTAGTTCTTGAGATATAGTTATCGTGATAATAATGAAAAAAGTAGCATAGCAGCTCCACCTGTTGGGATATCTACACCAAAATGTAATCAGCGTCTATTTATGTGAAGGTCTAACTGAATCTGAAGTTCAATCAAAATAACTGCATTAGTTCTTGAGATAGAGCTATTGCGGAAATCGCACAAAATGCATCATAGCAGCGCCACCTGTCGGGCGATTTTCACCAAAAACTAATCAGCATCAATTTATATTAGGGACTAACTGAATATAAAGTTTTATTAAATTTCGTGCATTAGTTCTTGAGATAGAGCGCCCACAAATGTTTTGTCACATACAGACAGACAGAAGACAGACGGACAGACAGACAGAGTCACAGACAGACATTTTCTAAAAACAGTCAAATCGTGTTCAGGACCTTCTAAAACGTATAAATTCGTTGAAAAACGGAAGTCGAAAATATTCATGAATCCAATACTTTCTTGTAAAGATAGAAAAAAGTAAAAAATAGCTAAAAATTTGTAAAAATAAAAAAATTCGGAGGAAAAAATTGCTAAATGTTTGTAAAAATCGAAATATCCAGAGGAAATATTGCTAAAAGTTTGTAAAAATCGAAAAATCGTGAAGAAAAACTTTGTAAATAGTCGTAAAACGAAATAAAATCGATGTTTACTTTGTGAAAAAGCTTACCTTAAGAACTGTGTAAGTATCCAAATTTAAAGAAATCCCTACGAGATTCCCTTCTCCCTTCCTCTAAAAACAGTCGCTGGCACTATATCGCTATATGTCGTCTATATCGCTGGCACTTCTTTAACATTGTTGCATTAAGCTGTCCCCATCCGCTACTGGTTTCTCAGGCTCCTTCTTTCATCTCGTGTGAAAATTAGTAAAAAGATTCCTTTTATGAAGTCTTGAAACTGCTAAATGCTAACTTTATTTTTATTTAATATGCCGTTTTTAAACAGGCTTTTATATGTTAATTATTAATTTAGCAAACACTACTCTGTGAACCTATAAAAGAAAAAAAATTGTCCATCTTATGAGTAACAACAACAGCAACAACAACAACAAAAACTGTTCTTTATGCAACTCTTTTGAACGCAATTCATTTAAAGTAAAGAGCAAAAGCTATAGTTAATTTTAAGGACTGTTATACTATTACACATTATATTATTATTTATATTCATAATTTGAAGCAAGTTAATTGACAATGGTACTTTGTTTTTAAAGTAATTTTCTAAACCAATCGAGCTCTCTGAAAATCAGAAATTGCGTGCTTTAGCCATAAAAATTTATTTATGGCTATAGCACGTTTTGGATACATAATTTACGACTACCTTTCAATAGCTATGGGCGATCTATCCGACGTTCAATTTACGGGTAAAAATTCTTCCGAGGGGATTAGAAAATTGATAAGATCTAGGTGCTTAAACTCCTTGGAATTTTCAACGAGCACGGAACCCTTTTTCCAGTTTAGAAATTTTCTTTTTGGTATTTAAGTTGCAGAACTTCTAATTGATTTTTTTTTAATTGTAGAGTGTGGAATATTTTTTTGCGATTAAATAAGCCAGAAGATTTGATTAAAAATTTGCAGTAAAACTGCACGCAACCTGTAAGAGGCATTCAAAACCCTTTTGTGTTTGAATATATGATGTGTAAATGTGAAGGTAAAAAAAACGAAAAAAGCTTGAACAGATAAAAGAAAACTCACACAGGTTTCACGGCTTCATAATATAAATTCTTTTTTCGACCAAAAGGAATAAATGAGAAAGTGGAGTACAATAGCAGTAATATAAGTGTTTTACATAGCTATTGCTGCTTCTTACTCATTTTCTTTTATTTTGCTGTTAACGTTGAAGCAGAGCCTCAAGAGCCTGATCAACTCCATGTGGTAACCGGGGCACACAGGTCTTGTCGGCGCCTTCCTTTCACAGAAAAATTCATACATTATAAACATAACATACAGCTTTACGTGCATTTTAAAATTTAAATAATAGCTTTATCTATATATAAAAGAATATATTATAAAAGCGCATTAAAAATTATATGAAAGTAAAATCTGCACTATTGACCAAAACTCTCAATCTATGATACTGAATGAAACATATTCAATAAAATACATATTCAATAATCTCGTTCTTCTCCGAATTTCGAAGTTTACTTTACAATTCATTGTCGTTAGCGGAGCACATGTGATAGTTTAGTTTACATGAAAAGCAAAAATTAATTTTTCCTATGCACTAAAAATAGAAATTTATATTAATTTGCATTAAGAGTACATTTTGGGGCTCTCTGAAAATGGGAGCCCGGAGCACGTGTCCGATGTGTCCGGCTCTGATAGTTAAGGAGTTCCTTCCTTCAGTGGCCGCAACAACTAAATGTAACATTCATTTTGATTACATGTGCTTTTTATTACGTTGTTTTTTACACGTCCCGTATTTAGTAGAAGCTATTTCATGAGCACATAAAAAAAAACTAATTTTTACATTTTATAAATGATAATGGTTCGAAATCCCCCACCCCCCCCCCCCCCCCCAAAAAAAAAAAAAAAAAAAAAAAAAAAAATTGGCTGTGCCATTGAAAAAAAAAAGCAATAACTTTTTACATTAAAGATTTAAGTGGTTTAAAATCCTTCCCTAGCAAAAATCCTAGCTGCGCCACTGAAAAAAAGCAATTATTTTATACATTAATAATTCTTTCGAAAGCTGCTCATTTAAAATTAAAGAAAAAATGTTGTTTTTATTTTTGAAGAGTATTTATATTATTTATATTAAAGAAACAAGTTAATTGACATTGTGACTTTGTTTTATAGCTAGCATCTAAAACACTGAGCTCTTAGAAAAAAAGAAATCGCGTGTTGCAGCCATAATTAATTAATTTAATCCAGATTTCCATTAGCTACGGGTGATTTGTCCGATGTTCAATTTAGGGGTCAAAATTCTTCCGAGGGGATTAAAAAACTGATAAGATCTAGGTGCGCAAACTCCTGGGATTTTCCAACAAGCGAGGGAACCTTTTTTCAATTTTTTGCAATTAATTTTTTTAATTGTAGAGTTTGAAATACTTTTCTGTGATCATAGCTGTTGCTGCTTCTCTATTAATTTCTTTTGTTTTGCTGTAAAAATTGATGCAATGTCTCCTGTTATGGAATACCTTCAGTAGCTGCAACAGCTATAAGCACATGTGACATTTATTTTGATTGCATGTGCTTTTTATTACGTCGTTTTTTACACGCCCCGTATTTAGTAGAAGCTATTTCATGAGCATATAAAAAAACTAAATTTTACATTTTATAAATGATAATGGTTCGAAATCGTTCCCCCCAAAAAAATTCTGGCTGCGTCACTGAAAAAAAAGCAATTATTTTTTACATTAAAGATTTAAGTGGTTTAAAATCCTTCCCTAGAGAAATTCCTAGATGCGCCACTGAAAAAAAAAGCAATTATTTTGTACATTAATAATTCTTTCGAAAGCTTCTCATTTAAAATTAAAGAAAAAATATTGTTTTTATTTTTAAAGTATATTATATATTATTTATATTCAAGAAACAAGTTAATCGACATTGTGACTTGGTTTTATAGCTAGCATCTAAAACACCGAGCTCTTAGAAAATAAGAAATCGCGTGTTGCAGCCATAATTAATTAATTTATCCCAGCATTCCATTAGCTATACGAGTGACTTGTTCGATGTTCAGTTTAGGGGTCTAAATTCTTCCGAGGGGATTTAAGAACTGTTAAGATCTAGCTGCTCTTACACTCCTGGTAATTTCCAAGCAAGGGGACCCCTTTTTCAATTTTTGTAATTAATTTTTTTAATTGTAGAGTTTGAAATATTTTTCTGTGATCATAGCTGTTGCTGCTTCTCTATTAATTTCTTTTGTTTTGCTGTGAAAATTGATGCAATGTCTCCTGTTATGGAATACCTTCAGTAGCTGCAACAGCTATAAGCACATGTGACATTTATTTTGATTGCATGTGCTTTTTATTACGTCGTTTTTTACACGTTCCGTATTTAGTAGAAACTATTTCATGAGCACATGAAAAAAAAACTAAATTTTACATTTTATAAATGATAATGGTTCGAAATCCTTCCCCCCAAAAAAATTCTGGCTGCGTCACTGGAAAAAAAAAGCAATTATTTTTTACATTAAAGATTTAAGTGGTTTAAAATCCTTCCCTAGAGAAAATCGTAGATGCACAACTAAAAAAAAAAGCAATTATTCGAAAGCCGTTCTTTTAGACATAAAGAAAAAAATATTGTTTTTATTTTTGAAGAGTATTATTTATTATTTATATTCAAGAAACAAGTTAATCGACATTGTGATTTTGTTTTATAGCTAGCATCTAAAACACTGAGCTCTTAGAAAATAAGAAATCGCGTGTTGCAGCCATAATTAATTAATTTATCCCAGCATTCCATTAGCTACGGGTGATTTGTCCGACGTTCGGCCAAAGGAAACAAAGAAGGGTGGTGAATGGGAAAGGGTTGTAAAAGAATGTTCCCTTTACAGAGGCAAGTGCATCCATCACTGTCAAGTGATTTGAAAGGCAATAGTCTTGAGCCCGGACTGAATCTTTGAAAGTGCCACTCCGAACTTTTGTTCGACAATGAATCCCAGCCCTTCATTTAATATTTTTACTTCTTGACATAGTCACAAAATTGCAAAAATAGCTTAATTTTGAAACCCATCACGCGATACAAACTTTCTTTTAAAACATTCCACATAAAATTGACGTAATTAAGACTCTGAAATATGCATTTCGCTTTCAGGCTACCTTTTTGAGACGTCAAGACAGTCTTAAAATTTGTAAATTGAAGTTCTTTGAATTTGGACATTATAGTAAATGCTTTGAATTTGGTAATTTTTATTTTTGTCAAAGTTATAAATACGATATTTGTCAGTTGGGTTCTTTTGTGAAAGGATTAAAAGAGGTATGTTTGAGTTGCTTAGACACATTCTTTACACAGAGTAGTTGTAACAAACCGTAATGAACTAAAATAGAAAACCGAAAGGATTTTATTATTTTTTTTTAAGTTAAATAATTATATTGTCTGTTTGCGAAATTGATTTGATTTATTTTTTTAGTTGACTAGGCTCCAGTAAAAACCGTTTAGTCTTTCAAGCAACTAATACATGATAAATACATAAAATTTGACGAACCTAAAAGGGTAATAGAAGGCGGTTGAGTTGAAGAAATACAGCTTTTGGGCATAAGGCTGCGTTCGGGGCCACATTTTCAAAAATCGGCTGCAAAAAGTCATAAATTATTTATCTGGGCTTTCTTATCCAAAGGTTCTGTGGTCATCAAGAAAAGAACGGGGAGGTGATGAACATGTCAGAGAGTCTCCTGCGTGGAACGCTTTTATCTTGCAGCGCTACAGAAGACTCGCCACATCAAAAAATCCGACAAAAAAACCACTCACATTCTGCGATGAGAGTCATAAACTATTTCTCTGGGCTTTCCTTTCCGAAGGTTTTGTGGTCAGTTGTGACCTCTTTTTTATTTTTCTTCAAAGATTTGAAAGCAAAGCGCACAAAACCAACAAAATAAATTCTCCCCAAAAGATGTGATAAACATGTCAGGGATCCTTCTCTGCAATTCCTTGCATTCATGTTTATAACTTTAACTTGTCTGTACGTGTCTTCATTTTCGATCTCATAACCCATTTAGTTTTCTTTTTTTAAATTCCGAACTTTATTTGATTTAATATTATAATAGTTATCTTATAACCATTTCAAGATCAAAGCTACTTCCGTTGCTAAAATGTTGCAATGGTTGAATGACACCTGAATTTATGAACAAATTTATTTTAAAGTAAGTAAAAGCTCTTCTTCATGTATCGAAAAAGAAAATTTTAATCCAAAATACTGGTGCCATTTTGGGATTTGAGGACTAAAATTAAGTAGGATATTTAATATCTCATAGCCCTTGAAGGGATTAACATGTTGATCGCCACAGATAGTAACAAAGGGACTTTTTTGGTAGACATTTACAAAGCGGATTTAAATATTTATGGAGTCGGTTCACAATTCTCAATCTGGCAATGTTTGTTAATTTTATACAAAGTGTTAATTTTATAGACTTTTAAATCAAAAAATCAAATTTTACTTATTTTTACACGTTCAAAACTAGTCTCAAATCATCACTAAACATGCCTGGAGGGTTCCTTTTTTAGGTGCGTTCATAATTATATAAATACGTAGCACCTATAGTCGTCGTCTGGTCCGCCTGCCCGCATATAACAGCGCAAAAGCTACCCCACCGAATGATTTGAAAATTAATATATATAGACGTTGCAGAATTTTGTTGAGTCATTTCAAATGTTATGAAAATCGAATCAAAACTTAAAAAGATATTAATGAAAGTTTTCTTTATTCTGTTAAATCCTATCATACGTAATCTATATAGTAAAAGTGCAAGTCATGTGACTGAAGAAAATAAATACGGGCTAACCACATTTTTTTTCATATGTCAAGCGGCCATTTTAATGAAAAATTATTTTTTCAAATAAAATTGCATAAAACTCACATTTTTAGAAAGATCGTTCAAAAAAATTGTTTGCTTGAAAGATGAGTTACATTCAACAATATATAGATTCTGAGATAACTTCAGTGGAAATTAGGTTAACCGAATATCTCAATCCATTAGAGTAAATAAACACAGGAGATCCGTTCATTATGAGTCATAAAAATATTAAACAATGGAGGTAATCATTTGCAAAGCAAGATCTCCATGGTGAAAAAAATAGGCATTTGTAAACATGGCATACGTAATAAGAAAAAAAATGCATACTTATTTCGCTCCTAGCAGACGACATAATTCATTTCACTGAAATAATGAGGATGATTTTTTTTTACATTGTGAAACTAGTTATTAAACGAACCACTTCATATGTCACGTTTAACGTACAATTTCTAACTTGTTTAAATATGTAGTAATAAATTACACCGGGAACAGTGATTTTGTGGCACCTGGTTGAACAACGGATTCCAAGTAATTATAGTCTGCTGAATACGAAAATAAAAGCAAATTTTCTGGGTTGGCTCTCGTTTTTGATATAAAGCCAACAATCCGATAATAACACAAGTACAAGAAAGTAACATTAAAGATGCAAAGTCTTATTTTTTAGCTTACATATTTTGTAACATTGTATTTTCAGTGAGACAGATTTTCCGAAACAGAAATACAGATTCAACATTTACTATTAAAACCATTTTCTGCATGATTTTCTACAATGTTTCTCTTAAGGACAATCTCTTTGTAAGGTCCAACAGTAGTTCAACAGTTTATTGAGTCGTTCACAATTCTCAGTCTGGCAATGTTTGTTAATTGTATACAAAGTGTTGATTTTATAAACTTTTAATTTAAAAAAATCAAATTTTACTTATTTTTACACGTTGAACACTAGACTCAAATCATCACTCAACATGCCTGGAAGACCACGGGGTTCTTTTTTAAATATATGGTAATAAATTACACCGAAAACAGTGATTTTGTGGCACGGGGTTGGACAACAGATTTCAAGTAATTTTAGTCTGCTGAATACCAAAATAAAAGCAAATTTTCTCTTTGTCATTCTAACCTTCCCGTTTTCTTCAAAATGTAACAGATAGCGCCATCTATTGTCTATTGTCTCATGCATAAGATCATTGCAAGTCTCTGTTTTTCTGTATCTATTTTAATGGCTTCACGCATTAAAGCATAATTTAAGTTGTTGTAATTTCCAAGTTTCTCTATCTCTTTAAAATTTATCAGTATTAGGGATTTTTTTATTTAATCGGGATATTGCCGTGTTTTTTTTTTATTTAATCTGATATCTCTTTCATGTTCTTTAATCCTTTCTCCTATTTTTCGTTTTGTCATACCTGTATATGCACCCTCTTTTCCTTCCTTGTCTTTAAACTTTATCCCATATATTCCTGAGGTTGTTAAATTGACTTAGTTTTTTTTTTACATATTTTGTAGCATTGTATTTTGAGTGAGATAGGTGTTTCAAAACAAAAATATAGATTTAACATTACTATTAAAACCATGTCCTGTATGATTTCAGGGGTAGATCCAGGAAAAATTTGAGGCCTATTTAGGGTCCTCACAAAAATCAATTTGATAAAATGATCCCTTCACAAAAATCAATTTGATAAAATGGACTCCTTCACAAAAATCAATTTGATAAAATGGGTCCTTTCACAAAAATCAATTTGATAAAATGGACTCCTTCACAAAATTCTATTCCATAAAAACTTACTATTTATTATTTATTTATTATTTTGTGATGTTTTAAAATGTGTAATTTGTGAACAAGTAAGTTCACCAGAGAGGAAAACGTCAGCAAAAGGATTTAAAAAGTTTTTGTTTATAAATGCTTGGTTTGAATTTGATTGACTGAATTTCAACTTTCGTTACAAAATGTTATTTTTCACAAAAATATAATAAATTTCACAAAAATAATCTTTACTTTTCACAAAATGGGCCCCAAGAAAAAAGAGTCCTTCGGGCTTGTACTGGGAGGAAAAGGTAGCTTTCCTATATCTTCGTTTTAAAATTTTAGCTAATGTTACACGAAAACAGCAAGTTAAAATGCAAAGAAACGTTTACAAAAGATTCGTTAATACTGAATTTGAATAAGAAATTCGGCAAATTATTGAGCAATAGCCAAATTGGCTTCATTTATGAAGACTTATTTTGGTCGCCAAATGGCGCCAATTTTGGCGTTAACGGATATGAATATATAGTTTTATGCGTATGATTGGGAAAATTATTACAACAATGAATGAAAATAATTTGCGAGTAATCGCGTTAATGTGCTGTTTTGTTTCAAAATGTCAGTCACCCTAGAATTTCAAACTGCTCTATCTCAGCCATTTTTTAAGATAGAGGTAAACCAAAAATGCTATGGAATCCTCGTATCAAGGCCTAACACGTAATTAAAAAATAAATTTGAATTTTTAACTTTTTTGTATATTTATTTTAGTTTTAAATTTTTAAGTGGCCGCCATCTTGAAACAAAATGGCGGACCAAGCTGGCCAACGAACTCGGTCGAGACATTAGTGAGCTTAATACACACAATTAGTTTCATCAAAATTGATTTATAAATACGAGCGTTATCGTATGACATAAGTCAGATATATATATATATATATATATATATATATATATATAAATCAACATTTGAACGGAGGGTGGTTTTGGGGTCTGGGGGTCATGATCGGTGAAAAAATATCGAAATTTGCCGGAACTGCTTTCCTCCGAACGGCTGCAATAGGTAGCTTTATACTTTTTTGTATTGAAAGCTACCTAAAAAACCCTGCATCGACCCCTGGATTTTTTAGTATGTTTCTCTTCAGGCCAATCACTTTGTAAGGTCCAACAGTGGTCAGCCATCATGTGGCGATCCCAACGTCCGGGTTACCTTTGTTCCATTATTCCGATATATTCGTGGAACAGTGCACCCTGATCTTCACTATAACCACTCAAGTTTTCAGGAAATCTGTGTAAATGACTGTGTAAAAAATGCACCTTAACGTTCATATTAGCTCTTAATCTTTCAAAAATTTGCAAGAACCAGAGCCATTCTAACTAACTACTTTGTATTCCATAATTATAAACATCAAACATATATATGCATCAAAATCATCAAACAGGTGTAATGACACAGAAAAAAAATGTATCAACAGTCACCTTTCATAGCAATAAATTGTTTTCAATGAAAATAGCGATGACGCACATGTTCGTGTGGCATACACTATCAAAAAATCCGTGAATTGAACGAATATTTCCGTTGATCACATTTCGTTAAAACACAAACATTTCCACTTTGATTTGTTCAATTTCTACCAAAATACAGAAAATTCACCAACATAATGTAAAGATTACCTGGAATCTTTCAATCTAAAGTTGCATTTTCGACAAATCGCAGATGTGTTCCTGCAACTGTGCTGAGTAGTATTTTTTTGTATTAGAAACTAAATTTTTACGTGTTTCCCTTTTCTGTTAAAACAGAAAAAAAATCACGAATCTCAGCTCAAAAATTGCTAAAATTCTCCACTCAAAATGCGGAAATTTCTTCAAATAACGAAAAAATCTCTTTAAATCACAGGGGTGTTAAAAAGAACTTGCTGCCTGTAGTTTTACGTTTTTTAACGAACATTTTTTTGAGAATATATATTTAACATTACTATTAAAACCGTTTCCTGTACGATTTTCTACAATGTTTCTCTTCAGGACAATGTCTTTGTAAGATTCAACAGTAGTCAGCCATCATGTGGCGATTCCATTTTTCCTTGGTACTTTTGCTTCATTATTCCGATATCGTGGTGGAACCGTTCACCATGTTCTTCACTATAATCACCCAAGTTTTCAGGACATCTCTCTAAATGACTGTGTAAAAAATGCACCTTAACGCTCATATTAGCTCTTAACTTTTCAAAATTTTGCAAGAACAAGAGCCATTTCAACTAACTACTTATATTCCATAATTATAAGCTTTTGTATGCATCAATATCACCAAAGAGATCATTCCAATAAATTGTCTTCAATGAAAATATTGTTGGCACACATATATTCGTGTAATAGTATGCACTCTAAAAAAAATCCATTAATTGAATGAATATTTCCGTTGATTATATTTCGTTAAAACACGAAAAATTCCACTTTGATTTGCTCATTTTCTACCAAAATATAGAAAATTCTCAATTTAATGTAAAATTACCTGAAATCATCAAATTTAAAGTTGCATTTTCGACAAATCGCTGATGTATTCCCACAATTGTGCTACGCAGTACGTTTACGTTTTAGAAACCAAATTTTCACGTATTTCCCTTTTCTTTTAAAACACGAAAAATTCTCGAACCTCAGCTCAGAAATTGCTAATATTCTCCGCTCAAAATACGAATTTTCTTCAAATAACGAAAAAATATCTTTAAATCACAGGGATGTTCTAACAACTTGCCGCCTGTAGTTTTTTTCGTTTTTTAACGAAATTTTTTTCTGAGAGTGTAGCGCTCCGGGAATTATTGCTGGCACATTTACGTGCCATCGCAGTCAATGTGTTAAATATTTGTGTTTAATTTATTTTCAAAGCAATTGTGGTTTTGAGAGATGAAAATGTTTTGACATAACTCCAAAGATGAGGCGCTTCGAAAACATTTGTCAGTCTTTGCTCTATTTTATTTTGAAAGGCTTTTATTTTTTTTCTGGCGTGGTATGAAAAAAAGATTCACGTTACAGCCATTTTGCATAACAGTTTACGAAATTTTTTTTTTCACTAGACAGCTGCCTTCTTTAAACCATTACCGTAAGACGTTCATTTTAAAACACCCCTTTCATCTTAATAGTTTTTTTTTGTTAAGGTTTAAAATATTAATGACAAGCTCATGTCATTAAAGTGACATTAGAAGTGACACCTTTCTTTAACAGATTTGCGTGGGAAGACATAGTTTGGATTGGGAGTGAAGAAATCAACCTTTATTTGACAGGATTAGAACTTCTGCATCATTTTAGATTGGAAGGATGAATCACTTTCGCTTGTTTGCTGTAAGAAAGTGAGTTGTTAAGCATATGTGCTAAATAATCTGTAGAATACATGTCGTAGTACAACTCAGTAATTTAAATCAATTTCATTATGTTTGAAATAGTGTAGCATTACAAAAATACATTACAAACAATTTTTTTCTCCATAGATCATAATGTAATGTAATTCTTTTGTGCGTCCCTCTAAACGTACTTATAATTACTACTTACTCTATACTCTATAGAGAGCATGTTGCTATCCACCTCAATGATGCATATCAATTTCATTATCTTTGAAATAGTGTAGCATTAAGAAAATACACTACAAACGTTTTTTCTCCATAGATCATAATGTAATGGATTTCTTTTGTGCGTCCATGTAAACGAATTTATAAATACTACTTACTCTATATTCTATAGAGAGCATGTTGCTATCCACCCCAATGATACATATCAATTTCATTGTGTTTGAAGTATCGTAACTTCAAAATACGCCGCAAACGATATTTCCCCATAGACAATACTTTAACGAAATTGATTTTCGTGTCCTTGTACTTTATTTTTAATAGCTATCATGCTATATTAAACCTCAATAATACAGGGTTGTTATAATTAAAGTTCGGCTATTCAGAAGGCTCTAGAGCTGGTTCTATGGCTCCAAACGACACAAAATTTCACTAGTACGTAGTTGAAGAGATGCGCTCTGCGAAAATCGAAAAAAAAATTAGTTACATTTTTCCTCAGTAGGTGGTAGTATTTAAGGCGATGTTTGCAGATTCATTATATCAGTTTCAGTCAATCCAGACGAAGCACACAAATTTAAAATTTTCAACAAACTTCGACGACTGCGAATTGTTATAATTAATGTTCACCTAATCAGACAGCTCTAGAGCCTGACCTATGAATCCAAACAATACAGAAAAATGAATATAATTTCCTGTGATGTAATTTGCATCAACAAAAATAAAACATGTCGCTCGGCAGCGAGGAAATAACGAAGAATAACATTACGCATGTTCAATGAATCCTCCACCATTTTCAATAACGCATTCCATTCTCAGAATTGTGCTTTCTACAGCATTGCCTAAACTGTCCTGTGAGATTGAGCGAATATGAAGTCTAATACTGTCTTTCAGATCAGAGATTGTCTGACATCTGTCTTTAGATACAGAACCTTTCAAAAATCCCAACAACCAAAAATCACATGGTGTTAGATCAGGCGACTGTGGTGGCCAGACTGTTTGAAAATAACGACTTATGATGCAGTCTTCTGTAAAATGGCTTGTTAAGAAAGTCCGAACTGCTCTAGTAATGCGCGGTGGTGCACCGTCTTGCATAAACACGATATTTTGAAGGCAGCCTCGCTGTTGCAGCTCGGGAATCAGAAAATTTGACAACATATTGAGATACATTCTCCCATTTACGGAACATATAATAGGTCCTGTGGATGTTAGTTCCTCAAAAAAAATATGGCCCTATCATAAACGTAGCTGTGAAACCGCACCACACCGTCACTTTAGCTGCACGCAATGGAACTTCTTGGTCAACATTAGGATTCTCTTTCGCCCAAATTCAACAGTTGTGTGTGTTCACTTGTCCGTTTAAATAAAAATGCGCTTCATAACTCCATAGAATATTCCAGGGCCAAGAATTGTCCACATTCATTCGTGCAAGAAACTGTAGTGAAAATGACAGCCGACTTTCGGTATCACCCTGTATTAGTTGTTGTACCCTCTGAATCTTGTATGGATAGTAGCGCAAAAATTTGACGCATCACTTTTCTCACAGTGGAAATCGGCATATCGACTTCATTCGCAATATCTGGCACACTTGCATTTCCAAATGATGACTGGCTTGCTAAATCCACGGCAGCAGTAGCAATACCTTCAATGCTAGAAATGTCTACCTTTTTTCGTCCTCTGCCAGGAAGAATGTCGAGTTTTCCTGTTTCCTCGAACTTTTTAATCATTTTGTGAACTCCACGATCCGACATTGGTCCACGTCTAACATGTTTTAGTTTCCGGAATTCTCGAAGAAGTGCAGCTGCGTTGCTGTTATTTTGATAAAATAACTTTACAAGAAGTGCCTTTTCTTTCAAAGTTACCATTCTCCACAAAGTGTAGATTCAAATGCTTTTCAGAAACAATCAACTGTTCCAGTGTCAAAGAAATCACAGACACACTTTATCAGCAAGTTTTAAATCGTCAGGTGGTTAGAAGGGTATTTCACGTTTTCGAAGTTGCGACGTCACTTTGACGTCGTTCGTCGAAAATTTGAATAAAATGTGATCTTTTTCAAGCGTTGGGTGAAATTTTGTGATTTTGTTTTTTACAAAATAAAGGAATCTGCAAATATCTGCTTAAATATTGGCGCAGCGCCACCTATTGACAAACATTTTAACTTTTTTTTCTCGATTTTCCAGAGCGCATCTCTTCAACTACGTACTAGTGAAATTTTGTTTTGTTTGAAGCCATAGAACCGGCTCTAGAGCCTTCTGAATAGGCGAACTTTAATTATAACAACCCTGTATATATATCCATAATATATATAACAATAATATACATTTACAAGAATTAGAACATGGATAGACGGCCAGACAGACGAGCACACACACACACACATATACATGTATATATTATATATGTGTTCGCCTATGTTTGCTAATTGAGGTAACATGTATAGTATAATAATATCAAAATAATTAATTGCTCGAAACAATTCAAGTTATCTTTATTTGTTTAACATAGTAATTAAAATTTTCAAACAACTGGAATTTGCTGTTCTACACGTAATGAGTACAGCAAATTTAGCTGTACTTAATATAACCTCATTAATGTTTAACACTTATTGATAGCGTTTAAACACAAGAAAACTTGGTTTCAATTAAAATAAACGTGCTTTCATTTTTATTTAACTACGAAATGTGTAATACGTGCTTTAGTTAAAATCAATTTATCGATTAAAATCACATAATTCATATAATTAAATGAAAGTTACCGATGTTACTAATTAGTTGTATAAATTTAACTTGTGTTAGCATTTTGTCATAAACATTTAACATGCATGTAGTTATGGCTAATAAGTATGCATTTTGGAAAAATTAGAAAATAAAAATACTGTTAAAATTCATATAATCTCATAATAAAACTATATAAATTCTTATCTGAGATTTCTATGCTACTGAACAAAATTAACAGAGAAATGATTTTTTATTTTATTTTTTATTTTCATTTTTATTTTATTTTTTTAATAAATGAAAGCATACTATAACCACAGTAGAAAGCGAAATTTAGATTAAATGTATACGTCTTCTATTTCTATTTTTTCAACTAAAATTTTTCCCGCGATTTTATTATTTTTTTTAAATTTAAATTTTAGTGTTGGAGTTCGAGGTGCTGCGGATAAATATTAATATTTTTTAGAAACTAGAAGGCCTTTCCATTTCGTAGATGCCCCATCAGTGGCTGAGAGGTTCTGCTCTCAAAGCTGGTAGACGGGAGGTGTTGGGTTCAAACCCTTGTCGTGCTCGCCAACCGTTTGGAGTTTTCGGTGGTTTTCTTCGAACCTTGCCGTAAATACGGGCTAGGATCCCTTAGAAATACCTCCATGGAAGACACCCACCTACCAGACCATATCCCTAGCGCAGATAATCGGCCGTAACAAATCACCACCACCATTTCGTAGATAGTCACCCGTGCAGTGGAGGTCACAACAGTTTGCCGATTGTGATAGCCAAAACTTTTCATATACAAAGATGCCACGAGCACTTCATTAAATTATGACCTTTAGTTAGGCAACGTTTACTAAGCGAAAATTAAGAATCTAAAGCGAATAAATCACCCAGTATAGTATTTGAGAATATATCATAATATATCCTAAACAAACTAATTTAGTCTGTTCTTCATCTACTATATATATAAAACACAAACGGAAATTTCGTTCCGCTCCTTTATAACTCGAGTTCTGCTGAATGGAATTTGATGGAACTTGCACTGTTGGATAGATAATTTTTCAGGGAAGGTTTTAGTATATAACGCATAGTTCTACATATATTAGTTATAGAATTATGATGGAAAGTTCAGTTATTTTTGACGATGAGGTTACCATAGGTCATTTTTTTGGCGACCATTATCGTTGGCGAAAGAATTGAAATGGCTATATCAGAAAATAATGCAAAAACATAGAAAAAAAAATCCGTTATTAATTTTATTTAAAATCCCCTCTCCCCTCCCTGCAAAAGAAAAGAAAAAGAAAGGAAAAAACTGTTTTAATGAGGCATAATATTTAATTCAATGCTTAAAAATATAATTTGTAATGTAATTTGTAATAGTTTATAATGTTTAAAAAAATTGCAATGCATGAGATTGCAATTCAGATTAAGTCAATATTTGGCGATTTATCGTTTGCGTAAGGTTAACAAAGATACATCTGATAATTTGATTTAATAAAATATGAGTAATTTTTTTTCCTTTTTTTCTGTTAATTTTCATGTGTCCCTATCATGTGTCTTACAGAAGGAACTGGCAGATGTAATTGTAAAAATGACTGCATTTATAAATTGCATGTTATTTGTTTATTTGCGGTTTTGATTTTACTTTTATCGCCAAGCAATGTGATTTTAAGCCAAAAATGCATAAGCGTGACATCAGCTTGAGCGGTATTAGCAATAATAGTGCTTTTTCGTGTATACAAGATCCTTTTTGGAGTAAATTTTTATATTCAAATGCAAATTATATAAATAGCAGTTATTGTTATGAATATGGGATCAAATATTTAAATTTTAGTGAATGTCTGCCACTCAAACACATATTGTAAAATAATTAAATTTTAGACATTTAAAAATTTACTACGGAAACATGCCGGTTTGTTTTCACCAAACATATTATTTTTATAGCCTCGAACTCAGGCCAGCGAATATTGTCTATTCTTTTCTTTTTATTTTATTATTTTTTTAATATATCGCCAATTTCACTTATAGAAATTCACTGTTTCAAAAGTTAGGGACCAAAGAATATTCTTAAATACATGTGTGCATTTATGCGTTATTACTATCACAAAAGACTACATTTTGCAATAGAAATTGTTTGCTGAAATAAATTTCTGATGCTCTTTTCGATTCGTCATTTCTTTTTAGTTTTTCTGCATACCTTTCTTCCCTTCTTTCAGAAAGGTTTTTAAATGACATTGGACTAATTGTCCGTATTCCGGTCACCTGCCAGTTGGCATTTTTACTATATTGTTGGATGTTTCGTTTATGTTTGAAGGTTACTCTGGACGACGATTCAGATTACGGAAGATTAGACGACTTTTGAAATTAGCGATTGCTAAATTTATGGGTTTTTATCATTATGAAGCAAAGTTTGACCAAAAAAGCAATGCTTCCAATGTACGGTTGGTTGATTTTATGACGGCTGATTATCTACACGAGGGATATAGACCCTGGGGGGAGTGCCCTCCATGGGGGGCTTTCTAAGGGATCCTAACCCGTATTTACGGCAAGGTTCGAAGAAAACCACGGAAAACTCCGAACGGTTAGGTCAACGAGCGCGACAGGGGTTTGAACCCAGCACTTCCCGTATGCCAGCTTTGAGAGCAGAACATCTCAGCCACTGTTTTGGCACTTTCAATGTTCGGAAAAACTTTGTAATGTCAATGGTGGCGAATGAAATAATGTATGTAAATAATATTTGTCGATTTATCATTTGAGGCTGGATAACAAAAAAACGAGTACCTGAAATTCTGATTAGATAATTTTTCGATCATTATAAAGCCTTTTCGACCTACACACGCCCTAGCAGCTAAACATAGTGAGAAATGAATTTATTTCTGCGTGTTATTATGCTCTTTAGAGAAATGCAAAAAAATCTTCGGTTTAAGTATTCACCAAAAATAATATTATTAAACATTTTGCATAACTAACTTTATCATTGTCAGTTTTATTTAAGGTATGGAATTTTGTTAATGTTAACTAACTGTAACTAATGTAAGACTAATTTCGTTTTGTTTCTAACTCTGGTACATTAGTAACCATATCGTTTCAAGCACTTCTAGTGTTTGACGTCAAACTTGGATATCGGCAAGATTATGGTAGATTAGGAAGATTTTATTGGATACAAACTAGAGGTTTATTCTTCTACCAGAGATATACATGGCTAGAGAACATGTTAGTTCCTGTTGTCATAATCTCATAAAGGCCTCATTTCCCTACCAAACTCTACTATAAAAGATCAACTAAATGAGTTTCTTCTTTTAGCTCAAATTTTGTCCAATGTATAATATAATATAACGGAATGTAGTTCACATCGTTTACAGCAATATTGAAGGAAAATCCAGGTGAACGTCCCTATTGCTTTAAAATACATGGGCAAATCCATTGATATAATTCGTTTGATTCAAGGTTCGTTTGAAAATATTTACTTAGATAGCATCTGTAGGTGAAGATCCACATTCCTTTAAAATACAAAGCCATTTCGTTTGATTTAAGGTACATTTAGAAAAATGGCACAGCGCAGCGGTCGTAGCATGCTAGTATAGAAATAAAAGTAGAAATTAGATAGAGGCTTTGGCTCATCAAGTTTTTAAGGTTGAACTGCTCGAAACCTCTAACCAAACTAGCTATCCCTCTAGCTATCCTCTAGCCAAAACCTTTATCTAATATCTACTTATAAGATGCCGGTATAGTATTTGAAAGTATATCATAATCTATGTAAAACAAACTAATTTAGTCTGTTTTTCATATAGAAATAAGAGTAGAAATTAGATAGGGGCTTTGGCTCATCAAGGTTTTAAGGTTAAACCGCTCGAAACCTCTATCCAAAACCTCTAACCAAACTAGCGATCTCCTAGCTATCCTTCTAGCTATCCTCTAGCCAAAACCTCTATCTAATTTCTACTTATAAGCTATTTGATTCTCTAAGAATTTAAAATAATCTTTATTATATGGAATGCAGATTGAAGTCATTTAACAATTTTTCTACTTAAGCCTTTTAAATTTAAAGGGAATAAAAATAAATGAATGAAAAATAATAAAAGATAGCTAACACTCTATAGCTGCTTTAGTTTAAATCTTTATTTAAAAAGAAACATCTTAATTCTGTTATCAACTTTAAACATGTAACATAACTATTCCTCTGCGATACTGCAATTTTTTTTTCTTTCTTCTTTATCAACTTTAAGTATTGTAACATAACAAAATATACACTTCTTTAACTTAAAAGTTTTTGTCTTACAAGAAACTTAAACCATTAATTTAACTTAAGGATGTTCGACATTTAATGAAAATTCTGTTCTAAAAGCTTTGAAACTTAAGTGAGAAGTCATTCTTTTCGATATAAGCTAAAATTCAATAACTAATTCATTACTAAAGGCAAAAAAATACCAGTTGATAAAGCGCCTTAGGCGATTTGAAGAACTTTTAAGTCAGGAGAAATTTGTTGCTTGTAAAACAGTCGTTTGGAGCTTGTCTTACGGTCTTTTATCGTATTTTATCGTATGTTGACTCCACTCAAAATACTTTTTTAACTCGATAAGAGAAACGGTTCTTTAAAAAATTTGTTTAGACGTCTTTCTAAATTACTTGTACGGTTATTTATTGTTAACATAAAATGAAAAAAAGTGGATAGTTTTCTCGGAATTCAATTAAAAAGCGGAATTTGTTTTCGATAGGTGATAAAAAATTTAAATATATGTTGTATGCATACGTGTGTATACTATTTGTTTGGACTTTTAAAAATCTCTTAATAAATAATTCACTGAAACGGAATGTGTAAGTAAATTTTTAAGTATTTTCATCTACTGAATTTAGTTTGTTTAAAAGTAGCAATAGATTTTCATTTGTACAAAAAAAAAAAATTCTTATTCTTCCTTCTTTTATTTTTCGTTTTGTCATAATGTTTAAGATTTTCTTTGAGTTAATTTTTCCTAAATATTATTTTTTAAAAATATTATGAAGAAGGAAAAGGCGTCAAAATAAAACCAATTGTTATCTTTTAAAGATTTTAGCTTAAATTATTTATTTAACTTGTAAGAGAGTTTATTACTTTGCTTTTTATTTGTAAAAATTTTATACGATATTTATGTGTAAAGATTTTTTGTACTTAATTTAGTATTAAGTATTTTGTTATTTATTCAAAACAACGAAATTTTATTATCATTATTTAAAAAAAAATACATTTATTATATTAAAATTCTAGAATTTTAAACCAGAGAAATTTAGAATTAAAATATATTTTAATGATAAATTTTATAAAATATAAGTCGACAGATATAAAAGATTTTTAACTTATCAAAATTTTATTCATTTATTTAATGTAATATTATGAAGAGAAGTCACCAATATGATGGATTATTGTGTAGAGAAAAAAAATATGTTGTATGCAAGTTGAGGTAAAATTGCTAGCACATAAATCAAAAAATAGAAAAAAAATAAGGTCTTATACTTTTAGCTGCTTTAAAACTAAGCGAGAAAATAAAATATTTAGAAAAATGAAATAAATAAATAAACTGAACAACGACAAAATAAATAAATAAATAAATTAGAAAACTGAAAAAAAAGAAACTTTTTAAAAATGATTTGTTTAGAAAACAGAAAAACAAGTTGGAAAATGTATGTCAAATGAGACAAATGAAGTGTTATAGTACTGTTATTATATCAGTGAAATGAATTATATCGTTTGTTGTTATGATATGATTAATTTCCGTAATAAAATAAGTACATTTTAAGTTGGCAACATTTTATCTTTTGTGACATTTACTGAAAATTCCAATGGGAAACTTAAGCCTAGCTTTGAAAATTTCAGAACTTGAAATCCCAAATTTAGGCTCTTTTTCTATTTAATATCTATTTCTCCGGCAACATCTATCCAAAAAACCGTCAATATTTTTTATGATTGCTATAATTAAACAATTTTAGTATACAAATTTAGTTTTCAAACTCAGTAATACAGAAATAATAGGACTCCATCTTAAATAGGACGTAATCACCATGGAAACTTAGAAACATTACTTATCATTGCATAGCACTGAATTAATTACGTATGATAGGACTTAATAGAATGGAGAATGTGACTAAAACTTGGTAATAGAAGTTATAAAATATCATGTATGTCACATATGTCTATAACGTCATACATGTCAGATAACTTGGCGATACATCTTGGTAGCTTGACGATTTATCCTCGGAAGCTGCTATAACAAGTAAGTACCGATTTAAAAAGAAAATCAAATTACTTAATAAATATTTTTATTAATATCTTTTATGTAGCTTTCAATACAAAAAAGTATAAAGCTACCTATTGCAGCCGTTCGGAGGAAAGCAGTTCCGGAAAATTTCGATATATTTTCACCGATCATGACCCCCAGACCCCAAAACCACCCTCCGTTCAAATGTTGATTTATATATATATATATATATCTCCATATATATATATATATATATATATATATATATATATATATATATATATATCTGAGCTATGTCATACGATAACGCTCGTATTTATAAATAAATTTTGATGAAACTAATTGTGTGTATTAAGCTCACCAATGTCTCGACCGAGTTCGTTGGGCAGCTTGGTCCGCTATTTTGTTTCGAGATAGCGGCCAGTTAAAAATTTAAAAGTAAAATAAATATACAAAAAAGTTAAAAATTCAAATTTATTTTTAAATTAGGTGTTAGGCCTTGATACGAGGATTCCAGAGCATTTTTTGGTTTACCTCTATCTTAAAAAATGGCTGAGATAGAGCAGTTTGAAATTCTAGGGTGGCTGACATTTTGAAACAAAACAGCACATTAACGCGATTACTCGCAAATTATTTACTTTCATTGTTGTAATAATTTTCCCAATCATATGCATAAAACTATATATTCATATCCGTTAACGCCAAATTCTCGCCAAAATTGTCGACATTTGGTGAAATATCGCCAAATTTGGCGACCAAAATAAGTCTTCATAAATGAAGCCAATTTGGCTATTGCTCAATAATTTGGCGAATTTCTTATTCAAATTCAGTATTAACGAATCTTTTGTAACCGTTTCTTTGCATTTTAGCTTGCTGTTTTCGTGTAACATTAGCTAAAATTTTAAAACGAAGATATAGGAAAGCTACCTTTTCCTCCCGGTACAGGCCGGAAGGACTTTTTAAGTTTAGATTCGATTTTCATAAAATTTGAAATGATTCGGCAAAATTCTGGAACAATTATATATATATATTAAATTTCAAACCATTCGGTTGGGTAGTTTTTGCGCTGTTATATGCGAACAGACGGATGGACGGACCAGACGACGACTATAGGTGTTACGTATTTATATAATTACAAACACGCCTAAAAACGTGCCTATGACATTTTACTTGCTTATATATCATTTGTTTTTCTTATGGTGTACTTATAATTTATTTAAACGATTTTTTGCTCATGATACACAGATTTTTAAAATGTATGTTGTGAATAATTTGCAAAGTATATTTACACAGAAATTTATTATTGATAAAGAAAAGAAAAAAATCAGTGTGGAAAGTATCAGGTTAATTATCATATATTCTAATACGAGCAAATCTTGTGGGTGGTTATATATATATATATATATATATATATATATGCAAAAATTATCTTAAAAACGGCTCTAACGATTTTAACGAAATTTCGTATCCTACCGTTTTGGGGCACCAGAAAACCATTGGGCTAGGTCACATGCTCGAGAAAATTCGATTAGTGGGTCATTTTGGGTCATTTTGGGTCATGGTCTAGCTAATTGTATCTAAAAAACGGTTCAAACGATTTTGACGAAATTTTGTGTCCGACCATTTTCGGGCATGAGAAGTCAATTGGGCTGGGTTACACGTTCGAGAACATTCGATTAGTGGGTCATTTTTGGGTCAACGCGGGTCAAATTAATTTTATCTAAAAAACGGCTCTAACGATTTTGATTAAATTTTGTGTCCTACGAGTTTCGAGCACGATAAAAGCATTGGGCTAGTTCGCATGTCCGAGAAAATTCGATTAGTGGGTCATTTCTGGATCATTGTGGGTCAAGATCTAAAAAGCGGCTCAATTTACACTAAATTTTGCATCCAATGGTTTTCGGGCACGAAAAGACCCGAAAATTGTTGGGCTACGTCACATGTTCGAGAAAATTCAATTAGTGGGTCATTTTGGGTCATTTTGGGTCATGGTCAAGCTAATTGTATCTAAAAAACGGTTCAAACGATTTTGACGAAATTTTGTATCCGACCATTTTCGGGCATGAGAAGTCAATTGGGCTGGGTCACACGTTCGAGAACTTTCGATTAGTGGGTCATTTTTGGGTCAACGCGGGTCAAATTAATTTTATCTAAAAACGGCTCTAACGATTTTGATTAAATTTTGTGTCCTACGAGTTTCGAGCACGATAAAAGCATTGGGCTAGGTCGCATGTCCGAGAAAACTCGATTAGTGGGTCATTTCTGGGTCATTGTGGGTCAAGATCTAAAAAGCGGCTCAATTTACACTAAATTTTGCATTCAATGGTTTCCGGGCACGAGAAGACTGTTGGGCTAGGTCACATGTTCGAGAAAGTTCAATTAGTGGGTCATTTTGGGTCATGGTCAAGCTAATTGTATCTAAAAAACGGTCCAAACGATTTTGACGAAATTTTGTATCCGACTATTTTCGGGCACGAGAAGACTATTGGGCTGGGTCACATATTCGAGAAAATTCGATTAGTGGGTCATTTCTGGGTCATTGTGGGTCAATATCTAAAAAGCGGTTCAATATACACTAAATTTTGCATCCTATGGTTTTCCGGCACGAGAAGACTGTTGGGCTAAGTCACATGTTCGAGAAAATTCAATTAGTGGGTCATTTTGGTCATGGGTCATGATATTTGAACTCAAATTTAATTTTGACCGAGCATAGCTCGGTCTTCCCTGCTCTTTAATTATTAATCTGTGATTAATCAATTTGTAACGTTAGGAATATATTCATTAGTCTCACAATAAAATGTAACAATATGATAAATTAAGCACATTATTTGAAACAGAAATTTTCTAGAAAATTTTAGATCGCACTGACAAACATCCTTAAAGCTGTAGTCAGTGAATTCCCCAATTTCTCTCGCTAACGTTAAACCAATGGGCTTGGAATGTATTCGTATATTTAAAATATCTCCTCAGCAAATTAATGTTTTTAACTCCTTTTTTCTGTGAACTTTTCTGAAAGGATGTTCTTTTTTAGGTACGTTCGTAATTATATAAATACGTAGTCCCTATAGTCGTCCTATGGTCCGTCCGTCTGTCCACATATAACGACACAAAAACTACACAACCGAATTGTTTGAAATTTAATATATATAAACGTTGCAGAATTTTGTCGAGTCATTTCAAATTTTATGAGAACCGAATCAAAACTTAAAAAGATATTAATAAAAGTTTTCTTCATTCTATTAAATTATATCATACATAATTAATTCAATGCTATTCCATGATAGGTAATGATAGATACGTACGATAGGTTGCCATTGTGATGACGTCCTTTTTAAGATGGAGTCCTATTATTTCCGCATGACTGAATTTAAAAGCCGAATTTGTATACTAAAATTGTTTAATTATAGCAATCCTATAATCTGCCGACAGTTTTTTGGATAAATGTTTCCGGAGAAATAATTATTAAATGGAAAATGAGTATAAATATGGATTTCAAGTTCTGAAATTTCCAAAGCTAGGCTTAAGTTTTCCATTGGATGTTCAGTAAATCTCTACAAAAGATAAAATATTGACAATGTAAAATGTACTCATTTTATTACGAAAATTAATCACATCATAATAATAGACAATATAATTTTTTTTTTCAGTGAAATAATAACGATGATATTTTTTTACATTGTCTTGTATTGGCTATTTCCGCATAGTATAATTTAAATGTAACATAATTGTAATTAATTGTTTGTAAAAGTGTGTTGAAACTTAATTTCATAAAATAAAATTAATATCTATAAAATGAAAAGCTGGACATAAAACAAATTTTGTATTCATGCATTTTTGCATAAGAATGCAACAGCTATTGAAACAAGATCTGAATATTTATAAAACTAATTATAGTACGAACCCACCTTATATGTCACGTTTGACGTACAATTTCCGACTTTTATAGAGGTGTTTTCTTAGTTGTCAAAATATTTAAAAAATATATACTAAATTTTATTTGAAGTGGTAAAATTTTACTCACAGCTCGTCCGCTTTGAACATATAAAATATTAAATAAAGCTTATATTTTAGAAATATTTTGACGACTAAGAGCAAAAGAGACATCCTTTAAGAAAAGTACAAAGATTAAAAGAAGTTAAACAAATTCATTTCCTGAGGAGATATTTTAAATATACGAATGCATTCTACGCCCAGAAGTTTAACATTGACGAGGGGAATTGGGGCATTGACCAACTAACAGTCTTAACTAAATTATTAATGTTATAATTACTACACTATGACCCTGCTGTAGACTAGAGAAGGTCAGGGTCCGACTTAAAGTATCTAGGTCCAGGGGCAAGCATTATTTTGTCCCCCCCCCCTTCTATCTATCTATAGAAAATTTTGTTGAATTACGCTAAAGTGACTAAACTGCAGACATAATTTCTTACTAGGTACAATTCATATTTGTATACATGACAACATATGAAAGATGATATGAGATGAAAGAATATAAATACTTTTTATTTTGAATCGGAATGTTAGGGCTTATGCGAACCATTGAAATGGAAATACAGGTCTTTCTGTCGTTGTTGGTTTTTAGCTCATAGGCTATCGAAGCCTGAGAGCTAATGTGTCCGCCCATTTTGTATGTATGTATGTATGTACGTATGTACGTACGTACGTAACGTGATAACTGTTCATATAAATATCCGTTTCGCTTCCAATTTTGTTTATAGGTTCATTGTGATAAGGTGCTTCCCGGATTAGTTTTGGGGTTTCATTGGTTTAAAGGGGGAAACGGGGGGGGGTAATTACCCTCCCTTAATTTAAATAAATGGGTTTTTCATGCAGAATTATCCTATTTACTTCAAATTTTGTATATAAGTTCATTGTGATAAGGCACTTTCCTGATTAGTTTGTAGGTTCATTGGTTAGCTATAAAGGGGGGGAACAGGGTGCTGATGCCCCCCGCCCCTTAAGTTGATAAATTGGTTTTTAATGCATAATTATCTGATTTGCTTCAAATTTTGTATATAGGTTCATTGTGCTTAGGCGCTTCATTGGCTAGTTTTGGAGGTTTACTGGTTAAGTACAAAGGAGGGAACAGGAGGAGCGGGTTACTCACCCCCTTAATTTATTATCGATTTCTTTATTTTTATAGGGCATTATTCTTTGAAGTAAGAGTATAATATACATTTAATGTGAATAGCCTGTGAGCTCAATGCTATCAGTTTAACTGGGCAGTTTTCTTTTTTTATTAGTCATAATATCGTGTGTATGTCATGAGATGTCTAAAAGAAAAATGTCCCCAATTGGCCATCATTAAAAGTTTGAATTTGCCTTGTTATGAGGATAATGTCAATAATGAATTTCCCTTAAAACTAATGGATTACTTAGTTGTTACGGTAAAATTTTAATCATCAGCTTTCTGATGGTGTAGTTGATGGTTTTTATGAAGGGGTGGTGTATAGGAAGGCCATAGCTGAGGACGAGGACCACCCTCTGCATAAATACTTACAAAAGTAAGAATTTTAGTTACTTTTGGCCAATTTTTAACATTTGGTTCCCTTTTAACAAAAATTCTACCTATGCGCATAGTGGTCCCCTTCAACTAGGGGGCCAGGCAGCTGCCCCGCATGCCCCTGCATTAGTCAGGCCCTGGGGAAGGTGTCGCCCGCCACCCATATGTGAGTTTTGTATACGTGGTTATATAGGGTGGTCATAAAGTCTTTCCCTTATTATAAATATTTATTGTGCGAAAACTACAAGGCGTTCCAAAAGTGCTTGACACATTTTAAAATTCAATAAAAGAGCAATTGTCGTACAAGAGTGCACTTTGGTCGAAAATGCTTCTTATGATCTGAAGTTTTGTTTAAGCAAAGAAAAAAAATTATTTCCAAAAGTTTCTCATAGATGGCGCTGCTTCTGGAAAGTTATCGAAAAGATAGAATGCCTTTATACACAACAATGGGGAAAGACTCACAATGCGTAGGCAGTGTTTTTGTCCAAACTATGGCAACCCGCATTCTAGAAGTTAATAATACTCGTCTATCCATCCTCACTCGTCTAACCGAACTCAGGAGGGCAAGTATTGTTAAGTTGGATGAAAATGATGATAGAGCATGGAAAGAAAGACGACAGACAGACAGACAAACCAAATCCATAAACACTTTTCAACTTTGTTGGAAAATGTCAACAAAAACAGGATTTTGAGAAAACATTTTCTCTACGATTCTTTCACGATTTTTACATACCAAATGACATTTTAATGATGGTTTAGCTACAGTAATCCGACTAATAATAGCGAAAGTTGTTAGAAACTTTTATGCAGATAATACATAGTTTTGTAAACTAGAGAGAAATATTCTGAAGTTGTTCTCAACTTTAACACATTTCTGACGGCACGTTTTTGTGATATCTGGGTTTTAAAACTGTTGCAGCTGCTTCCTCTTTTCTAAAAGTCTTTCGTAAATTGGTTTCCTTGATAGGTTTTTCAACTTTGTAGGAAAGTGTCAACAAAAACTGAGTTTTGAAAAAACATTTTCTCCGCGATTCTTTCACCATTTTTGCATACCAAATGATATTTTAATAATGGTTTACCTATAGTAATTCCACTCATAATAGTGAAAGTTGTTAGAAACTTTTATGAAAGTAATACAGAGTTTTGTAATCTAGAAAGAAATATTCTTAAATTCTTCTCAACTTTAACACGTTACGGAAGGTTTTGTGATATCTGGGTTTTAAAACAGTTGCAGCCCCTCCCTTTTCTGAAAGTATTTCGTAAATTGGTTTCCTAGATAGGTTTCTCCAGTTTATGCATTAGTAAATATCTTACAATATACATATTTAATATATATATATACATATTTACAATATAAAAGCATATGGGCAACATGATATAAATGCATTTTCTTTAAGGTAGAAGCCACGCCCTTTGTCAATGATGTTTGGTTAAATAAACATGAGAATCCTCGTTTCCCCTTGGTAATGTGTCTCGACTGTATGTCTTTCTGAAACCTGGGTTTTAAAACTGTTGCAGCTCCTCCCTCTTTTCTAAAAATCTTTCGTAAATTGGTTTCATAGATAGGTTTCTCAAATTTATGCATCAGTAAATATCTTACTATATACGTATTTAAAATAAAATTTCTTACAATCTAAAAACGTGTGGACAACATATAAATATATTTTCTTTAAGGTTCAAGCCACGCCTTTACTAAATGATATTTTTGGAATAAAAAAGAAAATTTTTATTCATTTCCCGTTGGTAAAGTCTTAACACGAAGAGCATAAAAGAAAATGTTATACTAAAAATATTTCAGCCTACAAATAATATATCCTTAACTTTAAAATGTTAAGCTGTAATATATAAAGATCCTTCTTATACATGTAAAAGAAAATTAACTAATTCGTTAACTAAATGAAAAAATAAATTGAAAATTCAGCATTTGACTTTTGAAGAACTTTTAAGAACAAACCCATTTACTGCGTACAAAAACAGCTACTTAAATTTTATCTTTAGCACTTTGTTGTTCATTTAACAGTGGCAACTGTTTTTCCTTGATGGAAGTAACCACTTTAAAAAATTGCTTAAGAGACTTTGTAATTTACGTGTCAATTTGTTTAAATACGGTATGAAGCGATGAAATAGACAGTTGGAAGGTTTAATGAAAAAAAGATTCCGCCTTTGAACAGAAAATATGTTTATTTATTTAATGGTTATTTTAAAATACTTTAACAAGCGTTTAGCTGCTAATGAATAAAGACCATCTATTCAAGTCAATCGATGTAAATTGAAATTCAATAATTAGTTCATTAACTAAATGAAAAATAATTTAGTAAAGCAACATTTGAATTTTAATCCATAAATCTTAATAAAACCCATTGATGACCCTTTAATAAAACCCTTTACCTCATAGTGATGTACATTTGCATCACTTTTTATTTAACTTTCAATAAATAAATCAAGTTCTTCGCCATTACTATATTTATATAGAAATATTAATACTATAAAAATCACACAAAATAATGAACTAAACAAAATAAAAAAATTATCTTAAAATTTCTGGTGTCTAATCCTTAATATAAGTATAAAAAAACACAATTCTAAAAGAAAAATTCATGCATTTAAGGGTTAAAGAAGCTTTTAAGAATTAAACCATTTGCCGAGTTTAAACACAGTCATTTAGATTTTATCTTTAGTGTTTCATTGCCTACTTGCCAAAGACAACTGCCTTTTCCTTGACAGAAGAAATAACCACTTAAAAAATTCTCTTAAGGGAATTAGTAAATTACATGTCAAGTTGTTTAAAGCAGGGATGAAATTTATTTTTCTGCAAATAATTTTTTCAACATAAATTCAATTCTAATATTGAACAAAAATAAGAGTTTTGAGAAAAAATTTTTCCATGTTTCTTTCCTCCCTTTTGCATACCAAATGACACTTTAATACTAATTTAGATATAGCAATCCCACTTAAAATAGTGAAAGTTGTTAGAAATTTTTATGCAAGTAATTCATTGTTTTGTAAACTAGAGAGAAATATTCATAAACTCTTCTCAACTTTAACACATTACGTTTTTGTGAAATCTGGATTTTAAAACAATAGAAGATCCTCCCCTCTTCTGATAGTATTTCGTAAATTGGTTTCCTAAATAGGTTTCTCCAGTTTATGTATCAGTAAATATCTTACAATATACGTATTTAAGATAACTGTTTTTTTACAATCTGAAAACATATGGGAAACATGATTTAAATGCGTTTTCTTTAGGCTAGAAAAAAGATCATAAAATTATTTCCAACTTAAAACAGGAGTAAATATTGAACAGAAACGATGCTTTAAGAAAATGTTTACTTGTACTATAATTATTTCAACATTTTTTATAACTCAAATTGCATTTTAGCAATGAATTATACTGTATTAATTCCACTTAAAATAGAGAAAGTTGCCAGGAACTTGTACACAGATAATACATAGTTTTGTAAAGTATGAAAAAATCATAAATTGTTGTAAATTGTTGCAATCTTCTTGTTTAAGTTGAAATTATTTTCAACTTAAACAAGAAGCAAATATTGAACAGAAACGGAGTTTTAAGAAAATGTTTACTTTTGCTATAATTATTTCAACATTTTTGTAGCTCAAATTACATTCTAGCGATGAATTATACTATATTAATTCCACTTAAAGTAGAGAAAGTTGTTAGGAACTTGTATACAGATAATACATAGTTTTGTATGCTAGAAAAATATCATAAAATTCTTTTCAACTTAAAGAAGGAGCACATATTGAACAGGAACGGAGCACAGAGAAAATGTTTACTTATGCTATAATTATTTCAACATTCTTTATAGCTCAAATTACATCCTAACATGAATTATACCATATGAATTCCACATAAACTAGAGAAAGTTGTTAGAAACTTGTATACAGATAATACATAGTTTTGTACGCTAAAAAAAATCACAAAATTCTTTCCAAATAAAACAAGGATTAAATAATGGAAAGAAACGGAGTTTTAAGAAAATGTTTAATTGTACTATAATTATTTCAAAATTTTTTTGTAGCTCAAATTACATTCTAGAAATAAATTACACAATATTAATTACACTTAAAATAGAGAAAGTTGTTAGGAACTTGTACACAGATAATACATAGTTTTGTGAGCTAGACAAATAGCGTAAAATTCTTTCCAACTTTAACAAGGAGCAAATATTGAACAGAAACGAAGCTTTAAGAAAATGTTTACTTGTACTATAATGATTTCAACATTTTTTATAGCTCAAATTGCACTCTAGCAATGAATCATACTGTAATCATTCCACTTAAAATAGAGAAAGTTGTCAGGAACATGTATACAAATAATACATAGTTTTGTAAGATAAAAAAAAAAGATCACAAATTTCTTTTCAACTTAAACAAGGAGCTAATATTGAAAAAGAACGGAGCTTTAAGAAAATGTATAATTGAACTATAATTATTTCAACATTTATAAAAGCTCAAATTGCCATTCTAGCAATGAATTATACTGTATTAATTCCACTTAAATTAGAAAAAGTTGATAAAAACTTGTATACAGATAATACATAGTTTATTAAGGTATGAAAAGATCATAAAATTCTTTTCAACCTAAAGATGTAGCAAATATTGACCAGAAACGGAGCTCTAAGAAAATGTTTACTTATACTATAATTATTTCAACATTCTTTATAGCTCAAATTACCCCCTCCTAGCAATGAATTTTACTATATTAATTCCAAATAAAATAAAGGAAGTTGTTAAAAAGTTGTATCCAGATAATACACAGTTTTCTAAGCTGGAAAAAGATCATAAAATTCTTTCCAACTTAAACAAGGAGCAAATATTGAACAGTAACGAAGCTTTAAAAAAATGTTTAATTGTACTATAATTATTTCAAAAATTTTTATAGCTGAAATTGCATTCTAGCAATGAATTATACTGTATTAATTCAATTAATATAAAGAAAGTTGTCAGGGACTTGTATACAAATAATACATAGTTTTGTAAGATAGAAAAAGATCATAAAATTCTTTTCAACTTAAACAAGGAGCAAATATTGAACAGTAACGAAGCTAAAAAAAAAATGTTTACTTGTACTATAATTATTTCAAAAATTTTTATAGCTCAAATTGCATTCTAGCAATGAATTATACTGTATTAATTCTACTTAATATAAAGAAAGTTGTCAGGGACTTGTATAAAAATAATACATAGTTGTGTAAGATAGAAAAAGATCATAAAATTCTTTTCAACTTAAACAAGGAGCAAATATTGAACAGTAACGAAGCTTTAAAAAAATGTTTACTTGTACTATAATTATTTCAAAAATTTTTATAGCTCAAATTGCCATTCTAGCAATGAATTATACTGTATTAATTCTACTTAATATAAAGAAAGTTGTCAGGGACTTGTATACAAATAATATAGTTTTGTAAGATAGAAAAAGATCATAAAATTCTTTTCAACTTAAACAAGGAGCAAATATTGAACAGTAACGAAGCTTTAAAAAATGTTTACTTGTACTATAATTATTTCAAAAATTTTTATAGCTCAAATTGCATTCTAGCAATGAATTATACTGTATTAATTCTACTTAATATAAAGAAAGTTGTCAGGGACTTGTATACAAATAATACATAGTTTTGTAAGATAGAAAAAGATCATAAAATTCTTTTCAACTTAAACAAGGAGCTAATATTGAAAAGGAACGGAGCTTTAAGAAAATGTTTAATTGAACTATAATTATTTCACCATTTATTATAGCTCAAATTGCTATTCTAGCAATGAATTATACTGTATTAATTCCACTTAAATTAGAAAAAGTTGTTAAAAAGTTGTATACAAACAATACTTAGTTTTGAAAAGTATAAAAAGATCCTAAAATTTTTTTCAACTTAAACAAGCAAATATTATGCAGAAACGGAGCTTTAAGAAAATGTTTAATTGTACTATAATTATTTCAACATTTATTATAGCTCAAATTACCATCCTAGCGATGTATTATACTATATTAATTCAACTTAAAATAGAGAAAGTTGTCTGGAAGTTGTATACAGATAAAATATAGTTTTTTAAGGTATAAAAGATCCTAAAGTTCTTTTCAACTTAAACAAGGAGCACATATTGAAAAGAAACGGAGCTTTAAGAAAATGTTTAATTGTACTATAATTATTTCAAAATTTTTTATAGCTCAAATTGCCATTCTAGCAATGAGTTATACTGATTTAATTCCACTTAAAATAGAGAAAGTTGTTAGGAACTTGTATGCAGATAATACAGAATTTTCTAAGCTGGAAAAATATCATAAAATTCTTTCCAACTTTTTACAAGGAGTGCATAAAAAGAAATACTTGAAAATATTTTTGTTTGCAAATAATTCACCTCTTAATTTATAAAAATGTTTATCCAAATAATTCATGAAGTTAAAATTGATAAATTAATTCATTATCCAAAATAAAAATAAATTGAAGATCCAACATTTGAGTTTTCAACATCTTTCAAGAGTGAGCCCAATGTGTAAAAGTAGCCACTTAGATTGTATCTTTAGCGGTTTTCTATCTATTTAACAGTGACGACTATTTTTTTATTGATAGAAGAAATTGTCACTTAAAAAACCTGCTTAAGAGATTTCGTAAAGTACATGCCGATTTCTTTAAATGGGGATGAAGCGATAAAATGGATAGTTTTCCTGAAAGATTTAATAAAAAAGAAAGAAAAAAAAACAGATTCTGTCTTTGAGCAGAAAATGTTTATTTATTTAGTGGTTATTTTAAAATACTTTAATAAGCGTTTAGCAGCTCCTGTATAAAACCCATCTATCCAAGTCCATCCATGCAAAATGAAATTCAATAATTTATTCTAACGCTAAATGAAAAATAATTTAGTACTGCAACATTTGAATTTAAAAAAAGCTTTTAAGAATTAAACCATTTGCCGTGTTTAAACACAGTCATTTAGATGTTATCTTTGGCGTTTCATTGCCCACTTGTCAAAGACAACTGCCTTTTCCTTGACAGAAGAAATGACCACTTAAAAAAACTCTCTTAAGTGAAATAGTAAATTACGTGTCAAGCTGTTTAAAGTAGGGATGAAATTTGTTTTTCAGCAAACAATTTTTTATCACAAATTAAATTCTAACATTGAACAAAAAAATTCAGTTCTAATATTGAATTTGAAACAGCTTTTAAGAATGAAACCGTTTCATGCGTCTAAAAACTGTAATTTAGATTTTATCTTTAGTATTTCACCGTTCTCTCGTCAGAGACAATTTTTTTTTCTCTACAGAAGAAAAGACTGCATAAAAATGGCCTGAGAGACTTTGTAAATTACGTCTCGGTATCTTTAATGCAGGATTGACGTTTGGTCAATTTTTTGCGAACTAATTTTTGAACACAAATTCCACTCTAATACTGAACAGAAACGAAGCATTAAGAAAATCTTTACATGTATACTATAGTTCATTCAACAACTTTTAATAGCCGAAAAATGCGATAGAAATTACTTCCAAGCAATGAATCATACCGCATTAATTCCACTTAAAATAGATAAATTTGTTAGAAATTGTACAGGGTGGTTATAATATAAGTATCTCTAGCTAGAGCTGTCTGTAACTCGAAGGAATGATCGGAATGAAACCAAAATCGGTACACTTACTATTCGAGAAGGGGGGAAGCATAATGGAACAATAAAATAAATAGTTGCAAAAATCACCGACAGATGGTGCTACTGAGTATGAAATGTAATATGTAATACAAGAACAAAACATTAAGCCGACAAACCGGATGGCACACCTATTTTATTGGAAAATGTCACAGTGAACGTGGTTACGCTTTTGCATGCCGGAGCCGACCATGTTCAGGTTCCACATGGCCATTTTGCTTGGGACACAATGCAGGCGGTGCATGACGTGCTCAACTGCGGAATGTAAGGCATCAGGAGTGATGTTTCGCACATGTTGTGATATGCAGTAAAGTCATTGAGGTTTGCGACACCTCCACGGTATACAATATTACACATTACATTTCACACTCAAAAGCGCCATCTGCTGGCGATTATTGTAATTTTTTTCTTATTGTTCCATTCTTCTTCCCCCTTCTCGAATAGTAAATGTACCGATTTTAGATTCATTCCGGTAATTCCTTCAAGCTACAGACAGCTCCAAATAGAGATACTTATTTTATAACCACCCGGTATACAAATAATACATAGTTTGTAAACTAGAGAAATAATTTTTAAACTCGTTTCAACTTAAATAAGGAGCGCATATAAAGAAACTGATATAATCGAAAATATTTTGCTCCAAGTGGTAAATTACCTTTTAATTTAAAAAACATTTAAAAAGGTTGCTTTAGGTTCTTTATATCCATATAAGATAAAACTGGCAAATTAATTCATTATCTAAAATAAAAATAAATTACAGATCCTACATTTGACTCTTCAACATTTTTCACGAATGAGCCCAATGTGTAAAAGTAGCCACTTAGATTTTATCTTTAGCACTTTTCTGTCTATTGAACAGTGACAACTGTCTTTTTTTTATTGATAGAAGAAATGGTCACTTAAAAAACTTGCTTAAGAGACTTTGTAAATTACATGCCGATTTCTTTAAATGGGGATGAAACGATAAAATGGATAGTTTCCCTGAAAGATTTAATTAAAAAAGAAAAAAAAAAGATTCTGTCTTTGAGAAGAAAATGTTTATTTATTTAGTGGTTATTTTAAAACAATTTAACAAGCGTTTAACTGCCCATGTACAAAGCCCATCCATACAAGTATATCCATGTAAAATAAAATTCAATAATTTATTCATAAGATAATTGAAAAATAAAGTAGTAATGCATTATTTGGATTTTAAAAAGCTTTTAAGAATTAAACTATTTGCCGTGTTTAAACACAGTCATTTAGATTTTATCTTTAGCGCTTCATTGCCCACTTGTCAAAGACAACTACCTTATCTTTGACAGAAGAAATGACCACTTAAAAAAACTCTCTGAAGGGAATTAGTAAATTACTTGTCAAGTTGTTTACAGCTGGGAAGAAATTTGTTTTTCTGCAAATAATTTTTTTAACACAAATTCAATTCTAATATTGAACAAAATTTAATTATAATACTGAATTTTAAACAGCTTTTAAGAATGAAATCGTTTCATGCGTCTAATAGCAGTAATTTAGATTTTATCTTTAGTGTTTCATCGTTCCCTTGTCAGAGACAACTGTTTTTTTTTTTTTTTTTCTTTGGTAGAAGAAATGACTACTTAAAAATGGCCTAGGAGACTTTGTAAATTACATCTCGGTATCTTTAATGCAGGCATGACATTTGGTTAATTTTTTGTGAACTAATTTTTGAACACAAATTCCACTCTAATATTGAACAGAAACGAGGCATTAAGAAAATGTTTACTTGTTCTATAGTTCATTCAACAACTTTTAATAACCCAAATTACTTCCTAGCAATGAATCATACCCTATTAATTCCACTTAAGACAGATAAATTTGTTTGAAATTCTATACAGATAATACAAAGTTTTTAAACTATTTTCAACTTAAATAAGAAGCGCATAAAAAGAAAGTGATATAATCGAAAATATTTTGCTCTACCGATAAATTACCTTTTAATTAAAAAAAACGTTCAGCAAATATTGCTTTAAGTTCTTTATATCCATATAAGATAAAACTGGCAAATTGATTTCTTATCTAAAATAAAAATAATCAGATGCAACATTTTACTTTACAACGTCTTTCAAGAATGAACCCATTTGCTGCTTGTAAAAGTAACCACTTAGATTTTATCTTTTAATTTTTAGCACTTTTTTGTCCATTTAACATCGATAACGGTTTTTTCCTTGTTAGAAGAAATGGCTACTTACAAAAGTTGCTTAAGAGACTTTGTAAATTACACGCCGAGCTGTTTAATACGGGGTTGAAATTGAAGTTTTTTTTTTTTTTTTTTTTTTTTTTTTTTTTTTTTTTTTTCTGCGAATATATTTTGCATTACAAATTCCACTGAAATATTGAACAGAAACAAAGTTTTGAGAAAACGTTTACTTGATAATATTTTCAACATTCTATTGCAGCCCAATTTACATACTAAGAATGAATTACACTATATGTATATATTTAACATCGACAATGGTTTTTCCTTGATAGAAGAAATGGCCACTTACAAAAGTTGCCCTAGAGACTTTGTAAATTACTTGCCGAGCTGTTTAATACGGGAATGAAATTGAAGTTTTTTTTTTCTGTGAATATATTCCAATACAAATTCTACTGAAATATTGAACAGAAACAAAGTTTTGAGAAAACGTTTACTTGATAATATTTTCAACACTCTATTGCAGCCCAATTTACATACTAAGAATGAATTACACTATATGTATATATTTAACATCGATAACGGTTTTTTCCTTGTTAGAAGAAATGGCTACTTACAAAAGTTGCCTAAGAGACTTTGTAAATTACACGCCGAGCTGTTTAATACGGGGTTGAAATTAAAGTTTTTTTTTTTTCTTTTTTCTGCGAATATATTTTGCATTACAAATTCCACTGAAATATTGAACAGAAACAAAGTTTTGAGAAAACTTTTACTTGATAATATTTTCAACACTCTATTGCAGCCCAATTTACATACTAAGAATGAATTACACTATATGTATATATTTAACATCGACAATGGTTTTTCCTTGATAGAAGAAATGGCCACTTACAAAAGTTGCCCTAGAGACTTTGTAAATTACTTGCCGAGCTGTTTAATACGGGAATGAAATTGAAGTTGTTTTTTTCTGTGAATATATTCCAATACAAATTCTACTGAAATATTGAACAGAAAGAAAGTTTTGAGAAAACGTTTACTTGATAATATTTTCAACACTCTATTGCAGCCCAATTTACATACAAGAATGAATTACACTATATGTATATATTTAACATCGACAATGGTTTTTCCTTGATAGAAGAAATGGCCACTTACAAAAGTTGCCCTAGAGACTTTGTAAATTACTTGCCGAGCTGTTTAATACGGGAATGAAATTGAAGTTGTTTTTTTCTGTGAATATATTCCAATACAAATTCTACTGAAATATTGAACAGAAAGAAAGTTTTGAGAAAACGTTTACTTGATAATATTTTCAACACTCTATTGCAGCCCAATTTACATACAAGAATGAATTACACTATATGTATATATTTAACATCGACAATGGTTTTTCCTTGATAGAAGAAATGGCCACTTACAAAAGTTGCCCTAGAGACTTTGTAAATTACTTGCCGAGCTGTTTAATACGGGAATGAAATTGAAGTTGTTTTTTTCTGTGAATATATTCCAATACAAATTCTACTGAAATATTGAACAGAAAGAAAGTTTTGAGAAAACGTTTACTTGATAATATTTTCAACACTCTATTGCAGCCCAATTTACATACAAGAATGAATTACACTATATGTATATATTTAACATCGACAATGGTTTTTCCTTGATAGAAGAAATGGCCACTTACAAAAGTTGCCCTAGAGACTTTGTAAATTACTTGCCGAGCTGTTTAATACGGGAATGAAATTGAAGTTGTTTTTTTCTGTGAATATATTCCAATACAAATTCTACTGAAATATTGAACAGAAAGAAAGTTTTGAGAAAACGTTTACTTGATAATATTTTCAACACTCTATTGCAGCCCAATTTACATACAAGAATGAATTACACTATATGTATATATTTAACATCGACAATGGTTTTTCCTTGATAGAAGAAATGGCCACTTACAAAAGTTGCCCTAGAGACTTTGTAAATTACTTGCCGAGCTGTTTAATACGGGAATGAAATTGAAGTTGTTTTTTTCTGTGAATATATTCCAATACAAATTCTACTGAAATATTGAACAGAAAGAAAGTTTTGAGAAAACGTTTACTTGATAATATTTTCAACACTCTATTGCAGCCCAATTTACATACAAGAATGAATTACACTATATGTATATATTTAACATCGACAATGGTTTTTCCTTGATAGAAGAAATGGCCACTTACAAAAGTTGCCCTAGAGACTTTGTAAATTACTTGCCGAGCTGTTTAATACGGGAATGAAATTGAAGTTGTTTTTTTCTGTGAATATATTCCAATACAAATTCTACTGAAATATTGAACAGAAAGAAAGTTTTGAGAAAACGTTTACTTGATAATTTTTTCAACATCCTATTACAGCCCAATTTATATTCTAAAAATGCATTATACTATAGTAATTTCACTTAAAATGCTGAAAGTCGTTGGAAACTTTTATGAAGGTAATACATAATTCTATAAAGTAGAGGAACGTCTTTAACATCTTTTTAGCTCAAAGAAGGAGCTCATAACATAAAAGTACTATGCTCGAGAAACATTTGATCTACAAATACCTCTTAATTTAAAAACCTTTAGCAACTAATGAATAAATTTAATTTCATCCATGTAAGATAAAATAGATTATCTCATATTCCGGCATATAACGCGCACTTTTACAAACCCATAATACGTAGTCTAATAAATCTTGTAATCGTATTGAAAATCGAAATTTTTTCTTGACGGATTTACACGTTTCAGACACTGGAGATTCCGAAAAACATATTTTTAGAAAAAACATTTTGCCGTCCGTCTGTCTGTCTGTCTGTGTGTGTGTGTGTGTCTGCGTGTCTGTAAACGCTCTATCTCCCGAACATATTGAGATAGAGACTTGAAATTTGGTATTTTCATAGTATGTAATAATGGGAAGAAGCTTATTGAATTTCAGAAACCTCGATTATCCGGAACTATTTTTTTTTTTTTTTTTTTGGACTCCCGAAATATTCGTTCTGATAAAGGTTATATAAAAAATTTCGAAATTGTTTATTTTAAGGAGTGGATATAAAAGACAATAAAAGAACATAAGTTTTGCATAAAGAATGAAGTCAATCGGATAATGAGTTGCCGAGATATTTGTAATCATATTTTCCACACTCTTCGATTTTTTACGACCCTGTATTTCATTGAATTTTCAATTCAAAAATATATCTTAATTGGAAATGAGACGCTTAATCAGACGCAGTAAACATTTAGTTAATATGATTATCAATTTTGGAGTTATAAGCATGTTTGTTTTACGCAATTCAGTAATAGAGCATTAAAAGTTTATGACGTCATCAAGCCACGACTTCATTCGAATTTGAATGCATTTTATAAATAGTTTACATATGTTTTATTTTCATATATTATATTATGCATATCCCTGATGGGTAAATATTACGGTGGCCCCCAACGACTAGTTGAAACTTGCAGGTGCGCTTTATACACCGAATGTAAAAATAAAATATCTACAGGAACGAAAGATAAGGATAAGAATCTAGAATTTAACTCTAATGAACGAAAAAAAAGATATGATCAACTGAATGAATCAATGAATGATCCCAAATTCTTTCTGTGGATTCACTTATTAGAGAGATGGACTCATGAATATCCTGTGTTCTCGGTATGTTTGTACTAGTTATTATACTTCTCGATGCTTTTTATTACAATTTTTTGCTAAATTACTCGTGATGTTTTTTTTTTTTTTTACAAAGAACGGGGTGAGCGTTGAGCGGTGAATGTAGCTAAAAATAGAAAAATACACTATCAAATCAAGGGTGCGAGTTATGTTGCTGGAGCGTGCTATATGCAGGAATACACGGTAATTTATTCATTGTCTAAAAAATGTGTTAAAATTTCAACATGTTACTTTTCAAACAACCTTTTTGAACAAATTTAAAAGCATCCATTTTTAGACGTAAAGTTCATTTCATCCATGCAAGATAAAATCAATTTATTACATAAAGGAATAAATAAGTTAAAACTGCAACATTTGACTTTTCAAACACGTTTAAAAATGAACTTTTTTGCTGCGTGTAAAAGCACCCATTTAGACATAAAGTTCATTTCATCCATGCCAGATAAAATTAACTTTATAAAGGAAAAAATATGTTAAAAGTGCAACATTTGACTTTTCAAACACTTTTAAGAATGAAGAAATTTGCTGCTTGTAAAAGTAGACATTTAGACATAAAGTTCATTTCATCCATGCCAGATAAAATTAACTTATTATATAAAGAAAAAAAATATGTTAAAAGTGCAACATTTGACTTTTCAAACACTTTTAAGAACAAACCTATTTGCTGTGCGTAAAAGCAGTCATTTAGACATAAAGTTCATTTCATCCATGAAAAATAAAGTTAATGTATTACATAAAGGAAAAAATATGTTAAAAGTGCAACATTTGACTTTTCAAACATTTTTAAGAATGAACGTATTTGCTGCGTGTAAAAGCAGCTATTTAGACATAAAGTTCATCTCATCCACGAAGAAAAAAATAATTCATTACATAAAAGAAAAATATATGTTAAAAATGCAACATTTGAGTTTTCAAAAACTTTTAAGAATGAAACTATTTGCTGCGTGTAAAAACAGCCATTTAGGCATAAAGTTAATGTGTAAAGTTCATTTCATCCATGCAAGATAAAATTGATTAATTCATTCATTGCCTATAGGAAAAAATATGTTAAACTGCACCATTTGGCTTTTCAAAAACTTTTTGAGAATGAACCTATTTCCTGTGTGTAAAATAAGCGACTTAGATTTTATCTTTATCACTTTATTGTTCATTTAAAAGAGACAATTGTAATTTTCTTGATAGAAGAAAAGTCCTGTTAAAAAACTTAAGAGACGTTGTAAATTACATGTCCAGTTGTTTAATGCGGGGATGAATCGATAAAAACGGACATTTTCATGGAAGATTTAATTAAAGTAATTTGCCTTTGGGCAGAAAATAGGTTTATTTACTTTTTGATTACTTTTTGATTACTTTTTTTGTATATCCTTTTGTTCTTGATAAATGTAACTGAACACTATAAATCATAGTAAAAAATTTTAAGAATAAAGTTATAACCTTTTACAAATATCGCTATAATTCAAAGTAAAGACTTTTAAGAATGAACCCATTTACTGTGCATATAATCAGCCATTTATATTGTATCTTTAACACTTTTTCGTCAATTTAAAATAGAACTGTAGTTTCTTTGATGGAAGAAATGTCCAGTTAAAGAAGTTAAGAGACTTTGTAAATTACATCTCGAGTTATTTAAATGCGGGGATGAAACTGTAAAACGGACAGTTTCACGTAAGACTTAATTAAAGAAAATGAATTTACCTTTGGGTAGAAAATAGTTTTATTTACTTTATGATTACTTATTTTGTATCTCTTGAAGGAATGTATTGATGAATTTGTATTGGTTATAAAAGTAAAATATGCTATAACAAGCGTTCCTTTTCGACTGAATTAAGTTAAATGTTATGTTAAAAAAGTATGAACACTAAATTAAAAATCACGTTTATATTTTGAAAAAATACGTGGGATTTTTTATAAGTGTTCTTAAATTACAAGATATGCAAGTCAGTTTTCAAGTGCAATTTAATCATGAATTTATATTATAAAGCAAAAACATGTCCGTGAGAAACGCTAACGTCATATGGAAAGTGGCAACATCTGACCAATAAATTTTGCTTTTAATGCTATTTTATTTTTAAACTTCTAAACATCGCAAATTTTTAATTTTTATACCGTTGAATAAAAACAAAAATGTTCTTTTAGATGCAACATGTTTAAAAACTGTAACTCAATTTACTGATTTTTTAAGGTTTTTAAAATACTTTTCAAGCAAAATTTTTAAAAATCTATCTTTACCGCGTGCATTCCGATTACAAAAGATTAACCCGTTTGAACTTAAAAGAATATAAATAACTCAGCATTTGTTTTCGGCTATCATTTTACAGCAAAATCAAAACTTCAACGATAAATAAATAAAATAATAAAATATCTAAATAAATCACAAATTTAACGGACGAACTACGCGCTTAAACCTTCTTGAAATTATCAAAATGAAAAAGGCTGTTGTAAGTATCGAAACCTTTAGCGACGATTTCTCCGGATATTAAGCTCCAGCATGATAATAATAAGATAGTATCGCTTTTAATAAATTTCAAAACTTATTCGAATACATTATTAATATTATAAAATTAATAATGTTGGCTTCGAGTTCTATGAAAAAGAAGTGTTCATACGCATTATAAAAAGCGGCTGAAACAAACAATCCTACAGAACTATTTTTTACACATCCATTTTTTAAAAAACTCCGAAGTGAACACAAATATTCTTTTGGAGAAAATTGGTAATTAAAAACTACTATTCATCCACAAGTCATATTAACCATGTTATTTTTTTTTGTCGCAAATATAATACATAAATAATATTTATCACATTTTTAGGACATTTTAAACGCGTTTTATCTACCTTTTTAATATGTATAGCAAATTTATCAATTTTAATTTAAATATATACGTTTTGTAATTGTCAAAAATGTGAATTTTTTATTAAATACTTCTATTATTTTATATTTGTTTACATTTTGAACATTACATGATATAATTCAAATGACTGAAAATATTTCAACATAGTACATAATATCATTCAAAACTTTTTGAAGAATCGCTGAAATCAGACAATGTTTGAATATCAAAAATAATTCTGTCATATAATTAAAAATGTAGCAAAACTCGTGCATTTTATTGCATTGAAATTATATTTTTTATGCATGAGGTAATGAATGTAAAGTAGAATTTTACATGAATTTAAAAATTTCTGTTTTTTCGTGTTGCATAGAATTTTTGTAGAGAAAGAAATATTCCAGAAAAAAATATAATGAATAAGTTAGTATAATGTAAGCATTTATGTAACATTTTTTTCTTTCTCTTTTTAGGTAAGTGCCTCTTTAGTATTTCTACAAAATGCTGTTTCAGTAAGTTATATTTAAAATTCTTTCTGTACATTTGTAACTTGTTAAATTATTCTTAAGTTATGTTTTCGCAATTTTTATCGGCTAGGGAATAGATATTTTGTATTTTTATATTATTATTATTAATAGATATATTTCTACAAATTTTGTTTCAAGAATTATGTCATTGATATAGGTTATATTTGATCGTTTGGTATAAAATGCACAAATCTACTTAGGAAAGTATTTTTTAAAAAGCTAGTAACTTATTTTACTTATATGATATACTTATATGATATGATAACACATATGATTATATCTGTATGTTATTATACCGGGTGTCCGAAAAAGGTTGGACTGATTTGAAAGAATCGTAACTCTAAAAATAGTTGAGTAAATGCAATTATTTTCTTTTCAAAGTACTAGTCAAATATCCAAGATTTATTAGATGTAGCTGTTTTAAAGTCGTAACATTCAGACGATGCGCATAATCGATGATATGTAAATGCAAATCGCAACACACATTCGCAATTTCTTCGATGATTCCGGGGTGGAAAGCGTATGTCTAAAACTATTGGAGTTATGGGGAAAATGTCAATTAGAAAGTTCTTCAGCATCTTCGATTTAGTAGGAAAGGATCCATTATGTACACAAATAACCTAAGCAAAAAGTTAAAATTGCGAATGTGTGATGTGATTTGCATTTTCCGATCATCGATTCTGCTCATCGTTTCAATGTCAGGATTTTAAAACAGATACATCTAACAAATCTGGATATTTGACGAGTACTTTGAAAAAAAAATAATTGCCTTTACTCAATTATTTTAAGAGTTCTGATTCTTTTAAATCTGTCCAACCTTTTTCTGACACCCTGTATATGATCTATAAGACTCTGTGATCTACAAGACAAAGAGCATGCAATCTAACAAGACAATTGCATTCGAGAGTTCACCCCCCTCAAATTTTAAAGCTGCAGAGTGTAGGTTTTACATTAGGAGGGCTTTTACGGCATGCACGAAAAAGAATTTAAAATATGAATTAGGCATTATTAGAGATATTGCAGAAGATAAGGTTTTTTCTAGGAAATTCATTAATAAACAAGCTTATATACCAAATTAGGCATAACAACAATAGTAATAACATAAAGTTCATGCAGGAGAAGTTTAGACTCCACAAATTCCAATATATCCTGGGTTTATTTGAAAGATTGGAATATTGTCTACAAAAATTTAAATTAAAGTAAATTTCTAAGCCGCCGGTAAAACTAAAGGTTAAACTTCATAGCAGTATCGACCCGAGGATAATGAAAGAGACAGGCTACTGCACTACCTTTCAAGTTAGACCGCGAGAATCACGTGAGGCTCATTTCGTGTACTTTCATTACGTGCATTCGAGCACCACGTGACACTGGCGGTCTGGAAAAAGAGACACGTGTAAAGAGCCGCGGAAGCCTGTCTTTTTCGTTAACCTCGTATCGACCCCATCCCCATGAACGAAAATGCAGGAATTTATATTATCCCAGTGACTACAAAAGATGACAAAAACACAAATTTGGATTATATTGGTATGATCACAAGGAACTTTAAAACGCGTCTTAAAAAACATATTTCTGATATTAAATTGGACTGTCCTCGCAACGCTGTTTCAAGATTAACCCAAATAAGTTACGTTAATATAGTTTGAGAAAGCCAGAATTATTAATAAAATATTCGGATTTCGCGATTACTCTATTAGAGAGCCTTTAAAAATTTTGTCGTGATTGGAGTGAAATTTTGGAGTGATAGCGTCTGTAATGATGCCTTCTCCTATGACATAGATTAACATACAATATAGGATAGTTACAGCAAAATCTGTAATGGTAGCAATAATAGCGGCACTAGTTGTCAAGGGGGGAAACTAACAAGCTTCCGAAATTTACCCATGTATATGAAATCTGCTTATGCTCTATGTTTTAGTATCTATTCTTTTCCCTTCGAGGCAGACGATTCTCTTCGAATTGGCCGCTCGCTGGCGTGTTAAGTTTCTTTTTAAAGGACTTCATTTTATTTTTCATTTTATTAGTATCGAAACAACAGTTCTTTTCAGAACTTTTTAGTATGGTTAAATCTGTTAAAATATGTCATGTAGAATCATGGCTGCATACAAGTCGGAATTTTAAAACTTTCGCTTTTCGCTTTTCCTACAAAGTTGAAAATGTAAACATGTAGCATTTAAAAAAGAAGGATCATAATAAGATAGACGTTCAGAAGAAGAAATATTCCGTCTATGAGACGTTCCTTACCCCTTGTCACTATAGCCGCTGCGTTCGTCATCGCGTTACCATTACGCCCTATGATAGTGCCCTATCTTGTGTATTAATCTATGGTCCTATGATATTCCAAAAATATGGATCAACTTATTCCGATAGTAATGTACATTTTTCACCCACCAACCAACCAAGTTTCATGTTGTAATGTAACAGTTTTCTCTGATTGTGTGTTTTCTTTTTTTAATCCTGATGACGAATGCGATTTCATTTCAAAGTACTTGGTTTAAAATATCTTTTACATCAATTAAACGCCTTTAAGTAATGTATCTTGTATTGTTTTACTGCTATTTTTCTTATAAAAATGCTTTTATGTGTTGTTAAAATGCAATCTAATAATATATTAAATGTAAAAAATCTATTAGGGTTTTCAATTAAAAAAAAAATTGTTTTCACCTATATTATTCTGTAACCCGGGATGCTCGGAATGAACATCCTAGCTCCTATTAAAAGGAAATATCGAAAGAGGTGAGTTAAAAGGAATATTGTGAATTACACAAATTCAACAAAATAATGAGGATACATCAGAAACACTAGCCATTTTTTGAGCAATTCGCTTGGTCTTTCTACTGAATAGATTGTGATTATCTTTTTTTAAAACGAAGAACCTTTGTTTGGAGAATTTCGTCATTTGTAAGAATTATACAAATTCAACAATAGAATGGTGATACATCAGAAACACTAGCCATTTTTTGAAGAATTTGCCTGGTCTTTCTACTGAATAGAATGTGATTATCTTTTTTACCAAAGAACCTTTATTTGTAGAATTTCGTAATTTCTAAGAATTACACAAATTAAACAATAGAATGGGAATACATCAGAAACACTAGCCCTTTTTTGAAGAATTCGCCTGGTCTTTCTACTGAATAGATTGTGATTATCTTTTTTACCGGAAGAACCTTTATTTGTGGAATTTCGTCATTTCTAAGAATTACACAAATTCAACAATGGAATGGGGATACATTAGAAACACTAGCCATTTTTCCACTAATTTATCTGGGTTTTCTACTTTATAGATTGTAATCCTCTTTTTTACCTAAGAACTTTTATTTTTAGAATTTCGTCATTTCTAAGAATTTCCCAAATTCAACATAAGAATGAGGATACATCAGAAACACTAAACGCTTTTTTTTAATTCGCCTGGGCTTTCTACTGAATAGATCGTGATTATTAATTTTACCGAAGAACCTTTGTTTGTAGAATTTCGTAATTTCTTAGAATTATACAAATTCAACAGGAGAATGGGGATACATTAGAAACACTAGCCATTTTTCGAACAATGCGCCAGGATTTCTACTGAATAGATTCTAATTATCTTTTTTCATCGAAGAACCTTTATTTCTAGAATTTCGTTATTTCTAAGAATGACACAAATTCAACAAGAGAATTAGGATACATCCAGAAACGCTAGCCACGTTTTTATCAATTCGTCTGGGCTTTACTACAGAATAGATTGTAATTCAACTTTTTTACCGAAGAACCTTTATTTATAGATGTGTCATCACCAGCTTTTCTATTCAGATATATTTATATAATTTATTTTTAATTCTGAGTTAATCGTGTAAAATAGTGGCAACAGCTTTATTACGTCATTGTTATTCCTGGAAGGGTATGATTTTATAAAATAAAAATAAATAACATGCCTTTATTATGCAGTTGAATCCGCCATTACAAAAACTACATAACCATAGATTAAAAGTTTTCAGGAACCAATTAAAACTGTGCTATACATAAATACTGTGTATTTTTAAGAAATATTTTTCTATTTGTAATATTTCTTAGATCTTTAAATTTGTAAGTTGCCTATCAATTAAGGAAATTTTGCCTAAATGAGACACGATTGCCCATAGGTTTCTTACATTTAGGGTATATTTGGCATTTTATTAAATAATTAGATATATTATTAAGCATAAAAAGCTTGAATACTGTGCTTTTAATTCACAACGATCTTGTGTTGTAGAGATTGAATCATTATCTGCAATCTAAACAAAGAATATATGATTGTCCTTTTAGGTAATTTTTGTCACATTTAGAGTACTTAAAATCTAAATGAGACGTCCAAAGTATCTAAATGTGATAATGAATTTTATGCATATCAATTCATCTTAAAGTATTCATTTAATTGTTATCATTATTTAAAATGCTTCATAAAAATTAAAATACATAAAATTGAATGTTGAATCACTTACTATTGAATTACTTAATATACTAATAACTAAATTTAATAATAACTTAAATAACAGAAAATTTGAGATACATAATATTGAATACATTTATTATTGAATAATGAATGCTCTAACATTCATATTTTAAACACTTTTAACTTTGACCATGTAAAAATAAGAAGTTACTATTGAATCTATACTAATAAAAGAAAGTATCGCTCTGTGTGTCTGTGTGTCTGTGTGTGTGTCTGTTGGCGATGGCTAGGAAAATCTAGCCCACTTAGAAGGCTACAAATTTAGATTTAGGTAGTTCAAACCCTCTCCTGGTGCACCATTACGTCAGAATTTTAATATTTTGAAAATTAAAGTAGTTATCAATTAAAAACTGATCAAAGATCACAAATAAAAAAGTCATTATTCTGAATCTAGCTGGCGCATGTGCAGAAACCAATTTCCGTATCTTCCGGAACAGAAGAAAGAAAGTAGAAGACATTCCGTTTTTTTTAAAGTATTTCTATATTCGCCATGGACAAACGGCTAAAAATACGGAAAAACCGTCTACATATTCTAAAAGAACATACTTTTACGTCTCGAACGATCTGGTTGGTTTGAAAAAATTTTACATTTAACCCTTTCAAAAAAAAAAAGAATCAAAAGCATCGAATTCATGTTTTTTATTTTCTCCCGTTTTCCGAGCCTTGCATCTACCGGAATACAAAAGATACGGAAAAACGAAGGTCACCAAATTAAAGAACTGTCTTTGTCCTTTTCAAAGACACCTTTGGCTTTAAAAAATGCAAAAATTAACCCTTCGGAAAAGTATATTTTCTGTATGCCGTTTTGCGATTTTTGCGATTTTGGCAATATTTAAAAATTTGCATCGGCGATTCAGAGACAGGTACGGAAAACTAAAAATACCAGACAATATCTACATTTATTCCTTTTTCGACATCTGTATTTGTTTTTGAAAAATACGAATATTAACCCTTCAAAAAAAATTCGTGCGCAGGACTCTCTTTTGCGAATTCCGATTTTCTGCTATATATTAAATCTGGCATCGGCTTTCTAAAATAACCAAACAAAAAGCAAACACACCTAAAGACATCTACGTTCTATCAGGTTTAGGCAGAAACCTTTAGTTTAAAAAGTAAATCACGTTAACCCTTTCGAAAACGTTTTTAACTTTCGCTTTTTTAACTAGTTCTCCTATCTTTAAAAATCCGAATTGGCGTTTATAAACAAGATACGGAAAACTAAAAATACCGTGCCTAATCTATATCCCTTTGTTTTTTAAAATCTGGTATCCGTTTTGAAAAAATTTAATTTTAACCCTCCGAAAAGAAATCCTTTTCAAAACTCACAGTCGAATTTCCCTTTTTTGGTCCAGATTTAAAAATCGGCATCGACTCGGGAAATGCAAGTACGGACAAACAGTAGACTTCAGATCATAGACACATTCATTTTCTTCAAAATGCACGGTTGGGTTTTAAAAATATCTACATTAACCCTTTAGAAACCGATCGATTACGTAACCCACTTTCGCGTTTTCCGCTATTTTGACAATGTTTACCCGTAGTTAAATTTCAATTCTACTAGGAAATTTGGCTGGGTCAAGTGTTCTGAAAAGGCCTCTTCCAGAACAGACTGCGCCCCCTGGCGGTGGAAAGTGGAACTATAGGAGTATATCTGGTTCTATGTACCCGATTACGACGGGGTTTGGCTCATTCGACTTGATATTTATAGCCTTAAATATTTTAGCTGCACTTTCGACTGCCAGGATGTGCTTTCCGATCTTGGGTTTTATGAGCCCGATTACGACGGGGTTTGCCTCATTCGATTTGATTTCGATAGCCTTACAGATTTCAGTCATATTCGTATAGAACATATTATTAATATTTCGGGCCCGGGCAACGCCGGGCGGATTAGCTAGAGGCAAATATAACATAATTTTTACCAAAGCAGTGTTTATTACTTTATATTTTAACCAAATATTCAGTTTGCTTTTAACTCATTTTTGCTTTTCATCTTCCCTGTAGGCCTCAATATTTTCTAATTGTTTTGTGGAAGGTATAGATCTAGACAATTTTGAGGTTTAGGTTTCTTCATAGTTTCTATTTCTGCTAGACTTTTACTTCAAGATTGTTTTAGTGACTGATTTCGTTTTCGTTGAATTCTATTTTTGCAACGCTTTTTTTTATTTTTTAACTTTAATTGTTTTATCTTTTCCAATTTGGGCTCTGTTTTTCCTCTTTCATGTCATTGCCTCTTTTATTTTTTCATATATGCCTCAGTTGTTAAATATTCCGCAAATCATTCTGTTTTTAACAAACAGCTTTCAAAATCATGAGATGGATTATCTCCCGGAACAGATATTTTCGATTGTGATTCTGTTTGCACTTCAGACTGTTATTGAATAGAATCTGGCTTGTTCTTGCCTGTTAGTTTTTTAAAATATGCATTCACTATTTGCAAAAATTCAAAATATTCATCAGTTATATTTCTATCCGTTGTTAAATTTGTTTGGACAGACATATCACACATTTTTTAAGATGTTGTATTACTACCTTCATGGTCCTCAACCTGAAACTTGTCAGCATTAATTGCTAAGCCCTCACTTGTTTTTGCCAGTTTTTTTTTTAAATATGCATTCACTATTTGAAAAAATTCAAAATATTCATCATTTATATTTCTATCCGTTGTTAAATTTGTTTGGACAGACATATCACACATTTTTTAAGACGTTGTATTACTACCTTCATGGTCCTCAACCTGAAACTTGTCAGCATTAATTTCTAAGCCCTCACTTGTTTTTGCCAGTTTTTTTTAAAAATATGCATTCACTATTTGAAAAAATTCAAAATATTCATCATTTATATTTCTATCCGTTGTTAAATTTGTTTGGACAGACATATCACACATTTTTTAAGACATTATATTACTACCTTCATGGCGCTAAACCTGAAACTTGTCAGCATTAATTGCTAAGCCCTCACTTGTTTTTGCCAGTTAGTTTTTTAAAATATGCATTCACTATTTGAAAAAATTCAAAAAATTCATCATTTATATCTCTATCCGTTGTTAAATTTATTTGGACAGACTATTCACACATTTTTGAAGACGTTGTTTTACTACCTTCATGGTCCTCAACCTGAAACTTGTCAGCATTAATTGCTAAGCCCTCACTTGTTTTTGCCAGTTTTTTTTTTAAATATGCATTCACTATTTGAAAAAATTCAAAATATTCATCATTTATATTTCTATCCGTTGTTAAATTTGTTTGGACAGACATATCACACATTTTTTAAGACGTTGTATTACTACCTTCATAGTCCTCAACCTGAAACTTGTCAGCATTAATTTCTAAGCCCTCATTTGTTTTTACCAGTTAGTTTTTTAAAATATGCATTCACTATTTGAAAAAATTAAAAAAAATCATCATTTATATTTCTATCCGTTGTTAAATTTATTTGGACAGCCATATCACACATTTTTTAAGACGTTGTATTACTACCTTCATGGTCCTCAACCTGAAACTTTTCAGCATTAATTGCTAAGCCCTCATTAACCATTGATATTAAATCATCGTTAATGTCAAAAGCAGGAGAAATAGTGTCCTCCTTAGATGAAAGATCATGATTAATAGTTGATTAATTAACATGAAAATCCTCGGTAAAAATAGATTTAATGATAGGAAACATGTTAATGCTCAAACCACCGCTAATAACTAAACTCGCATCAGCCAAGTCATTGGTGATATGTCTCATATAAAAGTATTTTTCATTTATCTTTTTGGACTTGTAAAATTTATAGCATTGAATGAAGCTGGATGAAATATTTATAGCACTGAAATTATTGTAATATTTATAGCATTGGGATCGAAAGACGATTCTAGAAGAGCACACCGATTCAATGGGTAAATGGAAGATTTCTCAAATCCATTTTAAATTTAAGTGTTTTCAATCTACACAATAATTTTCAGAGCGTCAATCATGTAATATTATTGAATAATCCAGTGATCATATATCTTTATGACGCCCAGTAGCTAAGTGGTCTGCGCGTCACGCTGCCATGGTACAAGTCTAGAGTTCGACTCTGGACTGAGCAAGGTTCATTCAACTTTTTATCCCTTCGTGGTCGATAAAATGAATACCAAGCTTGCTTGGGAACTAAACACTGGGGATGTCGTGTCAGATTGACCACCTGTCTGGGATGAAGGCTGTATAGCAACCCAGGGTCAATGGTCAAGAAAACTGAGTTGGCCACTAGTCCAAAATCCCTAGGAATTATAGCGCCACAGAGTTTAGTTTATACGTCTTTATTCATTGCTTAAATATACGCCACTATTATTACGTCATATTTTTTATTACAATGTTTAAAGACATGTATTTTTCTACGCTGATCATTTGAAACGCATATTATGTACCCAGCTAAAGAGAAACACTAGCGCAAGATCCTGTAGAAATTCCTAATTTATTAATACAAAAAGCTTAATTAATCAGAATTTTTGCTTTAAACATCATTTTAATACAATATATAAAAGTACAGCAGAAACTTATATCAGCAAATATCCTAAAAGCCTCTCTCCGCATTTGACGGATCCAATTCGTCGTTAATAGATGTCTGAAAAAGAAACAAAGCAGTCATTCGACGCGTAAAATATTCTAGAGCAACTGTAATCGGAAAACGTATCGACTTTTTTCCCGCTTTCACTTCAGGTAGATGAAACAGACGTTTGACGTCCACAGAATTACTTGATCGTCAAAGTTACAAGAGAAAACCGTGATCTTTGTTTCGGAATTATGCGCAGCCTTTAGGGATAGGGACACTTGATAATGAAAGATGTGTATTGTAATGGAGAATTCTTTTAAAGGAAACGTTTTAGATGCAGTAAAATGTTTTGTTCCTGAAGTTCAGATGCTTCTTTATATAGCATTGATATTTGATTCTTGAGTTAAGATTTTAAGTACAAGAACATTGTTGCATTTATGTGGCGTCAAATTTAAGCACACTGACCTTATTTGTTTTATGTTAATTATAATTAAAATCTTACCAAAACTTTTTAACTTCTTCATTCCATAAAAAACTTGAAATGTAGTTTTTGTTTTCAATGAGCGATTCATTTAGATTACACTAAATGTATCATATTTTATTGCCGTCAGCATATGTTTTTGTTTGAATATCATGCTTTTAGTTTGCACGTAATTACATAAAGCCATTGATTAAAAGAAGTAAGTATAATACTTATTGAAACACATTTTCTTCATGGTGCATCTCAATTATCGTCTATAAAATACAGAAGGTTGTTCGCACTTTATGGAAACGACTTTAAAAGTTAATTTCTACGCATAAATGACATATTCTTTACAACAATTTGACTTTCTTGGATAGCCTTGACTTTTGATCATAGCTCTGTCTCGAAATTACTATTATAATAGAATTTCCTTGTTGCAGTCATGTCAGTTTTTCCCGATACCTCTTGTAAAAACTTTCCAAAGTCTTTTCAATGTTCATGAATTCATTTAAACAGTCCAAATTCAGAAAAAGGCCATTGATGAGGGGGTGGGAAGGGTGTGTCAGGTGATTTTACATGCATTTCTTCAATTGATACACATTTTATTTCACTTTGGGATTCTTTGGTTGCTATATATGCGTCAGTTGAATTATGAAAGAACAGCTAGGAGTCTTTGTTCATATGAAGCTCAATTAATGTGTTTTTCATATAAAGCTGGAATTTCTTCTTGAAAAATAGGTTCTAAAATATTTAACTGATAATAAAGTGAAAATGGACTTAGTTTTACTGCATTTTTTACCTTTAATTTAATTTCGTAACAAAATCCAGCAGCAATCATGAATTCTTTTTGAAATTTTTCTTTACATTCAGAAACTCATTTCTTTCTTTTTGTTTCTATTAATTGATAAAAATTGCTCTTCTTTTGATAATCTCACTTAAATAAAGCCATGTTTCATCCAGTGTTACTATAAATTTTTATTTATCACCACCTATGTGTATGTTAAAGCGTAAGTTAGAAAGCGCTATCTACAACACATTGGAAGACTTTGGAAAGTTTTCCAATTGGTGTGGGAGAAAATTTATATGATTGTACTAAGAGAAAAATCGATTATGATGGAAATTTCAATCTAGAGTTATAATCAAAAGTGAGGGCTATACAGTAGAGTAAAATTGTCGCAGAGATTATGGCATATATGTTCAGAAATTAATTGTGAAAATCATTTCTATAAAGTGCGTACGTACAATGCAGAGTAATGAAAAATTAAAAACGTTCATTTTAAAGCTTCCAGTGTCTGAGCTTTGCTTCGGTATATAAAGCTTATTTTCAAACCATTAAATGTACAAGCTAGGGAATAACTGAGGCTACAACATAATCATAGATTACCACATATTTCACTACAATATTTAGAAAGCCGTGTCAGCAGGTGGGCTAACCCGTTCTTCACTGTCATTTGATTAATGGGGAGAGAGTGATAAAAGTTTGTCACTACCCCTGCAGTTAGAATTCCTTCCCAATAACTTAATGCTCTCATCCTGACTTAATATGCCTTATCAGGGTGTAATATGTGTCGTGTGCTCTCAACTTTAATTAACTGCTTTGAATTCATACAGTGTTCCAGGATGTCTCATGTTTCCCCATTCTCACTTTATTTTGATTTTTACATTAAAATGTCATTTTATATGTGTGCAAAAATACGATTTATATTAAGGGGACGAAAAAAAATAGTCTATAAATAATACCTATTTTTAAGTTTTTGAATTATCTAATATATAAAAATGAAAATTTGTCTGTCTGTCTGTTTGCACTTCTATACAAATCAACAGTTTGAAAGACAGAATTGTGAAATGTTACGTGGAGGTGTATTAAAACACGGCCGAGGCAACTAAAGTAATCTGGAATCAAAATAATGTATAGTTAATTTTTAATTAATAAAAAACAAAAAATCTAACAGCCTTTTCCTATTAAATTTAAACATTTTTCGTTATAGCAGTTGCCAACAGTTAAAAATACACAGTAAAAATTCTTTCTACAATAATTAATTTTCTATTGAAAGATTTCCACATGAAAAATGAAAGTTAAATAAAAAGGTTTCAACATATAACGGACATTTTCAAGCATTTCTCAATAATAGAAGGAGTATCAGTATCTGTAAGTACAGGAAGCAGGATAATATGACGTCATTATAGAATAAAAAGAAAATTAATATGATGTCATATTGGAAGTTTAACGGACTTTTTCAAATGTACGAGAATCATACAAAAAGAGTATCAGTATGAGCAGGGCTTTACAAATTTGATAAAATCTGGTAGCCAGAAAAAAATTCTAGTCGCCAGTGAAAAATATTACCTGTCCCACTCCCAAGTCACTAATTTTCAAAAGCACAAAAGTTTTTTATCAATTAATTGAGAAAAAATAATAAGCATATTGTAGGATTTTTAGTTGCATAGTTTAGAATAGTTACATTATTTAGAAAGATAATATAAATAAATTTTTCTAATGAAATTTATCAAAATCACTTATCTATGAAAAAAATGTATGTAAAGTCTACATTAACCGGCATGTTCGGGAAATGCTGATTGCTGTAGGCTTCAAATGAATGTCTGGATAATTGGGTGATACAAAATCTATATCTGATGAGGGGGGCATACCGTGATTTCGCGCGTATGCGCCGCATCATAGTTAAGTCTTTTTCAAACCGGAAATTTTATTGAAAATAGGAAGTCAAATAAGTGCTAAGCAGAAGTAAGACACATTTTATTTAAAATAAATTCTGGTAGGAAATCGAATTGTCTGAGGTGCGGCGTATACGCGCGAAATTACGGTAGATGAAATAGTGAAGCAGGAAAACAGTTTTTCGTGTCAAAGTCAGTCAAATAATTCTGTTTTTATTACTTTAAAATTTGCATTTGATAAACTTATTTTTACCAAAATTTAAAATGCTGAAAAAGAGAAAAAATGCTGTTTGTGCTCATTTCTTAGGTCAATTTTTGTACAAAAAATTCCAATAATAATAATCACATAAAATTAAATAACTTGGTGGCCAGGTAAAAAAACTTGGTCGCCAGTGGCGACCTGGCGACCGCATTTGTCAAGCCCTGAATATGAGTAATAGAGAAAGCAAGTACATATGACGTCAGCAGGTGAATATAACATCATATGAGTTTGATGAATGTATTGAATCATGATAAAAACCCGATTATGGAAATATCGGCATATTTTAACATTTTGAAGTTCTCTATAGAGCATGTTTAATTTTGAAATTGATTTTCCTACACAAACATTTTTAAATCTCGGATAACGCCGGGTTACAATAAAGAGATATTACATTTAATCTATATGTACTAACCATACCTCCTTTACTGTTTATCATATCGTCAAAAATTTATGCACAATGTTTTAAAAACTTTGAATTCAACATTTTTGCCATTGTAGTCAAAATGAGAGATTCTGAATTTCCTTATAAAACAAGCAAGGGAACAAACAAATAATGAAGTGGTTTCTTTATTTTAAACTTTCAGCGGAAACGCTTAAATATTTTGCACGAGTGCGCGCGTGTGACGTCTGTGTGCTATTACAAATATTATTTCAGATATTAAATGTTTTAATAACATTGCTAAGAAACATGTTAAAAAAAACAATTATGCACATCAGTAGTAACAAGAACGGAAAATCATGCGTCAAGCATAGATTATGAAACACTTTTCAACATCTCCAGAATACTTTAACAAAACTTCAACTTCACCATTTAATAAGGTGAAAGATGATGTCTAAGTGAACAAGGGATGACCGCCCCGGGAACTCATCTTTCGCTTGTCTAAGTAAACAATATGGACAACGCATAACTCATTTGAAAACTCAATTTCAGAAATTACCATAAATAGTCAGAGCTTGAAATTCAATTTTTCCTTGGAGAGGAGACTCCCTCCCAGCATTTGTAAATGGAGCGGAGTTGAACTGTTTGGGAAGGAGAAAAAAAAAATCGCGAAATTTGTCAGTCGGACGCGAGGAAAAAATTGTGAATTTCATGATTATTTCGCAAGAAACTGTGAAATCATAAAAATAGGTCACAGAAAAAATCTTAAAATTTGTCAATTGGTTGCGAAAAAAATCGCAAAATTCGTCAGTCGGTCGTGGAAAAAAATCGCAAAATTATTCAGTCGGACGCAGGGTAAAATTATGAATTTTGGCAGTCTGTTACAAGAAGAAACCAGGAAATTCGCAAATCATTCGCGGAAAATATCGCGAAATTTGTCAATTGCACATGAGTAAAAAATGCGAAATTCGTCGATCTGTTACAGGAAAACACCCAGCAAAATTCGTTGATCGGTCGCAAGAAAGCATCGCGATATTCGTCAGTTGGTTGCGGGACTTGGTCGTCATTTCAAAAAGCAAAATTCTCCGGAAAAAGCTGAAATTTTTTAAGCGGGAGACTCCTGCCCACAATATTATTTTTGGCGGGATTTCAAAATTTTGGGCACGAATCCCGCCATCCCGCCCTGAAATTCAAGACCTGATAGTCGAAAAATATACGAATTCTTTTGTGCAGCCCTGTATTAGATCTATAGATTTGTATATATATATATAACGAAGTATGCTAAAATTTAGTTCAATTAGGAAACTTTGAAACAATTTGAAAATTCTCCTTCAGTAATATATTCGTCAATAAATGAAAATGAATTTTTTGTGCAAGTAATTTATACAAACAATTAATATTAAATAATTTAGTAGAATTTAAAAACACATGCCACAACTGAAAAATCACGTGTAGTAATTCTCGCTCTTAGACATTGCTGTAACCGAATTCTTTTGTGTGTCCCTTTGACCAATACGAAGAAACTTTGCTACTAACTAAAACTAACTAAACGTTTAACTAAATTGTTATGCACATCATATTCTGCCATATAAATCCAGATCACAGTTTTGTATTTTTTCTTTGGTTTCAATTAAATCATTTGACCTTCTGTTTAATATTTCAAATACATAAAAGGGAAGAGATATCTTCACGTGAACATTTTGATACAGATAATGAAGAGCAATAGATATCAGTTTTATCTTAACATGTATAGTACGAATTCCTTATTTAAACGCTCTCTTGTTTTACTTAAAATATTCTTATCTGCTTGTAATATCTGTCACATGTTTGAATTTTAATAGCCTGCCTGCAATTAACAGAATATCCAGAAAAAACTTTATCTTCTACTTAACTTTGCGATGTAGAAGTTTAAATCTGTTGTAAGTTTTAAGAAAGTTTTATGAATTAAGAGATGTATTAGCTTGCGGTACATGGTTCTATGATATATATGATTTTTATCCTATTTTGTTAATTTTGTAATTAGATATGCTATATTTGTCAAGAATGTTATCTTTAGATTACATGCTTTATAGCTTTTAGTGTTTTTTTTATTTATATAATCATCTACTTTTTTTTTCTTTTAAATTACATATTCAGACTTAGTCCCAGACAGTCACGTTCTGTGACTATGTTCCATAAATACGTAGGAGGCGCAAATATATTTATATTACTTTATTTTCTTACTTTTTTAATTTTGTTTTTATACTTCGGGTGAATTTGTTGTTTTTTACAATATGCATGCAATGATATATTTACATGAAATGGTAATATATAATTTATATTATTTTATTGGCAGCTCTTGCATTATTTCATGTGGAGAAGCTTAACAGTTTTTCAAGTAAAATTAAATTATTTTACATTTATGAAAACTAGTAGTTTATTTATTTCCTTTTCAACAACAAGAAAATATTTCTGAAACTCTTTTAACTTTGTGATGTCGAATTTTAAATCTGCAGTAAGTTTTAAGAAGATTTTATGAATTAAGACATGTATTAGCTTGCTGTACATGTGGTTCTGTGATATATATGATTGTTATCTTATTTTGTTAATTTTGTAATTAGATATGCTTATTTTTCCAGAATGTTATCTTTATATTACATGCTTTATAGCTTTTAGTATTTTTTTTTTAAATTTATGTAATCATCTACTTTTCTTACTTTTAAATTACATATTCAGACTTAGTCTCAGACAGTCAGGTTCTACGACTATGTTCCATAAATACGTAGGAAGCGTAAAAAGCAATTTATATTATTTTATTCTCTTACTTTTTAAATTTTGTTTTTATACTTAGGGTGAATTTATTACTTTTACTTACCCATCATACGTAGTATAGGGTAAATCTTGTGATCGTTTTAAAAATAGAAAAAAAAAATTTGACGGATTTGCACGTTTCAGACACTGGAGATTCCGAAAAACATATTTTTAGAAGAAACAAATTGCCGTCCGTTTGTCTGTGTGTCTATAAACGCTCTATCTCCCGAACAAATTGAGGTAGAGACTTGAAACTTGGTATGTACTTAGTATGTAATAATGAGAAGAAGCCTATTGAATTTCAGTAAACTCGATTATTCAGAACTATTTTTTCGGACTCTTGAAATATTCGTTCTGATAAAAGGTATATAAAAATTTTCGAAATTGTTTGTTTTAAGGAGTGAATGTAAAAGACAATATAACATCATAAATTTTGCATAAAGAATGAAGTCGATCGGATAATGAGTTGCCGAGATATTTGTAATCCTATTACCACACTCTTCGATTTTTCATGACCCTGTATTTCATTCAAATTTCAATTCAAAGATTTTATTACAAAATATTTTAATTGTAAATGAGACGCTTAATCCGACGCAGTAAACTCTTAGTTAGTATGATTATCATTTTTGGAGTTATAAGGATGTTTCTTTAACGCAATTTAGTAATAGAGCATTTAAAGTTTAGGACGTCATCAAGCCAGGATTTTATTCGAATTGCAATGTATTTTATAAATAGCTTACATAGGTTTTATTTTCATATTTTATATTATGTATATCCATGATTGGTAAGTATTACGGTTGCCCCCAACGACCCAACGACTAGTTTACAATATGCATGCAATGATATATTTACATGAGCTGGCAGCTCTTGCATTATTTCATGTGGAGAAGCTTGACAGTTTTTTGAGGAAAATTAAATCATTTTACATTTATGAAAACTAGTAGTTTATTTATTTCCTTTTCAACAACGAAAAAATATTTCTGAAATTCTAAGTATATTCTTGTATAGAAGTTAAAGTTTTCTCACAGTGCATTTCTGGAATTTTAACCCCTTGTTGTTACAGCAACATGATATCTGGAAAATATTCTGTAGCTTAAGAAATTTTCATTTTGAATTTCTAAACATCTCTTTGTAAAAACCAATTTATTATTATATATATATATACATAAAATCCCATGGTTCTGAAGAGAGATAAACATCTGCAGAGTTTATTTCTTGTATTCCGAAATTATCTTATAATTTAAAATAATGTTCATGGTACACTTTAAAATATCAACATAGTGTTTTCTATGCTTTACCGCAAAAATGATTCTTAAAGTTTTAAATTTGTTTCTCTAAAAAATAAAAAACAATTCTTGTGAAAAAATTGTGCATAATTTTCTAATTATCAAGTTTTTAAAAGTCATGAGACATCTGGATCATCTGGAAATGATTCTTAAAGTTTTAAATTCATTTTTGTAAAAAATAAAAAATAATTCCTGTGAATACAACTGCAGAGTTTATTTCTTCTATGTCACGTAAGCTATAATACGCTTTCAGAAATTATATTACAGCTTATAATATTCATCATACTATCCACACAACGTAACACATATTCTTAGTTTTACAGCAAAAAATATTTTTCATGTTCTCAATTTATATCTGTATAGCAAGGGTTTTCAATCTCTCAGCCTTTGACCGTTGGATAATAAATACTGATTTTGGTGGAAACTAGGAAGTTTTCAGTCAGTACCTAGTCTCTTCTTAAAAAAACCTGTTGGAAAAAAAAAAATAAAAGCCTCATTTGCATTTAAAAGGATAAAATATTTGGCATTAATTTCCTTATTACTTACCCATCATACGTAGTATAGGGTAAGTCTTGTAATCGTTTTAAAAATAGAAAAAAAATTGACGGATTTACACGTTTCAGACACTGAAGTTACCGAAAAACATATTTTTAGAAAAAAAAATTTGGCGTCCGTCTGTTGTGTCTGTATGTCTGTGTGTCTGTAAACGCTCAATCTCCCGAACAAATTGAGATAGAGACTTGAAATTTGGTATGTACTTAGTATGTAATAGTGGGAAGAAGCTTATTGAATGTCAGTAACCTCGATTATCCGGAACTATATTTTTCGGACTCTCGAAATATTCGTTCTGATAAAAGGTATATAAAAATTTTCGAAATCGACAATACATATATACCTTAAATACATTTAAGGAGTAGATATAAAAGACAATAAAAAAAACATACATTTTGCATAAAGAATGAGGTCGATCGGATAATGAATTCCCGAGATATTTGCAATTATATTTTCCACATTCTTTGATTTTTACACAATTAATACATAACCCTGTATTTGATCCAAATTTCAATTCAAAAAAATATTTTAATTGGAAATGAGACGCAATAAACGTTAGTTAATATGATTATCATTTTTTGGAGTTGTAAGGATGTTTCTTTACGCAATTCAGTAATAGAGCATTTAAAGTTTATGACGTCATCAAGCCACAATTTTATTAAATTGCAATGCATTTTATAAGTAGTTTACATATGTTTTATTTCCATATTTTATATTATGCATATCCATGATGGGTAAGTATTACGGTGGCCCCCAACGACTAGTTCCTATTCTCGATTATTATGAAGACACTTTCTTACCTTTTGCAAATGACAAATTTCGTAAATATACATCATATCCATCCCAAACCCATAGATATACGATGAGATTATGTTTGTTTATGCAATGAGCACTTGACACACATTAAATCTGTGTGTGTGTGTTTATGAGAGAGGAACACGTCCACGAATAGGTTAAACAATTCACATGCGCCTGTGGTTGGTGTTGGTGCTTTCTGCTATATATAATTAAAAAATCCCTGCAAATATATCTATCTAGTTTCATTTTTCTTTGTTGCACCAACATTCAGAAAAAAATCTATAGCTTAAAAAACTTATCTTGTTGCACTTAAATACTTTTTCTACTTTTCCGCATAAAACTATTGTTGAAGTTTGCAATTTATTATAGTACAGAAAATAAAGAAAAGATCAGGGACCATAAGCCGTGTTCTTGGCCCATGAAATAAAAAAAACTCGATTTTGTTATACTGACTTAATTATTTCACTTTTTAATATTAGAAGGTTTATCCTGTACAATTTCAACAATATTTTTTGCATTTTGTTTGGATTTATTTGATTTACACAAGCTCAAAGTTCGTATTATTCGTAGTTTTTGATGTAAAACACGCAATTTCTCCTAATTTTACCTCAATTACTTATATGAGCGCCATCGTGCAACACTTTCTTCTTTAGATACATTATAAAATACATCAAAATGTACAATATATGTAAAAATAAAAGTGTTGCAAAGCTGCGCTCATAGTACAATATTAAAAATTATATTAAAAATTGAGTTTAAAATTGGGAGAAATTGCGTCTTTTTCATCAACAACTACGAATAATACAAACTTTGAGCTTGTGTAAGTTATATAAATCCGAACAAAATTCAAAAACTATTGTGGAAATCGTACAGGATAAACTTTCTAATATTAAAAGTGAAATAATTAAGTCAGTATAACAAAATCGAATTTTAGTCTTATTTCATGGGCCAAAAACACGGCTTATGGACCCTGATCCTTTGAAGTTTCCTATCAATATATTTTTAAAAGTTTTAAATCTTCTATGTCACAGCGTCTGTAACACGCATCCGTTAAAATATTCTAAATAAATTCAGCTCGTAAACTTCAAGATTTCCCCTTCTTCCCGTTTCTCTTCCTTCGCGTTGAAGAATTATTCCCCCTCACCTATTGAACTCGTGGAACATTAATATAAGGGCTTGCCAGCTGAAAGAGTTTAGTTGTTGCGTGCTTTCAAATGGCTAATTAGCAGACTTTCCCATTCAATGACTTCTAAACGTCCCCGGCCATTTTATGTAGATGCTGTAAAAATCATTTTGGTGGAGTCAGATGAGGGAGCATGGCTTTATTTAAGGGTAATGAATTGTTCGGTAATTAAAAGTTTGGGCCTTAATGTGATGATCACTGACAGAAGAGAGAGTTTTAAAATTTGTTTATGTTTCGGAATGTCTTTCGAGTATTTAAAACATCTAAACTTTGAAATTGATTTTATTTAACAAGAATAGTACTTGGATTAGAAAATTATTCAACAATATCTCTTACGGACATGTATTTTTTTCCACATAAAAACGAAACTGCTTTTTTTTTTTTACATTTTTACTTTACTTTTATGGAAGAGTTTTTTAAATTTGTTTATGCTTCGGAATCTCTTTCGAATATTTTAAACATCTAAACTTTGAAATCAATTTTATTAAACAAGAATAGTATTTGGATTAGAAAATGATTCAACAATAACCTCTTCAGACCTGATCTACACAAATGTGAACATCTATTTTTTTTTCACACAAAAACTAAACTGCTTGCTTTTTTTTACATTTTTACTTTACTTTTATGGAAGATTTTTTTTTATATTTGTTTATGCTTCGGAATATCTTTCGAGTATTTAAAACATATAAACTTTGAAATCGATTTTATTAACCAAGAATAGTACTTGGATTAGAAAATTATTCAACAATAACCTTTTCTGACCTGATCTACACAAATGTGGACATCTATTTTTTTTTTTCACATAAAAACTAAACTGCTTGATTCTTTTACATTTTTAATTTACTTTTATGGAAAAGTTTTTTAAATTTGTTTATGATTCGGAATGTCTTTCGAGTATTTAAAACATCTAAACTTTGAAATCAATTTTATTAAACAAGTAAAGTACTTGGATTAGAAAATTATTCAACAATACCTCTTCAGACCTGATCTACACAAATGTGGACATCTATTATTATCCACATAAAAACTAAACTGCTTGCTTTTTTTTACATTTTTACTTTCCTTTTATGGAAGAGTTTTTAAATTTGTTTATGTTTCGGAATGTCTTTCGAGTATTTAAAACATCTAAACTTTGAAATCGATTTTATTAAACAAGAATAGTACACTTGGATTAGAAAATTATTCAACAATAACCTCTTCAGACCTGATCTACACAAATGTGGACATCTGGGTTTTTTTCCACATAAAAACTAAACTGCTTGATTTTTTTACATTTTTAATTTACTTTTATGGAGGAGTTTTTTAAAATTTGTTTAAATTCGTTTATGCTTCGGAATGTCTTTCGAGTATTTAAAACATCTAAACTTTGAAATCTATTTATTAAACAAGAATAGTACTTGGATTAGAAAATTATTCAACAATAAACTCTTCAGACCTGATCTACATAAATGTGGACATCTAATGTTTTTCACATAAACACTAAACTGCTTGATTTTTTTACATTTTTACTTTACTTTTATGGAAGAGTTTTTTAAATTTGTTTGTGCTTCGGAATGTCTTTTGAGTAGTTAAAACATCTAAACTTTGAAATCGATTTTATTAAACAAGAACAGTACTTGGATTAGAAAATTATTCAACAATTACCTCTTCAGACCTGATTTACACAAATGTGGACATCTATTTTTTTTTCGACATAAAACTAAACTGCTTGATTTTTTTACATTTTTACTTTACTTTTATATAGCTCAATGTTTTGTGCTTAGGAACAAAAACAATAAATGACAGCACTGCTGCTTATTTTATTTTAAACAAAATTTTATTTTCACCTGAATTTGCAAAAAGTCTTTAAGACAGAGACCAAGAAAGTAAGAAATTTTCATAATTATTTAAACTTAAACCCTTTGTAATAAAAAAAAAACTAAAAAAAAAAAAAAAAAAGCTTTGAGAATTTGTATACCATTTACTTGTTTAAAGCCGTTAAATTTGTTATTTTGTGAATTTAGGTTATTGATAATTAAATCAATATTTTAAGGGGACTAGTAATTGTTTATCCATATTTGTGAACCTCAATTACCAATCCGCTAAAGTACCAATTTCTGAAAAAGTGGTCTTTCTCACTTTCTGTCATCTACGGTGTCATTTAGTTTCTGCGAAAGCACAGAATATGTATTTGTAGTGTTATTTTAAGTTCAGATTTCTAGAGAATAAATCTTTGTAAAAGTTTTAACCCCTTCGGGACCGGCGGCTTTTACACAATTTTTATTCGTTTGGCACCACTTTTTTTTAAAATGCTACCTTTACTTAAACTATCACAAAAATGCTCTAATATGAGAAAGCAGATATTACTTTTATTTTTTACTGGTGCCTAAAACAAATTTTGTATGCTCTTTTTGAGGTTGCATATATGATACCATGGTCCCGAATGGGTTAAGAATTTATTTTCAAACGCTTAGCCTTTTTCGAAGCCAAAATTATTCAGTAATTAGAAGTTTAATATTTTAAAGCATGATGATTGATAAGAAATAATTTTATAAATTTATCTACGAGTTCGGAAAGTCTGTTAAATATTTAAAACTTTTTATAATAAAGGGTTTCTAGCTAAAAGAGTTTAGTTGTCGTTGCCTGTGCTTGGCAAGTAAATCTTTCTGTCTAGTAAGACACTAATTAATAGACTTTCTTATTCAATGACTTCTAAATTCTTCGTACATTTTATGTAGATGCAGTAAAAATAATTTTAGTGGAGTAAAATGATTAAGCATGGCTTCATTTAACAGTAATGATTTGTTAGTTAGTTAAAAGTTACGTCCTTAATGTGATGATCGCTGACAAGTAAAATGTCTTAAAATGTGCTGCAGCTTCAGAATGTGTTTTGGAGTATTTAAAATACCTAAAAAATAGATTTTTATGTTAGAATAATTGGACTATGCAGTTGTTCAATGATTAAATATCGTCTCAGCTGTAATAGATCCTGTTCAGGGGTTTAGCTACCTTTAAGAGCAATGGACCATTCGGTAGTTAAAAGTTTCGTCCTTAATCTGATGATCGCTGACAAGTACAATGTCTTAAATTGTGTCGAAGCTTTAGAATGTCTCTTGGGGGATTTAAAATATCTAAAATAGATTTTTATGTTAGAATAATTGCATTAAGTTCAATGTTAAATGATTAAACCTCGTGACAGCTTTAATAGATCCTGTTCAGGCGTTTAGCTTTCTTTAAAAGCAATGGACCATTCGGTTGTTAAAAGTTTCGTCTTTAATGTGATGATCGCTGACAAGTACAGTGTTTTAAAATTTGCTGAAGCTTTAGAAAGTCTCTTGGGAGATTTAAAAAATATTAAAAAAATAGATTTTTAAGTTAGAATAATTGCATTATGCTCAATGTTCAATGATTAAATCTCGTGCCAGCTTTAAAAGATCTTGTTCAGGCGATTAGCTTTATTTAAGGGCAATGGACCATTCGATAGTTAAACGTTTTATCTCGTGTCAGCTTTAATAGATCCTGTTGAGGAGTTTAGCTTTCTTTAAGGACAATGGACTATTACGTAGTTAAAAGTTTCGTCCTTAATGTGATGATCGTTGACAAGTAAAATGTTTTAAAATGTGCTGCAGATTCAGAATATCTCTTTGGGGATTTCACATATCTTAAAACCACAGATTTTTATAAAGAATAGTTGGATTATGCAGTTGTTCAACGATTAAATGTGCCAGCTTTAGTAGATCCAGTTGAGGCGTATAGCTTTCTTTAAGGACGATGAACTATTCGGTAGTTAAAAGTTTCGTCTTTAATGTGATGATCGCTGACAAGTACAGTGTTTTAAAATGTGCTGAAGCTTTAGAAAGTTTCTTGGAGGATTTAAAAAATATTTAAAAAAAATAGATTTTTATGTTAGAATAATTGGATTATGCTCAGTGTTCAATGATTAAATCTCGTGCCAGCTTTAATAGATCCTGTTCAGGTGATTAGCTTTCTTTAAGGGCAATGGGCCATTCTTTAGTTAAAAGTTTTATCTCGTGTCACCTTTAATAGATCCTGTTCAGGCGTTTAGCTTTCTTTAGGAGCAATGAACTATAAGGTAGTTAAAAGTTTCGTCCTTAATGCGATGATCGCTGACAAGTAAAATGTTTTAAAATGTGTTTCAACTTCAAAATATCTCTTGGGGGATTTATAATACCTTTAAAAATAGATTTATATGTAAGAATAATTGGATTATGCATAGTTTTTCAATGAATAAATCTCGAACCATCTTTAATTAGATCCTGTTGAGGAGTTCAGCTTTCTTTAAGGACAATGGACTATTACGTAGTTAAAAGTTTCGTCCTTAATGTGATGATCGTTGACAAGTAAAATGTTTTAAAATATGCTGCAGATTCAGAATGTCTTTTTGAGGATTTAACATATCTTAAAAAAACAACAGATTTTTATGAAGAATAGTTGGATTATGCAGCTGTTTAACGATTAAATGTGCCAGCTTTAATAGATCCAGTTGAGGCGTATAGCTTTCTTTAAGGGCGATGAACTATTTGGTTAGTTAAAAGTTTCGTCCTTAATGTGACGATCGGTGACAGGTAAAATGTTTTAAAATTTTCTTCAGCTTTAGAATGTCTGTTGGGGTGAATATTTAAAATATCTTTAAAAAAAAATAGATTTTTTATGTAAAAATAATTTGAATTTTTTTCAATAATTAAATCTTTTGCCAGCTTTAATAGATCATGTTCAGGCGTTTAGCTGTCTCTAAGGGCAATAAACTATTCGGTAATTAAAAGTTCAGTCTTTATTGCAATAATCATTTACAAGAACCAGTTTATATAGTTGCTTGCGGGTTTGGAGTTTCTGTTAAGTATTTAAAATATGCATATATTGCAATATATTAGAGGTGTGCAGAAAGTCCTATCCGTGTTAGAAATTAAAAATAAATAACAAAATCAAGTAAAGCAGAAACCTCAATTAATATGGTCACTATTAGCTTCTTTGCTGCAAACAACTGGTGGATTCTGTGGTAAAATAACTTTTGGTATTTTTACGCTATGAATTCATCGATTGTTTTTCACATCTCATCTTCAAACTGAAATTTCTATTTTGCGAAGCTACTTTATAACGAGCTAAAAAGGTGGAAATAGCATAGTATAGTGCCTGGTGAGTGTGCCGGATGTGGTTAAATTTCCCACTTTTGATCGTTTATGGTTTGGAAGGCTATGGAACTTCTATGTGCCCTGTCATTGTTGCGCTGTAATTTTACTGACACTGATAATATTACCGCCCATGTTAACACTGTTAAAAAAGACAGCTGTTTCTTAATCTAGAAAAATATAACATACCTTCGAGCGAAAATATAAAAAAACCTCTTTGAAAAGCGTTCTTTATCTATATCATTCAAAAACCAATATATTTTCGAGATTTAAAGAACCATTTACAAAACCGAAGTTTTTTTTACTACCACCAATTTTCGGAAACGTTTCCGAGTAGTTTTTGAGCGTATTAATCAGTTTTCTTAACCCGGAATATAGGGTTTTCGGATCAAATCAATTCTCAAGTAAACATTTTCATGTTCAAAAAACGTGTTATAGAAATAAACATAATAAATGAACAGCATTAACATTAATATCCAAATTAATAAATTCAGCTATTCAGCTAAAAATGTTTAATTGAGAATATGCAGTAATATTACTGACACTGGTAATATCATCGTAGATGTCAAGTGTAAGGTCTCTTTTCTTGGATTTTTCCTGCCAAACGATTTGACTGTAAAACGCAAACGTTCGTGAGTTTGTTCCTACATTCTTGCATCTATAAATTCAGTTATGAAGTTTAAAATGTTTAATTGATAATGTTACTGACACTGGTAACATTATCGCCCGTGTCAAATGCAAGGTCTCTTTTCTTTGATTTTTCCGGACAAGCGATTTAACTCAACAACGTAAACGTTCGCCAGTTTGTTCCCAAATTCTTGCATGTATAAATTCAGTTATGCAGCTGAAAATGTTTAATTGAGAATGTGCTGTTATATTACTGACACTGGTAATATTATCGCCCATGTCAAATGCAAGGTATTTTTTCTTGGATTTTTCCAGCCAAACGATTTAACTGGAAAGCGTAAACGATCGCTAGTTTGTTCCCAAATTCTTGCTTGCATAAATTCAGTTATGAAGTTGAAAATGTTTAATTGAAAATGTGCTATTATATTACTGGCACTGGTAATCATCGTCCATGTCAATGGTAAGATATATTCTCATGGATTTTTTTCTGCCAAACGATTCAACTAAAGAGCGTAGCGTTCGCCAGTTTGTTTCCAAATTCTTGCATGTATAAATTCAGTTATCAAGTTGAAAATGTTTAATTGACAATGTGCTGTTATATTACTGACACCGGTAATATTATCACACATGTCAAATGCAAAGCCTCTTTTCTTGGATTTTTCCCGCCAAACGATTTAACTTAAAAGCGTAGACGTTCGCCAGTTTGTTCCCAAATTATTGCATGTATAAATTCAGTTATGCAGCTGAAAACATGGGCCTTTACACATGGGCTCGAACACCATCTGTCCAAGTTTGCATGTATTCCCGGACAGATGCTGTCCGAGCACCCGTGTAAGGTTAAGTAAGAATTTGCTGTAATATTACCGCCCATGTCAAGTGTAAGGTCTCTTTTCTTGGGCATTTTCTGCCAAACAATTTAACTGAAGAGCGTAACGTTTGCCAAATTTCGTTTTTTTTTTGGCGATGGGGGGGGGGGGGAGGGGGAAGCTTGTAATGCACTTTTCTCTTTATACCATTAAATACAGAGCACTAGTTTTTTTATTATATTCATACTTAATATCTTATGCATGTAATCGGTTTGTAGAATACAAGCAGCTGTTTTTACTTATACAAGAATTAGTAATCTACGTATTACTCTCTTTCAAATAACGTCATCTAATGAAAACGTATAGAACTTTTTTGTACACCTAGTAATTTATTTGACTATATAATTATTTTAATTTGATAGTATAAGTATTTAAGAACATAATATTGGACATTATATTCAAACTTTCATCATTACAACAAAATTGTCGGGAATTATTTTTCTATTAGAACATCTGTTTCTTCTCCTTTGGCTTGTTAAAACCGGTCTAACGTAACGCCAGAGTTCGCTAAACCGAGTTCGACTAAGTTAATTTTTCATTCAATTACTTATCTTAAAAATAATTTGTCAAGAACCATGTTTGGCAATTTTATATTCGTAAACTTATATCTGTGCAAACGATATCTAGATAATTTACATATAAAAATGATTAATAATAAATATCATTTACATTTATTGATATAAATATTCTACGACTTAGATGATAAAATCAAAAGTCGAAAAACAAAATAAAACATTAAATCTTTAACTTAGATTTAAACAAGAACAAAAAAGCATGCATCAGGGATAGATTATGAAACACTTTCCAACAGTAACAGAATAGTTATTAATAAATTTAATTTTTTCATACAATGAAATGTGATTTCTCAATAGGCAATTTAAAAAACACATAATTCAGTAAAAATCCCTTTTCACCAGTTCATGTCCATATGCGATAATGTGTGCAAATTCGGTCGTGCAGCCCTGTATATGATCTATAGAATTTATAAACACCACGTAATACACTCATACATTCAAAAGGAGATATGTTTAAATATACATATCCGAGCGGAAAACTCATTTCCATCAATTATCGATCAAAGTTAATCCTGTAACCGAATTCTTTTGTGCGTCTCTGTAAATGAACAATAAATGCTACGCACTTCAAAATCTATAGAAAACATGTAATAGTGCACCTTGGTGATGCCTTTTAATTTCATTATGCTTGAAGTATCATAGCATCATTAAAATGCACCGCAAGCATTCCCCCCCCCCACCCTTTAGATCAGGGGTTCCCAAGTGCGATGCTGGTACGTAAAATGAAATACTAGCATAATATTATAAAATCAAAAACGTCATGAATTTATCATTTTGGAAATTTTCGAATGAAATTTAAAAACTGTAAACGCTTTTATTTATTTATTTATTTATTTATTTTTTGTTGTCACTAGAAATGTTTGTTATAGCAAACTCTCTGAAATCCGCATACGCTGTTTATGATACAACCAGTTTTCCAGAATTAAACACATGTAACTATTACAATTATACGGAAAAAATTAAAAATTGTAAATAAAGACCTAATTTAAAAATTAAACAATGCAACAGTTTTAATTAGCAGAAAAACTGTTTTAAACATGTTTTTTAAATTGTATTATCTGAAGGTAAAGTCTGAATCCGTGAAAGTAGGAGGAGCTTGTTCGAATAGGAGGAGTTAAAGCAAAAAAATCTTCCAAGTGTAATTTATAACTTTTTTTGTACTAGTTAATTCAGTGTTGGAGTTTTATGTGAGTCAATTGAAATTTTTCTTTTTTGCTGTACAAAATGTGTAAGTTTCTTTCTATTTCATGGAAATCGCAGGCCTCGGACCGCTAAACCAGTAATTTTTTAAGCTATTTTGGCGGTAGATTTCTACAACAGTTGAAATGAAAAACTCTTCATGAAGTGTGTTTCTACGACATGTGCAAGATAAATCTAAACCGAAAAATTTTATAAGAAAATAGTGGTGGATAAAATTTTGATTTAATCTCTTTTAATAGAGACCGCTCCGAAGCCTGAAATCGGTTTTTAATACAGTACAGTTATTTAAAATGGTGATTTGAAATCGATCAAAATATGGGAAGTTTCACTTTCAGTTTTTTTTATATTAGCATTAACTTTGATACCTGGTGGTGCGCGGAAGTATGGACTTCGATTTAGTGGGACGTCGGTCTAAATGGTTGGGAACCCCTGCTCTAGATCATTATGTAATTAGATATTTTGTGCATCCATGTAAACAAATTATAAATGCTACTTATTCTATACTCACGATGAAGCACGTTGAACTAACTCCAACTTAGTTATGCATATCAATCGCGTTATGTTTGATATATCGTAACATAAAAAAATACACCATATACGATTTTCTCCTCTTGACCGTAATATAGCGGAATTATTTTGCGTGTCCCTGTAAACGAACTATAAATGCTATACACTTGAATTTTAATACCTAACTTTCTAAACTAAACCTAAATAACATATAAAAAATACATTGTAATCCGAACATATTTACGAGAGTTACAGCATTGCCAGACGGCCAGACAGACTAACCGGATTTATATCACACTTTTCAACTATGTTGGAAAGTGCTAGATGGAGAAAACATTCATTATATCTTATTCCCATATCGACATTTTTTCGACAATAAATTTGACAAATTTATTATTAATTCTCCAAAAAACACAACTAAAGTCTTTAACACAGATAAAGGTTCACACAAAAGAAATACGCTGAAACATGTTTGTATTTTTAAAAAGTCCTAAGGATGATAAAATGCAAATAATTAATTTTAATTTAATCAGAAAGGGAAGTGTGCTTAGGTGTGTCTGTTATCTATTTATTTTGAGAAATAATGATAAATGAAAAAATACAATTATCTGAATCTAATTTTCTTTTGTTGAGAAAGGAAGTTAATTCTCCATTGTTATAAGATTAAGTTTTTGTCAGGTATCGTCTCAGCACGTATCATAAATTATTTTAACTTTTAACACTCCTTAAAAATTAATCATCAGAGTTCCTAACGAATTTATAAATAGAGTAGTGTTACTTAGAGTTTTTAATATTTCTTTCTGGAAATGAAGATTCCTTATGACTGAAAACATATAATCGGAATATATATAGGACACGAATTATTTTCCATCAATTGCATAGTCTTTGTAATGGCATAAGGTGCACGTTTTCAAACTGTGATAATAATGTATTTTGAACATATATTGTGTGGGAATTTGAAAGAGCCTAGTTTACCATTGATTACTATTTTTAACTGCGTCATTTTTTACAATTTTCTGCGATTTAATAAAACGAAGATTGTTATTCTGAATTAGTAGCACCCTGAGTCATTGTATAACTACTTTGCTACGCCACTGTCCTTTCAGGTTTTCTCGCATAATATCATTTGGCATTTTACGCTTAACATCTTTCTGGCATAGTTAGAACGCACAAAATAAGTGATGATTATCATTCTCATTTGTACGTACAAGACACATACAAATCTTTGTTGTCTAGTTAGAACGCCCAAAAGTGATGATTATTATTCTCATTTGTACGTACAACACATACAAATCTTTGTCGTATGGTTAGAACTCACAAAAGTGATGATTATCATCCTCATTTGTATGTACAAGACACATACAGATCTTTGCCGTGTAGTTAGAACACACAAAAGTGATGCTTATCATTCTCATTTGTACGTACAAGAGACATACAAATCTTTGTCGTATAGTTAGAACGCATAAAAGGGATGATTATCATTCTCATTTGTACGTACAAGACACATACAAATCTTTGTCGTATAGTTAGAACGCACAAAAGTGATGGTTATCATTCTCATTTGTACGTACAATACACATACAAATCTTTGTCGTAATAGTTAGAACGCACAAAAGTGATGATTATAATTCTAATTTGTACGTACAAGACACATGCAAATCGAATTGAGTAAATAAATCGATTATTTAGATAATCTGAAATAATTGGTTCCATTTTACGAAATTTACTTTTACTAAAATTTGCAAATGCTGAAAGTGCCAAAATCTTATAATTGTGATTTTTGACTGCTGATTTTCTGCTGATATCTGATTTTTAATTGTCTCATATTTTGCTGAATTTGAATTTTTAATAACCACTGATATATTGCAGAAGAAGAACTAGTAGATGGACACAAATTTGATTGAAAATTAAATATAATATGGCGGTTTTTATCAGACAAAGCGCAAATTGTAAAGGACAATTAGAGACATATTTTGCATTTTTGCCACTTTACTTAAAAAAGAACCTTTTTTTAGAATGTTGTATGCTCTATTTTCAGACATATTAAACCTACGACTGGCAGTGGATCTATTGCAGTTTTTCCCATTCAATGTATGTTTCACTTAGCGCGATAATATCATGGGATTAGTTAGCCGTACTTATCGAGCGAAACATGTTGATGGATGTGTCGCGTCAATTCGTCGCGCACAATTTATCGCGCAACAATTTATCGCGGCGACAACTCATCGGAGCGCCAATTCGTCGCAGCGTCAATTCGTCGTGGTTTCAATTCGTCGCGACGTCAATTCGTCACAACGAAAATGTTTTGAAGGCTATGATGATAAAATAAAGATAATTTAGTAAATTTTTTTAATCATAATTTATTTTTTAGATATAATCGCATGTAAATTGTTAGTTATAATTATCTCTATCTAAAAAACTAATTATCATTAAACATTTTTACTAAATTGTCTTTATTTTATCATCATGGCCTTCAAAAACATTTCCGTTGCGACGAATTGACACAACGACAAATTGTCGCTGCGATGAGTTGTCGGGCAAGACGAATTGATGCTGCGATGAGTTGTGCGCGATGAATTGTTCCGCGATGAATTGTTCCGCGATGAATTGTGCGTGACGAATTGATGCAGAACCGACGCTTTATAAGAATAATAATGAAATAATTAAACATACTTACAAAATGTATATCAGACCGCATTGTACGGTAAGCGTGTTTCAAATATACAAAAGGCAATATTTTGTTCATCCAGTTCTTAACATGTACTAGTGGCGAATCATGACAATAAAAATTAAATGAAGATTTCATTCATTCATTTATTTATATTTTTATTAGAAAACAATATACTCTAATATCTCATCGTGACAGATTAGTATTTAAGAGTTTTTTATGAAGCAGATAATTATATTATTCAATCGCAATTCAGCACATCAAGTATCATTTTATAAGTGGTTAGATTACAAAAACAACAGAAATTTTTTTTGCTAAATCTAATTAACACTCCACGTGCAGGCATGTGGCAAATTTTGATCCGAGTCAAGAAAATTATCAACCAGATACCAATACGGGCTATAATCAAAGGTTCTGATAATGCATTTTTACACTATAATGACAGTTCTTAATAATGAAAGCGTACATTATTCTAATTAAATAATATCGCTTGTAGCAGTGCCGACTGCTGAAATATTAAGTTTCAGTCTTGTTTTTATGAACACATCCACCTTAATATGTCGTATCTAATGAACAGTGCTAGATAAACCGCTTTTGTTGATGGAAAACAAAAAAAAAATATTCCACTTAATTTATTAAGGCGAGTTAAAAAGGGAGGGGTTCCTAAGAAAATTGTAAAAATTGATCTAATCTCATTATCTGCGGTTCATCAAAACAGCCTGTTTGTTGAATACTAAAGAACTTATGATTTATGTGAGAACGAAAGCATTCAAGAAAATAAATTTATGGAGACAGAATAATGCTCGTTTGACTATTTGCACTTTTATGAATATATATAAATACAGTATTTTTTTTCCTCCAGTACCACGATTACATTTTATATGCAAATTGTTTTGACACTTGACACGAATTATTTTCAGTCAATTGCTTAGTTTTTTAATGCTATAAGGTGCATGTTTTCAAACTGTGAAAATAATGTATTTTAAACGTATATTGTGGGAGTTTATATATTCTTTACACAATGTCATAGCTATGGTGGGGGTCTAAGAACCTAGTTTACCATTGATTACGAAAATTAATTGTCACCTTCTTAAACTGCTTAATTTTTGACAATTTTCTGCGATTTAATATAGCGAAGTTTGTTATTCTGAATTAGTTTATCCTGAGTCATTGTATAACTACTTTGCTACGCCAATGTCCTTCCAGGATTTCTCGCATAATTTTATTTGGTATTTTACATCTAAAATATTTGTCGTATACTAAGAACACACAAAAGTGTTGATTATCATTCTCATTTGTCGTACAAGACACATACAAATCTTTGTCGTATGGTTAGAACTCACAAAAGTGATGATTATCATCCTCATTTGTACGTACAAGACACATACAAATCTTTGCCGTATAAATAGAACTCACAAAAGTGATGATTATCATTCTCATTTGTACGTACAAGACACATACAGATCTTTATCGCATAATTAGAACTCACAAAAGGGATGATTATCATTCTCATTTGTACGTACAAGACACATACAAATCTTTGTCGTATAGTTAGAACGCACAAAAGTGATGATTATGATTCTCATTTGTACGTACAAGACACATACAAATCTTTTGTCGTATAGTTAGAACGCACAAAAGTGATGATTATCATTCTCATTTGTACATACAAGACACATACAAATCTTTGTCGTATGGTTAGAACTCACAAAAGCGATGATTATCATCCTCATTTGTACGTACAAGACACATACAAATCTTTGTCGTATAATTAGAACGCACTAAAGTGATGATTATTATTCTCATTTGTACGAACCAGACACATTTACGAATCTTTGTCGTATATAATTAGAACGCACAAAAGTGATGATTATCATTCTCATTTGTACGTACAAATGACCTCCATGACCCATACAAATCGAATCGAGTAAATAAATCGATCATTTAGATAATGTGAAATAATTGATTTCATTTTACGAAATTTACTTTTAATAAAATTAGCAAGTGCCGAAAGGGCATTATAAATCGGTAGATTTAGCTGAAAAATATATTCTATTAGTACTACATTTTTAGGTGAGTTGGTAATTATATAAATACGTAGCACCTATAGCCGTCGACTGGTCCGTCCGTTTGTCCGCATATAACAGCCCAAAAACTACCAAACCGGATGGTTTGAAATTTAATATGTATAATCGTTGCAGAATTTTGTCGTGTCATCTCAAATTTTAAGAAAATCGAATCAAAACTTAAAAAGATATTAACAAAAGTTTTCTTTATTCTATTAAATCGCAAAAAGCGTAATTAATTCAATGATATTCCACGATAGGTAATTATTCTAAGTTGCCATAGTGATTACGTCCTATTTAAGATGGAGTCCTATTATTCCATATTGCTGAATTAAAAAACCGAATTTGTATACTAAAACTGTTTAGTTATAGCAATCATTTAATCTACCGACAGTTTTTTGGATAGCTGTTTCTGGAGAAATAGATATTAAATGGATAAAGTGTCCAAATATGGATTTCAAGTTCTGAAATTTTCAAAGTAGGCTTAAGTTTTCTACTGGAATTTTCAGTAAATGTCCAAGGGATATAGGCCGTGAAGGTGCGCTCCACGGAGGTCTTTCTAATGGAATCTAACCCATGTTTAAGCAAGGTTACTCAAGGTTCGAAGAAAAGCACCGAACGATTACGCCGACGGGCGCGACTGAATATGAACCTGCCATCTCCCGTCTACCAGCTTAGAAAGCAGAACCTCTCAGCTTGTGGTGTGGCATTTATTTTACGGAAATAATCTGTGTTTTGTACCAACTTTCTGTTATTTTAACAGATTTTGCCTATAAGTTCTTAATAAATACAGGTTTTCTTTTGGAAAATAAACAGATTTTTACTAGCATCCTGGCTGACACTTTTTTTCCTGTAAAATCAACAGATGTTTTTTACAGTGGATAATATGAATATAAGAAGTGATGTAAATTAGCACTTACTACACAGCGTACAATCAACAGAGTAAAAATCTGTCCAGACTGGGAATCGAACCCGGAACCCTTTGTATCACGCACCAATCGTCTACCATTTGAGTACTTCGGACGACATCTAGTCTAACATTTCTCAATCTTATATGTTGGTAAGACTGTGACTTTGCAGCACAAGATGGGAAATCAATCATGAGCACACATAATAATCATTTTAATAATAATCTATATATTTAAAACGAAAAGCGCGCATTCTGTCAAATTTTCCACACGAATATCTTCTCTTTGCGCATGCTTTAACGTTTTTTGAAGGTTTTTTCCCCTCAGAACTTCTTTCTTCCTTTTGTCCCTCCCCCCCTTTTCAGGTTTCCCCTCAGAAACAGGAAACGTGATGGATTAGCCCTCACCTGCTTAGCCTAGTGGGGTTGAAAAAGGTTGATTGAAAACGGATGAAGTAATATGGCCATTGCGTTGAAAGCTTTTTTTTTTAAGAACTCATGTTTTCACTACTAAATATGCATATTTTTTCGCAAATTTTTAAAGAGAGCTTGGATACAGATATATTTATAACGGATTCAAATGTCAGAGAGTTCGGAAGATGAGAACTATTTTGTTACTGCTACCTTAAAGAAGCTGACGCGAAAACAAACAAACAAACAAAAAAGCGAGAAGAAAAGATTTATTTTACAAGTCGATAACAATATTTTTTCACGAAATTTTTACAAGGGTAGTAAAACCGTTTTATTTATAACCAATAAAGATTTCAAAGAGTTCGGACAAAAATAACTTTTTATTTTAAAACTATGAAACGACCCTACAAAGAAAAAAACAAGAAAATGAGTGCTTTTATCACTAAACATCCATATTTTTTCGTGAATTTTTCATTTTTAAATATAATTTTATACAAAATCGGTTTAAAGATATAAAATAATAAAAAAAGAATGTTTAAAAAAAAATTATTATCACGGATCCGGACGGCGCCGAACGGGTCAGCAAGTAATAATAATACTAATAATAATAATTTTGATAATTCCCATTCTTTGTTATATTCATCAATTTCCAGCGTAATTTTAGCTCTGCTGAAAAATTTAATTATGTATAATATGATTAATAAATAATAATATTTCTGACACTATCAATTTATTTTGAAATAAACTGTAAATAATATCATAATAAATTGTTGTTGAATTATTTACTATCATGAAGGAAGAAAAATTGTACAGATTTTAATACTTATTTGTCTTAGAATATTATTTAACAATCAATAGTACAAGAACATAAATTATTTAGTGATTACGTAATTTACAAAATGATTAATACGAAGTCCGATCGTTTCTGACAGCTGACTAACTGTCATTAACTTTTAAAACTTAATCTGTTCAGTACAATCATTGATGTAAGAATCGATTGCACGAGCTTTTTTTTTTCCGTTACGAGGTCCCCAGGGGAAAAGAATAGACCATTACGGAAATTAAAGAATCAACAGATAGGTGGGGAGGGGAAAAACAATAGCAAACAATCTTATTGATTTTGGGAAAGGAGGTGGCAACTGCACATTTAGTTCTTTATTATTTATTATTTTTAGCGTTTTTATATAGCACAGATTCTGAGACATATCGATATTTCTTTTCTTTTCGTCAAAACTTATAAAGACGATGTAGTGGGAGGCAAATGATATTGGAAAATAAACGAACGTAGACAAATAAAAATAAAATTTTATAAAAGATTTAAGGGGACAGCGGGCATTAAATATTAAATCCTTAACTTTTCAATGGATCCATTTGAAAACTGGCAGATTTGTTAATGGCAAGCTCAAATAGTTATATTTAAAATTTGGTGTTAAAATAATAATAAAAAGAAAACTGCCCAGTTAAACTAAGGGCATTGAGTTCACAGGCTATTCACACTAATTGCATATTATACTCTTATTTCAAAGAATCTGAAATAAGAGAAAAATAAAGAAATCAACAATATATTAAGGGGGGTCATCCCCCCGTTACCCCCCCCCTCATAGTTAACTAATTCATACCCCTCATAGTTACTAAGTCTCTAATTACAATGAATATATATACAAAATTTGAAGAAAATCCGATAATTCTGCATAAAAAACCCATTTATCTAAATTAGGGGGGGATTTGCCCCCCCCCTTTATACTTAACCAATCAATCCCGAAAACTAATCAGGGAAGCGTCTTAACCCAATGAACCTATAAACAAATTTTGAAGCAAATGGGATAATTCTGCATGAAAAACCCATTTATATAAATTAAGGGGGGGGGATTAGCCCCCCCGATCCCCCCTTTATACTTAACCAATCAATCCCAAAAACTAATCAGGGAAGCGCCTTAACACAGTGAACCTATAAACAAAATTTGAAGGAAAACGGAATAATTCTGCATGAAAAACCCAGTTATATAAATTAAGGGGGGATTAGCCCCCCGTCCCCCCCCCCCTTTATACTTAACCAATCAATCCCGAAAACTAATCAGGGAAGCGCCTTAACACAGTGAACCTATAAACAAAATTTGAAGGTAAACGGATATTTCTATGAAGAGTTATCGCGTTACGTACATACATACATACATACATACGTACGTAATGAACCGGCGGCGGGCACATAAGCTCTCAGGCTTTGATAGCCTGTGAGCTAAAAAGAAAACTGCCCAGTTAAACTGATGGCATTGAGCTCACAGGCTATTCACACTAACTGTATATTATACTCTTATTTCAAAGAATTTGAAATAACCCCCTCGAAAATTAAAGAAATCGACATATTAAGGGGGATTATTCCCTCATCCCCCCAGCCTTATAGTTAACATAATTAACCAATGAATCTCAAACACAAATCATAGAAGCGCCTTATTACAATGTACATATATACAAAATTTGAAGCAAATCAGATAATTCTGCATAAAAAACCAATCTATCGTAATTAAGGGGGGGGGATTAGCCACCTCAGTTCCCCCCTTTATACTTAACCAATGAACCCCTAACACTAATCAGGAAAGCGCCTTACAACAATAAACCTATATACAAAATGTGAAGAAAATCGGATAATTCTGCATGAAAAACCAATCTATCTAAATTAAGGGGGGATGAGCCCCCCGTTTCCCCAGTTTACGTAACCAATGAACCCACAAAACTAATTAGGGAAGCATCTTATCACAATGAGCCGATATACAAAATTTTAAAAAATCGGGTAATTCTGCATTAAAAACCCACTTATCTAAATTAAGGGGGGGTTAGCCCCCCATTTCCCCCCTTTATACTTAACCAATGAATCCCCAAAACTAATCAGGGAAGCGCCTTATCACAATGAACCTATAAACAAAATATGAAGTAAAACGGTTATTTCAATCAAGAGTTATCGCGTTACGTACATACATACATATACATACATACATAAAGAACGGGCGGGCACATTAGCTCTCAGGCTTTAATAGCCTGTAAGTTAATAAAAAGTTTTTAAATACGTCAACTTTTTAATTTTTAAATATTGAGCGAATAATTATCATATTTTAAAATGTCCCATGCGCATTTTTTTTTCGCATAAAATGTGACAATAATTATTTATGAGATACTTTTTATCATACCATATATTCTAATACGAGGAAATCTTGTGTGTGGCAAATTTTATTTTAAAAACGGCTCTAACGATTTTGACGAATTTTTGTACCCTACCGTATTCGGGCATCAGAAAACCATTGGGCTAGGTCACGTGTTCGAGAAAATTCGATTAGTGGGTCATTTTGGGTCATCAAGGGTCAGGATCAAGCTAATTCTATCTAAAAAACGGTTCAAACGATTTTGACGAAATTTTGTACCTTACCATTTCGGGCACGAGAAGACTATTGGGCTGGGTCACATGTTCGAGAACTTTCGATTAGTGGGTCATTTTCGGGTCAACGCGGGTCAAAATAATTTTATCTAAAAAACGGCTCTAACGATTTTGATTAAATTTTGTATACTACGAGTTTCGGGCACGAGAAAATCATTGGGTTAGGTCGCATGTCCTAGAAAATTCGATTAGTGGGTCATTTCTGGGTCATTGTGGGTCAAGCTATTTTATCTTAAAAACGGTTCAGACTATTTACACTAAATTTTGCATCCTATAGTTTTCGGGCACGAGAAGGCTGTTGGGCTAGGTCACATGTTCGAGAAAATTCAATTAGTGGGTCATTATGGGTCAAGCTATTTTATCTTAAAAATGGTTCAGACTATTTACACTAAATTTTGTATCCTATAGTTTTCGGGCACGAGAAGACTGTTGGGCTAAGGTCACATGTTCGAGAAAATTCAATTAGTGGGTCATTTTGGTCATGGGTCATTATGGGTCAAGCTATTTTATCTTAAAAACGGTTCAGACTATTTACACTAAATTTTGCATCCTATAGTTTTCGGGCACGAAAAGACTGTTGGACTAGGTGATGTGTTCGAGAAAATTCTATTAGTGGGTCATTTTGATCATGGTCATTATGGGTCAAACTATTTTATCTTAAAAACGGCTCAGACTATTTATAATAAATTTTGCATCGTATGGTTTTCGGACACCAGAAGACAGTTGGGCTAGGTCACATGTTTGAGAAAATTCAGTTAGTGGGTCATTTTGATCATGGGTCATTATGGGTCAAGCTATCTTATCTTAAAAACGGCTCAGACTATTTAGACTAAATTTTGCCTCCTATGGTTTTAGGGCACGAGAAGATTGTTGGGCTAGGTCACATGTTCGAGAAAATTCAATTAGTGGGTCATTTTGGTCATGGGTCATTATGGGTCAAGCTATTTTATCTTAAAAACGGCTCAGATGATTTGAACTAAATTTAGTGTTCTACAGTTTAAGGGAACGAGAAGACAATTGGGCTAGGTCACATGTTCGAGAAAATTTGATTAGTGAGTCATTTTGGTCATGGGTCATTCTGGGTCAAGCTATTTTTATCTTAAAAAGTGTTGGCGACATTTACGGGATTTGGCAGGAAAATTAACTTTTAAGATTACCAATGCCAAAACACTTGCTTGGTGCCAAAAAAAATCGCCAAATTTGGCGACATTTGGCGAAAAAATTGGCTTTTAGAAGTTGAAGGAATTTTCTAGAAATTCCCAATAGAAGCTGAGATACATAATTCAACCAATCAGAGTCCATGGAACGTTTTCGAAAAAAGATTTGAACCAATCATGGTACATAGAATTTTCTCAACGCATGATTGATGCTAAATGAAGGAATGTCGCTAAACTTGGCGACATTTGGTGAAAATGTTGGCTTTTAGAATCTGAAATAATTTTCTAGAAATTTCCAATAGGAGCCGACATACATGATTCAACTACCAATTTGAACACAAAGCACCGCTGGTATATTATAATACGAGCAAATCTTGTGTCTCAGTGTGTTGTGTGTGTGGTTATGCAAATTGTAACTTAAAAACGGCTCTAACGATTTTGACAAAATATTGTATCTTACAGTTTTCGGGCACGAGAAGACCATTGGGCTATGTCAGATGTTCGAGAAAATTCGATTAGTGGGTCATTTTGGGGTCCCTACGGGCAGGGCCTGATTACCGACGGGGCACACTGCCACCAGTAAAAAAGAATAGATTTTTTTCTTTATTTATAGCCGTAATTTTGCATGAATAGCGCGCTTTAATAAGACTAAAATTTCTATTAAATTTTACTGGTGAAAGTGTGCCCCGTCGGTAATCAGGCCCTGCCTACGGGTCAATGCATTTCAATGGGACTGAAGGTTGAAACAGTTATTAAGTTATTGAACAGATGGCGGTAAACGAAGTCACCAAATTTGGCAATGTTTGATGAAATGTTGGCGACATTGGTGACATTTAAGATTACCAATGTCAAAACACGTGCTTGGCGCCAAAGGAAAAAATATCGCCAAATTTGACGACATTTTGGCGACAGTTGGAGAAAAAATTCGCTTTTAAAATCTGAAGGAATTTTCTAGAAATTTTCAATAGGAACCGAGATAAATGATTCAACCAATCAGAGTCCATGAAACGTTCTCGAAAACAGAATTGAGCCAATGAGGGTATATAAAAATTTCTCAACGCATACTTAACGCTAAATGAAAGAATGTCGCCAAACTTGGCGATATTTGGCGACAGTTTGGCGATATTTGGCGAACGAATTAGCTTTCATATTCTGAAGGAATTTTCTAGAAATTCCCAAAAGAATCCGCGATATAACATTCAACCAATCAGAGTATATTGATCGTTCTCGAAAACAGAATTCAAATGAAGCTCGGAAGAATGCCCTTTCGTTGTAAATATGTAATGTAAGTAATGTAAAATTCAGAAATATGTACATAGTTTTAATATTGATTGTTTCTGTGAATTATACTGTGAAAAAATAAAATTATTTACAGTAATAATACAGCGAGAATTTATTGTTATACCAAGTTGAACACAAAGCTAATTTTAACGGAGCATAGCTTGGTCGTCCCCGCTGGTATGTTACAATGGAAGTTGGCATGATTTGTAAAAGTTCGCTGAATATAGAAACACAAAAAAAAATTTACAATTATGAATTGTTTTTCTAAAAGGAAGCTTTATATTTCCATATGCACATAAATTTTAACACTAAAATACCCCTGAAAAGCAACTTTTTATGGTAACATTTATTTATTATCGTATAGCATATCTACAGTATGAATTTCAAAATAATCTGGTAATTAGGAATGTGCGTAAAACCTTTCAAAAGATAGAAATGTGCGAAATTTCCAATTTTGCCAAAACAGCATTTTAAGTACCAAAAAACTGTATGAATATATAGAGTTTTTACAAATATAAAAGCTTGTATCTCTGCGAAGAAGCGTCATAATTGAAAAATTCTTTTTGCATCAGATAAATTTAAGCATCTAGTTTCATAATTATCCAAATTTAAAAAAAAATGATATTTTACTCAAATTTTCTGATTTTGGAAGTCCACTATCCCCTTAATGGTCTTTAATATTGAAATATTTCTTACCTTAGAAATCAATAAATAGATATTGATTTATGAAAATATTGAGTTTTCGGTTTGTTTTTACATATCTAGCAATATTATTTTTTTTAATTAAACAATAAATAAATAAATAAAAATAAAACGTCAAATTTTATCTTTAAAAAAAATATTTAATAGCGCATATTTCCAAACGAATTTTAAATGTACGTTTTAATTAAAGGGATTTTTATAACCTTTATTTTATTGGGTTTTTAATTGATCCAATCTTTATATTTATTATTTTATTTTATTTGTTTTATGTGGCTGTCATCATCAAAATATGCCAGTGGAAAAGAAAAGCCAATAACAGTGCTTCCGCTTTCGAAAACAAATCACAGTCTCAAGTGCATTGTGAAATGTTTACATATTTTAGCATAAGAAGCTTTTGAAAAAGGTTATAGATTGTCTCCCAGATTTATTTTGTGAAGTAGACATATTTATTTGACATTTCACATGTTTAAATGTTTGAATTTCAGACTAAAATAGGTAAATAAATAGAAATAAATTAAAGATGTACTGTCTAATTTTTATTCTCAGCGAATTCCCAGAGGTGAAAAATTTTTGGGTACTTCTTTGTTATAGGGGGCCTTGTCGTAACTCAGTCTTAAGAAAATGCAATTTTGCGTAGTTGAATTTCAATTCGAAATTTAAAAGCATGAAATAAGCGGAAATATTTTTAAAAGCGTTCTAAATTACTATTTCTATGGAATAGGCGGTATAGAAACTCAAAATTGAACATGGCTGTTACATTTAGGCCGTAAAAACTATCACAGAACAATTTTAAAGAAAACTCGAAATTTAAAAGGGTGACATACGCGAAACCCGTTCCAAAACCGTTCTAAAACGTTCTAAAAACGTTCTAATTTGCGATTTCTATGGAATTGTTAAGCATAGAAACTTGAAATTTGACATGGCTGCTATCTTTAAGACGCAAATATATGCACAGAACAGTTTTTCAAATAATTCTAAATTTAAAAGGGTGTAGGAGTGAAAAACGTTCTATACTTACTATTTTTGTGGTACTGAAGGGACTAGAAACTTGAAATTTGCCATGGCGGTTACTTTTAGGATGAAAATTCTCGCTAAGATTGGTTTTTAGTAAAATTTGAAATTTAAAACAGTGAAATGAGCGGAAAACTTTCTAAAAACATTCTAAATTAGGATTTTTGTGGAATTAAAAAATTATTTGTTCTTTAGTAAATACCAGATCTATTTCTAAGGCGCCCACTCGTCATATTCTAATACTATACGTGCAAAACAGCAGATTTTGCTAATTATTTAATAACGATATTACAATTTGACGATGTTTTCAAAATTCAAAGAAACGTTGCCAGAAAGTCCCTTTTAAAATTTTGCTTTTCTCGCCAAATACATTCACCGTATAAGAAAGGAATACCTTTTTTTTCTCTTTTTTTTCAATTTAAAAGATAAGTAAGATCAAGTTATCAAAGCTATAAATCGTTCAATACAAAGGGCATTCCATAAAAACTGAGAGTTATTTTTGTAAGCAGTAGCAACACCGCGAAACTAAAAAATAAAATTGCAGGCAATTTTTTCAAACTTAACTGTACGTTTATAAATATTCTAAACGAAGCAGAAGATTTTTTTTTCCTAGTTCGTGCTTGTTTAAAGAACTGTTTTTATTTTCCCTACAGAAATGGAGGTGAGTGATTCAGAGTTAAAAGACGAAATGCGTTGTGCCATAAAATTTTGCTATCGTTTGGGCAAAATAGCTCCAGAAACAGTTAAGTTAATGAAAGAAACTTACAAAGACAAATGGTTTGGTGAGTCTATGATTTTTAGATGGCATGGTGACTTCAAAGAAAGACGTTTGTCTGCAGAACTGTTTCCTAAGCCTGGCCGACCAGAAAGTGCTATGAATGATCGAAATGTTAACACTGTGTGGGCAAATCTTGCAAGTAAATAGGGGAATGGCATGTGAGGAGATAGCGACATCAACTAACATTTCGAAAACGTCAATATTTCGCATTCTACGCAACAATTTACAGCTTCGCCATGCTTTTTCCAGATGGGTCCCTCATCACCTTACTAAAGAACAAATACAAACAAGAATTCACCAATATTGTGAGTGGAAACACATGTTTCAAAATGATCTGAATTTCCTAAAGAGTGTAATAACAGGTGATGAAACTTGGGTGCATCATTTTGATCTCCTTGCCAAGTCCGCAACAAGTGTATGGAAACACACTGATTCTCCGCCTCTGAAAAAATTCCGACAAACCAAGTCATCTGGAAAGGTTATGATGATTATTTTCTTTGATCTTAGAGGTGTAATCTATCAGCATGCTGTGCTTTCAAAAACTACTGTGAATGGTGAATATTATATTTCAGTTTTGAAAATTTTGCGACAACACATATCGAGAAAGCGTTATGAATTGGTAGAGAATTGGACATCACATCATGATAATGCTCGCCCGCATGTCGCTACTTCTGTTCAGCAATATCTTAATAAATGTAATATTAAAATCTTGGTACATCCCCCTTACAGTCCAGATCTCTCACCATGCGGTTTCTGGTTGTTTCTGACGTTGAAGGAGAAGCTCCGTGGCAGAAAATTTAATACAGTTTGGAAGTTATTTCAGCAGTACAGGGTTCTTTGAAGCAGCTTCCAGAAAAACTATGAGACCTTTGCATATCATATGAGGGAAGGTATTTTTAAAAATAATGATGTATTTTTTTCTGTAAATATATTTCTCGATTTTTTATGGTTTTGCTCTCAGTTTTTATGGAACGTCCTTTGTAGTTAATAAAAAGCTGTAAGACACATTTTCTAAAATTTTGGTTTTCGTCCATTTTCCATGCGAAAAAAAAACTTTTTTTCTTCAAACAGAAAAACGATCAAAGTTATAAACGATAATATTTAAGTTAAGTATAAATGATTTAAAACATGTCTTCTAAAATTTCGTTCTTTGTCAATTTTCAGCGCGGAAAAATACTTTTTCTATTCCAAAGAAAAAAAAATTTTAACTACAAAATTTGGTAAATAGATGGAAAGGATTTTAGACACACCTTTAATTTTTTTTCTCTATCAGTTATCAATGCAAAACAACGTTTTTCAATTTCAAAACATAACAACATTCAGATATTACATTATTTGATAACCCACCCTAACGAAAGTTTAAAAGCTATTACTGAATTTTATGATAAGAAAATTAAAAAACAACTTTTAAAGCTAGCATTGTAATAGTTTTATTACTTATTATCTCCAGAATTATTCCAACTTAAACGAAAATACTAAGAGTAATTTCTTGAACTCCTTCAGATATCTGTTAAGAGTGGCTAGTTCAACAGATTGCCTAATAACTAACTGTTAAGTTGCAGACAGCTATTTTTTAAGTGCTATAAAAACGTGTTTATTAATTGTTTCAGAATTTATTATTCATCTAATGGCATATTCTTGTACTTCCATTTCTTTTTTTCAGAAGTAAAAAAATATTAAGAATAATAAAACTTAATGCAGTATGACCAATTCCATTAAGTAACATGCAAACCGTTCGACTAAGTGTTATATGTCAGATTAAGACGAATATTTTTAGTTAAATTTTTTTTTCGCAGAATCAAAGACAGGAAAGGTTGCAAGCTAATCAAAGTATGTGAATAGGCTAAGAGATAGGATAAGATAGGCTTCAAGACGCACTTTCTAAAAAATTGTTCCCTATCAATTTTCAGTGCAATTTCCCCTCCCCCCTCATTTTTGTGAAACATAATTAAGATATTACAATATATGACAACTTAATCTAGCAAAAGCTTAAAAACTGATTTATAAACTTCTGATAAGATAAGATTTATTTATCTCCAGAATTATTGCAAAAAAAGTACGAAAAAAATATACTAAGAATAATTTCGGATATCAGTAATGGCGAGGATATATTCAGTTTAAGATAAGTTTATTTATTAATTTTTAGTTAAAAAAATTATATTATCAGAATCTAATACAAGAGAGGTTGCAGTTATCAAAGTTCAAAATATGTGAATAGGTAGATAGGCTTCATAACACACTTTCTAAAATTTTGTGCCCTGTCAATTTTCAGTACAATTTCCACCGCCTCCCATTTTTGTGAAACATAATTAAGATATTGCATTATATGACAGCTTAATCTAGTAAAAGTTTAAAAACTGTTTTTTAATTTTCTGATAAGATAAGATTTATATATCTCCCGAATTATTGTAAAAAAAAAGTACGAAAAAAATACTAAGGATAGTTTCGGATATCTGTAATGGTGACGATATACTCTGTTTAAGATTAGTTTATTTATTTTCATGCTTATTCATTTAATTTTTTGTTAAAAGAATTATTTTCTCAGAATCTAATACAAGAGAGGTTGCAGATATCAAAAACCAAAATATGTGAATAGGGAGATAGGCTTCAAGACGCGCTTTCTAAAAAGTTGTTCCCTATCGATTTTCAGTGCAATTTCCACCCCCCCCCCTCATTTTTGTGAAACATAATTAAGATATTGCAATATATGACAACTTAATCTAGCAAAAGTTTAAAAACTGTTTTATAAATTTCTGATGAGATAAGATTTATTTATCTCCAGAATTATTGTAAAAAATATTGAAAATATTGAAAAAAATATTTAAAAAAAAATACTAAGAATAAGTTCGGATACCTGTAATCTCGACGATATATTCAGTTTAAGAATTGTTTATTTATTTTCATGTTCATTTATTAATTTTTATTTAAAAAAACTATATTATCAGAATCTAATACAGGAGAGGTTGCAGTTATCAAAGATCAAAATATGTGAATAGGTAGATAAAACTTCAAGACGCACTTTCTAAAAATTTGTTCCCTGTCAATTTTCAGTACAATTTCAAACGCCTCCCCATTTTTGTGAAACATAATTAAGATATTGCATTATATGACAGCTTAAACTAGCAAAAGTTTAAAAACTGTTTTTTAATTTTCTGATAAGATAAGATTTATATATCTCCGGATTATTGTAAAAAAAAAAAAAAGTACGAAAAAAAAATACTAAGGATAGTTTCGGATATCTGTAATGGTGACGATATACTCAGTTTAAGATTAGATCATTTATTTTCATGCTTATTTATTTAATTTTTAGTTAAAAGAATTATTTTCTCAGAATCTAATACAAGAGAGGTTGCAGATATCAAAGACCAAAATATGTGAATAGGGAGATAGGCTTCAAGACGCACTTTCTAAAAATTTGTTCCCTATCGATTTTCAGTGCAATTTCAACCCCCCCTCCCCCTCATTTTTCTGAAACATAAGTAAGATATTGCAATATGTGACAACTTAATCTAGCAAAAGTTTAAAAACTGTTTTTTAATTTTGTGATAAGATAAGACTTATCTCCTGAATTATTGTAAAAATAGTACGAAAAAATACTAAAAGTAGTTTCTTCAACTCTTTTCTGATGTCTGTAATGGTGACGACGATATATATGGATTTATATATCTCCGGATTATTGTAAAAAAAAAAAAAGTACGAAAAAAATACTAAGGATAGTTTCGGATATCTGTAATGGTGACGATATACTCAGTTTAAGATTAGATCATTTATTTTCATGCTTATTTATTTAATTTTTAGTTAAAAGAATTATTTTCTCGGAATCTAATACAAGAGAGGTTGCAGATATCAAAGACCAAAATATGTGAATAGGGAGATAGGCTTCAAGACGCACTTTCTAAAAATTTGTTCCCTATCGATTTTCAGTGCAATTTCAACCCCCCCGCCCCTCATTTTTCTGAAACATAAGTAAGATATTGCAATATGTGACAACTTAATCTAGCAAAAGTTTAAAAACTGTTTTTTTAATTTTGTGATAAGATAAGACTTATCTCCTGAATTATTGTAAAAATAGTACGAAAAAATACTAAAAGTAGTTTCTTTAACTCTTTTCTGATGTCTGTAATGGTGACGACGATATATAGTTTAAAAGCCTGCGCTAAAATGTAAAAAAAAAAAAAAATTGTTAATTTATGAAAATATAATATGTTCCAAAACGGAACTATACAATAATTTCTCCCGAATTACCCACAATTCAGAAAAGCGTTCTTTATCTGTAGGAACCTCAGAAGCCAATATATTTTAATAATTTAAAGAAGAATTTATAATAAAAATGTTTCTTTCGGTGCCACTGATTTTCGGAAATGTGTCCGAGTAGTTTTTATAGTATATTAATCGGTTTTCTTTATAAAGGAATATCGGTTTTTAGGTGCTATCAATTGTCAATTAAAATTTTTCAGCTGCGTAACTGAATTTATACATGGAATTCTTTACGAATGTAATGGGTTTTATGAAAATTTTCGATCTTTCATCTTTTTTTGCCTTTTCTTAAACAAAATCAGAAATAGTTAGAATTAGAGGCTTGGAAATACACGACTTCTCTTTCCTAAATTCCGAAAAGTGTTCTTTAACTTTAGAAGCCTCAAAAACCAACGTATTTTCGAGATTTAAAGAAGCATCCATCTATTTAAAGCTAACCTGCTTTTTAGTTTTTCATGCAAATATCGCCTTTATACGCATGCGTGAGCATTCAGCCAATCAGGTAAAGACATTTTTTGTAAACTCCTGTCGAATTGGATTCTACACGCATGCGTCAGCATTAAGCCAATCAAGTGAGAGGTTGTTACTGTCCCGAGGTCCCGAGACAGATTCGGAGCCAATGAGGTGAAAGGCTATTTCCTGTCTAGAGATCTTTAGGAAAGATGATTATAGCGTTAGCAATTTTCAAAGTTTTGAAATTTGGATTACTATAAATATTAGGTATTTATTCATTTTATCTTTATTTATTTTGTTATATTGAGCACATGAACATAGAAACATCCCTCACATATGTATTTCTGTGTTCATGATTGAATTCTTTTTATATGTTTTGGTTTCCTGTATTTTTTTTTTCTTTTTATGTCGTATGTATATTTTGCTACTTTAAATTTCTTAAACCAAAAAGTAATGGTCGAGTTTTTATTAGGATTTATAAAGCTGAAATTGACCTTTTTGAATATAATATTACAGATGTTTTAATAGTTGCATTCGGCTGTAAAAATTGACAAAAAGTTGATTAAAAATTTGACCAGCAGTTGCGTGAAAAAAAAAAAAAAAAAAAGAACTTTCATTAGCATGGACAAATTCAGAAAATTGCTGCGTCGGCAGTTGTGTTTATATGTAAAAAAATAACATAATTCATAGTTTAATCACAATAAAACATCGTGAAATTTATTGAATGGTTGCGGGAAAAAAATCCCAAAATTCAACAACCATTCGGGAAAATATAACAAAATTCTACTAATAACAGGAGCTTCTAAATAGCTTTACCACCTGTGCATTTTGATGATTTTGTTATGATAGTGTGTATGAATGTGTTTTGCATGGAATTTTTTGTTTTGTTGACAGTTTTTTTAAAGGTTTTGGAACTTTAGTATGACGATGACAATTTATTGGTATTATGTCGGTTAATAGAAAAGCTTTCTAAAGATTGAAATAGATCAAATCTTAACAAAACTTGCAATGATTCAAATGGATTTAGATAGATAATTTTAGTATATGTGTATATATATGTAGTAGACTATCAATAAACAACAACAAAAAAGTGGCAACTAATTTTCAAACTTTTATATATAATCAAAACTTTTCAATATTTTACAGCCGAATGTAACTATTAAAACATCTGAAATATTATATTTAAAAAAAAAAATGAAATTTCAGCTTTACCAAGTAGAAAATAAACTACTTTAAAAAAAATCCTACTAAAAATTCGACCATTACTTTTAGGTTTAAAAATTTTAATGTAGCAAAATACATACAGCATAAAAAGAAGAAAAAATACACCAGATGTATATAAAGCATGCTTTACAATTATATTATGTGCACTAAATAATTTCGCAAACAATATACAAACCATTTTATATGTTTTGGTTTCGTGTATTTTTTTTTTCTTTTTATGTCGTATGTATATTTTGCTACTTTAAATTTCTTAAACCAAAAAGTAATGGTCGAGTTTTTATTAGGAGTTATGAAGCTGAAATTTACCTTTTTGAATATAATATTAGATGTTTTAATAGTTGCATTCGGCTGTAAAAATTGACAAAAAATTGATTAAAAATTTGACCAGCAGTTGCATGAAAAAAAAAAAAAAAGAACTTTCACTAGCATGGACAAATTCAGAAAATTGCTGCGTCCGCAGTTGAGTTTATATGTAAAAAAATAACAAATTTCATAGTTTAATCACAATAAAACATCGTGAAATTTATTGAATGGTTGCGGGAAAAAAATCACAAAATTCAACAACCATTCGGGAAAATATAACAAAATTCTACTAATAACAGGAGCTTCTAAATAGCTTTACCACCTGTGCATTTTGATGATTTTGTTATGATAGTGTGTATGAATGTGTTTTGCATAGAATTTTTTGTTTTGTTGACAATTTTTTTAAAGGTTTTGGAACTTTAGTATGACAATTTATTGGTATTATGTCGGTTAATAGAAAAGCTTTCTAAAGATTGAAATACGATCAAATCTTAACAAAACTTGCAATGATTCAAATGGATTTAGATAGATAATTTTAGTATATGTGTATATATATGTAGTAGACTATCAATAAACAACAACAAAAAAGTGGCAACTAATTTTCAAACTTTTATATATAATCAAAACTTTTCAATATTTTACAGCCGAATGTAACTATTAAAACATCTGAAATATTATATTTAAAAAAAAATGAAATTTCAGCTTTAGCAAGTAGAAAATAAACTACTTAAAAAAAAAAAATCCTACTAAAAATTCGACCGTTACTTTTAGGTTTAAAAATTTTAATGTAGCAAAATACATACAGCATAAAAAGAAGAAAAAATACACCAGAATGTATATAAAGCATGCTTTACAATTACAGAGTTTCCCCCAGACAGTTTCAGAAGGGTGCTGCACCCTGCCTGCCCTTTGGTTTACAAAATAGCACCCTTCTTGCCCCTCATAAAAATAATTAGCACCCTTCTTGCCCCCTCCAGTAAAATAATTAGCACCCTTCTTGCCCTCAGTAAAAAAAGTGCCCTTTCTCCTTTCTGCATTAAAAAAATTTGCTTTCATAGTAAAAACTCACTCAATGTTGTCTTAAAAAGAGTGTTTTGACTTTGAAATATCAAAAGTGGCTTTAAAAACCAAAATAATACCTTTAACAATTAAAAAAGTGCCCTTAAGAATCTGAAAAGTGCCCTTTTCTCACCAGCAGCACCCTGCCCTTTTTTAAACCTGGGGGAAACTCTGCAATTATATTATGTGCACTAAATAATTTCGCAAACAATATACGAAGAATCAAAACATATCTGAAGAACTCTATCATGAACACAGAAATAGATATGTTTCTATCTTCAATGATTCAATAAAATAAAATAAAGATACAATGAAAAACTACCTAAAAATATAATAATCTAAACTTGAAACTTAAAAACTCCATCAAACGTGATAAATTGTCATTATACCAGGTGACAGTCGATGCAGAATTCATTTACATACACTACACACTTTATTGATACGATAACCATTTTGTCAGGACAAAATTAGCACTTGCCTATCAGCGAGCAATACTGAAAATTGGCGATTGTCTTTATTGCCACCTAAAGGTAAAAATAAGCACTCGGCGATAAAACTTGAAAAACTAGCTATTAAAAACATGGAAAAAACTGGCCAAATGCAGGATTTTCTGATTTTCTTTTTTCCCTTTGCGTTTTTTCAGCAATCTGTTTGACAAAATTCATGATTTTTCCTCACCAGATCGATGAAATTAATGATTTTTCCGCACCGATGGACGAAATTTACGATTTTTATGCACTAAATTGAAGAAATTCGTGATTTTTATGTGCCCACTTGACTAATTCGTGATTTCACTCACCCACTTGATGAATTTGTGATTTTTGCATGCCTGTTCTTCAAAATTCATTATTTTTATGCACACGATTGATGAAATTCATGATTTTTACACGCTCAATTGACGATTTTTTTTCTGCACTTGACCGACGAAATTAAGTATTTTTATGTACCTGATAGACAAAATTCATGATTTTTATGTGCTGATAGAGGAAATTAATGATTTTTACATGCCCGATCAACTAATTTCTTGATTCTTATGTGCCCGTTTGAAGAATTTTGTGAATTTTAGGTGACCGATAAATGAAACTCATGATTTTTACACGCCTGATTGATAAAAAAAAAAATTCTGCACCCGACTGACGAAATTAAGGATTTTTATGCCCCCAATAGACGAAATTTATGATATTTATGTGCCGATGGATGAAATTAATGATTTTTTCAGCGATCCTACGACGTAATTTGTTTTTTCAGCAATCATTTGACGAAATTCACGTTTTAACTGCAATCCTTTGACAAAATTCATGTTTTTTCCGCTATCCTTTGACAAAATTTGCGTTTTTCCGTGATCCTTTAATGAAATTTGCTTTTTTTGTGATCCTTTGACGATATTCGCACTTTCTCTGCTGCCTTTTGACGAGATTCATGTTTTTTCAGCAATCCTTTGATGAAATTTGCGTTTTTTCAGTGATCCTTCGAAGAAATTCGCACTTTTTCTCGCGATCCTTAACAAAATTCGCATTTTCCAGTGTTTCTTTGATAAAATACATTTTATTCTGCCATTTTTAGACGATATTTAGTAAAAAAGCATGATCTTTTGGTGAAATTTCCTTTTTTGCGATTCTTTGACAAAATTTGCTTATCTTTCATGATCCTTTTGCATAAATCACGTTTTTTCTGTGGTCTTTTAATGAAAGTCATGTTTCCCCATGATCCTTTGATGAAATTAGTGCTTTTTCCTCAATCATTTGACAAAATCTGTGATTTTTTTCCCCCGCGAAGATTGGTTAGATGTTTTTAGTCTGCAGGTGCCCTAAAAAGTCTGTGATGCCCGTTGCTGCATCGCACACATTCTTCCATGGGACATTGAACGAAGGAAATTCATCCTAAAGAATCATTGTTTCATTCCTGACATTTCTGGAAAGAAACAACGTTCAACTCATTGGCTGAATTGTAAAGGGCGAAATGTGTCAAACATTAGCGGAAAGAAAGTGCGCAATTTGTTCGTTTATGGAAAAAATCGCGAAATTCGTTAATCGATAGTCGATAAATTGCGAAATTCGTCAATCAATAGCGGAAAAATCGTGAAATTCAATAATCGACAGTGGAAAAATCGCAAAATTCATCAACTGCTTTCGGGGGAAAAAGTTTTCGAATATCGTCGAATGGCTTCGAGAAAAAAAATCACAATCCGTCAATTTCGGGGAAAAAATAGTGAAATTCGCCAAATGGTTTCGAAATTTGTCGAGCGACAGCAGAGAAAAAATCTTTTTCCATTCAATCATCGCAATTGGTGAGTGTGACTATTGTGTTTGACCAGTGGTGGCAATAAAGTCCATTGCCAAATTTTCAGTATTGCTGTTTGGCAAGTAATAATTTTGTCCTATACTTCAAAACCCTTTTGATCATCACATCAGTGTGCAGGACAATTTTTTTACGGGAGACCATTTGATGAATTTCGTGATTGTTCCATTATCGATTGACCAATTTTACTGCTACCGATTGTTGAATTTTATAATTTATCAACTATTGATTAGTGAATTTCATGATTTTTTCCATGAACGTTTAACGAATTACACAAAACAATTAAGATAATATTGTTAAATTGCCTTGGGTAAAAAAAAAAAAAATATTGTCAAATGCCTTCGAGAAAAAAGCTGCAAGTTGAAACGCCTGTAACCTCTTTTTCATGTTATGCATCTCTGGGGTCCATCCCCCCCCCCCGACACTTTTCTAAATTTTGCACACACCCCTCATGTGATATATCGCTGGAAAAGTCTTTGACCACTTATTCATGTTATGCATCTCTGGGGTCCATCCCGCCACTTTGCCCCCCTCCCCCCCCCAAAGGGTACTTTCTAAATTTTGCACATTACCCTTATGTTATATATCATTGGAAAGGTCTGTGACCACTTAATCATATTATGCATCTCGGATGTCCATCTCCCCACTTTGCCCCCCTCCCCCCCCCCAAAGGGTACTTTCTAAATTTTGCAGATTACCCTTATGTTATATATCATTGGAAAGGACTGTGACCATTTAATCATATTATGCATCTCCAATGTCCATCTCCCCACTTTGCCCCCCCCCCCCCCCAACCTCAGAGGGATACTTTTCTAAATTTTGTTGACACCCCTCATGTCATATATTTTTAGAAAGGTCTGTGACCGCTTAATCATATTTTACATCTCCGGTGTCCATCTCCCCACTTTGCCCCCCCCCCCCCCCAAGGGGTACTTTCTAAATTTTGCACACAACCTCATGTTATATATCATTGGAAAGGCCTGTCACCACTTAATCATTTTATGCATCTCCCATGTCCATCCCCCCACTTTGACCCCCCCAAGGGGGTACTTTTCTAAATTTTGCATACACCCCTCATGTGATATATCGATGGAAAGGTCTGTGACCGCTTAATCATATTATGCTCCCCACTATGAAATTTGTCAAGTTAAAGCAACTATAAATTTTATTTTTATGGTACTATCAAGTTGTTTGCCGTCAAATTTTGACGGGTTCCATCTAGTTTATAATAAAAAAGTTTCTTTTGTTGCCAGTGATTTTCGGAAACCTTTCCGAGTAATTTGTATAGTGTAATTCGAGTAATCTGTAATCTGTTTTCTCATACCGGGATACAGATTTTTCGGCTATCAAATCTCAAGTAAACATTTTTACGTTCAACAAACATGTTTAATAAACGAACATGACAAAACTTTAACAGCATTAACATTAATGTTAAATTTAATATATTATTGTTCCTCTTGCACGTATACATTCAGATATACATCAGAAAAAATGTTTAATTGGGAATTAATAACATCTTAAAAACAGATATTCCGATTTCAGGAAACTGATTAGTAGACTATAAAAAGTACTCGGAAATGTTTTCGAAAATCAGAGGCAGGAAACGAAACTAAATGTTTCATTAAATCTTGAAAATATATTGTTTTCTGCAGTTTCTTTCTAAAGATAGGGAGTGCTTTTCGGAATTGTGGGTAATTTGGAAGAGGTTATTGTATATTTTCGCACGTGGATATATTACATTTTCGAAGATTATGAAACGTTTGCCTTCTTTTACAGTGTAATTCTATGTGATTATGACTTACAGATATATAATTCAGACTCATATGATACCTAGGTATCGATTTGTCTGGATTTAAAGCTTTCTAAAATCGTTCACAATTGCAGAAATTTCAACTATATTACACAAGAGAAATAGTTATTGCGATTAAGGTAAAAAAAAATCTTATAATCGATCCAAAAATTTTATTATCTATCCAAAATTTAACTGGAGATGTATAATGCAGCTAGTGCGACGTTCGCAAGAACATCTTAAATTGATAAAGGTCTGCTGAAAATGTGGGATATTATCATTTATTGGAATAAAACGAGATAACACAGATTTCTGAAAACTTGCGTCTGAACATTGTTAGATTTCTACGAAAAAAATAAAAAAACGAATTATACAAAAAGGCAAAAAATGTAGAAAGAAGCAAACTTTCTGCCGTAGTTATTATTATAAGTTCAGAAAAATGTTTAATTTCACTATAACTAATGATAACCTTTCCGTTACTAAGTTTAATGATTCAAAAGGGAAAAAATATCTATTCACAATGGAAATATTTTTTTAATCTCATTCGCACCTGAAATATTGCAAATCAATACACTTATGATTATTTTCAGGCATTTTTAATTTCTGCGATGCATTTGAAAAATGATTTACTCACAAATCACTCATGAAATAAAATGAAAAGCAGATTTCATCTTAGTAAAACTTATGATGACATTTCTGCGACTAAATTTAATGAGGTAAAAAGCGGCGATGAAAAAAAAAATTGATTTACAACTAAAAAATTGCCAGCTCGCAAGCTTTTTGATTACCAATCACATCAGAGGTGTTATGAAACGATATAAGCAATCTCTTGCATATCAGTTATTTTCCATTTTTTTTGTCCGACAAATAGATTATTAATGTATACCATTAAATCATAACGACTTTGGAATACGAAATCACAGACAAAATTCCGTTGCCAGATTCTTGTCTGTTTCGTTTCTCGAATTTTTATTTGTTTTTTTCGCGCGAAGCGTTAGAAAAACTGGCAAAGTAGAGTCGTATCAGCCAATTAGTGTTTAGCTTCCAGTCATATTTATTTTTATGCCAGTATTCGTTAATCAGTTCGATCTGATTGGTGGATAGAAATCGCGTGTCATTGGACACAAGAATTTTCTTTTGTCTTGCCGCAAAAAGTCAGTTCCTTCAATGGCTCTTGTTCTGTGAATGTAAAAGTGAGTTTCTATTGAAAACTCATTCCGGCAAAATATCTTAATCAGAATTAGGTTAGCCATGTCTATCCATGTCAATAAAGTGAGATTACTGGAATAATTATCCATTTTAGAGGAAGCTTTCTTTTTTATCTTGCTGCAGAAAAGCTTCATTAAAAGCTGCTATTACAAATCATATAAGTAAGATTACTGTGTTCAAGAGGTTGATTTATATTTAGGTCACGGAATGAAAAACATCTGCAAAGTGAATCATAGGTCTCATCATTAATTGATATTGTTGAAAGTGAACATACAGCTTGCGGGTAAAATCTTCGCCGATTTCCTGTTTTTTGTTACGTTTAATAGTCGATCGGAAATGTCATATTGGATTTATTATTTATGTTTTGGGAATTATTTAGAAGCATCACAACACTGTAAGACTGATTTATTGTTGCAGACATTCTTATATTCATACACCATTTAAACACCATTAGACATATACCATTTAAATGATTTACACACCTTTAAAAGATCTGAAAAACGAATCTTAAATAGCATGATTGACTGATATTATTTAATGTGAACACACAATTTCATGTGTGTGTTCAATTTTCTAATGTTCCCGTTCTTAAAAAGGGAGCAGAAATGTGACTTTCGATTTATTGTCGATGTTTTTGACAGCCAAATAGAAGCACAGTAACATATTATAGACTAAAAAATTATATATGCCCTTTTAAAAGATTTACATATCTTTTAAATAATCTCAAAAAAGGAACTTTAAATAGCATGATTGACTGATATTATCTAATATGAACACACAGTTTCAGGTGTGTGATCAATTTTTCTAATGTTCCCGTTCTTAAAAAGGGAACAGAAATGTGAATTTCGATTTATTGTCGATGTTTTGATAGCCAATTAGAAGCACCGTAACATATTATCGACTAAAAAATTATATGTACCCTTTTAAAAGATTTACATATCATTTAAAAAAAATCTGAAAAAGGAATCTCAAACAGCAGGATTGACTGATATTATCTAATTTGAACACACAATATCAAGTGTGTGTTCAACTTGCTCATGTTCCCGTTCTTAAAAAAGGTACAGAAATGTGAATTTCGATTTATTGTCGATGTTTTGGCATCCAATTAGAAGCACCGTAACATATTATCGACTAAAAAAATTACATATACAATTTAAAAGATTTACATATCTTTTAAAAAAATCTGAAAAGGGATCTTAAACAGCATGATTGACTGATATTATCTAATCTGAAAACACAATTTAATGTGTGTGTTCAACTTGCTAAAGTTCCCGTTCTTAAAAAGGGAACAGAAATGTGAATTTCGATTTATTGTCGATGTTTTGACCTCCAATTAGAAGCACCGTAACATATTACCGACTAAAAAATTATATATACCCTTTAAAAGATTTACATGTCTTTTTAAAAAATCTGAAAAATGTATCTTAAATAGCATGATTGACTGATATTATCTAATCTGAACAGACTAATTTGAATCTCTTCAGGTGTGTGTTCAATTTTCCAATGTTCGCGTTCTTAAAAAAGGAACAGAAATGTGAATTTATTCTCGATGTTTTGATAGGCAATTAAAAGCGTAGTAACATATTATCGACTAAAAAATTATATATATACCTAAAGAAAAACAGCAAAGAGAATCAAAAGTCCATTAAAGCATTAAGGATATTGTTGAAAGAAAATATCTAACTTGCGGGTGAGTTACTTTGCCCGTTCAATTTTTACTTTCTTTTTTCTATATAAGAAGAAAATATAGGATTCGTGAAATATTCCGACTTCCGTGTTCTAACGAATTTATAGGTTTTAGAAGGTCCTGAACACGAGTTGAATGTTTTTTTTTAAATGACTGTCCGTGAGTCTATGTGTATGTTTGCCTGTATGTGACACAAATTTTGTGGACACATTAACTCACAAATTACTGCATAGAATAAGGATGAAATTTCATATGAAGTTCTATCATCATGTAAACTGGTTCTGATTAGTGTCTGGGCAAAATCACCCAAGAGGGAGTGGCGCAAATTGATGATTTGTTTGATTTATGTTAGGCTTATATGTCCAGCTTATGTGCGCATAATTCGATGAAACATCAAATTTAGAATCTTGATGATAAGAATACATTGTCATTCAATTTTGATTGCAGACATTTAAGAGAGTGTGCCGAAATTCGATGATTTGTTTGAAATATGCGATGCTTATATCACCATTTAAGTGCACAGAATTCGACGAAACTTCAAGTTTAGCATACTGAATATTGGAATACATTGTCATTCAATTTTGATTGCAGACATCTAAGGGAGTGCGCCGAAATTCGATGATTTGTTTGAAATATGCGATGCTTATATCGCCAGTTTAAATGCACAGAATTTAACGAAACCCCAAGCTTAGCATCCTGAATATTGGAATACATTGTGATTCAATTTTGATTGCAGACATCTAAGAGGGGGTGCCGAAATTAAATAGTTCATATGATTTGACTTATATAGAAGAAAGTTTTCTGATGGAAACAACATACTTACCTTTATTTTTTCTTTATTTTCTTTCGTTACCTTAACAGTCAATCGTAAATGTTGTTTTGTATTTATCATCAAAGTCTTATCAATTATTTAGAAGCATCACAACACTATAACACAGACTTATTACTGCAAACATATTCTTCTATATGCCCTTTAAAATAATTAGATTAATTGTGAAAAAAACTGTAAACTAAATCTTATATTCTATGACTGACTGATATTATCAAAAATGAACACACAGCTTGTGAGTAAAGTTATTACTAATGTCCTGCTTTTTGCTAAAGAAGAAAATAAATGTAAATTTCGATTTACTAATTGATGTTTTAACAGTAATTGGGAAGCATCGTAAAATATTATCAACTTAAAACATTATACATAATCTTAAAAAAAAGTGGAAAAGTGAATTATAGATCACATCATTAGCTGATATTGTTGAAATTGAACACACAGCTTGCGGGTAAAACTTCACCAATTACCTATTTTTTATTACCTTAGTAGTAAACAGTAAATGCCATTTAGGTTTTATTATCCAAGTCTTGCGAATTACTCAGAAACATCACTACAACATTGTAATACTGAGACTTATAGCTACATACATATTTTTTACATACCTTTTAACAGATTCACTTATTTTTTTTTTTTTAAAAAAGCAAAACGAGTCTTAGATTATATGATTGACCAAATTATAAAAAATAAATATCTATAGATTGAGAATTAAACTGTTATTAATGCACTACCTTTGCTTTTTACTTTCTTCTATCTTTATAAGAATATTGGATTCATGAAAATTTTCAACTTCCAGTTTTCGATGGATTTATACGTTTTAGAAGGTCCTGAACACGATTTGACTGTTTTTAGAAAATGTCTGTCTGTGAGTCTGTGACTCTGTCTGTCTGCCTGTACGTGACAAAAATTTTATGGGCCCGTCTGAAGAATTGATGCACGAAATTTAATAAAACTTCATATTCAGTTAGTACCTGATATAAATTGCTCCTGATTAGTTTTTGGTGAAAATCGTCCGACAGGTGGCGCTGCTATGCTGCCTTTTTTTGCGATTTCCGCAATAGCTCTATCTTAAGAACTAATGCACCTATTTTCACCAAACTTAAGATTCGGTTAGACCTTAACATAAATAGACGCTGATTACGTTTTGGTGGAAGTATCCCAACAGGTGGCGCTGCTATACCACGTTTTTTCATTATTTTTACGATAGCTATGTCTCAAGAACTAATGCATGGAATTTTATCAAACTGCAGTTTCTCTTAGACCTTACATAAATAGATGCTGATTACGTTTTGGTGTAAATAGCCAAACAGGTGGCGCTGCTATGCTACTTTTTTCATTATTATCACGATAACTATATCTCTAGAACTGATGCACGGGTTTTCATCAAACTTCAGATTCAGTTAGATGTTGACATAAGTTGTTGTTGATTAGGTTTTGGTCTAAATCTCCCAGCAGGTAGCGCTGCTATGCTGCATTTTGCAGGATTTACACGATTTTAGCAACAGCACATATTTCAAGAACTAATGAACTAATTTCTGAATTCATTTTTGTTCGCAAACACGTTGAATTGACAGGTGCTATTATTCAGAAACTATGTAATCGAACTTTTTTTTTTCCATTTTTGGGTGAAAGTAAACTATCTTTCAGAAAATGATTCTATTTAGTGAATGTGAAACCTGTGTGAGATAGAAGTTTTGGGATTGACACATCCGACTAGTTTCTATCTGTAATAGAAAAAAAGTATTGTAATCGAAATTTTTTTTGACTTTTGGTTTTTGGCGGATTTACATGTTCTAAGGGTCAGAGATACCGATAAAAAAACATTTTTACAAAATGTCTGTCTGTTCGTGTGCCTCTGTGTCCACTTTGTGTCATCGAAAAGTGCAAGAAGTCATGTATAGATTTGAACCAAACTTCACACGAGTGTTTTTGACTCTGGCCAGCAGGTCCCGGTTGAAATTGAGGATATTCCGCCATAAAATTATAAATTAACACATAAAATTACAAATTAAGTTTTATTAAGAAAAATAATTTTTACAAAATGTCTGTCTGTTCGTGTGCCTCTGTGTCCTCTTTGTATCATCGAAAAGCGCAAGAAGTCATGTATAGATTTGAACCAAACTTCACACATGTGTTTTTGACTCTGGCCAGCAGGTCCCGGTTGAAATTGAGGATATTCCGCCATAAAATTATAAATTAACACATAAAATTACAAATTAAGTTTATATATTAGAAACATTTTGACAACTAAAAAAAAAAGTGAGACATTCTTTAACAACAGTGCACAGGGAAAATAAATTAAAAATATTAATTTCATACGGATATATTTTTAAAATGCGAATGCCTCGCACGCACAAAGGTTTAACATTAGTAAGGTTGAATTTAAGATCTCACTGACTAAACACACTTAAAGCTGTTCTCAAATACAAACTAGCTACTTTCTGACACATTTCTGAATTCATTTTTGTTCGCAAACGCGTAAAACTGACAGGTGATATTATTCAGAAACTATGTAATCGAACATTTTTTTTCCATTTTTTGGTGAAAGTAAACTATCTTTCAGAAAATGCCATGAAATTTGACGTTTTGAGCCACATTTTCGGACGCAACAGCGTGAGAAAGCAAAAAAACTGTGGTCTTAACAAAACAATCGCTTATAATATAAGATGTAATTCATTTATAAAAAAAAAAAAGACTGTTCGATTACAAATCATTTCAATAGTGATACCCAGGACTTGACAAATGCGGTCGCCAGGTCGCCAATGGCGACCAAATTATTTAATCGTTTTTCGTACAAACATTGTTTGGTTTCGTACAAAAATTGACCTAAAAAACGAGCACGATACTGCAAGCACAAATGACAGTTTCTCCCGATGATAATTTAATTACGCAGTACGATCACGTGATTTTGGTTTCTTTCACCAATGTATATTACATAATAACCCTTGAATTACTTTGGAAACGTAATTAGTTTTTATATTTCTCATATTGAGATTCCTTTTTTTAAGCAAATAAAGATTTTTATTATTGGAGCCGGCTTATGTCTATAAATAAACTTATTTTTCTACTTTGTTACTTACATACAATTTGTTACAAGAGAATAGCATCTATTACTCATCTTAGTCACAATTTTAAATTAAATTCTCCTAAGTGACTCATTATATATGTTGGAAAGTTACAAAATAATAAAAAGTAAACTCAGAAATTAAATTAAAACAAAAAATAACTTTTAACTTTCATTTTTTACTTGGTTAAAATAAGTTCGTGAAATGCAAATTTGAAAATAATAAAATCAGATTTATTTGACTGACTTTGACAGGAAACAAGGTAAGAAATTGTTTTGCTGCCTCAAAATTTTATCAACGCCCTCCTCTTCAAATAAATATAAATTTTGCAATACTCAACAATCCGGACATTTGAAACATTCGGCAATCAATACTTCCCAACGTATTTTTATTTATTTATTTATTTATTTTAAGAGATACATAATTTTGATAAGTTTCCTTAGAAAACTTAGTTTATATTATCTTTCTAAATTATGTACTATTCTAATCTATGTAACCAATTATTGTAATGTATCTAATCTATACTTATTTTTGGGGATAAATATTATTTTTTCTGGTTTACTGGATTTTATGAAATTTGTAAAGCCCTGGTCATGCCAAAAAGTATCGTGCTTTTACGTGTATAAATAAGCCTTTGATGTATCAGAAAGTTTCACATTTTTGAGTGAGGAAAAATATTTTTTTGAAAGCCAAGTTAACATATCATGTAACAGGAATTAAAGCAATCTCTTAGTTGATTTGCATAGTTTCATACGAAACTTGACGGTTATTCTCGTTATTGACAGTCGCCACAGTGACCATATGTAATTCTAGTTGCGTTGCGAACTGTGATGCGCTGTTGTTCGAACTATTGACACAACTGTAGTATCGTTTATTGGTGGCAATAAAGTTTTTGTTATTAAAAAATCCCTTACTTTTTGTGATGCGCTGTTGTTCGAACTACTGACACAACTATAGTATCGTTTATTGGTGGCAATAAAGTTTTTGTTAAAAAATCCCTTACTTTTCTGCGATGCGCTGTTGTTCAAACTACTGACACAACTGTAGTATCGTTTATTGGTGCCAATAAAATTTTGTTATTAAAAAATTCCTTACTTTTCTGTGATGCGCTGTTGTTCGAACTATTGATACAACTGTAGTATCGTTTATTGGTGGCAATAAAGTTTTTGTTATTAAAAAATCCCTTACTTTTCGTGATGCGCTGTTGTTCGAACTACTGACACAACTATAGTATCGTTTATTGGTGGCAATAAAGTTTTTGTTAAAAAATCCCTTATTTTTCTGCGATGCGGTGTTGTTCAAACTACTGACACAACTGTAGTATCGTTTATTGATGCCAATAAAGTTTTTGTTATTAAAAAATCCCTTACTTTTTGTGATGCGCTGTTGTTCGAACTACTGACACAACTATAGTATCGTTTATTGGTGGCAATAAAGTTTTTGTTAAAAAATCCCTTACTTTTCTGCGATGCGCTGTTGTTCAAACTACTGACACAACTGTAGTATCGTTTATTGGTGCCAATAAAATTTTGTTATTAAAAAATTCCTTACTTTTCTGTGATGCGCTGTTGTTCGAACTATTGACACAACTGTAGTATCGTTTACTGGTGGAAATAAAATTTTTGTTATTAAAAAATCCCTTACTTTTCTGCGATGCGCTGTTGTTCGAACTATTGACACAACTGTAGGATCGTTTACTGGTGGCAATAAAATTTTGTTATTAAAAAATCCCTTACTTTTCTGCGATGCATTGTTGTTCGAATTATTAACACAACTGTAGTATCGTTTATTGGCGGCAATAAAAAAAATTTATTAAAAAATCCCTTACTTTTCTGTGATGCTCTGTTGTTCGAATTATTGACACAACTGTAGTATCGTTTATTGCTGACAATAAAGTTTTTGTTATTAAAAAATCCCATACAACTCTGTGTTGCGTTGTTATTCAAACTACTAACACAATTGTAGTATTATCATTGTTGGTGGCAGCAAAATTTTTGTTATTAAAAAATCTCATACTTTTCTGCGATGTATTGTTGTTCGAACTATTGACACAACTGTAGTATCGTTTATTGCTGACAATAAAGTTTTTGTTATTAAAAAATCCCTTACTTTTCTGTGATGCTCTGTTGTTAGAACTATTGACACAACTGTAGTATCGTTTATTGGTGATAATAAAGTTTTTGTTATTAAAAAATCCCATACGACTCTGTGATGCGTTGTTGTTCAAACTACTGACACAATTGTAGTATTATCATTGTTGGTGGCAGCAAAATTTTTGTTATTAAAAAATCTCATACTTTTCTACGATGTATTGTTGTTCGAACTATTGACACAACTGTAGTATCGTTTATTGGTGGCAAAAAAAATTTTTTTAATTAAAAAATCCCTTACTTTTCTGTGATGCTCTGTTGTTAGAACTATTGACACAACTGTAGTATCGTTTATTGGTGACAATAAAGTTTTTGTTATTAAAAAATCCCATACAACTCTGTGATGCGTTGTTGTTCAAACTACTGACACTATTGTAGTATTATCATTGTTGGTGGCAGTAAAATTTTTGCCATTAAAAAATCTCATACTTTTCTGCGATGCATTGTTGTTCGAACTATTGACACAACTGTAGCATCGTTTATTGCTGACAATAAAGTTTTTGTTATTAAAAAATCCCATACAACTCTGTGATGTGTTGTTGTTCAAACTACTGACACAATTGTAGTATTATGATCGTTGGTGGCAGTAAAATTTTTCACAATTGAATCCATTTGTACACTACACTGTTAACTAGTATTTTAAAACACAAATTGTGCTTATTAGTTGCTAAAATCAGTGTAAAAATTGTTTTAAACTCATAAAAGAGCTAAAATCCTACATGTTTCGGCTTTAAACTTAAAGCCATCATCGGGGAAGAGGAACAACACAAACGACTACTGATCTTTTAATTTTCGACACGAGAAATTTGAAATCAACAGTATGGAAAAATTTAAATAAAATAAGCGGGCGCTCTCTGTTGCCAAAGAGCGAAATACAAAACAATGAATTAACAAGGGGTTAAAAATGTATCCCACAAACTAGGTATGTTGAAAGAAAAATTATCATTACAAATACAATCTTTTCTAATTTTAATTTCCAATGATTCCCTAATGGCGGCTTTAAATGGGTTATTGAACCTATGGATAATTCTTGCTTTATCGAAATTAATTACAGTATCATTATTTTTAGCGTAAAACCGTTAATTCAGCATCCTGTCCCTAGCAATAATAAACCAAACTATCGTAAATTCCAATATATACCTATTATATTTGAAAGGATTAAAAGGGCCCTCCGTAAATACAATATCCATCTTATTGCTGTCCCTCCCAGAAAATTGGTTGACTTAGTTTCATGTAAATTAGATCCTATCCCCCCTGATCAATTCGCAGGTGTTTATGAAATCCCCATTAGCTTAAATAATAATAGTATAATTTTTTACATTGGTATGACTAAAAGAAAGTTTTTGGAAAGGTTAAAAGAGCATAAAAACGACATAAAATTTGGAAAGTTATCCACTGCTCTCTCCCGGTTTTACGCTAAAAATAATGATACTGTAATTAATTTCGATAAAGCAAGAATTATCCATAGGTTCAATAACCCATTTAAAGCCGCCATTAGGGAATCATTGGAAATTAAAATTAGAAAAGATTGTATTTGTAATGATAATTTTTCTTTCAACATACCTAGTTTGTGGGATACATTTTTAACCCCTTGTTAATTCATTGTTTTGTTTTTCGCTCTTTGGCAACAGAGAGCGCCCGCTTATTTTATTTAAATTTTTCCATACTGTTGATTTCAATTTTCTCGTGTCGAAAATTAAAAGATCAGTAGTCGTTTGTGTTGTTCCTCTTCCCCGATGATGGCTTTAAGTTTAAAGCCGAAACATGTAGGATTTTAGCTCTTTTATGAGTTTAAAACAATTTTTACACTGATTTTAGCAACTAATAAGCACAATTTGTGTTTTAAAAAGTAAAATTTTTGTTATTAAAAAATCTCATACTTTTCTCTGCATTTCTGTAAAAAAGCATGGCTCTACTGTTTATATTTTTCTATATTTTTACTATAGTATTATCATTTGTTGGTGGTAGTAAAATTTTTGTTATTATAAAATCTCATATTTTTTTGTGCATTTGTGTGAAAAAGATGGCTCTATACTGTGTGTACTTTTCTATACTTTGACTATAGTATTATCATTTGCTGGTGGTAGTAAAATTTTTGTTATTATAAAATCTCATATTTTTCTGTGCATTTGTGTGAAAAAGCATGGCTCTATATTGTGTGTACTTTTCTATACTTTGACTATAGTTTTATCATTTGCTGGTGGTAGTAAACTTTTTTTATCATAAAAATCTCATATTTTTCTGTGCATTTCTGTAAAAAAGCATGGGTCTAAACTGTCTGTACTTTTCTATATTTTTACTATAGTATTATCTACTGTTGGTGGCAGTAAAATTTATGTTATTAAAAAATCTCATACATTTCTGTGAAAAAGCATGGCTGTCTATAATTTTCTATACTTTTACTATAGTATTATCATTTCTTTGTGGTAGTAAAATTTTTGTTATTAAACTCTCTCATACTTTTCTGTGCATTTCTGTGAAAAAGCATGGCTCTACTGTCTATATTTTTCAAATTAGTGAATTTTTAATTTTTTCCTTAATTTTGAAACACCCGATTAGAGTCCTTTAGAGTCAGTCCTTCGGGATAACCCGATTTATCGAATCCCGCCCGACCCGAACCGCGGGTCTTTAATCCTTTACCTGTCCGTTCGGCTCAAAACTTGCAATCCAATGTTAACACATTTCCTGTACTACGATAGACCCAATTTTTGGCAGTGTGACGTATTTCCGGGGACAATACAATATTCTGTAAAAAGCATACTTGAAATTTACCTCCGCCACCCTCAGGGGAAAATTTTGTCCTTTAAGGGTACGCAAATGTCATCACGTATGTGATCACGAAAATGTCACTGATTGCTTCAGAAATAAGCTGATGTTCTTCGAGTGAACCATGTCATTGTTGGTAAATGCGCCATCTATCAGTTCCGCGCAAGGTGTAAATGGATGTGGGTTCGATCCTCCAGAGGTCGTTGATTGTATTTTCTTGACAGGAAGCTGGATTTATTCCTTTTTAATACATTTTAATAAAAGCTTGTCTCTAAAACATTTTTGTATTTATAATTTTATTTCAGATGAAAACAAATAAATCTGCTCTTTTTTCTTTCTTTGTAGTTCGGGTTGACTTTAACTGTTTCGGGTTCGGGTTGGACTTTCACACTTGCCGGTCAGGTTCGGGTAAACCCGGTTTCTCAAAAGAATGTCCAAAATATTTTTTCAGATATAAAAAATATAAATCTGAATTTTAATGAGTATGTATTTATATATATATATTGATTTCTTAACTTAAAAAATAAAACTGATACTATACATACAAGTATATTTTGATTTTCCATAATTGCACTAAAATATGGATTGATTTTCTATCTGGGGTCGGGTTCGGGTCCTTTGCGGGTTAAAATGTATCGGGTTCGGGCAGTGGGTTGACGTGATATAGAATTTTTGGATTTAAGTCGTGTATACTCGACTCTACACATATATTAAACGCACAGTGCTTGAAAAGCATAAAAATATGCCTGAAAAATAAACAAGACATTCACTTTAAAAAAAAATGTTAGAACATCTGTAGAAAAATTGAAATGGACACTTGTGACAAGCGCTGACTTTTTATTTCTAAAAATTCCTACTGTTATTTGAATAGAAGCCCGTTACGGTCAACGTTAGTTTCGAAATGAAGGAAAGAAAATTTATTGATGCTATATATTACCGCTAAGTGCCTCTTTGGAAGCGGATGTACAAAATCTATGTTGGTGTTTGTTGTAAGCCCTGGGAGAAATGCGAAAAGGCATTGATCGAATGTAAATCGATAAATAAAGATACGATTCTTTGTAAGAATTCTACATGCGATTAGATGAAGTTATATTTTAAAAGATGTACTCAACTCTTTTGTTAGAAAATAATGTTCACAAACGAAAAATTGACAGTATAATAATCAAAGCGATAAAGCCAAAGCTTTAAGTGACTTAAAGCTAGCTTTAAATTGAATATCTCAAATATAAAGTTAATGTAATGGCTTCAACGTGAATTTCAAAGTGATGGTAAGTCCTTAAAATTATTGATGATTAACATAAAGATAATAACAAAACTTTAATGTAAATTAAGGTGAAAGAAAATGCTCCGAAACCAACAACAAAGTCTATGGTTATTGTGAATCTTAAAATATATATGAGGGGGTCGGGGCAAGATAGTGCCACATTTTTTAACTTCTGAGATATTTAAATTTAAAAATTTGATCAAATATTTAAATCAAGATATATAACATAAAGCTTTCTCTCCAATGTCTTAGTAACATTTGAGATATTCTGAGTAACAATAGGTCATTACTTTAATGATATTACTATTCCATTTTTTGTAAATTAGCTATCTTCATTGGGGGCATAAACATCTGGGGCAAAAATAAAACCTGCCACATATGCTGTCACTAGCTGACATTAGAAACAAATTATATGTTGGATATTATAATTTACAATATTAAGCAACATATTACAGTGTTAGATTTATTTCACCAAAAATGTGGCTTAACACTTTCTTGCCCCGACCCCCGCATATGTATGTATATTAGTTTTTAAAACTGATCTCTCATCATTAATTATCAAGAAGTACTATAATATATAATTTATTGAATGTGAAAAACTGCGCAGTTATGTTTATTTTCTGCAAAAAGGGCTTTGTTTTTACAAGTTTTATTTCAATTCAGCTGCTAAATTATACTTTAAGATTTCATTTACATGTTTGCATATAAACCTTATTAACACCCGAATTCGATAATGTATTTCAAACAATTAGTAAAAAATGCAATAAATTACCATCGTTATAAGCCTTATAACCGTTTATATGTTAAACGATATATGTGATAAAACAAGATTTTACTGTTGCAGAAATTAATTTTCAGTGCTATTTTGAATTCCATAATTTTTTTATTGTCAAAATTGTTTTAAATGGTTGAAATTTTTTAAAATTATTTGTCAAAAATTTAATAAAATTTACTTACGCAAAAGAAATTTTGTTTTTGATAAATATTTCTTTAAATCTTGATAATATATTAGTTTCTGGCCTTTGAAAAGATAAAGACCGTTTGTCGGAATCATAAGAAACTCAAAAACGATTATTCAATATTGTAGTTCGTGCTTATATTATATTTACGTAGATTAAGAATTTGTCTTTTTTAACAGTGCAGTAAGGCAAATGAATAAGCTAACAGGAGTATTCCCTCGTGTGCAACCCTGTATGTTATAACCTAATGATAATAATAATAATAATAATATAAAAAAAAACTTCCGGCCTTAATCCATGCATTTCCCTCTTTTTATCATACAATGACGTTGTCTGTTTATTTGTGAGCTTTTATTAGACGTATCTGGAATAGTGCAAACAAGAAAGAAAAATCCTGCGTCAAGCGCAGATTATGTAACACATTCCAAAAATTTTATTATAATTTAATAAAGCTAAAATTTAATTGAGGAAAAGGAACTTTGTTTTTATAAATATATCTTTAAATCTTGATAATATATTATTTTTTGGCGTTTCTGAAGCTAAACAGCGTCTGTTGGAATCACAATTAACTCGAAAGCGATTATTGAATATTTTAGCTCGTGCTTATATTATATTTACGTAGATTAAGAATTTGTCTTTTTTAACAATGCAGTAAGGCAAATGAATAAGCTAACAGGAGTATTCCCTCGTGTGCAACCCTGTATGTTATAACCTAATGATAATAATAATAATAATAATATAAAAAAAACTTCCGGCCTTAATCCATGCATTTCCCTCTTTTTATCATACAATGACGTTGTCTGTTTATTTGTGAGCTTTTATTAGACGTATCTGGAATAGTGCAAACAAGAAAGAAAAATCCTGTGTCAAGCGCAGATTATGAAACACATTCCAAAAATTTTATTATAATTTAATAAAGCTAAAATTTAATTGAGGAAAAGGAACTTTGTTTTTATAAATATATCTTTAAATCTTGATAATATATTATTTTTTGGCGTTTCTGAAGCTAAACAGCGTCTGTTGGAATCATAATTAACTCGAAAGCGATTATTGAATATTTTAGCTCGTGCTTATATTATAATTACGTAGATTAAGAATTTGTCTTTTTTAACAATGCAGTAAGGCAAATTAATAAGCTAACAGACGGAGTTTTCCCTCATTGTGCAACCCTGTATGTTATGACCTAATCAGTATAATAAAAAAAAAAATCCGCCCTTAATCATGCATATCCCCCTTTTTATCCTACAATGACGATGTGATTTTATTCTTAAGCTTTTATTGGACGTGCCTGGAATAGTGCAAACAAGAACGAAAAATCTTGCGTCAAGCATAGATTATGAAACACATTCCAAAAATTTTATTATAATTTAATAAAGCTAAAATTTAATTGAGGAAAAATAACTTTGTTTTTATAAATATATCTTTAAATCTTAATAATATATTATTTTTTGGTGTTTCTAAAGCTAAAGAGCGTCTGTTAGAATCATAATTAACCCGAAAGCGATTATTGAATATTTTAGTTCGTGCTTATATTATATTTACGTAGATTAAGAATTTGTCTTTTTTAACAGTGCAGAAAGGCAAATTAATAAGCTAACAGGCGGAGTTTTCCCTCATTGTGCAACCCTGTATGTTATAACCTGATCATTGCAATAATAATAAAAAAAAAACTCCCGTTTTGAATCCCTGCATCCCCCCCCCCTTTTTATCATACAATGACGATGTGCTTTTATTCGTAAGTTTTTATTGGACGTGCCTGGAAATACTGCAAACAAGAACGAAAAATCTTGCGTCAAGCATAGATTATGGAACATTTTCCAGAAAATTTAATGAAATCTAATAAAGCTAAAATTTACTTAACCAAAGAAACTTTGTTTTTATAAATATTTCTTTAAATCTTGATAATATATTAGTTTCTGATGTTACTAAAGATAAAGAAAGTTCGTTGGAATCATAGGTAACTTGAAAGTGATTATAAAATATTTTCATTCGGGTTTATATTGTATTTTCGTAGATTAAAATGCATTTGTCTTTTTTTTAACAACGTAGTAAGGCGAATTAATAAGCTAACAGGCGGAGTTTTCCCTCATTGTGCAACCCTGTATGTTATAACCTGATCATTATAATAATAAAAAAAAATTTCCGTTCTTAATCCATACATTTCCCCCTTTTTATCATACAATGACGATGTCTTTTTATTCGTCAGCTTTCATTGGACGTGCCTGGAAGCTATGTTGCCAACAAAATTCCAATACAATCAGAAATTATAACATCTCCGTTACTGGGCAGTGGCACTGCCGATAGCTGTCAAGGAACTGGATCTAGCTGTCAGTTTGCTGCAAAACAAAAGCAAATCCCGTTTACGAAATATCTGAGAACAGATCTCTAATTTCTTATGATACTTCATCCGTTTTGTTCTGTGGTTAACGCTCCGGGGTGTCTGTGAGGTTATTATTTTTTTTTTTTTTTCATTTGTGTACCGGACGTCTCAATGATTTCTAGATAGCAAAAATTTGAATTTTAAAATAAAATTTGATAGTAACAATTGAGTTCTTTTGGTTTGTCTGAAAATCTCGATTATAGTTGAGTTTGTCATTTAATATACAAAGTACGTAATCGGAGATATTTCAGATATCCTCGTCGATAAACCCTCTATTTCCCAGCACGTGAAAAAAACTATTAAAAAATTATGCCGTAGGTTTTCTTTTTTATAATGAATGTGTTGATATATACAGGGTGTTTCAAAATTCGCAAATTAACAGGGGTCATAGAAGGTATCAAGAGAATGAAAACTTACCATAGAACATGGGGTCGCAAACCAGATTTAGTGGGAGAAAATCGCAAAAATATTTATGAAGGGTGTGACGTCGAGTGGAACAAAAAGGGCCATTAATAAATATAAAAACATTTATTTGACGTAAAGTATGATTACAATGCATTACAGTTCAACGTCCGAATGGAGACGACGAGACATTTTTATAGGAATATGTTTTAATGCGTCCAGCAATCGTTCGTCCGTTGGTGTCAGCTGTACAATGACTTTCCTGAGGGCAATTTCGAATAATTTCTATAAAATTGTGACGAAATATACATAACCGTAATTTAACTCTATTTTTACCATATTATTTCTGATATTATGATCAGAATAGAGTTATATTACGGTTATGCAACCATTTTCTCAAAAAACGGTCGAATGACCGGACAGTTTGTTGCAAATTTTTAACAGTGTAGTAAAATTCCTGCATTTTATAGTATTGAAATTATATTTTATATATGCGTCATGCAATGCAAGTAAAGTACAGGGTGATTATAAAAAAACTATCCCGATATATGAGTCCTTAACTATCACACCGTTAACAGAAACTGACTGAAATTTTGGTTTTAAGTATTTTGAGGTATGCGCTCAAGAATCGTATGAAAAACAACAGTTAAATACAGAAAATTTGAAAAACAGAAAATTTGAAAATTTCAAATGGCAACACCCTTTTTTTTTTTTTTGGAATGTGATCTTCATAGTGCAAAATCATAAAAAGCATTGGAACGGTACCTGTAGCACGAAAATTGCCGGCGCTAGACAGACTAAGAAGAAAAGTGAAAACAACGAATACGGACAGAGAATCAACAGAAAACAAAACATTTTATAGTGTTTCACAAATTTTCCACGTCACACACGAAGACACGTTGCATGCGGCAGATGGTGGATAGCACTGAATAATAAAATGTTTTACTTTCAGTTGTTTCTCTGTCCTTTATTGGTTGTTTTCTCTTTTCTTCTTAGTCTCTCTAGCGCCGGCAATTTTTGTGTTACAGGTACCGTTTCAACGCTTTTTATGGTTTTTCACTATGAAGATCACATTCCAATAAAAAAAATAGGTGTTGCCATTTGACATTTTCAAAATTTTGTCACTGTAACCGTAACTGTTATAGTTTAACTGTTGTTTTTCATACGATTCTTGAGCGCGTACCTCAAAATACTTAAAACCAAAGTTTCAGTCAGTTTCTGTGAACGGTGTGATAGTTAAGGACTCATATATCGGGATAGTTTTTTTTTTTTATAATCACCCTGTACTATTTTATAAAGAGTTAATTTTTTTTGTTTTTAGTATTGCATAAAATATTTCAACTGGGAGAAATAATGCAGTAAAAAGAATGAATGTTAAAGTTACTAAAATATAAGCAATTATCTAACATTCTTCTCTTTTCTCTTTTTTAGGTAAGTGCCACTTTAATATTTCTACAAAATGCTGTTTGAGTAAGTTATCTTTTTAAGTTCTCTTCGTTTACATTTGTAACTTCTTAAATTATACTTGAGTTATTAACAAGCTACTCTTGAAATTTCAAAAGATATGTTTGCACAATTTCCGCAGGCTCGAAATTATGCATTTTATCTTGGATGTGCATTTTATTATTAATGAATAAATCTTCACAAATTTCGCTTCACGAATTATGGCATGGATATAGAATTTATTTTATATTCTTGTACAAAATACACAAATCTACCTTTTTTAAAAAACTGTTAGTAAGATTTTTATGATTAGATTTGTGTTTTATGATTTGTAACTTCTTAAATCATTCTTTTGTTATTAGTAAATAACCCTTAAAATCTCAAACGGTATGTTTGCATAATTTCCGTAGGCTAGGGATTATACATTTTATCTTGTATGTACATTTTATTATTAATCAGCACAAATTTTGCTTCACGAATAATGGCATGCATATTCGTAACTTCATTTCATAAATTTCAATAAACTTTATTTCATATTTCCGTATAAAATACTAAATCTACTTTTTTTAAAAACTGTTAGTAAGATTTTTATGATTAGATCTGTGTTCTATGATTTGTAACTTCTTAAATTATTCTTGTGTTATTAGCAAACAACCCTTTAAATCTCAGAATGTATGTTTGCATAATTTCCGTAGACTAGGTATTATACATTTTATCTTGTATGTACATTTTATTATTAATCAGCACAAATTTTGCTTTACGAATAATTTCATGCATATTCGTAACTTTATTTGATAAATTTCAATAAACTTTATTTCATATTTCCGTATAAAATACGCAAATCTACCTTTTTTTTAAACTGTTAGTAAGATTTTTATGATAAGATCTGTGTTTCATGATTTGTAGTTTCTTAAATTATTCTTGTGTTATTAGCAAATGACCCTTGAAATTTCAAAAGATATGTTTTCACAATTTTCGTCGGCAGGGATTATACATTTTATCTTGTATATATATTTCATTATTAATGGGGAATAAATCTGCACAAATTTTGCTTCACGAATTATGGCGTGGATATAGATTTTATTTCATATTCTAGTATAAAATATGCAAATCTAATTTTTTTTAAACTGTTAGTAAGATTTTTATGATTAGATCTGTGTTTTGTAGTTGTAACTTCTTGAATTATTCTTGTGTTATTAGCAAACAACCCTTAAAATTTCAAAAAAAATGTTTGTGCAATTTCCGTAGGCTAATGATTATACATTTTATCTTGTATATGCATTTTATTATTAGTGGCTAAATATGCACAAATTTTGTTTCACGAATTATGACATGGATATAGACTTTATTTCATATTCTGGCATAAAATACGTAAATCTACCTTAAAAAGAAAAAAAAAACTGTTAGCTACATTTGTATATTTAGATTTGTGTTTTATGATATTTTTTATGTACGATCTACAAAACTCATTCAGTAAAATCCAAAAATATGTATAGCATATACTATCTTCACAACTTTTCCTGCCATTTTTTGAATGACACGTGTATGATTTTTATATCTTTTCTTATTATATATTTGTTAAAATAATTGTTGTGCTCCAAGATTTGCCAGCATATTTAATGTTTTACAACTTGAAAACAAAAACATTCGTTTTTAATTTGGTCATATAGTATGAAATTTAATTACAGAGTTGAAAGAAAAAAGTGCAGACATTGCAGATTAACCTTAAAGATATATATATCTACACTAATAAAAGAAAGCTTCGCTCTCTCGCTGTGTGTGTGCGTGTTTGTCTGCAATGACTAGCAAAATCTAGCCCACCTAAATGTCTGAAAATTTAGGTGTGGATAATTCAAGGCCTGGTGCAAAAGACTTTCTGAATTTTAATACTTTGAAAATTAACAAAAATATTAATTAAAACTGATCAATAACTAATCTCTTTTTTTGCGAGCCAGCTTTCAGATCTCGCCAATTCCCAGAACCCGATTTACTGCAGCGCACGAGAATGAAGAACCATTTGCATGAAGAATGCGTTTATTTCGCAATTCTGTTTTAAATTTTATCGACTAAACCGTTTGCTTTACTTAAAAAATAAAAGCATATTTTGAAAGAACGTACTCTTACGTCTCCAATGCCGTAATCAATTCGAAAAAAAAAATTAACTCTTTGAAAAACATTTTTGAAAAAGGGTCGTTTTCCCTTATGTTTTCTCCCTTACGCAACGCCCCTCAATAACACAATTTTAGAGATACAGACAAACCAAACATATGCACTTAAAGCTGAAACCTTCTTCTAATAGACGGTATATTTCTTTTTTTCAAATACGGATTTTAACCCTTTGAAAAACACCGGCGTACGCAGGACATTTCGTGCCTCACGAGAAGTTTTTTCATATGCTAAAAGTTACTAAACGTTTGTATTTAGACACATTCTTTTTAGAACATCTCGGTAGACCAGATTTACATCACCTACAACAATTTCAAAGCGTTCGAACGAGAACAGGTATTTTTTTTTTTTTTAAATAAATAATCCTGCCAATTTAAAATAATATTAACATAATTTTCAGACTGTGAAAATAGTTCATGCATTGAAATACTGAACTTTTCAATAAAAAAGGCTGTTCTCAAATCAAACTTGATACTTTTTGACTCTTTTCTGAATAAATTTGTTCACAAACATAGGAAATTGGAATGTGCTCTTATTCAGAAACTGCGTGATTGAACAGTTTTTTCATTTTTCGGTAAAGACAAAAGATATTTCACAAAATGCTGTCAAAGTTGAAGTTTTAAAACTCATTTCCAACACGACATCGCGGGATAGGAAAAAACTGCTGTCATGAGTAAGCAATCGCTTATAAATCTATATCTAATTAATTTATCAAAAAATGAAATGAGCAAATTTTTTTTTTTTTTTTTTTTTTTTTTTTTGAGAACAGCTTTAAAAAATATATATATTAAAATTAAAAAAAATATATCAAAATCGAAATTTCATCATTCAAGTAGAACGATTTTTCAAAAATACCATTTATTCAAATTATCGTAATACTATTAAATTATCGAAAACAATTTACGTATTGAGAATTCAAGTTATCTAAGTTAAACATTGCTTTTTTAAAACAAACTTTCAGCGTCACAATTAAAATGATCTCCAGAAAAAAGGTTATTTATTCTGTTAAAATATTAATGTAATAATTTTTTTAATGTTTCAGCATTATAAAGCATTAGAAAAATAAAATTCAGAAAAGTAAAATGTATAAAAATATTAGTTCATCAATAGTACGACAGTGCCATGAAACTCGTCGTTGAATCTGTAGCAGTGCGGTAGTATAACGCCTGGTAGATCTTCTATTTCAAAACTTGATTTTAGGTATACCTGTTATAAATAATACGTTGCTTCTTAAAATTAAAACTTTAAACTTACAGATCGACGTGTGATTATCACAGTTTTTATTTATTTATTTATTTATTTTTTAAGAAAAACCATTTTCAACCATTTTTCAGAATTTCTATGTCGAAAAAGCATATCATGCAATGAAAATATGGGTTAATCAATAAACAATTCGAGTGCATTTAAATGTATTTCGCTTTTTGTTCGACCGTATCTTTGATCGTTTTTATAAATTTTTCTATATTTGAAGAAAATAATGAATATTTTACATTTTACACTCCGAAAACGATATTTTCAAAGCTGAGCAAAAGATACTCAAATCTGAGTATGTCGCATAATCAAAATGGCTCCGAATCAAAATGACTGAAGTTTGAAACATGTATATACTCATTTCTAAAAACATGCACACACTCAAGAATAAAACATCCTGTGCTAGTATTTGAGTACGTGCATGTTCAAAAATGAGTATGAACTGACTTCTATGTGCTCATTTTTTGGTATGTACAAGTACATGCTTTAAAAATGAGCTTGAACTGATCCTAAACATTTTTGAGTATGTCCATGTTTTAAAAATGAATATGAACTGACCTCAATGTGCTCAGTTTTGAGTATGTACCTGTTTCAATATTTTGAGTATTTCTGATATTTTAGAATAGAAATCATTGGGTCGTCCTATTTGAAACAAAAAGTTTCATAACAAAATGAAAACATCGATTTACTCAGATTTGAAAGTGTCATTTTTCTCAGTGTAATCTGTTTCAATTGTCTGATTATTTTTAGTTGTGTTAAAATTTTATTGGTACATGTATGATACCGGACGTAAATTTGAAAAACTATTTTTATTTGTTATATTTATTTATTTGTTACGTGTTTTCTTCTATAAAAGTAATTATTAAAGAACAAACAAGAGTTGCGTGTGTGATAGCTTAAATGGTAATAGTGTGAAAAATAAAAAGTAATTAATAATATATTCTTATTTAAAAACCTTTTCATTACAAACGTAATTAATTTTTTTCTGAAAAATAAATTGTGTTATTATGTCATACATTGACATCACACATTGTTCTTGTAAATGCGTTAATTAATGGACATCCTGTGTTTAAGGATTATTTATTTTTATAATACATATCAATACAATAACGAACCTTTTGATATGAGACCTTTCACGTCCGTAATATGATGAAAATCCATTGTTACACAAAATGATTAAAGTTTTATTTTCGTAATACTATATTCGAGGCTTCCATTTCGTATTAATAGTTATAGAGTATAAGTTTATTACCAAACGATTTCCTTATTCGCAACAAGCAACAGTTTTCTGCTTCAATATGTTCTTCAAAATTGCCGTGACTTATGTAAACTAATTAAGTTAAAAAACAATTGTTTTTTAATGGTTTTAAGAACTTTATATTAGGAAATTTGTATGAATATATGTTTTCAAGGTTGTGTAATTTATCAATATATTAATTATTAATTGATTGAAGAAAAGTATTTATCGTAAAAATAATTGAAAAAGGATTGTTACAGATCTTGGGCTGTATGTATAGTAGGGTGGGTCGAAAACCCGAAATTTATATGTATAATCGAAACATAATAGTGCGGGAAAGTTGCCACTGGTAATAAGGAATAAATTCGCAAAATATCGCATCAAATGGTTAATATCTTTTACCACCACAAAATGCCAAAATTTCGAAAAATCGCAAAAAAAATAATTAAATTATCCAGTTATAAGCAATACAATTTCTAATAGAATGCAACAGCTACATCAAGATGCTAGTAATGTTCCAATAAAATTTCATTATGGTGAAATCATTTCTATTACCGCCGCCGCAGGGGCGGACAAAATTTTGAAAAAAAAATGGCAAAAATTTATATTTTCCGTTTCTTTAATTTTTCACCATTTTTATTATATGTCTAGAATTAAAAATAAATTTACATTGTATCTAGTAATAACTTATAAATGTCTAGTAATAACTTATAAATGTCTAGTAATAACTTATAAATGTCTAGTAATAACTTATAAATGTCTAGTAAATGTCTAGTAATAGGTGTAGCCAACCAAGCCAAGGGCGAAAAGGGCCTATTTCAGGTATATGTATTTCGGGTTCGGGTAGGATTTTGAGTAATCGAAATATAGTTGTCGGCTTCGAGTCGGGTTTGGAGTTGACTTTAAACAGTATTTGCGGGTTCAAATCGGGCTTTACCCGACCTCTGCAGAACTCTAATGTAACTAATATTATCAACTAAGTTGATTCTCCATTTAACACAGATTTATGAAATATACAAATTACGTTAATTTAAACATACGTCAATTAACTCTATTTATTCACGCTTTTCAAATAAAGCAAACTACTTAATCTGGCATACAGAATATTACATTACTAAATACGGTGTCGAATTCCGTTATTAATTCCATAAATTACAGAAACAGAAAATATACGCATGAAAATTAGCAGTTCTTTGCAATAAATTATTTTGCTGTTAGCATTTTTAATCTATATAGTTTAATAAAGAAAAAATACATAAATTTTATTTTTTCATTTACAACACAAATCTAAATTTTGTTAATGTAATTGAAGAAGTCATCATTTAAGTTCCATTACTTATTATTCGCGTATGATCAAGTCATCATAGCGGAAGATGAAGAAGACACGTACATGTTTCGCAAATTACAAGATAATTATGATGAATTGAATAGAGAGTGAAGTTAAAATAAAATTGAGCGCACTTAATAAGAGTCTGAAATCTCATATTTGATTGGATGATCTACCCTATTACTTACCCATCGTACGTAGCATATGGTAAGTCTGGTAATCGTTTTGAAAATCGAAAAATGTTTTTGTCGGATTTACATCTTTCAGACACTGGAGATTCCTAAAAACATATTTTGGGAAAAAAAAACTTCTCTGTGTGTGTGTGTGTGCCTGTAAACGCTCTATCTCCCGAACAAATTGAGATAGAGACTTGATATTTGGTATGTACTTAGTATGTATTGATGGAAAGAAGCTTATTGAATTTCAGTAACCTCGATTATACGGAACTATTTTTTTCGGACTCTTGAAATATTTGTTCTGATAAAAGTTATATAAAGATTTTCGAAATTGTTTATTTTAAGGACTGAATATAAAAGACAATAAAAAAACATAAATTTCGCATAAAGAATGAAGTCGATAGGAAAATTAGTTGCCGAGATATTTGTAATCCTATTTGCCACACTCTTCGATTTTTCATGATCCTGTATTTCATGCAAATTTCAATTCAAAGATATATTTTAATTGGAAATGAGACGCTTAATCCGACAAAATAAACCGTTAGTTAATATGATTAGCATTTTTGGAGATATAAGGATGTTTCTGTTACGCAATCATTCTTCAATGTTTCTTTGACGTCATCAAGCCACGATTTTATTCGAATTGCAATGAATTTTATAAATAGTTTACATATGTTTTATTTTCATATTTTATATTATGCATAGCCATGATGGGTAAATATTACGGTTGCCCCCAACGACTAGTTAAAATCCGTGCGCGTATCTATCTATGTAACCTCAAAAACTCGGCAACCACAGGGCACAGGGCTACGACATTTGTCACACGGGTTGCTGGTAGGCGGCCCACGAACAATTGGGGCAAAAAATTTGAAAATTTTAAATATATTTTTTTACTTTATGTTTTTGACGAATTTTTGTCTTTTTTATGTTCAACCCGTAATCGCGCGAGTTCTGACCAGTTCTAAATGTTTACTGCAATGTGAGTTATACATATTACATACGCCACGTTGCAATACTAAGAAGCTGTAGCGGGTATTACGATAATTCTTTTACCTCGCATGCAAATAATTAAAGATTACTTAATTGCGCTTAATTATTACCCTTTTTTAAAAATAAAGAAAAACATTCTACCACAGACATCAACAAAACTTTTTATTCTATTTATTCCCTTATTCCAAAGATATCGTTTTATCGTCTGCTGCCATAGCAACATGATAAATTAAATTTCATTAAAAAAAATGCACAGTTGTAGCATTTTTTTTTCTACATATTACATAGATGCATTTGGTTGTACTGGTTTTAATTTTAAATTTTGGTTTTAGAATTTAATTCATGAACTCCCGTGCGTAGAAAGGGTTAAACAGCTGGTACAAATATAGAAATCGTTGAGGAATTCAAATACCTTAGATCTATAATTCATGAAGATAGATCATGTCAAAGAGATGTAGAACAGAGAATTGGTAAAGGCAGAAAAGCAATTGCAATGTTGAATTCTGTTCTGCGGAGTAGTAATATTCTCCCCCCAAAATAAGCGATTCATTTATAGTGCAATCGTGTAAAGCATTTTCACGAGCGAAAATATACAACAACCGCTTCTTCCGAGTTATCCATGTTTCCGAAAAACTTTCTTTATCTTTAGAAATCTCACAAGGTCATCTCAAAACTTTCTTCTATATATATCAAATCATCTGCTACCAAAATTAAATGACAATTTATACGTTATGAGATATAGCTATCGCGGAGATTGTGAAAAACACAGTATAGCAGCGACACCTGTTGCATGGTATGCATCCATATCTAATAACTATCTATTTAGTTAAAGGTCTAACGGAATATGAAGTTCGGTGAAATTCCTTGTTGTATTTCTTAAGGTATAGCTATCGCGGAAATCGGAATAAACACAGCATAGAAGCAACACCTGTTTACACAAAAAATGTAATCAGTGTCTATTTATTATGTCAATATCTAAAAGAATATGAAGTATGAGGAAATTTCGTGCATTATTTCTTGAGATATAGCTGTCGCGGAAATCGTGAAGAACAGAGAAACATCGCCAACTATTGAGCGATTTACACAAAAATCTAATCAGCACCAACTTATGTCAAGGTCTAACCGAAACTGAAGTTTGATCAAATTCCGTGCAATAGTTCTTGAGATAGAGCACTCACGAAGGTTCTGTCACATACAAACAGACAGACAGACTCACAGATAAATATTTTCTAAGAACAGTAAAACTATTTTCAGGATCATCTAAAACGCATAAATCCGTCGAATTCGTCGGAAGTCGAAATTTTTACGAATCCAATACTTCCTTTTTGTAAAGATAGAATAAAAAGGCGAGCAATGTAGATGAGTAAATAAGGTAAACCTTGTCATCAACTAAATTATTTCGTTTTGACGCTCGTTTATTAGATATACAAATTACCTTAATTTAAACATATGTCAATTAACTCTATTTAATCATGCTTTTCAAATGAAACAGAATATGTAATGTGACATACAGATATCACTTTACTAAATTCATTTTCGAATTCCAGAGAATGTGTCAAACAAGACCAGCTGCACAAGACAGCTAGGCTACATTCGAAAATCTGTTTTCGTGTGACAGATCTATATTTATTTTCAAATACAATCTGTTTATTATTTTTTTTATTGGTTGACAATAAAAGTGTCATCGTTTTAATCATGCTACTATACGAGACTCCCTAACTTTAGGTGTTAATAAATATTGTAATATTTTTAAACAACGCTTAAAAATGAATTTCGTTTAAAATAAATTTTTTTAATATGAATTTATTAAATTTATTTTCAAATTCCATATGATAACAAGCGCAGGGTGATGCATGAAATAAAAATGCCTAATTCTATTAATTTATAGCTGAGTTTAATATAACTTAATAATGTCGAACGTAAGAGGACAGTAATTAATTATAACATTATCGTGAGTTTAAATTTGTTAAATTAATATAAATAAAATCACAGCTAAACGTTTTATAAAATAGAAGTCTATTAAACTGAAAAATGAAAATAAAATCTTTATTTTGTTTTTGTAGGCTTATTACTCGTGGTGATATAGGTTCGCCATTAACGCTTTCCAACATAGTTGAAAAACCATTATAAATTCGGTTTGTCTGTCTGTCTGTTTGCTATGTCGAATATCCATGATACTTCAATCTTTGAGATATGGTTTCGATTTCTGGTATATTCCAGATAAGTGTTCGTCGTCGCCACAGTCTGTCGATGATCAACCCTCTCTTTACTAAGTCCAAAACGTATAAAATTACTTCTTTATGCAAAACCAAACTATGAAATTTCGTTACAATGTATACATATAAATTTATTTTCCTATTTCTTCTATTTTGATTTTTTTTTCTTTGGAAATAAAGAACTTCGGAAAATAATAATATTTAAAATTTATACAGTAGACTATGGTTATAACAGACTGTCACGGGAACGGTAAACATGGAACGTTATAACCGAATTACGCTATAAGGAATATTACCAATAAAATATAATACATAACGTAAATGAGAAAGGCACTTAATAGCACATGCAATAATAGACAATTTATATAGAAATTTTACACATTTCTTAAAATTCAATCGAAAATAATAAATAAAACCATATTCTACTTACACATTTGTTTACAGACATAATGTGTTATTAACACTTTCCAACCTAGTTGAAAAGTGTTTATGACTTCGGTTTGTCTGGCCGTATGGCCGTCTGCCGTCTGCCGTCTGGCCGTCTGCCGTCTGGCCGTCTGCCGTCTGGCCGTCTGCCGTCTGGCCGTCTGCCGTCTGTCCGTCTGTCCGTGCTCTAACTCCCGTAAATATACTCGGATTGCTCTGCAATTTTTATATGTTATTGTCGTTATCTATACCATGTTCCCTATTTCAACGGAAGTGTGTAGAACTTATAGTTTTTTTACAGGGACGCTCAAAATAATTCCGTTACATTGCGGTCTATAGGGAAAAATCATTTGCGGTTTATTTAAATAATGTTTCACTATTTTAAACGCATTGAAATTTATATATATCACTAAGGTGCATTAGACGAAGCTTAATATGGAATAGGGTGTGCATAGAACTTATAGTTACTTTACAGGCACAGTCAAAAGAATTCCGTTACATTTCATCTATGGAGAAAAATCGTCTGCGGTTTATTTAAATAATGTTTCACTATTTTAAACGCATTGAAATTTATATATTTCACTAAGGTGCATTACAAGAGGCTTACAACAGAATATTGTGTGTATAGCAGTCATCGTTCATTTACAGGGACACGCAAAAGAATTCTCAACTGTCTGTTAACAATAATTCCTGGAAGTGCGTTTTAAGTTACTGAACACGATTTTAACTCGCTTTTTGTCTATTACGTGATGTGTATAAATTCTGTAGATCCTATACAGGGAAGCACAAAAGTTCGCGGACACATTTCCGTTTAGTGACAAACTCCAGACGGAGAATTTTAAACTGTGCTACGCGTTTCCTAACTGAACTAAAATTTAGCATCCTATGTAGTATATATACAGATCTATAGATACTATACAGGGCTGAAGAAAAGTATTCGGATATTTTTCTGAATATTGTATATGTTGGAAATTCCTGAAATTATGTTTTTAAATATATTATGCGTTTTCCAAATTGTTTACTTAGATGTCATCTTTTAGCTTATTAAACGGTATGATTTGTAAAATTATTTTGAAGTGTTGGAAAGTGTTACATAATCTATGCTTGACGCATGATTTTTCGTTCTTGTTTTTAGAAGTTCAATCGGGACCAGGCCTCTGAGTACGTTATAAAGGAATGTACGTTATATCCCAGGTGCTTACTGTATATATGAAGGGTGTAGATGCAAAATTCGCACTCTCCACATAACCTAGTTTTCAGAAAAAACTGATTATTATTAATAAACATGATATATTGGCACAATTTTTTTGTGTGATATATTTGTTGCCATAACAACTAGTTGCACCTAAACCTGTAATAATTGTGGTAAAGCTAGAATTTAAAATTAAATATAGAAAATGTGAGTTTTGCAGCAAACTTTTATGGGTAATGTTAGTTATAAACTAAAATAATTATGAATAAATAAAAAAATATATCTGAACATTAGTTTTTATTATGTTATTTTGGAGGATAATAAACAACAAAAATCGAAAAACATTTATTAAAAAATATTTGTGCAAAAATTTTACTACATACATGGCTCAACTTCTTCACTGTCATTAAACTAATGCAACATCTTACACTACTTCTTACTTCTGTACCTCCCTGATTGGTTGAATTGGAGAGTGTGAGTTTTGCAGCAAAACAGTTACTGGATAATGTGAATTATGCATCAAAACGAGATTTTCAGCCTTTTTTTTTTTCAACCTTAATAAGTTTTTTATGGTCCAAATCACTATTACAATCCAATTTGCCTTAAAAAGACGAACACGGTGATATGAATAACTCTATACCTTAAAAAGTGGATAATGTGACTTTTGCATCTGCACCATTCATATATGAATTTTATATTTTAAATGAATTTGTAGAAAATCGTAACTACTTCAGCATCTGGTTTGAAAATGTCCCAAAATTTTTGAAGTCACGTAAATATTGTAGGTGCATTCTGTTAAGTCTATCATAAGTCTGTCATATCTGTTAAGTAATTAATCATAACATGCAAACAAAATACAACAAAATCTAAAATCTTCCTTTTTAAATCAATGTTTTAAAAAAAAAATCTTATCCCATATCAACATTTAATGCATAATTTACAATTTATTAACGAGGTATTCCTTCACAGTTAGAGAATTCTTTTACTTTGCTTATTATATATAAGCTAATCATCACGCTTTTCTAAAAAGTGCTTAATAATGGAGTTTTAATAGATTGTAATTTGCAGAAAGTTTTAATTTGAATTTTATGACTTTCCAAAAACAAAGAATCATAGGAGAAATGAAGTTAAGATAGCAATCAATCCATTAAAGAAGGATGGATGTTTAACAAATACCAAAGTAATCTTTAATATTTTGTGAATAAAGTATTTTGTTTGGGAACCGTGATAAACCTTATAGAAAAGGGACAATTTGTCTTTCTGTACTGCACACAGTTAGACAGTTATTAATGCTGTTCTTATTCTGTATAATAATTATTCATTATTTCGTTTTTCAAATGCAATACAGAACATTTTATTTGAATTTTGTAGCTTTTCGAAAGCAAATAATTATAAGAGAAGGGAAGTTAAGGTGTCAATAGAGCCATTGAAGAAGGATGAATGTTTGACAACTATGAAAGTAATCCATAAAATTCCGTGAATAAATATATTTTCTTTGGGAACAGTGATGAATCCTAATAGAAAGGGGACATTTTGTCTTTCTGTACTGTATACAATTAGACAATTATTGCTGCTTTTTTATTTTCGATAATTATAATTCGTTATTTCGTTTTTAAACACAGCAGAAAGTTTTATTTTCGATTTTATTACTTTTTGAAAGTAAGGAAACATAGGAGAACGGGTGCTCAGTTGATACAATGAAGAAAAATGGATGGTTAACAAATATGAAAGTAAGCTATAATATTTTCGTGAGTAAATATAGTTTGCTTGGAAACAAGGATGAACACTAATAGAAAAGGGACAATTTGTCTTTCTGTACTATAAACGCAGTCAGACAATTATTGATGCTGTTCTTATTCTGTTTATTAATTATTGATTATTTCCTTTTTTAAACACAATACAGAAAGTTTTAATCTGAATTTTATTATTTTTCAAAAGCAAAGAATCATAGAAGAAAGGAAGTTTTGAAGTCTATAGATCCATTGAAGAAAGATAGATGTTTAACAAATCTGAAAGTAATCTTTAATATTTCGTGAATAAATATATTTTGTTGGGGAATAGCGATGAATCCTAATAGAAAGTGGACATTTTGTCTTTTTGTACTATATACAGTTAGACAATTATTGCTGCTGTTTTTATTTTCGATAATTAATGGTAATTTTGTTTTTTAAACGATATACAGAAAGTTTTATTTTAAATTTTATGAATTTTCAAAAATAAGGAATCATAGGGGAAGGGAAACTAAAATATCAATTGACACATTGAAGAAGAATGGATGTGTAACAAATCTGGAAATAAGCTATAATATTTTGTGAATAAAGATATTTTGCTTGGAAAAAGTGACGAACGCTGATAAAAAAGGACAATTTGTCTTTCTGTACCATACGCTGTTAGACAACTATTGCTGTTGTTCTTATTCTGGATAATAATTATAATAATTATTGGTTATTTCGCTTTTTAAACACAATAAAGAAAGTTTTAATTTGAATTTTATGACTTTTCGAAAGCAAAAAATCATAGGGAAAGGGGAGTTAAGATATCAATCGATCCATTAAAGAAGCATGGGTGTTTTACAAATATGAAAGTAATCTATCATATTTCGTGACTAAGCATATTTTTCTTGGAAGCAGTAATGAACTCTATAATAGAAAATAGACAATTTTTCTTACTGTACCATACACAGTTAGACAATTATTACTACTGTTTTTATTCTGGATAATAATTATTAGTTATTTCATTCTTAAACGCAATACAGAAAACTTTAATTTGAATTTTATGACTTTTCGAAAGCAAAAAATCATAGGGGAAGGGGAGTTAAGATATCAATCGATCCATTAAAGAAGCATGGATATTTTACAAATATGAAAGTTTTCTATCATATTTCGTGAATAAGCATATTTTGCTTGGAAACAGGAATGAATTGTATAATAGAAAATAGACAATTTTTCTTACACTGTAAAAAAAATGCTGTAAAAATACGGGCAGAGGCCGGCAGCAGAGATTCCAGTCATACCCCGTAAAAAAAAAAAATCCATGCCCATCATTTTGTGCAGCCCGTAATTTTATGGGGCAAAGTAATATAGCATTATAATGCACTTTAAAACACAATAACACTTTGTTTACTGTTCCGTAGCATGTAGCACATTAGATAATCATCACAGAATCGCTGTTTTGGCGGGTTAAAATTTTCGAAACACGTAAAATGAAGGGTTACACCCTAGCGGAGGACAATGTATGGGGTCGACCGTATTTTTGCTAACATATGAGCTAGAACTGTAAGAATATGTGGATTGCTCTTAATTTTCTAAATATGTAAGGGTTAAGGTCGTTTATTTAGTGAATCAGACCGTAATTCATCAAATAAGGCTGTTGCCCGTGAAAATTGAAGGGCTAACGCTCATAAATTTACGGTTTTTTCTGAGAGTGTACTGTACCATACACAGATAGACAATTATTACTACTGTTTTTATTCTGGATAATAATTATTAGTTACTTCGTTCGTAAACTCAATACAGAAAATTTTAATTGGAACTTTATGACTTTTCGAAAGCAAAAAATCACAGGAGAAGGGGAGTTGAGATATCAATCGGTACATTTAACAAGACATCAAGCCTTTCTAAAAAGTTCTTAATAGATTGTGCTCGATATACTTTAATTTGAATTTTATATCTTTCAGAGAGCGAATAATTGAAGAAGAAGTAAATTAAAATATGAAAAACATTTACTTATTTTTATATAAATTTATTCGCAAATTCTGCTGTCTTTCAAAACATTTCAACATTTTACCAAAAAAAGTGCTTTGCCCTTAATGATTTAATAATTAAAAGTGCATCATTCATTATATATTAACGAGATATTTATTTGTTTTTGATGAATTCTCTTCCCGGACTAATTATGAAGCGGCCAAACATCTTGCCTTTCTAAAAAGATCTTAATAGCGGAATCGTAATAATGTGTGCTCTGCAGGAGGCGCTATAATTTGAATTTTATGACTTTCAGGGAGAAAAGAATCAAAAGAGAAGTCAAGTTAAAAGATCAATGCATCTATTGAAGAAGGATGGATGCAGGGGTCATAAGTAGCGCGCTATAAGTAGCGAAACTATAGTAGTCGCTACTTTTTACAGTAGTTTGTAGTGTAGCGTGCTGCATTTTGAACAATGTAAGGTAGAGAGTAGCGCGATACAAAAAATAAGTAGTTTGTAGCGAGAACCGACGCTACTTTTAACGCTACTTAAGGGCCAAGGGAAGTGCCATTTTGCAAATCACTTGGTCGAAACTTGCTTATTTTGTGGAAAATTTGGTCTGCTGAACAAGTTGAGAATCTCAGCGACAAATCTCAGCTGCAGTGAATAGCAACACGCCGCATGATGTCATAGCATTTTTCCCATTCACACTCGCTGCTAAAATCAAGTACTAACCCTACAAAGGAATTAATTTTATTGTTGGCAACACTTGTTTATTTACTCGTTATTAGGTCCTCATGTTTTATGCCGGGTTTCTTATTATTCGGAATTGCTTTATTTGCAGATTTATTTATTGTTTGCATTTAGAGTTGTTTTTCTGTAATTTTTTAGATTCTAATATCTATAATATAATAATATATATAACAATTTATTAAAGAATTGAATAAACTGGTGTGATACTATAAAAGCATAAAAAGACTCTTAATAACGCATTCCTAATTTTTATGGTGTTATTAAGTAGTTTTTTTCATGCTTTTATAATATTACTCTTAATTTTGCTACGAAATATGTAATTTGTGTATAAACTAACATTTTTTTAGACAAACACAAAACATTTTCTTGCATGATATCTTTCTTAAAATTTTAATGTCCTCTGTTATATCGCATTTATTTAATTGTATCGCGGCAGACGCTATATAATAAGGGGCCGCTTTATTATTTAATCTGTGTCTTCAATTTCGACTGAAATTGAACCCTTTGACAAAATCGGTAGGAAGCGAAGTAAGCACTACTTTTGAAAAATCATAGTTGTAGTCGCTACTTTTTTAAACAAGTAGTTGTAGTTGTAGTTAACTACATTTTCGATAAAGTAGTTGTAGTTGTAGTTCTCTACAATAAAAAGTAGTTTTTCAGACCCGTGGATGGATGTTTAACATATACAATGAAAATGAAGTGTCTCTTAATAAGAGCAGGTCTTAGACTGCCTGGCTTTATTGGGGGATTTCTGTTTTTCACATGTTTTACTTAAAAAAAAACATAATTAAAAATTCAGAATATTTAAATACAAAGCCATAAATTATCTGGAACATCCTCCAAAGATTGTAAAATTCAATCAATAATTTACACAGATTTCATATGAAAGTTTACCGTCTTTAACAACGACAAGTCGAAAGATACAGTGATTCAAAAATAACGACGAAGCCGGTATCAGTTGGTGTTGAAACTATCTCAGATCTCCCAAATGGCCCACCAATTGAATACCAATTGATTTTAACAGAAAATTTCATGGTAGGTTTCTACAACATTTCCGAAAAAATCTACCTCCGAATGCGGTTTCTACAAAATTTGGAAGAAAAATCTAAAAATAAAATTTTTCTAAGAAAATATCGGTATTCAAAAAGCGGATCATTTGGGAGACCAAGTCGTCTGCTATCTGCACATGTCACGAATACATAAAATGTCACGTATATGCTGCTGTTTGTCTACCCGAGTCCGTCCCCTACAGGATATAGGCTGGTGGCCTTATTTGATAAAAACCCTAATACATTTTGTAACAATTTCTATATTATCTATTTCTATTTTAACTAAAGTGTAATAATACCATAACATCAGTTGATATTTTAAAAATAGGATTATATTTTCAAAAGAGCCAATCGCCATGTATCATTCTGGATCATTTTTAAAAACATAATTTCAGGTTATATATTTTTAACTTGAAAAATAAGTTACTTGAATATACTTGAATTTTAAATGTTGCGATATAAAGGATTAATGTGACAGTCTTCTGAAATACTTCGGTGAGTAAGATTTTTATTTTCTATCTAAACTAAAATGGGAAAATAACATAGAGTAGATCGATTCTTTAAAAACAGATAGTGTTACCAAGTGAGTCAGACATTTCATGACATAAAGAACCAGTTTTAAAAGACAAGTTTTGATGCGAGTTTTAGGTGCGTTCGCAAATATATAAATACGTAGCACCTATAGTCGTCGTCTGGTCCATCCGCCTGTCCGTCCGTCCGCATATAACAGCGCAAAAACTACCCAACTGAATGGTTTGAAATTTAATATATATATATATATAATCGTTGCAGAAATTCGTCGAGTCATTTCAAATTTTATGAAAATCGAATCAAAACTTAAAAAGCAGATATTAATAAAAGTTTTCTTTATTTTATTAAATCCTATCATACGTAATCTATATAGTAAAAGCACAAGTCATGTGACTGAGAAAAACAAATACGGGCTAACCACATCTTTTTCCATATGCCAAGCGGCCATTTTTATTAAAAATTATTTTTTCAAGTAAAATTGCATAAGAGTTACATTTTTAGAAAGATCGTTCAAAAAAATGGTTTGCTTGAGAGATGAGTTACATTAAAAAATTTATAGATTCTGAAATAAATTCAGTTGAAATTAGGTTAACAGCCCAATATTTATACCAATATCCATTAAAGTAAATAAACACAAGAGATTTGTTCATCGTGAATCATAGAAATATTAAACCATGGAGGTAATCATTCGCAAATTAAGATCTCCATGGTGAATTTTGCAGCGCTATTTGGTGTCGAAAAGAAATTCGCATCTGTAAACGTGGCATACCTAATAAGATAAAAGAAAGGCATTCACTCATAACAGACGATATAATTCATTTCACTGAAATAATAACTATGATGTTTTTACATTGTAAATTTAGTTATAATAAGAACGCACCTTATTTATCACATTTAACGTACAATTTCGAACTTGTTATCCTCTATCTGAACTAAAATGGAAAAATAACATATAATAGATAGATTCTTTAAAAACAGATAGTGTTACCAAATGAATCAAACACCTCATGACATAACGGATCATCGATGCGATTTTTTTTATTATTATTTCTATTAAGCATAATAAATTTCTCAAATTTGTATTGTTACGATATAAGTGCTTAATTTTAGACTCTTTTAAAATGCTTAAACTTATATATATATATATATATATATATATATATATATATATATATATATATATAATCATTTGTCTCAACTAAAATATTAAAATGTCATACAGTCAGTCGAACCCTTTGAATCATATAATACTTTAAATGAGAGATCAGATTAATCAGAGATCATACTATGTGGGGAGGAGGGGGCAGAAGATCATTTTATCATTTTTCAAAACGACTTATATTATCCAAGTAAAATTATAGTCTAGCATAATTCAAGTAAATTAATTTTCAATATTGAATTCTTGCAATATGAATAATTAATAGGAGACTCCTATAAAATACTTTGATAAATAAATTTATTTATCTTCTATTTCTACTAAAATGAAATATGGCATAGTTAATTTTTTTAAATGGGATTACCTTTGCAGATTGTTCTATAATAACAGACATTAACATAGGTTTTAAAAGACGATTTTTCATGAGATTTATTTTTATATTGGGGAATAATATTGTACTTGAATTAAATTTAAATCAGAATTGTTGCAATATAAAATAATAATATCAACCTCTTATAAATTGCATCAATATCTAAGAATGTTTATTTCCAATATTAACTAAATTGTAAAAATGTCACAAGGTTTGAATCTTTAATATTTAATCGTCTTATCAAAATATCCAATCATCAATTAAACTGGATAATTTAAACTGGGTTTTCATGTAATTTATTTATATTTTAAGTATAATATTATGTACAATTGTAGGCAACAATATTTATTTTCAATATTATCTACATTTTAAAAATAACACAAGGTTCGATTCTTTACAATCGGATCGTCTTATCAAAATACCCAAATCCTCTCATCAAAATATACAATCATCAATTAAACTGGATAATTTAAACTGGGTTTTCATGTAATTTATTTATATTTTAAGTATAATATTATGTACAATTGTAGGCAACAATATTTATTTTCAATATTATCTACATTTTAAAAATAACACAAGGTTCGATTCTTTACAATCGGATCGTCTTATCAAAATACCCAAATCCTCTCATCAAAATATACAATCATCAATTAAACTGGATAATTTAAACTGGGTTTTCATGTAATTTATTTATATTTTAAGTATAATATTATGTACAATTGTAGGCAACAATATTTATTTTCAATATTATCTACATTTTAAAAATAACACAAGGTTCGATTCTTTACAATCGGATCGTCTTATCAAAATACCCAAATCCTCTCATCAAAATATACAATCATCAATTAAACTGGATAATTTAAACTGGGTTTTCATGTAATTTATTTATATTTTAAGTATAATATTATGTACAATTGTAGGCAACAATATTTATTTTCAATATTATCTACATTTTAAAAATAACACAAGGTTCGATTCTTTACAATCGGATCGTCTTATCAAAATACCCAAATCCTCTCATCAAAATATACAATCATGAATTAAACTAGATTTTGTTTAAACTGGATTTCCATGCAATTTATTTACCTTTTAATTATAACAATAAGTACAGTTGTAGGTAACAATGCTTATTTTCAATATCAACTAAATTTTTAAAATACCACAAGGTTCGTTTCTTATGAAAATATCCAATCATGAATTAAACTTGAACATTTTTAAAACTGTATTTTCGAGTAATTTATTTAAATTTTAAGTATAATGCGAAGTACAATTGCAGGTAACAATGTTTATATTCAATATTATCTAAATTGTAAAAATATCATACGGTTCGATTCTTTAAATTCGGATCGTTTTATCAAGAATGCAGCAATCGATTAAATTTAATCATTTTTTAAACTGGAATTTCGTTTAATTTATTTATAGGTTAAGTTCAGTACTAAGTGCAATAGTATGTAACAGTGTTTATTTTAAATATTAACTAAACAGTAAAAACATCATAAGGTTCATTTTTTAAAAATTGTATCATCGTATCAAAATATCCAATCATCAATTATGCTGGGTCATTTTTAAACCTGGACTTTCGTGTAATTTATTTATATTTTAAGAATAATAATAAGTGGGTAACAATGTTCATTTTTAATATTAACTAAACTGTAAAAATATATCAAGTTTCGATTCTTTAAAATCGTATCATATTATCAAAATATCCAATCATCAATTAAAATGGGTTATTTTTTAAATTGAGTTTTCTTATTATTTTATTGTTATAAGCATAGTACTAAGTACAATTGCATATTAATACATTTCTTTATTCTCACTGTGTAACATAAATTAATTTGGGATTTCAGCAATAATTTTCAGTGGCGCATAGTGGAGGATTTGATGCAAAATCCTGGCCAAAAAGGCAGAAATTAAAATATGCTCAACAATTATAAAAAGCATATTTTACAATAGCTGACTAACTGGTGTGTCGATCTATGTCTATTTCAGAAGTATGAGTCGGCTCAGTTGTAGTGAAATTTTGTTTGTGGTTAGACGTGCTTCTTTGTTATGTTTCAGCTTTGTTATTGTATTCTTTGACATGTGCATTTAATAGATTTATTTTTCATAAAATAAAAAAATAATTAAAATTGAAAATAGTTTATTTTTTAAACTTTTTAGACCTAATTTATTGAAATATATTATCTAATATATTAAAAGCTTTTTAAAGCTGTGTCGGGGTTTGTTGGACCATTTTTTTAATTATAATGGTATTGGTTATAGCTTTGAAGTCAATTAAAAAATATATATATATTCCGGATATTATTGCTATTTTTAGATATCAATGTTTTTTGGGAAGACTGCAAAACTATTAAAAACACTCAAAATCAGCATCTCTATACTATAGAAATTCAACTTTGCTAAACACTATGCAAGTAATATATATATGTCGTGTTTCCAAGTTCAAATCCGGGAAAAAGGCAGTCGTGCTCGTGATAAATAGGGTTAGCGATGTTATTGGTTTCCCTTTTAGTTCGCATCAGGCGGCCGGGTGGTATCATCAACAACAAGAAATGTCAGTCCATATTTTTGTCGAAGAACCTTTTATTTCCAGTTTAAGACATCCCTTCAGGGAAAATGCTCATTAGCCAACGCTAAACGAAAAAAAAAAAAAATACAACGTTCCATTATTTTCTAGAATCCGTCCCGATTCTTTTAGCAAACACCAGCGTCGAAAAAAATTCCTCTCCGAATCAGGATGATCGTGTTTTTAAACTAGCTTGCATAATACAGAATACGTCACGTGACCCACTTCTATCGAATCAAAAGGTCTCTTTTGGAACTTTATCAATATTTCCGGCGGATTTATTTTGTTGTAAAATGCAAAAACTTTCTACGCCCATCCAGAATATTCCATAATCTCGTACCAGATGCCTGTCATATCAACAAACCAGCTTATCTGTTTTTGAGGCTGTAGCTAAACTTCGAATTTAATACGTAATAAAAATAATAAGAAGAAAAGAAAATGAATCTTTATAAAAGGGAAAAAAAAAAAAAGAATTAAAGTTTTTCGGAAATATTTTAATAGACATTTGATATTTAATAATAGGATAACTTTATGAAATAAGGTTTTTTGAGCGGAATATTTTAAGAGATACGATATTTTAGCATTTAAATAAAGAAGTTATAGCAATTTGACCACACGGGAATAATACTAATGAATTTTAATAATGGATTAAAATAAAGATGTTCTATTTAAAGAATAAATTAAAAAAGCTATCGCCATTTTTAGAATAACTACATTCGAATAAATATTATTAAGTGGATTAGGAATAATTGGCTTTACATATGGATAGTAAAAGGCTATTTTAAGAATGAGAATTATTTTAATAAGCTGGGTTATATACCGAATATTATTGAATGGACAAATTTTATAGAATAATTGCGGAAAAAATTTAAATTTTGTAATATTATCCCCCCTCCCTAAAGATTTTGGATGAAGTTAATAGTTAAGTAACTATAAATTCAGACAATATAAATTTAATACTTTAGAAATTTGAATTTTGACTAGTATAAATTTAGAGACTGCCAGCAAGGAGATGGGGAATTTCTGAAGAACTGGAAGACAAAAACAAAAACAAAAATAAAATAATAGTAATCAATTAAAATTAATAGATAAATAAAAATAAAGCTACGAGCATTTCCCCTGTAAAATAATACAAGAAATGGTTACAATCTCACTTACCATTTGTAAGTGCACAAGAAAAATACAATAACAATAAATAATAAATATTAATAAACAAGAAAAACAGGATAATAATAGTAACAGAATTTTGCTTTTACCAAGTTCACAAGCTTTAGAATAAGTAGTCACTAGCAAATTGTTAAAACAAAGTTTAAAAAAAAAAATGGTTACTGCAGTCCCTTTCTTAAAAATACAGTTTTTATGTAAAGGCTGAAAATAAAGACATTACTCCATCAAAATTTTAAAACTGTAGTCATTCTTACCAATACTTTATAATGACCTTATAATGCTAGCACTTGTCAACATCTTCTCTTAAGTATCATATTAATTTTCTCACATAATAAACAAGTCAAATTATCTCTTGGTCGTTTATTGTACTTGGAATATGTTATCTTTGTTATATTCCTGTGGGATTTGTTATATTTCTGTTGGGATCCCACCATCTTTAACTAATATTTGTCAAACATTTTTTCACTAATAAATAATATAACTCTTCAATAATATAAATAAATGCTATAATAAAATTCAATTCATAAACATAACAATAATAACTTTCAATATAACTAATACTTCTCAACATATGTAGTAATTCATAATATAATTCAATAGTAGAAATAATAATATAATAACATCAGTATAATTTAAGAAAATATCACAGTTTGTTTATTTATTGTTAGGAAAAATATTGTTTGAGGATAAAATAATTACATAGCAAATAAATAAATTTCTTATTTTTTTAATTATATAAGAAAGTATTTTTGCCAGTTGAAAGTATACAAAAAAAATATATATATATAATAATTTCAAAATCCAAATAAATTTAAATCTAAATATTTAGAAATTGAACTCTCAACCATAGTTCCTTACAATAATTTTTTCCTCTGATACCCTTTTACAAAATTATACTGTTAAGTTATAAGTATTCATATCCTAAATGCAGAGAGTTGTTTTTTTGGCAAACTTAGAATAAATAAAGACAATAAATAACAAATAAAAGATGTTAATTTTAGCTGAGAAATGGAATACAAAGGCAATTAGTTTAGATACTTAATTTTCTATTGTCACACCAAAACAATCACTGTAAAATCACATCATCACTATCCAATCATTTATATAATTATAGAAATACTTATAAACGGTTACTATTTGATTATCTATTGAAGTAAATAACATAATATTAAATTTTTGAAACAATTGGTTTAAGAAAAAGTAAATAAAGTAAAAATAGTTTATTTTGATATAGAATTACAACATTTAATTTCATTTTTCAACATCAATTTGACAATTCCTAAAATCAAAATACACATCTTATGCCTGCATAAGGTGTCTACTCAACCTCAAAAACTCTCAAAAACAAGTAATATTCTCGTTGCGCACCAAGAACATACCTGATAATGTTGAAAATTATTGTAATAAGAGATATTTAAATAATTAGAATTTACTCTATTGTTTTTACTTTAGTTTGATTTTGTGATGGTGATTGTGATGTCTGTGTTGGTTTTGATTGTTGTTTGGGTTGCTCATGAAATAGTCTGAAATTATTTGGTGAAAAATATGGTTGCGAATTGTTCCATGTCTCCAAATTAAGACCATATATACCCTTCTGACAGAAACATAACTGAATTCAAACCTTTCCTATTGAATTTTTAAGAATTATAAGAATTTGTGAATCCAAATTAAGCATTAACCAGAACATTTATTCAATAAAATACATAAAAATCTCCTAAATTTTATTTATTATTTTTGATAAATTTAAATTTAATATGTTGCATTAACTACCTTAGAATAAATTTTTTTATCATAGTAATAATAATAATAACAATTGTATCATCAGCAAAAAGAACAAGAAGAGCAACATCATCAACAAAATTTTATTACATACCCCATGAATTTTTTGAATGCAATTTACCTACATTTTCCAATTTCTCTTCTAAATATTTTTATTATTTGTCATCAAGGAAAACATGACTTTATCTTCATATTGATCGTCATCACGTATTAATTCTATCATCACATCATAATTATTCTGAGAATTCAATTCTAGTAAATTTAAGGACTTGGTAAATAATGAACTTATTTTTACCTAAGCTATGGACAAATGAGGTGTAAAAAAAATTCCCCATTGGTGAGCTTAAGATTATTAAAATTCAAATTACCTAATAGAGCAATTCAGCTAGGTTAACATAGTGCTAAATGTCTACATGTTCTAGTAATTTAATTTCTACCTGACCTAGCATTTTATTTAAACACTTTATTAATATTATAACACCATCAAAAATTTTCAAATTTTCTATATTAAATATTTTAGCAAGTTGGTAAATGCATCATAAATCCTACATTAAATGAAAATAAACAATAACATACTAAATTTAATTTTATATATTCACAGTTTAAATAAACAATAAAATACTAACACTCTATTTACATATTTACATCATAAATAATCTTTCAGTGGCTCATTAATTTACTACAATTCAAACCACCAGTCACTTATTATTCAACATACAGATTTTTTTTTTTTCCTCATAATAGCTGTTTTGTAGCTTAGGTTTGGCATGGTGCCAGGAATGTTCCCTTAGGATAAAAATTGTCTCTTTATAAAATACAGATCAGATCTTAGTAACATATTAAAAATAATAGAATTTTTCTTTTAAGAATATCTGTTCTTAAAACATGAAAATATAAATTATACCGCTGTCTATAATATTACAATGACGTATCACACGAAATCATCAAATAAATTAATTAACCTTAACAACACTTAAATATTTGCAACAGAAATAAATTTTAAAAACAAAATTTTAATCAGTATAACATAGTATATAAAACCTTTAAATTTCAAGGTAGACTATTAAATAAATAAAACATTTTAAATATAACATAAACTAATAAATATCAACATATAAAGATACCAATAAATAAAAATACCAACTTACAGTTACTCTTGAGCATATTTCACAGGAAAGTCTCACACATCTAAAAATCTTTAATTTTCTTGATAACACAAAAGTTCTGCTTTTTCGCAATCCTTTAAAACCAACACCATGAAGACGCTTATGAAGATGAATAGTATATTCTCTAGCAACAACTTCACTTAGGCCAACTTTTCCTCTTCTTTTCTCTTTTAGGCTTGACCATTTTTAATTTATTATAAAACTACAAAATAACAAAACACCAGACGTAAACGTGCTGTAATGGCGTAGACGTCCTCGTAACATATTCTTCTAATCGGCAAATTTCACGTTTAACTACACAAACTTTCTGTTGATCACAGCATCCTGTTCGACTTATTATATTAATGTCGTGTTTCCAAGTTCAAATCCGGGAAAAAGGCAGTCGTGCTCGTGATAAATAGAGTTAGCGATGTTATTGGTTTCCCTTTTAGTTCGCATCAGGCGGCCGGGTGGTATCATCAACAACAAGAAATGTCAGTCCATATTTTTGTCGAAGAACCTTTTATTTCCAGTTTAAGACATCTCTTCAGGGAAAATGCTCATTAGCCAACGCTAAACGAAAAAAAAAATACAACGTTCCATTATTTTCTAGAATCCGTCCCGATTCTTTTAGCAAACACCAGCGTCGAAAAAAATTCCTCTCCGAATCAGGATGATCGTGTTTTTAAACTAGCTTGCATAATACAGAATACGTCACGTGACCCACTTCTATCGAATCAAAAGGTCTCTTTTGGAACTTTATCAATATTTCCGGCGGATTTATTTTGTTGTAAAATGCAAAAACTTTCTACGCCCATCCAGAATATTCCATAATCTCGTACCAGATGCCTGTCATATCAACAAACCAGCTTATCTGTTTTTGAGGCTGTAGCTAAACTTCGAATTTAATACGTAATAAAAATAATAAGAAGAAAAGAAAATGAATCTTTATAAAAGGGGAAAAAAAAAGAAAGAATTAAAGTTTTTCGGAAATATTTTAATAGACATTTGATATTTAATAATAGGATAACTTTATGAAATAAGGTTTTTTGAGCGGAATATTTTAAGAGATACGATATTTTAGCATTTAAATAAAGAAGTTATAGCAATTTGACCACACGGGAATAATACTAATGAATTTTAATAATGGATTAAAATAAAGATGTTCTATTTAAAGAATAAATTAAAAAAGCTATCGCCATTTTTAGAATAACTACATTCGAATAAATATTATTAAGTGGATTAGGAATAATTGGCTTTACATATGGATAGTAAAAGGCTATTTTAAGAATGAGAATTATTTTAATAAGCTGGGTTATATACCGAATATTATTGAATGGACAAATTTTATAGAATAATTGCGGAAAAAATTTAAATTTTGTAATATATATATTATATACATTTGGTTTAAATAAATAATTAAATATTTATGTGTAATAAAATTAACCATATTTAATTAAACATTACTTATAAATAAAACAAACCTACCAACAATTGAGGGGTCGGAGCAAGACAGTGCCAAGCCACATTTTTGAACTTCTGAGATATTTCAATTTGAAAATTTGATCCAATACTCAAATCAAGATATATAACATAAAGTTTTTTCGCCAACGTCTTAGTAACATTTGATATATTCTGAGTAACAATATGACATTAGTTTAATGGTATTAATAATACGCTTTTTGAAAATTAGCGATCTTCATTGGGGGCATAAACATCTGAGGCAAAAACGAAACCTGTTACATAGGCTGCCACCAAGTGACATTAGAAACAAATTACATGCTGGATATTGTAATTTACAATATTAAGCAACAGGCTACGGTGTTAGATTTATTTAACCAAAAATGTGGCTTGGCACTTTCTTGCCCTGACCCCCTCAATTACTTTCCTCTTATAAACAATAAACAATTAAATAAACGCTGTATTATATATTTACTTTTTTAAATAAATGCATACATTTATGTATATATAACATTAATTAAGTGCGTTTACAAATAGTAAGTCAGCAGCAATGATTTTAACTTTAAAACACATGAAAAGTAATTCTGCCCAAGATTTTGACTCAAATACTAACGTAAAGCAACAGTTTGAATGAAATATTTTAAATCCCGAATACTAATTTATTTAAATGATCCTTCCGACGCGACCATGGTCGTTTCATGTGACAGATGAAGAAGTAATTCATTCAGAATAATTTATCTTTTTATTAGCCCGTCCATTTGCAGAAAATTTATTTCTAATGATATCATTCAGTTTCCTCTTTATGAATATTAACTGCTGTAAGTGTGTTATTTTCGTGCCTAGTGTCCTTTTTTTATGTATGATTCTAGGAGATTGTGATATGTTTGGATTTTTTTTATATCTTTTATTTTCTGATGATATGGGACCGTCCACGTGCAAAATAAACTTACTCTTCTGATATGGTGTTATTTATAAGTTGTTTCATGGTTTGATTTCACACTTAAAACAAAAAGTGGCCAGTTAAACTGATGGCATTGATCTCATAGGCTATTGTCACTAATTGTATATTATACTATTATTTAAAAAAATAAAGCCCCTTGAAAAATAAGAAATCGACAATAAATTAAGGGTGGGGCCCTACGTTTCCCTCCTTTATACTTAACCAATAAACCACCAAAACGAATCAGGGAAGTGCCGTATCACAATGAACCTATTACAAAATGTGTAGCAAATCGGATAATTCTGCATGTAAAACCCATTTATCTAAATTAGAGGGGGGGATTAGCCTCCCGTTCCCCCCTTTATACTTAACCAATGAACCCCCAAAACTAATCAGGGATTCGCCTTATCATAATGAACCTATATATAAAATTTGAAACAAATCGGTTATTTCTATCAAGAGTTATCGCGTTACGTGCATACATTCGTATATACAGAATCTGCGGGCACATTAGCTCTCAGAATTTGATAAGCTGTGAGCTCAAAATTCGTACGATAAAAAAACAGAATATATATTCAAAGTGAAAACTTATAAGAAGTACCATTTTGAGAAAGTTGAAATTGAAATTCTATACAATCGACTTTTGCTTAGAAGTTCGGTAGATTGTGATTTTAACCACAGCTTGCTTTGCTACTAAAAGCTTTTGAATACCACTAAGTTTTAACTGTAATTTTATCTTTATTAATTGGGAGACATTTGTTTGATTATATAAGGCAAATATTTAAGTACGGAAAAAGTGGTGTTTCGTCATTATTTTTGCTAATAGTGTCAAATAAATGAAACTGCTAAATGGTTATGAGTATGATAAAAGTATGTAACACATGAAAAATTGACCTTACATGTTTATTCTATTGAACAGATAAAAAACTCTGAAACAAATGAATACGATTATCTCAAGAACTAGGATTTACATAATAAACCTTTATCGTGGCATTTATGATATTTCCTACTAAACTTAACCCTTTTCGCTCTGGTGGGTGAATTTCTTCCCACTTAATTTTAATCCCCTAAATGTCACAATGGCACATGAATTTTCGATCAAATTTATTTGAAAATGAGTAAATGCATTTGTTTGTGTACATAATAAACCTAAAATTTTGTTTCAAAATCCCGGTGCTGTTGTGAAGTTTGGGGGTTAAAATTATGTGGGAAGAAATTCACCCACCAAAGTGAAAAGGGTTTTAAAGAAAGTGTGTGTGAAAAGCATAAAAATTTTGTTATTAGTTTTCCAGAATTGAAAATTTTGTATCCTTCGTTTAAAAAATGTTTAATCCCCATAATGTCACAATGGCACTGGAACTTTCGTTCAAATTTATTTGAAAATAAATAAATGCATTTGTTTATTTACATAATAAACCGAAAATTTTGCTTCAAAATTCCGGTGTCAATGTTAAATTTGGGGATTAAAATGAAGTGGGAAGAAATTTACCCACAAGAGCGAAAAGGGTTAAAGAAAGCGTGTATAAAAAGCATGAAAATTTAGTTTTCAGTTTTCGAGAATTGAAAATTTTGTTTCCTTCGTTTAGAAAGATATTTCAATTCATATCGGATTTTTAAGTTAGTTATTTAAAAATAATAATAATTTGAAACTTTTTTAATAAATTGCGTCATGCGTTTAGCTGAGAGAGATTCTATCAGCTGATTTGTGCAACATAAAAACTACAAACATAATTGCTATAATGAGATATCTACGATCTTTTTCAATCCACCACAAAATGAATAAATAAATAAATGATAAATTTTAAAACAAATTACAGTTTTTGGTCTAATTATCAAATGTAATATAAAAGTTTTTGCAATTTATTTCATTGATCTCAATTTGATATCATTAAGATTCGTTAATTATATGGATTGTTAAAAAAATCTAATCACAGTTGATAGATGGAACTTCATTGTCTTTTGAATAATTATCTTTACATTTAAGAGTTGCCGATTGACACAGGTACCTGTCACAGATTATACGATGTCTTCAAGATATGGATGATAATCCATTTTCGACAATCATTAATAAAGATTTACAATATTTTTCGTGATAATAACCGGTTTAAGAGGGGAATTGACCAAGATTTTGCGTGTCAACAGCTATTTTTCTTTTTTTTCTTTTGTATTTTTTATTTCTTTTTTTTTTCTCTTCTTATTACAGCATCTTGATTAGCATCTTAGAACAGCGATACATGTACACAAATGGTGCAAAAGTAAATTCATTTTAATGTTTTACGAAAATATATCTTTTATTTTCAATGTTATTCTACAGTACAAGAAAAAAGAAACGCACCACACAACAAGCTATTTTACCACCAAATTGTCGCAGAGAGAGGCGAGATATACCATTCGCTGGGAATTGTGTCTACTTTCCGAACAATTATTGAGAATGGTGCATTATTTTATTCTTTAGTTCTATTTTAATATGTAGACAACTCGTATTTGAAAAATTGCATTCATATTCGAGAAGTAGACATAAATTTCTTGCATTTGTCTGCAATAATTTGGTGATGGAGTAGCATTGGTGGCGAGGGATTTTTTATATGTGGATTGTCCATTTCTTGAATTTGTGTTTCTTCTATTCCAAAAAAAAAAGATATATATACATATATTTTTTTAATTGCTTACACATAAATTACCACAAAGTTGAAAATTATTTATAAGTTCGGTTTTTTAGAGTAGCTCGCTGTTGTGTTGTCTATAAACTTCCCCTGTGCTTTGTGATCGCTACTTTCGAATAGTAGTTTTCGTCTTATTTCATTGCAGGATTTATGCAAATTTTAATGTAAGTAGTTGGTTCTTTTGTGTGATAAACTATCCTTCCTGTCATACATATACAGCCAAACTCGCCTGTTACAAACACGGCTAAAACGAGAGCACAGTTTAAACGAGCATGTTGCATTTTATTTAAAATATATAAAAATGTTCACACAGTTTACGAGCTACAAAAGCAGGGGGACGAGTAAAACCACTGCTCGTTTCAATGTGATTTTCGGTGAAAAATAGGGTAGAATTGGGAATTAGTCCCTTTTTTATTGGACATTGTTTTCACTCAGCAAAAATATTTTTACATTGCAAATGTCTGCTAAAATGTAGTAATTTATCAGTTTAACCAGACAGCAATTAAACCTTCAAGAAGACCCATCAACCAAGAAAATGCAAAGGAATTTCTGAGGTCTTGAAAGAAAGAAAGAAAGAAAACTAAGCCATGGAAAAGAAGAAACACAGGAGAAACCTTTATTTATATATTTATTTAAATCCAGACTCAAAATTAGATTCATTTTGGGACATAGTAAATTCGTTTTAGGCCGTAATAAAGAGAATTTTCATGTCTCTTATTGAACTGTTAAAATTAAAAAAAAAATATGGGAAATCAATAGCTTGAAAATAGCAGTGACTATTGTACTGTTAGTCGAGTTTACATGAAAAAATGAAGTGATAAATTGAATTACTATACATCGTTCAGGTTCTTTGGATTTACTAATAATTGAAGGAATTAATAGTAGCAATTAGTTTAATTATGTGCGTTTTTTTAAGATTTTTATTATCTTCATGAATACTACGAGTAATGGTTATTAGAGGACATTTATAACTTAGTATAAAAAGTAATGAGACAAAATTCGGAAAAAAATATGTATTGAAGATATCGCTACAAACAATTAAAATTCTTCAAAATAACACCCTGGAAGTCCTTCTCCGTAACGTGTTTCAAGCAGCGCATCGAAGACGCTTTGATCTACTATGGTTCCATGGCGGTGTTCTTTGAGGGCTTTCTTCACTCTAGGGAATAGGAAAAAGTACATTGGGGCCAGATCGGGACTGTAGGGAGGCTGGGGAAACATTACGATGCCTTTTGGGGCCAGACAGTTGTTGACTACGAAGCAGGTGTGGGTAGGTGCATTGTCTTGATGCAACTTCCATTTGGCGGCAATGCCTGTCCTCACTCGATTGACCCTTCACTTCAATCTTTTCAGCACTTCCGCATAGAAAGCACTCGTGACGCCCTCCCCGCTTTAACCGAGCCTAGGGACAGGGGTCCACTAAAAACACGATTCGAACAAGCACAGAAACTCGTAGGTGTCTGACACGTGGAGTGTGTTGGAGCTGGCTTCCGCGTCCATCGAACCCACTTGGAGCATGCAAGCTATAATAGGTCTCATTACTTTTTAAACAAACCCTGTAGTATATTTGAAATCAGAAAATTTTACTTATTACTATTATTCAAAATACAGTATGTATTACACCTTATTCATAGTGTATTAAAGTGTGATTCTTTTAAAAATTTAACATTCGCTTTCATATATATATATATATATATATATATATATATATATATATATATATATATATATATATATATTGTTTTATTTTACGAACACATAATATAAGGAAATCATTGTAATAATCGTTTGTGTGTGTAAGAGAGAGAACACGGTAACTCCCGAACGGTACTTCCGGTTGCGCTCCCATTTAGCGAATATGTTGTGAACCACTGTCGCAAAAACTGTATATATTTTTGTACAGATAAGCCGACGGATTAGGCATATAACACATTTTTGACCATTTTCAAACCACTTTGCAACTGATTCTACAGGAAAAATCACCATGGAAATGCGACGGAGTATAAGTGATTAAGTTTGTTGAGATCTAATCAAGTATTAGTAAACGTTTCGAGTTTCAAAACCAGGTCCAATGTTCGAATCCAACCAATTAAATTGTGCCAGAAATTTATATGGAACACTTCAGATTAAAAAAAATTACTTAAAATAAAAGGATTAACTATTTGCCTAACTTTCCTGTATCAGACATGGGCAGATTGGCCATATTATGATTGTTGATTACTGAAGCCCGATCATAGCACGGATATGGGAATCTCTTATTCTCGCGTCCGAACAGTTGCCGAACAGTTGATGTCGGTTAAGGGGCTTCCGAGTTGCAATTAACTTTACGCCCAGGCTATTAGTGAATAGAGTGTCTTGTTATAAACTGAGCCGTTGGAAAAAGTTAAGATGTAGTATTAACTAAACGAAAAAAAGAACATTTACAATGTAAAGGATAGATGAAAAATTAAGAAAAGAGATGAAAACAAATTTGGAATAAAACAGTAAAGTGAAGGAGATTAAGGATAGAGTCTAAAAAATGGAAGAAATTGAAATGATATAGCTGTAGTTCTCGCGTCCTGATTTAGTTTTATTTTCTAATTTTCAATATTTAACCGATGATTTTTCTGGTGGTAAAAATATATTAAGAAAGAAAAATCGTGACATTTTCTGAATAGGAAAAATTTGAGCAATACAGCAACAAATCATCTTCAATCTCCTGTCAAGCATTTTTTTTTCAGAATCATTAAAATTAATAATTTTCCAGTCATTTTTCTAAACAAAACGATCAGAATATGTTTTTCGTAATTTATTTAACTTTTTCCGATATCTCTATACGCTTGTCTTATCTGGAATATAACTGTAACCGCGCACATTTATCTTTCTGGTAAAATATCCGAAAACTTTTCGATAGTTTCACGACCTTATCAGATTATCGGATCTAAAAAATTACCCTTTGTTAGCCATTTGTCTTCTTTAAATCTAACTAAAACTCGTTCCGGTGCAAGAAAAATTTTCTTTCTATGATATCCCGTTCACGTTCACAGTGATCAATTCACCGTTATCTAGAAGTAATGAATGAGCTGTCATTGGCTATTTAATGCTAACCGTTACCTCTTAGTGTTGTCGGGGAACAGTGATACCTGTCACAGGTTACTGGCAATGATTCTTCCGTTAGAAATTGATGATAACACATCTCCAGGAGTTATTAAGCTGATAGGTGCGGAAAAAGACGCAGGGTTTGATAAAAGATCTTTCTTTTTGTGGAAATGTTTTGAAAATGATAAAGATAGTGATGAAATGAACTTCCGAAAAAGACATTAATGACATTTCTATGTATTTTTCATATTTTTTGGTTTGATTTTTATCGATTTCAAGTTGCCCTTATGTAATATTAATGTTTTTTTGTAACTGCATTAACTATTCTGTTTGCGGAATTTATCGTGACCGTTTTCGTTAACTTTTGTTGTGTTAAAATGTCGGTTTATGATAGATGAAACTTGGTGTTAACTGGAACAAAAATGTATTTATTTAATGCATGAAATATATTTAGCATGCGTTAAATATATTTATTTAATGGTTTTGTACCTTTTTGTGTAGTTTGAGGTAAAAGTCATGTGTGAATTTAATTCCATGATGTGAAAAATCATGTTTTTGTTGTTGTTGTTGTTGTTGAAATCAAATTTTTATTTCCACCCTATGTTAAAGTATTGAGTGGAGATCAATAGCTGTAGGTTTCCAAAATAATTTGTCTTCAAACTTCATCTATTCTTATAAAAATCTTGCTAAATTTATCTGCACTTTTTGAAAAAAAAAATTATGTTTTAGAAGTAAAATTAATACATTATAAAAACTACGCGGATACGTTTCTGGAAATCAATCTCAGCAAAAAAAAAAAAACATTATTTTTAGGGTTTCGCTCATCTCACGAAACGCTATTACTCCCGCTTCGATGTCTGTCCGTCACAGAGCCGGTCCTCAGAAACTATAGAACTTACAAGCATGAAATTTTATGTACTTATATCTGAATATCTACTATGAATCTCAAAATCATAAAATTTGAAAAAATCGTATTATTTTAATACAGAGATATAAAAAACCAAAAATCTAACAGCCTTTTCCTATTAAATTTAAACATTTTTCGTTATAGCAGTTGCCAACAATTAAAAATCCACAATAAAATTCTTTCTGCAATCATTAATTTTCTATTAAAAAATTTCCACGTGAAAAATGAAAATGAAATAAAAAGTTTCACCAATTGAATAAAAGATTAATATGACGTCATATGGGTAATAAAATGGAAATTTTCAAACATTTCTCAATAATACAAGGAGTATGAGTACGTGTAAGTACAGAAAGCAGCTTAATATGACGTCATTAGAGAATTAAAAAAAAAATTGACGTCATATTGAAAGTTTAACGTATTTTTCAAATGTTTGAGAATAATACAAATAGAGTACCAATATGAGTAATGGAAAATAGTAAATATATGAGTTTGAGGAACGTATGGGAATATTATGGAAAACGTATTATGGAAATATTGACATATTTTAACATTTTGAAGGTCTCTATGCAACATGTTTAGTTATGAAATTGAATTTTTTTAAATATCGCATTTAGTCTACATGACAGATATTATTGTGACAGAGTATAATAGCGGGCTTCGACCACAATCGGGACGGTTCAGATAGTCGAAAAACGAGAAATATAAACCGGTAAATTTTTACTTTATAAAAAACATGACCTTTTTTTCATAGAAAAATAAAATTTATTTGGATTTATTAAAGAAAGGATGAAGTGTTTTGAAAGGAATATTAAACAAAATCTTTTGTGCGATCTTCAGTCACATTTACCCACTTTTTTTTCTTCTTTTTTTTTTTTTTTCTTTTTTTTTTCTTTCTCTTTTTTTTTTTTTTTTTTTTTTTTTTTTTTTTTGAAAATGAAATTTTATTTGGATTTATTAAAGAAAGAATAAAGTGTTTTGAAAGGAATATTAAACGAAACCCATTGTGCGATCTTCGACCACACTTACTCACTTGTTTATAAATGCTTCTTTAAATCTCGAAAATATATTGGTTTCTGGGGTTTCTAAAGATAAAAAACGCTTTTCGGAATCATGGGTTACTCGGAAGATTTTATTGTATATTTTCGTTCGTGGTTATATTGTATTTTCGTAGATTAAAAAATAATTGTCCTTTTTTACAATGTAAGCTCCAATAGAAGCAATGGGAAAAAACTGCACTTACTTGGACGAATTTCAGTGCAAAATAATTTCTGAGAAAAATGCCTAACAATAAGACATCACTAGCTGAAATACGAAGCTTAATAATGAGTAATGGAAAATGTTGTATACAAAATGTAACTCTACAATAAACAAAAAATATTAATTGAATGGGTAGGGCATTTTTTTTAGAGATTACAGTCTCATTTTTTTTTTTTTTTTTTTTTTGAAAAATTAACAGTGTTTAGTATTTTTTAATTTTTTAAAACTACGCGTCATTTAAAATTTTTTCAAATCTCGACATTTTAAAATTCGACATTTAAAATTTTTAATCTCACTCTAAAACGCCGAAATTAAAATTTACTGCTAGCAAACTAACGATTTATAATATATATTTTTTAATTACTTGAATTTAATTTAACATTTTCATACATTATTTAATTATTAAAGCCTGGATATGTACATCACTTCAATTTATTTAATCGATAATAATTACATACAATTTTTTTAAATTTAAATATTTTTAATACAGATATTTTTTATTTACATTATTTTTTAATACAGTTTTTAATTTGTAAAAATATTGTTGGGTGTTAAACTTTACTTAATTAAAAAGTGTTTGAATAAAAAAATACAAATTATATACGTAACTTCTTTTCCTAAAAATCTGACAGTAATTGAAATGAATTACAGCCAAAAGCAATGCAGAAATCCTTCTGTCGGAAGCGGGATTCGAACCCACTTTGTTTGCAGAGAGCCAGAGCTTAAACTAACAGCTTAGACCACTCAACTACGATGACGGCGTTCAAGTGTGACTTAAAACTGAAGAAGTTTTAGATTTAATCTCACGCATTCGCGAAATCATTGAATTTGCGCGGAAATTTTCAGCTTGTCGTTGCAATATATAGGATGCGTTTTCCAAATTCTTGACTTAGACATCAGACATTATATTAAACGGTAAATATTTCTAAAAGTATTTTGGAAGTGCTGCAAAATGTTACATAATCTACGCTTGAAGAATGATTTTTCGTTCTTGTTTTACAGTGTAAATGAACTGTTGTTAGACGTCTTATGGACAGAACAACCCCCAATTTGACACCTTTTCGTGAGACAAAATAAATAAATAAGTAAAAACAGAACGCATTCGACTAAACATGCGGTTAATCGTGAGCAGCAATTATTCCATTTTCAGTCAACTATGTTGATTGCCCTGTCCATAAGTGATTCAACCTTACGTAGTAAAGGCAAGGTACGTTTTCAGGATATGATAGTAAGGCAATTTGACATTACAGAATTTCTTGCTCTATCATTAGAGATAATCCTTTTTTACGGTATGCATTAAATGAAACTGATTATAAAAAGATCCGTCATAATTTTCACCACAGGGAGCCGGCGTTCTCAGTCATTAGATATGGAAATGAACGGCCAAAAATGTAAAGGCGTTTTTTCACACTTGGCATGTGAAAATCCGTTGTCTTGACATTCAGGTGTTAAAGAAGAAAATTACTAAATTACACCTTACTCTAATCACATTAACACCTGAAATAGACTCGGAGTAGACGATTAATTTTAGAGCTGTCTCACGAGTGAAGCTGTATTTAAACACTTATTATTCTGTTCATTCAGACAATCTTTTTATATATTTTGCGGAGGATTAGTAAATCGAGAAATAAAGATAAATGCCTATGTTATTATAGATTTGGTAATGTTTCAGTGTCATAAATCTTAGATTTTTTTAATAATGGCGGTGTATGTTAATTTTTAAATTGCTCGTAAAACAAAAATTGAGAAATGTTAAGAGGAACTTTGCGATAAACTGGCAGATAAACTGGAATATAATTATGCATAAAATAATTACATTAAAATATGTTCTGCTACGTGTTTGACCACGGTTGCGACAAGGCAGACCAGAATAATAGTGTAGTGCTAGATGAAGGCAAAATTATTCATATTTTGCAATCCTGGTATTATATAACTTAGGATAAGTATAACACCGTAAGTGGTGTTAATTTTTCGCGTAGGTCATACTTCATCTTCAGCAGATCTGGACAATTAGATAACCTTATTTTTACTGACAAACTTTGAGGGGTGGTACAGCTCACTAAAATAAATATATTTTGTATTGTAAATTTGGGTGCCAATCCACTTATTCAGTCATAATTACAGGGTTTCTAATTTCAAGTCGAACTAGGATTTTAGTTCCCTATTTTAACGATAATGAAGATATTTTACCGATATTTTCAACAATTTTTTTATGCTGTGCGAAATATGATGGATATCACGGTAGGTGAATTGCAATTAGATCAGTGATCCACATGCACTGCGAGCTGCATTCCAAATTACGAAGTGTCTATGTCAGTCTTGTTTGGACGCAGATCGTCACCGTTTCCAGCAATTCTTGGGACGTTAACACATTTATTAGAAAGCAAAGTATATCTGTTGGAAATATCGGTAAAATATTTTCATTATTGTTAAATAGTTATGAACGAAAATACGGATTCGACTTGGAATGAGACACTGTGTACTTACCACCGAAAAGGTGGGTTTCGACGTAGCTTTCCAACACAAAAGGTGTTTGTTTAACAAAGCTGTATATCTTTAAAGTTTGTTCCAACATCTTAGAATCATCCTGTATAGGTGCGCTTAAGTTCTGCACACGAAGTGTTTCCGTATGGTATTTCTTATGTATGCTGATATCTGTAGCAACTTGTTTTTCTGTATAAGCCATTTCCACAAATACAGGGTTCGCACGCTTTTACAACAATTCTTTAATAGAAAATTTCTATTTAATATTCAAATAGCAGAAATTGTAGACGCCTCCTTTAATTGCAGGATTTGTAATACTCTTCTGCATTTAAGGCGACAAATTCTATTAAAAAATTGTGGTAAAAGCATACGAACCCTGGAATAGGTAACAAAATTGAAATATCTTATAACCATCATACTTTCAACCTTTTTTCTCTTCTGGAATTCTCTAAACTATTCTCGCGAATAATAATAATAATAATAATAATAATAAAAGACAGCACAGAATTGTTTCGCTTATTAACTTATACAATATCCTCCTGAGGCCCCGTCTATCCTATTGCACATTTTTAGTTTTCGTATAAAATATTTAATTGCAGTTGAAACTTGTAAAACATTCCTGTACATTATAAGAGATAGTCCAGTGCTGCTATCTGTATACCGAAAGAGTAAAAATATCGTAGCAAAATGTGTATATTAATCATTTGAAAATGGCGGCGAACACGTGAAAGATTGTTGAAAGTAAGTACACAGTTTTAACTCAAATTTCATATATTTTTTTAAAGTACCGGGTGATTATAATTAAAGTTACGATTTCAAAAATCGATAATTTTAAAACTACTGGTCAGAATGACTTGATATTTTAGTAGAACAATCGTGAGGCAATGGAATTTTGTTTGGCGAAGGAAAAAACATAGTTCCAAATTGTGCCGATAGATGGCGTTGTCAGGGTAATGTCAGGGGAAAGACCAAAAATGTATTCTTGAACCCTTTCCGGCGCGGTGTAAATTTGTTTGCAAAATGATGAAATAATAGACTGACACCGGAATTTACAAACGAATCCATTAGTAAAAAGAAACTTGCTTATTTTCTGGTTCTTAATGAAAGGAAAATTTTAATTAAATATTCTTGGTGCCGTTTGTCAGTTTTAGAATTAAAATTGGGTGTCTTTCTTGTGACCACCGCCCGTTAAAGGGTTAAACATAGGAATGATGTTGCCAAAAGGAAAAAAATAGAGTTCAGAGATTTACTAAAAATTTATTAGCGAAAAGACAAGACTACGTGTTTACAGCGACGACAGCGATAATGACAAAAAATGAAAAAAAAAAAAGAGCTTCATGGAACAAACACCTTACTGATTATTAAGGCATAAGTTGCTCAATATGCCCTCCGCCTTGTTCCGCTACTAATTGGAAGCGCAAAACGGCATGCTCCACAACAGATCGGAGGGTATCTGTACTAATGCAATGGGTGTGTTGTGTGATGCTTGCCTTCAAGTCGGCTAGATTCTGAATCCGTCCGCTATAAACAACATTCTTCAGGTACCCCCAAAGCCAGAAATCACACGGGTTTAAGTCGGGGGAACGTGGCGGCCACGTTGTTGGAAAATGGCGGCTTATGATCCTATCATCTCCGAAATTATAACTCAGTAGCTGCTTCACTGTAGTAGCAATGTGCGGAGGAGCGCCATCTTGCATGAATATTATGCGATCCACACACTGACGCTGTTGAAGTACCGGAAGAACATGGTTACGCAAAAGTGCTTCATACCGCTTGCCAGTAACTGTGCAGGTAACGGGACCCGCAGGTGTGATCTCCTCGAAGAAAAATGGACCGACGATAAACGCTGCCGTTATTCCGCACCACACAGTGACCTTTTCAGACTGAAGAGGTAATGGCTGTAGCTGGAACGGATTCTCGGTCGCCCATATCCTGCAATTTTGCGTATTTACAGAACCTTGCAAATGAAAGTGAGCTTCGTCAGACCACAGAATGTTCCATGGCCATCCGTTGTCCACTTCCATCCGGGCAAGAAATTGTAGTGCAAAAGATTGACGTGCTTCCAGGTCAGCAGGTAGCAACTCCTGCACATGAGTTATCTTGTACGGATAACAGCGTAAGACGTTCCGTAGGACTTTACGCACCGTGCTGTTCGGCATATCCAGCATTCGGCCAATCCCCCTTGCACTGCTGATTCCAGCATCACTGTCAGTATGTTCCTGTGATGCTGTAGCCACATCTTCCACTGCCGCAGCTGAAACTGGTTTCCTTCCTCTACCCCGTTTAACGTCAAATGAACCGGTCTCTTCGGATTTAGCAATCATTTTTTGCAGACCATTTGTTGTTATTGGACCTTTTTTTATGGATTTTAATGTCCAAAACTTCCTAATAGCTGTAAGTGCACAGTCATCGTTCTTATAAAAAAGCTTCAAGAGCAGAGCGCGATCCTTCATAGTCAGAGTCATGATTCAGGCAAAGAGCTGCTGCTCTGCATTTTTATGGTTGCTATGTCTGCGGTGCGCATGTCACGTATTAGTAATTTGCATATCTTCAGACAATGTGAACCCAGACAGCGCCATCTATGGGCACATTTTGAAACTTTTTTTTTTCCTTCGCCAAACAAAATTCCATTGCCTCACGATTGTTCTGCTAAAATATCAAGTCAATCTGACCAGTAGTTTTAATTAAAATTATCGATTTTTGAAATCGTAACTTTAATTATAATCACCCGGTATTTAATTAAAATTTTCCTTTCATTAAGAACCAGAAAAATAAGCAAGTTTCTTTTTACTAATGGATTCGTTTGTAAATTCCGGTGTCAGTCTATTATTTCATCATTTTGCAAACAAATTTACTCCGCGCCGGAAAGGGTTCAAGAATACATTTTTGGTCTTTCCCCTGACATTACCCTGACAACGCCATCTATCGGCACAATTTGGAACTATTTTTTTTCCTTCGCCAAACAAAATTCCATTGCCTCACGATTGTTCTGCTAAAATATCAAGTCATTCTGACCAGTAGTTTTAAAATTCTCGATTTTTGAAATCGTAACTTTAATTATAATCACCCGGTATTTTAATATTATTGCAGCATATATCTAATTTCAAATGTTGTATTAATGGAATTAAACCGTAGTTTAAGTAATTGAACGTACATTTTGGAGAATAAACACATATGTTTTTATTGATGTCCATTGTATTGGACGTTAGGGTCTTCATCCGTTGTTTACATTCATGCTAGGAAATTTTTGAATACTGAAGGGAAAGATTGGTTTTTACTCAAAATTCCATACTGTATAGAAAAAAAAGTGAACACAGAAATAGATAATATACATTTCTATCGGTGATTATGTAATTAATTAAATATTGTCCTAGAAGTGTGTAATTATACTGATAAAATGCTTGTTCCAAATTAGTACATTGTTTAATTTTTTATTTCAGTGAAACTTGTTCTTTTGCAGTATTTAATAAATAAAGAGATATGATTTAATATGATTTTCATTTCTGAATCATTGCAAGATTTTTGTATTATTTTTTGTTAGTATGTTGATTATAATTAAATTAATTAACTTAATCAAATCTAAATGAAATATAATTAAAGATAACATTATAAGATTATAAATAAACTCATATTTATTATTTTTTAATTTCCACTTGGCATTCAATTGCCAATTGTGGTAGCTGTGCCACTAATTATTATCATTATGCTAGGTTACAAAGTGTTGTTGTTGAGATATATTTTTTTAAAAATGTAATTGAAAATTATTTAAAAGTTTACGAAATTGACCTACACTTTTTCTATCTGATGATGTAAAGATTTAAATTATGTGATGCTTAGAATTGATGGATGAGTAATAAAAACACACTTCTGACGGCAGAAAAAATTGCATTGTAAGAAATATGACTTTGTTGCTAAAAATTTGATTTTCGAAGCCTATTTTTTTTTTTAGAGGTATTTGGAAACAGGCATTATTAAATCTAGAGAAAGCTATTGACACAATTTTGGAAGCAGTAGAATGAATTGTGACGTATCAGAGTTTGACATTAGTGGTGAAGTTAAGAAGGAGGAAAATAACAAAATAATTGGATGCAAGCATATTCATTCAATTATTATACTTCAAGGTGCTTAGTACGAATCAGCTTTTTTGGAAATTGAAGTTGAGTTATTCGAGTCCTGACGAAAACTCAAGCCCCAACACTTCTCCACCTAGAAACCACGCGCAAAAGCAAAAGATCGGACAAAAGCACCGAGTCTACTGAGTTCTAAAAAGAGTATTCAACAGTTACCTAAAATATTGGGTAAATGAAATGCATTGTGAGGCAAAATAAAATTTTATTAAAATAAAAAATTATGTACATGAAATACAACTTGTATATCTGTTTAACTAGCAAAAATAATTGCTTTGCAGAAGTACATTCATAACGTATTGAATTTTAAGTTTATTTATTTATTTTTTATGATAATAATTATTATTATTTAGTGTCTGATTGAATTTGATATAATTAATTTGTGTCTAATTACATTTTGTGTCATTATTTGGCGTCTAGTTCAATTTTGTGTCATTTTTTTAAAATTCAATATTAAGAATTTTCCATTCAGATTCATGTAATTCTATAATTATGCTTTCACAAGACGAAGACCCATGTCCATTTTATTGGACACGCTAAAAATCTATATGTATATATTTTTAAAAAATAAATGAGAATATTTATTGAATTCTAGTCTCAGAAGGACCAATAATCTGAATTACGGTGAAATTTATGCGACAAATACGAGCTTGGGTCTCAAGAGGCTATAGTATTTGGTTAGTAACTGAAATATTACTAAAGCATCTGCTTTCCTCTGTTCAAAATTTCTGATGCAAGAACTAATTTCTCCACCAATACATACTTATAACTTACCCATACTTATATCATGTATTAATGAGTGTTGAGCAACTTGCTATACGTACCAACTTGTGTTAAGTTGTATTTAACACTATTCAGTATCATCCGGTACCTAGCAAGTTGTTCTAACTTACAGAGTATAATTTAAAGATTTTCCATGCGGACAAGTACTTTTCCAAGATATTTTATGGCTCTAAATGTTTCTTTTGTAATCCGTACTTTCAGAAAGTGCCCTGGAATATTTCGTTAGAATATCGCAATGTTTGATTCATGGTACTTTGTCAGGTGTTTTTCAATTTATATAAGTTTTGCTGTGCGACTTATAGCAACGATCAATGTTTTCGAAAGATATCCATATACAGATATCATTATAAGATACGAAAAAAGAAAACAGGAAAGAAAAACAAAAACACAGTGCATTGTATAATATATTGAATATTAAGTAAAGTAAATAGCACACATTTTTAAAATGAGGTAGACGAATGAATTACTTTTACACATTTAATGAACTTCACAAAGTATCACAACATCAAGACATGACAGAACTAAAAGTACATTCTGGATACTGCATTTAAAATCAAACATCTGACAGATAGATATCACTAGCGGATGGAGTACTAATAATTCTTACAATTATTTGAGGTGCTGCCACCTGGAGTTTCTTATTTGAAGTAAAAACATCACACATTGAATAAAGAATGCATTGATACGTGTCCCACAATTTGTCATACGTACCAACTTAACTCGATAGTATTAAGCTGGACTTGGGTATGAACCAATCCCTGAGTAAGTTGTTGTAACTTACAGAGTATAATTTAAAAATTTCCACTGCGAGCAAGTAATTTTCCAAGTAATTTTTATGATTCTAAATGTTTCTTTTGTGATTCGTACTTTCCTATAGTGTCTTAAAATACAGGGTGTATACAAATGAAATATACAACTTCAATATTACGTTAAAGAAATAAAATAGAAAATAATTTCATAGTTTACTTATTAGGAGATGGACAAAATGTTAAGTCTGCAATCGTAACAGTGGATAGCACTGGGTGTCTCATACGATAATAAATATCATTAAGATTATTAAATGGATATGTTACAGCTATGTGCCGCCATACTACAATTACAGAATGTTCAAGGCATCATTTTCCAGCAGGACCGCTGGAAATTTGCTTCGCATTGTGCTTCGGATGTACGAAAGTCTTAATATCACCAATAAGATCGCTATTTTTTCGAACGTCGGATTGGACGTAGAGGCCCAACGCAATCGCCACCCCGTTCTCCTGATTTCACACCTTGCGATTTTTTTTAGGGTTCATTAAGAATATCGTTTATGAGACAAAGGTAACATCTGTGCGTGAGCTCAAACAACACATTAAAGAAGTCTTCCTTTTGGTTACACTGAATATTTTGAGTCGTACATGGATTAAATTGGACTATTGTCTCGATATCCTGCGAGCAACTAAGGAGCACATATCTAGATCAACTGATGTTTTTAAAAAATATATATATATACTAGGGGGCCTACCCCCTGCGATCTACGCTCGCCAACCCCCGCTCAGACTTCGAGGCCTCTAAAAACATGACAGCGTGCTTTGTTTTAAAAATATTGGTAAATCTGTAATTGGGTTGCCATGCTTTTAACGTTTTAATGGGGCATTTTTTTATTATCATGGCCTCATACACAGCTGTTGCGACAATTGACGACTGTTTTCGGGATTGATAAGTAAAATCAATTACACCTTGAAAAACCAGCTTGTATAAAATGGTTGGGTTTAAATTGTGGCTACCTCTCGGACTTTTATAAAAACGATCTGTATTCTATTCTTCCTTTGCGTTTAAGGTTGAGAAAAATTCCATCTGCTTGTGAATAACATTAAAAACCACGGTATTGAAAAGTACTATGTTATAGACATTTTCAGTAACAGGTTTTAATATTCTCTCCATTTTAGTGCACCATCATGCATATTTTCATGTTATTTTAAATATGTAAATTATTTATTTTAATTAATATGTATATATTAATATGTATATATGTATGTATAATTAATATGTATAATTATTTATCATACAAAATTAATTAAATATTTTGTGCATGTATGCCTGCATTTATTCGGCATGAGATATTTAAACAAATTTGCTATCCGCGATAATTTTACACCATGTTATGTCACTTGAATATTGTCCATAAGAAAATCCGATACTTTTCCAGTATAGGATCCTTTGCTTTTAGGTTTGGCGCAGTTCCAGTTTAAAAAACGAATAGATTCGTTAATATACATATATTTGTTACCAAAAGTTATGAAAACAAACCCAGTGAACTTTTGGTGCTTTTCTATTATACGCTTTTTGAGCTATCTGATTTCTATTATACGCTTGACGCTTTTTTAAAAAGCTTGGCGCAATTCGGGCATCAGAAAGTGAGATTTGGTGCCAAATGACATAAAGAGCCATGGAAACAAAGTCGACGATTTTTTTTGTTTATATGCGTATTTTAATTATACGTATAATATTATTGTTTTTTCTATACAACTTACTTCTGATTACATATAAAATAGTATAAATGACATTTTACGCTAAACAAATTGTATAAATATTGAAAAAATGCTTCTGTATACGAAATGACAAAGTGAATAGGTTGACAGAAAGTATGTTGCCAAATTTTCCTTTTCCGCCAAGGCTATTTTCTCTGTTTCGTCAAGGCCCCATATACTGGAAAAGCACCGAATTTTTATGCTTGTTTATACATGTATTTATATGTATACAATTTATTTATAATTGTCTTTCAATTTACCTCTTTTTGTACATAAAAATATATAAATGGCTTCTTTATATTAAATATATTGTATAAACATAAATGACGTCATTTGGACGAATGTATTCAAAATATTTTCAGTTTATAAATTAAATTAAATGCTGACAGAGACGATTGAATCCTGACGATAGAAATGTGATTTTTTTTTCAAATTTTCATGAAAAACATAATTTAATCACAATCTTGTCTTCATTATCGATTGAAATAAAAGATAAATTCAATTTCAATTTGAAAATGACGAATAAAAAGAAATCAATAATCTCTATCGGGATCCTTTTCGATTTTTTCCCTTTTTTGTCACAAAAAAACTGAGTAATTAGTTGCCATCATTACAGAAATGTCATTAAAATTAGAAAAAAATTAATATCTCGAAAACTAATTCCAATTTCAAAAATCTATTACCAGTTCTGACATCCGCGGATTTTTATGGACAGTTGGTATTAATTTCACCATCAAGCGTTTAATATTTTTTTTTAAATAGCCCTCAAACATAATCAGTCGTTTAATCAGTCGTTTCATAAAATCGTTTCATAAATTCGTTTCATAAAATCGTTTCACAAATTCGTTTCATTAGGATTTTATATATATAGGGTAGATATATATTGTTTCAATATTAAAAGTAAGTCCTTATTTGTTGTATTTTTGCTATAAAATATAACAAATGTTGAAGATGTTGAAGATGTATATGCCAAACTGCATTTAATTAGAAAATTGCAATGTGTTATTCGTTATACTTTGCTTGGTGTTATTCATATTATTTATATAATTTTCGCTGTTGGAATTATTTGAAAGCTCCAAGTTTCCCAAAAGATATCATTATACGGTTTTCGAAGATACGCAAGGTATGCACACTCCTTGGAGTTTCCAAGGAGTCTGGCACCACTATTTCTCGTTAGAAAATTTTATTTAGTATTTAAATAGCCTCATTTTTAGTCAATTCATTTAAATGCAGCATTCTTTACAATAAATTAAGACCAATAATTCTATTAAAAATTGTGGTACAAATGTGAGCACCCTGTATACGGAAAGAGAAAAAATAATAAAATAAAACCACAGCGCATTGAATATAACTCAGAAAAAAAAATATCTGACATTTTTCGTTTATTTTTTAATAAACCGAAAGAAACTTCTACGACAACCTAACATTATCTAGAAAAAAGTAATTAAAGTAGTTTTCCTAGTTCACTTTCACTATGTGTATGCGTCATTGTTTTTTTTCCGTAGCTAATTTTAATCACAGAAAAAGAAAATTAAAAAAAAAAAATCGAGCACAGTTTATGGAAGTATCATATTACCAAATAACATACTTTTGCGCTTTACTAATTATAACTTGTCACCTTCTTTCCTATCAATGTCACCAAACCGAATAGTATAACAAGTTTCCATATACAGTAAACATGAATCTTTCATACATATCGCGATCACAGCGTCCTCTTTCGTCGAAATATCCCTAAATGCAAGTGGGACCTGCTGACCATACCAAAAACATAGGGAAAAAAATTGGTTCAATTTGAAGCATACCTTCATACACTTTTCGATGATACAATGAGGACGGACAGACAGACATTTTGTAAAAACATGTTTTTCGAATCTCTGACCCCTAAAACGTGTAAATCCGTCGAAAACCGGAAGTAGAAGAAAATCTCGATTACAGTACTTTCTTCTATTATCGATAGAAGAAAGTAAAAAGAAAAGAAAACCACAGTGCATTGACTATAATTCAGAAAAAAATATGACATTTTTCGTTCATTTCTTAATAAACTGAAAAAAACTTATACGACAACCTAATATTATCTAGAAAAAATATACATTTCCAATCAAAATCAATGTAATTAAAATAGTTTCCTTAGTTCACTTTCACTATCTGTATTTGTCATTGTTTTTTTCTTAGCTAATTTTAATCGCAGAAAAAGAAAAAAATATCAAGCCCAGTTTATGGAAGTATCATATTACCAAATCACATACTTTTGGTTTTTACTAATTAGAACTTGTCACTTTCTTTCCTATCAATGTCAACAAACCGAATGCTATAATAAGTTTCCTAAAAGGCAGTAAACATGAATCTTTATTACATATCACGATAACAGCGCCCCCTTTCGTCGAAATATCCCTAAATTCAAGTGGGACTTGCTGGCCATAGCCAAAAACATAGGAAGAAAAATTGGTTCAATTTGAAGCATACCTTCATACACTTTTCGATGATACAATGAGGACGGACAGACAGGCATTTTGTAAAAACATGTATTTCGAATCTCTGACCGATAAAACGTGTAAATCCGTCGAAAACCGGTAGTAAAAAAAAAAGATCTCGATTACAATACTTTCTTCTATTATAGATAGAATAAAGTAAAAAGAAAAGAAAACCACAGTGCATTGAATATAATTCAGAAAAAAATGACATTTTTCATTCATACCTTAATAAACCGAAAGACACTTCTACGACAACCTAATATTATCCAGAAAAAATATACATTTCCAATCAAAATCAATGTAATTAAAATAGTTTTCTTAGTTCACTTTCACTATCTGTATTTGTCATTGTTTTTTTTTCTTAGCTAATTTTAATCGCAGAAAAAGAAAATAAAAAAATCAAGCCCAGTTTATATGGAAGTATCATGTTACCAAATGACATACTTTTGGGTTTTACTAATTAGAACTTGTCACCTTCTCTCCTATCAATGTCACCAAACCGAATGGTATAATAAGTTCCCTAAAAGACAGTAAACATGAATCTTTCGTGCAATTTCATTTGTTCTTCGGTAGCAATATGTAAAATAATTATCACCTGGCTTTTTGAATAAATCAAAAGTGGGTTTACCGTAAAAGACATGACAGGAATGTAAGACTAAAAAATTAATTATTTTATAAATGACCAAACTAAGAAGACAAAATAGCACGCATGTAAATAAGTGCATTAAAATGCAGAATTTCAACCTCATTAGAGTATTTTATTTTTAGTTGTAAAAACCAGAATGAATTCGAGAATTAAAAGATAGGAATTAAAATAAAATAATGTAGGGAGCGGGAAATAGCAATAGACGCTGACGGGACAAATTAACCCTTTGATTACGGAGTTCGGAAATATGTCGTACCAGCGATTGTTTCTTTGTTCTACTAGCGCCATTTTTGAAAAATCGTCTCTGGCATACATTTATACTAGGATACTTTCAAAAGAAATCTACCACAAAGAAATATTTTGTAAATTGTGGTACAAGTAAATATAAAAGTAGTCGCCAGTCCTAGCCCCTAATCAAAAGGTAAAAGACCAAGTATAAAATCACAACCTGAATGATTTTGCAGCTAAGAACAGGGAATCTCCAAAAGATCTTTGTTTATCATGTCTTACATACCTCTAAACTGCAGAATGTCCTATTTTTTCAATATGTAAATTTAAATAAGAAGATATGAAATATAATACATAGTAGGGGTAGGAGAAAGTTGGTGTTTTGTTACAACTTTTTAGATATAAAAATTTTAGAAAAAATTAATAAGGTGATTGTCATCAATAACCGAAATACAAGCTTTAGAACGATTTTCTATTTGGTGTATTAGATTGCCCAGAAGTTTCTGTGGCAACATCTGTATTCACAATAAATAGTGTCTTAAAGTGCATGAATTCTTCTACTGGAGGGTGCAACGAAAGAAGTCGGCGTTCTAGTGCATCCCACAGATGTTCTTTCAGATTTAAATACGGAGAATATGCGGGCCACTCCATCATCTGGATTCCTCCGCCCTGACGATAATCGGTAACTAGTGCAACGTATATGGAGACAAACATTATCATCAATTAAGAGGAATAAATTACAGAGTTCATCCCTCAAAAACTTGACATATGGATCAATAACCTAATATCTGTATATTTTAGCATTCATCGTTGCATTGGTAAAAATGTGTGTAGGTCGGCGGTGCAGCCATTCAAAATGATGACTACTCATTCCAATATTCCATCATCTTTGCAACGATGCCTTTCACACTTCTGCAGGCTTATTCGTGTGTTTTGCTTCATCCAAATTGTAACACGTTTGGAAGCACTCTCCAAACAAAGAATGAGACTCATCAATGAAGAGAACTCGGCTCCAATTTGTTGTATTCCAATCCCCATGACTTCTGCACGACTGCAATCGGACGCATTTTACAGTCCACAATTAATGGGAAACAAATCTTTGGTTTCCTTCCATACAGCTCTGTTTTATGCAGTCTATTCCTTACGGTATATCTGAATAGTTGAGTTCCTGTATCTGCTGTGAACTCCTTTGCAATCTGGGCTGACATAAGATGTGTATCTCGTTTAACAATATTTGACAATTAACGGTCTTGAGAGTCTGTTACGGCACGTTTTCAACTTTGGTTGTCTACTATTGATGGTAATTGTTGAAATTGGGTTTCCAAATGTGTTACGAATTTTCCAAACTTTCTTTATAATTTTTCTTATTAAAAAAATTCATTGTTTTCGCAGTCTGATATAACACATAGTCTTGTTTTAAGCTTTTGACTTAGGTGCTTTCAGGGGTAACGAGATGTCTCCTCCGGTTTTTTTTATGTTAAGAAATGTTGTGATACTGAACTAATTTTAATTTAATCTATTATAAGATGTGTATATCGTTTAACAATCGTTGACAATTAACGATCATGAGAGTCTGTTACGGTCCTTGTCCGGCCGTTGACAATTAACGGTCCTGCGAGTCTGTTACGGCACATTTTCAACTTTGGTTGTCTACTATTGATGGTAATTGTTGAAATTAAATTGTTAAAATTGTTAATCCATTATAAGATGTGTATATCGTTTAACAATTGTTGACAATTAACGGTCCTGAGAGTCTGCTACGGTACGTTTTCAACTTTGGTTGTCTACGCAGAGCACCAGGTGTCTTTAAACTTTGACGCCAGTTATTTGCTGTGTTTGATATTTTAGAAGTCGTAATTGTGAAATACAAACAGACAGTCATATTATAATATAATAGATTCTCCTGCGACTGTGTTACTTAAATAACACTAATAAAGTAATAAAGGACATCAATGTTGAATTCAGAGACATTTCGATACTCCAGGGCTGAATTCATCATTGCGTACTATCCACTTTTTGTTGATGCTGCTTAAAGGCTTTGAAATTCAGTGCAATAAAGTACACAGTATAATTACTCCTGTTTATTAAATCTTCAATTTATTTTTTGCTCTTCTATAACGATCTTTTTAACACTTTCCAACATAGTCGAAAAATGTTTATGATGTCGGTTTTTCTGTGTGTTACCGCCTGTCAGTGTGTCTGTCCGTATTTTAATTTATGTAAGTATACTCGGATTGCCATGCAATTGATATATGTTATTGAGATATAATATGGCATGTTCGGGATTGAAAATGAAGTGTGTAGCATTTGTAGTATATTTACAGGGTCACTAAAATAATTCCGTTACATTACGGTCTATGAAGAAAAATAATTTTCGGGTATTTTAATGATGTTACACTATTTCAAACAAACTACAAGAGGCTTACTATAGAATATGACACACATAGCATTCATTGTTCATTAACAGGGACACTCAAAAGACTTCGGTGACAGTACTGTCTGTTAACAATAATTGCTGGAAGTGAGTTTTCTATTTTTAAATTTAACTAATTTTCTGCCTATTACTTGGTGTGTATTAATTCTGTAGATTATATACAGGGCAGCACAAAAGATCTCGAGTAGATTTCCTGTTATTGACGGAAATTGCTGAAGAGGAATTTTCAAATATGTGCAATGCACTTTATAACTGCAATAAATTTATGCTATGTAAATCTACGCAAATCTACAGATCATACACAAGACTGCAGAAAGAATTCGGATATTTTCCAGACTATTGATGGTAATTTTTGAGATTGGGTTTTCAAATGTGTTACGAATTTTCCAAACTTTCTTTAAAGTTTTTCTTACTAAAAAAATAAATGTTTTCGCAATCTGATATGATGCATAGTCTTGTTTTAAGCTTTTGGCTTAGGTGCTTTCAGGGGTGAAAAGATGTCTCTTCCATTTTTTTTTTTCATATGTTAAGAAATGTTGGGATACTGAAATAATTTCATTTTAATCGCTTATATAATATTCAACATCTGTATTCTAAAACATGAGTTTTCAATAAACATTTCCCTTCGTGGAGAAAAGTTCCGATGTTTAACGGCTGGCACTCCACGAGAGGAGAGGGTAATCTCATTTGTTTACTTACAAGGAGAGGGCCAAGCTTGGTAATCATAGATTTTGATTATTTTTATGTATGATGTAGGGTAGAAACCCCTTAGTCTCAGGTTCAACGGATTTTATATAACGCCCCTTAGTTCTCGGGAAATAGAGGGTTTAATATTATAACACAACTTAAATACGTAATTTCCGGCCTATAATCCGCGGATCAAACAATTATGCTTCGACCCGGAAATTTCATTTTATGGTATGTAAGTTAATAAATGGCTATAAATATTTCACTTTAATTATTGAATAAAATTTCTGGGTCAGGAATTTTATTTTATAACATGTAGCTTACTAAATCGCTGTAAAAATTTTACTTCAATTTTTGAATAAATTTTCTGTGTTTGAACATGATTGTTTGATCCGCGGATTATAGGCCGAAAATTACGGTATATAAGTTGTGTTATAATACTAGAACCCCCTATTTCCCGAGAACTAAGGAGCGTTGTATAAAATCCGATGAACCTGAGACTAAGGGGCTTCTACCCTACAACATACAGGGTGTCCCAAAAAGGAGTACCTATTTTTAAAAATGAATAAGAAACAAACGAATAGAGTTATTGAATAAATTCTTGCAGGAAACGGTTGTGTGAAGTCTGGAATTTTGTTTAGAGTACTTTATTATGTTAGTTAAAATTCTTACCGACAGATGGCGCTGCGGCTACTGCATTCATCAGCAATAGTTGAAAATTAAATGACAATATTTTCAATATGTCCTCAATTCATCACAATAACATGCCGGAGTCTTAGAATGAACTTTCACTTACCACGTCTGCTTCTGTCTGGTCTTCACGCATGCTCCGTTTGTTCATATAGCCACCAAAATGTGCTGTAGCGCCATCTGTCGGTCAGATTTTGAACTATCATAATAACGTATTCTAAACAAAATTCCAGACTTCACACATCCGTTTCCTGCAAGAATTTTTTTAATAACTTTATTCGTTTGTTTCTTATTCATTTTTAAAAATAGGTACTCCTTTTTGGGACACCCTGTATATAAAAATAATCAAAATCTGTGATTACCAAGCTTGGTACTCTCCTTGTTAGACATCTTCTTTCCCCTTATTAAACGGTGAAATTTTATTAAAAGTATTCTGGAAGTGTTGGAAAGAGTTTCATAATCTATGCTCGATGCATGATTTTTCGTACTTGATAACACTAAATTCAATTTCGGCTGCGCCACTGAATGAGAACTTAAGCACCACACGCTATCCATTTTTGGTCAGAGCTGCTTACTTTTTAGTTAATCTGCAATTCACGAATGCTAGCAGCCAATCAAGGGAAATTGTGCTTTGACAAGGTAATTGCCGGAATGATTTCCTATTCCGGCCGACGTGCTAGGAAAAACTCAGAGATGGGCGGAGCTCACATTGCGTCATCACATAACATTGTTTAAATGAAGCCGACAGATTGTCCGAAAAGATTAATTCAGATTTTGATAATGAGGATAAAATCATGACTCATATTGCATCTATTAATTGTTTATTTACTCTTTTTGTTTTATAAATATTTAGGTAGAGTTGCGAAGTCTCCGGCTTTTTGTACACCAATATTTTCTTAGAAAACATGTTGTTCTTTTAAATCGCAGAGTTAGTTCTCAGATTAAATAAAACGACATTTTCTGTAATAAAATACTGGTATCCAAAAAGTCGGAGACTTGGCAGGTCTGATTTAGGTATTATAATTAATTAAGGATAATAGATGAAGAAATGTGTCAAATAAATTTGACATTTATTATTATTTTCCATATTTTATTATTTTCCATTTGATAATGAAAATGTTTAATTATATTTAATAATTAACACATAATCAGTTATATTATATCTTTATGTGCTGAGATTTTCTATTTTATAATTTATATTATAGCTTAAAAATGTATTAAATTTTACAAATCTGAATTTCAAGAACAGTCGTTTAATACAAATTTTCTTCAAATGATATGTAATTAATTGAAATATCCAATTTCATACAAAATGAAGAAAAGAGATAAAAATCTAGTTAATATTAGAGAATTGCATTAATGTAAGAATCTAAATCTACCGGAAATTTTACTCAAGTTTTTTTAAACTATTTCACACCTGAAATTTAATTTAAAACTACTTAAGTTATTCATTTAGCGTATTTCTGTGGCTTTTGTATTTAATTTATTTTAAAAGAAATTTCTGGTTCGAATCGGAATATATTCATTTGGTAACGTCAAAATCTTACGTTCTAGTGTTAAATCTAACGTTCTAGTGTTAAATAGGAAAATTTTTATTTTTCAAATGATTTCGACAATTGCGGGTGGAATTTCTTTTTTTTTTTTTTTTTTTTTTTTTTTTTGAAACTCTTGTGGTGGGAAAAGTTGGGTACTGTGACAAAAAACTCATACACAATTTTTTATCAAGATCGGGATATGGTAAAACCTCCCTCCAAGCCATTGAAGTTTTTGAAGGGAAGTATACGATTTTCAGTACTTTATGCCTACTTTTCTCGATTTCTGTAAGTGATTTTGAAATGTGTGCACTTTTGGGATTTTCTTAATGATATCCTTTACAAGACCCTATTTTCTCTTATTTCAAAATTTCTCAGTTTCCATGGCGGGTCTTAAAAATTAAAATTTGTCCACTTTTGGGCTTTTTTCCATTTTTTTTTTTTTTTTTCATTTATTAACATCAACAATTTGAGAGAAAGTTAATAAATAATGAAAGAAAATTGGAAAAATTTCCCACAACGGTCAAAATTCAATTTCAAAGACCCACCATGAAACCTGAAAATTTTTTAAATAAGAGAAAATAGGGTCCACTTGTAAAGGATATCATTGAGAAAATCCCAAAAGTGCATACATTTCAAAATCCCTTACGGAATTCGAGAAAAGTAGGCATAAAGCTCTGAAAATTGCATAATATCCTTCTAAAGAATAACGAAAAGTACAATGACTTGGAGGCAGGTTTTACCATATTCGATCTTGATAAAAATTTGTGTGTGAGTTTATTGTCACCATAGCCAACTTTTCCCACCACAAACATTTCAAACTTAAATAAATAAATAAAACATTTTTTTTAACCCGCCCTATTTGATATAGTCATAGAATAATAAATTATTATTGTAGAACACTATATATAATTAGATAATCGATTCCTAGAATGCTAAATTATTATTGCTAATTATTATAACATTAAACATTTCATTAATTCAGTTTTCATGAGGATTTTCAGTTTAATAAAATGTTAAATTGCAAATAATTTCAGTTTTTTTAAAATTATTATTTACAGAATAGAAGTTATATTTAGCTTATATTTTATATGAGAATATACCGAGTGTCAGAAAAAAGAGGTTTTAAAATTAAATAATTTGAAAATGGTTGACGCTAGAAATTCCCCATTTGATGCATCTTTATTAGAAAAGCAATAATTTTTAACCATACGACTGCAAAATTAATTTAAAATTTCGTCAATAGATGGCGCTGTAAGCTGAAAAAATGACAATTTGAATCCTTGTGATTTCTTTCTGTTAGGATACATAAAATGTAAAATTTACTAACAAATCCGCAAAGTTTAGCGGAACTGGAAGATTACATAAGGCATGTGAAGACATTCCTGATGAGACACATTCACGGGTATTTGTTAGTTTTGTTAAGAGACTGCATTATGTTATTGATGCAAATATCGGATATTTAAAAAAAATTTCGAATACATTTAGTTTTTTTAGTTTACAGCGCCCCCTACTGGCGAAATTTTAAACTAATTATGAAATCGTATGGTTAAAAATACCTTGCTTTTTTCATTATTTTGTGCGAAACGGGAATAAATTAATTTAAATGTTTCGAATTTATTCTTACATATATTTTTATTTATTGATTCTGTTAATAGAATTATTATAATTCAGCTCACTGAATTGAAACACAGTATTCAATATTCTAACGTACTTTATTATAAAAATAAATATATGCATTTTTTTTTTTATTTATGGGGAATCGTAAAAGGTATTTTCTAATATAAAATATTCAGATCGAAATTTACTATGTCTTTTTCAATAAAAATACTTCCACATCATATAATTAAACACTAAATGCTTTATTTATTCATAAAATTGCGGGTCCTGAGCGAAACGTTCCTGTCATATTCTTTGCATGTTTATCGCTGTACTTCAGTAACAGCTTGTACAAATGGCAGCCGAGAACTCTGATTTCTATCTGCTATTCCAAACTTCAAACACGATTTATTTTTATTGCTTTTGCCATAATAATCTTGTTTCGTTACATATAAGTAAATATTTTATCAGTGTCTCTTCTGACTTCAAAATTGTCAGCTGATTCTTTTGTTTGTTTCTCAAATCTATTATGAGGAACAGTGTTCTTGTCAGTTGGCGGGAAAACGAACAAAAGAGCCGCGGTTTTTGGACTGTTGCCAGCCAAGATATTGTAATGCTACTTCTGATGAGGGACAATAAAAATGAGTAATAAGAAATCTGATGGAAAAATTTAATCTCGAGTTTTTCAAATGAAAGTTTTTGTTATTTTTGAAAAGGGAATATATTACTGATAGTCATTTGGCAAATGTAAACCACTTGAAATATTATTTAATATTATAAAGTGGTGTATGGTTAGAGAATGCTTTGGATTGAAGATCTGTTCGTAAGTTCTTTTATGAAATAGAACAAATAAATATTTCTGACTAAAATTGAACATTTATCGTTTCGGCAAACAGGATCTTTGTGGAAATCGTTATATATATATCTTTATTTTTATTCAAGAAATCACGATAATAAATCCTGGCTCCTGAAAATAAATGCGCTTTTTCTTCTGCTAGACATGCATAAAAGGTACTATCCTTCCAAAAGTATTTGTAGTTCACTAGTGATGATGATGATAATGATTATGATGATGATGATGATGATGATGATATAATAATAATAATAATAATAATAATAATAATAATAATAATAATAATAATAATAATAATAATAATAATAATAGTAATGATAATAATAATAATAATAATAGTAATAGTAATGATAATAATAATAATAATAGTAATAGTAATGATAATAATAATAATAATATCATTATTTAGTCTTCTGCATATATTATTAACTTTTAGATTCTTGCATTTTTTTAAAAATAGCACATATAATGTGTTAAAATTCAAATTCCATATAAGCTGTACACTATGGGGATGGGTACTATAAAAATGCAAATGTTTTCCGGAAATTTTTCTGGCTGCCGTTTATTATTTCAAATTAAAATTATCGTCTGATACTTTCAAATTCATTAGTAGTTTTTCAAAATGGTGCATATAAGCAGTCGGACAAGCTGTCGGAGGACACATGTTATCTGTTTCCAAAGAGAAATATTCTTATTACGCAATTAAAAATAACGTGAAGTGCATGTTATAAAAATTTCTAGGTACAAAATAAACAATTTTATTAATCGGAAAGTGAAATCCCGTCAATCAGTACTTCTATATGGAAAAATGAATACCATAAAAACGCTTGTATTTTTTCTAATGTTTCTAAAGTGAAATCGCTAGTATCAAAAGAAAATCCGTCGACATAGAAATCAATTGCAAAGTCTCTAAATACATCTGTAGCAACATAATAAACATAATAAACCAATGTTTCCAGCTTTAAAAATCCAAAACAACAACAAAAAATGCTCATCGTCTTTTGCTGAGGCATGTGGCTCAACGTAAGACAGTTTGCAGAGCCCTGTATGAAAATCATTTAGCAGGAAATAAATTTAAATACATTATTACCCTTGATGAAAAATGGGTTTTCCCAATTGACTGCAAGAAAAAAGGTCTATTTACTATAAAAAAATATAGAGAAAAATATGTCCAAAACTTGTTCCAAAAATGCAAAAAAAAAAAAAAAAAACTTCAGAAAAGGTTTCTAGATTGTCGCAGGAGTCTCTTACAATGGGAAATTCAAAATAAGAATAAAAAAAAAAAGTTAAAATCAACTCATCATACTATCAGGAGAATGTGTTACGTCCGATATTACAGAGGAAGTTCTATTTCTTTATCCCAACGACTTTCAAGGAGTGAAACTTAACCAAGACAAAAGCCGACGGTCATACTACCGCTGCATTCCCCGAAAAAAGAAATACTGACACAGGTATTGTATAAATATCTCTTCAATATATAACCGCGACGTCACCTGACGTCACTGAGCTCCAAATATAACAGGAGATCTGTCTTCCTAACGCCCAACATGCTTTCCAGCGGTCAGCGCGGAAGGATACAGTAACGATAATTTTGGCTCGCATTCATGTTAAAACGTGCTGTCTATCGCATTCCTTTACATGATTGATGAATTATTTATGAATTAGATAAGCACAGCTTAATTATAAAAGCATAAATTAAGATAATACTAAATGAGAATACTAATATCTGACAATGACAACGCGGACTATTTTTTTCTTTTGCCTTGCAAACTTCATTTGCCTTTCATGCTTCTGATCGCTGATTCTGAACTCCTGTTATATATGAAACTCAATGCCTGACGTTTCACTAATGGTTTATTGTGCATTTAGTCTGCTGAACAGAGCTCTTTCAAAACGCAATCGCACCACGATTAATGGACTCTGTTGTAAGGTTTATATTAAATCTCACAAGAAAATTAACAACTCCCAGTATAAGAGTCTCCATGTAGTTGAAAAATTAAGCTAAGTCAGCGTTCTCACGGCAGGTAAGATGAAAAACACAGATCAGTCGCGATCTTGAAGCTAAGTTGATACTAAGAGATAATACGTTTAAACTTGGAGGATCCAACTAACGAGCTTGCGAAATCCAGGACGAGGATTACACCATTGGAAACCCAGAGAGAGTAGCCGAGCTGTTCGAGTTATGAAATCGCTGTCCTAGCGCATAGAGAATGGGGATATTTCCTGGTTTTACGTATTGGAGGAAAGATGATAAAATCTTACCCCCTTCCCAAAAAATAGAGTGACTTAAAGAGCGACACGGGAGGATGCAGAGGATTGAAAGTTGGAGAGACAGAGATTTTTTGGGAGTCAGCTTGGTTGCTGGCCTGGAAATCCATCAGGATCTGGGACTTGAAAGCAATAGCAGCACTTCCGATATTCTTGTGAGAGAATGGTCATCCTGGCAGTTGCAGCGAAATAGATAAACCGACAGACTCATCGGTAACATGTGTCTAGTAGAAGTAACTGAGAAAACAGTGTAACACGGGACATCCAGTTCCTTTAGTTTCCATCATGAATTATTTACTATAGCTCTACCAGACCTTAAACTTTGATCATTATTTTCAACCTTCCTTCTAACAGGATTCATTGCAGTGTGCAATTAAAGAGACTTTAACACTTTATTCGGTACTTCGCTCCACTCCTGGTTAAGAGACATTTTTTACTGCCAAACTTACTCAGGCCATATAAGTTGCCAAACCCATATTATTCTTTATTTATATTAATTAATAAAGATATGACATCCCATTGTTATTACTTTAAATAAAGTAAAATTTAATTATTAATTAATATTTTCTTTATGTACCCGGATATAAAGCTATCATATATCAACACACGCACTCGTCACACAGGGAAGTAATGAAAGAGGATCGGCAAGCGATACCCCTGGAAATTTTATGAAAAGTCTTTCTATCACGAAACGCACGATGCAGACTTATAATCCAGAAACAAGAATAACCTGTAAAACTTTAACACCCGTCAAGACAATCCCATTTTAATGTTTACAAAATTTTGAAAAAAATTATAAACGTTGACAAATTATGAAATGTTAACAAAATATACATATAGTCAACTGTCACAGATCTTGGATACAAATTAAGAAATAAATATAATATGTTAAAAAATAGTCTCTGTGCAGTCAATAATAGTGACAATAAAAGTATAGTAACAACAATGTGGCAAGATATAGGAATCAATAAGATTGTCAAGTTCCGTATAGTAGTACTTCCAATGACAGTTAAAAATTTATTTATATTTTCGTTAAACTGATATCGTAACGTGGTATGACACTATTGTCATACTTTGTCATATTTTTCAATATTTATATACTTTTAAACAGTTATATTATTCAAATGTCGTTACAATTTCATGATTGATTATTTTGATTTAACTTATAAATGAGTAGTACAGGTTTAGTATCTTCTAGTTTTCATTTAGTTTTTCAATTAAAATTGGTTTGGTAACGCGAATTAGAAAAAAAAATGTTCCAGAATTATTGATGTGTTATGTTTAAAATGGTTTGGCATTAACGGGTAATTTGGAAAAAGGTATTACCGTTTGAACGAAAATCGCATTCGTTTGCGAATAGTTTATTTATTTTTGTATAAAAGTGTTTGAAGTCTTCCATGTCCAGTTAAAAAATACAAAACAATTGCGTTTGTATGTTTGATTTCTGTAGTTAGTTTGTTGAAAAAATTATAAGTGTATCTATCCGTTTCAGACGTGTTCCCAAATATGCTCATATAAATTCCCAATAATGTTCTCGTCTTTTACCTTTTGACAGGGGTACTTTCAAGAACACGTGCTAAAGCAGTGTGAATAGATGCTGTCCGAGCCCCCGTGTAGAGGTTGGCGTTTTGAGAAATAATTTTGGTTAAAAATGATATTGTATATGGCATTAGATTATAGTATTTCTTCATAAAATTTAACAAAGGGTATTTGCATAGATGCCAACTTTTACGCTTTTTTATTACCACTAAAAATTAATAGAAATTTTTGCCTTATTGAATCATATGATTTCGACGATTTAATAAACTAAAATTTACTATTAAATTTTAGTGGTAGGAAAAAAGCGTAAAAGTTGGCAGCTATGGTATTTGGCTAAATTATCTGCTTCGTTATTGTTATTCATGCGTGTTTTTTTAACCAGAGGTTATTATTATTTTGATTTCTGGATGTTCCAATTAATATTCTTAAGTATAATTGTTCGTATATGCATTTTGGTTTTAATTTCTGTAGTGACGAATAGTTGAATTACATTCAATAAATAATTGGACTTCGTGCATTTTGTTTTCATACTCCCTTTTATTGCTTCATATATTGCGAAAGCTTCAGCTTGATATATAAAATTACTATTCTTTAAGCTTTTTGTAATTATCCTGAAAAAAATAATTGTTATAATGAACTGTACAAGTAAAGGTTCTAATCATTTTCCACATGTGATCTATTCGTGTATATTGTATAATAATGAATTATTGTTTAACTGTATATTTGATTTTTCATTTAATATTAGAATATCTGTTGGATTATCTAGATCATTAATCTATAATTTATTTTCTACTTTAAAATATGTTACCTGATATTTTAACTGTTTGTGAACTATTTGATGTAGTATGTTTAAGAGAAGTGTGTATTGGATGAATACAAATACCAGTTAGGTGGGTTTGGGGAATCACTTCATACAGGATTGTTCATTGATTAAAATAATTTCAAATTTTTATCAGTTTTCTACTCTGTCGAAGACTTATGTCATATTGTTGTACTTTAGAAATGCCTGAAAACTACTTTTTTAATTGTTTCATGATTTCTGTACTGTTAACACTAACGTGTTGGGTCATGTACTAATTTTAGTTCTTATTAATTTATAATAACAGAGGATATAGTAAAATTTCTGTCTTAATTGTTTTGCTTTAGGCAACAATTTCATAGAGTTGAAAAAGCTTTTCACAAACAGAAAAAAATAAAAGCAATTGCAACTAAAGATTTAGTTTATAGATTCATTTACAATTTTTCCAATAACAAATTTATTAAATAAATATGTAAAAATATATAGCTTACGAATTCATCCTAAACCCTATTTCTAATGAATATTACAAAAAAATGTTGTCCTATACTTTCTACGAGCTGAGAGATAGTGGAAGAAAAACTGTCGTTAAAGTTTTGTTTACCTTTTCAAATCGGGACATATTATCTTACCAATCTTTTAACTTTTAACACCGCTACCTAATCTTCGAATTTATTGCCACCCATTTCATTATTTAAAGTTTAATGCATGATATGTATCTCTAGATGAATCCCGTAAAGATAACAAAAGCTTCCTGGCGGGCTAACTTCTAAATCTCTTGACGGAATACAGAAAATGAAACCTAGAATTTTCTTTAAAGTTTGGACAAAAGAAGTCGCTTCAAAGCCCAACAATATGATAGATAGCTACAGCATTTGTAAGAAAGTTTCCGAATGCAACTGGAAAATATTTATGTACAGTTGACAAACGACCACATTGAGATGCGAAATAAACGATTTTCGATAACATCTTTGAAATATAAAAGCATAAAAGTTCAACACCACAATGTGCTGCTAAAATTTACTGCCAATAATTAGTGATATTTTTTATGGATTTTATTTTCATTTTAAATGTATCTTCTATTTTCTGTTATAAAATATAGCTATCATTTGTAGAATAAAATTGATTGTAATTAAGAGTTTTTCATACTATGTAATCTTTCATAATGTCATTTATGAATCAAAATAATTCGTGTAACTGATGATGCCTCAGACGAGGAGATGAAAATATTTTTTTAAATTTTGTACATCTTCACTAATTTTTTTTTGTGTTTGAAGGTGTTACTTTAGAATTTTTAGAGATGCGCACTATTTTTTAGTATGTTTTAAAAACAATATAATGTCTGTATGAAATGAGTAGTACAAGTAATTATTGTAATTAAGAGTTTCATTATTGTCAGTTTTATGAAAATTCGTGATGATTCAAATTATATTTTCGGGTGAAGATTTCTTGACATCCTGTAAACACAGGGCAGAAAAAATTCTGCCTGAACTGCATCTTTTTTATGCTAATATGAAATTCACATGCTGCTTCTTAAAAGACAAATAGATGCATACTACACTATAAAATTTGTCGCTGCATTCTTTTTTTTTCAATTCCGCCATTAACATGATACTTATAAAGAAATATGTTAAAATATAGTGTTACAACAATTTTTATTAAAATTGTTTCTGATGAATATTACAGAAAAAAACGATAATGTAATCCATAATATGAAAGATCTTTAAAAAAATGTTAAAAACATATTATCCTACCAAATGTTTAACGTTTAACCTCGCTACCTTATCTGCAAATTTATTGCCACCCATTCCTTTATTTGAAATTTAATGCATGATATTTACTTCCAGATGAATCATGTACAGCTAACAAAAACTTCTTGGTGGGCTAACTTATAAATCTCCTGACGGAATACAGAAAAAAACCCTAGAATTTTCTTCAAAGTCGCTTAAAAACCTTACAATATGACAGATATCTACAACATTTGTAAGGTTTCCGAATGAATCAGGAAAATATCTATATACCGTTGACAAACGACCACCTTGAGATGCGAAATAAACAATTTTCGATAACATCTTTGAAATATAAAAGCAAAAATGTCCACACCATATTGTGTTGCTAAAATTTATACTACTGCCAATAATTAGTGATATTTCCATGAATTTTATTGTGATTGTAAATGCATCTTAAATTTTCTGTTAAAGAAGGTATCTATCATTTGTAGAATAAAATTGATTGTAATTAACCCTCTCGGGTCCGATTTTTTTTTTTGGTGGGGGGGGGGTACTTTTACGCTAACAATATTAAAAGCAGCTAATCCAAATCACAAAAGTTAAGATATACTGGAATTTAACAAATATGTCATTTACAGAAATATAACGAATAGAATTATTTTGCGTACTATTTTTATGACAATAGCCTAAGGAAGAATTTTTGAAGACGTTTGGAAAATGCGGTGTTACAACATGATATGAGCAGACATAAAAACTTTCCAGTACCAATATTTATATAAAAATACAATAAATTATAACACCTTGTAATAATATATTTCTTTTAAATGCTAAAAGGTGTAAACTAACAACATAATATACAGTAAAATAACTTTTATTAGACTGTTGACATGTTTCGCCTCACTCGAGCCATTTTCAAAAACAAATGAAAATATTGTATAATTGCACGGTCTTTGAAGTATTTGTTTGAAATTCTATCATTTAATTTTCATGAACTTTTTAAAAATTACGCACGTTATCTTTTGTTTTTACTTGGTTGATTATTTCCATATTTCTAACCATATGAAATATGACCATAGGAATATATGAAATACCTTTTATTAAAGAAGACGGATCTAAGAATTATTGTATTGGCATGACAAGCAGGAAGTTTAGCTACAGAAAAAAGGAGCATATAGCTGATATTAAATATAATAGAAAAACCACAGCACTGGCAAGATTACATCAAGAAGAAAGAATCCAAAAAAAAATTCAATGAAACTAAAATAATTTTTCTCTCCAGGCTATACTATCCATCCATAATAAGAGAAACCATACAGATAGTAACACTAAAAAATACAATATGTCACGATGCAGCATCTTTTAACTTACCAAAATTGGGGCTAGAGTTACTCCATGGTTACAAATATGGAAATAAACAACCGAGTAAAAATAAAAGATAACGTGCGTAATTTTTAAAAAGTACATGGAAATTAAATGATAGAATTTCAAATAATTACTTCAAAAACAGTGTAATTATGGAATATTCTCATTTGTTTTTTAAAATGGCTTGGAGTGAGCCGAAACATGTCAACAATCTAATTATTAAAAGTTACTAAAAGTTATTTTACTGTATATTATCCCGTTACTTTACACCTTTAAGCATTTAAAAGAAATATAACTTTCCAGTATTTTTTATGTTTTATCACAAATTATTCGTGCAGAAAAGTAGCCCCGCCCCTATTTGAAATTTAAACATATGTTTCAAATAAAGGAATCACCAACAGTGTAAAGAGAATTAAGTTTTTAAAAATTTAATTTACTATTACTAAATGCTGAAGCATAAATAAAGTCATAAAAATAAATGTATAGACATATATTATATGCCGATAATAGCAAAAATATTTGTTAAGACAAAATAACACTGAATGAAAAGACATGCACTAGCAATAAGACGCCAGGACACAATGGGGTTAAGAGTTTAATTATTTTCAGTTTTATATAAATTTGTGATAATTCAAATTGCATTTGCGGGTGAAAATGTCTGACATCATGAAAACGCAGGGGCAAAAAAAGTTCTGTCTGAATTCCATCTTTTTTAGGTAGATTTCATAAGAAATACTACCTATTACATTCTCCCTAAGTTGGAATTTCTGAAACATTTTTGCAGATCTACGCCGATCATGACTCCCAGAACCCAAAAACACACCCAGTTCAAAATTTTATCTATCTATCTATCTATCTATCTATATCACATTTTTATGGACACGATAACTTTAATAAATCTGCACAAATCTCTTCCAAACTGATACATAAAATCAAGGGGCATAAAATCGTTGTCAAGTTCGTTAATAGGCAAAATCGAACCAGGGGGGGAATGGGGGAGGAGCGTTTTGTGAAAACAGAAAAAACCCATAACTTCTTAATTATGATACGTATCGAATCCGTTTAAAGTTATTACTACTTCTAGAAAAAGGGCCGAATATTTATGCATGACAGACTTTTGATATCATTAAAAATGACCCCAAAGATGGGAAAAAAGAGAGATTTAAGAAGAAAAAAAAATCATAACTTCGTCAAATCACAAGATATCAATTCCGCTTAAATTTATTATAAATCCTCTTAATATTATATAAAACATTTATATTGACAAGTTTTTGTATAGGACAAACACTTATAGCAAAAAATAAAAATAAATAAAAAATAAATAAATAAATAAAAATAAATAAAATAAAATAAAAACATCCTTTCCGGCTCCGCCTACAGACAAGGTAGATTTCGCAGCGGGCGGTTCCATCTGCCGCATCATGGCAAAAAGGTCATTTCTTCTGCAATTCCCAACAAACAGTAGCCCTACGGCCTGCGTCTTCGAAATCTACCTGTGCCTGTAGGCCGAGCCGTCAGGGATTTTTTTATGTTATCAAACTTCTATAGAGCTTCGTGAGAGACGTATAAAAGTTATCACTGCATTCTTTTTTCAATCTCTCCGTTAACAAATGTGATACTCTTAAAGAAATATGTTAAAATATAGCGTTAAAAAATTCTTATTAAAAATTGTTTCTGATGAATATTGCAGAAAGAACGATAATGTAATCCATAATATGAAAGAATCATAAAAAATGTCGTTCCAAGTGCTATTTACCTATTCAAAATCAGAACACATTATCCTACCAACCGTTTAACTTTTAACCTCACAACCTAATCTTTGAATATATAGCACTCGTTTCTTTATTTGAAGTTTAATGCACGATATTTATTTCCAGACGAATCACTATAGAGATAATAAAAGCCTCATGGCGGACTAACTTATAAATCTTCTGATAAAACACAAAAATGGAAAAGCCTAAAAGTATGATGAATATAGGCGGAATCTATAGGGAAGTTTCCGAATGCGACTGGAAAATATTTATATGCTGTTGATAGACGGCCGCCTTGATACGCGAAATAAGTGGTTTTTGATGACATCTTAAAGATATAAAAGCAGAAATGTCCAATATAGTATTATGTTCTTAAGTTTTGAGTCAGCTCAAGATAACGCCCGGAAGCTAAGTATGCTATAGCGATTATCGTCTACTTTTATGAATTTGATTTTGATTTTAAAAGTATTTTCAATGCCCTGACGTAAATTGCATTTTTATACAATATAAATAAAGTATACACACAAATAATTGCGATTGTGGTAATCCATTACAATATGTTTATCAAAATTATCCGTTACTGCCGAAACATTTCAAATACAATAACTCTGAAATAAAAATTTTCTAATTTTGATTACCAAACCAAGTTTTAATAAAAAATTTAAGGAAAACGACAAGATACCAAACTTGTACTACTCATTTATAATCAAAATAATCAAGTATGAATGTTACCAAAATTTGAATAACAAAAGGACTTTAAAATATTTGACTATTTTAAAATTTTACCAACAAAATTATCTTTTCAGTTAAAATGAGTTTATTCAATAATAAATTCGAATAATATGCATAAAAGGTAAGTGAAAATGCTTTAGTAAAAACAAAGGTCAAAGGTTACTTGCTGCCGTATAAGTGGCAGGTCGATACAAATTTTACTGTAAAAGCTATTACTGCCTTCTTTTTACAAATTCCCATGTTAGAAAATGTGATACTTGTAAAGAAATACGTAACAATATAAAGTAAAAAAAAAAAATCTGATTAAATAATACTTCTGATATATATTACAACAAAAGATAATGTAATACATAATATGAAAGACAGAAAAAAAATCATTTAAGTGATATTTACATATTCAAATCAGAACATACTATCCTACCAACCGTTTAAATTTTAACCTCAAAACCTAATCTTTAAATATATAGCACTCGTTTCTTTATTTGAAGTTTAATTCATGATATTTATTTCCAGACGAATCACTATACAGATAATAAAAGCCTCATGGCGGACTAACTTATAAATATTCTGATAAAACATAAAAAAGGAAACCAAGAATTTCCTTTACCTTGAGGACAAAAAAAGTCTAACAATATAATGAATATACGCATAATCTATAGAAAAGTTTCTGTATGCGACTGGGAAATATTTATATGCTGTTGATAAACGACCGCCTCTATACGCAAAATAAGTGGTTTTTAATGACATCTTAGAGATATAACAGCAGAAATGTACAACATAATATTGTGTTCTTAAGTTTGTGAGTTTTATGCTATACGCCTGGATGTTAAGTATGCTATGGCCATTTTATGAATTTTATTTTGATTTTAAAAGCATCTTCAATTCACTGTCGTACATCTCACTACTGTACAGAAACAAATGCGACTGTGGTTCTAACGGTAATCTACATTTATAGAAATTGTGCATTAATGCTGAAGGATTTCAAATACAACACATCAATAACTCTGGAACAAAATTTTCTAATTTTCATTACCAAACCCATTTTTAATAAAAAAAACTAAATGAAAACAATAAGATACTAAACTTGCACTGCTCATTTATAATCAAAATAATCAACTATATGAATGTTACCAGCATTTGAATAACAAAACGATCTTAAAATCATGGACTGTTTTTAAAAGAATAATAATTTAAATTTTACGAACAAAATATTTTTTGCCAGTTAAAATGAGTGTATCCAGTAATAACTTCTAGTAATATGCATGAGAGGTAAGTGAAAATGCTTAGTTAAAAAAAAATAATTTCAAAGGTTATCGAATGCACTTAGGCGAAAAGTAGACACAAAATGCCCTACAAAAGATATTGCTACCTTCTTTTTTTAATCCCGTGTTAGAAAAATGTGATACTTTTAAAGAAATATGTAAAAATATTACATTAAAAAAATCCTTATTAAATATAGTTTCTAATGAAAATTACAAAAAAAAAAAAAAAAAAAAAAAAAAGTTTAATAATATTGTTGACTATATAAAGTTGAATAAAAAGGTAATGTAATACATATTGAAAGGGAGAATACCAACGTTAAAAATGTACAAATAATACCAAAAATGCAACAACCAGATGTTTCGAATCCACAAGCGAGATTCTTCTTCATTGCCACAAAGAGCAAAGCACAGCGTGCTAGAAAAAACAAGACTAGGCAAAACGACAAAGGTAGAGAACGCGCCAAAAGCAACGAATGAGAAGAAAGCAGCAGGAAACAACTGAATGTACAAGTAGAGACATCTACCGGGAAACAAAAGGAAAACAAAAATAAAAATAAATTATTGCTTTCCAAATACTTGGAAAATCAGGAGTACTAGATAAGTCATTGACTAAGGAGTGAGAATTTTTAATGATGTGGTAATGTTTTTAACGTTGATATTCTTCCTTTTAATATTCTTGCACAAATGTTTTATTTGCTATTTTTAATGCAATATATATCTTAGGTGGGCGGTCTTAATTGTACAAGTCATTTTTTTGTTCAAATCAGTATATTTTCATATTTCACGAAGAAAATATATTATCTGCGTTCTGCATGTGATTAAAAGAGTATAAGTCAAGGTGGAAGGTATCGAACTGTTTTAGCTAGTGATCATAACAGTACAAGAAAGATGTGTTCGCTATTATATATATTACAGTATTCACTGCACAAAACCAGACAGTAACAATTATTACTTTAAATCAAAACACATTTCACTTTTATATAAATTGATATTAACCATAACAGCCCAGTTAAACCAAAAAAGAGGCGTACACAGTTTTTTCACTCTCCTCTAAATTTGCAATTTCGGACTTGTACTGTTAATACCGCCCACCTAAGATATGAAAGATATAAAAAAAAAATGTCATTCAAGTGCTATTTACTTATTCAAATCAGAACATATTATCTTACCAACCGGTTAACTTTTAACCTCACTACTTAATCTTTGATTATATAGCCACCCTTTTCTTTATTTGCAGTTTAATGCATGATATTTACTTCCAGCCGAATCACGTAGAGATAACAAAAGCTTCCTGGCGGGTTAACTTACAAACCTCTTATAGAACACAGAAAAGGAAACCAAGAATTTTTTTTTAACTTGAGGATAAAATAAGTGCTGTTGATAAAAGACCGCCTTGATATGCGAAATAAACGGATTTTGATGACATCTTAGAGAAATAACAACAGAAATGTTCAACGAATTACGTTGCTAAATTTTATCATCGAGACCTTAAGGCTGTTCTCAAATCCAAAGGAGCTACTTTCTGATACATTTTTTAATTCATTTTTGTTCGGAAACGCATGAAATTGGCAGGTGTTCTTATTCAGAACCTATGTAATCAAAATACAATTTCCACTTTTTTTTTTTTTTTTTTTTTTTTTTTTTTGTAAACGAAAAAGATCCTTCAGAAAATACTGTCAAAGTTGGCGTTTTGAACCGAATTCCCCACGGAATCCCCCATTCGGAATTCGTACAGTAATTTTTTAATTTTTCGTGATTTTTTATATGATTTAAAAAGTTTTTTGCATTTTGCATCGATTTTTCCATCTTAGTAAAAAAATTCGTTTCAAACTTTTAACCTAATATAATACGTTTTGTCACCCGCAGTTTTTAATGCAATTTATAGCGTTTTTGCGCGTTTCGTGTCGATTTTTCCTCTGCGAGTTTTGTATTTTTAGCAATTTTTCAAAAGATTTTTAGCGGTTTTTTCCTTCTTATAGTTTCGCGCCAATTTTTCCACATTAGTAAAACGAATTCGGTTTAATTTCTTAGTACAGCATTGTAAATTTTGTTCTATTTTCAATTAAGTTTATTAAATATTCGTATACCATTTGTTCGAATTTCGCAAATTTTCTATGAGATTTTTAGAGTTTTTTCGTGTTCTGCTGCGATTTTTCGGCATTCATAACAGCAATCATGTTTTAATCTTTTAGCCCAATATAGTAAACTTTGCCCTCTGCGACTTTTTAAATACATTTACTTGGCTTTTAGCGTGTTCTTGCTATTCGGTGCGATTTTTACACATTATTAAAAGGAATCCGATTTCAATACTCTAGCCTACTGTTTCTTTTTGTTGGCTACGCCCCCCCCCCATTCCCTCTGTCAAAATGTACTCTTACTCATATGGAGGAAACTTATATACAGTAGAATCTCGTTACAACGAACCTCTATTTAACGAATTTTTCAATTTAACGAACATAATTTGGATTGTAAAAAAAGTCATATTATTCTGTTTCAGTATAAAAATATTTTCACTTTAACGAATATTTCATTATAGCGAATTTAATCAGTGGTCTCCAGAGATTCGTTGTAACGAGATTTTACTGTACAACTCGGATTAACAAATGACAAGCCACCTCGCATACATCTAACGAGTATAAAAAATGTAATATTCTAGTCACAAATGTGTTTTTAACCCTACAGTGCATAGTGTAGCCAATTGGCAACGCTTTCTATTTAACGTTTAATAAATGAATCAAGTTCTTTGCAACCACTATATTTATATAGAAATATTAATGCTGTTAAAATAACATAGATATGCTACCAAATAAACTTAAAAATCTATCTTAAAATTTCTGGTGTCGAATTCTTAATATAAGTATAAAAAAACACAATTCTAAAAGAAAAATTCATGCACTGTAGGGTTAATATAACTTTAGAAATGAAATGAAACCATTCATCTTTGCATTTATGTCTAGAAGAGTTTTGTTGTTTGTTATCTTCATCTCAGTGTGATACAAAAATAGTATTTTATGGTCTGTATTTTATCTTGACAAAATTTCTTGCAGAAACTCTCAAATTTAGCAATTAATATGACAGCATATGACAGGGTTCGTACGGATCAGAGAATTTTCCAGGAGTTTCACCAGTATTTTCTTTATAGAAAAATAAATCAAGGTTAAACTCTCGATACTTCGGCTTTTTTAAGCTGAGATTTTCTGCAAGAAAATACTGGTACCGAAAGATTTCCTGGTCACAAAATTCCAGGAGCCGTACGAACCCTGATATGATATATTTTGTGATTAATTTTAGTCCGTCATTGGAACATTCGGCAATTTTTGGGGTACTGAGATGTCTATTTGCATAATACAATCATGGCTGCCTACTGGCATCACTATTTTCTTTGGCATCACTATTTTCTTTGGCATCACTATTTTCTTTGGCATCATTATTTTCTTAAAAATATTCTTTCTCTTATTGTATCGCAAAATTTTATGATTAAAAAAACGAGATAATTTCTATCCTTAGTTACTAGTTCCAAAAATCTTAGAAGTTGGTAGCTATGAACACAACACATAAGACTCATTTCTGGATTATCATCTTTATCAATTTTAAGTAGTCTTTTAAATATTATTATAATGTATTTTATTCATTTTGAAGAAAGATGTCTACCTCATATTTTATGTCTTGTGCACTGTTTGCAATAGTTTCCTAAGCAGCAACCAGTATAATTGTTTTCTAGGCAGCAACCAGTAACAGTCTGCTATCCTGTTTATTTTGTGTCTGGTGCAAACTAAATTTATAACTTTACAATTGAAATCGAGATGTGTTTAACTCTTTCCGGTACAGACAAATTGTGTTCGTAAAATGAGAAATTACTGACTGACACAGGAATTTTCAAACGACCTTTCTAGAAAATAAGATTTTTCATTATAGAAAGAAAATTTTATTAAAATATTCTTGGTACAGAATGCAAGTTTAGAATTAAAATTAGGTGTGACCGGAGTGGGACCACTGTATCCGAAAAAGTTAACACTACTTTTATAATTTACCAATCAGACAGAAATTCTCGATTTCACGGTTCCCAAATGGTCCGCTTTGTGAATACCGGTATTTTCTTAGAAAATTTTCATCTTTAGATTTTTCTTGCAAATTTTGCAGAATCCACTTTCGGAGGTAGATTTTTGCGGAAATGTTGTAGAAACTTACCAAAAAATTTTCTGTTAAAAAATATTGGTATTCTGTTGGCGGACCATTTGGGAGCCCTGCGATTTGTGTCAAAACTACATGTAATAGAATTTTTTGAGTATTTTGTTGGAAATGAGTATACAAATTACGTAAGAAAAGCTATTTCATCTGAAAGAAAAAACAATCATATAAGGCTGTGTTAATTTTTTATACCTCAGCGAAAGGTATCAATTACAATCAAGTATTTTCAATTGCTTCTTGTTATTTAATCCCGACGGAACGTATAAGTACCACTTCAAAAAAAAAAAAAACTTTTAAAATAAAGTAAAAAGACACATATTTAATTTAACAAGTAACATTATTTCCCAGACCTTAAAAAGTAATTACAAAATATACAATGGTGTTACCGACAAATGTTGAGATGCTTCACAGCAGAAACTTAATATTGCACATGACACAAGAAAATGAAAGCCAGAATGAAATAAATAGGCGGGAAATTATCCTTCGTAAAACACTTTTTGGATTAACAGAACCACTAATGTTATCTATCAATGACAAAGTAAAGTACTCAACATTGATCCGGAAAGGGGAGTTGAAGAATCAAATATATCTTTAAAACTTTATGTTTCAACTGGTACTTTAAATTACTGTCGGTACATAAAGGGTATAGATAGTCAGTTTTAACGAGCCGCGAATGCGTAACGTACAGATCGCTCAGAATACTTGCTTATTTTTATCAATAATTTTGAAATGAAAACTTTTTCTTATAAAATAATATTATAAATTATATCATATATTATATCTGCGATTACATTAGGCAAAAATTTCCAACCAAAATTACTAGAGATAAAAGAAACAAAATTTTGTAAAAGACGCTTGTCAAAACATGTTAAATATGCACTTGAATAGTTTCATGGCAGAACTTTCTTCATTTGAGATATTGCAAAGCGAAAAGAACTACAAGACTCATACCACAAATAAACAAAAAAGTTGTAAAACTTATTTATTTTATTTCATTTTATTAATTTGATTGTGTAATTTGTATATTTTGTTTACAAGGTCATTCCGCAGTATTCTTGTGTTACGTACGGGACATTTCACAGCAAATTTTTGAGATATTTGTACTTTTTGCAGCCTCAAAATATAAATGAGAAAGTTTGCAATTATTTTTAATGCATTATAATATCACTTCAACTAGATTCTTATGAAATTTCTTTTTGTTTGAGCCAATACATATATATTTTTTAATTAATAAAGTTGTGTTACGTACGGGACATCACAAAAAATTGTTTTAAAAGTACCTCTAGCAATTTGGATTTTGCTCTGAATTTATTTAATATTTTTACAAATAAATTTAATGAGTAGAAGCAGAAATATACATTTTAACTTTAAAAATATTTTTTAAAATTGCGTCATTAATTAATGAAAGCTAATTATTTCAGTTACATACGGGACAAAAGCTATTTGTTACGTATGGGACCTATGACCAAATTTTTCTATATGGCTGCAAAAGAATGCTCTAATTTTTATTTGATTTAAAAAAATAATAATAATATATTGGATAAATTTTAATAGAAGAGATTTAAAGCTTTAAAATGATGTATTGCACTTAACTTTTTATAAAACTTTTTTTTTTCAAACTTGTGAAGCCAAATACTGTGGAATGACCCAACATCACTTTTACAAAAGAATAGAGAACGGCATTCTAACAAATATGGAATTGCCCCCTGTGGGGTGTACGCCCCACGATGGAAACCACTGCTCTAGTCCATTCTAGTAATTTTTTTTCTCTTCCATAAAGTTTATTCGGAATTCGTGCAGAGATTTTTATACTGTTTTCGCGTTGCGTTCTATTTCTTGACGGGACCGGGCAACGCATGGCGGATCAGCAAATAAAGCATAAAATAAAATATTCTAACTGAATACCATTTATATTGAATATTAGAAAATAACGATAATGCAGTCTCAATCCTCTTCAGATCTCAGAAAAATAAAGAAAAAAAATACAGAGACAGAAAATATTTTATCTGGAAGTTCATCAATTTTAAAAACGTTCTTAGGCAACTGTGAAGAAGTTTTTGTAACAAACAAATGTAAATTGTACTATAAAAGTTTTCGCTGCCTTTTTCTTTCAATGCTTTCGTTAACAAATATGGTACTTTTAAACAAATGTGTAAAAATATAGCATAAAATATGCTTACTAAATAACATTTCTAATAAATATTACAAAATAACGATAATGTAGTAAGTATCGATAATGTAATGATAATGTAATAACCCCCCCCCCCACCCCCCGCAATCTGAGAAACATAAAGAAAAAAAGTATTTTGGATGCTACTTATTTAGTCAAATTATAACCGGAGGTATGGTCCGTAACCGGTCCGTAGTATGTGGGTTAATTTGAACCAGGTTTAACACATTTCGTACCAGAAATTTTTTCAAGAAATGAAATTAAATAAATTCCATTCCATGTAGAAACCTGAAATTAAATAAATAAAGATTCATCCAATAATTTTTCTGGTTTGAAACGTTGTTAAACTGGTTCAGATTATACCACATATTACGGAAGATTAGTGGAAACTTGGCACCTCTGCAACATATTTCTTTACCAACCATTTAACTTTTAACATAGCTAGCTAATCTTCAAATATATTGCCACCTTTTTCTTTATTTGAAGTTTAATACATGTTATTTATCTCTAGACGAATCACGTAGAGGTAACAAATGCTTCCTGGCTGGGTATTTTCCAAATCTCTTGATTGAACTCAGAAAATGAAACCAAGAATTTTCTTTAACTTGAAGAGAAAAGAAGTCGCTTGAAAGTCTAACAATTTCATGCATATATTCGGCATCTGTAAGAAAATGTCCGAATGTGGTTGGAAAATATTTATATATGTTTAATAAACGTCCGTTTTGGATACGAAATAAGCGGTATTAGACGACATCTTGGAGATATAAATGCAGAAAAGAGTTCTACATCCAAGATGTGCACATAGGTGTCAACCTCTCATTAATATTCCATAATATGCGGGTTAATTTGACCCAGTTTAACAACGATTCAAACCAGAAAAATTATTGGATGAATATTTATTTATTCAATTTCAGGTTTCTACGTGGAATTCATTTAATTTCATTTCTTAAAAGAATTTCTGGTGCAAAACGTGTTAAACCTGGGTCAAATTAACCCGAATATTACGGAATATTAATGAGAGGTTGGCACCTATGTGTGCATTTTATTTTGGTAAAGTTTATGAGTCAGTCAAGAATTTTTTAAGTAATGGTTGGCTGTTTTACACTAGAGCCGCGGGAAACTTTACTCAAATTTTATAAATACATATTTCACACCAGAAATTTTATTTAAAACTGTTTAACTCATTTATTTAAATTATTTTCTGTTAGCATATACTTAACTTATTTTATGAAAAAAATCTGGTGTCCGTAATCGCGGTTTTAGTGTTAAGTTTATATTACTGCCAGTAAAAAATTAAATTTTCGTTTAATTTCGTGAATTTTATATTTTGATTTTAAAAGTTTCTTCAGTTCAACATTTCAGAACGTATTCACTTTCCCTGAAATTAAGTATAGCTATGGATTTAATTTACTTCAATTTTGTGTTAGTGTTTTATATTTAACGGCAATTATAATAATCTGTCTTTTATTCGGTGATTTTTGATGACATCTTGGATATGCAAACAGCGAAATGTTCAACATGAAACACGTGCATTTTTGCATAGATAAAAGTTAGACTTTAAATAAAACCTGGCTGTTAAGTTTATATTTCAACCTTTCGAAAGTGGTATTTCTACAAAGCTTGAATTGTATTTTGTGATTAAATGCATTTTCAATTATCTAAAGCAGAAAAGCCCAACATAAAAGTTGTGTATATTTTGTTGCTAAGATTTATTAATCAGCTTTAAATTTAAGTAACAGCTTGGGTTGCTATGTTGTACGTCTTTTTTTGTTAATTGTACGTTTTCCAGACTTATTCCACTTTCCCATGCGATGATTTATTCAGTTTTACAAATAAAACATATCTGACTTTCTAATTTCAAGAATGTTTATCAGCTTACCTTTTTTTTTGTCAAAAATTTCATTTTTGATGCACTTTTTATCACAAAAATATGATTTTAATATTAATTAAACAGTGTTATTAGTATATGTAATACGAATACAGTTAGGAAATAACAAGTATGAGAATTAATTACTGATTTGTTTTTGAGGAAAATTCTTTAAAGAAGACAATATTGGCACAGATTCGGAAATAATGGTAGTTTGCTTTAAAAAAAAATCCTAATATTAATAAAAATCTTCTGTTTTGACAGCCCTAGTAATAACAAACTGTTAAGTTTATATTTCATCAGTAAAAATTGGGCATAGTAGACCCTCCTCAATTCTTCTTTTTCTTTTTAATGCTTCTTCAGTTCTCTATTTCAGGTGATATCCATAGTTCACAGAATAAAATCAAGTGTAATCTTGAGTTTTTAGCATCTTCAATTATCATATTTTATTATGAGGATTTATCTCGGATTATTCATTAGAATAATTAATTCCTGTTCACAATTCTGTCAGCTTTTTAATATTTGTATTACGACACCCACAAAAATAATAACATGAGAAACGTACAGTTACAACACAAAACAAATAAACTAGATATTAGTTCCACATGTTCACATTTCAAAATGCCATCCTGTTCTGACAAATCAGAGCCTCGAACAGTACAGCTACCTTAGGGAAAGCGCATTAATTAAAGTGGTGATAGCAAAACTGGGGTGGGCTAACTTCGATGCATGTATGTAGTTCAACTATCCGTGCTATAAGTTAAATTTATTTTCAGTATTATACCAGTTTATAATACTTATAATTATAACAGTCTCGAAACAAGTGTTTTAAGTCTATGGTTGCAAACGGGTCAGTAAATAGAAAATGTAGGATGGTTGTTTTTAAGTCAGGACATAAAAATGTAACGCCATTTCCTCGTGTCGTAGAAAATTACGTAAACTAATAGTTCTAAAAGAACGCAGTGTAAAATTAGTAAAACTTATCTTATTTGTGAAATAATTTCCAAATATTAAATGTCAGTTAATGTTTATAAATGAAAATTAAGAAATATTACTTTTAAGAACCTACAACTATTGTTCGTGCGATATAAAAACAAAAAATCTAACATTGTCTTAAGTATTGACAAGCCTTTCAAGTAATTAACATTAGGAAAATAAAACTAATGTTACATAACTAACTATATAAACTAATGTTACAATAATCTACTATACAATTATTATTATTTTAAAATCTGCCATGTCATAATAATCTTGATGCTTTTGTTTGGGGGCATTTTGCTTCATTCTGGCCAATGTTTATAACATTGTGATTGACGGTAGCGTCAACAGTAGTGTTCAATATTTTGTAAGAAATAGATCATATGAGGCGTTGAGAACTAGAGTGAACTGTCCCAAATTTTTGTGAAAATTGAGTTTGAGGTGTCAAAGCATTGTATGTCATGCTATCTATTGGCTGTACAATGATTTTTTTTTAATTTCGCAACTTTCATGTGATAGAACCAGTTTAACCGACGCGCGGTCCAATATAATTTGGATATCAAGCTGCCGGTGCAAGTGTGACTCAATTGGCTTGGTCCATTCTGGAATTGCTAACTTAATCACCATATGCTTGCTGAAGAATCTTGGTTTCCTTTGGCAGTGGCAGAATTGGCCTAAAAGAGTTTGACAAAAATTTGTACAAATTTTTGAAAGCATTTTCTTCGTTCACTCTGGTTCTTAACGCCAGATATAATGTCGTGTAATTATACACAATATGTCCATCATTGTATTCCCACTCTATGCACCATGTTTGAAAAGTATCACTACTATATCCAAAATATCCAGTTTTAATGTTCTTAACGTTACAAAAGCAGTTTTTTGCATACGCATCCATATGCCGTAACTGAAGCTTTCATTTGTGTTTTATTCCCCGTGTGAGCAATTGGAAAGCAATGTTTCATCAATAAGAAATCGAAATATATCTTTCCCTTCTTGTTTGTTTGTTTGCAAGAGCTTGAGACTTATGCTACGCCGAAGGCGGCTTTGTCTCTAATAATCCATTTGAGAAAAACCCATAGATATTCAAGAAAAACTAGCACACCAACATGGTGCTTGTCCCCGTGAAGTTCCTCTTTCACGTCTGTCAATGAACGTTTGTGATTAAATTTGTAAGTGTAAGTGTTGCCAGTCTGCTACTTTAAAAAAAAAATTCAGATTGCTTGATTGCTTCTTCATTTTTGAAATAGTAAATTGCGCCTTATATTCGTCTTATTTAATCTATTATTAAATAAGGCGAATATAACTACTTCAAACAAGTGGTGGCAATAAAGCAATCTGAATTTTTAAAAGTGTTAGATTACAACACTGAGTGTAAGTCTCAGTGGAATTATCTTTAAGTCGGTGGCATTTTTTGCTTAAGAACTTAAGTATCTGTTTCATGGATTTGTATATTATGAAATTATATAAATTATATATTTATAGAATTCTCAACTGGATTTAACTTTTGCTAATAAGTTCACTTTCATTTTTAACGCCAAATCGAAAAATTTAATTATTTTATATCCCTTAATTAAAAATTCACAAACCATTCTGCATTTCAGATTTTTTTTTTTTTTTTTTTACTGCATTCAGATTTTCTATGACTTATTTTTTATTGAACTTTAAAATATGTCAAGGACTTTTTTCTATTCTCTATTACAATAAAATCTCTGAATAGCGGACATGTTAGGAGCATGGAATTTGTCCGGTCTTCGGAGGTGTCTGGTATTCAGAGGGAAATATACAATTACAGTAAAAGCTCTAAATAGCGGACACCTCCGCAGAAATTGTCCGTTATTCGGAGGTGTCTGCTATTCAGAGGTAAAAATATACAATTTTACTGCAATTGTATGTTTTATGATAAAGTCTCTGAATTACCTCTGTATTATAATAAAACCTCTGAATAGCGGGTATCTTTGGAGCATGAAATTTGTCCGTTATCCGGAGGTTTCTGTTATTTAGAGACAAAAACATACAATTATGGTAAAACCTCTGAATAGAGGACATGTCGGGATCGTAGAATTTGTCCGCTAAATAGAGATGCCCGCTATTCGGTAGCGTCTGTTATGGTGGTTTTATTGTACAAAGGAAGTAGACAGAAGAGTAAATAAATGGTACATAGAATGTCTTTTCAACTTTATTTTCGCTAATAATTATTAATTTTAAATATGTCTGAAGTGATATCAATTATAAAGTTTTAGCATAATAATTGCTTTAAAAAGGTCAGGCTAGTAAACTCATCATTATATTCATATGCTTTAAGATATTCCATTAACAGCCTTTACAGATTTCTTTTTCTGATTAGACAATTTCTACTTAAAAATGCCTCTTTAAGATCTCATTACGATATACTTGATATATCAGCTGATCTATTGCTATTATCCCAATATCATCGTACGTGAAGAATTAATTGAATGCATCGGGACACTAACAGATTACACGTTATTAAGTTTTTTTTTTTAAGCTTACGATCACTAATGTAAAAGTTTTATACTTTGTCAGAAATAACGAATATCGATGATTCAGCAACGTTGTTATGACTAATTTTAGTAAATATCAGAATAAATCTGACAATTATATAAAACAGAATATTTATTTAGTTTTATAAACCAGTTTTATTTTGAGTTTCGATATTACGGTAGGAAAGTGCTAAAGCTTTTATATGCATTGTGAAACATTAAGCTTAAATCACTAATTTAAAAGTTTAAAATTTTAAAATTTTGTTAGAAAACAAAATGAATAATTAGTTTCATTGTGCACCTAGAACTAACGGGGTGGTTCATAGCTGACCATGGATTTTAATGATGTTATTCTTGTTTTGTATGGGAGATCACATAATAAGGTTTGATGTCACACAGTAATGTTTGATGTTTAATGCAAAGATTTTTAATTAATGATTAATGAAATTTAGCTTCTGGACTATTACATAATACTATGAAATATAATGATCAGATACCATCAAAGATAGTTTAAATTTCTAATTCCAGAATAGATACTTTGAGATTTTGACAGCTCGTATGAAATGTAAAATAAGAAAATCTTTCAAATAATATACATCTAATTATCAATTAGAATTTCGTAATAATTTTTCTACAGATTAATAAGATATTAAAACAGAATAAAAATTAAATATATACAACTTCATGATTTTTTATTTATATTTTACGAGCGGTAATTCTAGGTATAAAAAGAGATATTCTAGGTATAAATCTGCAGATAAAAAAGTATTCGTTGGATTTCGGATAAATTCGTGTTAAGTCATTATACTGTATATTTAGTAAAAGTCAAGCAATTTCAAATTTATAATTTGAAAACCAACTGTGATACGAGCTAAAAATCACGTCTAGGGGTCATAGATGACCGCTTTTGTAGTTCTAGTGTGAAACTTTCAAAACATTCAATATTTGAAACAATATATATATACTGAAGAGTAATCATTTCTAAACACTTTAAAACAAAATGAAAAGATAAGAGTGATTGGCAAGTCATCCAGGTTAAGGTCCATCATTAAGGTCCACCTTGTCACCACCGTACCAATTTTGTGCAAGCACTCTCTTGTAGTATACCTAGTTTGTCCAGTTATATCATTGCATGCAAAGTATGACCCAAATTTACGTGACCAAAATTCAACACTTAATGTGCCTCATTTTGCGTCGATCTGTAAAGGACGAAAATTTCTGTCACGATTATTTCATAATGTAGACGAAATTGGTGACCGTCTGAGATACATAATGTCACAAACATTTTGATCACCTATGTAATCAAAACTGCTGCACGAGCACCCGATGTATTGGGTTGTCCGGAAAGTTCGTGCCGGTTTGGAACATAAATTCGTACCGGAAATTTTTGTCATTTAAGTACAGGGTGTTTCTAAATGAATATCGGGGTTTCAACGCTTGGTAGTATTTATTACATGAAACTTAAAATTATAATTAATACATAAAATGAAAGAGCATCTCAAAGAGTTTTACCTACAAGCTTACAAGTGTTCAATGTGAACATCTTCCGTCACACGGCACACATCAAGTCGATAGCTCAGTTCTTCCCAAACGGTAATTTGTGTTCATGGGTAATTGTTGCAACAGCTGCCTCAATTTGGGGGATCATATCTGGACTTTATCCGGAACGCACAGTTAACTACAGTAACTACAGTAACTACAGTGCTACAGTAACTACAGTAACTACAGAAAACAGTAACTACAGAAAACAGTAACTACAGATTCGGTCTTTGAAAACTGCAGAACACAAAATGCTTTCTGTTCACTAGTCGCCATTTTTGCTACTAGTGCTTTCTAACAGATGACAAAAGAAACATTGCGTGCGCATGCGCATGCACAGGTACCAACAAGCTGTTTGAGTTGCTCTTTCATTTTATGTATTAAATATAATTTTAAGTTTTATGTAACAGATACTACAAAGCGTTAAAACCCCGATATTCATTTAGAAACACCCTGTATTATGCATTAAATCCGATATCTAATGTATAATAATTGATGTGCAGATTTTCCGGTACAAATTGATTTTCCCAATCGGCACGAATTCTTCAGACAACCCGATACAAATCAACCACTCAAATCTCATATTTTTCTTGAAATTTAACATCAATATAATAGTATGTGTATTTATTATATATTAATGTACTTTGATGACAATAAATGCCAGTAACTCTTACATAATGTTATAATTTTTTATTAGTGATTTCATTAATTTTATTCCCATTTGAATTGTAAAAGTTACTGACCAGTCTTCCACTTTGATAAGACGCATCGATTTTTTGCAAGAGATTATAATTAGTTTTATCATTGTATGTAGGTTATATCATTGTATGGAAAATATGACCCAAACTTTAAAAAACCGTGACCAAAATTCACTGCTTATTATTTTTAGTGTCTTCATGTGACATGGAGAATGATTCGTAATAAAGTCACTGTGAAATCGATAATTTCAGTTCTGCAACGATCTGTAAAGGACGAAAACTTCGATCACGGTTATTTCACAATGCAGACCAAATTGCGGCCATGTGAAAAAGATAATATGACGAAATAAAGTAGTTATACACATTTTGGTCACCTTTGTGGCTGTGAAACTTGTGGCCATTTGTGAGGCCACATCGTGTGGTTATGCTATCAGAATATCTAAATATTAGTAAAGTCATTAAGTCACAAGTAAGCCATTAGAATAGTTAATTAAATAGGAACTTCGAACAAAATTTAAACTTTTTGTGCAGTAACTCGATTTTCGTAAGAAGGGAGGAGTTATCACACTGAAATTCTGTGTTAAACGTTGTGTAAAAAAAATATATTCATCGCAGACTATTTAAATAATATTCATATTCTAAACCTGGAATATAGGCTTTTCAGATGCTATCAATTCTCCAGTAAATATTTTCATGCTCAACAAACATGTTTTACAGACAAACATGATAAATTAGCAGCATTAACATTAACATTAAAACTAATCTTAAATTGTTACTCTTGCATGCATAAACCCAGTTACCCAGCTGAAAAGTTTAATTGTGAATTGATAACATCCTAAAACACAATATTCTGGTTTGAGAAAACTGATAAATACACTATAAAAGCTACTCGGAAATGTTTCCAAAAATCAGTATCTGCAAAAAAAATTGTTTTTTTTTAATCTTAAAAATATATTGGTTTCTAAGGTTGTTAATGATAAAGAACATTTTTCGGGAACGAGGATTACTCGGAAGAGGCTATTGTATATATTTTCGTACGTTGATATATTTTATCTTCTTTGTTTAACAAACATTTGACTTTCTTTTACATTGTATATAAAGTATTATTGATAACAATATGCACAGCTTATTAATAAATATATTAAATACAAAAGTATTAGATGCTCAACGAAGAATCGTAACCTTAATAACCCTACAATGCACAGTGTAGCCAATTGGCAACACTTTCTATTTAATTTTTAATAAAAAAATTAAGTTCTTTGCTACCACTATATTTATATAGAAATATTAATCCTGTAAAAATAACATAAATATGCTACTAAATAAAGTTAAAAATCTATCTTAAAATTTCTGGTGCCGAATTCTTAATATAAGTATAAAAAACACAATTCTAAAAGAAAAATTCATGCACTGTAGGGATAAGAAGACTAAAGTTAGAAAATTTGTGAGAATGTTTTAATTTTCTCAAGGCAAAATACCGCAACATAATGGCTGTCTTAAATAGGACCGGAATATTATCACCATAAATCTGTCTAATTTATATCTCATTACACGATCCATTACCTCCATTAGATTTGCCTTTGCGATAAAAATCAAATCAATAACTGCGGCGTTGAATCTATATTCCTTCCGAGACAGAATGTCTGAAATTTACCGTAAATTTAACCAGCTTCAATTTTGTTAGCCTGTAAATATTTTTATAAAGCCATTTACGAGTACAGTAGAACTCCAATTATCCGAATCAATTGGGACCAGACCCCATTCGGATAATCAAAAATTCGGATAATTGGATTTTTTCCGAAAAAAGGTCTATTTTAATTAATTACTGTATGTATGTTGAAAATGGGAGAGAAAGCTATTTAAAAAAAAGAGCTTTAATTAATTAAATGAAAAGGCAACACTTTTATATGTTAAGCGTACTTACAAGTGCTGTACATTAGTACATTATGTACGTATCGTACTGTAAATGATAGTCATTGCTTGCTAAATATCTCGGTCAAAGTAAGCTGTTTCAAAGTCTTCATCCGTTTTCGGGCAGCCAAGTCGCGCATCCGCTTGACAGTGAGAAGTTGCATGTGGTCACACTCGGGCTGACGCTCCATCCACTTCAACGCAGTTTCAAGGCCGGCAAATGCTTCACTAGCTGATGGTCCCATGTCTGCTTCAACTTCGACATTAAGGTCATCTTATTCCTCGACAATTTCTTCTCTCGCACTTTCAATAAGTTCATCATCATTTAGAATTTTGAACCCAGGATCTGACGAATCACACACCATCCACTCTCCTATATCTTCAACACTAACTTCTGAACATCTAGGAATTCCAGGAACATTCTGAACATCCAGGTTTCTGAATTCCTCAAGTGGCACGTCATCCTCATCTTCTCCTGTCGCTTCCGCGGAGGGAAGGGCAATAGCGCGCGTAGACAGAATCATTGTTTTGCGAATCGCAGTACGTTTCCGTCTTAATTTTTTTCTGAAATTCTGAAAGTGATTCGGATAATCAGCGATTCGGATAGTCGGAGTTCGGATAATTGGAGTTCTACTGTATTTGTAATTCTTCTTCAAATAGTTTTTATATGCTGAAATATTCAAAAGTCAGAGGAATTTTTTAATTGAAAATAAATAATGCTGTTGCAAAATAACACATTTCAGCGTAAAGTGTTTGAATTAGAATAAGTTTTAGAGGAAGTTTTTATTTATGATAAGATTATTCACATTTATCTTTTGCTTTATCTCTTTATATTTTTTCCACCGCTTTATATGTTTATTTTCTAGAGATGGAAGTTAATAGGAAATATAAAAGTGGATGATATTTTTAATTTTCCTGTACAGTTATTGAAACGTGAATATTTAGAAATGATTGTTTTAAAAGTGATTTAGTTTTTTTCTTAAATGTTAAATAATATGTAAATTTACAATAAGAGGATTTCACTCTTCAAACTTAAGGGGAATATAAATGCACTTAACCCCTTAATTTTCGCTCCCGTCAATATCACGGGCTGAGGTGTCGTTCGTTATTTCTCGTGCCTGTCATATTTCCGGGCTCAAGACTTAACTGCTGGAAAAAACTTCTGAAACCAGAAAAATTTAACTGGAATTTCCATCTGAAGATTCCATTGCGCGGGTTGTGATGTTGGACTTTGTATTGCATGTTTCGGAATATATCATACTCAAAAAAGTTATTGATAATCAATGTTTAATGTCATGTATATTATATCGAATATTATTTGTAAAAATTTGTAAAGATGTGAGAATTAAAGGTGTTATTCGCATTAATTTGTATGGTGTAAAGCTAACATTAACCTCTTAATTCTCGCCCCCGTGATTTTCACGGGCAGTGTAGACTACTTTTTTTTATTCCGATTGTTTGAATCCCACCAGTTTTTTTAAAATAGTGTAATTGGCTTTATTTTCGCATCATTTTATCTGCCGTAAACTACCGTGAATATTTTTACATAAAAAAGGGGTGGGAATCAAATAATCTGAGTTATAAAAAAAAGTAGCCTACACTTATCGGGAGGTGGTGCTTAAGGTGTTAAGGTACAGAATTCCCGCATGATGGCATTTCTACAAATGTGAATTCGTTCTATAACATATTGTTCTTTTGCCTTAAAAAAATATAAAAAAAAAAACTAATTGCATATTTTATTTAGAAACCTTATAATTATTCAATTCCTGTAATAAAAAAATAGGTACTTTTTTGATGGTTTTTACAAATATTAAGCGACCCTGAAGGGGTTAATCGGCTGTGAACGATATAGGGTTGTACGGAAAATTCGTGTCGGTTGGGAAAATTAATTCGTACCAGAAAATTCTGCCTGTTAATTATTAGACATTAGATATCGGAATCAATGTCTAATAATTAAATGATAGAATTTTCCGGGACGAATGGATTTTCCCAACCGGCACGAACTTTCAAGACAACCAAAATCTTTAACATAGCTACCGATGTTTATGCTTTTATATCACCACTAAAATTTAATAGAAATGTGTGCCTTATATATTATTATTTCGGCGATTAAATAAGGCAAAATTTAGTATTAAATTTTAGGGATAAGGGGAGAAAAGCGTAAAACTTGGCAGCGATGCTTTGCATTTGAATTTAATAAGAATATACAGTACGCATATTCCGTACAAGTTTGTTTATTTTATCAGTACAAATATTTCACTTTCGTGCAATCCTTTTTAACACATTGGCGACCCGGAACGAGAATTCTCCTGTTTCTTTAAGAGGTCTCAGGAGTCTTACTTTTCCTCCGAAGATGCAATTTTGCATCACGTCACATTTTATTTTATTTCTGATTCCATATAACACACGATGAAATGACATTTTAATCACTAATAGGTCAATATCGGCTTGATTTAACATAATTTTTTCAACGTTGTACAATTCATATTTAATTATTTTTAAAAAGTTTAAATTAAAAAAAAAAAGAAAAAAACTTTTTTACCTGGTATCCACTGCGCGCAAGGTTGTAGAAAAAATATTGCTTCAAAGATAACAAACAAAACTGATAATGATGTAAAATTGATGTATCTTGAACTTATAATTCAATTTCAAGAAATTAAAATTTTAATTTCTTTTTTTTTTATTTAAATTTAAATGTTAAAATGTTTAAAAAATTAATTTTTTTGTTGAAAAAATGCCAATTAAAAAAAATTAAAGTTTTAATTGCTTGAAATTGAAGTATAAGTTCAAGATACATCAATTTTACATCATTATCAATTTTGTTTGTTATTTTTGAAGCAATATTTTTTCTACAACCTTGCACGCAATGAATACCAGGCGAAAAAATTTTTTACGTTTTTTTTTTAAATTTAAACTTTTTTTTAAATAATTAAATATTAATTGCACATTATTGAAAAAATTATGTCAAATCAAGCAAATATTGACCTATTAGTGGTAAAAATTTAATTTTATTTTGTGTTATATAAAATAAGAAATAAAATAAAATGTTACATGATGCAAACTTGCATCTTCGGAGGAAAAGTAAGACTCCTAAGACCCCTTAACCAAACATCATTGATTAAGGACGTGGCTTCTACCTTACATTAAAAGCCTTTATATCATGTTGTCCATATATTTTTTTTATTGTAAGACATTTTATATTGTATCCGTACATTGAAAGATATTTACTGATATGCAAACTTGAGAAACCTATCTAGGAAGCCAATTTACGAAATACTTACAGAAGAAGCGGAGATTCCACTTTTTAAAACCCATATTTAGTATGTAATTGACAGTCGTCAATGTGTTAATATTAGAGATAATTATCGTTGAAGAGAATTCTTTATCAAAAGTTGGAAATTGTAAGGATTGCATGTAGCATAGGAGAAAGTAAAAGACAACAATTCAAGATCTGGGTAACACAATGGTCAGAACAATCTTTCGATGTAGAATGCATGTGGCAACTTGAAAAGTTAGCATATTTCCAACCGTATGTTTTCGTCTTTTCAATAGTACAGAAGAAATATTTACTGGAAAATTGATAGCATTTGAAAAGCCTATATTCCAGGTTTAAAATATGAATATTTCTTCAACAGTCTGCGAAGAATATATTTTTTTCACACTACTTTAAACACAGAATTTCAGCGTGATAAGTACCCCACCTTTGCTGATTATTACCCTCTGATATTACCCCGTCTATGCTGATTACTCTTTCAAGTTGCTTTATTTAACCCTTTACCAGTTTTGCCGAAAGCCTCTTGGTTAAGAAGAGTTTGCTTACTTTGTTACTAAAAGCATTTGGATACCACTCATTTTTAACTGAATGTTCGCTTTATTAATTGGCAGACATTTTCCGATCATATCAGGCAAATATTTTAGTACGGATAAAGTGGTGTACAGTCCCTATTTTTAGTTTATTGTATAATAAACAAATTAGAAACTGTACGTTAAACGTGACAAATGAGGTGTGTTCGCACTATAACTAGTTTTACAATGTAAAAAATATCATCCTTATTATTTCAGTGAAATGAATTATATCGTCTATTATGAGTGAAATAAGCATGCCTTTTCTCTTCTTATGTATGCCACGCTTACAGATGCGAATTTGTTTTTCGACATCAGATTTTCGACATAAATTTCAAACCATTCGGTTGGGTAGTTTTTGCACTGTTATATGCGGGCGGACGGATGGACGGACGGAGAGACGGACAGACAGACAGACGGATGGACCAGACGACGACTATAGGTGCTACGTATTTATATAACTACGAACTCACCTAAAAATGAAACTGTTAAGAAGTTAATAAAAAGGGTTTCTCTCATTTTCATTATACAAATGGATGTACATGTTAACAATACTTTTGATGATCGATGTACTATTTATTAAAAAAGTAACATATGAAATAAAAAATACACCCATGCATGTAGTTAGACGTATCTAAACATAGATGCACGTCAGCGAAGATGTTAACATAGATTTTTTGGTTGGTGACTTATGACGGCTGATTATCTGCACGAGAGATATAGACCCTAGAGGTGAGTGTCCTCCATGGGGGTCTTTGTAAGGGAACCTAATCCGTATTAACACAAAGTTGGAAGAAAACCATGGAAAACTATGAACGATTATGGCCGACGGGCGCGATTGGGTTCGAACCCAGCACCTCCCGTCTACCAGTTTTGAGAGCAGAACCTCTCGGCCACTGGTGGGGCGTGTTAACATAGGAATTGCTCATTAAATGTAAGCGCTTGTTCAGATTGATTTTTTCACATTTTAACAACGTTAAGCTTTTTTGCAGTATGAACCGGCAACTTTGTACCAGTTTGAAAATCAGAGTTAAGCTGTCTATAGTCAGTCATTAAGACTACCAAAAAACATATTCTAGTTTTTCAATGGTTTGATTATTTTGAGCATGTATTGATATATGTCGGTAGCCATACAATCCAGGTTTTAATCTTCACAAAATTTCCCGTACGTTTTGGTGAAATTTATTCTTATAAAAAGAAAGAAAGAAAGAAGAAAAGAATGTGAAGAAGAAAAGAATGAAAAAATATAACGAAAGCAAAAGAATTGTTCTGAAAGCTCCGTATATTATGGAGGTATACAAAACATAACATTTGGGTCTTCTTTTTCAAACTAATTAAAAACGGTCACCATTCATTGAAAATTTTCTTTCATTATTTTTCATCTTGAAAGATTTCCTTCAAAGAGTATCTCGTACAACACTGTTTCTTCTCTCCCGTTATTTTCTGGAAACGCAATGTCAAAACAAACAATAATCTTGTCTTGGAGATGAGGGGATTGTAAAAAAGAGATAACCGCTTTTCGATTTTTCTATAACTAGAATATAAATTTCGGATTATGTGGCCGAAAATAAAGTGGGAAGTAGCCGATATCTCCCAGAGCCTTTTCACTATGTTTCTATAGATAGTTTAATTTGCCTAAAAGCATGATTATAAAAACATGACAACTTTTATTTAATCATCTTTTGATCTAAGTCATGCAAATCATATCTTCTTCTAGACACCTTTAAACTACATAGTATTCGGTTAAAAATTAAATGTATGTCCATCAGAAACAGACTGTACATGATAATTGAATTGCGTAGTGGGAAGCAGCAAACAAACTGTTCGCGGAATTGAAACCATTTATAACACACCTTTAGCGGCTAGTATTCATCTTTTAAACAGGAAGCACCTCCTGTGGGCGTTACTCTGCCATGTTTCATTATACAATAAAAACATTCACTCTATTCGTGTTTATATTATAAATGAATGTATATTATAATGATATTGTTTCTAATCAAACTATTTATATGCATAATAGTCTAATTGTAAAAATACGAATATTGTGTATGTTTTTTGAGCAATAATGTAACACATAAAACGAAAAAATACCGTCCGTTGAGTAGAATTACACATATCCAAAAACCATGTTTTCACGTTTCTCGCGTAAGATGTGTTAAAAAGTTTTATGATATTCCGCAAGAAAAAAATATTTAAATTTGGCGAGGATTTTTAGTATTTTAATAAATTTTTAGCCTTAACTGAGCAGACAAACAATCTGTCTACAAATCTTCGGACATCTTCATGTAAATTTTGGAAATTTTATATTTTCAAAACAGAAAACAAAACAAAGAAAAAGCAAGAACGAAAAATCCTACGTCAAGCATAGATTATGTAACACTTTGCAACACTTCCAAAATAATTTTACAAATCATTACCGTTTAATAAGGTGAGAGATGATATCTAAGTAAACAATTTGGAAAAAGCATAACGCATTTAACCCTTAATTTCATAGTGATGTAAATTTCCATCACTTTTTATTTAAATTTAATAAATAAATCAACTTCTTCGCCACCACTATATTTATATAAAAATATTAATCCAGTAAATTACCGGCGAACTATGTTGCTGAACAAAGTTAAAAATCTATCTTAAAATTTCTGGTGTCTAATATTTAATATATGTATAAAAAAACACAACTGTAAAAGAAAAACTAATGCAAAGAAGGGTTAAAAACCCAACTTCAGTAATTACCAACAATATTCGGAAAAAAATCGGCATTCTTTTGTGCAGTCTTGTATATGATCTATAGATTTGTATATACACTACATAGTCGGCTAAATGTTAATTCTTTTAGGAAAAGCATAGCACAGTTTAAAATTCCCCTTAGGGAATTTCCGTCAATAAACGGAAATGTACTCGAGAACTTTTGTGCTGCCCTGATTTATTTGGTCTATAGAATTTATAGCAAGAACACTTTTCGAAATCGTGGGTGACTCGGAAGAAGTTACTGTATGTTTTCGGTCGTGATTATATTATATTTTTCTAGATAAGGAACATTTCTCATTTTTTGCAGTATAAGTTCGTACAAAATATAACATTTTCCTCCTCTTTTTAAAATCGATTATTTTATTTAATTATCGATTTTCTTTTTTATATTGTAAAAATTCCTTTATACAACATTGTTTCTTCTCAGCCGCTGTTTTCGAAAAAAAAAATAATAAAAGGATGACAAAACATACAATATGTGGCTCAGTAGTAGCAGACAGAAAGCTGTATCGCCTTGGACATTAAAATAACGATTTTTGAGGCCCTGTCATTTCAAAGTTGCCTCCCACTAGAATCTTTTCTTTGTAATGAGGGGTTTGTGGAAAACCCACACCCACGCTTTTCAACATTTCCATGATTGGAGGATAAATTGTAGGTTATACGGTATATAATAAACTGGTAAATAGAATTATTACTGGAACAATAGTTGTCGATATGCCAGTAATGATAGTTTCACGTGCCTTTTATACATTTCTGTCTATAATTTAATTTGTACAGAAGCAATATTTAAAAAAAATTAAATAATAATTAATTTTTTTAATTTTATCTAAGTCATGTTTTAAAAAAATTATCGCCCATTTTCCGAATATTAATGTATTTGTCCCGAAAGTACAAAAATAAATAAGTAAATAAATAAAAAGTAAAAAAAAAAACTAATATGTTGTGGCTATCACAAAACTTTCTTCTATTATAAATCAAATCGTCTATTACCAAAATTAAATTACAATCTATTTGTTCTTAACGTAAAGCTATCGAGGAAATCGGGATAAATACAACATAGAAGCAGGCAGCATTTGTTGGGCGATTTGCACTCAAACGTAATCAGGGGCTATTTATGTCAAAGTCTAACATAATAAGATGTTTGTAAAAATTCCGTACATTATTTTTACAGATTTAGCTATTGCGTAAATTGGGGAAAATGCAGCATAACAGCACTACCTGCTAGGCAATTTACACCCCAACCAAATACAAAAAAAAAAAAAAAAAAAAAAAAAAAAATTCTTTTCTTTTCGTTTTTTGTTGTATTATTTTTTCTCTCTCTACTTTTTATCTTTCAAAAATGCTTACAAAATGTATATCATACAACACTGTTTCCACTCACCTGCCATTTTCTGAAATAAATGATGAAAAAACAAACAATATGCGACTGAGTAAATAATAGGGAAAAAAATGTAATCACGATCAAATGATGCATTATGAACTATTCGTTCACACCTTTTTCTTTTTTAAATCGATTCAAAATATTTCTTTTTTTTTTCCTATTATCATTTTTCTTACTTGATTTTTTATCTTGTAAAAATTATTTCTCATAAAACACTGTTTCTTCTCACCCGCCATTTCCTGAAAAAAGCGACGATAAAATAAATAATATGCGTCTGAGTAAATAATAAGGGAAGAAAAAAAACAAAAATAAAAACGTAATCACGTCCATGCATTACGAACTAAACGTTCACACGATGTATGACATTTTCCTCTTCTTTTTTTATAATCCATTAAAATCGTACTTTCTTTTTTTGTAATATCATTTTACCATTCTCTATTTTTTTATCTTGTAAAAATTCTTTCAAAATATATCTCATACAACACTGTTTCTACTTTCCCGCCCTTTTGTTAAAAAAGCGACGACAAAACAAGCAATAAGTAGCTGAGTAAAATAATGAGAAAAATCACAAACGTAATCACGATCGCTGCATGAATTATGAACTATACGTTCACAGAATGCATGACATTTCCACTTCTTTTTTTAAATCGATTAAAATCGTACCTTTTTTTTATATTATGATTTTTTCATTCTCTATCTATATATATAAAAGAAAGTCCTTTCTGGCTAGATGATCAACGCACAGCCAAAACTACTGAAAGTACAAAGACGAAACTTGCAGGAAAAATACTTCTTAGTATGTAGAGGCGCACTAAGACGGGATTTTCAAAAACTCCACCCCTAAGGGGGGTAAAAAGGGGAACAAACTTTTAAAAAATTCCTTAAAAATCGGGTATTATAGTTACGTGACAAATGATAACATATTTTAATGTATTTTTGTATGTTGAATCGAATGGTATCAATTAAATACTCATAAGTCAAATAGTTCGTGAGATATTGCACATTTTTCTAATTTGGCGAAGTCTTTGACGTCAAAATCTAACAATTCTAACAATACAAGTGAGAATTTCTAAAAATACGTCCGTTACTACAGCAATGGAAGAAATTCAAATTAAATATTTTTGTTTATTTTTGCCTTGCAGATAGAAACATTAACTGCTCATTTTCAGAAAAGCCCCACTCACCAAAGTGTCCAGTAAGTTTTAACACAAAAAAATTACAATATATTAATGAAAATAGAAAAAAAAAATCTTGGATATTTATTTATTTACATTATTTTTCTTAATTATCCTTCTTTGCTGGTGAATAAATGTTTGTGACGTCAGTTGAAATTGATCTATTGCACTTAACTATGAAACGCAACATTTTTACAATGCATTTTCTCTTTTAATGTCATGGCACAGCCGTTTAAGGACGCAATTTTTATTTTAATTAACGAAATAACTAAATATCAGAAAAAATTAATGAAAAATACAGGTAAGTATTTATTGAGAACATACATCTGATTTGTGTGCTTGACATCAAGTGCCCGCTTATAAGTCATCGTCAATATACAGGGACGAGATAGCCACAAGGAAATTTACAACACTAGAGAGTTACATCCGTTAGCTCCACAAAGTGTGTGCAATGGAGCTGGCGGGAGTCGAACCCGCCGACCTGATTCCTACGCTCTCAAGTGATTAGCGGAATGGTGTGTTAACCACTTGGCCACGGATGTCCCACAGGTAAATGTCGAATTAAAAACCGCTTCATGACATAACAAACACGTTTAATACGAGGCTAACGAAAAAGACAGGCTACCGCGGTGCACAGATAAAATATACATACAGATTAAATATGTAATATATTTAATCTGTGCCGCGGTGCATTCCGCTTATCTTTTTTTACAGACCGGCAGAGTGACGTGATGCTCTTTTCGTACACCTGCATTGGTGGATTCGAGCATCACGTGACTCCCGCGATCTGTAAAAAAAGGTACGCGTAAAGCACCGCGGTAACCTTTCTTTTTCGTTAGCCTCGCGTTTAATACTTCTGACGTCAAGTGAATAGGACTGCATTTTTGGCGTTAAATCTTATAGTTTGGCGATAGTTTTTTTTTTTATGAAAAGTGGTCGACGGGATAATGGATAAATACCAAATAAAGTGTCGAAGGTCTGATTAGTATTATGTATTACTTCTTTATTTGTTTTCAGTCTTCAGCCATGTTTCTCTTTTTCTTTAGGCAATTATTCATACGATTTTGGGCTAATTTTCCGCAATCGGATACCTCGCCAATTGGCGTATTAGCCACAATGTTGAAAGCATCGTTTATGTTTGAAGCGAAATCTTCATGATGAATCCTGTTACAGAAAATCATATCATCATCTACTATGAGTATAAACCGCATATTCACATTTTCATCAGGTGATGTTTTTTGAAAGATTTTAGCGTATAGCTATTCTACGTTGCTTTGTTATAGAGCTAAAGAGGAAAGCTCTGAAATTATGTAAACCCGATTATTAAAGATTACTTTAAAAGAATTCTACTGAACAAATTTTAATGGAAGTGATTTTTCAGGTATGGTTAATGACCCTATAACATATCATTCTATGTTGCTTATAGTGATAGGGCTAATGGGAAAGTGATTGGGAAAGGTGAATGCAATTATGAAAGATATATCTACTATGTATTTAAAATGCAAATTCGTATTTCATTCCGACCGTTTATAATTTGAGTTCTGCTGTACGGACTTTGGTGGGATTTACACTGTTAGTTAGGCAATTTTGTGGGAATGGTTGGTACTTCTCTGGAGCAAAGTTTTCGTCTGCGTTGTGTTTTCTGAAGCGAAAGCTTGACAATGAATCCGATTACAAAAATCATATCATAATTATCTATAATATTTATAAAACGCAAATTCTTATTCCATTCCGATCGGTTAAAACTCAGGCTCTACCGAACATATTTTTATATGATTTCACTGTTAGTTAGGTAATTTGTTTTAGAAAGGTTTTAAAATAAAGCACATTGTTTTACTTTGCTTATTTATAAAGCAACGGGAGGAAGTTATAGATAAAATTAGGTGAACCCGATTATGAAAGATTACCTTTTTTAAAGTTCTACTGAACGGATTTTGATGGGAGTTTCGCAGTGAGATAATATTTCAGGAATTGATTTTCTGCATTGTTTAGTTATGGAGCTATGGGAGAAAGTTGTCAGTGGTGTAGTCGTAAAAAAAAAACAGTGCATATACTATATAGACAGAGGATATATACTAGAGAGTATATATTATAGCTACGGGCGGTGTGCAGAATTTCGTCTTAAAAATTCCAGAAGGTTGACGGCGTATACCAGCATATACTTTCTACAAAATCCCTGAGAGTTCTATCAACAGGTGAAGATGATTATGAAAGATACATTTATCTGTATACTGTATATGTATAATGCAAAGGGAATTTCAATCCTGCCGCTTATACCTTGAATTCTGCTGAATTGATTTTGCTGGAACTTGCACTGTTAGTTAGCTAAATTTTGAGGGGAAGTTTTAGTGCATAACATATCGTTCTATGTTGTTTAGTTAAAGAATTAGGAGGGTGGGGGGCATTTCTATAATCAGTTGAACCCAATTACGAAACATTAGACTTTTTAAAGATTCTGCTGAATGGATTTCTATGGAACTATAGTTTTAGTCTATTATATAGTTTAGTTTATAGTTATTTCTATAGTTTTAGTATATTGCATATCGTTATATCGTTCTTTAGAAAATCTTACTGTAAATGATTAAATAAACGAGTTGGTCTTTAACAGCCTAAATTTCGTGTAACACATTAGAAAATATAACAGCGTAATGGCTTTCGTACCGTTTTACACCAATGAGGAAGGACATGAAGGTAAAAGTTCATGTTTCTTTAAAACACACAATCAAATTCACCAATATATTTCGTTTGATTCAAGTTTTTTTTTTTTTTTTTTTTTTTTTTTTTTTTTTTTTTTTTTTTTTTTGGAGAAACCGACCAGTGTAGCGAGCAAAGACTGCTAGGTAATAATAATGGTTGATTTTATCTGTATATAAAATTCTATATTATGTAAAAGAAAGTGCTGACTTGGGAGATCATCAACGCACAGTCCAAACTACTGAAGCTACAAACACGAAAATTGCGGGGAAAATACTTCTTAGGATGTAGAGGCGCAATAAGAAAGTTTTCCTAAAATTCCATCCCTAAAGGGGTTAAAATGAGAACGAATAACAAAATTTTTTTTAAATCGGGTTTTATATTTATTTGTCAAATGATAACATACTTCAATGTATTTTTGCATGCTGAATCGAATGGTACCAAATAAAAATATTCTAACTCCAACAATTCTTGAGATATTGCACATTTTCGAATTTGGCGTTGCCTTTGACGACAAAACCTTAAAATTTATTGCATTGATCGCCAAGTGATATTTTCTAAAATACATTCGTCATTGTTAAAGATCAAACAATACTTGGCGATTTATAAGATACTGGATAAGAAAAAAATCACCTGATATTTTGATTAGATGAAATCTCAATAATGCCAGTTTTCGGGCTCTTTGTTTTAACTTTTTTGTTTGCTTCGGGAATTTGGAATTGAATATTATTCGGTATTTTTATGTTAGCTGGGTGCCAGTGATCGCCAAAATTTTTTTAATCTCGCCAATCCTTTTTTTTCTAATCTTTTATCGTTAGCTAATAACAACTAGCCATTATTTTAACATTACGGTATAATATCTTAAAAAACTTATTTAAAATAACTAAAATATAATCATAATAAAATACATAAACACAAACATATCAATACAAATAAAATGTCACGCAAAATGTTCAATTCAAATGATGCCAATTGAAACAAGATTTGGTGAGTTTTTACTGGCACCCAGCAATATAAAAGTACCTATTATTCTTACGGATATTTATGTAACTGTGATTTTTTAATAAAATATGCTTGCTGAAGTAAAGTTTCGAGTGTCTGTACGGTTTCGATATTGCACATTTTCTATAATTTGGTGATGCCTTTAGCGCCAACTCATCAATATTTCTAACATTACAAGTTATAATTTCTAGAAATGCATCCATTACTATCTTCTTTACTACCGCCACTGCAACATATCCAGGGAGTCTCATCCTGCCACTTCAAGGCACGGCACGAGGTGCAGGTAACTGAGATCCGAGATCAACAGCCTTATTCCTGAAATAATCAATATGAGGATCATAATTAAAGCCAGACAAATACTTAGCAGTCCAAGGCAATAATTTGATATGCGATCTCTTTTCATATTTTCCTGTAGCTGTCTGACCCAAAGCGTACATTGTTGGATGAATGCAATTCACCGGTATATTTAGTTTGATTCAAAATTCGTTTGGAGAAACCGACCTGCGTAGCGGGCGAAGCTTGCTAGTTTTCTTATATCTGGTAAAAATTCTTTCTAAAAGTATTTCACGCAACACTGTTTATTCTCACCCGCCATTTTCTGAAAAAAGCGACGACAAAACAAACAATAAGCGGCTGAGTAAAATAATAAGGAAAAAAGAAAACGCAATCACGATTGTTTCATGCGTTACAAACTACACGTTCACACAATGCATTACATTTTCCTCTCCTTTTTTAAATCGATTAAAAATGTATCTTTTATTTTTTTTTCTATATACATTTTTTCATTCTCTATTTTCTTATCTTGTAAAAATTCTTTCAAAAAGTATCTCATACAACACTTTTTCTTCTCATTCGCCATTTTCTGATAAAAGCAACGACAAAACAAACAATAAGCGGCTGAGTAAAATAATAAGGGGGAAAAAAAACCCGAAAGGTGATCACGATTGCTTCATGTGTTACAAACTAAACGTTCACAGAATGCATGACATTTTCCTCTCCCTTTTTAAATCGATTAAAAATGTATCTTTTATTTTTTATATTATAATTTTTTTATTCTCTACTTTCTCATCTTGTAAAAATTCTTTCAAAAAGTATCTCATGCAACACTGTTTCTTCTTACTCGTCATTTTCTTAAAAAAACGACGACAAAACAAACAATAAGAGGCTGAGTAAAATAATAAGGGAAAAAAAATCCAAAAACGTAATCACGCTTGCTTCATGCGTTACAAACTAAATTTTCACACAATGCATGACATTTTCCTCTCCTTTTTTAAATCGATTAAAAATGTATCTTTTATTTTTCTTTTCTATATTCTAACTTTTTCGTTCTCTATTTTTTATCTTCTAAAAGTTCTTTCAAAATGTATCTAATATAACACTGGTTCTATTTTCCCGCCATTTTTTTTAAAAGCGACGACAAAGCAAACAATATGCAGCTGAGTAGCAGCAGTCAAAAGGCTGCATCGCCTTGGACATTAAAATAACGATTTTTGAGCGCCTGTCACTCCAAACTAGCCTCCCACCCGAATCTTGTCTTGGAGATGAGGGGGTTATGGAAAAGTGACACCGGCGCTTTTCAACGTTTCCATGATTGGAGGGTGTGCAGAATTCGATCCGAATGAAATAAGAGGGAGGTAGAATAAGAATGGAACAATGGTTACAGACACGCCGCTGATGGTAACTTCAGAAATCTCTCTTTGAAATGTTTATCGATACTTTTATTTGCATTTAATCAAGCAAGTGTGAAAATGATGTTTGGGATAGCGATGGGGGGAAAGTTGGAGAAAATGTATTCCATTGAATGCATTTTTATGATATCCGAACTCGCTGAAACGTTGAATTATAATTCAAAATGACAGTTTTAACCCTTATAGTCAATTTTTTAAATGTAAAACATATTTTTTTCTATCAAAAATACCATAATTTTCAACGCATACTCAGCGAATTAAACAATAATGTTTCGACCTAGAAATTTCATTTTATAAAATGTAACTTTCTAGACTTCTGTAAACATTTGGCTTCAATAATTAAATAAAATTTCTGGGTCAAAACATGACTGTTTGATCCCCGGATTATACGCCAGAAATTATGGTATATGTAAGGATCACATAAATATCACATCTCTGCTGAAAAGTTGCATCCTTATATTAGAAATTGTACAGTACCTTAAAGTACTGTAACGCCCTTTCAAAGACAATCCGAGAAGTGATGATTTGGTGGAGGAAGGACTAAGCTTCGAAAATATTTCTTTACATCCGAAAGATCACTTTATTGCATAAACAAAGATTTTCTTTGTGGATAAAAAAAAAAAAATTGGCATTACAATTTCAAATTTAGAATAAAGTTCGTGAGTTCGTCGACATGCTGATCACACATTTTAAATTAAGGCAGATTAGACTTCTGTGTCCGTAAAGTTCACTATGTATGACAGTCAGATTTGTTCAGTAGGATTTTATCCAGAACATAGGTTGCATTTCAAAAGGTTTCTTGGTCAACACGAAGCGTCTCGCGGTAGAATTTTCAAGCCACGGGTACTTGGCGCACTCATTATTCCGAACAGAGGTCTGGACACCTCTCCGAGCATCTCTTGCACTCACCCAGGTATTTAGATTAATTTAATCCCTCTAATTTTAGAATAGAGGTCTGTTACCTCTTAGCGTATCTCTCGCCGTCACCTGGATACTTTGTGTACCTTGTATTCTAGAATAGAGGTTTGTCACCTCTTAGTGTATCTCTCGCCGTCACCTGGATACTTGGCACACCCTGTAATTTTAGAATAGAGGTCTTGCACCTCTCAGCGTATCTCTCGCAATCACCTGGATACTTGGCGTACCCTGTATTCTAGAATAGAGGAGTGGCACCTCTTAGCGTCTTTTGCAGTTACCCGGATACTTGGCGTACCCTGTATTTTCAACAGAGGTCTGACACCTCTCAGTCTCTTTTTCGATCTGAACTCTTAATTAAAATTTTGTCTCTCATGGTTTCCGCAGTGGGCGGGGATTTGGTCAGAAGAGGGGCTTATCAGGGCCACTTGTAGCGAGGGACCATGGCATCACCTGCAAACGAGTGCGTTATTGGTTCCTTTCGAAACTAGTCGTTGGGGGCCACCGTAATACTTACCCATCATGGATATGCATAATATAAAATATGAAAATAAAACATGTGTAAACAATTTATTAAATGCATTGCAATTCGAATAAAATCTTGGCTTAATGACATCATAAACTTTAAATGCTCCATTACTGAATTGCGTAAAAGAAACATCCTTAAAACTCTAAAACTGATAATCCTATTAACTAACGGTTTACTGCGTCGGATATTGAAATTTGAATTAAATACAGGGTCATACAAAAGCGAAAAGTGTGGAAAATAGGATTACAAATATCTCGGCAACTCATTAACCGATCTTCATTCTTTATGTAAAATTTATGTTTTTTAATTGTCTTTTCTATTCACTCCTTAAAGAAAACAATTTCGAACATTTTTATATATCTTTTATCAGAAAAAATATTTCGAGACTCCGAAAAAAATAGTTCCGGATAATCGAGGTTGCTGAAATTCCATAAGCTTCTTTCCATTATTACGTACTATGTACATACCCAATTTTAAGTTTCTATCTCAATTTGTTCGGGAGATAGAACGGACGGCAAATTTTTTTTTTTCTAAAAATATGTTTTTCGGAACCTCCATTGTCTGAAAAAATTTTCGATTTTCAAAACGATTACAAGACTTACCCTATACTACTTATGATGGGTAAGTAATATATATAGCACAGACATTTCTAAATGCATTGTTAATAAATTTTTATTTTACTCTAAATGTAAAATTGTAATTACACTTTCTGATGGGACACGCATATCTAAAATGTAATATCAAACAGAATTATTCAAATTTTGTGTCAAACTGTAGCATTTATTGTGCAAACGTAGAGTCCGAAAAAAATAGCTCCGGATAATCGAGGTTACTGAAATTCAATAAGCTTCTTCCCATTATTACATAACAAGTACATACCAAATTTCAAGTCTCTATCTCAATTTGTTCGGGAGATAGAACGTTTACACACACAAACAGACAAACGGCAATTTTTTTTTCTAAAAATATGTTTTTCGGAACCTTTCAGTGTCTAAAACATGTAAATCCGTCTGAAAAAATAGTTCAATTTTCAAAACGATTACAAGATTTACCCTGTACTACGTATGATGGGTTAGTAAAAAGGGGATATAAAGTAGTTGCACTTTGGTTTCTCGTGTAGATTCTTTACTCACCAAGACAGGCCACCAACATAGTAAGAAGCACCGTGATCTTGGGTGGTCAATGCTATCAATTATACTTGTAAAGTTTTCTTTAGTTCACAAAAGAGGTTCGGGATTGCCACTATTTGAAAGTAACGCCGATATGAGAACATATGCTGGAAATGTTCTTTTAAATTTTTCACACGGGAACTCTCAGATATCAAACACTGATTCTCACGCATCGGCACATACAAGTAAAAAGGGATTCTTTACAACGCAATAACATTTTTAAAATTTTACAGTCAGGGCTTAATTTCTAAGAAAAAAGTACCGGAGCCCTAATATTCTGCAGTATCAGCACCCGTAGTGTACCCCCCTCCCTCCGTCGTCACTCCAATCTGCATATTTATATTTCATATATTATTTTCAAAATGTTAAGCATTGTTTTTTATTTAGCAAAATAAAAATTTTAAATACATCTATCTGCGTATACTAGCTATCAACTATTCCACTTTTTAGTTATTACTACCTCAAAATAAAAACCTTTGCCTAATTTTAATGTTAATTCATCTCAGAATTCTGCGATTCAATAAGCTCAAGATTAGGATTCGAAAATAGTGTAAACACAAGAAATGAAAAATTCGCAGCTATGCAGAATAGAAAAAGACTATTTCTGTTTACTCTTTACTCAAAATAGCATTAAAATGATTTGAAATGGAAATAAATAAAATTTTGAATTTAAGACAGATTGAGCTGGAGCCTGCCCAAACCCGAAGACTGATATAAAAATCGAGCCTGTTTCATCTCCATCTCTTACGTTGACGACACATTACGTCACTTATTGATACAAAAGAAGGCAAAAGATTGGAGATGGGAGGGGGAAAAAAGGGTAATTTAGGATACGTTTTTCGGAAGCGTTATTGCACTGGGCTCCTGAGCGCAGTGTTTATGAGCTCCGGTAAATTCTGGCCAATATTTAATTTTTTACTAAAAACAGAGAAGTACCGGAGCTGTGCTCCGGTGGGCTCCGGCGCAAATTAAGCCCTGTTTACAGAAGAAACATAAGAAGAAAAAAAGAAGAGAAAAGAAAATTAAAGTACGATGGCTACCTTTTTAGATCTAATTCATGCACGGAAAAAGAAAGAAAAATTATGTTTTCATTCGTAAACGATCCTTTGGCCTGCACAACCTTTCTGCCTGAGAGTCGTTTGCCACTACAATTTCTAGAATGTAATTTTGTCTTACTTAATCGCAAAGTTTCAATCGCAAGTTTTGTCATTAAATAAAGTAAAAATATTCTTTATTAAAATAGTGGCAGCTTGTTGGCCTGCGGCCATTGGCTGTGCACTCCAACTTTATAGTGTGTACATATGAGGCGTTTAAAAGCGTAAGAGCTGTTAGCTATTATTTTTGGAAATTAGTGCTAATTACATGAAGAATATCTAGATCTAAATGTTGTTGCCAGTCTCCAATTTTTAAATATTCACATTTCTAAATTGTGACCACTTTTTAAAGTAATAATACTTGCCTCTTTTAATCTGTTATTAAATAAGCCCAGTGTTTCAAAAACCTGGTAGCAGTCAAGGAATCTGAGTTTGAAAAAAAAAGTGGATTAATAATACTATATATCGACATTAATAGAACGATCGACATAAGTGACAGTTACAGGAAATTGCTTTTAAATAGCACCAAACAAAAGATTTTACCGTATTGGAATTCATTGAAACTTGTTCAGTAAACCATTGATTTTGGCATTTAAGGAAATACATTTTCCTGAATTAAATCTTAGTACTCCCATCATACGTAGTATAGGGTAAGTCTTGTAATCGTTTTGAAAATCGAAAAAAAAATTGACGGATTTACACGCTTCAGACACTAGAGATTCAGAAAAACATATTTTTAGAAAAAAAATTTGCCGTCCGTCTGTCTGTGTGTCTGTTTGTCTGTATGTCTGTGTGTATGTTGCAAATGTAAACGCTCTATCTCCCGAACAAATTGAGAATTTGGTATGTACTGAGTATGTAATAATGGGAAGAAGCTTATTGAATTTCAGTAACCTCGATTATCCGGAACTATTTTTTTCGGACTCTCGAAATATTCGTTCTGATAAAAGGTATATAAAAATTTTCGAAATTCTTTATTTTAAAGAGTGAATATAAAAGACAATAAAAAACATAAATTTTGCATAAAGAATGAAGTTGATCGGATAATGAGTTGCAGCGGTATTTATAATCCTATTTGCCACACTCTTCAATTTTTCATGACACTGTATTTAATTCAAATTTCAATTGAAATATATATTTTAATTGTAAATGAGACGCTTAATCCGACGCAGTAAACTGTTAGTTAATACGATTATCATTTTTGGAGCTATAACGACGTTTTTTTTATGCAGTTCAGTAATAGAGCATTTAAAGTTTATGACGTCATCAAGCCGCGATTTTATTCGAGTTGCAATGCATTTTATAAATAGTTTACACATGATTTATTTTCATATTTTATATTATGTATATCCATTATGGGTAATTATTACTATAGTCCTTTCTCTTTAATCATCTCTAATTTTTATTTTCTGTTTTATTATCTTTGGCTTTTTTTTACAACTGAAAACTGAAAATGTCCAAAATGCAAAATAATTCTATTCTACTCTTACATCTGCTAAATCTTTTCTTTTTATTTTCAGTGCTATAGATTAATGCATGTCTTTATATAGAGCCACAGCAAAGGTGTTGCGAGTGGCGTTCTGGCCCCAGGCGCGGAGTGATTTAAGGCGCTTAAGAGCCTACGTAGTCATGCGAAGAAACGCGCAAACTAATGTTAAGTCTATGGGAAGATAATTTTCAAATTTCTCGCTCGCATTTTAATACTTTTAAATGATTTTTGTTGCATAGGATAGCTGAGACCGATCTCCAACGTTTTTAATTCTTACTTTTTTTTATTTTGAATAAAGTTTTTTTATAAGCTGACATTTGCCATTTTGAATGCAGTTGGAACTGGTTCTGAAAGTGAAAGTACCCTTATAAGAAGGGTGCAAAAATCTAGGCACCAATGGGCTGATTCCCACCACTACATTCTATCACTAGTATTCTTCGTCAAATTTTATTAGTATATTTCGTCGAAATTTGATCAGTATTCTTATTAGGCGAAGAATACTAAAAATTTAGTGGTGAGAATCGGCCTATTGGCGCCTAGATTTTAGCAGCCCTGCCTTATATAAAAAAAACTTTATCCAAAATCAAAAAGTAATAACTAACAATGTTAGCAATGTTAGCAATGTTAGCAACCTTAGCTATTCTATGCAACAAAAATCATTTAAAAATATTAAAATGCGAGCGAGAAATTTGAAAATAATCTTCCCATAGATTTAACATTAGCGTGCGCGTTTTTCCGAATAACTAGTGTTGTAGGCTTTTAATTGACACCGTCAGTCATCACTGCCGATGTACCGACGGTTATGCAGAAAAAGAAACAAACTTTTATGCACCAGGCTCCAAATAGAGTTGCTGGACGCTACCTTTACATAGCCGTAATCATGTTTTTCGTTATGAAATTATAAATAAATAACAAGATTTGTTTTTTTCATGAAATACACAATAAATTTTCTATTGAATTGTTCAAATAGAGGTGTTAATGGCAGAATTATTTTTTTCAAATTTCAAAATTAAATTGGTTAAATATTTAAATTTTCAAAATAAGTTCTCAAACAGTGCAATACATTATGAATGCAAGGCGTGAGAAATTTTCTAGGGAAAAATTTCCAAGTATTAAATTTATTTATTCAGTACTTTAAATGTGTTTGAAATGCCATTATCAGTCTGAATACCACGCATTAAATTTAATCTGTTCAAATAAAATTCGATTTATCATTTCACAATAATTTGAACTCTTTTTTTTTTTTTTTTTTTGTGTAGCAGCGAAGTTATAACTGTTTAAAAATTAGTTGTTCATGGATGCATTTAAAACGTATTATCAAACTTCATTTTAAATTTAATTTTAGCCTTTTTCTCAAAACGAATTTTTTTAAGATTAAATTATATTTAAAAAAAATGTATAAATATGAAAGTATTTTATTGTTATAACTTTTTTTTATTAATGTCACAAAATTACAATTTTGTCTAATGGTGTATTAATATAAATTAATAATTGCTTTTGATTTGTACTGTTTTTGTATATATTTCTAATTTAAATATTTTTTTTATAATTACTGCTAATCATTCACATATATATAATTCGAAAATCCAATATGTGGACTTCTAAAGATTCTGAAATAATTGGAATATTTTATATTATTTTTAAGAATGGTTTATTCAAAAGAAAATTAAATATTTATAATTTTTATTGAGATTTACAGACTTTGAGTTTTATTTATATATTTTTTTTACGTTATCGTGCTCTTCAAAAATATAATTTCTACTTTTTTTTCTGTTTTTCCCCTGACCATTTTTTTTTTCCCAAAGTATAACTCATTTTCTTTAGAATAACTTCTGAATTTTTACCTCAAGTGCAATCAAAAAGGTCATTTTATCAATAAGAAAAAAAAGTCTCCTAAATGTGTACAGGCAAAATAAGCTGAAGATCAAACACATAAAAATGGTAAATTTGATTACTTAACATGAATAGAGAACCATAAAAAACAGATCTTTAAATAGCTTTAGTGACATCAGGAAGTGGGCAAGAAGTGCAAAAAATTAAAGCAAAAGTTTGGTATTTTAGGTCAAAAAAACTTTTTTCGTTGAAAATGTTCTTGACTTAAAGAATTCTTAGGAAATCGTCTGCTTAAAAATATAAAGAAGTTTTGAAGCACTAAACGATATTCGTGGCATAAGTATTAAACAAAAGCGGTTCCTGAGTAAATATGCAGACATAATGAGAGCTGTTAAAATGTTCCAACAAAGTGTTCAAAAGCGTTAACTCGTTTAGGTAAACAAAGGCTCCTTTTCTTGTGAAATTAGAATGGTCCAATGAAATTTTAAGTGCTCCGTTAACTTTTAAAGGATAAAGTTTGATCACTTGCAAATAAGAGTTGAGTTGATTTTTTTTTTTAAGTTTATACTAAAAACTTTCTTGTAAGTTAAAAAAATAAAAACTTGCTTGTTTGCATTAAAATTTAAATTTTAAAAAAATCAACAGTATTCATTTTTTTTCTATTAATAAACTTGTATATTATTGACAGAATTAATTAAGATAAAAAAAAATTGCAATTTAGTCAATTTTTATTTAAAAAGAGGATACAGTATTGTAATTATTTTGTACGCACATCAGTAATTGCTTGACATACATTGTTAAAAATACAAATGTTTTTTATTCTAATAAATTATAACACAACCACGGACGAAAATATACTATAACCTCTTACGAGTTACCAACGATTCCGAAAAGCGTGCTTTATCATTAGGATTCTCAGATACCCATATATTTTCTGGAATTTAAAGAAGCATTTATAAAAACAAAGTTTCTAATTCTGTCACTAAAATTTGAAAACGTTTTCGAGTATGGTTTTTATAGTGTATTTATCAGTTTTGTCAACTTGTAATATAAGTTTTTAGGATGTTATTAATTCTTAATTAAACATTTTCTGCTGAATAATTGAATTTGTACATGCAATGGTAAAAAAATAATATTAATTTCAATGTTACTGTTAATAATGTTAATTTATCGTGTTTGTCTGTAAAACACGTTTGTTAAACATGAAAATGTTTACTCGAGAATTGATAGTATCCAAAAAACAGATATTCTGGTTTGAGAAAACTGATTAATATACAATGAAAACGACTCGGAAACGTTTCCGAAAATTAGTGGCAGGAGAAAAAACTGTGTTTTTATAAACGTTTCTTTAAATCTCCAAAATATATTCGTTTCTGCGGTTTCTAATGATAAAGGACGCTTTTTCGGAATCATGGGTAACTCGGAAGTGGCTTCTGTATCTTTCGTTCGTAGTTAAATACAGTTTCCTCACTGCAAATCTTTGTACACTTTTCAGAACACTTTTTAGAAAACTTATTTTGTCAATTTTTTTAGAACACTTTGAAACACACTTTTTGAAACAGTTTTTAGAATACTTCTGAGAACAATTCTTTTGTTAAGCACACTGTCTAGCACACTTTTTGAAAGCTATGATTTCACAAGCGTGCCCAAAAATGCTCCCAATCCGTTTTCAAAAATGTTTCCTAAGTTTAGATTTAACAGATATCCTGAGCAGAACACTTTCGGTACACTTTCAGAACATTTTCTTTATAGCGGAGCATATTCGGAACACATTAAGGGAACACAACCAATACACATTAAGGTAACTGGTACACTTTTTTTGAATCAGTGTTCCAAACGTGTTCATAATGTGTGCTGGGAATTTGCAGTGTAGAATAGGAAATATTTGTCTTTTTTTTCAACAGTGTAAATTTAACGAAACAGACGACACGTAAAGTAAACTATATGATCGTGGGGCAGAACTTGGCAAATTTTAGTGTGTTATGTGGTGTAGTATACAAATTGTGCAGATCACGAAAAAAAATTGACGATGCTTAATTAAATAAATAAATCTTCAGCGTGGGAAAGCGTTTAAAAGAAATATCCATTCGACATAACTCTACATGAATTTTATGCAAAGACACTGCAAGCTGAATATCAAACACATACAAATTGTAAATCTAGTTAACATGAATAAATAACTATAAAAACCGATCTTTAAATAGCTTTAGTGAGATCAGGAAGTATATGTACAAAAAATTAAATCAAAACTTTTTCGTTGAAAATGTTCTTGACTTAAGACTGTTCTCAAATCCAAAGGGAACTGAAATTAGTCAGATTAGAAACTACAAATTAGTCAAATTTTAAAAAAGAGGATGTAATTATAATTATTTTGTACACTCATAAATATGAGACGTTGCTTTTGAACTGTATGTATATAACGAAGCATTCATATTTTATTCAACACATACAATAAACATTAGGATACGATAAAGAACTTGGTAAATTTTAGTACATTATACGGTGTACACAAGCTCTATTGATCGTTTACAGAGCTGAAGAAAAGAATTCGACTACATTATATCGAAGATTATTGCTTAGAAATAGTGATCGCAAAATAGTCACCGGAACCCTCTAAATATACATACCTAAAGCATGACTAAATTTATTTTATAAATTTATTAATGGGTCATTTATAATGGATTAGGGAATTATTTCTTTAAAAAATCTAACAAATCCATTGCGGAATAAATTATTTTTCATCTATCAACTTGTCAATATAGATTACTAATTAACAAAATCATAGCTGCCAAGTTTTATGTTTCTTTTTTTCAAGTCAGACAAAGTTACTGTTAGATATATAAAATCGAAAACAAACATTTGAACGATATCGCCTGTACAATGAGTATATTTATTGCAATTAGGTCAAATTCATTAGTATTACCAGTTTGATTAGCATTTTATAACTGTAAAATATTTTTAAGCCTGTTTGTCACCATTTAAAAATATTTTCTCGTTTAATTCTTATTTATCTTCTACTCTTTCTAACTTACTGTTAGATATATCAGATCGAAAACTATTATTTTAACGATATCGACAGTACAATGAGTATATTTAATCCAATTAGGTCAAAATCATTCGCATTACCAGTTTCATTAGCATTTTATAATTGTAAAATATTTTTAAGCCTGTTTGTTATCAATTAAAAATATTTTTTTCGTTTAATTCTAATTTATCTTCTATTTTTTGTAACTTATTGTTAGATATATTAGATCGAAAACAAACGTTTGAACGACATAGATAGTACAATGAGTATATTTAATACAATTAGATCAAAGTCATTATTATTATTACCAGTTTGATTAGCATTTTATAACTGTCAAATACTTTAAAGCATGTTTGTCACCATCTTAAAATACTTTTTCGTTTAATTCTAATTTATCTTCTACTCTTTGTAACTTACTGTTAGATATATCAGATCGAAAACAATCATTTGAAAGATATCGACAGTACAATGAGTATATGTAATGCAATTAAGCCAAAGTCATTAGTATTACCAGTTTGATTAGCATTTTATAATTGTAAAATAGTTTTAAGCCCGTTTGTTATCAATTTAAAATATTGTTTTCCTTATCTTCTGTTTTTTCAATTCCCATTATTAGTTCACTCTCTCCCTATATATATTTATATATCTTGTTCAAATTTTCAATCGTTAATAAAATACCTTTTAATCATCCACTCAAGTTCAAATACGTTTTTTTAAACTTGTAGTGGTTGACACTTGATGTTAATACAGTTTTTTCAAATATTAATTCATTAATTAAATTTCATTAATTAATTTTAGTTTTATATTTCATTTCTGTTCAAAAGTATAGACTCACTCCATATTTATAGTCTCCTTCGCCTGCGCGCTGCCTGATCTTCATCCGTGAACAGCCCCATTATCTTTTTACGCGTGAAGGTTTCGCTATGGTACTTCATTGTGAAGTTTGATAATTTTTTAAATTCAATATTTGAAAAACGGTATAATAATTAGATTTGAAATTTATATCAAGAAAAATACAATTTTTTACTTTTCTAACGCAGTTTGTCTAACAATTTTTTGAGAAATATTTTTCGAGCTATTAATTTTTGGTATTTTAGCTATTTATTTTTTATTTATTTTTAATACATTTCAAAAATTTCTCTTCTATAAGATATTTAGCAGGATATAAATTTAGGAATAAATACCGTCAGTGGCGAAGGGTGTAGATCGTTGGAAAAAAAATTCTTTTTGACCTAAGTAAAAACGGACTTTAATTTTTTTTTATTACTATTTGTTTGTAACTTATTGTTAGACATATCGGATTGAAAGCAAAGAATGATATCGACAGTACAATTAATATATTTAATACGATTAGATTAAAGTAATTAGTATTACTAATTTGATTAGCATTTTAAAGCTGATTAAATATGCTTAAGCATGTTTGTCGTCAATTCGACACTTGACAGTGCATTGAGTATATTTAACACGGTTAGGTGCTACTAGTTGTCAATAGTTGCTCGATTAATTAGCATTTCATAGTTGTAAATTTTCATTTCATGCTTGCAATCAATTTCAATTTTATTTTTTACTTTAATTCCATTTTATTTTCTACTGTTTTAGCAATAAACGAAATTAATGGAATCAGCGACTGTTGTGAATTTGAATGATTTTTGATAACATCGTTATAATTCCTCAAGCAATATCAGCCAATAAAAGAAAAAAAAATTAAATGGAACAAGTAACAAATAAAAAGTTTTAGATCATGTTGGAGCGGCGAAGAACCAGTCGATGATGGATATCAAATTTCAAAGTTCGCAACAGGTTAAATGTTGGACCGCACCTACTTCTTTTATAAAACCAAAAAAAGATGATTTGTTACGTGTCAATGACGATCGCACCCTAGGAGGCAAAAACCTTTGAACAGTTTCAGCTCAACTTATTGAGCACGTCTACGTGTTATATATCGTCTAGAAAAGCGATAAAACTCATTTGAGATCTTTAAACAAGAAAGAAAATTCATGGATCGGGCATAGATTATGAAACACTTTCCAACATTAACAGAATAATATTAAGAAATTTTATTTTTTCATACAATTGTTGTTGTTGTTGTTGTTGTGTCAGAGAAAGTGCCATGGCACTTCTCTGAAAGAAGGGGTGCCAGAGCCTCAAGAGAGGTTGGACTTCTAGAGCTGGTCTCCTAATTTTTGAACCATTTCCAGATGAGAGACCTGCACCTGAATTGGCACCCCAGAGGTATCGTTTTCAAACTTCGAGGACATTGGAACCACGAACAGATTTTACGTGCACCAGCTCCCATTAACGTTCACGGTCCCACAGCAGCCGCAGTCGAGAGAGGTTGTCACCCTCCCAAGCACTGATCAATGGCGATGCTGCTTCACTTTCGGTGATCTTGACGGGAACCGAGCTTAATCGTCTGCGCCACTGCGGGACTTTCATACAATTAAATGAGATATCTAAAAAAGCGTTTAAAAAACACATATCTCAGCAATTGCTGTTGTGTGTGAATTTTTTGTGCATCTTTGTATATGACCTATAGAATTTATACGAATTACTTAATACACTAAGAATTAGATAAATTTAAAAAAGTATACTGCAGCTGAAAACGCACTTCCAGCAATTACCGATAATTGTCAGTTCTTTAATCGAATTATTTTGTGCTTCTCCGTAAATGAACTACAAATACTATACACTTTATTTTAAACACCGAACATTCTTTCGTAAACCACAATAACATATAAAAATTACATGCCAATCCGGGTATATATATATGTATGTTCATTAATTGTCTCTTTTGTATGTTATCTACATTTCCTTATTACCAATATCATTTTAATTTACCACCTCTAATTTGAACACTTCTAAGTTCAATAACGCATAGATTTCTCAGAGATATATCATAACCAAGAAAAAGGACAGTTTTACAGGGTTCGTACATGCCTACCACAATTTTTTAACAATTTTCTTCGCTTTATTTAACTGCGAGAAAATATTGCTAAATCTGTGAATAAACGCGATGGTTACGAATTCTGTGTTTAAAAAATTAAATAGAAACTTTCTTATCATTAATAGTGGTGTCAGACTCCTTACAAAATATAAGGGGTGTGCGAACCTTGTTTTATCTAGCTTCCTTCGTTAGAGAAAGATATATATAATAGGAAACTACAATTTTTATCTTCTGCTTAAATAAGAAAGTTGGGCTACATATAATGAAAAATAATTCGCGAAACAATACATATGCCACGCGAATGTCTTTCATCGTCGCTTAAGTATATAGGACCTTAGATATTAACATTTACTTATTATCAGAATCATTTTGTTTTACAACTTGTCACTCGGAAACTTCTAAGTTCAATAACGCACCGATTTCTCAGAGGTATCATAACCAAGAAAAGGGGAAGGTTTATCTAGTTTCTTTCGTTAGAGAAAGATATATATATATATATATATACTAGGAAACTACAATTTTTATCTTCTGGCTAAATACGAAAGTTGTGTTACATATAATAAAAAGAATTATGAAACAATACATATGCTACGTGAATATCTTTCATCGTGGTATCATCGCTTTTGTATATAGGATCCTAGATATTTACATTTTCTTATTGCCAAAATCATTTTGTTTTACGACTTGTCACACGGAGACTTTTATGTTCAATTACGCATGTATTTCTCTGAAATAATATAACCAAGACAAAGCGTGGATTTATCTAGTTCCATCAGACGCTCTCAGAGACAGATATATATGGTACGAAGTTACAACTTTTATCTTCTGCTTAAATAAGAAAGTTGTGCTACATATTACTAAAAAGAACTCGTGAAACAATACATATGCCACGCGAATGTCTTTCCTCGTCGCTTTTGTATATAGGAAACTAGATATTTACATTTCCCTATTACCAAAATCATTTTGTTTTACGACTTGCCACCTGGACACTTCTAAGTTCAATAACGTATGGAATTTTCAGAGGTATCATAACCAAGAAAAAGAGCAGATTTATTTAGTTCTCTTCGTTAGAGAAAGATATATATACTAGGAAACTACTATTTTTATCTTCTGCTTAAATAAGAAAGTTTTGCTATATATAATTAAAAATCCTTCATGAAACAATACATATGCCACGCAAGTGACGTTTTTCATCGTCGTCGCTTTTGTATATAGGACCCTAGATATTTACATTTCCTTATTACCAAAATCATTTTGTTTTACGATTTGCTACTCGGACATTTCTATGTCCAATAACGCATCGATTTCTCAGAGATATCATAACCAAGGAAAAGCGCGGGTTTATCTAGTTCCATTAGTTCTCTTAGAGAAAGATATATATGCTAGGAAATTACAATTTTTGTCTTTTGCTTAAATAAGACACTTGTGCTATATACAATTAAAAAGAACTCATGAAGCAATACATGTACATTACATTAGTTTATTTTATGTATCAATTACCTCTAAAATTTTACTGGTAACGCTTGAATATTTCTTCTTTGAGATCTTATTATTTTTTTCTAAATTTGTGGATTTCCCCTAACACATTTTTATATCACTTTTTGAAGTTTTAATAAAAATTAATAACTGTACCTTTTTGCGGGCTGCCTTGATCCAAGGAATTCAACTATTGTGCCAGAGATGGGTATTACTACTTGAAAAATCGAATTTGGTGCAATTTTTAATATTTTGAAGACTTTTATTTTAAAAATTGCATTGATATTCTGAAAGAAGGCAATATTATGTATTCTGTATTTCTTTAGCAATATCCGGACAGCATCAAGGAGGCTGTCGGAATACATCCTTTCTGGATGCATGTCCGATACATTTTTTGCGATATTCAGGTTTCAGAAAACCGATTAATACACTCTAAAAACTACTCCGAAAATCAGTGGCAGCAAACAAATTTTGTTTCTATAAATGATTCTTGAAATCTGGAAAATATTTTGGTTTCTGAAGTTCGTAAATATAAAGAACGCATTTCGGAATCATGGGTAACTTGAAAGAGGTTACTGCATATTTTCGTTTGTCATATTATGTTTTCGTATACTAAGAAACATTTGTCTTTTGTTACAGCGCAGGCTGCTCGTCGCGAAGGGGTTAATACATAATTTGGAACATAAACAAGGGGGTAAGTGTGATCGAAGATCACACAAAGAGTTTCGTTTAATATTCCTTTCAATACACTTTACGGAAATAGAAAACTTTTTTGAGTATATATACCAATTTTCAAATCCCTACCTGAAATATTTTTAATAATTTGAATATACCTTAAAATATCTTACTGGCGGTTTTAAATGGCAATCCTAACTCGTGTTATCCCTTTTCAGTTTGCACTCATATGTCTGCAGGTTTACTTAAATTTAAAAAAAAAATTCGATTGGAAAATTAATGATTTTTTAATTAATGTCCTAGCAAATCATGAAACGATTTTTTTGGAAAGTTGGAATTTTGGATTTAAAATTATGTGTTTTCAAATTGATAAATAAAATATTTTCATAACTTTATAAAGCCTAAAATATGCGAGTACTGGTATTATATGAGGTTTTATAACTTTCTGTGTGAAAATCTTTATTAATAGTTTGCCTCTCTGCGAAGTTACAGACTACTAAGAGGGTTAAATCTGACGTTTAGTTAGGATCGTTGTTAGCTTTGCCAGAGGTACAAAAGCAGTCAGAAATGAAAATTTCGGTTTATTTTTATTAAAAAGAGTGAAATTTCGTGAAATATTTAAGGAGTTTTAAATTAATTAAAGTAATATAATACTTTTTTTAATTTTTCTGATTTATAGTGGAAGAGGAGATATTCAGTTATAAGTACGAAATGTTTCAAGTCTCTAACTTATACAGTTACCGATTGTGAACTCTGTGACGGACAAGCAGAGGAGCGATACGTCAGATGAACGAAACCCTAAAAAATTAAAGAACATCATTTTTACAATCTCTAGTCGAAAAATTTTAAACATTTTTCTTAACTTCACGACGATATAACAGATCGATCGATGATCATAACATATGATCAATATACAGAAAAAAAATGCGAACTATATAAGAATAATATTTTTTGGCCATGAAGAAAAGATGTAAGAAGAATAAAATAAATCAAAGGAATAATTCTTCTGAATTGATAGTACTTGTGAAGGAGGGATGAAAACTTATTTTTTGGCTTAAATTCCCTTCGGGGACATCGACAGCACGACCAATCAGTATTCGGACGATGGTCACGACGAGTTGAGATGTCGCCATAGCTTTTCCTTCTGGAAAACGATTTTCTGGAATGGAACCGAAAAGAATTTTTACTTTTGCTGCTGGAACGATTGAATTTGTATTTGAATGCAGCATCTCAGTAGACTGGTCAGAGATTGGAAAAGGAATCGGTACTATGTTCTCTAGTACTATTTATTTTAGAATCAAGTGAAATTTTTAGATTTAGTGATAACTTATTTTTTGTTTATTTGTTTGTTTTTGAAGAAAAGGATTTGATGTTAATACTTAAGGAATTTTGCAGTGTTGGGTGTATATTGTAAAAAAAGGCAAATGTTTGTTTATCTACAGAATTATAATGTAACCACGAACGAAAAATATACAATAATCTTTCCCCAGTGACTCGCGATTCCGAAAAGCGTTTTTTATCTTTAGAAATATCGGGAGCCAATATATTTTGGAGGTTTAAAGAAGCATTCTTAAATACAAAGTTCCGGAAACGTTTCCGAGTCGTTTTTATAGTGTATTCAGTTTGTATCTATATATTTAAAACGAAAAGCGCATTCTGTCAAATTTCCACAGGAATATCCTCTCTTTGCGCATGCGTCAACGTTTTTTTTAAAGGCTTCTACCCTCAGAAACGGGAAACCTGATTGATTATCTTGTTTAGCCTAGGGGGATTAAAAAGGGTTGATTGAAAACGGATGGAAGTGTACCACTGCATTGAAAGCATAGACCTTTTAATATCTTTTTGCTCTGTGGTTCAAAGGTGAACTTTTTTTTTTAACTCATGTTTTCACTACTAAATATGCATATTTTTCCCCGAAATTTTAAAGAGAGCTTGCAGTCACATTTATAACCGGTTGAAATGTCAAAGAGTTCAAAAAATGAGAACTATTTTTTTATTGCTATGTTAAAGAAGCCGACGCAAAAACAAGCAAACAAAAAAGCGAGAAGAAAACATTTCTTTTACAACTAGATAACATTCACGAAAATTTTACACGGTCTGTAAAACCGTTTTATTTATCACTAATAAAGATTTTAAAGAGTTCGGACAAAAAAGAACTTTATACATATTTTAAAACTATGAAACGAACCAACTTAAAAAACAAAATAATGAGTGCTTTTATCACTAAATATCAATATTTTTTCGCGAATTTTTCATCTTAAAATATAATTTATACAAAATCGGATTAAAGATATAAAATAATAAAAACTTTATTTTTTTTCAGAAGCCCGGGTAACGCCGGGTGAGGGTCAGCTAGTATTCTATTAATCATATTTCTTAAACTGGAATATAGGATATGCAATCAATATAGGATGCAATATTAGGGGATTATAGGATTATAATTCTCAATTAAACATGTACTGCTGCGTAAGTGAATTTATACATGCAAGAATAACAAAATAATATTAATTTTAATATTAATGTGAATAATCTTAATTTATCGTGTTTGTCCCTAAAACATGTTTGCTGAACATGAAAATGTTTATATGAGAACTGATAGCATCCAAATAACCTATATTCTAGTTAGAGAAAACTGATAAATCTAATATATAAAAATGAAAATTTGTCTACCTGTCTGTACTTGTATACAAATCAACAGTTTGAAAGCCGGAATTGTGAAATGTAGCTGTATTAAAACATGGCCGAGGCAACTAAAGTAATCCGGAATCGAAATGATGTACTGTTAATTTTTAATTAATAAAAAACCAAAAATCTAACAGCCATTTCCTATTAAATTTAAACATTTTTCGTTATAGCAACTGTCAACAATTAAAAATCCACAATAAAATTCTTTCTACAATAATTAATTTGCTATCGAAAGATTTCCACGTGAAAAATGAAAATGAAATAAAAAGTTTCAACAATTGAAGAAAAGATTAACATGACGTCATATTGGTAATATAACGGAAATTTTCAACATTTCTCAATAATACAAGGAGTATGATTATGTGTAAGTAAAGAAAGCAGGTTAATATGACATCATTAGAGATTTAAAAAGAAAAATAATATGACGTTATATTGGAAGTTTAACGGACTTTTTTCAAATGTTTGAGAATCATACAAAGAGAGTATCAATATAAGTAATAGAGAAAGCAAGTAGATATGACGTTAGCAAAAGAATATAACGTCATATGAGTTTGAGGAACGTATTGAATCGTGATAAAAACCCGATTATGGAGATATTCGCATATTTTAACATTTTGAAGTTATCTATACAACGTTTAATTTTGAAATTTATTTTTCTACACAAACATTCTTACAATCCCGGACAACGACGGGTACTTCAGATAGTACACTACAAAAACTACTGGGAAATGGTTCCGAAAATCAGTGACAACAAAATAAACTTTAAAAAAAAAATCTTCATAAAATCTCCAAAATATATTGGTTTCTGAGCCTTCTAAAGGTAATCAACGCGTTTTCGGACAGTGAGTATCTCGGAAAAGGTTATTGTATATTCTCGTTCGTTGCTATATTATATTGTCCTAGATTAAGAAACATTTATCTTTTTTCATTTCCTAGCCCGGGTCCGGCCCGAACTGTGAAAACATTTATTTGGCTCGGATTGGCTAGTATAAAAGTTAAAAGTTCGAACTGAGTCCGACACGGCCGTACAAAAAAATTATTGGCCTTGCTCAGCCCGGTTTAAAAGCAAAAATTTCGTATTTTCCAAGCCCGGGATCGGCCCGAACTGTGCAAAGATTTGTTTGGCTCGGCCCGGCCAGTATAAAAGTTAAAAGTTTGAACACAATCAGGCACGGCCCGTACAAAAAATTTATTGGCCTGGCTCAGTCCGTACAAAACATTTATTGGCTTCGATCAGCTTGGTTTAAAAGCAAAAATTTCGGCCTGAGCCCGGCCCAATGTAAAAGATAAACCGAGACCGACCTGGCCCCGCCCGACTGAATTTCTGCAAAACATGTCGATATTTCTGAAAAAAACATTATCCTAAAATTAAAATTATCCAAAAAGCACACTAACTTATGCATAGATTTTATTTTCAGGATATGATCGAAATGGATGCGATGCAAAATATCAACCTTTTTAGTAACCACCTAAACAATTACGTACAAAACACTGATTAAAAAAATTGACATAGACAATTACATTCAAATGAAAATTCAGTAAGAGAAGAGAAATTCGTTATAAACAGATTCCATTCTTAGCGGGTACATCATCGGTTTTCTATATGTATTATGTTCTTTTTGCAAGGATCAAGACATTTTTCTGTTTAAAACAAATTTCCTTCATAAGCACGTTCAATATCACATATTTTACTATATGTTTTTTCCTTTTTGCCTAGAAATGCACTATTCTTTAAAAATAATTTTTATTGTAGAGTAATGGCCATTTAAAAATCTATGCATTTTTTGCAAACGTTGTTGTGCCGGGCGTCATTTTATTGATTTTTCCACGGACCTGAAAATTTCGGCTCTCGCAGACCTCTAGGAAGAATGAAGTCCAGTCCCAGCTTGACCCAGAAGAAAGAAATGTGTCCCGAGTCTGCAGAAAAAATTTAGGCACGTCCCAGAAAGAGCGAATACAAAACACGACCCGTCCCGTGCAGACCTCAAATGCAAGTATTACCGGAATTATATATCTTAATGCAATGGGAATTGTGAGTCTGTTTAAATGAGCACCAGGCCACCGGATCACCCAAAAGTATTACCGGAATTATATACCTGTTTTCGGGCAGTGATGGACCACTCCTGTAAAAGCCTTAATCAGTCCCTGTCCGTTACTCTCTTTTGGAGCTCTCCTGGCTGCCCGTAGCCTGATTTTATTTATTTCTTATGTTTATGTTTTGCCGCTCATTGTCGCGTTTTCCGGCGGCTTCAGCTGCGGATGAACACTGTAACTGTTTTTTTAAGACCTTAATATAGGAACCGGGAGGGATACTATGCTCTACTGACTTGGCTTCTTTGTCTGAGCAGTCCCTTTTAGGCAATCAAATCAAATCTTAATGCAATGACGAATTTTACAGATTTCCATGATCTTCCCATATATCCAAAACAAGTTATGACATAACATAATGAAGTGACACCAGAAGCGTAAGCAACACTATCACTTTTCTCAACCTTTTATTACAACAGCTACATAAAAAGTAAATCAGTAACAGTTAGGTTTAGAAACATAAATATAATCTAAACTGAACAATAGATCAATGTGTACAAAATGAGCCTAAAATACCCTATTTTTAACAATTTCCAACGTAGTTTGAAAGTGTTTCTGAAATCGGTTTCTATGTTTGTCTGCCGCCTGTCACTCTGTCTAATCGTGCTTTAACTTGCGTAAATATACTCGGATTGACATATGCACCTGATATATATTATTGAGGTTTACTGTGGCATGTTTGTTATTTAAAATTACATATGTAGCATTTATAGTTCATTTACAGGGACATTCCAAAGAATTCCGTTATATTATGAGGGTGATTTGATAAATGGAGACAGTGAAAGCCCAAGATTATTGACATAATTTCATATTATTTTCTTGAAACTTAATAGATTTAAGACACACTTGTGTTTGTGAATTCCTTAGTGCACACCTGTACGAGGGTGGTTCGGAAAGTTTTCAGTCTGACAAAGAAAATTCAAGATTTTTGACAATATTTCATTTTTTTTCTACTTGCAACACAATACCTTTCAGAAGATTCTTGAGAAATGTTCATTCTTCGGCGTTTTTGGTCGACGTTCAAGAAACGCGGCACGCATCGAGCAGAAAACTTTTTCATGCCCAAAACATCATGCAAAATGTAGTGGGCACAGTCTATCGAGATGTTTGCAATGTCAGCAAGTTCGCGTATCTTCAATCGGTAGTCATTCAATACGGCATTGTGAATTTTTGAGACGATTTTTTCGGTCGTAGTTGTTTTTGGACGTCCTAAGCGTTCATCATCGTGAATTAATTTCCTACCATGTTTAAATTCAGCAGCCCACTTTTTTATCCTCGAATATGAAGGACAAAAATCCTTAAAGGTGGAATGTAACTCTTTTTGCATGTCCGTGGGAGTTAAACCTTTTTTTAACAAAGTATTTTGTGACAACTGGAACTTATTTTTTTCCCATTTTTGCAAAATGTCACAACTTGTTTATTTTACTTTATCGCCCAGCAATAACCAATAAACTCACGTGTCTAAAACTTGGCAGCATGCCATCTAAAGGATGATACTTTACAAACATCGTTGTCATTTGGTCATTACTTGTTCCATCTGTGTGTCAGGCCGAAAACTTATCAAACTGCCCTCGTATGATCTATGGGGAAAATCATTTTCGGTGTACATTAATGATATAACGTTATTTCAATCATATTGAAATTGATATATATCACTGAGGCGCACCATAAGAGGCTTACTAAAGAATATAGTGGGCATAGAATTCATCGTTTATTTACTTTACAGCGATACACAAAATAATTCTATTACAATACTGTTTATGAACAATAATTGCAGGGTACGTGTTTTTAAATTTAACTACTTTTTTACATATTACTTGGTGTGTATAAATGGTATAGATAATATACAGGTCAGCACAAAATATATAGAAAACATTTCGGTTTATTGCGGAAATTCCTGAATAAGAATTTTTAACTGTGCTATGCGCTTCCTAACTGAACTAAATTTTAACATACCACGTAGTATATACAGGGTTATTCAGAACTTATCGTTCAAATTTCGTGGGTAACTAGGGAATACTTCAGGAAACCGATTTCACACAGGAAAGTATGTCCGCAAACGTCATCTACATGAGCAAAATGGACAAGGGAAGTGTACGCATGGAAACAGTACAGGTAAGTGGTAACGAATGTGACTTTTATTCCAAGAAGATGAAGTAAAGTCCCACAGTAGGTGCTCAAAATTGTGACCATTTACACGAACACAGGACTCACAGCGCCGTTGCATTGACCGCTCAACATTTTCAGAAACGCCTGGCATATCACAGACAATGCTTGGCGGTGGCAACTATTCGTGCAACAAGGTCCATTTCACTGTCTACGGGGGTCTCGTACACACGGTCTTTCATGCCCCCCCCCCCCCCCCCGCAAAAAGAAATCCATGGGCGTTAAATCCGGTGACACGGTTTGCCAATCGATCGATCCACCTCTGCCGATCAACAAAATTAAACGAAGTTTCCAGGCGTCAGATAATGAAGGTGTTGAATAAAGGTCATTGACGAGGTTTTTGGAGTTTTTAAAGATGTAAAAGGCTTCGTGTAAGTCCAAATGAAAAGTGGAAGTAGCAGACAGAAGAAATAATGCTAGCTTTAGGAAAGTCAAAACAATGTTGGGACGCAATGGAAGGTTGGGTACACACAGAGCCCTCTACATACACATGCGTACATTTGCGGATATACTTTCCCATGTAAAATCGGTTTCCTGACATATTCCCTACCTCCCCACGAAATTTGAATGATAAGTTTTGAATCACCCATATACAAATCTGCAGATCATATACAGTAGGGATGCGCAAAAGAATTCGGATATTTTTCAGATTATTGCAGAAATAGCGCTTTCAAATTTGTTATGTGTTGTCCAAATTGTTTACTTAGACATCAACTTTCACCTTATCAATCGGTAAAGTTATGTTAAAGTATTTTGGAAGTGTTGGAAAGTGTTTCATAATGTATGCTTAACGCATGATTTTACTTTCTTGTTAAACATATAAAGTACTTCACTTTCAGTCAAAGTTAGCAGACGAGAAATGTAGGACGAGATAATTAGAATGTCAGGTATATCCTTTCACTTTCAGGATTTATTTCTTCCAGGATTACTTTAATGAAATTTCCTGGATAGAATAAAGAGTAATGTATATGTGTCTGATAATTTCTAATTTCTCCTGTAGCAATTTTATATTAATTTTATATCTTAATCCACTACACTACCGATTTTTCTGCTGAATGTGATGAGTTTTCACTTTTCATGTCAAGAATCCTTTAACCCGGTTCTCCAAAGAAAAAAAAAACAAAAAAAGAAAAAAAAATCTACCCGATAATGCAAAATTTTTTGACGTATTTCTGACTCAATTTTAAAACATGAACGCATGATACTTTAAACATTCATTCTACTAAACCCTATCATACGTAATTAATTCAATGATATCCCATGACAGGAAATCAACCTAGTTTGCCATGGTGATTACGTCCTATTTAAGACGGAGTCATATTGTTTCCGTATTACTGAATTTAAAAACCGAGTTTGTATACTTATATTGTTTAATTATAGCAATCCTATAATCTACCAGCAGTTTTTTGGATAGATGTTTCTGGATAAATTATTATATATATTAAATGGAATAAGAGTCTAAATAGGAATTTCAAGTTCTGAAATTTTCAAAGCTAGGCTTGAGTTTCCCATTGGAATTTTCATTAGATGTTAACAAAAGATAAAATGTTGCCAACTTAAAATATACTTATTTTATTACGGAAATTAATTACATCATAATAACAGACGATATAATTCATTTCACTGAAATAATAACAGTATGAACGCACATTTGTGACGTTTGATGTACAATTTCCAACTTGTTTATAATAATGTTAATAAATGTGGAAGTAAGTCACATGAATATTCTTTACATTATAATTAAAAATGGAACGAAAACTAAACATATTTTAATCGATTTATTCAAACAAAACAAAAATAAAGATATTTGCTTACTATTATTTACAGCAGACGATATCTCATTATTTGCCTTTATTTCTTTTTGTCTCAAAATCAGAGTAATTTAAATTGCCATCTTCAGAGAAACTTCATTAAAATTTACAAAAAATTAATATTTCGGAAACTAATTCGATTTTTTAAATTCTGACAGCTTATAAATAAAGAAAGTAATATTCGACCCCCTTGGCTTATAACATGAACAAAATTCTGAATACTGAAAAAAAGTTCTTTCAAAATTTATATTTAAAGAGAAACATTACAAAGATTCTCGATTTTTTTAAAAAAATTTTTTACACACCATTAATGTTACCTCCAAATAAAAAAAATAAAATAAAAAATAAGATGAAAATGAAAAACACAAACAATCGTAGCATTGACTACATTTTTAATTTTCTTTCCTTTTTGCCAAAAGCCAATGTCCTCTAAATTTTATCTAACGAAATTTTCTAAGCAGAAGTGAGAAGGAATTAATTTAACGTAAATTTATCTTCTTCGTCAAGTATTAAACTTCATCTATGCTTCTTCTTTCTTCTTTACAGATAAGAAAGTTTTTTTCCAGCTCCATGATTAGTTAGTAGTACATCCATTTTGAAGCAGTTATCGGTTTTGTAGACGGATAAATATGTTAGTGGTTAAAGATTTGCTTTTTCTTTTTTTTTTTTGCAAAAAATATGAAGAATAAAAGTTGTTGTTCCTTTCATAGTTTAATGTTCGTTTTGAGAATTTCCCTTTTTGTAATTTACTTTTCTTTTTCTTGTATTCTGTAGATTAAGGGACGTTAACCTGTTTTTACATTTCTCATTTTATCTTTTTTTTTTTTTTTTTTTTGCTTTACTAATGTTATAGGACACTAGCTGTCGTAGCTGTGTCATTCATTTGCATTGCGTGAGATCTTTTGATTTTTTTTTTCTTTTTACCCATTCGTTGCCAACCACGAGTATACTTGTGGTTTTTCAATCTAAAATTACGAATTCGTACCGGAAATTTCGAAAGATGAATTTTTATTTTAAGTAATCACGAAATGTCTGTAATTAAATAAAGTAAATATTGCTTTACGTTAAAATCTAATTAATGCTTAAAGTGATAAAAACATACCACGAAATGTTTAAAAATACCTTTTAACCTGTTGGGTACTGATTTATTTGAAAAAAGAAACATACAGAACAGACACAAGAAATTTGGAATAGTGTTTTTTCTGTATTTGTTGACAGATATTCCCTGATTAAAAAGAAGCGAGAAGTGCTGTTTGAATTTTCTAATATAAATTCGAAATTTCTAAATTAAAAAAAAAATTAGTGGACAATACAGATGACGAGTCTCAGTCGTCAAATGTACCCAAGGGGTTAATATAGATTACATATGTTTCATTCGCACTACCGGCGACATCCTTCAGACCTAAATGATAAATAAAATATTCTCACATAGTTTTTTGAAAATGGTAAACATAAACCACGATTTATGTTTATTATCATGGTTTTATTTATGATCGTGGTTTATGTTTACCATTTTCAAAAAAAAAAAAAAAAAAAAAAAAAAAACTATGCGAGAATATTTTATTTATCACCAGCTGACATGCCAGAGTCCAGGACATCGTCGGAATAGCTCAGTAGGGAGAGCGGTGGTATGGCAAATAAAAGTACCCAGGTTCGAGTCCTGGTACCGGCATATTTTCGCTCTGTTGAAAAAAATCTCAACTATGATACTCCAACCATTGGATATAAGGACAGGAATATCCTTCGTCAATTCTACTTTCTCCAAACCAGAATTTTTATCAAATTCTTTAAAAAAAAATTTTTTTTTTTCTTTTATTGAAAGTGACTTCCGTTTTTGGGACATTTTAGGAACACGTTAAGTGTTCAAAAGAGATCGAAATAAAAAATAGAAATTGCGCTGAAACGTGGTCTAATTGGAACAAAATCAGGAAATTGAAGCAACGCACAGTGGAGAATTTGGTGGAATTAGCCGGTCAAAAATATTTCTTCCTGAAAAAATGATGGAAAGTTTATATTTTACTATTTTATTATATTTTTACACTTGTGTAGTAATTTTTCTTTGGAAAAAATGTTTTTTGTATATACAGGTATGTGAAAATCATTGTAACATGTAACACTAACTTAAATTATAATAAAATATTAGTGATTAATATAAAATTTTAGTGATAGTGATGAGTGTTTTTTGTATATACAGGGTATGTGAAAATCATTGTAACATGTAACACTAACTTAAATTATAATAAAATATTAGTGATTAAAATTCCCTGGTTGCGATTGTATTTTATCCATCAATATAAACCTAACTTTTATATCGAATAACTCAGAATTTTGAAGTCATATTCTAATTTGTTTAAAAAGTTTTGAGATGTAGATTATTAGATTTTTACGTTTTTCTTCAGGTGTCTTTGAAATTTCTGAAACCAATTTTAAATTACATTATATTTGATTTAAAAAGAAAACTGTACCAACTTTAGAAAGCTCTCTTTTTAAGTATTTTTACACCTTAATCTTTTCTAAAATGGAAATTCTCTATTTATGCTTTTTCAGAGTAAATCAATAATGTATTGAAATCAAGTATTTATTAATCACATATATTATTTATTTAATTTAAGCAAAATATTATAAATATTATATTATATATACATAAATGACTATATATATATTTAAATATTTGATAGCGAAATCGAAAGTTATTCATCAGATGATTTAAATTGTCATCGTAATTATATTTGACTTTGATGGGTTGAGTGTACTCAAATGTTCAACAGGAATTAGTAGTACTAAAGCCTTTAAAAATTATTCAGATTTTTTTTCACTTGGTATACGTTTCATACAAGATAAGAGTGGATCTTAATTGAGCAGTTACCAGTTTAGAATATCCACGTTACACGAATTCTTAAACTTCGACTATCTAGATACCCTTTACAATCGTAATTCTTATGGGTCAGCGGAATCTAGCCGTGGGAGACTTTAGATTGTGCCAAACGATTTTTTCTTTCTTGGCGTGAACAACAATTTGAAAAAGTACAAATGAATTCCAAAAAATGTTTCCATCAAAATTAGCATCATTTTTTGAGCATTTTTTATATTCTCTTTGTTCAAAGCTCTCACATTCTCACTTTCAATTTTACACAGAGTTCGTCATCATTCATTTTCTCAGCAACTCCTTTCAGATAGTGCAAGAACCGTATAATGGTTAATAAACGTTGCATCTGAACGTCTCCAGAAGTCTCGGTAACTTTGTAGCAGTATAAATCCTTATTTCGGGAATAGATATTTCCATTTGTAGCGAATTATAGGGCAGATATGTTTTCTTATGTGAATGCCTGACTGTTTTATAATACGTTTTAGAGATATTTGCTTCAACAAACATTGATAAAGCCTGAACAGTCGAGAGATTCCAATAAATTTTCCATGATAATTATATAACATCTGTTTATTTTAGCTGCAAGATATAGAGCCCATGTCATTTTTTTGACGTCTGTAAAAACACTCCTGTGTCCAGTAACATGTGATTAGGTAGCGTGAGGAAGAATTTCAAGATTTGCTTTGCTGTGTACTTCTTCGGTTTTTCTTCTTTTGTTTCTTTGACTACAATTCACAGAAAAATTTCTGAGGACAACCTGGATGTATTTACGGCAATTGGAATAATCCCTGCGATCAAGATTAAATTTTATCCCAGAAAAATGCTTAAATCATGCTTTATCTAATACTTTTGCTTTTCTTAATAATTATCTTTGTTGACAAGGGAATCCTCAAGAAATTAAGTTTTCTTATCTAAATTTTCCAAATGCTGGTTATTAATAAGGTCGACGAGGATTTATTTTAATATAATTTTCATTCGTGGTATAAATTTATTGATCAGATATTGATCAGATATTGATCAAATTTAAACTTATTTATGTCTGCGGATGACAATTTTGGGTTACATTTGCAATTTAGATATCGTAGAATACATTTTATAAAAGGGGGTCAATGAAAACATCATCATTTACAGAAACATACACATTTGCTTTTGAAAGAAATTCTTCTAAATTAGCGATTATTAGCGGCTATTGTTTTCAAAGTTATTAACTCCATATCTTGAACTCCCAATTCATGTAAAAATTAACATCGAATCTCATCCGTAATATTACCTAACTCTTTATGGAATATTTAAAGTAACAATAAAATATTTCAAACTATAAGGTACATTTCATGTCGCTTTATCATGTATTTTAATTAAGTAAATATAAACATTTTCATCTGAAATATAAACATATCTACCTGGTCTTTCATAATCCGCAACTATTTCATATAAGTAAAAGTTTCGAACAAAAAAAAAATGACACTGAGAGGAGCAGTCACAAAATTGTAGTTGAGAGCACAGATAACCAACCTACTGCTACAAGCAAGTTTGAACTTGCCTGTCACTAATTTGCTTACACGTGGAAAATTTTTATAACTGTACTGAGATTCCCCAACTATTTGCCTTTACATTTAGGTACATATTTTTCTCCTCAACTGTATTTTGAAAAATTGACTTTTGACCGGCTGAATCTTCCAAATGCCCCACTGTGCGACGTTTACTAATCTCGAGCTTGTCTGGTGAGCAGATAACCCACTTCCCATGTTTTCATCCCAACCCCTCCACAGGTTCCATGAACTTCAAATAACCTCTGTAGCAGTCATACATGTTCTTTGTCCTTCCTATTTTCCTAAATATTGCTAGCAAAAAATAAAAAAAGAACGACGCTGGGGGGGGGGGAATTCTGAGAAAATCGGTTGCAGCATGAACGAAACGACGTATAACCAGAGTTATGCGTCTTATAGCTAAACATTACAACATACATAAGGATGAATCGGGACTGTACTGAAACGATCTATAAATATAAATAATTAAGATATAAACGATGCTTTACTTATTTGTAATTATGTTTGAAATTTATAATTAAAAAATGTGGCTAGAATATTTGTAACGCAACATTCTTTGTAATAATAAAGTCGTTAAAAATGTCGAGAAAATAAATTAAGTGAAACTTTTCTTCATTAATAAAATGTAACATACATTTAAAGTGACCTTCGTAAAAAAAATTATACATTTGAAAAAAAATTCCTTACTTTATGAGATAATTTAGATAAAATCAACTAACAGATAAAAATGACAATTCATTACGTCACTTATTTTTAAGTTCAACTGGCTAGTAACTAAAAATGCTTACTAGTTAAATACCTGTTTGCTATTATTTTGCATGCGTAATTACTGTATATATTTGTAATTAAAAAGTATTAAAGATAATTAATCATGAGACGATTCGTAATTAATCATGAGCAGATTTGACTTGAAAATTATTTTCAGCTATCATGAATTATCATCTAAAATTATATACCCAGCCAAATAAATGTAAAATCAATCATAAAATAATAAAAAATGTATGCAAGAACTATACATAGATGTAAAATATTAGTTAAGCGATCAATTTTCATTTCAACTAGAATATTAAATTTGAGAATTTAAAATGCATGCAACGAAGTAGTTAATTTAAAAAATAAAACATCGTCACCTTTTGTCGGGACAGTGTGATTTATAACGACAATCATAGTTACTTTTAGAATTTTTTTTATATATAAACATCTTATTAATATAATAAGCATTAATTATACTAAGGCATTTATTATAATAATTCCTTAATGTAATAATGCATTATTAAGACATTATTTAAAAATCAATTAATTTCAAATTAATATATGTATCTTATATTATACCAATTTATCAATCTTATATGTTTTTAGATATCTCAATTAAACGCATGAACTTATTACATAGTGCAGTAATTAAAAAATTTAATAATTTTACTTATATGTTTTTATTTTCTCTAATTCACATATAATGTCATTCCATTATTGTTTTATTACAATTTAAAACTTTATAGCACACAAAATTGTCACGAAAGAAACCCTAAGAATAGCATATTTTACATTTGTAACTGAACTATAGTAATTAAAATTTTCAGTATAGCAAACATTTTTTACTGTTGATCAGAAAATAAAATAGGAATTTGATACAAAGCAGAATTTATTTTGCAATGTACTCTCAATAAGTACGGATTAAATGCTAAGTTTTAATACTGTAAACTTTTTCCAGAAAATTTCCTCACATATTTTCTTGTATCATTTCTAAATATGCATAATTTTTCATAAGATTTAACAGGCATATAGATTAGAGCTTCGAACACATGCCAAATTATAATATGACTTACTATAATAGGCTTACTATATTAGTAGGCTTACTATAGAATGTTGTGTCTATTGCAATAAATCGTTCATTTACAGGGACACACAAAAGAATTCCGCAATTATTGTCTGTTAACAATAATTGCTGGAAGTGCCTTATTAGTTGCTGAACGCATTTCTAAATTTAACTCATTTTTTGTGCATTACTTGGTGTGTATAAATTCTATGGATCATATATAGGGCAGCACAAAACTTCTGTAGCATATTTCCGTTTATTGAAGGAAATTGCATAAGGGGAATTTTAAACTGTACTACGCGTTTCCTAACTGAACTAAAATTAAGCATTCTGTATAATATATATACAAATCTAAAGATCATATACCGGGATGCACAAAATAATTCGGATTTTTTTCCGAATAGTGTTGATAATTTCTGAAATTGTGTTTTTAAATATGTTATGTTTTTCACCTTACTAAACGCTAAATATTTGTAAAATTATTTTGGAAATGTTGGAAAGTGTTACATAATCTATGCTTGACGCATGATTTTTCGTTCTTGTTCACTTTATAATTTGTCTGTATAAGTGTACTTGTTATCAGTAGTTAATACGTTTTACTGGTCTCAATGTAAAAAAAAGAATAAATATTTTTGTTGTTTGTAACATCCTTCACCAAATACTCTTCACCATAAAACACTGTTGTAGAAAAATTTTATTACAATGTGAAAAATGTTTATCCGTATAGATAAAAGTATTGCTTTTTGTTTCTTAAGTATAAAAATTTCCCATGCGAAAAATGTTGTCTTATACCGTTCTTTCGTCTAATAAAATCTTACTCTACTAAAAGATATAAATAACGTCATCAATATCTGTTTTCAACTTCTCGCTCTTCTATCGACTTTTCAAAAAAGGGAATAAATAAATGATCTACGACACAGAATTGATGATCCGTGCGGAGACAGATAGGAGAATTAAGAATCCATCATTCGTATATATTTTTTTGTCCCATTTCTTTTGAAGTGATGAGCATTACGCAGAACTAGGGTTATAACAAACTTCAATGGAAAACAATATAGAAAAGTTTACTTTACGCGTAGATTATTGAATATTTCAAATTTTGTTGAAATATTTCAAAAATATTCGTGAAAAACATTGGATATAGTTCAAAGTTTTAAAAATTTTTTCCACATTGGATAAATTTTGGTTGGTAAAGTAGGACATACACTTCTAAAATGCAAAGCATCTCATCATACAGCATTCCAGCATGGTGGTTTAAATTCTGTCCCACTTACTATTTATCCCAAATGCCATCATGGCTCCAGAATTTGGAAATATATTTTTGCCCTTTATAACGTACGTGAAGAAAATATTTCGTGGTGTCGTTCATTATTCCAATACTTTAGTAACAAGATTAGTATTAGTTTAGTATAGAAGTACTACATTGTGCCTGAAAGGATAATGTAGTATAAAACAAAACTATTGAAATTTTGTGTCCAGGTGCAGCAATCGTGAGGTTTACCGCTACAGTGATTTTTCATTCGTTGATGCAATTTGAACAAATATCTGCAAATAAATACTGTGAAATACTGAAATATTATTAAAGCGTAGGAATATTTATATTAATTAAGTGCAATTAAAAAAGTAATGACCTGTAGGAGAGTTAGTATCAGTTTTTAACTTCTTGTTCTTTTACTGACTTTTCTAAAAAAGGGAATTAATAAATGGTCTACATCAAAGAATTGATGATATATATATGGAGACAGAAAGTGGAATTAAGAATCCATAATTTTTATATTTTTGTCCCATTTCTTTTGAAGTGATGAGAATGCGCAAGACGCAGAACTAAGGCTGTAACAAACTTCACTGGAAATCAATACAGAAAAGTTTACTTCTCACGTAAATTACTGCATATTTCGAAACTTTGTCTACATATTTCAAAAATATTCGCGAAACAACATTGGAAATAGTTAAGAAGTTTTTTCACATTAGATAAATACTGGTTGGTAATGTAGGGCTAAATTCCAAACTCCAAAGCATCTCCTCATAAGGTATTATCAAACAAAATAATTCAAATTTTGTGTCCAGGTCCAGCATTTATTGTATAATTGCAGGGTTTTTCGCAATAGTTACTTATCATTCATTGATGCATTTTAAACAAATATCTGTAAATCAATACTGTTAAATACAGAATGTTTCATTAAATCAAATGAATATTTATATTAATTAAACGCAAATTAAAAATGTAGTGGCTTATACGAGAAATTAATACCTTTTTTTTAACTTTTCACTTTTCCATCGACATTTTTTTTTTAAATGGAATAAATAAATGATCTACGACAAAGGATTGATAATCCGAGAGCAGATAGATTGAAGAATTAAGAATCCATCATTCCCATATTTTATTTGTCTCATGTCTTTTGAAGTGATGAGCATAAACCTTATGCAGAACTAGGGATATAACAAACTTCAGTGGAATAAAAATGTTTACTTTACGCGTAGATTGTTGCATGTTTTCAAATTTTGTCCAAATTTTTCAAAAATATTCGTAAAAAGCATTGGAAATATTTCAATGTCTAGAAAATATTTCCATATACGAGAGGCAGTCGGAAAATAAGTTTCCCCTGTCGACTGTGGACAGAGGTGTGTATGAAACACAAAAAATGTAATAAGACATTAAAGATAAAACATAACTTTATTTTACCACATAAGTACCAAGTACATTGAGACATTTGTTATACCGCTTTATAAGCTTCAAAAAGCCCTCCAGGAAAAGATCAGGGCTTTGCATACGGACGAAGTGTTGAACTGCTATGGGCGAAAGACGACACAGCAGGTGAACGCGAACGTGCAAGACACCTATACCATTGGGTAGAGGTCGACCGTGATCAAGCAGATGGCGCTGTTGCAGTGCCTGCGCAGATGGCGGTGTTGCAGTCAATAGCGCCATCTGCGCTATTAATTCAATATTGGGGTTTCTTTTAAACCAATTAATAAATTGAGTTCCTTTTTCACTAAGCATAAATTTCAATATAAGTCTAAATTACCCGGTGTTGTTTATATTATTCCCTGTAAAGATTGCAATAGTGTCTACATTGGTGAAACAGGTAGATCATTGGAAATTCTCCTAAAAGAACATACTAGTGCTTTAAAAAATAGTAATTTGAATTCAAAAAATGTCCAGCATTCACTTCAAACGAATCACATCCCGCTAATTGCGGAAGCCAGTATTTTGAAATCGGGTTGTAACAGCTATCATGGTAGATTACTCCTTGACGGTTGGTTCACTCAATTGCGATCGCAGACTTTGAATGAAGCTCGTTCTGTCCCTAATGAATATTGACTGTTTTTAAAATAACTAACTTTAACTGTCCTTGATTTGTTCAGCCGTTTGTTATGAATAGATTGTTTTTGTACTGATGATGCCTTGCGTGTCGCTTGGCGAAACGTCTACTAACTTGTATTTTTAATTGTTTTTAAGTATATTTTTTTTATAAATTTTATTTTTTAAAGTGTGCTCATGTCTGTCTTAATTTACTTTGTTTGGTGTTTTTAATATTTATATTAACTGAAATTTATAAAGTGCTGAACAGGAACATTATGCAGAACTAGGGCTATATTAAACTGCAGTGGAAAGCAACATCGAAAAGTTTACTTTACGCGTAGATTTTTGCATATTTTAAAATTTTGTCCAAATATTTAAAATAATATTCGTGAAAAAGCATTGGATATAGTTCAATGTTTTAAAAAAGTTTCCACATTTGATAAATATTGATTGGGAATATAGAACATACATTTCTAAAATACGAAGTATCTCATCTTAAGGCAATATAAAACAGAATTATTCAATTTTTGCGTCAAGGTGTAGAATTTGTTGGGTAATTGTGGGGATTATTGCAAGATTGGTTTCTCATTCATTGATGCATTTATAAAACACACACAATATTTTTACACAGAGATAGTCTATTAAATCAAAGGAATATTTATAGTTATTAAATACAATTTAAAAGTAGTGGTTTGTAAGAGAGATTAATATATTTTTCTCAACTTCTCGCTGTTCTATCGACTTTTCAAAAAACGGGACTAAATACATGAAGTACGACACAGCATTGATGATCCATATGAAGACAGATATAGAAGTGATGGATTCTTAATTCCCCAATTTTTTGTGCCATTTCTTTTGAAGTGATGAGAATGAGCATCGCACAGAACGAGGACTATAGCAAACTTTAATGGAAAAATATAAAAAAGGTTTATTTTACACGTAAATTATTGCCTGTTTTCAAATTTTGTTTACATATTTCTAAACTAATTATTCAGTTTTTCTTTCAAGATGTAGTATTTATTGTGAAATTGTAGAGTTTACCACAAGAGTGACTTTTCATTCGTTGTTGCAATTTTAACACTTTGTTGACCGGCCATACTCGACGTATACTCGTGTTTTAAAACCAATGTCATTTACTAAAGGTGTGTCCTAAATACTTAGTACCGCCTATATAATTTTTACGGCATAAAATCTTTATCAAAAAGGATGTGTATTTATACGGGAATACTTTGTTAAACTGTAACAATTTTGCATGAAATTCACATACTGTAAGATATTTATTGATGTATAAATTTGAAAAAGTCAGCTAGACAAAGAGTATTGAAATTTTTTTTTAAAGAAGGCGGGACTTATATTGGCTTATCAACAATGTGTTACAAATACCTATAAAACAATATTTTCACACGCTGAGAGTCTATTAAATCAAAGGAATATTTATATTAAACACAATTTAAAAAGTAGTGGTTTGTAAAATAGGTGAATGTCTAATTTTTTCAACTTCTCGCTCATTCTATCTACTTTAAAAAAAAAAGGAATAAATAAATAATTACGACACAGAATTAATGATCCATATGGAGAGAGAGAGGGGAATTAAGAATCTATCATTTCTATAATATTTTGTCCCATTTCTTTTGAAGTGATGAGCATTAAGCAGAACTAGAGCTATAACAAACTTCAGTGGAAAACAATATAGAAAAATTTACTTTACACGTAAATTATTGCATGTTTTAAAATTTTGACCACATATTTCAAAACTATTCTTGAATAAAAACACATTAGAAATAGATCAATGTTTTAAAATGTTTTCCATATTGGATAAATACTGGTTGGGGATGAAGGACATGCATTTCTAAAATACAAAGAATCTCCATTCATTAATGCAATTTTAACAAATATATATAAAACAATATTTTCACCCGCTGAAAGTCTATTAAATCAAAGGAATATTTATATTAATTAAAAACAGTTTAAAAAGTAGTGGTTTGTAAGAGAGATTAATGTGGGTTTTTTTTCAACTTCTCGCTCTTCTATCGACTTTTCAAAAAATGGAATAAATAAATGAGTACAACACAGAATTGATGATCTATATGGAGAGAGATAGGGGTATTAAGAATCCATCATTAGTATATTTCTTGTGCCATTTCTTTTGAAGTTATGAACATTGGCATTACGCAGAATTGGGGTATTATAAAGATAAGTAGGAAAAAATGTAGAAAACACATACTTCACGCATGAAGTTTTGTATGTTTTTAAACTTATTAATCATATCACTGAAGAAGTTGCCGTATAAATGAATCAAGTTTGTGTAAAAGATTGTTATTCATTAAACTGTCGCATTAGAATAAATAACAAAATGACATTATCATTTTCGCTTGATTTACAATGATTGCATAAATAAAACCAGATGATTCTATATATTTTTTAAATGCTAAAAGGCGTAAATGAACAACATAATATATAGTAAAATAACTTTTATTAGGTTGTTGACATATTTCGGCTCACTTCGAGCCATTTTCAAAAACAAATGAGAATATTCTATAATTGCACGGTCTTTGAAGTTATTATTTAAAATGCTATCATTTAATTTTTATGTACTTTTTAAAAATTACGCACGTTATCTTTTATTTTTACTTGTTTGTTTATTTTCATATTTGTAACTTTGAAGTAACTCGAGCCACAATTTCGGTACGTTAAAAGATGCTGCATCGTTACATATTGTTTACTACATACCATTATATTGTTAGATGATTCTGTTAATCATCATTCCTATATTTGTTTGTCTCAAATTTTGAAATGATAATCATGAACATAACGCAGAACTGGAGTATAATAAAGTTCAGTGGAATACAGTTATTCATAAAATAATATTTAATATACATTTACAAATTAATGATTTTCGCATTTTTTACATTTACACGTGCTATAAGATCTTCCTTGGTGCCGAATTTCAAAGTTCGGGTCAACCGGAAGTACCCCATATGTTTTACTCTCAAAACCTATAGATTACTTCCGATTAACCTAGAACCTTGAAATTTGGCACGAAGAAATGTTTTAAAGTGCACATGTAAATGAAACGATCCGAAAATCATTAATTTATAAATCGATGTTGATTTATTTCCTGATTTTCTAAAATCGGGATTTCCAAAGCGAGACTATAAGGATTGCGTTTTTTTTCTTTTCAGGTATGTACCCCTAAAGATAGGACCTAAGTCCAATTTTTTTGCCAATGATCTGCTACAGTGCTTTCAACATAGGAAACAATGGACAATACTTGTATGGGGATTAACTTATAAACATGTACAAGAAGATTTAACACGCATTAAAAGAAAAAGACATATATTTTGCAATCTGCTGAAATACAAAAAAAGCATGTACGAAGGTATACAATAACTTTTCTGAGTTACCCACGATTCCAAAAAGCGTTCTTTATCTTTTGTAACCCCCAGAAAACAATATATTTTTGAGATTTAAAAAAGCTTTTACCAAAAACAAAGTGTATTTTGCTATCAGTGGAAACGTTTCAAGTATTTTTGTAGTGTATTAATCAGTTTTTTAAACTTAAAATGTAAGAATTTTGGAAATTCGGTTTAAAACGCCTACTTTGACAGTATTGTCTGAAAAAATCTTCTGTTTTTACCGAAAAACGGAAAAAAACAATTCGATTACATAGTTCCTTTAATAAAAAAAAGCACCTGAAAATTTGATACGTTTGCTAACAAAAATTAAATAAAAAATATGCCAGAAAGGCGCCAGTTTGGATTTGAAAATAGCCTTAACAAAAAATAAACATTTCGTTCCTATGCAAATCTGTATTTTATGTTCTTGTTACTGATCCTTAATATATTAGAAGATATTTCCCTTGCAAATGTCTCGTTTTTTTTTACATAACTGACTATTCATCTATGCTTCAAAACACCATATTATTTATACATTGAGAGTGGCTACGTGTGTGGCTCTCCCACGCTCTCTGATCCACTGCATTATTGCATCTCTCTTCTGCTGAAATGACCATCGTCGTACATTTTATTGTCCTCTCAACAAGTCGTAAAATACGAGATTTCTCATTATCTGAGATCATTCATTGGCGCACTATAAAGAAAAAAAGGGGATTTTAAAAAATATTTCTCTGTAATTTTTAAAAATAAAATAAATTTCTAAAGACTTTACTAAAAATATATAAATATCAATATTATTTTCACAAAAGATTATGGTCCAAACACTGCCCCGGTTAGAATGAGCTCCAGGCTCAGCCCGAGTCTAATGACAGAAAATAGGCATGTGGGTCGGGCCGGGCCAGGCGTGGGTCCGTGAAGAACTGTAGTATATACAACAATCTTAATTTAATAACAATCTTAGTTTGGATTTCAGAACAGCCTTAACAAAAAATAAATATTTTGCTCCTATGCGATTCTACAGGGTAAGTCAAAATGAATATAGCGATTATAAACGTCTATAACTATTTAATGGAAAAGAATTTGTCGATAAGATCAACACAGAATGTAGACGGAACTTCAAAATTTTGTATACATACGTCATAGATGTTCTATGTGACTTCCCTTGCTCACACGAACAACATCTAGGCGGTAGTCCATTTCACGCCATACACGCTGAAGCATTTGTTCAGTCACCGACACAAGCGCATTACAAATGCGAACTTTGAGTTCTTCAATTGTTTTGGGCATGGGAGGGACATACACCCTCCTGTCTTTCAGATAACTCCATAGAAAAGAATCGCAGGGTGTCAAATCCGGATATCTCGGTCGCCAAGAGCAGAAGACATCGTTGGCATCTCTACTTCGACCAATCTATGGGGTTATGTGAAAGACAAGGGTGTATGTGCCTCCCATGGCCAAAACAATTGAAGAACTCAAAGTACGCATTTGTAATGTGCTTGCGTCGGTGACTGAACAAATGCTTCAGAATGTATGGCGTGAAATGGACTACCGCCTAGATGTTGTCCGTGTGACTAAGGAAAGTCACATAGAACATCTATGACATATGTATACAAAATTTTGAAGTTCCGTCTACATTCTGTGTTAATCTTATCGACAAATTCTTTTCCATTAAATAGTTATAGTCGTTTATAATCGCTATATTCATTTTGACTTACCCTGTATATTTTATATTCTTGTTCTATACAATACTTAATCCTTAATGTATTAGAAGATATTTCCCTTGCAAATGTCTCGTATCATAACTGACTGTTCATCTATGCTTCAAAATACCGTAATATTTATACATTAAGAGCGGCTACGTGTGTGGCTCTCCCACGCTCTCTGATCCACTGCATTACTGCTACTCTCTTCTGCTGAAATGACCATCGCCGTACATTTTACTGTCCACTCATCAAGTCGTAAAATACGAGGTTTCTCATTATCTGAGATCATTCATTGGCGCACTATAAAGAGAAAAAGGGGATTTAAAAAAATATTTCTCTGTAATTTTTAAAAATAAAATAAATTTCTAAAGACTTTACTAAAAATATATAAATATCAATATTATTTTCACAAAAGATTATGGTCCAGACACTGCCCCGGTTAGAATGAGCTCCAGGCTCAGCCCGAGTCTAATGACAGAAAATAGGCACGTGGGTCGGGCCGGGCTAGGCCAGGCGTGGGTCCGTGAAGAACTGTAGTATATACAACAAACTTAATTTAATAACAATCTTAGTTTTGATTTCAGAACAGCTTTAACCCCTTCGCGACGAGCGTCCTTTACAGATTTTTTAATCTTTTGCCACCGGTTTTTCAAAACAGAAATTTTCGCCTAATTGAATCTCGGAAATGCTGTCATTAAATAAGGCAAAGTTTACAATAAAAAGCTACTGGTGGGAATAATCGAGGATTCGGAGCACCTTATGCGTCACGTATACGTGTCACTCGTCCTCAAGGGATTAACAAAAAATAAATATTTTGCTCCTATGCAATTCTGTATTTTATGTTCTTGTTATATACAACACTGATCCTTAATGTATTAGAAGATATTTCCCTTGCAAATGTCTCGTATTTTTTACATAACTGACTATTCATCTATGCTTCAAAATACCGTAATATTTATACATTGAGAGCGACTGCGTGTGTGGCTCTCCCACGCTCTCTGATCCACTGCATTATTGCATCTCTCTTCTACTGAAATGACCATCGCCGTACATTTTACTGTCCACTCAACAAGTCGTAAAATACGAGATTTCTCATTATCTGAGATCATTCTCTGGCGCCGGGAGGAACTGTCCGCGAGATCGGAATCAAAAGAGGTCAGAATCCCGGATGTACAAGGATGTATATATTTTTTCTCTTGAAATAATCAGTAGAAGATTTAATATCGCAGTAAATTTAATGGTAATGGAGTTTTATTACTTGAAAGAAAAGTGATTGTTAGTAGTTTTTAGATGCGTTCCTAGTTATATAAATAAGTAGCACCTATAGTCGTCGTCTAGTCCGTCCGTCGACGGACGGACGGACTGCTGTCTGACTGTCTGTCCGTCTGTCCGCATATAACAGCGCAAAAACTACCCAACCGCATGGTTTGAAATTTAATATATATAACCGTTGCAAAATGTTGTCGAGTCATTTCAAATTTTATGAAAATCGAATCAAAACTTAAAAAGATTTTAATAAAAGTTTTCTTTATTCTATTAAATCTTATCATACGTAACCAATATGATAAAAGCGCAAGTCATGTAACTGAGGAAAACAAATACGGGCTAACCACAATTTTTTCCATATGCCAAGCGGCCATTTTTATTCAAAATTAATTTTTCTAATAAAATTGTGGAAAAGTTACATTTTTAGAAATATCGTTCAAAAAAAATGTTTGCTTGAGAGATGAGTTGCATTAAAAATGTATATATTCTGAGATAACTTCAGTGAAAATTAGGTTAACAGTCGATTATCTCGATCCATTAAAGTAAATAAACAAAATATTCATTCATCGTGAGTCATAGAAATATTAACCATGGAAATAATCATTCACAAAGTAAGATCTCCATGGTGAATTTACAGCTCTGCCTGGTGTCGAAAAGAAATAAAACTCGCATCTGTAAACATGGCATACGTAATAAGGAAAAAAAGGCATCCTCATTTTGTTCATAGCAGACGATATAATTAATTTCACTGAAATAATAACGATGATTTTTTACATTGTAAAACTAGTTATGGCACGAAACGAACGTACCTCATTTGTCACGTTTAACGTACAATTTCCAACTTGTTCAATCTATTCTTGTTTCAAATTCCAGCATATCCAACTAAAGTCACAAAATTGTTTTTGAAAGGGAAATTACCCGTGATGAAATAATATTTCTCTTTTGAAATAATACAGAGAGGATTTGATACAGAGTAAATGCAATGGTAATAGAGGTTTATTAGAAACAAAATTGATTATTAGATGTTTCTCCAACCTGTAATTCTATCAGACTTTACTTATATATGACTGAAATTTCTAAAATAATGGAGGAAATTATTTATCCACCGTATTTAAAAATATCTCTCAAATTTATTTATTTTATTCATTATAAAAATATTATGTTTTTTTTCCCGTCATATGCTACTTTTTCTGTGGCCAAAGCAACTGATATGTCATATCCGAGTGATTCTCACATAATTTTGACTATTAAAGTTTTGTACAATCGTGGAAAAAAAGAACTGAATACCTCCCACTATTTCTGCAACAAATTATCGTAGAAGAAAGATACTGGAACCAAACGGTACTTTTAAATGATGTATATAAAATTTTATTAAAGGGGCGTCTACATACCAAAAAAAAAAGCTCAAACTTTATTTTTTTCAACGGCAATTTTGACACGATATTTTAAATCTTCGGTTGACACTATGCTTAGATACCAAATTTCAAGTCATTTGGAGGATTTTTTGTATTATAAATATTCAAAATTCAGATCTTCTAATGTTAAATTGCATTTTCATATTTTTTATAAATATCTCCAGAAATTATAATCCTAATGAGCTAATTCTTTGTTTGGGTATAATACTAAAAAACGGAAACATACATACGTTGAATTTGTATTTTTTAAAATTTTATAATATTAATTATGAATTATGAAATTAATAATCGAAAAAAAATATGATTTGCAACATACAATTTTTTTGATGGATTTATATTTATTATGTCCTGCTTTATGCACATTTAAAATTTAATTTTTTTTTTCTTCCAAGTAGTTTTCAAATTAGGCTTAGAAATGAACAGATGCTAGTTTAAGGGGCCATCTATGATGTTCAGAAAAGCATAATTAGAAAAAAAAATATTTTACTCATTTTATTGTTGGTTAGAATACGACTTTTTTTTTTTACTTTTACTATATTTGGCGTAAATCGTAATGAGATCGTTGCATGAGATATAATTTTACGTCAGTTATGTAAATTAGTTTCGCTTTTATTTTAAATTAACAAAGGTAATTTTTTAAAAAGGAATAGTCCTACCTTAGAACAAAAAAAAAATCTCACTAATTATTTTTGTTACCTTTAATGGAATTTCTAGCTTCTTCTCCAGTCTAATAAAACTTTTTTGCGATATATATGTTTGAAGTAATGGTTCTTATAAATGCATATGTGTTGTGTATTTGCTGAAAAAGTTTTAAAAATATGCCATTAGCAATCGAATTAAGATTTATATTCAGACTGAAAAGTTATTTGTCTGGTATTTTACTACATCGTTTCCTTATTTTGCTTCATACTATTTTTTATTCGAAATTTTGTATTCGTCAATATTCTTTACACATAAATTTAAAACATAAGAAAAGAGCAAGTAAAATAAATTAAAAATCTGAGAAAAAAACCTAAAACACCAATAAAATTCCAATCACATTCACCTATTCGAAAACTGTTTTAATTGCTGATAACCTTATATTTTTTAAAATCAGATAATTCAACTCTTGTAAACATTATAAAAATGAAATGGATTTTACCTTATATAACAATAGCCGAAACGTATTAAGTGACTAAAATGGTCATATTAGCAAGAAATAATACATTAATAGAAATGACTTAGTCATTCTGTAGCATTTCAACAATCGAGTACCGAACTTCAATTTGGATAATAAAATATGATAATATAATGTAAAATATGTTCATTTTAATTTAATTAATGAAATTACAATTTCATGAAATTTGGTATCTAGGCTCAGTTTGAGCTGAAGCTTTAAACCATTAAGTCAAAATTGGATCTTGCTACTGAAAGAAAACAAAGATTGGGTTTGATTTGGTATGTAGATGGCTTCCTAAGCAAATTTTATATGCATCATTTAAAAGTACACTTTATTTCCAATCGTTTGGAACTAGTAAGTTTCTTCTACGAAAACACATAACCGTACACATTCTTGGTTTTCTTTTATGATATGCCATTGCATGATTGTTTAACAATATTAATGAGATAAATAAGTGTTGAATGATTTTGGGGTTCAAAATGAAACCTTAAATTCCTTACCGTCCCTTGTCCCTAATGCTGATTTTTAAGTTTGAAGCAGTGTGAATAAAATTGTTTTAAGAAAAGTAGTTCTACGTATTTTTTTTTTAATGAAACTGGAACTATTGTTTAATATAAAATGTAACGAAAACTAGGCTGCACATATTTTATTACGGTTATTACTATTTTTTTTTAACTCTGCTCTGGGATTTTAAGTTCCTTACCGTCCCTCTTGCTAAAATTCAGCAGAAAATCACTCCATATGCAGCTACAGAGGCTTTGTTCAACATTTTTCTCATACAGATCTATGCTAGAGAAGAAATGGCTGTAGTGCTTTGTTTGACAGGAAATTTTCTGCAGAATTTAAATCAGCCTCTATTACGGTTATTATTATTTTTTAAACTCTGCCCTGGGATTTTAAGTTCCTTATCGTCCCTCTTGCTAAAATTTTGCAGAAAATCACTCCACAGAGACTTTTTTTCAACATTTTTCCCATACAGTCATACAGATCTATGCTAGAGAAGAAATGGCTGTAGTGCTTTGACAGGAAATTTTCTGCATAATTTAAATCAGCATTTAAACATCAATTTCAAGTATTGTGTCTTAATTGGTAGTCTTACCGTCCCCAAGATTTTTTCCTGAACTTTTAGAGGTAAATTAATATATATATATAGTTCAGTGTAAATAACTGTTGCTAAAAATCAATAAACATCTGTCTACCACTTTTGCTTAAAACGACTTGCCTAAAATATATGGCAATTTTCCTTACTGTCCCTAATCTATTTCGCTATTAAATGGATAGTAAGAGTCTCACAGGGATGGTACAGTATTAATAAAAAGAAAAGTGTCCAGTTAAACTGATGGCATTGAGCTCACATGCTATTCACAATAATTGTTTATTATACCCTTTGTTCAAAGAATAATGCCCTTCGAAAAATAAAGAAATTGACAATAAATTACGATCTCAATTAAGAACTCTGATTAGATTTCGAGGTTCATTCGTAAAGTATAAAGGGGGGAAATGGGGGAACTAATCCTCCCCATCAATTCCACTAAATGGGTTTTTTTATATATATCAATATATACAGGGTGTTCTAGAAAGGACTCCCCAACTTTGAAATGACATAACTTCGAAACAGTGAGAGATAGAAATGTGAAACAAGTTGAATGTTAAACAGATAGGTCTGGAATTTGTTATACACGAATTTGAAAAAATAGTTCCAATATTGGATAATAGGTGGCAGCACAAGTACATGGAACTTTAAATGGTACTCAGAAGTACAGAAATTTCATTCGTGCGTCTGTTTCATTGCTGACACGTGTAAAGAAGTTGTATAGAATTAGAGAATAATTCGGAATTCAAGAATATCATGCCGTATTCACCATATTCCCCGGATCTGAATCCATGCGACTTCTTTTTGTGGGGTTACTTGAAAGACGCTGTTTATTCTAAGAATCACGAAACGTTGGAACAGCTTGAACAATTCATCTGTGAGGCATATGCATCCATTTCAATAGAAGTATTGCAACAAGTGATTTCGAACTTTACCTTTAGGTTGCGTTATGTTGTTGCTGAAAAAGGTAACCATATCGAAACCACTGTAATGTGATTTTTATCTCAGTTCAAACAGCTCACTTTCAGGAATTATTTCAAAGACACAGCTTTGTGATTGCAGCACCCTCTCGTATTCAATATTGGAACTATTTTTTTAAATTGATGTATAAAAAATTCCAGACCTATCTGTCTAACATTCAACTTGTTTCACATTTCTATCTCTCACTGTTTCGAAGTTATGTCATTTCAAAGTTGGGGAGTCCTTTCTAGAACACCCTGTATATATCAATTTCAGGATGATTGAAATAGTGTAACATGATTAAAATATACCACAAACGATTTTTCCTTATATACCATATTGTAACATAATTCTTTTGAGTAAACGAACTATAAATTCTACACACTTCATTTTCAATTCTGATTATTCCAGAGTAAACCTCAAAAACATGTATCAATTTCATGGTAATCCGAGTATATTTAAGCGAGTTAGAGCAGGGCATACAGACAAACGGCAGATAGAGAAACCGAATTCATAAACACTTTTCAACTTTTTTTCTATGTTACTACAAAAGAATATATTAAAATTCCCTTCTCATTTTTTTACATGTATAACAAAAAAAAAAAATCTTACATACTTTATTCCGAAAATATATTATACTATCTATGTAATAAGCTAAAAACACATCCAACAGATCCGGATTTTACTGGACTCCGCTTTGTCGTATTTATTGAAACTCCCAGGACACTCCCGGGCTATTTTTACTGGTCTACATAATTTTTCTCATACGCTTAAATGACCATCCATCCTTATACTTTACTCCGCAGTCGTAAAATAACCTATTTTTATCCTCGATGGTCATTTATTGGCGCCTAGGAGAAGTGTCAAAAAGATCAAAATCTAAAAAGGTCAAAACTCAAGACATAAAAATATCTTCCTTTTTATATATATATAGTAACGACCAGACATTAATCTGGTATTGGCTTTGATAATTAAAACTTTTTTTATTTCACATTTTTTGTTGTTCGTTTTTCGTGTTTTATAAAAGTAAAAAGGGGAGAGAAATGATGTAATAAAAAAAATTGATTCATCTTCTAAAAGAGGAGAAAAAAAAGGGGGGGGGGGTTATAATGTGCAGTTTCCACATTTGGAGATAACCTTCGCATTAGGATTCTAAAAGTAACGGTAAAATTGTTACTTTCTGTATTTTTTAAAGAGATTATTGATCTCTTCAAATAAGTTTTTATTTACGAAAGAAGCAGTTATATATAAAATGAAATAGGAAAATAACATGAAAAAGATTTATTGGCGTAGATTATTTAAGCATAATTTCGGATTCCCGTAATTATTGTTTTTACAAGCTTTTATGTAACTTGCCTTGTGTGACTTCGTTCGGCTCAAATATTGGAATCCAATATTAACACATTTCCTCTGCTACAATTAACTTAATTTTTGGTACTATAACATATTTACGGTGACAATGCATGATTAATTAAAAAAATGTATTTCAAATTTGCCTCCGACAGCCCTTAATTTGATTTGATTTTATTTGTCGGAGGATTGCTTCGAGGCCTATAAATAACAAAGCTGTTGTCAATAACAAAGCTGTAAACAACAAAGCTGTTGTCTCGAATGATCCATATATTTTTATTTCTAGAAACACATATATAAGACTTCGCCAAATTACATAAATCTTCTTCTTGAAGAGGACAGGATACATACAAGGAAATAAAAACACCGAAGGATTACAGCCCGGAACTCCACAAAAAGTGTGAAACGGAGTTGACGGGAATCGAACCCGTCGCCTCTCCTACGCTCTAAAGCGATTAGCAGAATGGTGTCTTAACCACTCGGCCTCGGAGGGTCTTCTACACCCCTTAGGGGGCGAAAACATTTGTCCATTAAAGGTACGTGATTTTCATGACGTGTGTAATCACGTAAATGTCACTGATTGCTTCAGAAATGAGTTGATGTTCTTCGATTAAAACGTGGCATGATTAGTAATTGAGCCATCTTACAGTTCTGCGCAGGAGTGAATGGATGTGTGTTCGATCCTCAAGTGGAGGTTGGTTGATATTTTTCTTCTCAGGAAGATGGATTTAGAATTGCATATCTATTTTATTATATACTTTTAAAAACAAACTGATAAAAAAATCTTTCGCAATTATTATTTAAAAAAAAAAAAAATCAATTAATTGTACTTCAATATTTATTATTCCTTTTTAGTACATTATAATAAAAGTTTGTCTTTAAAACATTTTTTTACTTATAATTTATTGTTAAGTTTATTTTTTGTATCTAAAGAAAATAATAAATAGAAATTTGCACGTTCTTGTAAATGATCTTTAGCTTTCCATAGCAACTGTCACCGTGTTACACGAAATCAGTTATATGTGTCTTGGCTACGATTAGATAAACTAAAAATAAAATAAAATAAATATGGAGAAACACAACTATGCATTAAAATTCTCTTTTAATTTTCTACATGTATAACGTAAATAAATAAAAATATCTGATAGACTTTCTTTTCCAAAATTCACCTTACAAGCTACTTAATACGCAGAAAATATATCCATTGAAGTTTTAAGTCTGGATTTCATGGCTTCCTCTTTATCGTATTTATTAAAAAATTATATCGGTTGATAATAACGCCCGCGTTTTTGTCTGATGTACGTGTTTTTTCTCCTAGGCTAAAAGAACCAACACTCTTTACCTTAATATCCATCGTAGGATTCCTAAGATAGCCCATTTTAACCATAAATGATCATTTATTGACGCCTAGTGAAGTGTCAAAAAGAACGAAAAATCATGCGTCAAGCATAGATTATATAGCACTTTCCAACGCTTCCAAAATAATTTTACAAATCATACCGTTTAATAAGCTAAAAGCTAACATCTAAGTAAACAATTTAGAAAACGCATAACATATATAAAAACATAATTTCAGGAATTTCCAACATATACAATATTCGGAAAAATATCCGAATACTTTTATTCAGCCCTGTATAGGATCTATAGATTTGTATATATACTACATAGGATGATAATTTTATTTCAGTAAGGAACCGCGTAGCACAGTTAAAAATTCTCCGTCTGGAGTTTGTCAATAAACAGAAATGTGTTCACGAACTTTTGTGCTGCCCTGTATAGGATCTACAGAATTTATACACACCACGTAATAGACAAAAAGCAAGTTAAAATTAAAATCGCATTCAATAACTTAAAACGCACTTCCAGGAATTATTGTTAACAGACAGTAGAAAATTCTTTTGCGTTATCCTGTAAATGAACGATGACTGCTATACACACAATATTCCGTAGTAAGTCTCTTGTAATGCACCTTAGTGATCTATATAAATTTCAATGCGTTTAAAATAGTGAAACATTATTTAAATAAACCGCAGACGATTTTTCTCCATAGACGTAATGTAACGGAATTATTTTTACTGTCCCTGTAAAGTAACTATAAGTGCTATGCACACCCTGTTCCATATTAAGCTTCTTAACATATAAAACAATAACATATAAAAATTGCAGAGCAATCCGAGCATATTTACGGGAGTTAGAGCACGGACAGACGGCCAGATGGCAGACGGCAGACGGCCAGACGGCAGACGGCCAGACAAACCGAAGTCATAAGCACTTTTCAACTAGGTTGGAAAGTGTCAAAAAGATCAAAATAAAAAGGGTCAGAATTTCGGACATAAAAATATCTTACTTTTCTATGTAAAGTAACGACTAGGCATTAATCTGGTATTCCCTTTGATAGTATATTTTTATTTCACACTTGTTTTCTGTCTCGTGTTCTATAAAAGTAAAGGGAGAATATATAAGATATAATAAAAAAAAAAAAAACCTGATTCATCCTCTAAAATAGAGGACTTAAAATAGTTACTTCCGAAATTTAAAAAAAAAACGGATTATAAGGCACAGGGTGCGGGAAAAATTTTGGATGGATATAAAATCCATTATTTTCGAGAAAACCGTACATCTCAACAATTTATTAACAAATATCTTAAATTTAACATGTAAATAATGGAAAAGCAGATTAGATCTCAAAATATCCGTTTTTTTTCTTTGATGCATGCCATTAGCCGTTTTGGGACATCATTGACTGCGGCACGAAGTATCTCAGCGAGAAAATTGGTCCATTTCTTAATCAATTTCCCTTTCAGACCTTCTAAACTTTGATGGGAATTAGCCAAGACTTTTGCTTTCAAAATTCCTCAAATAGAAAAATCCATTGGATTGATGTCGGGCTATATATTTATCGGGAGAAATGAAGTCAATGTTCTCCGCCCTCAGCCAGTCAAAAGTCTTGTGTGCGCGATGTGCATCCAAAACTTTTTCCGCACCTGTAGTTTCGACATTCTTTGGATATAATATGGAGGACAACTTTAAGCAGTGAGTTTGAAACGCGTTAAAATCCTATGGTTGGAGTGTACTTATGAGAAGTCGTGTTTTTAACGTGTTTTAGTCGTGTTAAGTAACCTTAATGCTCATTTCAAAATATCAATCTCTGCTAGACTACATCAAATGAATGTTTGCAAAATACTAGCTCGGCTCAATTTTGTGCAGGTCTTAGAAATTAAACGGCTATATAAAGAAATCTAGTTACAATATATTATAAACATTAAGAACATGAAAAGGGTTTGACAGATATAAAAATTTTTGCAAATTAAAGTACCTATTAATTTGCAAAAATTTTGGATCATCTTGGCAATTACCTTTTTCCAAGTTAAGTGCAAAATCGTTTCTATCCACATATTGCCGGACCTTTGACTTCAGTTTTTTGGTCACTTCACATTTTGTAGCATTACTTCGCATCTTGCGCAGCACCCAAGTACGGCTGGATGTGAAGGGAGCTTTCTGCTGCCGCGGTGTTTTATTTTAGGCAACTTGGGATACCTAAATTTTTTCGGCAAATGTGTGGCGTTACGTAACGGAAAAACATATAGTTTGTATTGTGTATAAATGTAATTTGGTGTGAAAGGTTTATTGCTATGGCTTTAATGTCTTATACAAATCTTAAGTTTTTACAATTTAAACAATGTTGATACTTATACAAAATATGATTATGAGCGATGTATTGCTTTTATGAGTTCAACATTTTATTTAAGACTCTTAATTAAAGATGTCTATTTCTCGCTTTTTAATAAAAATATGAAAAAACTATAAATTGTATGAACTTTTATTAAGTTGGTAATATTTCCATTGTGATTAACTCTGCTCTGTCTTTAGTTTAAGTTGGCTATCCCCTATTAAACAGAAATATCAGTTAAAAGCAATCTCCCTTTTACGTTTATGAACTTCACAAGAGCATTTTGTTAGCTGAAGAAGAATAAAATATGTCGATATGGACAATTTTAATATATTTTTATTATTCTTTTGCGAAAAGTACTTACGGAACTTTTAAAAACAGCCATTAAACCGAAGCATAAAATTTTATACTATTATTTTGTAAGAAAAAGCTTTGTTTATTCGTATTATCTTTCTTCTGAATTCTTATCACCAAATATGCCTTTCTTAAATTCAGTACTGTATTACTGAGATATGCTCATGAAATGACTGCTGACCATTAAAAGCAGCACGATGATTGAACAGTAAGTTGACCACTGGACAACTTACTGCCCAGAACATGTCTTAAATAATATCATCAAGTGCGATTATTTATAGATACTATTCAGAAATGTCAGCAAGATGGATACTAAACAGTGGCTTATCACTAAAAGTAGAGGCTACTTTTTCTTTGAGTAGAATAGTAGCCTCATAAAAGCCAAAGTATATTTTTAAACTGTACGTGTAGCTGTTACGATGGCCAGCTTATAAGTAATTGCACTTTTTCGTAACTTATAAATTGCACAAAAGTATTCAGATATAATAAAAGTGAGAAAAAATATAATAAATGTAGATTATGATGTATTTTCTCCATAGAGTTGTATAAGGTTAATGCATTCATGTTTATTTATATTTAACACATTAATTGTTAAAATAAAATTTCATTAAAACGAACGTTATTGGATATCATTAAAAAAGTAATTTAAAAAAAGAATCGATGTTATCTAATCATAATTCTTTTACGCATTGAAGGAATAATAAATTATTAACGAAGTAAAAAAATATATTTTGTTTAATACTGTACGTGTAGTTATAAAATTATCAGGAACAGCTTATAAGTAATTGAACTTTTCTGCAACTCATAAATTATCCATTATATGTTTTTATGTAAAACAAATAAGAGTAAAAAAATATGCGTCATAACTATAATGGCAGATTTTCCCCCACAAAGTTACATAAAGTAAAATACTTAATACTTAACAATATAATAAATTATAACACATATAATAATTAGAGTTGCCAAAATCCGGTTTATTCCCAGGTTTATTCCCCAAACACCTGGTTTATGCACCCAAAACCGAGTTTATTCCCAAAAAACCCGGTTTGTTCCCTGATTTAAACCGCGTTTTTTCTAGCCTTTGCAACTCTAGTAATAATAGATCTCTTAAATGCTAAAAGGTGTAAATTAACAACATAATAAATACACAGTAAAATAACTTTTATTAGGTTGTTTGATATGTTTCGGCTCACTCCGAACCATTTTCAAAAACAAATGAGAATATTCCATAATTACATGGTCTTAAATGTTATTATTTAAAATGCTATCATTTAATTTTCATGTACTTTTTAAAAACTACACACGTTATCTTTTATTTTTACTTGGTTGCTTATTTTCATATATGTAACCATGGAGTAACTCGAGACACCATTTTCGATAAGTTAAAAGATGCTGCATCGTTACATATTGAATTTTTGCTTGTTAGTATCTCTATGGTTTCTCTTATTACGGATGGATAATATAGACTGCACGGAAAATTATTTTACTTTCATTGAAATTTATTTGGATGGTTTCTTCTTGATATAATCTTGCCAGGGCTGTGGTTTTCCTATTGTACTTAATATGAGCTATATGCTCCTTTTTTCTGTAATTAAATTTCCTGCTGGTCATGCGAATATAGTAATTATTGGATCAGTCTTCTTTAATAAAAGGTATTTTATATACTCCTGAATAATAATCAATATTAATTGGGTCAATTTTACTGCAAATGATATTCTTTAATTTCTGAGAGTGTTTGGCTATTAAGCAGATATTGAAACGTTTAAGGCTGTATTTTAATTTTTCAAAAAAATTTGGATAATATTGAAGAGTGTAAATATGAATTTTTGCGAATCAACTTTGTTTTCTGGTTTCTTATTATTGGCGATATCCATGATTAATTTATCAATATGGTCTACCTAAAAACCATTATTACAAGCAATTTTACGAATATTATATAATTCATTATTCAATTTTTTTTTCAGTACATACAATAAAAGTCCCCGTCCTATGAAAAATCTGTAGGCTGAAATTTTGTATGTAAATGGAGAACATGCGTTATTTGGTAAAGTAAATTGGTTAGCCATACTTTTTCGGAAAACAGCTCTGTCGATAGATTTATTTGTTCTGGTTAAGGAATGGAAGACTTTTATTATGTTCAATTTCATTAGTGAATTTAATGTTATTGTCAATTGAGTTTAGCTGATTTATAAATATTTTAAGTTCATCAAGACAATACTGCCAAATTATAAAAATATCATCAACACATCTGAGCCAAGTGTGAGGCATTAAGTCAAATGTGCCAAAAACTTTACTTTTACGAATATTATCTAATTTGTTATTCAATTTATTTTCAGTACATTACCATAAAGGCCCGTCTTATGAAAAATCTGTAGGCTGAAATTTTGTATGTAAATGGTAGATTAGTTAGCCATACTTTTTTCGGAAAACAGCTCTGTCGATAGATTTATTTGTTCTGGTTAACATTACATCAAGGAATGGAAGACTTTTATTATGTTCAATTTCAATAGTGAATTTAATGTTATTGTCAATTGAGTTTAGCTGATTTATAAATATTTTAAGTTCATCAAGACAATACTGCCAAATTATAAAAATATCATCAACACATCTGAGCCAAGTGTGAGGCGTTAAGTCAAATGTGCCAAAAACTTTACTTTTACGAATATTATCTAATTTGTTATTCAATTTATTTTCAGTACATTACCATAAAGGCCCGTCTTATAAAAAATCTGTAGGCTGAAATTTTGTATGTAAATGGAGAAAATTCGTTATTTTGTATGGTAGATTGGTTAGCCATACTTTTTTCGGAAAACAGCTCTGTCGATAGATTTATTTGTTCTGGTTAACATTACATCAAGGAATGGAAGACTTTTATTATGTTCAATTTCAATAGTGAATTTAATGTTATTGTCAATTGAGTTTAGCTGATTTATAAATACTTTAAGATCATCAAGACTATACTGCCAAATTATAAAAATTTCTTCAACATATCTGAGCCAAGTGTGAGGCGTTAAGTCAAATGTGCCAAAAACTTTAGTTTTACGAATATTATCTAATTTGTTATTCAATTTATTTTCAGTACATTACCATAAAGGCCCGTCTTATGAAAAATCTGTAGGCTGAAATTTTGTATGTAAATGGAGAAAATTCGTTATTTTGTATGGTAGATTGGTTAGCCATACTTTTTTCGGAAAACAGCTCTGTCGATAGATTTATTTGTTCTGGTTAACATTACATCAATGAATGGAAGACTTTTATTATGTTCAATTTCAATAGTGAATTTAATGTTATTGTCAATTGAGTTTAGCTGATTTATAAATATTTTAAGTTCATAAAGACTATACTGCCAAGTTATAAAAATATCATCAACATATCTGAGCCAAGTGTGACGCGTTAAGTCAAATGCGCCAAAAACTTTAGTGTACAATGGGCGAAGAGTATATTCAGCTAATAAACCTGAAATAGGTGATCCCATTGAGGCTCCATGATTCTGCTTATAATATTTACCATTGATTGTGAAATAGTTATTATGAATGATTAGATTAATTCCTCTTTTTATTGTTGATTTCATATCATTAAATTCTATCTGCTCAATATCATCACAAATCTTATTACAAACTACATGCGTGTCAATTAATGGATACAATGAAACAATATCAAGACTAGCCATTATATAATTTTCTGGTAATTGTACATGTTTGTTTTTTGGATGAAATCCTCCGCTGATTTAACAATTAATCTAGAATCTGGTAAAATATTTCTTAAGAAGAGAACATAAGCTTTTTCTAAAAAATAATTCGGTCCTGAGCACTTTGAAACTATAGGACGTAATAGCATGTTGCTTTTATGAGCTTGACTTTGATCTTGACATTGACTTGTGAGCTTTACCTTGACTTTGTTTACTTAGTAAACTGTAAAACTTTGTACGAGTTGTAATTTTCCAACTGGACGAAATATGTCCAGTGATGGCGGCTTCAGCCAAGAGATCCCAGGTTTGAATCCTGGCCCGGACATTTTTCGTCCAGTTGGAAAATTACAACTCGTATGATTTCTTTACGAATTTGAATAATTGTGTTAAAATTAATCTAGTGTAAAACTTTGTCAAAGTATTCTGAATGTGTTGGAAAGTGTTTCATAAATTATGCTTGACGCATGATTTTTCATTTTTGTTTATTTTATTAAATATCGTCTTTTACCAGATAGTTTTAAATTCTCGTACGTTAATTTTCGTGCCATGCCTTTTACTTATAAATTTGATATTATCGATTGTGCGATCTCATATGCATTGTTCAAATAGCATTATGGAAACTCGCTTCAGCTAGAATGAATGTCACACTTGGCTTTATTGCCCCGTCATTAAGTCGTAAAATGTGAGATTTCTCATTATTTCGGATCGTTTATTGGCGCTAAAAGGAACGGTTTGCAAGATCTGAATCGATAAATCTCAATCGATGCGAGATTTTGTTGATTTGAAGAATTGAAATTGGTTATTTGATTCATTAGATATGTCTGAAAGCCTTTATCTAAATAAAAATATGTAATTATATAAGAAAATCACATATTATCACTAAACTAAAGAATGTATACCCTTAAAGCGATAAAACGGAACTTCAAAAGACTTATAGAAACTTTTTTATATAAACGCAATTTTTTCTTTCTATATATAAGAAAAAAATAGTTTAAAAATGGACCAATGAAAATCTGCGTAGATATTCTGGGTTATTCTCATCGCTTTTTTACTAGGGACTTTTTTGAGGAGCGATTACTTTTTTTCTAGCCATCCTACGGATTCGAAAATCATACCACCAGACGCAAAATATAACAAGCTTTCAGAAATTAAAAAAATTATCACGGTCGGACAATAAAAACTCAAAAAATCCTTAAAAATCGAGTAAAAAATCTTTTATTGAAAAAGTCATTTTTTTATATTGTTGCCAATTTCTAAATAAGCGCAAATGATTATATTTTATCGCAAATAAAAAATGCATCTGCGCGAGACTATTAAAAACAATAATGAAAGTTTAAAATAATAATTAAATGATCACGTGTTGAAAGAAAATTACGTCATAAAAATCGTGTTTACACATGAATATTAAAAATAAAAAAGATGAATTAAATGAAAAAGCATTATAACCAGTTAAATGAAAAAGCATTATAACCAGTTAAATGAAAAAGCATTATAACCTGATTACAGAAAATAGTTGCCGTTCGTGATATCATCATCATCATCTTTTAGAGGCTGTGAAATCAGAACGGGGGTTGGTGAGCGTAGCGAGCAGGGGGCAGAGCCCCCTAGTTTTCAAAAAATTTGTTTTTCGGAATCTCCAGTGTATGAAACGTGTAAATCCGATGTACGATATTTGGTGTCAGATTTCTTCGCGTAATGTCGCAGCTGTATTTTCGCATTTAAATATTGGTAATACAAAAAATGTGACTATTACACGGGTAAACACGGTAATCTATATTATAAAACAAAAACATGCCCGTTAGTAACGCTGACGTCACATTGACGGTGGAAACACTTGACGAACAATTTTCGATTTCACTGCAATTTTTTTAACGTCTAAATGTCGCACAGTTTCTATTTTTACACCATCGAATAGGGAAAAAATGTACTTTCGAATGCAATTTGTTTGAAAATTTTATCTTAATTTACTGATTTTTTATGTATTTAAAAGTAATTTTCAAGCATGATTTTTTTAACAAATCCATCTCCATCGAGTGCAGCTGTTTCCGGCTAATAGTCGAAAACGAAATTAAAACTTCATCAATTAATAAATGAAATTGTAAAATAATATAAGTAAAATACAAATTTAACAGACAAGCAGTCGAACTACGCGTGCAATCCATTACAATTATCAGTATAAAAAAGGATGCTGTAAGTTGCAAAATCTTTGGCGATTTCTTCGGCTATGAAATTTTTTATGCGGCTAATGCGAAATTATTGTTTTTAACAATTATGAAAACTTTATTTGAAAACATTACTGATATTATTCATTTAAAATATGTTAAATGTCAAAAATCTATTAGTTTTCAATTTAAAAATATGGTTTTTACCTATTTTCTGTAACCTGAAAACCTCAGGTTACAACCTGACAGTTTTTATTTTTAAATGCGATTTGCATAAATTTAATTCGAACTATAATGTAAATATTACATTCTACTTACGAAATTTAATAAATTTAATATTATATATATTTTCTAATTGTAGAGTAAAAATAAACTTATTTATTCCTTCCCGAAACCGAAAGATCTTATGTAATGCAAATGCAACACATCGGGTTAGCACTCAGCTAGTTTAATACACTGGCCTCCAAAAGTTAAGGTACAACCGGTTTTTTTTTTGCGTCTAATTTGCAAATGAATGAATATAGAAGCAACAAATTTGGAGGAAATGTGCGCATAACTGTTATTTATTAAATGCGACATAGAAATTTACTTAAGTTAAACGTATAAATAAAATTACAACAAAAAAGCACTCATAGTGGAAAATTCCATTCTTGGAGAAATCAGTACATCGCAGTATTATGCAGTAAAATGTGACAGAAGCATTAAAAAACTGGTTCTAATACGGTATATGTCCACCCCGGACTTGAATGCGTTGGCGGCATCGACTTTCCATGCTCTCAATTAAATTGTCGGACACCGAAATAGGCCAGACTTGGAATAAGCCTTGTTCCAGCTCATTTAATGGCCTTGGAGGAGGACTTAAAGCCGCAAACTATCTTCCAAGATAGTCCCAAAGATGTTCTATCGGATTCAAGTCTGGAGAGTGAGTTGGCCATTCCATTCTCTCCAAACCGTGATCCTCCTCAACAACCACAGCTCGGTGTGGTCTCGCATTATCATCCATTAGAATGAAACCATTGCCAATAGTACCGGCATATGGGCGCACATATGAATCAAGGATCTCTTACCGATATCTTGCACTAGTCACAGTTCCTCCATGGAACACATGCAGGTCAGTGTGGCCTCCGAGTGAGATCCCTGTCGAAACCATGATTCCACCGTTTCTGTACCTGTGTGTTTCGACAGTGTTTGATTGATGGTATCGAGTACATTGTTCTCTCCAGATCAGAAGACGGCTTGAATCGCTCTCCAGTGTAAACTGGACTCATCTGAGAAGAGTACAGAAACCCACTGTTGTCTGGTCCAAGAAACATGTTCTCTTGCCCCAACATAAATGGGCCCTTCTCTGTCGTCTGTTGAGGGGGGCGCACACAACTAGTCGCCTTGCATGGAGACCTGCATTGTGAAGACGTCTTCGCACCGTAGTAGCGGATATTCTTCTCCCTGATACTGCAAAGTGGTCTGCAATGAGTTGCGGCACAGTAGTGCGTCTTCTCCTTCGGGCCGAAAGAGTTAGAAACCGGTCTTCTGCAGGTGTTGTAACACGTGGGCGGCCTGGAACATGTCTTCTGGACACAGAATCTTCGGATTCATACTGATCCCAGAGTCGTTGGACTGCACTGCGAGACACATTGAGCCGTCTAGCAGTATCGGCCTGTGACAACACCATTTCCATCCATCCTACCGCCCGCCACCTTAATGAATAGGGCAAACGACTTCTTCTAGACATTTATAGACTCTACTGGCTGTTGTGAACAAAACTGACAACAATAGTTCGAATACAACAAAACTTACACGCGAAATTACGAAAGCTTCGTAATTGTATATTTTTCTCTCATTCACAAATACCTATTCTTTTCTATAAAATAAAAGTGGTAGCCGTAATTTTTGCGTAATTTTTTTTAAAGCTTATTATTGTCATTCATATAAACTATGAAGTATCTGACTGCCATTTTTTGTCTGGTGAGCTTCGAAAAACATGTTGTACCTTAACTTTTGGAGGCCAGTGTATTATAGATTATGCTCGTGTTCATATGCATTGTTCAGTCTGCATTATGACAACTCGCTTTAGCTAGAATGAATGTCACACTTCTTTCTTCTTCTTTATTTAATTCTTCCCGAAAGCGAAAGATCTCATGCAATGCTAATGCAACACATCGGCTTAACACCCAACTAGTTTAATGTTATAGATTATGCTCGTGCTCATATACATTATTCAGTCTGAATTATGGCAACTCGCTTTAGCTAGAATGAATATTACACTTCTTTCTTATTCTTTACTTATTTCTTCCCTAAAGCGGAAGGTCACATGTAATACAAATGCAACACATCGGGTTAGCACTCAGTTAGTTTAATATTATCGATTACGCTCGTGCTTATATACATTATTCAGTCTGCATTATATCAATTCGCATTAGCTAGAATGAATATCAAGCTTATTTCTTCTTCTTTACTTATTTCTTCCCTAAAGCGAAAGGTCTCATCCAATGCGAATGCAACACATTGGGTTAGCACCCAGCTAGTTAAATATTATTAATTATTCTCGTGCTCATATGCATTGTTCAATCTGCATTATGGCAACTTGCTTTAGCTAGAATATATGTCACACTTCACTTTATTGTTCAGTCATTAATTAAGCAGTAAAATGTGATATTTCTCACTATTTCGGATTGTTTATTGGTGCTAAAAGCAATGGCTTGCAAGTTCCGAATCGATAAATCCCGTAGATACGACATGCTGACGTTATAGTGAATGGCAGTTAGTTATTCAATTCATTAGTTGTGTCTGAAGGTCTCTGTTTAAACTAAAACATCACATTTTTAAGTTTATTTTGATAGATAAGATTATCTTTAAGTAATGTATAAATTCCGATAAAAGATTTATGGTTTTTCCATATATTTGTCTTACAAGACAAACGTCAAACTATCAACTATCTATGAAAAAACTCGATGGAGAAAATGAGACCTGTATTTATTTAAAAAAACACGTTATTCATTTACACGTTTGAGCATTTACACTGTAAAAAAAAATTAAAAAAAATCATTTCTATATATATAAATGAAATAAACCATGAACGAAATTATACAATAATCTTTTCCAAGTTACCATGATTCAAGAAAGAGTTCTTTATCTGTAGAAACCACACACACCAATACATTTTCAAGATTTAAAGAAGAATTTATAAAAACAAGATTTCGTTTGCTGCCCCTAATTTTCGGGAACGTTTCCGAGTATTTCTTTTTATAGTGTATCAATCAGTTTTCTCAAACCGAAATATCGGTTTTTAGGATTATTACCAATTTTTAATTAAACATTTTCAGCTGCTTAATTGGATTTATACACGCAAGAGTAACAAAATAATACTAATTTTAATTTTAGTGTTAATTCTATTAATTATCACGGTTGTTGAACATGAAAATGTTCACTTGAGACTTGATGGAATTCGAAAAACCTGTATTCAGAGTTTTGAAAAGTCATTAATGCACTATAAAAACTACGCGGAAACATTTCGGAATATTAGTTTCTACAAAAAAAACTTTATTTTTTATTTTTATCTTTTTTTTTTATCTTTTTTTTTATCTCAAAAATATATTGTTATACAAAATTATTATTAGAAAACTCTTCGTTATTTTGCGGAAAAAAAACATTAAATCCATTCTAATATTTAGAAAATTTTCCGTAGAAAATTTCTAAATCCTTGCATTCATAATATTTCAAAATTTTAATTTCTTAAAAGGCGTACAGTGAAAAAGTATCCAAGCCGGGACTCGAACCTCTGTCATCAGTATAGCGCACTGACGTTCTACGAACTGAACCACTTGTAACGATAGATAGCCTGGCATTTCTCACTATTACAGGAAATGAGGAAGGAGTATTCATTAAAAATATATCATTATATGAATATTACAGGAAATTTGAAATATTATGAATGCAAGGAGGGAGAAATTTTCTATGGAAAATTTTCCAAGTATTAAAATAGATTTATTCAATCAACAATGCTGGATCCTCTTTAGTTTCGTGTTTGTCCGAGGGTTGGTGGCTCACGGAAAAATATTTCATCTTGTGCTGCGATTGTAGCTTTGCCAACATGTAATAGTGAGAAGTGTCAGGCTGGGTATTGTTCCATGTTGTTCAGTTGATAGAGCTTCAGTGCACTATACTGATGACCCGGGGTTCGAATCCCGACTTGGATACTTTTTCACTATGTTAGCTATAAGCCTTTTAAGCAATTCAATTTTTTTTGAAAAAACATATTATTTTGTTAATACGCGAAATTGTAAGAAAATATGAAAAAAATAATAATCAAAAACTCATATGCAAAAATTCATCGTATATCCTTGAAACACTGTTGAAATAAACATTTGAAAATACCTCATCTAAAAATTTTAAGGCATTCGGCGCGTGCAGGAAATAAAACTAATGATTCTGTTTAACAAAGAATTTACATTTCAAAAACGAAAGTAATGGTCCATAAATCTATGCACAGATCAAAGAATAATATGCCACATGATCATAATTCCTATTCCCATCTTATTTGCGGACTGGAAGAACTATAACTTTTTATTTCCCGAAGGGGGAGAAAGGTATCAAAAACGGTTTTCAGGTATTTAAAAAAATAAATAAAAAAAGGTAAATAATGAATTTAAGTTTTTGCAGTTTTTTAAAAAACGTTTTCCGAATTTTGCGTTCGCACAAGGATATAAGACATAAGATTGGATGACAAATATTTCATATCAGAATCTTTTAATAAAAATAAAATTCCTCATTTTTTTTAAAAAACGTGACTTTAAAAAAAATAAAAAATCGACAAATTTCTGTGCGAACTCCGAATAAAATTTATTAAAAAGTGATCAAAAGTTACTGTATTGGACTAAGATTTAATTTATATAACTTTTACGACTGTCCCAATATCGCCGGCAAGCTTGGAAAATCCAATAAAAAAAACCTCCCGAAAAATGCCTGAAATATGAAATAACAAAAATTTTTATCAAAAAACGGTAAATATGAACATTATTTACATACGGGCCTGTCTTCATCTATCCGGCACCAAGTTTGCAGACGTCTACGAGCAATAAATTTTCCTGACCATCTCCCTTACATACGCACGCACTGCAGTTGATTAATGTACCTCATGAGTGAAAATATATAATTCTTGAACGCAGCCATTTTTTTTTTTAATTATCCATTTTTACAAAACTCACATAATTGTTTGCGCATCTACATTCATTTTCTTTTGACTGCATTATTGTCTCTAGATTAAAACTTAGACTTAAAATGACTCCCATTCTACATTTTACGATCCAATCAACGTGTCGTAAAATCCTACGTTCCTCAGTCTCATTAAGTAGATTTTTTTTTAGTCCTCAAAAGAAGATAAGAATAAAAGAAATCTAATTTTATTCAAAATACCAACCGTTTTAAAAATGAAACTTTATATTTTACTGGCTGTTTAACTTGTTCTACGTACGGGAGTTCATGAATTTTATTCTAAAACCAAAATTAAAAATAAAAATCAGTACTACCATATGTATCTATGTAATAAGTAGAAAAATATTTTCCTACTACTGTGCATTTTTTTAAGGAAACTTAATTTATTATGTTACTATGGCAGCACACAATAAAACGATATCTTCGGAATAAGGGAATAAATAGAATAAAAAGTTTTGTTGATGTTTGTGATAAAATGTTTTTTTTTTATTTAAAAAAAGTAATAATTAAGCGCAATTATATAATCTCTAATTATTTGCATGCGATGTAAAATAATTATCGTAATACTCGCCACAGCTTCTTAGTATTGCAGCGTGGTGTACGTAATATGTATATCTCACATTGCAGTAAACATTTAGAACTGGTTAGAACTCGCGCGATTACGGATTGAACATAAAAAAAGACAAAAATTCGTCAAAAACATAAAATTAAAAAAAAAAATCTTTAAAGTTTCGAATTTTTTACCCCAATCGTTCACAGGCCCCCTACTAGCAACCCGTGTGCCAAATTTTGTAACCCTGCGCCCTGTGGTTTCCGAGTTTTTGAGGTTACACAGATAGATACGCGCACGGATTTTAATAAGGTAGATTTTAGTTCATTCGTTAGATATGAATGTACGTAATTAAATAAAATTTTCAATTTAATTACTTGCGACAGTTACTCTTCACGTCTTTGTATATCTCATTGGTATATCTAAAGCAAAAACATGTCCGCGAGTAACACTGATGCCATATTTATGGTGGCAACACCTGTTCAATAAATTACGCTTTTACTACAGATTTTTTAACTACTAACTATCCCAGAATTTCAAATTTTACATCGAATAGCAAAAGAAAAAAGTGTTTCTTCAAATGCGATTTGTTCGAAAACTGTATCTCAATTTCCTGATTCTTTATATTTTTTAAAATAATTTTCAACCATGAATTATTTTTTTTTAAATCTATCTCAATTAACTCAGCCTGATTACGAAAGATGAACTCGTTTGCACTTAAATACTTTAGCATTTTCTCCCGGCTAATATTTCATAACAAAATCAAAACTTCATCAATCAATAAATAAAATAATAAAGCAATATAAATAAAACACAAATTTAACAGACATGTAATCAAATTATTCGCTTAAACCACAGAAACTATGAGAATCAAAAAGGCTGCTGTAAGGAGCGAAATCTCTGGCGATTTCTTCGGCTATTAACGCTTAACATTCGGCTTATACGAACCTCATTGATATTTTTCATATGGAATTGCTTTTTAGTGTTGTAAGTGGGCGATCTAAAATATATATGTATTAAAGGTAAAAAAAAATTATTAGATCTATTAGATAAAAAAAATTTCAAATAATAATAATAATAAAAAATGGTTTACACGTATGTTCTGTAACCAAAAAGACCTTAACAATTTGCATCAAACTGTCTAGTCATTCGACCGTTTTTGATAAAAGCGGTTACATATCCGTAATTTAACTCTATTATGATCACATTATTGTACATATTACGGTCACAATACAGTTAAATTACGGTATGTACACTGTTAAAAATTTGCAGCAAACTGTCCAGTCATTCGGCCGTTTTTATAGAAAACGGTTACATAGCCGTAATGTAATGCTCTTCTGACCATAATATGGCCAATAATATGATCAGAATACAGTTGAATTACGGTTATGTAACCGTTTTCCATAAAAGCGGTCGAATGACTGGACAGTTTGCTGCAAATTTTTAACAGTGTAACTTTTTCTATAAAAATGGTCGAATGACCTAACAATATGCTGCACATTTTTAATAGAGCATTTTACAGATATCTTATTATTGATTCCACACCCACATACAATTTTCGCAGACTGCATTTTGGTCTCTAGATTTACTTAAAAGGATTCTCATTCCATATTTTACGATCCAATAAAGAAGTTGTAAAATGCTATGTTTCTCATTCCATAGTACTTTTTATATTGTCCCAGATGGACGTGTTGTCTGACAAGATAAGAAAAAACAGTCTCGCTTAATACAAAACGCTGGCTCTCCAACAAATAAGATCTAATGCTTTAATTTACTTTATTCATTACGCATCTGCGCTTTTAATTAAAAGAAAAATTCTAATATTTCATTATTTGTTTTTCTTAAGCATTGGTATCATAGAAATTCAATGGATGTAAATCGCGGGTTTTATCACATTTTAATATTTGTAAACAGTGAAAAAACAGTCTCGTTTAACCCCTTGAAGCGTGATTGTTCATTTTTGGACCACTTAATTTAAATCTATAACTGTCTCATTGACACCAGGATTTTGGAATAAAAAAATTTCCTTTTATTGTGTACGTGAAGAAAAGGTTTTACTTATTTTCAAATAAATTTGTTTGTGAATTCTAGTGTCAATCGATCATTTCAGCATTTTACTTTGCCCCTGAAAGGGTTAATACAAAACGCTGGCTCTGCAACAAATAAGATCTAATGCTTTAATTTACTTCATTCATTACGTATCTGCGCTTTTAATTAAAAGAAAAAATCTAATATATCATTATTTGTTTTTCTTAACCATTGGTAATATAGCAATTCAACGGATGTAAAATCGTGGGTTTTATCACATTTTAATATTTATAAACAATGAAAAAACAGTCTCGTTTAATACAAAATACTGGCTCTCCAACAAATAAGATCTAGTGCTTTAATTTACTTCATTCATTATGCATCTGCGCTTTTAATTAACAGAAAAAAAATCTAATATTTAATTATTTGTTTTTCTTAAGCATTAGTAATATAGAAATTCAACGGATGTAAATCATGGGTTTTATCACATTTTAATATTTATAAACAATGAAAAAACAGTCTCGTTTAATAGAAAATACTGACTCTCCAACAAATAAGATCTAGTGCTTTAATTTACTTCATTCATTAGGGATCTGCGCTTTTAATTAACAGAAAAAAATCTAATATTTAATTATTTGTTTTTCTTAAGCATTAGTAATATAGAAATTCAACGGATGTAAATCATGGGTTTTATCACATTTTAATATTTATAAACAATGAAAAAACAGTCTCGTTTAATAGAAAATACTGACTCTCCAACAAATAAGATCTAGTGCTTTAATTTACTTCATTCATTACGGATCTGCGCTTTTAATTAAAAGAAAAAGTCTAATATTTCATTATTTGTTTTTCTTAAGCATTGGTAATATAGAAATTCAACGGATGTAAATCATCGCTTTTATCACATTTTAATATTTATAAACAATGAAAAAACAGTCTCGTTTAATACAAAATACTGGCTCTCCAACAAATAAGATCTAGTGCTTTAATTTACTTCATTCATTACATATCTGCGCTTTTAATTAAAAGAAAAAAATCTAATATTTGATAATTTGTTTTTCTTAAGCATTGGTATTACAGAAATTCAATGGATGTAAATCGTGGGTTTTATCACATTTTAATACTTGTAAACAATGAGGACATGTAATCATAAAACAAAAAATATTTTAAAAGACCTCTTATCTTTTTGCAGGCGAATGACGAAAGTCCTTGTGCTTATAGTCTGTGTTCATTTAAATATATTTTCAACCAGAAATATCTTTTAATACACATCTAATTTACGTCTGTGCGGCATATAATTGAATCTTTTCATAAAATAATATTTTTAGTTCAAAATATGTTATTTTGACCTAGATACTGTGTAAAAATATACGCATAATAAATAACTGTGGATGGAATTTTATTTAAAAAAAAATAGAAATTTTATGTTATGTAAGAAAAATGTTATGTCCACTATAAATATTTTTGAAGAAACGTTCTTGAATCAATAGCATTTTCTATGTTCACGTACCTGCCAACTTTCAGCTAAACTTCCGTACACTGTGAGTTAATTTAATTCCGGTTAAGGACGTTTTTAACCAGAAAAAAATATCTGAAAAATAATATATATTTAATTTCATGTTCTTACGTGGAACCTACTTGATATTAATGTATTTCTTTAACAAAATTCTGGTTGAAGTGTGTTTAACCTTTGTTAAATTAACCTACATTGTACGGAAGTTTAGTACAATGTTGGCAGATATGTGTGCATGTCTGACAGGATAATTTAAAATAAAAATCCTATTTGACACAAAATACTGACTTATACACTGCAAAAAAAAATGTGGATTTTACAGTATAATTAACAGTAATAAACAGTAAAATTAGCAGTAATACGCTGCCGCGCATGCACGGTAGCGCATTACTGCTTATTACTGTTAATTTACGGTATAATACTGGCAGTTGGGTTGCCAGAATTATACTGTAAAATCAACAATTTTTTTTGCAGTGTATATATAAAAAAAAAGATTTAGAAATCTTTCATTTACTTAATCTATTGCTCACCAATCGTTTTAATTAAAAGTAGCAGAATATTTTATCTTTATTTGTAATAGATATTCTTATGTAATTAGACCCATAGATCTTTTTAATTCATATCTCTCCTAATGTCTCTTACAGCTTGTGTTGCTTGTAAAACATATATTATCCAATCTGAAACAATGTAAATTTAATAAGAGAGTACAATTAAGTTTCGTCTCAGCGAAAATGATCTTCAGTGTATGGATGGACTTTACAATCTTATTAATAAATCATATAAAGTAAAATATCCCATTATTTGTAGAGGGTCTTGTAGTCAATAAGAATAACGATATCAGAATCGATAAAACTTCATCAATAAATAAATAAAACAATATAAATAAAACACAAATTTTACAGACAAGTAATCGAAAAACGCGCTTAAACCACTGAAATTATCAGAATGAAAAATTCTGCAGCAAGTATCGAAATCTTCGGCAATTTATTCAGCTTCTAACTCCTGCCATGCGGCTAATACGAATTATCGCTGTAAAATATCTCATTATTTACGACTGCCAAAAAATAACGATATCAGAATCCAAAAATTTCATTATGTATAATAGTTTTTCTTATATAATTAGACTAGTAGCACTTTTTAATTCACTGCTACCCTAATACTCGTATCTCTTATAGCATATTTTGCTTATACAACTATCATTATACATTCTGAACCGATGTAAATTTAATCAGAGTGCACAATAATGTTTCGCTTGAGCTAAAACGATCTTCATTATGGACTTTACAATTTTGTCAATAAATCATATTATTTGTGACTGTCAATAAGAATAACGATATCAGAATCGATAAAAATTCATCAATAAGTAAAATAATAAAATATTGTAAATAAACACAAATTTTACAGACATATAATCGAACTACTGGCGTAAAGCACCGAAATGACCAGAATCAAAAAGTCTGCTTTAAATAGCAAAATCTTTGGAGATTTCTTCGGCTCAAAATAGGATAAAAAATATCAATCTATCTTCGGATATATCTTCGGATAAAAAATATCAATAATATATTCAAACAATAATTTGAAATATATTAAAACCGATAATTTCGTATTAGCCGGATGCCAAGAGGTATTACTCTTGGCATCCGGCTAATACGAAATTAACGGTTTTAATATATTTCAAATTATTGTTTGAATATATTATTGATATTTTTTATTAAAAAAGACTTTTTGAGTTCGTGGGCAATCTAAAAAAAATATATTAAATGTAAAAAATCTTTTAAAGTTTTCAATAAAAAAAAAAAAAGCTTTCTACCTACATTTTGTAACCCGGGAATCCCGAATTGATTCCCTTAGTTTCAATTACTTCTAAAATGCATAATTCCTTCTTTTTTCGAATTCAATTTTGATACCAGAATAAATTAATCCATAGCTTACGAGCTAGTGATCATCTCTGTGGATCTTCACGTTCGAATGCATTGGTAAAGCAGAGCGGGGAATCCGGGTCTAAGACCTAGGGCGCGGTGCCCTTATGGGTTGCCGGTTCCCGAAGCTTCTGGGGAACCCCGGCACGTGCTTAAGTGTTATGTAGTAATTTCCTTTAGCACACTGTCCCTGCTGTCGTAGCGAACACGTCGTCAAAGTCTTGGGTGTTGACGAGGCTAACGAAAAAGACAGGCTACCGCGGTGCATCCCACTTATCTTTTTTTACAGACCGCTAGAGTGACGTGATGCTCTTTTCGTACTCCTGCATTGGTGCATTCGAGCATCACGTGACTCCGGCGGTCTGTAAAAAAAGATACGCGTAAATCACCGCGGTAGCCTTTCTTTTTCGTTAGCCTTGATTTTCGATGTATGACGTCATATTCGCCTGTTTCCTACAGTTACGCATATTAAAATCTTGTATTATTATCAAACACTAAAAAAAGTACGTTTTATTTCTAATAATATTATTTAATCTTCTTTTTAATTTTTTAATTTTTTTAATTTCATTTTCATTTTTAACGTGAAAAATTTTCAATTGAAACTAGATTGTTGAGTAAAAACTATTATTCCTTGTTTTGATTTAGTTTTGGCAACGATAAAGTATTAGCAACGGTAGAGTAAATTTAACCATTTTAGAATATTATACGAAAAAATGTCCATTTATTCTCTATGAAAATAACGAAATTTTGAATTATTAAGAAAAATATTTGAATAAAATAAACAAAAACCAGCCTATGTTCATTTGAGGGTTATAATCAACCTATATGCAAAGATACAGGATCATTAAATGCTCCATTTTGATGCTGGCTTCAGCCTAACATAATCGGGGCGTTGAGGCCTCGGGTGTTGAGGAATGACGCGCAAGTGGCGGTGCTTCTCTTGGCCCACCTGGCTCTCTCACAAAGGTTCCATGAACCTAGAAACGGCGGTGAAGTACGCATAATAGCGTAGCTTGTATACCAGAATAAATTAGCTGCAATATAAAAAGTAAAGATTATGTATATAAAAAGAGATGTTTGTTCTAGAAATAAAAAGTGATTAAGTTAATACGGGTCAGTGTGGGATTAAAAGCGTTTAAAAAAATTTGATTAATGTAAAATAACTTTTTTATAGTTCACCAAAGCGATGGTATATAAATCCGGATTACGCATTCATAATCAACCTGTTAGACACAAATACCTTTAATAGATGTCATTTATATACGGATTTACCACATTGCCCAGAGACAACTGCATAAACGTAGTAAATAAAACATATCTTGTAACTTTGTAATGAAAAAATATAGCTTACACAAAACATTACGTGCCATTCTTTACGATGTCTTGTTGTTCCTTTATGTCTTGCTGTGTTTTATTTATCATTAATCCACTGGAATTAGATTAAACCCATTTACATAAATATGTGTATAATTTCTATGTTTGTCATTCCTGTTTTATGAGAATTAATGTTTCTTTTTTAACCCTTCATTTCCACACGATCTACCCGAAGAATTTAACATTTTTTTAATAGTTTTTAGTTATTAAATTCTCTAACAAATCACTATTTAACAGATTGTTTACGTTCTGTAGTAATAACACTACTTTTAACAATGAGAACAGGTTGGAAATTGTGCGTTAAACGTGACAAATGAGGTGCGTTCGTATCGTGCTATGAATAATTTCACAATATTAAAAAAATCATAGTTATTATTTCAGTGAAATAAATTATATCGTCTGCTTTGCGCAAAATTAGGACACATTTTTTTTTTCTTATTACGTATACCATGTTTACAGATGCGATTTTTCTTTTTACACCAGACAGTGCTGTAAAATTCATCATGGAGATCTTGCTTTGCGAATGATTACCTCCATCGTTTAATATTTCTCTGACTCACGAGGAATGAATCTTTTGTTTATTTACTTTAATGGATTGAGATATTCGGCTGTTAACCTAATTTTCACTGAAGTTATCTCAGAATCTATACATTTTTGAATGTAACTCATCTCTCAAGCAAACAGTTTTTTTGAACGATCTTTCTAAAAATGCAACTTTTAAGCCATTTTATTTTTAAATATAACTAGATGGAACCCGTCAAAACTTGACGCAAAAAAAAATACTATAACAGTATCAGTAAAATAAGCTTCTTTATTATTTATGAATGGTTGCATATAAAACAGTCTTTCAAATATTTTTTTCCCTAGTCAAATACAGTACTATTTCCGATGCAAACTCCAAACAAAAAATCCGTAAATAACTGTGTAATGCAAATCAGTTTGACATTACCACCATATTCCCCACGGCAAGAAAAAAAATTCATGGACCTATGAAGTATATACAAATAGTATATTCCTACGTTCATATCATATTCAGTAAATAACAGAACATAGTAAATAAAGCACACCCCCTCCCCCCTGTGATAATGCAACCGAATGAGCTCCTATGCGCATGTACGTTGCATCTCGTCAAAACTTGACGGAAAAAAATTACTATAACAATATCAATAAAATAAGCTTCTTTATTACAAAAGATGAGACATTCTTTCAAATATTTTATTTTAAAAGTTTTTTCTCCCAGTGAAATAAAGCACTATTTTCGATGCAAACTCCAAACAAACAATCCGTAAATAACTGTGTAATGCAAATCAGTTTGACATTACCGACATATTCTCCACGGAGAAAATTTCATGGACGTATGAAGTATAATACAAATAGTATATCCCTACTTTCATCCCATATTCAGTAAATAAAAGAACATTGTAAATAAAGCACACATCCCCTCCACCGCCTGTGATAATGCAACCGAATGAGCTCCTATGCGCATGTACGTTGCATCTGACCAAAGGCACCGTCGAAATTCGGCGTTAAAAAAAAGTTTTAAAATGTTTAGATTAAAAATTTTAAAATGTCCTCTTTAATAATTGTTGGTTTCAAATACATATCTTCTAAAACGCATCCATTGTTTTAAGCTAATCAATTTTTATTCAAAGATTAAGAAGTTTTTTACAGTAATAAATCTATCTGCAGATGGAGATTTTTAATGTTTTCAAGTGTAATTTATTTGTATGGTTTCTTCGGTTCCTTGACATAATCAGGATGATTATCCCTTTTCCATCACAGTCGAAGATATTTTTCCTCTTATACAGTTGGCAAATGTAAAAAAAATAAAAAAAAATACAATTCCTAGCATATCCTGATATCTGATGGAACATATTCATCAACGAATTCAACATATCAATTTTATGTTCAACATAAACTAAAAATAGTCTTTTTTTCTTTATTTTTTTCTGACAGATTTTTGTTTAGCGCCAAAATGTTCTATCTTATGGATAATCTGATCTTATGATTTATCACTTTTTTTAAAAAAATTATTATTAACTTTTCATGATGGTTAGGGAAATCTATTTTCAATTGTGGCAACTTTCCCAGGGGCTATTTTACATTATTGAAGTAAACTGGTGGTCATTGATAAGACAGAATTGAAAAAAATTTCATGCTTGAAAAATATTTAAAAAGTCGTTAAATTAAGCAGCAGTTTTCAAATACATTTCAATCGAAAGCTAATTTTTTTTTTCTAATTGATGATGTAAGATTTAAAATTGTAAAATGTAGTAAAAAATAGAAATTTGTAGTATTTCGAATTGATGTAAGCGCGATGAAAACTAAAGCGATAGCGCCTTTGTTGTCACAACTGTTGCACATTTCTAAAAATTGCCACTGTATTTTGGCTGGCGTCCAAAATTAGAAAAACATTTTTTGACATCAAAAAGGAAATTCACAGTGAAAGAAATAGGACTTTGCGCTAATAAGGAACTGTTAAATGAACTTATCACAACCCTACCAAAATAATCATCATTTATATATTATTTCTCCTGTCAACATCCCTTTTTCGCAGAAAATACGAAACGCAGAACGACGAATGAGATAGCATATGAAAGGATTTTGAACAGGCTCCTGACATAGCACGCTTAACGTTTCGTCAAAACATGTTTTTGATTAAAATTTGCTGAAAATTAAAAATTAAATCGGCATTGTTTTCTTAAAAGAAATGAAAGGTTTTCCTCAAATTATTGTTGCCAAAAAATTAAAATACCACATTATATGATGTTCAGCAATTATTATAAAAAACACCGCACGGGTTTATTTTATATTTATGATTAAAAAGCGACATTGAAATTGAAATGTTTAGATTTATATTTCTATGTCCCATGTTTTTCCCGAAACGGATGACGTCATCCTCTAATGCAGTCAAAATATGATTGTTAATTTTTTTTTTCTCTAGCGTGCCTTTTGCAATCTTGGAGCAGTTTTTACTCTAACTTTGATGGAATAAATTAGATAATATTTTGGATTGACTAAAAACTAAATGTTGTTTGCAGATATTTTTATCCTTACTTTTTCTTTAGAAGTTTAAACCTGCATCTAATAAATATTACATATTGATAAAAAATGGTACTTCTCTATTATCCCGTCGACCACTTTTCATAACAAAAAACTATCGCCAAATAAACGGGAGAACGTTGCCTTTGGAATATCAAAATAAATAAATAAATAAAATATAAGAATTTAAGGACACAATTCTTATTTTAATTAATAAAGTAACTAATAAATCAGTAAAACATAATGAAAAATACACGCAAATGTCGAATTAAAAACCACTTGACGTAACAAACACGTATAATGCTTCTGACATCAAGTAAATGGGATTGCATTTTTGGAGTTTAATAGTTACAGTTTGACGATAGTTTTTTTGTTATGAAAAGTGGTCGACAGGATAATAGAGAAGTACCTAAAAAATATTAGATTTCAGTGCGAAATCCTCGCACGGGCCCTCTGGTTCCTATGAAATATTAGTCTTACATTGTTTATTCTAGCTAAAAATACAATCATTATTTCAAGATTTTTTTCTACCATAACACGATTTTTAATAACTTTAAATTTCCTGAAATCCTTTACTTTTGTGATTTTTTTTATTAAAAAAGGAAATCTTCTATCCTATAATTAAAAAAAAGCAATTGGTAACATGTAATGAAGGTATGCAATCAAGATGAAGAAATCAATGACGGCTCCAATTCTAATCTTTATAATTATGAATGCAAAAATCAGTAAAATTATGTAATGTTAACACAATCATATACATTTTTCTCTTTAGTTTTATCAATGTTAAAATGCACTTCAAGCTAAGCATAACGTCATTTTCACCGGCGCAAACTTTTCACTTCATATACCTTACATTAATGCTTAAACACCATGCACACAAATAAATATATTTTGTATTTAATTTTAAGGAAAAAATGGCATCAACAAAGTTATAATGCATAATGATAAAATAAACCCAATGGACAATATTCCCGTGACGTCACAATAAATATGAATTTTTATTCGCTTATAAAACACGCGGATAAGTATTTTTACCGCCAAAATTTAACTTGCAAATTAACAAATTCGGCTTTAAAATCGCGTTCTTTTAATATTTATTATTTCTCTTTTATTCAACCACAGAGTTTAGAGAATAAACTCTGTGTTTCGCAACAGTAGGCGTTATCCGATTATGACGTCATTAGCAGAAGTAAAAGTTTAATTGAAAATTACGGTTAATTAATTAAATTTTCCGAACAAACGAATGCATGATAACAAATCTGTGTCCAAATATCTTTCATTTAAAAAAAGAATGATGTAATTTGATGCAGTAGTTTGTTCTCACGGATTGTCGAAAGAAATCGCTTAGCATTTTAAATATATAGATTTTGAATAAAAATGGCTGCCTGGCATATGAAAAAAGATGTGGTTACTCCGTATTTGTTTTCCTCAGTCACACGACTTGCGCTTTATTATATGGATTACGCATGATAGGATTTAATAGAATAAAGAAACCTTTTATTAATATCTTTTTAAGTTTTGATCCAACTTTAATAAAATTTGAAATGAGCCGACAAAATCCTGCAACGATAGTATATATTAAATTTCAAACCATTCGGTTGGGTAGCTTTTGCGCTGTTATATGCGGACGGACAGACGGACCAGACGACGACTATAGGTGCTACGTGTTTATATAATTACGAACGGATAGACTCAGAAATGGGAAACCGGAGTGATTAGTCCTCACCGCCTAGGGGGATTGAAAAGGTTCTAATATATTTTTACTCTGAGGTTGAAAGCTTAAACTTTTTTTTTTTTTTTTTTAAGAACTCATGTTTTCAATAATATGCATATTTTTACGCAAAAATTTTAAAGAGAGCTTGGATACAGTTATATTTATAACCGATTAAAATGTCAGAGTTCGGAAGATGAAAAATATTTTTTTATTGCTATGTTAAAGGAGCCGACGCGAAAACAAACAAACAAACAAAAAAGCGAGAAGAAAACATTTCTTTTACAACTAGATAACAATATTTTTTTCACGAAATTTTTACACGGGCTGTAAAAGCGTTTTATTTATCTCCAATAAAGCTTTTAAGGAGTTCGGACAAAAACAATTTTTTATTTTAAAACTATAGAACGACCCTATATATATTAAAAAAAAAAAACAAGAAAAGTAGCGCCTTTATCTCTAAATATCAATATTTTTTCGCGAATTTTTCATTTAAAAATGTAATTTCATACAAAATTGGGTTGAAGATATAAAATAATAAAAAGGTGATATATATATTTTTTTAATTTATTATTATGGGCCCGAACAACGTCGGGCGGGGGTCAGCTAGTATATAATGAATGTAAAATATCTATTAGAGTTTTCAATTAAAAAATGGTTTTTACCTATAGTATGTAATCCATGAAACCTGGGTTGGATCCCCTAGTAACAATAATAAAAATAAGATGATAATTTTATTTTAAAACCAGTTTCAAAAGTTAGACCCAAATTTTAACACAACGCTTATTATTTTCCAGTCGATTTAAATTCGAGAAAAAAATATATAGCATTGAAAAAATCTTCAAACAAGTTATTTTTCTTATTTACTGTATTTTTAGAAGCTTTTTTTACATTTCAGTATTACATTTAAGAAAAATAATCTGAATTCTAATTTAGAAACATAATATTATTTTATCAAAACTTTCTATTCATAAAAGTATCAAGTTTAATCATATTCCCCTAATATCTTTTCATACGTTTTGCATACATATTTATGAATTATTCTTATTGAAATATTATGTTAAAAAGAATTTTATTTTTATTTTACTATCCTCTCTACTTGTATATGCATTAAATATCTTCTATTTCTTGTTACTAATTCTGTTTTTCTTATTATAGGTAAGTGCATATATGAATTTCAAATTTTAAAAAGCCGTGATCTCTGTAACGTAAGTGTTTTAAAATGTTTTCCTTTCATTATGTTTTTTACTTCACTAATAGATATTTTCACATAATTTCAAAAACAGAAAAATTAAATACTTAAATTATTTGAGCAATTTATATGATAATTTTTAAATAATTATTTATAAAAGTTATATAATTGAATATTAAGCCTTTTTCATGTTTAATTGTATATGCGTTATTAATATTTAATATTTTGACACTAGAGACGTAGGTCACATGCAAGGAACAGTATTGTAAACAACCAATATCAACAGAAAGACTACAGCAAGAAATAATAAAAATAAGGTGATAATTTTATTTTAAAACCCAATTCGAAAGTTAGACCCAAATTTTATCACGACGCTTATTATTTTAAAGTCGATTTAAATTCTGGAAAAGGTAAAGATATAGCATTAAAATAATCCTCAAACAAGTTATTTTTCTTATTTATTGTATTTTTAAAAGCTTTTTTTACATTTCAGTATTACAATTAACAAAAATAATCTAAATTCTAATTTAGAAACCTATAATATGCTTTTATCAAAATTTTCTATTCATAAAAGTATCAAGTTTAACCATATTCATCTTATATCTTTTCATACGTCTTCATATACAAGCACCAGTCATAGAGCACCTTGCTCAAATCATAGTTTGTAGAAAACTTAAAATATTAGATAAACATTTCCTTATCCCATCTCGTCTCTGTTACTATTGGTTATTTACAATAGTGTTCTTTGCATGCGTCGCCGTTTTTGAGCTACATCTAGGGTTACAACGCCATTTATTGTTTTGCAATGTATTTCCACTGTAACCGTAACCGTGCAGGCTCGATTTTTGTTCAACACAATCTCGAGCTCATATCTTCAAATATCTCACATTTCATATAGGTTGATTAAATGGAGCGGCTGCTAAGGATTAATATATTGGCTAAGTTTTTTTTTGACCACCCTGTCTATATATTTATTATATTCTAATCCGCATGATGGAACACCTCTCCAGCCCACCACCCTTATCTATTCTGACTTGTTATCTCGTTATTAGCAAATATGTAAGTAATATTAAGAGTCCATATCATGTATTTTATTTCTTTTGTCAACATACATTTTTCTATGCATTCACAAAACACAAAACACACAACAATCAATGAGGTATCATTTGAAAGGTTTTTGAAACGGCTTCTGATATAGTACACTCACATTTGGTTCTTGGGTGAAAATTAAATATAATTTTACTGTAAATTTAGAATGCAATTTATATATTAATATTTATATATTATTAATTTATATATTAATTTTCTTAAGTACAATATTCAAATAATAAATTATATTTCAACAATATAATTTATTATTTACAATCTACAATATATATTTACAATTTAAGTCAAAAGTTTCCCCAATAAAAATTCACATTTTCATTAATTTTGTTTGCCAAAAGCTTTTCGTTTTCTCCAAGATTTGGCTTCTAATTTCCGAGCTATTTAAAATGATGCCATTTGGGTAAACATTTATATAAAAATAACAATGTTTTGACGAATTTATTCAAAAAAATTTTATTTTTATGAATTAAAATAAATGCTTACAAAAATGTAACTTTTCTCGCTAAAACGTTTTGTTTTTAATGTCCTTGTGAAATGATTTAATCGCCATCCTAAGGAAATTGTTCAAAATCTGTTTTACTTCTTTAATTTTTTTTTCTAAATAGAGAGCCATAATTCTCTAGTTAAATGCAAGGATATTAATTTAGTTTTTGTTTTACCTCGTTGGTTGAATGTAAAATTTTAAAAAGTTGCAATAATGTCTTGGCAATTTGCCGACGGATGTTTTTTTTTTTTTTTTTTTTTTTTTAAAGATAAATTGATTTTTGCAGCTTAAATATGTGAACATAAGTTTTTATTTCTGTAAACGTTATTGAAAATGTAATTTATTCACAATATTCTTTTTACCATCTACTCAAACTAAATATATATATATTCTTATCAATTTGATTGATAAAACGACATCAATAAATAATTATCCTTATTAATTTCTTTTCTCCTTTCTTATCCACGAAAGCGTTTACATAAATGATATCATTCGGACGAATTTATTCAAAATATATCCAGTTTATGAATTAAAATAAATGCTTAGAAAATTGAATTTTTCTCGCTAAAACATTTACGGTTTAATAAGCACCTTTGTGAAAAGTTTTAAATCGCCATCTATAAGAAATAATTACTTGAAGAACTGGGTTTCTTCTTCAAACTCATTTCTTGTAAATAATTGACAATAAAATCTTTACTTAAATACAATATCAAATCTGCTCTTGTTTAACCTCCTAGGATGAAGATAAAGAAAAAAAAAAAAAAAAAAAAAAAAACTATAATGGATATATATATATATATATATATTTTTTTTTTTTTTTTTACGTCAATGTTCAACATGACAGACGATTTTTGGCTTTCTAAAATAAACTGATTCCCGAAGGTCGAATGTGTGAAAATAATTTTTTATTTCTTCAAATTTTCTTGAAAACATAATTCAATCACAATATTGTTTTCCCTATATATTCAAATAAAATATATTTTCAATTTTCAATTTCAATTTTAAAATGACGACAAAAATAAATAAATAAATAAATAAAACCTAAAAATCCCTATCATTTTTCCTTTTCTCTCTTTTATACTTAAAAATGGAGTAATTTAGTTGCCATCATTACAGAAATGCCATTAAAAATTAGAAAAAAAAATATCTTAAAAGAAAATTCAAATCTTAAAATTCTAAGACCCTTTTTGACAACCTCCAATCAATGCGAAAAACTGATGTTAATTTGATTGCCCTACGTTCCATATTTTAAGAGGAATAGTTGTGAAATATTCGACAACATATATTAGTTGTTTAGTTAGTTAATAAGTTGTTTCATAAAATCGTTTCATAAATTTGTTTCATTAGGATTTTGTATACATAGTGTAGATATATAAACATGATGCTTTTGAAATCAAAAGACAACGAACAAATTCTTTTACTAAATCGGACCAAATCTTTAATTTAAATATGACATGTAATTAATTAATATAGAGAATACTTAACTTGAAATCAAAAGCTAACATATTTGAACAATAAATTACCGAAACTCAAATTTAAAGACGTCATAGTAATACTTCACACATTTGTCACAAAAAAATTACAAAACACCATAATGAACTCATTATGAAATTCCAATATAATAGGAAAAAAACAAACATTTGAAGCTTATATATTAGCATGTAAATCAAAAAGTTTCCACTTCTCTCAGTTAGGTGTCTTTTATTTCAATATTATTTCTAGATTATAAAAATAGAAGAGAAGCCTGTTTTAATTTAAATTTAATTAAACTTTAGTGTAAACTTAAATCGTTCCTTATTTTTTTTTATAATGATGATCAATCTCAATATATTCCTTCGTAACTTCCACAAGTTTAACAATGCTGTTCTAGTTAGATAAGGTTACGCCAAGTCATTTGTTTTGACTCCCTTACACGTTACAAAAACAACCTTTACAAATATATATATCTAGCATGTAAATCAAAATTTTTACTTCTCTCAGCTAGGTCTTATTTTATTACGGAAATTAATCTTATCATTATAACAAACGATATAATTCATTTCACTGAAATAATAACGATGAGTGTTTTACTTTCTTCTATCTTTACAAGAAAAAAGTATTGGATTCATGAAAATTTTCAGCTTCCCGTTTCTAACGGATTTATACGTTTTAGAAGATCCTGAACATGATTTGACTGTTTTCAGAAAATGTCTGTCTGTGCCATACTGATTATTTTTATAATCAATTTCAATATTATTTCTATATTATAAAAATAGAAGATGATTGTTTTAATTTAAATTAAATTAAATTTTAGTGTGAACTTACACGTTACAAAAATAATCTTTACAAATATATACATCTAGCATGTAAATCAAAAAGTTTCTACTTCTCTCAGCTAGGTATCTTCAATTTCAATATTATTTCTATATTATAAAAATAGAAGAGAAGATTGTTTGAATTTAAATTTAATTAAATTTTAGTGTGAACTTACACGTTAAAAAAATAATCTTCACAAATATATACGCCTAGCATGTAAATAAAAAAAGTTTCTACTTCTCTCAGCTACGTGTCTTCAATTTCAATATTATTTCTATATTATAAAAATAGAAGAGAAGATTGTTTTAATTTAAATTTAATAAAACTTTAGTGTAAATTTACACGTTAGTGAAATACCCTTTACAAATATATACGTCTAGCATGTAATTCAAAAAATTTCTACTTCTCTCAGCTAGGTGTCTTCAATTTCAACATTATTTCTCGATAATGAAAATAGAAGAGAAGATTGTTTTAATTAAAATTTAATTAAACTTTAGTGTGAACTTACACGTTACAAAAATAATCATTACAAATATATACGTCTAGCATGTAAATCAAAAATATTCTACTTCTCTCAGCTACGTGTCTTCTATTTCAATATTATTTCTAGATTATAAAAATCGAAGAGAAGATTGTTTTAATTTAAATTTAATTAAACTTTAGTGTGAATTTACACGTTACAAAAATAACCTTTACAAATATATACGTCTAGCATCTAAATCAAAAATTTTCTACTTCTCTCAGCTAGGTGTCTTCAATTTCAACATTATTTCTAGATAATGAAAATAGAAGAGAAGATTGTTTTAATTTAAATTTAATTAAACTTTAGTGTGAACTTAAATCGTTACTTATTTTTTTTATAGTGATCATCAATCTTAATATACTCTATCGTAACTTCCACAAGTTTAACAATGCTGCTCTAGTTAGATAAGGTGAGAGAAAGCTTTGAGTTCAATTAATGTATGAGTTGGGTTTACGCCAAGTCATTTGTTTTGACTCCCTTACACGTTACAAAAACAACCTTTACAAATATATATGTTTCAAAACAAGAAATAATCTTACAACACATTGTTTGTTTCGAAAACATGCCAGCATTTTGAACAAACTTGCGTAAGGAAATATTATCCGGAAGAAAGCTTTGCTGGATAATATAAGTCCGTCGTCCTCTTTCCAAAATTAACAGTATTTTATCATGTTGAAGAAATAATTGTAAAGACAGAAAAATGCAGTAGTTTTAATATCTATGCGTAATCTTCATACTGAGGACATGTTGGAAATTGTATTTAAAACTTGAAAAGGGACGTGTGTTCGTACTATAAATAGTTTTATAAATATTGAGATCTTGGTGCAATAGCTGTTGCACTCTTATGCAAAAATGCATGAATACGAAATTTATTTTATGTGCAGACTTTCATATTATAGATATTAATTTTATTTTACGAAATTAAGTTTCAATACACTTTTACAATCAATTAATTGCAATTCTGTTACATTAAAATTATACTATGCGCAAATATCCAATACAAGACAAAAATCATCTTTATTATTTCAGTGAAATGAATTATATCGTCTGTTATTATGCTATGATTAATTTCCGGAATAAAATAAGCACATTTTAAGTTGGCAACATTTTATCTTTTGTTGGTATTTACTGAAAATTTCAGAACTTCAAATCCATATTTAGACTCTTTTCAGGTGCGTTCGGAATTATATAAATACGTAGCACCTACTGTTGTCATCTGGTCCGTCCGTCTGTCTGTCCGTCCATCCGTCCGTCTGTCTGTCGTCCGTCCGTCTGTCTGTCGTCCGTTCGCATATAACAACGCAAAAACGACCCAACCGAATGGTTTGAAATTTAAGTTTTTTTTTTTTTTTTTTTGCAGAATTTTGTCGAGACATTTCAAATTGTATGAAAATCGAATCAAAACTTTTGAAAATATTAATAAAAACATTTATTAAGAAATTTGATTTTTTTTTTTTTTTTTAAATCGGCGTTTTTTTGTTATAGGAGCTTCCGAGGTTTAATCGTCAAGCGACCGAGATACTTATTTTATTACAGATATTAATCTGCAGACGATATAATTCATTTCACAGCATTAAAAACCACCAAGATCTGAATATTTATATAACTAGCTATAGCACGAACGCACCTCGTTTGTCAAGTTTGACGTACAATTTCCAACTTGTTCCATTTAATATCTAATTCTTCGGAAACATCTGTTCAAAAAACTGTCGGCAGATTATAGGATTTCTATAATTAAACAATTTCAGTATACATATTCAGTTTTTAATTCCGTAATACGGAAATATTATGACTCCATCTTAAATAAGACGTAATCACCATGGCAACGTAGAATCATTACCTATCATGGGATATCATTAAATAAATTACGTATAATAGAATTTAATAGAATGAAGAAAACTTTTATTAATATATTATAAGTTTTGATTCGATTTTCATAAAATTTGAAATGACTCGACAAAATTCTGCAACGATTATATATATTAAATTTCAAACCATTCGGTTGGATAGTTTTTGCGCTGTTAGATGCGGACAGACGGACGAACCAGACGACGACTATAGATGCTAAGTATTTATGTAATTACGATGCACCTAAAAAGACAAATGTTTCTTAATATACGAAAATATAATATAACCACGATCGAAAATATACAATAACCTTTTCCAGTAAGTTACCTATCATTCCGAAAAACGTTCTTTACTATTAGAAACCTCAGAAAGATATATAGTTTTCCCATTGAAAGAATCATTTATAAAAACAAAGTTTCTTTTGCTGCCACTGGTTTTCGAAAATTTTCCATAGTAGTATTTATGGAGTATTAATCAGTTTTCTCAAACCTGGATAGTTTTTTTAGATGCAATCACCGCTCAATTAAACATTTATAGCTGCGTAAATGAATTTGTATCTGTAACGTTAACAAAATATGATAAATTTTAATGATAATGTTAATTTCATATTTAATACTTGGAAAATTTTCCATAGAAAATTTCTCACGCCTTGCATTCATAATATTCAAATTTTAATTGCTTAATAGGCGTATAGCCAACATAGTGAAAAAGTACCCAAGCCGGGACTCGAACCGGGCTTGACAACTTTTTAACTATGTTGGCTATACGCCTATTAAGCAATTAAAATTTGAATATTATGAATGCAACGCTTGAGAAATTTTCTATGGAAAAAATTTCCAAGTATGAAATATGAATTTATTTCAATTATCGATGCTGGATTTTCTTTCATTTCGTGTTTGTCCCAGGGTTGGTGGCTCACAGAAAATATTCCATCTTGTGCTGCGGTTGTAGCCTTGCCAACATGTTATAGTGAGAAAGTTCCAGGCTGAGTATCGTTCCCAAGTGGTTCAGTTGGTAGAACATCTGTGCGCTATACTGATGACCCGGGTTCGAGTCCCGGCTTGGGTACTTTTTCACTATGTTGGCTATACGCCTATTAAGCAATTAAAATTTGGATAATGTTAATGTTGTTAATTTATCATGTTTGTCTGTAAAACATGTTTATTTGACATGAAAATGTTTACTTGAAAAGTGCCAACATCTGAAAAACCTATTATTCGGTTTGAGAAAGCTGATTAATACAACACACTATAAAAACTACTTAGCAACATTTCCGATAATCAGTCGCGGAAAAAGAAACCCTTTTTTTAAATAAGTGATTTTGTAAATTTTGAAAATAAGATGTTTTTTGAGGTTTCTAAGGATAAAGAATACTTTTTGGAATCGTGGGTGTAACTCCAGAAATGTCATCGTCGTTCAAGGTTATATTATATTTCCCTTAGTTTAAGATACATCTGTCTTTTTTTACAGTGCAGAGCTAATAATTTTGCACTAATATTCAACTAGTTGGATGTGCAATCCCAAAACTTCTTAATTTATTTTTTTCCAATGAACTTTTCATTATACTATGATTTTATTTTGCCTCATATTTAAAAATTCAACCATAATTTTTATAATTATCTTTGAAACTGTTTGCCGTTTTTTTCATTTAAATTTTGCAAAATCTTTATATAATATCTTTGCTGCACAATTTTATTTTGTTGTTAAAGAAAGGTTATTTTTAATAATATGTAGATTTTATCCTTAAAAAAAATGTGTAGCGTCAAACTCTTTAATAAAATTTCTTAATCAATTTTGTTGTTAAAGTTATTTTATTCTGAGTTATTAAAATATTTTGCAGTTACAAAAAATAGCTATAGTTAATTTTGTAAATATGTTTTGCTATTTATATATATATGTATATATATCGCCTTTTTTGCTGTAAAATGTTTTTATACTTTTTTGAATAAAAATTCCAGATACAGATTTTTTAGAAAAAACAAACTTTTTAAATTTCTCAAAAGTAATTTCTTAAATAAATTTTCCTCAGAAGTGCTGATTGGCATATTTTACACATAAGTGATAAATTAATTTAGAGCAATTTCAAAAATTTAAAATAAATTTGATAACTAAAAAAAAGACAAAAAAAAATAATTTCGAAAAATTAATAGTTCTACAAGAGATTGATTTACAGAATTTCCTTTCAATTTGCTACATACTTTAATGACTGTAAAAAATAATTTAGGAAGATTGAGACAATCTTGAAATTATGAAAGGTTTTGATTTAAAAAAATCTAGTTGCATTCTTCGTATTAAATACAAAAGTTATCACACAAATTTTAATAATATAAGCATTTGGAGCGATTTAAACATAAAGTTGTTTAATGAAAAAACTTAACCGAAAACGTATTTAAAAAAAATGGTTCTAATAAAAGTTAATTGAAGAAAATTGAGATTTTTTAGAATTATTCAGATAATTACGAAGTTATAAAAAAAAAAAAAAAAATGTTGTATTCAGTACAAAAGTAATCACACAAATTTGAATAATAGCAACATTTGAATCAATAAAAAAAAAAAAAAAAAAAAAAAAAAAAAAAAAAAAAAAAACAATGCTTGCTCAATGAAAACGTTCACCTAAAATTTATTTCATAAAAAATGGTTCTAAAAAAGATTCAACTTACAAATGCATACATCATATTCACAATAAAAATCATCAAGATATTTTAAAACATTACAACCATTTAAAACTGTTTTGACTATTAGAAAATTATGGAAGACTAAAATTTTATAAAAAGTCACCTAAAATAAATTAATTAAAAAATAGTTCTAAGTAGCACTCAATTTATAATTTTATTTTCACAAAGCATCAAAAAGTTCATCATACAATGTAGAACAATTAAACGAGTAGCACAGCAAATTTAAACAAAGCCTAAAAAATCACCAAAAATAAATAAAAAATAGTTCCAAAGAGGACTCTCTTTACAACTGTATACTTCATATTCAAAATAAAAGTCTTCCAAAAAGCAGCCAGTTCTAAAACTGTTGTTTTTGGCATCGTCCAAGAGATAGAATCAGCCAAGAATAATGTTCTGAACTCATTAACCTTTGCAAATGTAATCATGTTTTTTCTTCTACTAGATATACCGACACACTTCACTGTAACGTCTCTTCAACCAACCTCTACCATTTATAAACACATATTAATCTCGTTCCGGTTAACACATGTCCATAAATCACTGTTGCCGTCTCGTTCTTAAAAAATCTTTCTTCCGTCACTTGCTGCATAACAATTAACATCTTCTACCTTTGACGCTGCAATTTTTCTGCCCACGCTATTGTATACCGTTGATTCCTTTTTGAATTGCAAATATCTTAATTTATTACGAACATGTTACATGTTTTATTTATTAATCCACATAACTGCTGGTTTTCAGATGCCGATGATAAAACGATGCCTTTTGAAAAGAAAATTTTTAAAGGAATACGCAAAACATTCATGTATTTTTTAATCCTTTGACAGCTGGTGTATTTTCATGAGAAAAATCCTTATAAAAACGTCAGGATTTAGACGTCTGAAACATATTTTTGCTCTTTTTTGAGAATGTCTAGTTGAAATATTTGTTCAACTTACATCAATAACATAAATTAAAACTGTTCATATTACTATATGCCTTGAAAAAGAAAATTTTTAAAGGAATACGCAAATTCAAAACATTCATGTATTTTTAATCCTTTGACAGTGGGTGTATTTTCATGAGAAAAATCCTTATAAAAACATCAGGATTTTGACGTCTGAATGTAACACATTTTGCTCTTTTTTGAAAATGTCTAGTTGAAATGTTAGTTCAACTTACATCAATAAAGTAAATTAAAATTGTTCATATTACTATATGCCTTGAAAAAGAAATTTTTAAAGGAATACACAAATTCAAAACATTCATGTATTTTTTATTCCTTTGACAGCTGGTGTATTTTCATGAGAAAAATCCTTATTAAAACGTCAGGATTTAGACGTCTGAATGTAAAATATTTTTGCTCTCTTTTGAGAATGTCTAGTAGAAATATTTGTTCAACTTACATCAATAGCATAAATTAAAATTGTTCATATTATTATATTTTCCATGAATGCTGGCGAGAAAAACAATTGCGAAATCTGCATGATTTTAATTTTCGAATGTAATATATTTTTACATAGTTTTACTTTTTGCAAATGTATAGATGAAATACCGGTTCAACATTAAATTGAATTTTTTATAAAATAATTGAATTTTATAAAATATATCGAATTTTTTCAGGACATTATATTTGATATACATTTGGTAGAATGAAAACTTTTAGAAAGAGCAATTATTTGAATTTTTGAATGTCAGGGCGGCCACCGATCAGGGAATTTTTCGGGGAAAATTCCAATATTTTAGTATATAAAAATTAATTTTTATATAAGAAATCTTTATATAAAAATACTGGTATTTCCCCTGAAACAATTCCTGACCAGTGGCGCAAAACAAAAGTGGTCAAATTTTTTAAGCAAATTTATCAAATAATAACATATTTTATAAGATAAATAATAATTCACAAAAATAAATTCTTTTTGGGATTTAATTTAATTTAAACAAAACTTACAAGAACTCGAAAGTAAATTAAATTATTTTCGTTACTATTTTAAACTATAAAATTTAATTTTATATATATAGAAAAATGTGTTTTAGTTTTTCAGTACATTTGAGTTGACTGTTCAATCTTATACATAAACGCAATTCGGAATCTAATTAAACACAGAAGAAATGAAAATTCACGAATGTTAAGTTATAGGAATATAGTAGTATTTATTAGTATCTATATTATAGAGGACAAACGGGTCCTTGCGTAAAGCTGACGTCATTCTGAGAATGGCAACACTTGGCGATAAAATTTCGGTTTTGCGATTTTTGCTACTGCAATTTTTTAAAATTTCTAAACATCGCATATTTTCAATTTTTACACCTTTATATAGAAAAAAAATCTTCTTTCAAATGCAACTTGTTTGATAAATGTATCTCAATTTACTCATTTATTATAGCATTTAAATTAAATTTCAAGCATGATTTTCTATCGCTTGCAGACGATTACAAAATATTAATCCGTTTGCACTTTAAACAATATAAAAAATTCATTTTTTGTTTCCAGCTAATATTACATAACGAAATTAAAACTACATACCAAATTTCAAGTCTCTATCTCAATTTGTTAGGGAGATAGAGCGTTTACAGACACCCAGACGGATGGCAATTTTTTTTTTTTTCTAAAAATATGTTTTTCGGAATCTCCAGTGTGTGAAACGTGTATATCTGTCAAAAAAAATTTGTTTTCGATTTTTAAAACGATTACAAGACTTACCCTATACTACGTATGATGGGTAAGTAATAAATGGTTTACACCTATATTCTCTATCCCGGGAAGCTCGGGTTGGATGTCCTAGTATTCATAAAATTACAAGGGTGTATTTCACTAATTTAGAAATTTGTCAGTATGCGCTGGTAGGATATCTAGGTATATCAAATTATCAGTAGGAATAACTATATAGTGGGTGGCCATAAACTGAAGTGCGATGTTTAGAGCCCCCTAGCGGGAATTTTATTGGGTGAAATTTCGACTTCTCGTCGTCTTCGCTTAAGACAATCTCCGTTTAAGGGGGTCTGGGACACAAAAATCCTCAAATTTTGGAAAAATATTTTACTGTATTAAAAAATTCTCTGATTTTATCCGTTTAAAATGACGTTTAAATCATGTTTCTATCTTAAATAGAACAGGATATATTATTTTTTTGTTTTCAAAATCTAGCTTTCAAGTAGTGGTTGTTATGGAAACGTTTTTGCGTTTTTCTGCATGACGGGTTCTTTTACGCATTCTCGTCTTTAAATCGTTATAAGTCAAAAACAGTTAAAGATAAATGGTTCAAACTTGGAACAGGTCTTTTTCAGTTATTTTACTTTAATTTTGATTCTGCAAATTTGAAAAAAATATATTTACTTTTGAAAATATGATTTTTTTTTTTTAAAGTTACATCATTTTTTTTAAGTTTTTACTTTAAATATTTTAATTTTTTTAATTAATATTTTTTAAAATGCTGAATCAAAATTAAAAATTATATATTTCTGTTTATTTAAATGAAAAAAAAATGAAATTCTACAAATAATATTTCGAGTTATAACGATTTTAAAAAACCCCACTTTTTTAATAAATTTTAAATACATTTTTTTTAAGTTATGAGAAGTTTTATCATATGATTTTGTTTACAGATGATATGGTTAACCATCACAAAAAAATTCAAAATTTTAACTCAATAAATAATTTTTTTTAATGTGTCCCGGACCCCCTTAAAGAGGTCTGTGGGTAAAAATTTTATTTTCATTATTTATGGGATTTTTTAAAGATTTTTTTTTCCTGAAATGTGACTTTCTATAAAGATTACTTTAGAGATAAAACTTTTTTGAAAACTTCGAAATAAAAAAAAATTAATTTTTAATTTGAAACTTATATAATTTTTTATATAACTCATGAATCACTTGCCCGATTTCACTACCTTTTTCACTAGTTTTGCCGAAAACGTTTCTTGTTAACTCGTCTTCAGAATTTATAAAATCAACACTTACAAGTTTTATATTAAGTTTAAAAGTGAAAAAAAAGATGATTTTTGAATGTAATTTTTACTTTGGTGAAAAATATTTTCAAATTTTTCACATGAAATTAAAAGCTGATGATAATTTATTAAAAACACAACACCATAACTCCGTAAAATGTTTTATACACATATCTTGCAAGAAAGATTAACTAGATCATTTTAAACATGTCAAATTATGACGTAATCCATTCAGAGAGAAATGGATTTAAAGTTTTATTTTCGGACGGGGCAAGACTGATAGTACAACACTAAAATTGCTATATCTGCTGATATAAACATAGTAGAAATACACGGGTTGCTTTATTTTATATAACTTTGTAGTATTTTATTAGCAAAAAATAAAATAACGTAGTATAAATAAATATAATTTTTAAATTTCGATCCCCGGACACCCTTAATGAGCATAATTTTGTTTACCCTACCATTTTCTATTTGAAATTAAGGTACTTACGTATTATCCTGACCAGGTCAGATACAATTGCGCCAAGCATGGAGCCAATTATACTAATTACAGTAACCCTTATTGTTTTACTACTATATATAGTTTATTTATTTAGTTTAGTTTCAAGTTTCTAGTTTATTTTTTATTATAATTTATAGTTTCGTTTTATTATAATTTATAGTTTATTTTTTTTTTATTATAGTTTATAGTTTATTGTTATTTAATATCGTTCATTTATTATATTTTATTTATTTTTATTTATTTAATATTATTTACCATTTTTAACTATGTTATGTATTTAATAATGTTAAATTGTTGTTTTGAACATGATTGGGAACGATAAACAAGATTGGCAATTGAGAACTATTTTCGGCGATCTATCATCTGGCCCGGATAATACGTAAGTACCAAAATTAATGTAAAAAGACATCATTTAACGCGTACTACTTGATGAAGAGAATTCCTCTTTCCCTATTCCTCTTACATCATCTTTACGGCTGACAAAAAGTCAACGTAATTGGACTTTCAATTAAGCATATCTCTGCAGAAAATATACACAATATTGCCAAAGGTGACCGGTCACTTGCGATTTTAGACGTTTTGTTAACTATCTAGAAAAATACATAAAGAATTAACCTGAAACTGCAGGTGTGTAAACAGTATAGTATAGGTTAAATATTTCCGCGAAGATTTTTTCCCGAAACCCCATAGGGGACTGTCAACAAATCGAAAAATAACGAATATCTTTTGGATTACCCTGCAAAAACTAATGTAGAAAAAGCGTTCAAACTCGAGATTATTAATACGTGGCTTATTGTAATATACTGTGTTCATTTTTATGAGGATAGCATGTATACTCGAAGAGAAATTAAGGTTTTTATAAAAACAGTCCCGAATTTCGCCAAGTTTTTTGCTTATAATTTGCAGAGTTCTTAATATAAAAAAAAGTTATTTTGAGAAAATATGTCAAACAACATTGTACATAATACTCTGCAATCGGAATTACACAATAATAAAAATTGGATGAAAAATGAGCAGATATACTAAACAATGTTTCACTGCGCATGCGCGAATGCAATCAAAATATAATATGCATAATGTATTAGCTAAGTATATAGAGCAACTTTTGTGAAAGTCTCAAAATCATAGCTTGAAAATTCTGAAAATTATCGTCGATAGAATAAGCTTGAAATCCGTTGTTCCCAAAAGGAAGCAGAAATATGAGGGGCTGTATCCAAATATAGTAGTACGTGTAATATTGTGTACGCTATCTTGGCACTAATCAACAGATATTTGATACCACCCCTCATCTTTTTGTTTCTTTTTGGGAACAACCGATGTGTAGTAGAATTATTATTTGTATAGATTATTAAGAAGCATGTGTAAGTCTTTTTGCTTTTATTTTAATTCTTATTATTATCTTGTTATTTAACCTAGATTATAAATGAATTTAAGGGCGATCTCTTTAATTATGTTGATGAAAAATAATGTAAAAGTGACAAATAATTTTATTATAAGATGATGAAATGAATTAAGGGTTTTGATAAAGCAAGTTTTAACACTGTCTGCTGAGCACAAATTAAATTATTTCATGTTGGTTATCATTGTGTATTTTGTGTAAATAATTTCTGAAATAAGATTTGTTAATTGTTAATTTAAAATTAACATATTTATGTTTCTTGCATGCTGTATTAATTTATTTTAATTAATGGCTTTTTTTATTGCTTAGAATAATTTCAATAAAGTTAACCCGTGAGGGAATTTTTAATTATTTTATTCTCAGAAGTTAGAGTTTCCACGTAAATAATCACAACGCCTTTTTTTGTTGTTGTTGTTGTTTTAGTGTTTTAATGTTGTTTTAATAATTGATAAATTGAGGAGGAAATCCCATTCGATTATATGGGATTTCCTCTTTAATTTACCAATTATTGCTGTAACGTTTTGAGTTTTCACGATATCTCACTGGTCTTTTTATGAGTTGCCCTATAGTATTGACTATCAAATCATGACAAATATATTTGCTGTAGATTACGTATGCGCAGTTAAAATTTATTTTATACAAATACCCATATCTCATCAAATATTCAACATATTAATATTTTAATTGCAGTATACTGCTTCTATAATTTTTTGTGAAGTTTTTCGAAAGCGGTGTTATATTCGGCTGAAAACTCTGCATGATATAGAAAAAAAAAATTTTGAAATTTTAACAGAAACGTTAATATCTTCACGAATATACGTGCTATGCTTACAGAAATGAACACAAATTTTGAACAGGACCTACATAGTCATTTGCTACAGTGACAGACCATTTTTAGCATTTTCTGTTACTTGGATGATTGAAATTATTATTTTATTATTAAAAATATTATTACCCCCCCCCCCACCCCTAATTGTCCTCGCGACAAAGTCTTCACTGAAAATCGTGAAGTCAAACATGTTCTTTACATCCTCAAAGCCAAGGGCATTTCGGGCATTTCCTCACGAGTTTCAGTAGATATTCGACGAAACGTTTGAAATTGGTCACTGCCCCTTAATTTCTGGACATCACTGTATTTGATCATCTAAACCAGCTATACTCAACCTGCGGCCCGCGGGCCGCATGTGGCCCGGCGACCTTTTATGTGCGGCCCGAGACACAATCATTAATCACTATTTATAAAATAAATTGAGATGTTTGTAAAAAGTTTTTAATATTTTCATCGCTCTTTTATATATTTTCATGGGAAGACAATTTTCTGTTATTTATAATTACTAATTTAAAATTACCTTAAATTATCTTAAATGTCGTTTCCTTAGTCAAAGTTCTTTTTACTTATAGTTTTACTTGTGCTACAGTAGTGTATACATTTTTTAATCCTGAACACTAAAACAAACATTACTCCAAATTATTTTAATTTGCACTATACATTTCTACATTAAAAAAAAAGTTTTTGCATTAAAAAATAATTGATTTATTAGAAAAAAATCCCTTGGAATTTTATTTTATTTTTGAGAATTTTGAATTGTTGCATTGTTATATTGTTACGTTTTATATTTATCATATAGCTGATAAGGTTTATTACGGTTAAATATTTATCGCAGAAAAAATTGGCAGTAAAAAGTTTTATATCACTATTTCAAAACAACAATCTTCGCATTTGCTATAGAAATCTATATATTTTTTACATCATTATACAAGTGTGTGTTGCGGCCCGCCTAATTTCGCAAAGATACGTTTGCGGCCCGCGAGAAAAAAAGGTTGAGTACGGCTGATCTAAACTATTACAAAGAAAGGTGAAAGAATACTTCAATTAAAGTTAAGGACGATTTTTACATAATTTTGGCTTTTAAGTTCCTTACTAATAACTTTTTTCAGTACATATTCTTGGTTTTCTTTTATTTCTTATATTATAAAAATGACATTGTATGATTGTATAACAGTATTAACTAGATAAGTAAGTGTTGAACGATTTTTGGGTTCAAAATGTAGCATTAAATTCCTTATCGCCTCTTGTGACTGATGCTGATTTTTAAGTTTGGAGCTGTCTGGATAAAACTGTTTGAAGAAATGTACTTCTACTTACCTTTTAAACGAAACTGGAACTATTGTTTTATATAAATATGTAATAAAAATTAGGCTGCACATATTTTTACAGTTATTATTATTTTTTTAACTCTGTCCCGGGTGTCGGATTCCCTCTAAGTCCACCCAACTTTGAAGAATAATCCGGTATTTTTAGTATGCTGCCACCACCGATATGATTATGTGATATCGGTCACGTTATGAGAGGTATATTGAGAAAAAGACGACCTCTTTCAAATAAACTTAAACGAATAATTTATTTACACAGTCTTTACAAATAACAAGACAATATTTACAATTACAAACTCGGATATAGTTGATCCGGTTCCACATTAAATAAAATACAGAAAATACGTTCTGTGTACTGCTAAACTACACTAATTAACTCATATACCAGAGATTACTATTAATCTCGCAAACACTTCATCTCTTCACTCCAAGAGATCTCTTTCGACACACGTGTCTCAGAGCTCACTCTCTGAACAACCTACACGCTTCACTCCTACGTTAAAACTATCCTCTCTATCCGGTCAACCCCCAGAGCACTCTTCGTAAACGGGGCTGCTCCCCTATTTGCAAGAGTTCCTTGACAGAACGTAATCCCCTTATGATGGATCTGTCTTCTTAGAACTTGGGTGAAGTCTGTCTTATCTATGCACTTACAATTACAATAGAAAAACTCCCTTCACTATACTAAACATTCCTTCCACACATATCAGGTCACTCCCCTACTCGGATTAAGATTTTAGTTAGGAAAGGAACATTAGTTTAAAGCTTTACAGTACACAGTAGATAAGCACACAAAAAGATAATACAACCTAACAATAGTTCTAAGCCTGCTGCTGCCCGTGAAAGCCTGACACCGGGGTTTTAGATTCTTTACCCTCCCTTTTGCTAAAATTATCCAGAAAATCATTCCAGATGAAGCCACAGAATGTTTTTCAACTTTCTCCTCATATTGAACTATGAGTGAACTATGCTATAGAAACAATAATTGTAGTTCTTTGACAGAAAATTTTCCTCAGAATTTAAATCAGCATTTATATATTAATTTCAAGTATTGTGGTTTTATTAGTACTTTTACCGTCCATAAGATTTATGCCTGAAATGTTAGAGGTTAATTATTTATTTATTTATTTTATTTTTTATTTATTTTATTTTTTTTAGTTCACTGTAAATAACTGTTGGTAAAAATCAATGAACATTGTGGGCACCATTTAGGGTTGGGTTGGGTTGGGTTGATTATTGACGGCCAATTATCTACACTAGGGATATAGGCCCGGGGGGAGTGCCCTTCGTGGGGGTCTTTCTAAGGGAACCTAATCCGTATTTACGCATGGATAAATCCACGGATCGAAGAAAACCACGAAAACTCCGAACGATTAGGCCGACGGGCGCGATTGGGATCGAACCCAGCACCTCCCGTCTACCAGCTTCGAGAGCACAACCTCTCAGCCACTGGTGGGGCGCACCATTTAGGGTTAACATGACTTGCCTAAAAAATAGGTGGTAATTTTCCTTTTCTCCTGCCTTACGATCCGATCCCTCTTCTATTTCACTATTAAATGGATGGTAAGAGTCTCACATGGATAGTACAGCATTAAACATTATTATAGAACAAGAAGATATACAGGGTGTCCGAAAAGTCTGGAAACGGTCAAATAACTCGAGAAATATACATCGGATTGAAAAACGGAAAAATGCAAGTTCAATATTTTTGAATAATCTATTTAGGGATATGAATTTAGGGATGTTAAATAACATTTTACAATAGAAATATTTCTCAAGAAATGTGATTATTACAGAAATATTGGTTTTACATTGGAACTATTTGCAATGATATAACAATATCAAAATATTGACTTTACTTTAGAACTATTTCTTGTTAATTTTGATGCAGTATTGCCTAAATGTAAGTACTATATTGCCTGGTAATTATATTATACCAATATTATCAGGATTTTCAATATTTTAATCTACTGTCCCGTATTTTTTTATTTCCAGAGAACTTACTTACGAAGCCAACTTAAATTGGCCGCAGACTAAAATATTTTTAACATAATTATGTTTCAAGAATTACATAAGATGAAGCTATCTGAAATGTCTTTTAGCAGCAAATGGCAAAGGAAAAAATAGATAACCTGAGTTTTTTCATACATAAAAATGAGATTTTTTATTAAAACTATATTTTTATAAACATGCAGTAAAGCACTCAGACGCTCAGAGGGCTAGATATAGCCAATATTGATCATGATATAGACTAATATAAACAATATTGGCCCAATATTAGGTTGATACTTTCTTAATTTAATTTTATTAAATTATTTGAGCAAACATAGCTGTGAGATAAGTGCATAGCTGCTGACTTTTATACTTTTTTCGTACCACTAAAATTTAATAGTAAATTTTGCCTTATGTAACTCCTTCGTGACAAGCGTACTTTCCCCGCCTCTTATATTGCAAGTTAAATTTAATTGGCTGTTTACACTAGTTAAATTTGATTGGCTGACTTACTTATTTCGGATTGGCTGATGAAGTTTTCAGTCGAATCTTTTACTTTTCTTTCATTTTCTAGTGCTAATATGCTACATTTATAATTTTTTTCTCACGGCTCCTCTAAGATGTGATATACAACTACTCATATACAGGGAGCGGAGTTGTTTAACACTGAGAACCCCATTGAAACAATAAACTGTTTCTGTTTCTGTTTGAGCGTAATTCAAAGAATTTTGAATCTTTTATCACATCTTAAATTTAATTGGCTGTTTACGCAAGTTAAATTTGATTGCTGACTTACTTATTTCGGATTGACTGATGAAGTTTTCTGTCGAATCTTTTACTTTTCTTTCACTTTCTAGTGCTAATATGCTACATTTATAATTTTCTCATAGCTCCTCTAAGATGTGATATCCAACTACTAATATACAGGGAGTGGAGTTGTTTACCATTGAGAATCCCATTGAAACAATCAACTGTTTCTGTTTCTGTTTAAGCGTAATTCAAAGAATTTTGAATCTTTTATCACATCTTAAATTTAATTGGCTGTTTACGCAAGTTAAATTTGATTGGCTGACTTACTTATTTCGGATTGACTGATGAAGTTTTCTGTCGAATCTTTTACTTTTCTTTCATTTTCTAGTGCTAATATGCTACATTTATAATTTTTTTCTCATGGCTCCTCTAAGATGTGATATACAACTACTCATATACAAGGAGCGGAGTTGTTTACCTCATTGAAACAATCAACTGTTTCTGTTTCTGTTTAAGCGTAATTCAAAGAATTTTGAATCTTTTATCACAAGTTAAATTTAATTGGCTGTTTGCGCAAGTTAAATTTGATTGGCTGACTTACTTATTTCGGATTGGCTAATGAAGTTTTCAGTCGAATCTTTTACTTTTCTTTCATTTTCAAGTGCTAATATGCTACATTTATAATTTTTTTCTCATGGCTCTTCTAAGAAGTGATATACAACTACTCATATACAGGTAATGGAGTTGTTTACAACTGAGAATCCCATTGAAACAAACAACTGTTTCTGTTTAAGCGTAATTCAAAGAATTTGAATCTTTTATCACAAGGTAAATTTAATTGGCTGTTTACGCAAGTTAAATTTGGCTGACTTACTTATTTCGGATTGGCTAATGAAGTTTTCAGTCGAATCTTTTACTTTCCTTTCATTTTCTATAGCTAATATGCTACATTTATAATTTTTTTCTCATGACTACTGTAAGATGTGATTTACAACTACTGATATACAGGTAGTGGAGTTGTTTACAACTGAGAATCCCATTGAAACAATCAACTGTTTCAGTTTCTGTTTAAGCGTAATTCAAAGAATTTTTAATCTTTTATCACAGGTTTTACAAAATCAAAATTCTTGCCTAATTTAATCCCAGAAATGCTTTGATTAAATAAGACAAAATTTTCAATTAGTCAAAAATTTCTTTTATATTAATTTTAATAGTATCAAAAAAAAAAAAAAAAAAAAAAAAGAAAAGACGCAAAAGTTGGCAGTTATGTAAGTGGGAAAGATTGTCTTATATATAAAAAAATATCTGCAATTGAAAAAGTGAATAAACCTTTTTAATGAAAAAGTGTAAACTACAACTTAATCCTATCAATTTATAAAACTGAAGAACCGAATTTAACTAAAGCGTAAAATAATTACATGAAGTTTATTTCCTGTTTGTTTTCCACATAAAACAAAAAAAAAAAAAATTAGCAAAACACAATCCATTTTACAGAAAAATCCAGTTTAAACAGAGACTCAAAACATAACAAAAAAAAAATAATAATAATGGTGGTAAAATATTATCCGAAAAAAGTTTCTTCAGTCTGCGAATGGCATGAAAAAGCAAACTAGGATATGGATATGCTGTTTAAATATTTTATGCTTCTAAAAAGGCAGATAACATCTTGAAAAATATTAGCAAATCCTGTGAAATATGTTCAGTGTCAACCTCTAGTATAATTTTATCCCCGCAGCTGCGCAGAATGATTTATTATCGGAACGTTTAGCTTTTGTTATTTAGTAAAGAAGCTTTATAGCATTTTTATTCAAAGAAATATGCGTATAGAAACATTACAGTGCTTTGCATAATGATAGGTTCACGCTTAAAAATTCATTTAACTTTACAACAAAAAAAAATATTTTTTGTATATAAATCAGACATTTTCTCGTCTAAAATTATGAGAGTAAGAAAGAAAAGTACTTTTAGAAATTATTTAAAATTTAAGAAAATACATTTTTTCTTTCTTAGGTGTTGCACAAAAAAAAAAAAAAAAAAAAAAAAAAAAAAAAAAAGGTTCACTCCTGATTTCTTTAAATTTTTTAGGACGGACACGGTTGATCAATATCATGATATTTTCAAAAATATCTGATATTTTGTTATATATCCGGTATTTTTTATGTATATCCTATATTTTCAAAATATTGAACAAACTACTGATAAAGATTTTCAAACATAATATAAATTAGCAACTAAAACATATTGCACTTAACACGAAAATTTAATAAAACACCATTCTAAATATAGTCTTCTGCAGTCTTTTTATGGTTTCGTTCATCTCACGAAACCCTATTACTCCCGCTCCGTTGTCTGTCTGTCACAGAGCTATTCTCAGGAACTATGTAACTTACAGAGTCGAAACTTTGTGTATATAGCTGAATACCAGCTATAAAGAGCTCAAAATATTAAAAATTGACAAATTCGTATTATTTTAATAAATAGAGACAAAAAAACCCCGAATTCTAACAGCCTTTTCCTATTAAATTTAAACATTTTTCGTTATAGCAGATGCCAAAAATTAAAAATCCACGATGATATCTTTCTACAATAATTAATTTTCTATCAGACGATTTCCACGTGAAAAATGAAAATGAAATAAAAAGTTTCACCAATTGAAAAAAAGATTAATGTGAAATAAAAATGATTGACGTCATAGTTGTAATAAAACGGAAAATTTCAAAGATTTCTCAATAATACAAGGAGTATGAGTATGTGTATGTGCACAAAGCAGATTAATATCACGTCATTAGAGATTTAAAAAGAAAATATGACGTCATATTGGAAGTTTAACGAATTTTTCAGATGTTTGAGAATAATACAAAGCGAGTATCAATATGAGTAATAGAGAGTAGTAAATATATGAGTTTGAGAAACATATTGAATCATGATAAAAATCCGATTATGAAAATATTCGCATATTTTAACATTTTGAAGGTGTACAACATGTTTAATTTTGAAATTTTTTTTTAAATATCGCATTTAGTCCGCGTGACAGATATTATTATGACAGAATATAATAGCCGGCTTCGCCAGCTATCGGGCTGGTTTGGATACTCGAAAAAACGAAAAAATAGACTGGTAAATTTTTACTTTATAAAAAACAAAAAAATTCTTTTTTTTTTTTTGGTTGCTAAATGAAATTTATTTCGATTTATTAAAGAAAGGATAAAGTGTTTTGAAAGGAATATTAAACGAAACCTTTTGAGCGATCTTCGATCACACTTACCCACTTGTTTATTGTTATCTTCCTTTCTTTTCTTTTTCACCTGGAACAAAAGTGAAGAAAAACTAATTGAAAACAGAAACAATTTGTTTTATACACTCATACAAAACAAATTATAGGGTTCAGTATCCAATATCAAGAAAATTTTATGTTTTATACAACAACATTTTATTATAAATACAAAATTAACATAAATGTAAGCTTGTCTGCTGTTTTATTGCCTAACATGTTGTGCAGTTTAAAATGAACTAAACCGATCCAGAAAAGAACATTCTCTAATGAAGCTGTAAATAATTAATTATCTAAATTAGACAGTCTACCTTTCAATGGCTGTTCTGAGTTAGCAATGTCCCACATAATTATTGGTTTTACATTAAAAGACAAAGACTAAAATTCAAACGGCAAAAAGGAGGGGGTTCTATAATGGTTTGGGAAGGCAATGGGCGACAAAGGAAGCATATAGTATCATATTTTTCAATAATCCTGCATGTATCGGGTTGTACCCGAATCGAACCCGAAAATTCTTGCTATAGTCAACCCGAAACACAATCCAAATACGAACAAAAAATTGTCAAACCGAAGCAAAAGTCAAACACAACAAAAGAAAAAAAAAAAAGTCAACTTGAATCTCGACCTGAAACCGACCCGAACTAGAAATATTAAAACACAAACCCGACGTGAAAGAAAATAAAAGTAGATTACAATTATATCTATAATATCAATTTTATCTTTTTTTTCAGAAAAGGGAACACTTATAAACTCATTAATATTCAAATATATAGTTTTTTTTTTCATTAAAAAATATTCAGGATTTTCTTTTGAAAAGTCTTGTCAACCCGACCCCGACCCGAAAGGATTAAAACTCATTTCCAAACCGATCCATAGCTGAAACATTTAAAGTCAATCCTACCCAAACCTGACCCGCAGCAAAAAACTAGCATCAATACGACAAGACCAGAACCGAGAGTCGGGTCAGGTTACCAGATATGAACTACCCAACCCGACCCATGGTTCGGGTCACATGCACAATTCTAAATCACATGATGCAAACTCTAAATAACATTAATGTTAGTGATTACCAAATAGTACACTCTAAAAACGACATTTTCAAATCGGAGTAAAAAATACTCAAATCTTAGTATGTCGCATGGTCAAAATGACTCAAGTTTGAAACATATACAGTGGCGGACAAAAAAACTGCATCACCTGCGAAAAAGTTGAAAACGGTGCAAATAATGTTTTTCAAGTTCAGGTATTATGGCTGGATGCTATTTTTACGATAAAATACAGTTGTAGGATTAATCTAAATTAATTTTTATTGGGATTTATAAATTATTTGCGCATAATTATTTGGAAAAATGGAAAAAAAAGGAAAAATGCAATATTTAGAAAAACTTGGAACAAAGTAATAGATGCACAAATTCTGTAGTTAATGTAAATTTTACGTAACTGCAGTCATATGATATATACTTAGATGTGTATACATGCATAAGGATCACTTCAGTATGTAGTAGATCCTCCAAGAGCTGCGATGACAGCCTTGCAGTAATCCGGCATAGAATAGATCAAATTCTGAATATAAACCTGGCCAATTTCATGCAACCAGACCCTAATAATGCTTTCCGGCAGTTTTATTTTAGTAGCAGGCTTCTGAGCAACAATTGTTGTACCCATTATATGCCAACAATTTTCAATGGGATTTAGGTCAGGACTATTACCAGGCCATTCCAAAATTTTAATGCCAGATTTTTTCAGATAGGCCGTCACCTAAAGGGAGGAAACCGGGTGAAAATTACTTTTCAAATATCCTTAATGTTACGCAGATTAAAACTTGTGAATTAGGCAACAAAATAATTCATGAATAAGTTAGATTGTATTTACCAATTTCGCTGTATGGCAGGGTGCAGAGTCCTGTTGAAAAATACAATTTCTAGCACCTTTAAAATCATCCTTAATAACTGATTTTAAACACTCCTCGAAAATCTCCGTATAAACGAGTGCATTCAGAGTTCCTGTAATAAGTTTCAGACATCCCGCACCTTTGCTGGATATACATCCCCAGACCATTTGGCTGACTGGGAATTTTACAGAAGGCGATATGCAGTCTGGATGATAAGCTTCATTTTTACGTCTTCAAACGTACAGCTTACCGTCTGATCTATGTAAGTTGAACTTAGATTCGTCCGAAAACATTACTGAATCCTACTGAGCCTTTGTCCATGAGACATGCTCTTTTGCCCAAGAAAGTTGTTTCTGCATCATTTTTTTTTGTAAGTAAAGGCTTTTTCTTTGGGCGATAGGCATGCAAACCGCATTCCACAAGTCGTCTTTGGATAGTTCTTGCGCTTAAATTAACATCACAGACTTTCTCAAAAAAGATTTTTAAGTCAGGAGCACTTGCATGACGATTACTCAGATTCAACCGTTTCAGATACCGATCATCAGAATTTAGGGTCACCCTCTTCCGGCCCGATCCAACCTTTCTCTCAGCATTACGAGTTTCACTTTCTAACCAAACTGTCGATTGATTGCAACCAATTTTTTTAGCGATCACACACGTGTCGAATATCCTTCTTTAACTAAAGCAAGTATCACACATTTTTTCTCTTGCGTCAATTGAACATACGAAGCCATCATTTGACCACTTGAAGAACAAGACAAATGACCATTTTTCCCTTTTGCCGCACTATTTAAAAAAATTTGATGATGCAATACTTCATAAGGGGTATATTATCCAATAGAAATGTAGAATGATATCTTATCTTGCTTTGTAGCAACTAAGATTAATTTATTTGAAAGAAATAACTGATTAGCATTACAAAATGTTAAATTTGTCTAGGTGATGCAGTTTTTTTGTCCGCCACTGTATATATACTCATTTCTGAAAACAGGCACATACTCAAGAATAAAACATTATGTGCTCCTAATTGAGTATGTCCATGTTTCAAAAATGAGTATGAACTGACTTCTGCGTGCTCATTTTTGAGTATGTCCATGTTTCAGAAATGAGTATGAACTGACTTCTGCGTGCTCATTTTTGAGTATGTCCATGTTTCAAAAATGAGTTTAAACTGATCCTAATCATTTTTGAGTATGTCTATTAAAAATGAGTATGAACTGACCTCTATGTGCTCAGTTTTGAGTATGTCCATGCTTTAATATTCTGAGTATTTCTGATATTACAGAATTGAAAGAATTGGGTCGTCATACAGTGACCTCTCACTTATACGCGATCTCCAGTAGTTCCTCTTTCGTACCACTATTTTAAAACAGTAAAATTTGATTTATAAATTCTGCGATTAAATAAGGAGAAAATTACTTTAAAAAGAAACTGGTGCCGAAAAATAATTACCTTGTATCGCGTATAAGTGAGACGTTGCTGTATTTGAAAGAAAAAGTTTCATAACAAAATGAAAACATCGATTTACTCAGATTTGAAAGTGTCACTGTTTTCAGTGTAACTTAATGGTCACTTGTTACCAGTTTTTGAATTAATTGGAGGACCACAGGCTGATTCAGTAAGATGGAACCTCTACTCATACTACAAATTCCATGTTTAAGTGGTTTCTATCCAATGATGTGCATATTATTGACTAAACTGCTTTATTTCTTTACTAGCTAACCCGCCCGTCGTTGCCCGGTCCCGAGATAATTACAATCTCAATGAAAGACGTTAACCCCCTCCCTTCCCATACCCGCAAATATAATGAATAATTTGTTCAAGAGAACCACCGTCACCAACATTAATGCGATCATTAAAAAAAGAATTACATTTTTCTGATAATTAGAACATAACGAAGACGCCACGCTAAAATACCCGGCAGATGACACCCCTTCCCGACCTCAATTTCAAATCTATATCTTAATTAGTTACCTAAATTTTTGTTCATTAGTAAAAATTGGCAATTATTTCCTTTCATTTTCACAAACTAAATGGAGGGATCGGCCAGAGAAACCTCTTTGTAGTTCAGTTTTTAATGAAAGCAGATCCCTGTCTGAAACTTTCTCGGATTGTTTTCACTGGCGCCGACAGATTTTTGGCAGTTTTTTGCATAAATTAAGAAAAATTATCGGTCGAATTTTTCAAAACTCACATAGTCAGGTGCAGATTTTTTTTTTTTTTTTTTTTTTTTACATATGCTCAGAAATTTTCAAATTGATATCTCAATTAGTTTTCTTAAAATTTGCTAATTAGTAAAATAATTTCGAATTCGTTCATTTCCGCTTGCAAATCCAATGCGCCTGTTCGTTTCTTTCGCCATTTTGATTTAAAAGATGGCATTTTAGAAGCGATGGTTAATGAGAATCTAATTAATACCTTGGGTAATTATCAAAATATTAAAATTCTGTGACTCAGGTGCACATGGCCAGACCTTGGACTATCCACACCTAAATTTTCTGACTTCTAGGTGGGCTAGATTTTGCTAGCCATCGCAGACAGATCAACACACACACAGAGCGAAACTTTCTTTTATTAATATAGATTAAAGCCTCATAAAAAGATGTATGTGGAACAATAGTAAGAGTTGCTGGAAAACAATAAAATTTCACAAGAGAAATAAACAATCAATTTTATTTCTGTGACGTATTATCATCTTGAATTACTCTTCCAGAAACTCATTAATTCAATACCAAAAAGAATTTATGAACTGATTTTGAAGAAAGGAATAAATATAGTCTTTTAAAACAAATTTTATAACTATACTTTATTTTGTAAACATATTATTTTGTAACATCCATTTTTCACATTTTACTTTCATTTTTGTAAATCTATTTCCTATAACTTTTTGTTTATAACAGTTTGCTGTTATAAGAGTTCTATAGTTTATTCAAACTATTATTTATTATCCCAATGTTCAAGATTCAATAGAAATCTTAAAATTTTGGTGCGGGCATATTATTTTGCTACACACTGTATGTAGCTTTCAATACAAATATATGCTCTCTTGTTGCAATATTCATTTTAAAATAGCGTCAGAATTATAATTTAGTATTATACTAGTTGACCCACCCAGCGTTGCCCGGGCCCGTGATAAACCTTAAAGGAACATTAAATAAAAAATACTGATAACTGGTGATAAAAGTGCTCGTAAGAAAACGTAAAAAAACCTTTTGTTGTCCAAACGCTTTAAAATTTTTAATGGTTATAAATATAAAGTTTTTACAGCCCGTGTAAAAATTACCTCAGAAATATTATTATCTAGTTGTAAAATAAATATGTTTTCTTTCCCAGAAAACGACCCTATTTCAAATTCTATTTTCCTTTCCAGCTTTCAAAAAAAGTGAAAGTGCATCCCTCCCTTTCCCTTTTGTTCACCCCTCTCTCAAACAAAGCAGGTGTAAGAATGGATGCTCCCACCAGGAAAGGATCTATAAGAATAGAATGAAGAAGAATTTAGAAGGAGCATTTCCTAGGGGTAGGGTTGTGAGCAGTGAAGGCCAATAGGCGAGCTATTCTTCTCTTGATTCTTCTTAATTATATTTCCTGTTGTATTCACCCTTCAAAAAAAGTTGAAGCATGCACAGTAAGGTCGAATTTGCACTGAAGAATTAGGACTCTTTGCTTCTCTCTTTAATATATTAGATAATTTTCTTATTATCTAATTAGATAATTTTTTCTTATCTGCTTAGGAAATAATTTGTTTTAACAATTATATTTATACTAAATTTCGGTTGTTCTGTAAGTTATTTAATATCAGAGGTTACAGGAAACAATTGTGTTGGAATTCGATTCAAAAAACAAATAAATGTAAATTAATTCACTCAAAATTACTCAAAATTAAATGTTTTTTTATATTTTTTATTTTTAAAAAAAGTTACACAGTTAAACTATTGTAAAATAGTTAAATTGCATATTTTTGTTTTGTTGATTCGTAGTTTTCCGAAACGTGTACGAGTAGCTTTCAAAGTGTATTAATCCGTTTTCTAAGCTCGGAATATAGTTTTTTCCGATGCTACATTTTCATGTTCAACAAATGCGTTTAACAGACAAACATGCAAAATTAACAGTGTTAACATTGACATTAAAATTAAGATTATTTCTTTACTCTTTCATGTATAAATTAACTTATGCAGCTGAAAACGTTTACTTGAGAATCCATGACATTCGAAAAACAGGTATTCCAGCCTGAGGAAACTGATTAATACACTATAAAAACTATTCGGAAACGTTTCTGAAAAATACGGGCAGTAAAAATAATTTGATTTTCTAAATAATTCTTTAAATTTTGGAAATGTATTGGTTTCTGGGGATACAAAAGACAATGGAACACGCTTTTCGGAAATACGAATAACTTAGAAGATTATATTATATTTTCGTTCGTGGTTACAGTATATTTTCATAAAATAAGAAACCTTGGTCATTTTTTACAGTGTAGACAGTCATTTTCTAAAAACAGTCAAATCGCGTTCAGGACCTTCTAAAATCCGTCGGAAACCGGAAGTAGGAAATTTTCATGAATCCAATACTTTCTTCTTGTAAAGATAGAAGAAAGTAATAAATGGGAGAGGGGGGAATTTTTAAAACTACATTGGTCCGTCCCAGTTAAAAAAAGTTTTAATTATCCAAAAGTTATGTTAATCCTTTAATTATATAGCAATATAAGTCAAATAAACAAAGTTACGTGAGAGAGTTATGGCTACTACACAACAATTTAAATTTTGCTAAAACAACAAAATTTTGCTGGAATTATAATTTTAAATTACAAAATTATTGTAAAATTAAAAAAAAACAGATTTTGTTAATTCAAGTAAAATTGATAAAATTTTGTTAAAATTTTGTAAGAGTGTTAACAATATTTTTTTTTGTCCAAGCAACAATACCAATTTTTTACTTCAGCTAAAAATTTTGCTTAAAACAACCAAAATGTACTCAACAAAACATGTTTTGTAGTTTTAATCAGTTCCTTTTTCTGGGTGTGTACATCTGTGACTATGGTATATAATAAGCTTTTATACATTATTTATTGCCGAAACGACAGTTGAGGCTCACTGTTGAAACCCGAAAAGTTTTTGGTTTCTGTCTGTTTGTCTGTCTGTCTGTTCCAAGATAACTGCCGCAAAAATGATCCGATTAGGTTGATTTTTGGTAGGTATGTTGGTGAGGTACCCGGAATTAGCTGTATAGTTTTTAGTTACATTTGGTTCATTTATTCGAAAAATATAGAACATTTCTTTTTAGGTGATAATGCTTTCCTATGAGAACGCAGACGATTTTCAAATTTCATTTTTAACTGAAATGAAAATCACATATTTGAATAATGGATTTAAACATAAAGTTACAGATGCTAATTTTTTTATATGGATGTTGTAAATATATCCAAAAGCTTTGAAAATTTGCCGATACATTTATTAGAATTTAGAAATTAATTGTTTAAATTATTGGAAAAATTTTTTGCATCTGTTCGGGAATATATAAAACATTTTACTTTCATATTTTTTTACAAATTTTAAAATACATTTCTTTTTACTTTGGTCTTTAATTTATGAGTTGCTTAACAACCCTATTTCAAAGAATATCAAAATAATAAAATTCAAGTAACTCGCACTAATTTGCTGCAATATTTATGTATTTTTTATATAAATGTATTTTTATATTATCTAAAAAATTACAAGAATAAGTTCATAAGAATGTCAGAATATTAATGCTTAAACCAGGTTTAATTTAACGTTTCTAATTTCTGAAACCTTCGAATTATTTTATATACCTATAAATATATATGTAATTTAAAAGTTTTAAGACGCTAAATAATATGAAAAGTGAGATTAAAAAACAGTCATTTTCAGAGCTGACGTTGAGGCTCCTGATCTGAAGATTTACTAGCATAATGTTAAAATGAACAATCAATCTTGAAATAAATTAACATGCTTCCATTTATTTCTTATTAAATTTATACAATGCTACATCAAGTTTATATTATTGTACAAATCGAAATGTGCAATTTCTCTTTCGTGAATTGACTGCCTATTTTTGCTGCAGTCTTCTTTTGTCACTTCTAATATAGATTTGCAGTGAACTGTAAAATTTAAAAAAAAATAAAATCATGAAATAACTTGCCTGGTAAAGTGGTTTTTGTTCAATTTGACATCTTACATTTATTTCTCGGCTTGTTCAACTTGTTTACTTGAAGGAAACACATAAAATGTTAAAAAAAAGCAACCCATAAACGGAGTTTTTGATTTTGACTTTGAATGAATTATATTGTTCAATTTATTTGAAGTCAAAAGAGATTTTTGCTCTGTGACCTTTTTTAGTAAATTTGCCTATATTTCTACACTAATCTATTTTCGCTACACATAAATGTTCAAAGGAAAAAAATACGTAATTGTACGTAAAATAAATACGTAATATAAGTAAATTGAAAAAAAAAAATATAATAATGATTTTGGTATAATTGGCATAAATCCAACATAGTTGTAAAATGGTAATGAATTCGTTTTATCTGTCTGTCTGTCTGTGATCTAATCCCCGTAAATATATTCGAACTACCATGCATTTTTTTAAAATGTTTTTTTGCCTATATTTCTATACAAATCTATTTTCGCTACATATAAATATTCACAGAAAAAAAGAACGTAATTGAATAATATAAGTAAATTGCAAAAAAAATAATGATTTTGGTATAATTCCAACATAGTTGGAAAATGTTAATGAATTCGTTTTGTCTGTCTGTCTGTGATCTAACCCTGTTAAATACAGGGTGGTCATAAAAAAACTTTGCCGATATATGGAGCTCTAGCGGCCGGTCCGTTCAACCGATCGAGGTGAGATTTCAGATATAATTATTCAGAGGTATGAGCTCGGGATTCTGTGAACGGCAACAAATTGGCGCTCACGGTTATGGTTATAGCTACAGAAACTCGAAATTTTCAAATGGCAACACCCATTTTTTTTTTCAGCGCATGCGGAAACCCTTAAGAGCGTTCGAACGGTACGTGTATCGCAATAAACGGATGCGTTATGCACACACAAAAACAGCTCTGCGAACGGCCAATGGCCGGCATTAGCGTGCTCCTGACTGAAGAACTAACATTCCTACCCCACTTTTTATCTGTTTTCTACACTGACTATCTGCCGAACGGCGTTCCGTGATTGGTGTTTTGCCTCTGTCATATGCAAATTTCCTTCGTGCGTCCTGATCGTGTTTTTTTCGGCCGTTCGCAGAGTTGTTTTTGTGCGTGCATAACGCGTCCATTTATTGCGATACACATATCGTTCCAACGCTCTTTAGGGTTTCGCATGTGCTGAACATTTTGAGATGAAAAAAAAATGGGTGTTGCCATTTGAAAATTTCGAGTTTTTGTAGCTATAACAGTAACCGTGAGAGCCAATTTGTTGCCGTTCACAGAATCCCGAGCTCATACCTCTGAATAGCTATAGCTGAAATCTCACCTCGATCGGTTGAACGGACCGGCCGCTAGTGCTCCATATATCGGCAAAGTTTTTTTTATGACCACCCTGTATATTCGAACTAACATGCAATTATGTATTTTTGCCTATATTTCTATACTAATTTATTTTCGCTACTCATAAATATTCAGAAAAAACAAAAAAACAAGTTGGAAATTGTACGTTAAACGCGATAAATGTTCGTACTATAACTAGTTTTACATGTAAAAAAAAAAAAAAAAAAAAAAAAAATCATCTATATATTTAAAACAGAAGACTGTTTTTTTTTAGTCATCTGACCTGAACTTTCTACTGAATTAATTTTGGTAGTTATTATTATTATTTTTTTTTAATGAAGGCTGTTCATTTGCAGATGTGCCCGCACTAGCTATTTATTTAAATTTTTCCATTTTTATGTTTTAATTTTTAAAGGTTTTATGAAATTTCTTTAAAATAGAATTGGGTTAAGATTTTATCTCTACAACATAAGATTAATTTGTCCTATCACATTCAAAAAATCAGAAGCGGGATTCCATCAGTGTAAATGTCGTCATATTTAAAAGAACGAGGCTACCGAAAAAGACAGGCTACCGCGGTGCATTCCACTTATCTTTTTTTACAGACCGCTAGAGTGACGTATTGCTCTTTTCGTACATCTGTATTGGTGCATTCGAGCATCACGTGACTCCCGCGGTCTGTAAAAAAAGATTTGTGTAAAGCACCGCGGTAGCCTTTCTTTTTTCGTTAGCCTCGTAAAAAAAGAATGTCAATGGTTTTTTTCATAAAATTTAAACATTGTAAAATGATTGCGTTTAATTATGCAGTGATCACAGAAGAGCAGAATACAGATCATTTGTTGAGAAACAATATTAAGTAATCTATGTAAATGAAACAGCACTAAATAGTCTATCATAAGAAGTAATATAAAAAAATAAAATGTTTCCGATGAAGAAAATGACATCATTCGGAAAATAAAAGATTAATTTTCCTCCATGAATATAAAGTACTAGCAGACTACGACCGCTGCGCTGGTCGGTTTCTCCAAAAGAACCATGAATCACACGAAATATATCGATGAATTTAACCTTGTATTTTAAAGTAATCTGTACCTTTACCTGAAATATCGTAAAATAACATAAAAACGGATACTTATTTCACTAAGTTATATTTTTTTAATACTGTTTGTTATTACGTTTACAATTTATTACCTACCGCTTTCCCTTGATTTATATGTTTTATAGCTACACTTTTTAATAACGTGAATTAACCTATATTACACACAACTAAAAAGAAATGGCGCATCTAGTATTTGTCGAGAATTAAATAAAAATCATGCACTCGTGACATCATAATTTACCTTTATATTTTAACAGAATAATACGGTTACTATAATTCTATAATTTGTGACACATTGCTGTTATTATTATTTTTTACCCGTGAAGTTTTCGCTGTGATACTCCATTGTGAAATTTGGTAATTTTTGAAATTCAATATTTGAAAAATGGCATAATGAGAGGATTTGAAATTTATATCAAGAAAAAGACAATTTTTTACATTTCTAACGGAATTTGTCTAACAATTTTCTGACAAATACTTTTCGAGCAATTAATTATTTCAGTAATTTCAAATGTTTCATTTTCCGAGATTAATCTGTGGCAACGATTAGCGAAAATCCCAGTCGTCAGCAACACACACCTTTTTATTAAAGAGGATTTTACTAATTTTGTGTCAGTATAACGTCATATTCACTGACCCTTATTCCTGCATCTAAATAGACAGAACTTCTGCTATTTATTTACTTCCTTTGTATGCACAAAATTAAATATTTCTGAAAATCACATCATTTCCATTTAATTATAATAAATATTTAATGAGAATTTTAAAACAATTGGTTAAATGACTATTACGGTAATATTTCCTATATATTTTCGTGAAACTGATTTTATTTTCCAAGTTTTTTTATTCCACATACTCTGAAATTAAAAGTTAAATCGTCTGCTTATGAAAAATGATATGATTAATGATTTATGATTTGATGGTTTTTAAAACATGCATTTTCAAACACAAAATTTCAATTTTTACAAAGGTAAATGAGGTAATTGTCTAGATTTTTACGAACATCAAGACTTCAATCGAATGTGGTGTTCGTGTGCGAAATTTTGAGTATGTTTGTATAAATATCACGCTTAAAAAAAAAAAAAAAAAAAAAAAAAAAAAAAAAAAAAAAAAAAAAAAACACTCTTTTTACTTACCTATCATACGTAGTATAGGGTAAGTCTTGTAATCATTTTGAAAATCGAAAAAAAAAAGTTGACGGATTTACACGTTTCAGACACTGGAGATTCCGAAAAAAGTATTTTTAGAAAAAAAAAATTGACGGATTTACACGTTTCAGACACTGGAGATTCCGAAAAACATATTTTTAGAAAAAAAAAAAAAAAAAAAAAAAATTGGCGTCCGTCTGTGTGTCTGTAAAGTGTAAACGCTCTATCTCCCGAAAAAATTGAGATATAGACTTGAAATTTCATGTGTACTTAGTATGTAATAATGGGAAGAAGCTTATTGAATTTCAGTAACCTCGATTATCCGGAACTATTTTTTTCGGACTGTCGAAATATTCTTTCTGATAAAAGGTACATAAAATTTTTCGAAATTGTTTATTTTAAGGATTAAATATAAAAGAGAATAAAAAAACATAAATTTTGCATAAAGCATGAAGTCGACCGGATAATTAGTTGCCAAAATATTTGTAATCCTATTTTCCATACTCTTCGATTTTTCATGACCCTGTATCCAAATTTCAATTCAAAGATATATTTTAATTGGAAATGAGCCGCTTAATCAGATGCAATAAACCGCTAGTTAACAGGATTATTATTTTTGGAGTTATAAGGATGTTTCTTTCAAGCAATTCAGTAATCGAGCCTTTAAAGTTTGTGACGTCATCAAGCCACGATTTTATTTGAATTGCAATGCACTTTATAAGTAGTTTACACATTTTTTCTTTTAATATTTTACATTATGCATATCTATGATGGGTAAGTATTACGGTGGCCCCCAACGACTAGTTTTCATTACATTATTTTTTTATTCATAAGTTTAAAATGTAACATACTTATTTAATATATTCTGTGTATCGAATTTCGACGGGTGCAACTAGTTGTTATTATTTGGGTGAAATGATAGATAAACAGTAAAACGCTGCCGCGCATGCGAGGCAGCGTTTTACTGCTTATTTTACTGTTAATTTTACGATATAATACTGACAGCTGGGTTGCCAGTATTATACTGTAAAATCAACAATTTTTTTTTTGCAGTGTAACATATATGTAGAAGGTGAATATACACACATAGTCCTAAATATGAAATTTATTTAATGAAATTAATTCAAATTAACTGACTGAAGAAATAATTAAAGCTAAAAAAAGGTATGTGTTTGTATAAAGTAATTTCGACCTCTCTCTATTCGCAAAAAGATGATAATGTATTAGCGGTCAGTATGCGATACAATATTAAAATAAGACACTTAAATACCGCTAAAATGATTCAGAAATGCTTTTATTTTCCATCCAAGTGTAGCTTCAGCTCCATGTCTACGAGAACATACACAATTTAATAGGTTGAAGATGCCGTTACCTTACCACTTCTAGTAACTCATTGCAATGAGTATTTTTCTGTTGTTATTAGTTTGCTTTCGTACAACACTCGCTCTTTTTTCAGTTGATGACTGAAAATTGATTTGTAAATAGATACTAAGAAAACACAGAGGACAGAATCTTTAACCACTACAAATTCTGAAAAAGAAAGATAATAAAAAAATCTCGAATTATCAAGTCAGATTCTCATGAATGTTACGTTTTTCCGCATTTTCATATTCGGGGGTAATCAAAACTCGCGAATGTGAAAACCGCTAATGTTGAGGGATTACTGTATTATTTTAGTGTTTAAAAGTGCTTCATAGTCTATGCCTGATACATAAGTTTTCATTCTTGAGTTTTTTTTTTTCTTCAAAACGAAAGTTACTCTATTACTACTCTAAATGATTTTCCGCTCTTTACTTACTTTTCCTTTGTTTTACATGCCATTTTCTACTATTTTTATTATCTGTTATGGCAAGTTGTTTTCACGGTATTCCCTTACGAGGTCAAAAAAACCTGATTTACAGATGGCTTAACAATGCGTTCGGCGATTTTTCACTTCTCATTTTTGGTCATATCTCTTTCACCGCCGAGCTGGAAAAACTCACGAAAGAGAAACATAAAAGCGAAAACGAAAGGGGGAAGAGGGTGGAATCCCTTCTCAAAATCAAAAACAAAAGAAGTGGTATTCAACAATCGACAGAACGAAAAGAAAAAAAAAATGTGGACAGCGAATTGGAAAGAAAGAAAAATTTTCCCTTAATATCATATTCTCGACGCCACTGAGAAGAAGGGGCAGATAAAACTGGGTGTTTTTTTTTAATCCATTTATTATCTGAACAGCCTCGTTGTTGGAAAGTGAAAAATGTTTCCCGTTTGATTAAAGTATGTTGACCGTCGAATATCAGGATAAATTTCTTTCAGGCACATATGTGGTATTACAGATTATGTGCAGTATTGGTTTTAGTATTAGCAAGTGAATTGAATCAAACTGATATTTTTTCTGAAAAATTTCAGTTTCGTTTATATTATATTTAATGTTCGCTGAAACTAATTTAGGCAAGAAAAAACTTATTTAGCTATTGCGAAAAGAAAAACTTAACACTAAATATTTTATTTATAATAAATATTGATTGTTTTTGTAAGTTATTTAATATCAGAGGTTACAGGAAACAATTTCATTGGAATTTGATTAATTCACTTCAATAATGTAGATTAATTCACTTCAAAATTACTCAAAATTTGATGTTTTTTTTATATTTTCATAAGAAGGGAAAAATAAAACTGGGTGTTTTTTTTTTTTTTTTTTTTTTTTTTTTTTTTTTTTATCCATTCATTATCTGAACAGCCTGGTTGTTGGAAAGGGAAAAATGTTTCCCGTTTGATTAAAGTATGTTGACCGTCGTATATCAGGATAAATTTCTTTCAGGCATATATGCGGTATTACACATTATGTGCAGTATTGGTATTAGTATTAGCAAGTGAATTGAATCAAACTTATATTTTCTGTTTTAATTCTGAAAAATTACAGTTTCATTTATATTATATTTAATGTTCGCTGACACTACTATACGCAAGAAAAAACTTATTTAACTATTGCGAAAAGAAAACCTTAACAACTAAATATTTTGTTTATAATAAATATTGATTGTTTTTGTAAGTTATTTAACCCCTTCGCAACGAGCGTCCTTTACAGAATTTTTAATCTTTTACCACCGGTTTTTCAAAACAGAAATTTTCGCCTAATTGAATCGCAGAAATGCTAAGATTTAATAAGGCAAAGTTTACAATATAAAAGAACTGGTGGGAATAATCGAGGATTCTGAGCATCTTATGCAACACGTATACGTGTCGCTCGTCCCCAAGGGGTTAATATCAGAGGTTCCAGGAAACAATTGCGTTGGAATTCGAACTAAAAAACAAATAAATGTAGATTAATTCACTCAAAATTACTCAAAATTATATGATTTTTTTTATATTTTTATAAGAAAAATTTTCCCTTAATATGATATTCTCGACGCCTCTGAGAAGAAGGGGAAGGTAGTGGGTGTTTTTTTTAAATCCATTTATTATCTGAACAGCCTCGTTGTTGGAAAGTGAAAAATGTTTCCCGTTTGATTAAAGTATGTTGACCGTCGAATATCAGGATAAATTTCTTTCAGGCACTTTTGTGGTATTACAGATTATGTGCAGTATTGGTATTAGTATTAGCAAGTGCATTGAAGCGAACTTATACTTTCTGAAAAATTGGAGTTTCATTTATATTATGTTAGATCACCACTGAAACTATTTTGGAGAAGAAACAAATTATTTAGTTACGTAAAATAAAATAATGCATGTATGGGCATTTTTATGATTACAGCTTTAATATCTTTTGATGAAATATGACTTTTCTTTTATATTTTTTTGGATAAAAACTATCATCTTTTTAAACTATTATCTATTAAACCATTATCTTTTTAAACTATTATCAATTAAACTATTATCCATTATCTTTTTTTTTTTTTTTTTTTTTTTTTAAATAAAAGCTTTTGGAATAATCAATTATTTTTAAAACTTCCTCCCCACATAAATTATATATATATGTGTATACATATAATAAAACTTTTGTTAATAATAACCGCAAATCACATAAATAATCGACATCATATATATATGATGTATATATATATATATATATATATATACATTAGAAATGATAACAGGATAACTTGGCATTAGAAATTCGTTAATTAAAATCATAAAATTGCTATTCATCATTAAAAATGCTTTATAAAGTTCAGAAATTATTTTAATTATTATCATTTATAATTCTTATACGGATTTCATATTTTCACTGATACAAATTTTATAAAAAGTGCTCAAAGCCCATAAACTGTCTAAAACACGTTTATAGAGTGGAGGGAAAAAATATATTTGCCATTTAAAATAATAATGTGAAGTTCAGCCTGGTGTCTGAAACATTTAATTGAACTTAATGCAAAAACTACACGAGCGCCAATGCAATACCTAATAAAAAGGCTATACACTACCCTTCTTAATAACCTGAAAAAATTCTACTTAAAAATAAGTATTAGAAAAAAAAACAGCTATTTGAAATTCTGGACTTACCAATTACATAGGAAAAATGTGGAAGTGTTGCATTTTATCGAAGAAACGCGTATGAAAAGTACAGTGTAATCTTGTAGTTATCCACGATGCTGGAAAGCGTCTCTCTCTCTCTCTCTCTCTTTTAGGTGCGTTCGTAATTATATAAATACGTTTCACCTATAGTCGTCGTCTGGTCGTCCATCTGTCTGTCTGTCCGTCCGTCTGTTCGCTTATATAACAGCACAAAAGCTACCCAACCAAATGGTTTGAAATTTAAGATATATTATCTTTTCAGAATTTTGTCCAGACATTTCAAATTTTATGAAAATCAAATCAAAACTGTAGAAGATATTAATGAAAATATTTATTAAGAAATTTAATATTTAAAAAAAAAATCGGTGCTTTTTTGTTATAGGAGCTTCCGAGGTTTATTCGTCAAGCGACAGAGATACTTATTTTATTACATAAATTAATCTGCAGACGATATAATTCATTTCACAGAATTAACAATCATGACTGTCTGAATTTTTATATAGCTAGCTATAGTACGAACGCACCACATTTGTCACGTTTGACGTACAATTTCCAACTTGCTTATTTTTTTATACCGCTGACCAGGCCACTACCTACCGGGCTTGAGTGCCTAGCTTGAGGAGTTAGTAGCAGGGGGCAGGGCGGTATTCGCCTGATCACAGCATGGCTGTGATCCACCTGTACACAGCCTTGTTGGCATCGCTGTAGGGCACTTTAAAGGTTTGTTACAGTTTTCTTTGTTTGCCGGTTCATGGTGTTACTTTGCCTTGGTTCTATGTTGGCCGGTTACTTAACGTGGATTTGCTGGACGTGAGGTGGTTTCGTAATTTAGAGTCTTGATCAGGTGACGAGACCGTCACATGACTAGGCACCTCCAGAGGTATAATGCATAGGGAACTTCGAGGACTTTGCACCCACGATGGATTTTACATGCACCAGTTGCCTATTCAGACGAGGTTCAACTGTGTTAGGTTCAACTTCTTTTAGATCCACACATCATGAACTTAAAAACCAATAGGTTTCCGAAATTAATTGTAATTTCTTTTCTCAAAATGCAACGACAGCAAAAAAGACCCTTTTATTTCAGAAACTTTACCATAAACCTTGGAAACCTATTGTTCTTTGAAGTTTTTGATTGGTCTGTTCTCCAAATGATTTTTGAAGATAAAGCGAAGGTTTCCGTAATCAGGGGAGACTTTGAGATTACAATGATTTTTCATATAAAGTTTTCTTTTATATTAGGAAAATTTTCAGCAGTTTTTGAGCGTATGAAGATTTTACAGAATCACGTTCGTGGAAATGTTAAAGGTGTGAAATGAAATGTGTTCACATTTCCTGAATTCTTATATTTAATTTTTACGCATGCACATTAATACACACATAAAAGTTCATTTTTTATATTAAGAAAATTTTCAGCAGTAAAAGCGTATACGGATTTTAGAGAATCACGTACTTGGAAATGTAAAATGTGTGAAATGAAATGAGTTCATATTTCCTGAATTCTTATATTTAATTTTCATGCATACAAATTAATGCACACATAAAAGTTTATTTTATATTAAGAAAAAAAATTAGCAGTTTTTAAGCGTATAAAGATTTTGCAGAATCACGGGCTGGGAAATGTCAAAGGTGCGAAATGAAATGTGTTCAGATTTCCTGAATTCTTATATTTAATTTTCATGCATATAAATTAATACATACATAAATGATTCTTTTATATTAAGAAAATTTTCAGGAGTTTTTAAGAGTATAAGGATTTTACAGACTCACGTGCTTGGAAATGTAAAAGGTGTGAAATGAAATGTGTTCATATTTCCTGAATTCTTATATTAAATTTTCATGCATACAAATTAATACACACATAAATGTTTCTCTTATATTAAGAAAATTTTCAGGAGTTTTTAAGAGTATAAGGATTTTACAGACTAACGTGCTTGGAAATGTAAAAGGTGTGAAATGAAATGTGTTCATATTTCCTGAATTCTTATATTAAATTTTCATGCATACAAATTAATACACACATCAACGTTTCTTTTATAGTAAGAAAATTTTCAGGAGTTTTTAAGAGTATAAGGATTTTACAGACTAACGTGCTTGGAAATGTAAAAGGTGTGAAATGAAATGTTTTCACATTTCCTGAATTCTTATATTTAATTTTCTCATGCATACAAAATAATACACACATAAAAGTTTCATTCATATTAAGAAAATATTCAGCTGATTTTAAGCGTATAGCGATTTCAGAGAATCATGTACTTGAAAATGTAAAAGGTGTGAAATGAAATGTGCTCATATTTCCTGAATTCTTATATTTAATTTTCATGCATACAAATTAATGCACACATAAAAGTTTATTTTATATTAAGAAAAAAAATTAGCAGTTTTTAAGCGTATAAAGATTTTGCAGAATCACGGGCTGGGAAATGTCAAAGGTGCGAAATGAAATGTGTTCAGATTTCCTGAATTCTTATATTTAATTTTCATGCATATAAATTAATACATACATAAATGATTCTTTTATATTAAGAAAATTTTCAGGAGTTTTTAAGAGTATAAGGATTTTACAGACTAACGTGCTTGGAAATGTAAAAGGTGTGAAATGAAATGTGTTCATATTTCCTGAATTCTTATATTAAATTTTCATGCATACAAATTAATACACACATCAACGTTTCTTTTATAGTAAGAAAATTTTCAGGAGTTTTTAAGAGTATAAGGATTTTACAGACTAACGTGCTTGGAAATGTAAAAGGTGTGAAATGAAATGTGTTCATATTTCCTGAATTCTTATATTAAATTTTCATGCATACAAATTAATACACACATAAATGTTTCTCTTATATTAAGAAAATTTTCAGGAGTTTTTAAGAGTATAAGGATTTTACAGACTAACGTGCTTGGAAATGTAAAAGGTGTGAAATGAAATGTGTTCACATTTCCTGAATTCTTATATTAAATTTTCATGCATACAAATTAATACACACGTCAACGTTTCTTTTATAGTAAGAAAATTTTCAGGAGTTTTTAAGAGTATAAGCATTTTACAGACTCACGTGCTTGGAAATGTAAAAGGTGTGAAATGAAATGTGTTCATATTTCCTGAATTCTTATATTAAATTTTCATGCATACAAATTAATACACACATAAATGTTTCTCTTTTATTAAGAAAATTTTCAGGAGTTTTTAAGAGTGTAAGGATTTTACAGACTAACGTGCTTGGAAATGTAAAAGGTGTGAAATGAAATGTGTTCATATTTCCTGAATTCTTATATTAAATTTTCATGCATACAAATTAATACACACATCAACGTTTCTTTTATAGTAAGTAAATTTTCAGGAGTTTTTAAGAGTATAAGGATTTTACAGACTAACGTGCTTGGAAATGTAAAAGGTGTGAAATGAAATGTGTTCATATTTCCTGAATTCTTATATTAAATTTTCATGCATACAAATTAATACACACATCAACGTTTCTTTTATAGTAAGAAAATTTTCAGGAGTTTTTAAGAGTATAAGGATTTTACAGACTAACGTGCTTGGAAATGTAAAAGGTGTGAAATGAAATGTGTTCATATTTCCTGAATTCTTATATTAAATTTTCATGCATACAAATTAATACACACATAAATGTTTCTCTTATATTAAGAAAATTTTCAGGAGTTCTTAAGAGTATAAGGATTTTACAGACTAACGTGCTTGGAAATGTAAAAGGTGTGAAATGAAATGTGTTCACATTTCCTGAATTCTTATATTAAATTTTCATGCATACAAATTAATACACACATCAACGTTTCTTTTATAGTAAGAAAATTTTCAGGAGTTTTTAAGAGTATAAGGATTTTACAGACTCACGTGCTTGGAAATGTAAAAGGTGTGAAATGAAATGTGTTCATATTTCCTGAATTCTTATATTAAATTTTCATGCATACAAATTAATACACACATAAATGTTTCTCTTATATTAAGAAAATTTTCAGGAGTTTTTAAGAGTATAAGGATTTTACAGACTAACGTGCTTGGAAATGTAAAAGGTGTGAAATGAAATGTGTTCATATTTCCTGAATTCTTATATTAAATTTTCATGCATACAAATTAATACACACATCAACGTTTCTTTTATAGTAAGAAAATTTTCAGGAGCTTTTAAGAGTATAAGGATTTTACAGACTAACGTGCTTGGAAATGTAAAAGGTGTGAAATGAAATGTGTTCACATTTCCTGAATTCTTATATTAAATTTTCATGCATACAAATTAATACACACATCAACGTTTCTTTTATAGTAAGAAAATTTTCAGGAGTTTTTAAGAGTATAAGGATTTTACAGACTCACGTGCTTGGAAATGTAAAAGGTGTGAAATGAAATGTTTTCACATTTCCTGAATTCTTATATTTAATTTTCTCATGCATACAAAATAATACACACATAAAAGTTTCATTCATATTAAGAAAATATTCAGCTGATTTTAAGCGTATAGCGATTTCAGAGAATCATGTACTTGAAAATGTAAAAGGTGTGAAATGAAATGTGTTCATATTTCCTGAATTCTTACATTTAATTTTCATGAATACAAATTAAACATTTGTTGGCAACGAGAGCGAATGGGAACGGAAATATTTAGAGAACAAGATAATATTTTTAGTGAATTTCTGAGTAAAAATATTAGAAATTTATGCTTCATTCGCATTTCTTTAGTTAAAGGCAAAAATTATTATGCAAATCAGAAGCTATCATAATCTGTGCATAACACTAAATGTATTTTTCTATTCATTACATAAAAACATTTACTGAAAACATTCATATTTTTATTTTATTTTATATTATTTTACTTTAAACTAGAATTATTTTTAAGGATCAGAAGATATATCCACATTAACCTGAAGTTACTTCAAATTCTTATCATCTATTTCTTGTTTTGTCATCCTGAACAAGTTTTTCGCATTTCATTAATGTATTAACTGAGTTGGAATATAACGAAATGAAACTGATAGGGACTCCTTTTTACCATTTAAATTACATCTGGTATTGCTTTTATACTTTCCAAACCTACATGAATTCACAGTCCTCTAATGAAATGAATCAACTCCATATAAATAACAGCCATTAATCACCATTGACACATCGCTTTTGAAGATCTTACTTTGATCACTTCTTTTCATCCTTCCAATTCGATCTTTCTATTCAGTAGCTATCGAACGCGCTGCCAAATAAAGAACTGGAACAGCATCGTTGCAAATAACTGAGCCGCACCTGATGATAATTTTATGCTTTTTCATCCAGGGCATTCATTTGTCACTATCCGAAGGGACGACACAGACAAATTGATTACCGCCTTTGTAACATTCCGAACACATATAGCTTTTTATCACTGGGCGAATGACTTATTTTTTGGCAAAGACATGGATTTGCATTAAAAAAAGATGGATGACGACATCACAGTCTTCAGAATTCAGTACTGGAGATGTCGTGAAATAAATATTCATAGCTTGTATATCAATATATTGGTGGGGTGGGGGAATTACATGTTCTAACAAGAATGTGTGAATTATGCATCAATCAGTACACTGTAAAAATAAATTCTTAATCCAGAAAAACATAATATAACCACAAACGAAAATATACATTATCCTGTACTGATTTCCTAGCGATTTCAAAATGTGTTCTTTATCTTTAGAAAACTCAGAAATCAATACATTTTTTAGCATTAAAGAAGCATTAAAAAAATAAAGTTTCTTTTGCTGCCACTGATTTTCGGAAAAGTTTTCGAGTGGTGGTTACAGTGTGTTAATCCGTTTTCTCAAACCGATATATCGGCTTTTTGGATGCTATCCATTTCCAAATAAACATTTTAATGTTCTACAAACATGTTTTACATACAAACACGATAAATTAACAGCATTAACATTAACATTGAATTGAATATTATTCTGTTACTCTTGCATGTATAAATTCATTTATGCAGCTGAAAATACTTTATTGAGAATAAATAGCATAAATCGGTATTCGATTTTAAGGAAACTGATTAATTCAGTATAAAAACTACTCGAAAACACATTCCGAAAATCAGTGGCATTAAAATAAATGGATACTTACGTATTATTCGTGCCAGTTTTAAGCCAACTGCGCCAGGCATGGAGCCAATATTACTAATTATAGTAACCCTTATATATTTTTTTCTTACTACATGGTACATGCCTGGGAATACTCTACTTTTTTTATTAGGGGTAATTTCTATACGTAGTAAGATTAACAAATAGTTAATTTATTTTAGATATTGCATTTATGAGTAAAATATAAATATTTTATTTGACAAATTTAATAAGATAGCTATAAAAAAAAATATTAGCAGTAAGAAACAACATTTTTATACGCATTTCATCAAAATTGCGGAAAAAGGTAACGATCAATGGAAACAAATGGATCAAATGGTTGGCAAGCAGCAGAAGAGAAAAATATATTTGATGCCATGTTAAAGACTATTGCAGAATTATTTCCGCCGCAAAACAAAATGTCATTTTACACCTTTTTATGCATTTACTAAATGTTAACAAAATTAACTTTCTAGAATATGCTATATTATTTACCATTTCTTATATTATTTATTATTCTTTCTTATTTACTATGTTATTTACCATTTATTAATTTTACTAAAATAACGTTATTTACTATTTTTAACAATGTTATAAATTTAATAAACATATATTACATTTTATTTATTTTATATTAATTACCATTTTTAACAATGCTATTTGATAATGTTAAATTACTGTGTTTGAAAACATGATTGGCAACGATAAACAAGATTGGTACTTGGCAACCATTTTTGGCGATCAATCTCCTGGCACGGATAATACGTAAGTACCGATAAATGTTTTTATACATGCTTCTTTAAATTTACAAAATATATTGGTTTCTGGAGTTTCTAAAGATAAAGAACGCTTTTCGAAATCGCATGTAACTTAGAAGAGGTTATTGTGTATTTTTGTTCGTGGTTTTATCATATTTTCGCAGATTTAAAAAAAAAAAAAAAAAAAAAAAAAAAAAACATTTTTTTTTTTTTTTTTTTTTTTACAGTGTAAATAGAAAGGTTTCTGAATTTTTTTTTTCTGTTTGTACAATTGGAATTCTTTTTAGGGTACAGAAGAAAGATGCATATTAACATGGAGTTACTTCAAATTGTTATCATCTATTTCTTATTCTGTCATTCTGAACATGTTTATCTCATTCTTTCTTTAATGCATTAACGAGATGGGGATATAATGAAATGAAACTGATATGGACTCCTTTTTACCATTTAAATTACATCTGGTATTGCTTTTATACTTTCCAAATCTACATGAATTCACAGTCCTCTAATGAAATGAATCAACTCCATATAAATAACAGCCATTAATCACCATTGACACATCGCTTTTGAAGATCTTACTTTGATCTCTTCTTTACATCCTTCCAATTCGATCTTTCCATTTAGTAGCTATCGAACGTGCTGCCAAATAAAGAACTGGAACAGCATCGTTGCAAATAACTGAGCCGCACCTGATGATAATTTTATGCTTTTTCATCCCGGGCATTCATTTGTCACTATCCGCAGGGACGACACAGACAAATTGATTACCGCCTTTGTAACATTCCGAACACATATAGCTTTTTATCACTGGGCGAATGACTTATTTTTTGGCAAAGACATGGATTTGCATTAAAAAAAGATGGATGACGACTTCACCGTCTTACATCAGAATTCAGTACTGGAGATGTCGTGAAATAGATATTCATAGCTTGTATATCAATATATTGGTGGGGTGGGGGAATTACATGTTCTAACAAGAATGTGTGAATTATGCATCAATCAGTACACTGTAAAAATAAATTCTTAATCCAGAAAAACATAATATAACCACAAACGAAAATATACATTATCCTGTACTGATTTCCTAGCGATTCCGAAATGCCTTCTTTATCTTTAGAAAACTCAGAAAACTATACAATTTTTAGCATTAAAGAAGCATTTAAAAAAAAAGTTTCTTTTGCTGCCACTGATTTTCGGAAAAGTTTTCGAGTGGTGGTTACAGTGTGTTAATCCGTTTTCTCAAACCGATATATCGGTTTTTTGGATGCTATCCCTTTCCAAATAAACATTTTAATGTTCTACAAACATGTTTTACATACAAACATGATAAATTAACAGCATTAACATTAACATTGGAATGAATATTATTCTGTTACTCTTGCATGTATAAATTCAATTATTCTGTTACTCTTGCATGTGTAAATTCAATTATTCTGTTACTCTTGCATGTGTAAATTCAATTATTATGTTACTCTTGTATGTGTAAATTCAATTATTCTGTTACTCTTGCATGTATAAATTCAATTATTCTGTTACTCTTGCATGTGTAAATTCAATTATTCTGTTACTCTTGCATGTGTAAATTCAATTATTCTGTTACTCTTGCATGTGTAAATTCAATTATTCTGTTACTCTTGCATGTGTAAATTCAATTATTCTGTTACTCTTGCATGTGTAAATTCAATTATTCTGTTACTCTTGCATGTGTAAATTCAATTATTCTGTTACTCTTGCATGTGTAAATTAAATTATTCTGTTACTCTTGCATGTGTAAATTCAATTATTCTGTTACTCTTGCATGTGTAAATTCAATTATTCTGTTACTCTTGCATGTATAAATTCAATTATTCTGTTACTCTTGCATGTGTAAATTCAATTATTCTGTTACTCTTGCATGTATAAATTCAAACATGCGGCTGAAAATGCTTTATTGAGAATAAATAGCATTTTAAAAATCGGTATTCCGTTTTAAGGAAACTAATTAATTCAGTATAAAAACTACACGAAAACACATTCCGAAAATCAGTGGCATTAAAATAAATGTTTTTATACATGCTTCTTTAAATTTACAAAATATATTGGTATCTGGGGTTTCTAACGATAAGAAACTCTATTCGCAATCGTGTGTAACTTTAAAGAGGTTGTTGTATATTTTTGTTCGTGGCTTTATCATATTTTCGCAGATAAAGAAACATTTTTTTTTTTTTTTTTACAGTGTAAAAAGAAAGTTTGCTGATTTTTTTTTCCTGTTTGTACAATTGGAATTCTTTTTAGGGTACAGAAGAAAGATGCATATTAACATGGAGTTACTTCCTATTCTTATCATCTATTTCTTATGAAATATATGATTTCAAATCTTTCCTCTGATATATATTTGAAATCCTCTGATTTCAAATATATTGGTTTCTGGGGCTTCTAAATATAAAGAACGCTTTTCGAAATCGTGTATAACTTAGAAGAGGTTATTGTATATTTTTGTTCGTGTTTTTATCCTGTTTTCGTAGATAGAGAAATTTTTCTCCTTTTTTACAGTGTAAACAGAAAGTTTTCTGGAATTTTTTTTTCTGTTTGTACAATTGGAATTCTTTCTAGGGTACAGAAGAAAGATACATATTAACCTGAAGTTACTTCAAATTCTTATCATCTGCTTCTTATTCTGTCATTCTAAACAAGTTTATCTCATTCTTGTTTTAATGCATTAACTAGATGGAGATATAATGAAATGAAACTGATATGAACTCCTTTTTACCATTTAAATTACATCTGGTATTGCTTTTATACTTTCCAACCCTACATGAATCCACAGTCCTCTAATGAAATGAATCAATTCCATATAAATAACAGCCATTAATCACCATTGACACATCTCTTTTGAAGATCTTACTTTGATCTCTTCTTTTCATCCTTCCAATTCGATCTTTCCATTCAGTAGCTATCGAACGCGCTGCCAAATAAAGAACTGGAACAGCATCGTTGCAAATAACTGAGCCGCACCTGATGATAATTTTATGCTTTTTCATCCCGGGCATTCATTTGTCACTATCCGAAGGGACGACACAGACAAATTGATTACCACTTTTGTAACATTCCGAACATATATAGCTTTTTATCACTGGGCGAATGACTTATTTTTTGGCAAAGACATGGATTTGCATTAAAAAAAGATGGATGACGACTTCACAGTCTTTCTTATATCAGAATTCAGTACTGGAGAGGTCGTGAAATAAATATGCATAGCTTGTATATCAATGTATTTGGGGGGGGGAGGGGAATCCATGTTATAACAAGAATGCGTGAGTTTTGCCTTAGTTAATATATTGTAAAACATTCAGAGTTTCAAGTGGAATACAAATAGCTATTTCTTATAGAAAATTGGTATTGTTTGCTACAATATTGTATCTCAGCATATTTTGTAATACATAACTTGTTTCTTAAAATGTCGGAAGAAATCTGGGTTGAAACTAGAATATTAGAATTGTATCTCAATATGTTGGGGGAAATTCCCGGTTTTAAGAAGAATGCGTGAGTTTTGCCTTACAAGAGAACCACTTTTGGTGCAGATCACACCTATTATCGAGACATGATGCATTCTGTAGCCCTAAACATAAAAGTTTGAGAACCGATAAAATTTCTCCGTTAAAATCATACTTTATATATTTTTTATACTTTTAATTTTTTATTATTGGATTTTTAATTGTTAATTTCACGCCAAAAGCGAGTAAAGTCTCCAAATAGGGTGCTACAAATCCAAACAATTTCTCCCTCACACACAGAAGCATATGACATTCAGCCAGGGTTGCCGGGAAAAATTCAACGGCAATGAATAAAGCCAATGTCGCGGCGCCAAAAATGCAATTATAATGTATTTTTTCAAAAAGAAATTCGTAGGTTTTTAAAGGAATTTTTGAACTTTTTTCAAAATTTTATTCTTACTATTAACTAATTTGCATTTTAAAGTACTTTAAAAAAAAAGAAACTTCTAATTTAATAGTCCGATAAGTGGTCTCGAAAATTGCATTTTAAGAAAGTTATGCTGCTGTAAAATCAGAAAATATGATTTTAACAGAAAAATTTCATCGATTCTCAAACTTCGTAATATATGCTTTAAAATGCACCAGGTCTCAATGCTAGGTGCGAGCTGCACCAAAAGTGGTTCTGTTGTAAGTATTGGAAAACATACAAAGTATCAAGTGGAATGCATAAGAGCTATTTCTTAAACTAAATCTGTATTGCTTATTACAATATTAAATCTCAATAAGTTGTTTAAAACATAAGTTGTATCTCAATATGTTGTAAGAAATTTGCGTTTACAAATTGATTACCGCGTAACATTCCAAACACATAAAGTTTTTTATCACTGGGCTGATGACTTATTTTTGGCGGAAACACGGATTCACATTAAAGAAAAGTGGATGACGACTTCACACTCTTGTATCAGAATTCAGTACTCGAGTTATCGTGAGATAAATATGCATAGCTTGCATCTCAATATGTTTGGGAGGGGGTATTCCAGGTTCTAACAAGAATGCAGGATTTATGTATCTGTAAATAAATATGCATAGCTTGCATCTCAATATGTTTGGGAGGGGGTATTCCAGGTTCTAACAAGAATGCAGGATTTATGTATCTGTAAATAAATCTGTATTGCTTATTACAATATTAAATATTAATATATTGTTTAAAACATAACTTGTATCTCAATATGTTGTAAGAAATCTGGGTTTACAAATTGATTACCACGTAACATTCCGAACATATATAGCTTTTTATCCTGTTATAAAAAGCTTCGTCTTGATAGAATAAGCTTCGTATCGTCTTGATAGAATAACAAGACGAATTCGTCTTGTTATTCGTCAATAACAAGACGAATGACTTGTTATTGGCGAAGACACGGATTTGCATTAAAAAAAAGTCGATGACGACTTCACAGTCTTGTATCAGAATTCAGTACTCGAGATATCGTGAGATAAATATGCATAGCTTGTATTTCAATGCGTTTGCGGAAGGGGATTCCTGGTTCTAACAAGAATGCATGACTTGTGTATCTGTAAGTAAATCTGTATTGGTTATTACAATATTAAATCGCAATATGTTTTTTAAAACATAACTTGTATCTCAATATGTTGTTAGAAATCTGGGTTTACAAATTGATTACCCCGTAACATTCCGAACACATATAGCTTTATTTCACTGGACGAATGACTTATTATTGGCAAAGACACGGATTTGCATTAAAGAAAAGTGGATGAGGACTTCACAGTCTTGTATCAAAATTTAGTACTCGAGATGTCGTGAGATAAATATGCATAGCTTGTATCTCAAAGTGTTTAGGGGAGGGGATTCCAGGTTCTAACAAGAACGCATGAGTTGTGCTTCAGCATGTTGGAAAACTTTGAAAGTTTCAACTGGAATGCATACAAGCTATGTCTTATTGCACTGGCACAGCAAAAAAGGTGAGGGCGGATTTCGGAGTTAAAACAGCTCTCAGAGCATTTAAAAAACTGATGAGATGCATAGAAAACCCCTTGTGTTAAGGTAAAAATATATTCGCATATTAAGGTACATATATGATGAAAAATAAAGAAAAGAAAAGTAGAAGCAGCATAAAATGCATTGCAAAGCGGTATTGGTTGCTGCAATATTGTATCTCAATGTGCTGCTTAAAACATAACTATTGTCTTAATATGTTAGAAGACAGCTGGGTTTATAACTAGAATGTTAGAATTATGTACCGGAAAATTTTAATGTTTTAACTAGAATCCTGAAATCTACTTCTTGTAGCAAACCAGCAATGACCCGATAGTACGCAAATGAGTTATTTTTGGCACAGAAATAGATTTTATTTAAGGCACTTCTCAAAAAAAGGCCCTCGTCCCTTCAACTCAGCAACACGAAATTTCCTGAAACATATTTTTAAACATAAAAGCATGGGGAGCATGATTATTAAGTGATTTGTAATCGAAAAGTTTTTCCAGTAAATGAATTACATTTTGAGTAGCACATAATTTTTGTTGCACGGGTAATATTTATTTAAAACTGAAGAATTTTATGTTTTTTTTTTCATCTTCGCTATTCATTTGACACTTTCTGAGGAGACGACGGAAACAAATTGATCACCGCCTTTATATCATTCCGGACACATACAGCTTTTTATCACTAGACGACTGACTAATTTTTGACAAAGAAATGAGTTTGCGTTGAAACAGGTGTGCATGGCAATTTTACATGTCGTTTCAGAAATTAATATTCAAATAGTTGTGTCGAAAAATTCATAATTTTATCTCAGTATGATTAAAAATATTCAAACTTAGTTCTAGAATATACCAGCAAATATTTTTTGTTGTATGATAATATTAAACAAAAATTGAAGGAATTCCACGTGTTTTCAACCCCGCCATCCATTTGTCATTTTCTGAGGAGACGATGGAAAGAAATTGATTACCGCCTTTGTAACATCCCGAACACATATAGCTTTTTATCGCTAGAGACTGACGTATTTTTGTCAGAAAAGATATGGATTTGTATTAAACATGGTGTGTAAGACAATTTTACACGTGTATACAGAATTTAATATTAAATGTCGAAAATTTCATAATTGTGTCTCAGTATGATTAAAAAAAATTAAACTTAGTTCTATAATGTGCCAGCAAATACTTTTCGTCGTACGATACCATTGATCTAAAATTGAGGAATTTTATGCTTTTTTATCCCCGCCATTCATTTGTCACTTTCTGAGTGGACGACGGAGAGAAATTGATTACCGCCTTTATAACATTCCAAACACGCTAGACCCAAATAGCCAAAATAGCTTTTTATCACTCGACGACTGACTTATTTTTGACGAAATAATGGGTTTGCGTTAAAAAAGGTGTGCTTGACAATTTTACATATTAATACACTGCTCAAAACAATTAAAGGATATTGCAGTTTTAGGTGGATTTTGTATCTGGGAAACTTTTTAGCTGATTGATACATGGTCGACAGACATAGTAGGTTATATGAGAATAAATTACACATGTTTGGCAGAAAAAAATGCATTTTATTGCGCATTTGTGTACAAAAGGAAAAAACACAATTTGTGCATATGAGAAAAAAAGAATAAGAAAAGGTGTTTTCTTCAAAAAAAATCATTTTCAGTAGGGGGTATGGTTTCCACGGGCGGCCAGCAACGTTGAACACCTTTGAGGCATGGACTCAATGAGGCTATTAATGACGAGTTGGGGTATTCTGCCCCACTCTTCCAGAAGAGCTCTATCCAGTTCTTGGAGAGTTTGTGGGGGTTGTTGGCGGCCAGAAACTCGTCTTCCTAGAGCGTCCCAAACGTGCTCGATTGGATTCATGTCTGGAGAACACGCTGGCCATTCCATTCGAACGATTCCTTCCTCGAAAAGGAAATCCTCCACCAGGTTTGCACGATGTGGCCTGCAGTTATCGTCCATTAAAATGAAGTTATCTCCGATTGCTGCAGCGTAAGGGACTACAATAGGTCTGAGGATCTCATCCCTATATCGGCGACCAGTCAGAGCTCCATCTCGAATGATGTAGAGGTCAGTGCGCCCGTCAATGGAGATGCCACCATACACCAACACTCTTCCACCGCTAAATCTGACACTTTCGTGCACGAACGCAGGATTATTCCTACTGCCACGGTCCCTCCAGATGAAAATACGCCTATTATCCGGGTGCACAGAAAAACGGGACTCGTCAGAAAACAGAATATTACTCCATTCATTTCTCCTCCAGTTGACATGCTCGGTTGCCCACTCAATGCGGTCGCGACGATGCCTTGATGTTAATCTAACACATACCATCGGTCGGCGAGCATACAGACCTACAGCATGGAGCCGGTTTCGGACAGTCTGAGTTGCAATCGTGGTGCCTGTAGCCGAGCGAATGTGTTGTTGGAGAAGAGTAGCGTTCATGTTTCGGTGTCTGCGAGCTGTTAACGCTAAATACCGATCTTCATTGGGCGTTGTTGCCTGTCTACGACCTTGGTCCTGGTCTTCGGCCTGCACATCCACTCTCCAAAAAACGGTTCCAGATCCTGGAAATGACACTTTGTGACACTCCAATGGCTTTCGCTACTTCGGCTTGAGTTTGGCCCCCTTCTAACCTACCAACAATTCTCCAAGCTTCTGAATCTGTCAAATGACTTCGCTGAGACATCGTACTTATCGAAACAAAGCAATCACTGAATGCCGATCATCCTTGTCTTCATTCTCTTTTATCCAGTTGAAAGTCAAATTTCATTCGCTGCCGCTGAAGCGACGTTTTTGACGTCGAACTCAAAATTTGCATACTCCACAGTTTGAAAACCAGAAAAATTTGCATTTGTGATTCTCTTCTTCTATTTTCGGCAAAAAAAATTTCGTTTATATCTTTATTTTATATAAAACTTCAAATATCCTTTAATTGTTTTGAGCAGTGTATATAAAAATTAAAATCAAACAGCTGCGTCGAAAAATTCATAATTGTGTCTCAGTATGATTAAAATTTGACAAGCAGGTATAACAGTTTTTCGGAAGTTTAAATGTCTTCAGTTATTTTTAATTATTCTGCCAATATTTTTCCTGAGTTGTGAGCAAAATCCTTTGCATCCACACACTGCCGGTTTTCTCTCCCTCATTTAATCAGGCACTTCGCATTTTACGCAAGCTTCTGTGTACAGCTGCATGCGGAGAGTTTTTCTTATGACATTTTCTTTTTAGCATCTTGTTTTGTGTAAATTTTTCGGCAAATGTGTGGCGTGGCATAATAAATGAACTGACTATATATATTGTGTTCGAATGGCATGTCACTCCGGTGATGATAACTTTTTGCAAGCAGTTCTGTTTCATGGTTTTTCACCGTCTAATGTAGCATGTGGCTAAATAAAAGGTATATAAAATTTTCTAAATTATTTATTTAAAGAGTGAATAGAAAATACAATAAAAAACATAAATTCTGCATAACGAATTAAGTCTATCGAATACTTAGTTGCTGAGATATTTGGAATCCTATTTTCCACACTCTTCGATTTTTCATGACCCTGTATTTCATTCAACTTTCAATTCAAAGATATATTTTAATTGGAAATGAGACGTTTAATCCGACGCAGTAAACCGTTAGTTAATAGGATTATCAATTTTGTAGTTATAAGGATGTTTCTTTTACGCAATTCAGTAATCTAGCCTTTAAAGTTTATGACTACATCAAGCCACGATTTTATATGAATTGCAATGCATTTTATAAGTAGTTTACACATCTTTATTTTAATATTTTACATTATGCATATCCATGATGGGTAAGTATTACATTGGCCCCCAAAGACTAGTTTTATATTGTTTTAATATTCAACATTTTTAAGTTCCAACATCCAAGACCTGATGCGATTTTAAATAAAATTAAGAAAAACTAACGCTGTTTTGAACTGTTTAATCGGCTGGTACAATGACACATTCCACTTGCGTATTGCTCTGCTCTGGTCCGAATTTAAGCTACCTTAACATCCACGATTGTCAAAATTATTCAAACTTAGTTGTAGAATGTGCCAGCACATACTTTTTATTTTACGACAATATAGTTCTAAAATAGAAAAATTATATTTTTTTTTATCCCCGCCATTCATTTGTCACTTTCTGAGGTGACAACGGAGAGAAATTGATTACCGCCTTTGTAACATTTCGAACACATATAACTTTTTATTACTAGACGACTGACTTATTTTTGACAAAAATAAATAAATAAATAAATGGATTTGCATTAAAAGTGGTGTGCATAACAATTTTACACGGTCATTCAGAAATTAATATTCAAAAGTTGTGGCAAAAAATTCATAATTTTGTCTCAGTAATAATGAAAAATGTTCAAACATAGTTCTAAAACGTACCAGCATTTTTTTTTTTTTGTCGTAAGATCCAAAATAGGGGAATTCTGCGTTTTTTTCATCCCCGCCATTCATTTGTTTCTTTCCGAGGGGACGGGGGAGAGAAATTGATTACCGTTCTTATAACATTCCGAATATAACATTATAACATTCTATACTTTATATACATTACGTTAACGTTACATAACTTTAAACTTACCTTATAGTTTTTTATCGCTGGACGATTGACTTATATTTGGCGAAGAAAAATTCAATTTCTTAACAATATTTTGTTAGGGTTGGAAAGTGTTTCATAGTCTATGTCAAATGCATGATTTTTCGTTCTTGTTTAGCTATAAAAAATTTTCTAAAATATATACTTAGTTTTATTTGAGGTGTTAAAATCTTACTGTCAACCCGTCAGCTTCGCTAAGATTTTCACACATGAAATAGTAAATTAAGCATAGATTTTAGAAATATTTTGTCAACTAAAGCAGAGACATCCTTTAAGAAGAGTACACAGAAAAAAAAAATGTTAAAAAAATAATTTTCAGAGGACATATTTAATAAATACGAATGCATTATTTTCCCATATATTTAACACTGGAGAGGCAAATTGTTAATCTGACGGAACAACGCCCTGAAATTTATCAGCTTACTGATGCTAAAATGTTGGGGGAGACAAATTGATTACCATCTTTATAACATTTCGAATATAACATTATAACATTCTATACTTTATATACATTACGTTAAAGTAACATAACTTTATAACTTTCCTTATAGTTTTTTATCGCTGGACGATTGACTTATATTTGGCGAAGAAAAATACAATTTCTTAACAATATTTTGTTAGGATTGGAAAGTGTTTCAGAGTCTATGCTGAATGCATGATTACTCGTTCTTGTTTAGTTGTTAAAATTTTTCTAAACTATATACTTAGTTTTATTTGATGTGTTAAAATCTTACTCACAGCTTCGCTAAGATTCTAACAAATGAAATATTAAATTAATCATATATTTTAGAAATATTTTGTCAACTAAAACATCCTTTAAGAAGAGTACACAGAAAAAAAACGTTAAAAAATAAATTTTCTGAGGACATATTTAATAAATACGAAGGCATTTTCCCCCCATATGTTTAACCCTGGAGAGGCAAATTGTAGATCTGACGGAACAACGCCCTGAAATTTATCAGCTTGCTGATGCTAAAATGTTAAACATGCAATGAAATAAGGATCTTGTCGTACGATGTTCATTCTATATTTAAATCCGATATTAAATAAAAACTGATTTCATGCTAACCGAATATTCATGTGTTAGAAAAACAGGAAAAGGGTGTAATTAATTACAACTCGGCTACGACAAGACGTATCTCCAGATCTTGTACCAATCTCCTTCTTCTTTTCTTGTTACTTACGTGGTAGTCGGACTGTTGCCAAACATTTCCACGCAAAACTGATCCCGGAATGTGGCAGACGACAATTAGCAACGTAACACATCTGCTGCAGGAGCTCTGGCGTAACGCTACTAGTGAAGTCCCGTGTTTTGTTTTCTTTATGTGTAAAGGTTTTTTTTTTTATTCTTACTTATGCTTAGTATTGTAACTGAGATCATTATATACATAAAATAATGAACAGACCATTGAGCATGTAAGATAAATTTACATTTTTATTTATTAACAAACTCTTTTCCTAGTCCATTAATTTTAAAAAGTGCGTTATTTTTTAGGTAGATTTCTGAAGAAATACTACCTATTACATTCTCCCTGTGTTGGAATTTCTGAAAATTTTTTGCAAATCTATGCCGATCATGACTCCTAGAACCCAAAACCACCCCCAGTTCAAAACTTTATCTATCTATCTATCTGTATCATTTTTTTATGGACACGATAATTTCCATAATTCTGCACAAATATCTTTCTAACTGATACATAAAACCAAGCGGCATAAAATCCCGGTCAAGTTCGTGTTAATGGGCAAAATCCTGTCAAGAGGGGGGGGGGGTTAATGGGATTTTTTGTGAAAACAGAAAAAACCCATAACACCAGATGGCTTAAGCACTCACAAGTGCAGTCCAGAAGAGTTGGTCTCTTAATTTTGAACCAATTCCAGATGAGAGACCTGCACCTGGATTGGCACCCCCAAAGGTAACGCTTATTTTAAACTTAGAGCCACGAACAGATTTTACGTGCACCAGCTCCCATTAACGTACACGGTTCCACAGCAGCCGCAGTCGAGAGAGGTAGTCACACCCCTCCCAAGCAGTGACCACGGTCGATGCTGCTTCACTTTCGGTGATCTTAATTATGATACAAAATACGAAATCACCCTCTCGTGAAGATCCAGCCGTTAAGCATAGGAACTTTTCTCCACGAGGGGAAATGTTTATTGAAAATTCATATTTTAGATTACAGATATTGAATATTACATTACAGATTAAAGTAAAATTAGTACAAAGATAGTTTTTACAATACTGGTTGAGACCCCAGTATTTCTTAATATTACAATGTGTATATATATATATATATATATATATATATATATATATATATATATATATATATATATATATATAAGAAAATATATAAAAGAAAGTAATTAGAAAATTTATGAAAAGACTACTTAATCATAGCACAACCAATAATTTTGCATGGTTCAAGCTGTAAGCTGAAATAGGAACAGTATGAGTACAAAAATGTGAACAGTATGTTGAACTATGATATACATATTACAAAAACAAAATATATTCTATTAAAAAGTACTTTATAAATGTAGGAAAAAAGATCATAGATCCTTTTTAATAAAGAAGAAATGATTATTCAGAATGTTCTAATTTTCTTTTAGTTTATCATAGTTTAAAGAAAGGATCAAACAGAGTTATATTCAGATTTTGTCTCACTGTGACATTTTTATTGAAATTGAAAGTATATCTCATTAGAGGACAATTACCATATATGTAATGTAGAACAGTTCCTGAGCTTTATTGGCATAAATTATGATGCATATCGAATCCATTTAAAGTTATTATTACTTCAAGGAAAAAGGCCGAAAATTTATGTATGACAAGTTTTTTATATAATTAAAAATGGCCTTAAGAGGGGGAAGGGAAGAAATAGGGGTTTAAGAAGAAATAAATTCATAACTTCGTCAATTCACAAGACATCAATTCCGCTTAAATTTATTATAAATCATCTTAATATTATCTGCAACTTTTATATTGACAAGTTTTTATATAGGACCAACTCTTACAGCAAAAAGAAAAAAAAAAAAAAAAAAAAAAAAAGAAGAAGAAGAAAGAAAAAAGAAAAAAATAATAATCCTTGCCGACTCCGCCTACAAACGCAGGTAGTTTTTCGAAGTAGGCCGTCCCAACTGCCGCATTACGACAAAAACGTCATTTCTTCTGCAATTCTCAATAAAAAGGCGCCCCACGGTCTGTATCTTTGAAATCTACGTGTGCCTATCCCTCAGGGATTTTTTTAAAAGTACTTTTAAGTTAGTGAATCTTCACATGCAATGTCTTCATCTCTAATTCAATATATATTATTTACATTAATTTGTATGCACTTTCAAAGCATGATTCATGCTTTCATGATTCATGAATTATTTTCATGTAGTCGAAAAGGTAACGTATTTTTAAATACTTGTAATTACTATAATTATTACGCTTGAATTTCGGAATCAAATTATTTGCACTTATTAACCACTGAACAGTTCTTACCACTGAACTGTTCTTTTTTTCCTGCCATGCTGTCAAAAATAAACATCTTATCGATAAATAATTGTATATTGAAATTTATTATATAAATCCGAAGTTAAATCAAAATTGTTACAAATATTGAATTTGTTAATTTATGCTTACTTTAATTAACAGCAAAAAATGGCTTTTTTATGAGCAAATGTTCCCGAGTATATTCGGACAAAACCCTTAAGTAGTAAATAGCATTTCGACGACAGTAGTAACTTGCCCGAGTAATATTGCCAGTTTATATTCGGGAAAAAACTCTTAAGTGATTAATAACATTTCGATGATTAATTAAATGTATTAAATATATGATTAATTAATTGATGATTATTATATGATGATGATATTGATTATGATTGATTAAGTGATGATTAATTAAATGTACTATAAGTATTAATAATTACAATTCAACTTTTAAAGATGAATCTATATTTTAAATTTATGTCCGTTGATTGATTTTAGTTTATGTAATTTTCTTTAATTTTTGTCCAATACCCTAAAAAAAAAATCACATTTATAAAACGATTCTTAGTTAAAATACATATTACTTTATATATTCACACGATGAAAAAAACATAAGTAGAAAAAACATAATTTAATCTAAAAATTCTTTTGCTCTCTTACCTCTGGGGAAATCTTTTTTTTAAAAACATTTACTCTTATTACAAGTTTGTTTCAGTAAAACAATTTGAAGATTCTTTTTGCCATTAATCTTCTGTTTTTAATTTAAATTCCTAAATGTAAAATACAAATTCATTTAGATTGAAATGAATAAAAAGGTTAAAATTCTTTATGTTAAATAATTAAATACGTGATTAAATTTATTTCGGTACAATCCCCTGTGAATTTATACATGAAAGACTTTTTCCACGTGAGTAATTTTAATAAATTTGAGGAAAAAAGAGTGTTCTTCATGTGATCAGAGCGTATATGTCACTAGCGAAAATTCAACATTGCTTATATTGAGATCAACATTGTGTCAATATTGCGTTAATCAGATAAGCTTCAAATAAAAGCAATAGTCGTAACATTAGCTATACGTTAGAAATCTTTGTAGAAACATTGACTTTACGTTAACCCTTTCAGGTACATATAATTTTGATTCTGTAACATTAAATTCACACCAGAATATTAGAAAATAAAATTATTTGAACTTAAGAAGATGCAATTTTACAGCGGTTTTTTTCCACCAAAGTTTTAAAAGTAAAATTTTGTTCATAAATTCTTGTACAAATCTTGATTAAAATTAAATAGTATAAAAAATATTGTACCGCCCTTCAAGGAGTTAAAAGAAGAAAAACGGCGAAATATTTCTTGTCAATTGCGTCCATATTGCAATATTGGGAAATACTTCCACAAAAAGCATTATTTGATGTATTAGCTATATACGTTAGAAATATTTGCAGCGACACGGAAATATTGTAGAAATATTGACTTTGCGTTGAAAGAAAAAAAAATCGGCGAAATATTTCTTGCCAATTGCGCCAATATTGCATTAATTGGAAATACTTCTAATAAAAGCAAGATTCGTTACATGAGCTATATATATTGGAAATATTTGCAGAGAAACAGCAAGATTGTAGAAACATTGACTTAAAGTAGACAAAACGGTGAAATACTTTTTGCCAACATTTTGCTAATATTCGTAAAAGATAAGTACCCAAATGTCGGGCAATATTTTATGTCAATATTGTCAATATTGGCCAATATATAGTTAACACAAACACATTGGCCAATTATTCTTTCAGCTCTATGTAGGCGTTATAGTATTCATACAGATTTTGTATATGGATCAGATGACTATATTTTAATTTGTATACTTTAAACAAAAATCAATGTTGAATTTGAGATTTTTTTAATCTAGCTATGATAAATCTATCTATTTGTCTGTCTGTCTACGACAAAGTCTTCGAAAACAATCCTCATATAACTTAAATATTTGTTAATAAAGATGTGTTTTTGAAAATGCACACCGTTAAAAAATGCACATAATATGCACATAGCTAAAACAAAAATTATTCAGCTTTAAGTAAAGTATCCTGTATTATTGGCGTAAGTGAATTGTGACTTGGTTTCGTATAAAAATATTGTTTGTCTTCATGAGCATTATCACTCACATTACTCTTGAAACACCCTCTATATATATATTTATATTCAAAGTGAAAAACCCCACAAATTCAGCATTTCAATACTCCGGATTTTACTATTTTTAAAAGGACGTTATTAACATTTTATATTCATAGAAAATACAATTAATACAACTAGGTTCATTATGGATTTAGGAATATTAATAAAAGAAAAATAAATAATAAAAAATCCATATCCTATTACAATTTCCATATTTATATTATCGCGGAAACTATTTTATTTTCGCAAATAATAGAATACATTAGTGGGTAAGTAATAAAATTAAATAAAAAAAATAACTCTTCACCCCGGTTCTTAATAAGAATGTAATTTAAATAACCATATTTTTTCCAGCCCATAAATAATCAGACAGAAGCCCACAAATCACAGGAGTAAAATTTTCTCTGGAAATTTTATTAATGTGCCATTTTCAGGACTAAACGCGTCTTAAGTATCATAATTTATAACTCCCTGTGATAAAAAAGTACCAATAAATTTGAAATAAAGTGAAAATATAGCGAGCTTTTCCATCTTCTTGTTTCAGTTTTTTATTTTCTCGACATAAATTTCGTCTTATGATTATCAGAGCAGACGATCTAAATTTGTTTCTGAAAATTAAATTTGATACCGTATAGGTAAGACTATCCTGAATCTAATTTGCATAGAATTAGAAGTTCGTTCAAAGTATAAGATTTCTAAACATCTGGATTAATTCGAATGCAGTGCTATTCGGAAATAGCTTTTCAAGAAACAAATAAATTATATGATCATTTTTTACAGGATATATATTCTTTTAAATCATATTCTTTTATGCATTATTTTAAGTTATTAAATTGCCAAACGTTAAATTCATACTAATATTTATGTATTTTTTTTAACATACTAGGCTTATAAAAGATTCATAAATATGCTGAAATGTTAATGCTTTACTGCATTGCTTATCTTTTCTAATACATAACAATAATATAGATAATCCCACAAATCAAAGAAGTAAATTTCCTCTCACAATTTTATGAATGTTCCATTAAACCCGTCTTAAGTGTCACAATTTTATAACTTTCTGTGATAAAAAGCTACAAATAAATCTGAAATGAAGTGAAAATATCCTAAGCATTTCTGTCTTCTTGCTTTATTTTTCATGCTGTCGATATAAATTTCTTATTATGATTAACGGGGTAGACGCAATAAATTTGCTGTTGAATAATGATAATGAATAATGGATTGATAATGAATCGGTATATACCCTGCATCTAATTTACGAAGAATTCGTTAGAAGTTATTTCAAAATATAGGATTTCTTATCATAAAGTATCCGGATTAATTCAAATGCAATACAGTTCGGCAATTGCTTTTGAAGAAACAGATAACTGATATGATAATATTATAGTGGATGTATATATTTTTTAAGTATATTGTTTTATGCATTATTTTAAGTTGCTAACTTGCCAAATGAGTAATTTAGACTGATTTTTTTTTTACATATTAGGCTTATAAAAGATTTATAAATGTGCTGAAATTTTAATGCTCTACTGCATTGCTTATCTTATCCGATACATAACAATAAACAATAAGATAGATAATCCCACAAATCAAAGAAGTAAATTTCCTCTCGCAATTTTAAGAATTTTCCATTTTCAGTCACTAAACGCATCTTAAGTGTCACAATTTTATAACTTTCTGTGATAAAAAGCTACGAATAAATCTGAAATGAAGTGAAAATATCCTAAGCATTTCTGTCTTCTTGCTTTATTTTTCATGCTGTCGATATAAATTTCTTATTATGATTAACGGGGTAGACGCAATAAATTTGCTGTTGAATAATGATAATGAATAATGGATTGATAATGAATCGGTATATACCCTGCATCTAATTTACGAAGAATTCGTTAGAAGTTATTTCAAAATATAGGATTTCTTATCATAAAGTATCCGGATTAATTCAAATGCAATACAGTTCGGCAATTGCTTTTGAAGAAACAGATAACTGATATGATAATATTATAGTGGATGTATATATTTTTTAAGTATATTGTTTTATGCATTATTTTAAGTTGCTAACTTGCCAAATGAGTAATTTAGACTGATTTTTTTTTTACATATTAGGCTTATAAAAGATTTATAAATGTGCTGAAATTTTAATGCTCTACTGCATTGCTTATCTTATCCGATACATAACAATAAACAATAAGATAGATAATCCCACAAATCAAAGGAGTAAATTTCCTCTCGCAATTTTATGAATGTTCCATTTTCAGGCACTAAACGCGTCTTATGTGTCACAAATTTATAACTTTCTGTGATAAAAAGCTACCAATAAATCTGAAATGAAGTGAAAATATCGTAAAACTTTCTGTCTTCTTGCTTTATTTTTCATTCCATCGATATAAATTTGTTCTTATATTTAGCGCAGAAGAAGAACTAAATTTGATGTTGAATAATGATAATTGAAAATGAATTGATAATGAATAGGTAATTGTACCCTGCATCTAATTTGCGAAGAGTTCGTTGAAGTTATTTCGAAATATAGGATTTCTTATCACAGAGTATCCCATTGGATTATGGGATTTCACCCCCTTCTCAATTTGTCAATTAGCTCATTGTATTGCAAGTATCTTTCTGAGTTTTCACGATATTCAATTGGTCTATATGAGTTATTCTATAGAATTGACTACTAAATCATACAAAAAAAATATTCGGTATAGTTCGGGCATGCGCAGTTATAAATTATTGCATACAATGCCCATATCTCAAATATTCTATATATTAATTTTTCAATTGCAGTATATTGTTTCTACTGTTCTTGAAGTCAAAAATCCCCATGCTTTACATCCTCGGATTTCAATAACAATTTCTCAAGAATTTCTTTAAATATTCGACAAAACGTGTAAAATCGAAAGCGTCAGGTCACGGCCCCTTACTTTTTGGACAGCAGTGTATTTTAGCGGGTATATATTCTTTTAAATTATATTCTTTTATGCATTATTTTAAGTTGTTAAATTGCCAAACTCTGAATTTAGACTGATTTTACGTATTTTTTAATATATTAGGATTATAAACAATATATAAATGTGCTGAAATTTAAGTGCTTTAATGCATCGCTTATCTTATCTGATTCATAACAAAAAACAATAAGATAGATAATCCCACAAATCAAAAGAGTAAATTTCCTCTCCCAATTTTATAAATGTTCCATTTTCAGGCATTAAACGGCTCTTAAGTATCACAATCTGTAACTTTCTGTGATGAAAAGCTACCAATAAATTTAAAATGAAGTTAAAAGTAAGCCTTTTTGTCTTGCTTTATTTTTCATTCCGTCGACATAAATTTGTTCGTATGATTAACGGAGTACGCAAAATAAATTTGCAGTTGAATAATTGATAATGGATAATAGCTAATAGATTCATCATGGATATGTAATAGCACTCTGCATATAATTTACGAAGAATTGGTTAGAAGTTATTTCAAAGTATAAGATTTGTTATCAGAAAGTATCCGTATTAATTCAAATTCACTTCAGTTTGGTGATTGCTTTTCAACAAACATATAACTGATATGATAATATTTTAGAGGGTATATTTTCTTTTAAATTGTGTTCTTTTATGCATTATTTTAAGTTATTAAATTGCCAAACGTTGAATTTAGACTGACATTTATGTATTTTTTTAACATATTAGGCTTATAAAAGATTCATAAATGTGCTGAAATATTAATGCTTTACTGCAATTCTTATCTTATCTGATATAAAACAAACAATAAGATAAATAATCCCACAAATCAAAGGAGTAAATTTACTCTTGCAATTTTATAAATGTTCCATTTTCAGGCACTAAAGTGTCACAATTGATATCTTTCTGTGATAAAAAGTTACCAATAAATTTAGAATGAAGTACAAATATAGTAAGGCTTTCTATCTTCTTGCTTCATTTTTTATTCCGTTGACATAAATTTTTTCTTATGATTAACGGAATGCACGAACTAAATTTGCAGTTGAGTAATGATAATGGATTGATTATGGATAGGTAATAGTACCCTGCATCTAATTTGTGAATAATTTGTTAGAAGTTATTTTAAAGTATAAGATTTCTTATCATAAAGTATCCGGATTAATTCAAATTCACTGCAGTTCAGAAATTGCTTTTCAAGAAACAAATAACTGATATTATAATATTTTAGAGGGTATATTTTCTTTTAAATTATATTCTTTTATGCATTATTTTAAGTTGTCAAATTGCCAAACGCTCAAGTTAAACTGATTTTTATGTATATTTTTTAACATATTAGGCTTATAAAAGATTCATAAATGTGCTGAAATTTTAATGCTTTACTGCATTGCTTATCTTTTCTAATACATAACAATAAGATAGATAATCCCACAAATCAAGTGGGTAAATTTCTTCTCACAATTTTATGAATGTTCCATTTTCAGGCACTAAATGCGTCTTAAATGTCACAAATTTATTACTTTCTGTGACAAAAATCTACTAATAAATTTGAAATGAAGTGAAAATGTCGTAAGCATTTGTGTCTTCTTGCTTCATTTTTCTTTCCATTGATATAAATTTGTTCTTATGATGAACGGGGTAGACGAACTAAATTTGCAGTTGAAATTGAATTTTATAATGGACAGGTAATAGTGAGCTGCATCTAATTTGCGTAGAATTCGTTAGAAGTTATTTCAAAGAAAAAACATTTCTTATCATAAAGTATCCGAATAATTTCAAATGCACTGGAGTTCTGCAATTGCTTTTCAAGAAACAAATAACTGATATGGTAAATTTTTAGCCTCTATATATTCTTTTAAATTCTATTATCTAAAGTAGTATTTTAAGCTATTAAATTGTCAAATGGTGAATTACTTTTAAATCATTTTTAACATGTTCATCTTATTACTTACCCATCATACGTAGTATGGGGTAAGTCTTGTAATCGTTTTGAAAATCGAAAAAAAATTATTTTGACGGATCTACACGTTTCAGACACTGGAGATTCCGAAAAACATATTTTTAGAAAAAAAAATTGCCGTCTCTGTGTCTGTAAACGCTCTGTCTCCCGAACAAGTTGAGATAGAGACTTGAAATTTGGTATGTACTTAGTATGTAATAATGGGAAGAAACTTATTGAATTTCAGTAACCTCGATTATCCAAAGTTATTTTTTTCGGACTCTCGAAATATTCGTTCTGATAAAAGATATATAAAAATTTTCGAAATTGTTTATTTTAAGGTGTGAATATAAAAGACAATAAACAAACATAAATTCTGCATAAAGAATGATGTCGATCGGATAATTAATCGCCGAAATATTTGTAATTATATTTCCGCACTCTTCGATTTTTCGTGACCCTGTATTTCATTCAAATTTCAATTCAAAGATATATTTTAATTGGAAATGAGACGCTTAATCCGACGCAGTAAACTGTTAGTTAATATGATTATCAATTTTGGAGTTATAAGGATGTTTCTTTTACGCAATTCAGTGATAGAGCCTTTAAAGTTTATGACGTCATCAAGCCACTATTTTACTCGAATTGCAATGCATTTTAAAAATAGTTTACACATTTTTTATTTCCATATTTTATATTATGCATTTCCATGATGGGTAAGTATTACGGTGGCCCCCAATGACTAGTTTAATAATTGAAAAATAAAATCATCCATAATTTTAACTATTGTATCATATCTGACACATGCTCATAACAGAGTGCGTACAGTTATAATTTTTCGCTTCCGAAAAATTATTACAAATTTCGATTTAAATATTAAATTGAAAATTCCACAAATCAAGGAATTAAAATAAATTTCCTCTCGCAGTGTTATTAATATTCCATTTATAAGCACTAAACGCATCTTAAGTATCACAATTTATAACTCTCTGTGATAAAAAGCTACCAATAAATTTGAAATAAAGTGAAAATATAGCTAGCTTTCCGCCTTCTTGCTCCATTATTCATTTCGTCGACATAAATTTGTTCTTATAATTATCAGAGCAGACGATCTAACTTTTTTGCTGAAAATTGAAATTGATATCGTATAAGTAATTGTATCCTGCATCTAATTTGCGTAGAGTTATAAGTTATTTCAAAGTATAAGATTTCAAAACACCTGGATTAGTTCAAACGCCGCGCAATTTGGCAAATGCTTTTCGAGGAAATAGATAAATAATGATATTGTTTTCAGCGGAATATTTTTTAATTGTGTTCTTTTAAATTATTAAAATTTCAAACGCTGGATTTAGAATATTTTACTTATTTTTAAATTACATTTTTAACATATTTTGTGTATAATAATTGAAAAATAGGTTCTTAAATATACTTGAGTCAACGTTTTTAGCATTGTTTATCATATCTACTACATCCAAATGAATAATATATATTTTCCTATGTGACATAGATTTGCAAAATATGTGTCTTGTTGCACTTCTTGAGGTATCTTGATGTATTTAAATGATACTAGTATTATGCTAAATATTGTGCAATCGGTCAAAAAAAAAAAAAAAAAAAAAAAAAAAACACTTTAAAAAAAGTATCTACTTTCCGAATATGCATGCAATTTTTTTCTGCAATAGGGGTCGTGTACATATTAAAATTGTCTACATATTAAACAGGTTGGAAATTGCATGTCAAACGTGACAAATGAGGTGCGTCCGTATTATAACTAGCTTCATAAGTATTCAGATCTTGGTGCAATAGCTGTTGCACTCTTATGCAAAAATGCATGAATACAAATCTTTTATTATGTGCAGATTTTCATATTATATATATTAATTTTATTTTATAAAATTAAGTTTTAATACACTTTTTCAATCTATTAATTACAATTATGTTACATTAAAATTATACTATGCGCAAATATGCAATACAAGACAATGTAAAAAAAAAAAATCATAGTTATTATTTCACTGAAAAAATGACTTATCGCTGTTATTAAGATATGATTAATTTCAATAATAAAATAACAAGATTTTAAGATGACAACATTTTATCTTTTGTTGACATTTACTGAAAATTTCAATGGGAAGCTTAAGCCTAGCTTTGAAAATTTCAGAACATGAAATCCATATTTGGACTCTTTTTCTATTTAATATATATTTCTGCAGACACATCTATCCAAAAAACGGTCGGTACTTTACAGGATTGCTATAATTGAACAAATTTAGTTTACAAATTCGTTTTTTAAATTCAGTAATACGGAAATAATATGACTCCATCTTAAATAGGACGAAATCGCCATGGCAACCAAGAATCATTACTTATAATGGGATATCATTCAATTAATTACGTATGATAGGATTTAATAAAATGAAGAAAACTTTTATTTATTTCGAACAGACGGACGAACCAGACGACGACTATAGGTGCTACGCAGTTATATAATTACGAACGCACCTAAAGAGCCCAGAAAAAGGCATAGTTAAGTTTGTATACTTTTTCTTAAATCTTCAAAAGGATATAAAAGTAAATGTGTTAAGTGTTCATGTATAAATTTCGGAAAATAAAATAAAAATCTTACAAATTAAGATACTGAAAACACTCAGTAAGTCACCAGTAAAATTATACAAAATTTTAACTGTAAAGTAAACATACTTTATGTAAAAGAAAATCTTGTGACATTTTTTTGCTAACAATCTGACACTTTCTTTTCTGTGAATTCTTTGATAACAAAAAACAGTTCCATTAGACTCGGGATCTACAAACTTTTTATCTGTAAGTTGTCTGCCATCAAAAATTCCGAAAGTTATAATTCGCCTTATTTAATTTTATGTTATTAAATAAGACAGATATTTCTACTTCTATTCTAAAATAGTAGCTCTGTGACCCGAAGACCTACAAGTTGGAAACTTTTAACTTAAAACGTCAAAAAGTAAAATTTCTCTATATCTCGAAAACTAATTATTTGAATGAGCAGTAAATTTGAACACCAACGGTTTTGAGAATTGTGATATGTTTAATGTAAAAATTAATTTAAGACATAAATCATATTTTTAATATTAATTTATTAATAATTTTCATTATTAAAAAATATGTTTTTAATCGAAAAAATTCTTAGAATATGTTTGGGTTTATTTATTCTATTGTATATTTGTATTGTCTTGTATTGTATATTTGCGCACAGTATAATTTTAATGTGGCAGAATTGTAAATAATTGTTTGTAAAAGTGTATTGAAACTTGATTTCATAAAATAAAATTAATATCTATCATATGAAAATCTGCCCATAAAATAAATTTTGGATTTATGCATTTTTGCATAAGAGTGCAACAGCTATTGCACGAAGATCTGGATATTTATAAAACTAGTCATAGTACGAACGCACCTCATTTGTCACGTTTGACGTAGAATTTCCAAGTTGTTACTTTTTGCCTACTTTAGAAATTTATGCGAACTTCAAGCATGGATATTGAGGACCCCTTGTGGTGTGAGGACTGCAATTTGAGATATACTGTTATATGTCATAATTTTTCAAACAGATAAACTGTGCTTTGTGAAACTTATGTCAATATATATAAAATTTAAAGTTTTGATTGAAAATTTAAAGCAATATTTTGAAAAATAGGGGAGATGGGGGATGAATGGGACAAGGCACGTTCTCAATATTTCAGGCAATAAACTTTTTCTTTAGTTGCTTCCCACCCTCATTGATTTCACTACCATAGTGTGTTTCAGAACCAAAAGCAAGACCACATGGCTGTTTTCAGTTTCTTTCAAATTTGCATTTCCTGAAAACTTTGCTTAAAAGTAATTTTTTTTTTTTTTTACATTTGAAGTTCCTTAAATATCTTATGCAATATAAACAATTAAGATATGTTGTAGTTTTTTTATTTCAAGGCTCAATATTGGTAATTAAAATGAATGAATATTAACCATTGTGACAAAATAATTTTTGAGACAAAATGGCTGACAATGGAATATATGCATTATGAGGTGATTGGGACATTTTAAATGGGATGAATGGAACTGTCTCATCCATCCCTAGAGGATGCTGAAAAATATATTTATTAGCTAAATAATATTATATAGTTTGATAAATTAATAATTTATGGTAATTATTCTTTTAACATTTCATCCTCATTCTAGCCATCGTCTTCAGTCATTGAATGCTTCCGTTTATGGGCCTTTTAATGCAAAGCTGAGATGAGTCCAATATGATTGGCTAACAAATACGCCTGGAGATCATATTACAATTTACTATCTCTCAGCTTTTGCCAAGGAGGCATTTTTGTCAGCTTTTAGTCCTTAACATTGAATAAAGGGAGGAAAATATTTGTGTCCCATCCATCCCTGCTGTGGGGATGATTGGGACAGAGAGGAACTTTTTTTAAATTTCATAATATATAATAATAATCTTGAATAAATATTATGAGTAAGATGTAGTCAAACACTTAATGTATGAAATATGATATATAATATTGATAATAACTTAAATAAAATATTTAAAATAAATATTTTTTCTGAAAATGTCCCATTTATCTCCCATCTCCCCTATTCTTCTTTTTCCTTACGTCATTCATATAGAATCAAATATTTCTTCCCCCACTAAGGTTGAAACTTAATGTCCTAAAATATTTAACAGTTTCTTTCAAAAAAAAAGTATTAAAATTTATATTCTAATCAATTATCTTCATTTTAATAAGTTTGAAAATTAATAATTTTCTCCCCAAAGAAATAGCATACGTTTTAGCTCACTAAATTAAAAGCGAAAACAAACTAATATAAAAATAAGATTTTTCACAGCAGTATCAAATTCGATGTCATAATTTTTTTTTTAAATGTCCTTTAAAAAAATTTCTCTCGCAGTTTTTACATTTTTAATCTTGAAACATTAAACGAGTTTTAAATATTTTAATTTATGATTGTCTGTTGTGAAAAAAAAACAGCAAAAAATTCAAATGAAGTAAACTATCAAGTGTTTTTAGTTTTATTTCTTCCATTTTTCTTGATATATATTTAATTTAATAGATATATATTTAACGGTCTATGGGGAAAAATCATTTGCGGTTTATTTTAATGATGTTTCACTATTTTAAACGCATTGAAATTTATATATATCACTAAGGTGCATTAGCAGAAGCTTAATATGGAATAGGGTGTGCATAGCACTTATAGTTACTTTACAGGGACAGTCAAAAGAATTCCGTTACATTACGTCTATGGAGAAAAATCATTTGCGGTTTATTTAAATAATGTTTCACTATTTTAAACGCATTGAAATTTATATATATCACTAAGGTGCATTACAAGAGGCTTACTACAGAATATTGTGTGTATAGCAGTCATCGTTCATTTACAGGGACACGCAAAAGAATTCTCTATTGTCTGTTGACAATAATTCCTGGAAGTGCGTTTTAAGTTACTGAACGCGATTTTAAATTTAACTCGTATTTTGTCTATTACGTGGTGTGTATAAATTCTGTAGATCCTATACAGGGCAGCACAAAAGTTCGCGAACACATTTCCGTTTATTGACAGACACTCCAGAAGGAGAGTTTTAAACTGTGCTACGCGTTTCATAACTGAACTAAAAAATTTAACATCCTATGTAGTATATATACAAATCTATAGATCATATACAGGGCTGAATAAAATTATTCGGATATTTTTCCGAATATTGTATATGTTGGAAATTCCTGAAATTATGTTTTTAAATAGGTTATGCGTTTTCCAAATTGTTTACTTAGATGTTATCTTTCAGCTTATTAAACGGTATAATTTGTAAAATTATTTTGGAAGCGTTGGAAAGTGTTACACAATCTATGCTTGACGCATGATTTTTCGTTCTTGTTTAGATATATATTTAATTTATTCTTCTTTTATCACTGCACACAATTTAAATAAACCATTATAAGTTGAATTTGATATTCTTTTATAACTGAATGCCAGAGATAATTTGCCAAAGTATAAGATTACAAGACACTTGGAATAAATCAAACCTTTTACCATTCAATATTTAATTATAAAGGAAATAAAAGGTATGCTTTGTTATATTAGATTAAATTTTATTTTAAATGCAATCAATATATTTTTCTTTTATTAGTATTCCTGAATAATAAAATAATGAAAATTTATAACAAGGATATTTTTTAATGAGAAAAGAAACAAGTTGGAAATTGTTCACGTCAAACTTGACAAATGATGTGCGTTCGTAGTGTTATTATTTCAGCGAAATGAATTATATTGTCTGTTATTGTGATATGATTATTTTCCGTAATAAAATAAGTACATTTTAAGTTGGCAACATTTTATCTTTTGTTGACATTTACTGAAAATTCCAATGGGAAACTTAATCATAGCTTTGAAAATTTCAGAAATTGAAATCCATATTTAGATTTTTTTTTCATTTAGTATCTATTTCTCCAGAAACATCTATCCAAAAAACTGTTGGTAGATTATAGAATTGCTATAATTAAACAATTTTAGTATGCAAATTCAGTTTTTAAATTCAGTAATACGTAAGTAATAGGACTCCATCTTAAATGGTACGTAATCAACATGGCAACCTAGAACCATTACCAATCATGGGATATCATTGGATTAATTACGTATGATAGAATTTAATAGAAAGAATAACGTGACTATAATTTGGTCATAGAGGTTATAAAGTGTCATATACATCATATATGACCATAACGTCATACTTGTAAGGTAAATTGATCATACATCTCTGTTGCTTGAAGATTAATCCTCAGAAGGTGCTATAAAAAACAAGTACCAATTTTTAAAGAATTCAAATTACTTAATAAATATTTTATTAAGTATTATTGACTTGCGCTTTTATTATATGCATTACGTATAATAGGATAATAACTTTTTAAGTTTTGATTCGATTTTCATAAAATTTGAAGTGACTCCATAAAATTTTGCAACGATTATATATATTAAATTTCAAACCATTTGGTTGGGTAGTTTTGCCCTCTTATAACAGACTGACAGGCAGACATACAGACCGACAGACAGACAGACGGACTGACCAGACGACGACTATAGGTGCTACGTATTTATATAATTACGAACGCACCTAATAAAATGTCTTATTTGCAGATTATTTACACAATAGAATGGTACATTAATAAAATAGTTTAATTTTAAAATTACTTTCATTCTGAGGTCTCTATACTTTCAATTCCTCTATATTTTTATAGATCATTTTTAACACTTTTCAACATAGTTGAAACTTTAGTATAGCTCAACTTTATGAATTCGGTTTGTCCGTCTGACCGTGCTCTAACTCGCGTAAATATACTCGAATTGCCATGTAATTGAAATATGTTACTGAGGTTTAGTGTGGAATGTTCGGTATTGAAAATAAAGTGTGTAGCACTTATAGCTTCTTTACAGGGACACTCAAAGAATTCCGTTACATTACGGTCTACGGCAAAAAAAAATCATTTGCGGTGCATTTTAACGATGTTACACTGTTTCAAAGGTATTAATGTTTATGTACATAACTGGGGTACACTACAAGAGACTTAATGTAGAATATGGTGTGCATAGCACTTACAGTTCCTTTACAGGGACACTCAAAAGAATTCCATTACATTGCGGTCTATGGACAAAATCATTTGCGAGGTATTTTAATGGTGTTACACTATTTCAAACATATTGATATTGATATATATATATATATCTGTGGTGCATTACAAGAGGCTTACTATAGAATATGTTGCGGTGTGGAACATACATTGATCATTTACAGGGACACACAAAAAACAATCTTTTAAAGTGCTGTTTGTTAAATATAATTGATGGAAGTGCGTTTTCAGTTTCGTAACGCATTTTTAAATTTAAATAATTTTTTGCCTATTATTGGTGTGTATAAATTCTATAGATCATATAGAGGGCATGATTACATTTCCTCTTATTGACGGAAATTCAGAAGGAGAATTTTAAATTCTCTATGCGTTTCCTAACTGAAATAAAATTTAGCATTCGATGCAGTATATATACAAATCTATTAGATTATATACAGGGTTGTATAAAATATTTTGGATAGTTTTCCGAATATTGTTGGTAATTTCTAAAATTTGGTTTGTAAATGTGTTATGCGTTTTCCAAATGTTTACTTTGACATATTTCGCCTTATTAAACGGAGAGGATTTGTAAAATTATTTTGGAAGTGTCGGAAAGTGTTACACAATCTATGCTTGGTGCAGGATTTTTTGTTCTTGTTATATGCTTACATGAATGCATCTTGTATATTTACATGTCATATTTGCATCCATCTAAAGTACTTGCATCTCATAACATCAAATAAATGCAACAACTTTCAACATACAAGGTAGGTATAGGTTCATTGTGATAAGACGTTTCCCTGATTAGTTTTTGGGGCTCATTGCTTAAGAATAAAGGGGAGGGGGAGAACGGGCCTAATCTCCTCCTTAATTTATTTGGATTTCTTTATCTTTCGAGGGGCATTATTCTTTAAAATAAGAGTATAATATATAATTATTGTGAATAGTCTGTGAGCTCAATGCCATCAGTTTCACTGGGCACTTTTCTTTTTATTATTTTTTTTTTCAGGCATTAAATTGTCAAGTACCGATTTAGAATATGTTGTTTTTAGATGGCTGTTTAACCTATTAGGCTTGGATTATAATAAAAAAACATAATTGCAAACGAAAATTTTAAGCTACTTTCTGATTTAAAAAAAAAAAAACGGATTTTTTATTTCAGCCAATTATCAGCCGTTATAGTGTAACTTAAAATCGTTTGTCGTTTCCCGACAAAGTAGCATAAAATTTATCTGACTAATCATAAAAATGCAAAATGGTTTCACTGCAGTTCCTAACGCCTCAGCAGTATCAAATTGGAGAAAAAACATAAAGGGAATAAAACCTAAAAATCCTTTAAATCAAGGAAGTGAGTTTTCTTCTCGCGTTTTTTATTTTATGTGTTTCTTTTTGAGACATTAAACGAGTCTTAAATATCGTAATTTATAGCTCTGAATGATAAAAAGTCCAGCAATAAATTACAAATGAAGTGCGAATATTGTAAGCCATTTCGCCCTTTTGTTTCATTTGTCATTGTCACGAAGAAAGTTTCTTTTTATGATTATCCGAGCACCGATTATAAATTCTGAAATAAATGTCAAATTTGGTGTGATTTAACTAGCTGTAAGTTGCAATAAATTATTACATTTTAATTTTTAATTTTTTTTGTTAATTCGGATACATAATTCCATAATTTTTAAAATTAAAAGAAAGAGCCAGTCTCTAACTGCAAATATTTTTCAGGTTTTATACAGTGTCCCATATAGGTGCAGATTCATGGTCGCCCGTTGCCACATGGCGACTAAATTTTATGCTGTGGCCACTAACTTTTGGTGTTTAAGTCGCCATGTGATTTAAAAGTAATCAATTTCTGGTATTCTCAATTACCATCGTGAAATTTTGATTTTTTTTTTTTTTTTTTTTAAGATTAAGACCAAAACTTATCACAAACTTTATTATTATCTTTTAATAACATTTCATAATTAATTGTTTAGCACAGCAAACTATTAAATATATTCGAATAGCTATATTATTTGTAACACTTTGAGTCGAATGATTTTACATAGTCTGTGATTAAAAAAATGTATACATATATACATATAGAAAAACAAATGTTTAAAGTATGTTTTGATTTTTATACTGCAAAATAATCCCGCACATTCAGATTTTCTTTTATATAGCAAAATCAAACTAAGAAATATTTTTTTTCTAATATTCCCTGCTATCATGATTTCTTAGCTAATACAATTTTCTTCAAAACCGTATCTTGCCCAACTTTATCTTCTGACTGTACATGATTTAAAATTTATATTACACTTGCTTAATATTAATATTTTGTTGTGTTTGTGTGTATATTAAATAAAATACTTTACACTTTGAATTTTTGAGCTTTTTGCTTAGCTTTTTTCTCCATATAAACACTATAGTTTTTATGCGTTTGTTTCACAATTGTGGACACTGGATTTTTCGGGTTTAAGAGCCACTTATTCCTACTAAAATTTGGGAATCTGCACCTATAGTGTCCCAAAATGGTTGAAATGTACCTTAATATTTTACCCGTTGTATAGGGTAAGTCCGTTGATAGTTGCCCTACTTAAGCCTCCCACCCCTCCTTCATTTTTCTTTTTTATGGCAATGATTTTTGTAGTGCACATGTAACCTAACTGCTCCAAATTTCACATAGAAAATCATAAAAATATTACATTAATATAAATACCATATAAAATAGTGTTTTTGACTAGAAACTTAAGGAATGATTTTGGCCACTTATCCTTCACCTTAGGGTTAGATACCCCACTTCATCGGGATAGATGTCCCATTCTTAAAAGAATTGAAAGCATAGATAATTAACATTTATAATAAAAAATCTAGATTTGCATTTGACAAATCTAGCACATAATATCTTATTTACATCCAATTTACGAAATTTTTTTTATGGGAGTTTACATGTTTTGTTGTGCACATGTAACCTATATACTCCAAATTTTATGTAGAACATCATAAAAAATATTACTTCGATGTAAATACCATATAAAATAGTGTTTTTGTCAAAAAACTTAAGCAATGATTTTGGCCATCTATCCCTCACCTCAGAGTTAGATACCCCATTCTTAAAAGAATTGGAAGCATAGACAATTAACATTTATAATTAAAAATCTAGATTTGCATTTAACAAACCTAGCACATAATATCTTATTTACATCCAATTTACGATTTTTTAAGGGAATTTACATGTTTTGTTGTGCACATGTAACCTATATACTCCAAATTTTATGTAGAACATCATAAAAAATATTACTTTAATATAAATACCATATAAAATAGTATTTTTGTCAAAAAACTTAAGCAATGATTTTGTCCATTTATCCCGGACCTCAGGGACCCCATTTGATCGAGAAATATGCCCCATTCGTAAAAGAATAGGCAGCACAAGTAATTAACATTTATAATTCAAAATCTAGATTTGCATTTGACATAATATCCTATTTACATCCAATTTACGCTTTTTTTAAAGGAGTTTACATGCTTTGTAGTGCACATGGAACCTATATACTCCAAATTTTATGTAGAACATCATAAAAAATATTACTTCAATATAAATACCATATAAAATAGTGTTTTTGACAAAAAACTTAAGCAATGATTTTGGCCATCTATCCCTCACCTCAGGGTTAGATACCCCACTTGATCGGGATAGATGCCCCATTCTTAAAAGAATTGGAAGCATAGATAATTAACATTTATAATTAAAAATCTAGATTTGCATTTAACAAACCTAGCACATAATATCTTATTTACATCCAATTTACGATTTTTTAAGGGAATTTACATGTTTTGTTGTGCACATGTAACCTATATACTCCAAATTTTATGTAGAACATCATAAAAAATATTACTTTAATATAAATACCATATAAAATAGTATTTTTGTCAAAAAACTTAAGCAATGATTTTGTCCATTTATCCCGGACCTCAGGGACCCCATTTGATCGAGAAATATGCCCCATTCGTAAAAGAATAGGCAGCACAAGTAATTAACATTTATAATTCAAAATCTAGATTTGCATTTGACATAATATCCTATTTACATCCAATTTACGCTTTTTTAAAAGGAGTTTACATGCTTTGTAGTGCACATGGAACCTATATACTCCAAATTTTATGTAGAACATCATAAAAAATATTACTTCGATGTAAATACCATATAAAATAGTATTTTTGTCAAAAAACTTAAGCATGAATTTTGTCCATTTATCCCGGACCTCAGGGACCCCATTTGATCGAGAAATATGCCCCATTCGTAAAAGACTAGGCAGCACAAGTAATTAACATTTATAATTCAAAATCTAGATTTGCATTTGACATAATATCCTATTTACATCCAATTTACGCTTTTTTAAAAGGAGTTTACATGCTTTGTAGTGCACATGGAACCTATATACTCCAAATTTTATGTAGAACATCATAAAAAATATTACTTCGATGTAAATACCATATAAAATAGTGTTTTTGTCAAAAAACTTAAGCAATGATTTTGGCCATTTATCCCGGACCTCAGGGACCCCATTTGATCGAGAAATATGCCCCATTCGTAAAAGAATAGGCAGCACAAGTAATTAACATTTATAATTCAAAATCTAGATTTGCATTTGACATAATATCCTATTTACATCCAATTTACGCTTTTTTAAAAGGAGTTTACATGCTTTGTAGTGCACATGGAACCTATATTGTGAGGATTGCGCATGCCTCTTCTTGCTCTAGTAGCGCCCCCTTCTGGAGAAACGAAAGTGCGCGGCAGTAGAACTCAGAACGTCAGCGGCGAAGAACGTCGTTTGTGATATGAAAAACCAGAATTGGTTATGACAATGGCCGTGAGTAAATGTTACCGGTCATGAATCTTGAAAAATATGAATAATCTTTTATGTTGATTTATGTAACTGTCATCTGTCCTCGTCATTTTTATGTCAACTTTATGTCATCGTTATGTCAAGAATTAAACTTGTGTTCGTAATTAGAACGGCCTGTTTCCTTTAGAACGCCCACACCTATAGAAGAGACATCACACTGGTGTCAGAACTAATGGGTGAAAAACAGGCTGTATTACTGGATTACGGAGTGAAATATTATAGTGAAACATTATAGTAAAATATTATAGTGAAATATTATAGTGAAATATTATAGTGAAGAAAATGTTTGGATAACCTATACAGAGGTAAGATAAATTTTATTATTTAAGTATGGCCGATCAACTGACTAAACTTAAAAAAACTAGAGGGGTAATAAAAGCATCTATTACATCTATTATTAAAAAGATCGAAGATGCATGGGTTTTAGAATCGCCGAATTTGGTGGAATTAGAAGAAAATTTAGCTCAGCTAGAACAAAAAGGTATCGATCTTAAACGAGAAGATGAACAAATTTTAGCGCTAATTAATGATGAGGATGAAATCGAAAAAGACGCGAAGACCTCTATTGAATATCATGAAAAAATAACTTTATGGAAATTTAGAATTAATAAGAAATTGAAAAATAATAGCAAAAGCCAAGTTTCCCCCGTAACTCACGTCGATAATAAGCACGCAGAATTAGTTGCGCAATCTGTTAAACTTCCTACATTAAAAATTGAGAAATTTTACGGCGATATAAGTAAGTTTCAAAACTTTTGGAATTCATTCAAAATAGCAGTCCATGATAATGATTCACTGTCAAATATTGAAAAAATGAGCTATTTACAAAGTTATTTAGGTGGTAGTGCATATAATTCTATTTCCGGGTTTGCGTTATCAGATAAAAATTATTTGGAAGCTGTCCAAATTCTGAAACAACAATTTGGCCGAAAGGATCTCATTGTGACGACACATATAAATACTTTATTATCTTTGAAACCTGTATTGAAAACAAATGATGTAACCGCTCTACGGAAATTATTTGATACGATTCAATCGCAAATAAGAAGTCTCAGGTCTTTAGACATTGAATCAAATGGATTTGATAACCTGTTGACACCAATAATTCTTAAATCCTTGCCATATAATCTTTCGTTAGAATATAATAAGCAATGTATAAAAAATTCCAGTGACACGCAATCAAGTATTGATGATTTGTTATTATTTATTCGTACCGAAATAGAGTCGAGAGAAAAACAAAATTATTTAACTGGCAATTTAGATAACCCAAGGTTAAAGCAGTCGTATAATAATGATTCCACTGCATTTCGTAAACCAATGTTCGCTAGTGATAGAATTAATTCTGAAGTATCTCATATTACCGCGGAAACCTTTTGTATATTTTGTTCTTGTAATAGTCATTCGACTGAGGAGTGCAATAAATTTCCCGTTGATCAGAAAATAGCTAAATTAAAAGCACAAGGGCGCTGTTTTTTATGCTTGAAGAGAGGTAAACACGTCGCTAAAGATTGTACCATAGAAAATAAAGAATGCACGAATTGCGGCAGATACCATATAGTTACAATATGTAGTTATTCATTTGGCAATGCCAATAAATTTGATAGGGAAGATAATTCGAATTCAAATGAAAAAGCACTCACTGCTAGAATCAAATCGGATGAGATTTTTAATTTGAGAACACCGCGAAAAGAAACGAAATTAATTGAAACATTACCGACAGTAAATATCGAATGTGGTAATAAAATATTACATGGCGTAGTAGATAGTGGAACTCAAATTTCTATAATAAAGGCTAATTGTGTACCCGAATACTTTAAAAATCCTTGTGGTACTATAATATTGCAATCTGCATTCGGTCACCAATTGAAAGCTCCTTTAATAAATATCCCATTGAGTATTGCAGTTGATAAATTACACCCCAAGATATATCCTAATATTATGATAACATGTGCTGTGGTTGATAATTTAATTAATGATTTATTACTTTCTCTTGATACATATAATGAATTGAATAAATATAATGAAACTGAAAAGGCATTAAATTGTAATGTTGACGCGATAAGTGACAATACGAAAGAAACCAACACTGTAGATCTGTCTGCTTCAATTTTAGACCATGTGTCAGTTGAAAATGCGAATGCAAACGAGAACATTGACCATACACCTGACGACGACCCTGATACTTTTATAAATGATTCAGAGAAATTTAAATGGCAACAGAAAAACGACCCTTCGTTAAATCAGTGTTCGACAGCTAACAAAAATGAATTTAATAGCTTTTTCGTTCATGAGAATTTCTTATATCATTTGGATAAATTATTCGATGAGACGAAAAATAACCCTCAACCGCGTACTAGTATTACACAATCGATCACGAAAGAAACTAATAATAATGAAAATGACATATGTACTGTTGCCGATTTAATCGTAATAGAGAGTGGAGATCAAATCGAAACGGAAATTTATTATAAGGAAGAAGATCTCCAAATTAGGCAAGAAGAAGAAATTTTACATAATTCAAAAGATTTAAAAGTTCAAAATTATTTACAGAGTGAACACAATATTATGAAGAATACTCCCATGGTTAACAATGTAATTTCAATTTTCGAACCCTCAAACTATGCAGTCACACCTGATGAAGAAACCGAATACGAAACCGCAATTTATGCTAAAAAGAATGCAAGTGCTTCGGATAAATATTTGATTGCATCAGCAGACATGAAGGAAGAAAATATAAGACGAAACATAATTTCTGAAAATAAATATTCAAAAGTTGATGTCACGACAACAGAAGAATCTTACTCTGTTTTCAATAATACAATGCCAGAAACACTTGATGGAAGTTCCGAGTCCAACACGATTGAGTTCAGCGTGAAACAACCTGATGAAAATTCCGACTACATTATAGTCAATGGTTGTGTGAAATCACATGAAATAGCAAACAAAGAACCCGATGTATTCCTTAAGTTAAATCATCCTGACAACATGATATTAGAAAAACGCCAGAAGAGATATGAGAAGATTGATGAGCTTACAGCGACCAAGGAAGTGACGATCGACGAAAATAAAAATGAAACTGAACTTTCTAAAAATTATGATAAAGTGAAAATAAAGGAAACTGTGAAAAAGAAACAGTATACACGTGATGGCTTTCGCCGAATGAACAATACATTTAGTACAGAAAGACGACGAAAATGAGGAAAAATAAAATTTCTAGATCATGTGGTAGGATCCGGTATACATGCACCCGATCCCGACAAAGTATCAGCGATACAAAACTTAGAAGTTCCCAAGTCAAAGAAAGATGTCAGAAGCATATTAGGTCTTCTATCTTACTACCGATCCTATGTTCCTTCATTCTCCGACATAGCTCGTCCATTGATTGAACTTACGAAGAAACGTGCCCCTAATGAAGTTACTTTGTCTGAGGATTGTGACAAAGCCTTTTTTGAGTTGAAACAGGCGATCAGTAAATCACCCATCTGTTATTCCCCGAACTTTCAGAAACCATTTATTATACATGCAGATGCTTCTTCGTATGCGATAGGCGCTTGTCTATCTCAAAAAGATAAAAATGAACAAGAGCACCCCATTGCTTTTACAAGTAAAAAGCTCTCCAAATGCCAAGAAGGTTATGCTACCATCGAAAAGGAAGCTTATGCTGTTATCTTCGCCCTGAAAAAGTTCGAACACTATATTTATGGTTCGCACGTAACTGTGGTGAGCGACCATAATCCTTTGAAATTTCTCACGGACTGTGCACCTCAAAGTGCACGCCTTCAAAGATGGGCTCTTGCACTTCAGCGCTTTCAAGCCCAAATAACGTACCGACGTGGGAAACTCCACGCGAAGGCTGACTCTCTAAGTAGGCTACATGCCTCACATTGGACTTAAAGACTTAAAAACTTTGAACATTCTTTGAACATTTCTTCTGTGTTACAAGTCTGAACTTTAACTGTAAAAACTTTAACTTTATCCTCGAACTTTAAAATATTAGTATTAGTGTTATAGTGTATTCTATTTGTTTATTTTCTTTGATGTTCTTTAAATGTTTGAATTTTAGTATTAATATGTTTTACTTGTTTATTTAGATATTTACCAGATATTGATTTGTCTCAAAAGACTAAATCAAATTCTCGAAAGGGGGAGGTGTGAGGATTGCGCATGCCTCTTCTTGCTCTAGTAGCGCCCCCTTCTGGAGAAACGAAAGCGCGCGGCAGTAGAACTCAGAACGTCAGCGGCGAAGAACGTCGTTTGTGATATGAGAAACCAGAATTGGTTATGAAAATGGCCGTGAGTAAATGTTACCGGTCATGAATCTTGAAAAATATGAATAATCTTTTATGTTGATTTATGTAACTGTCATCTGTCCTCGTCATTTTTATGTCAACTTTATGTCATCGTTATGTCAAGAATTAAACTTGTGTTCGTAATTAGAACGGCCTGTTTCCTTTAGAACGCCCACACCTATAGAATCGATGTAAATACCATATAAAATAGTGTTTTTGTCAAAAAACTTAAGCAATGATTTTGGCCATTTATCCCGGACCTCAGGGACCCCATTTGATCGAGAAATATGCCCCATTCGTAAAAGAATAGGCAGCACAAGTAATTAACATTTATAATTCAAAATCTAGATTTGCATTTGACATAATATCCTATTTACATCCAATTTACGCTTTTTTAAAAGGAGTTTACATGCTTTGTAGTGCACATGGAACCTATATACTCCAAATTTTATGTAGAACATCATAAAAAATATTACTTCGATGTAAATACCATATAAAATAGTGTTTTTGTCAAAAAACTTAAGCAATGATTTTGGCCATTTATCCCGGACCTCAGGGACCCCATTTGATCGAGAAATATGCCCCATTCGTAAAAGAATAGGCAGCACAAGTAATTAACATTTATAATTCAAAATCTAGATTTGCATTTGACATAATATCCTATTTACATCCAATTTACGCTTTTTTAAAAGGAGTTTACATGCTTTGTAGTGCACATGGAACCTATATACTCCAAACTTTATGTAGAACATCATAAAAAATATTACTTCGATGTAAATACCATATAAAATAGTGTTTTTGTCAAAAAACTTAAGCAATGATTTTGTCCATTTATCCCGGACCTCAGGGACCCCATTTGATCGAGAAATATGCCCCATTCGTAAAAGAATAGGCAGCACAAGTAATTAACATTTATAATTCAAAATCTAGATTTGCATTTGACATAATATCCTATTTACATCCAATTTACGCTTTTTTAAAAGGAGTTTACATGCTTTGTAGTGCACATGGAACCTATATACTCCAAATTTTATGTAGAACATCATAAAAAAATATTACTTCTATATAAATACCATATGAAATAGTGTTTTTGATAAAAAACTTAAGCAATGATTTTGGCCATTTATCCTTCACCTCAAGGTTAGATTCCCCACTTGATCGGGATAGATGCCCATGCCCCATTCGTAAAAGAATTGGAAGCATAGGTAATTAATATTTATAATTCAAAATTTTGATTTGCATTTGACATAATATCCTATTTACATCCAATTTACGATTTTTTTAAAGGCAGTTTACATGTTCTGTATACTAATCCTGCATCACACTCCCACATCAAAGGATATTTCCTATTTCCAATTCTTCGAATAAATGTAAAAAACAAAATTTGAAGCCAATCGGATAATTCAAATGAAAACTAAACTTGTTAAATCTAAACTAAGAGGGATTACCCACCCCCTTCCTCTTCTTATATTCGATGTACAAATTCTAAAAAATAATTTGAGAAGAAAATTTAAAATTTTCAGATCAAATGGGTTAGACTATTATGTTTCTTAATGAATAAGTTCAAAATATTTTATATATTCTACGGAAGGTTGAACTTATGTAATTAAATTTAGGAGATGGGGGGGGGGGACTTGCCAACAATAAAATAAATATCTTTCTTTGATGGATAAAACATTTATTGTGCTGTCCTCTAAAAAAAAAAATTATAAAAATTCTCTACATAAGGTCTAATAAAGAATTTAAAAAAATAAACATGGCATGGCTAAATGTTTACAGCATGTTCTGATTAAGATTTTAATGTTGGGCATTTTTCATTTTATCTCTTTATTACAAAATGGCAACTAACAAAGCGAGAATTAAAAAAAAACCACTTTTCCAAAAATTAACCTATATTACCTGAAAAAAATAATCCATACCTGACCTAATTAGTGGAAAATGAAGCATTTTATGACATATTAATGGTTTAACTTAAAAAATATATAAATTTATTGAGATCAATCTAAAATTCTATTATAACAAGAAAAACTATAAAAATGAAGCTCATGTTTTGCTAGAATTCTGCGATTGTTAGTTTAAATTATTTTTAAACTAAATAAGCACTTCTTAGGTATTTTAAACTATTTTTATTATTCTAAATGGTGTATAAAAACAGAACAAAAGAAAAAAAACTGACTTTAGTGAAATATTTAATGTATTACTACACTGTTAAAAATTTGCAGCAAACTGTCCAGTCATTTGACCGTTTTTATTGAAAATGGTTACATAACCGTAATTTAACGCTATTCTGATCATAATATGGGCAATAATATGGTCAGAATTGACTTAAATAACGGTTATATAACCGTTTTCTGTAAAAGCGGTCGAATGACTGGACAGTTTGCTGCAAATTTTTAACAGTGTAGGGTGGGTTTTTTTAAGGAAATATTTCACTGTGGGTGTTTTTTAGGGGACAGCACAATATTTCAAGAAATAAATCACTGTAACTTCGCCTACTACACTTTTTTTATAACAATTGTTAGTAGAAGAACGTCACTAGTTCCGACATACGTCCAACAGATGAAATACAATGACTAGGGCAAGTAACACGATGTGCCATCCAACCTGGATTTACCCTATACGGAATTAATATAAATTTCAAAAGTGATCAAAATAAAGTATGTTGAAGAAGTAGTCCTGTAAGTAATTTCCAAAAAGTTACTTTTAAATTTTTATACGGTCCCTATGTCTGATGGGTTTTAATATTTGGAAACATTTTCTGATTTTCTGAAAAGTAAAACAATAAAAATCCCATTTTTCCACGACCAAAACTCACCAAATTACTATATTTTGAATTTTATATTGTTATTTCGGCACTAAAAAAGAAAAAGAAAAAGAAATCTGTTCGTTTTTATTACCAGAAACCTTCAGAGTTCCATAACATTCAAAGTATCGTAACTTCGTAAGTTTTGTATTCACTAAAAATCAACATTTAAACACACAATATCAAACTGTATCAAACCACCGAACACTTTGCTGTGTTCATTTTCATTAAAATACGCAAACTGGCGTCTAATAAGTAAATACCAGTACAATGAGGTCCTTGTACATCCTATCTCAAATTATAATAATTATTGAAAGATTAATAATTGTATTTTCATATTCTGCAATTTTAATTTGAAAATAAAATCCGAGTTGATCACTACATAGTATAAAACAAAGTCGCTTTTTCTGTCCCTATATCCCTATGTACGCTTAAATCTTTAAAACTACGCAACGGATTTTGATGCGGTTTTTTTTAATAGATAGAGTGATTCAAGAGGAAGGTTTATATGTATAATAACCATATGTTTTGCTTTGTAATTTCAGATAAATCACTACATAGTGTAAAACAAAGTCGCTTTTTCTGTCCCTATATCCCTATGTATGCTTAAATCTTTAAAACTACGCAACGGATTTTGATGCGGGTTTTTTTTAATAGATAGAGTGATTCAAGAGGAAGGTTTATATGTATAATAACCATATGTTTTGCTTTGTAATTTCAGATAAATCACTACATAGTATAAAACAAAGTCGCTTTTTCTGTCCCTATATCCCTATGTACGCTTAAATCTTTAAAACTATGCAACGGATTTTGATGCGGTTTTTTTTAATAGATAGAGTGATTCAAGAGGAAGGTTTATATGTATAATAACCATATGTTTTGCTTTGTAATTTCAGATAAATCACTACATAGTATAAAACAAAGTCGCTTTTTCTGTCCCTATATCCCTATGTACGCTTAAATCTTTAAAACTACGCAACGGATTTTGATGCGGTTTTTTTTTAATAGATAGAGTGATTCAAGAGGAAGGTTTATATGTATAATAACCATATGTTTTGCTTTGTAATTTCAGATAAATCACTACATAGTATAAAACAAAGTTGCTTTTTCTGTCCCTATATCCCTATGTACGCTTAAATCTTTAAAACTACGCAACGGATTTTGATGCGGTTTTTTTTAATAGATAGAGTGATTCAAGAGGAAGGTTTATATGTATAACACGACGTTCTACGTAGATTAGTTATTGAATTATGATAGAAAGTTTTGTTATTTTGGCCGAAAAGTTTACCATTGCTAGTTTTTTGGCGATCATTATTGTTGCAGAAAGAAATGAAAAGGCTATACATCTCCAAAAATAAAAGAAAAACTGTGTTAAATTAATTAAAAAAAAAAAAAAAAAAAAAAAAAAGAGTTTTGATGAGAGAATATTATAAAACGAAAATATTTAATTTAAACATGATTGGGAATGTTCGCAATGCTTAAAAAATTATTCAAGGGGCAAGATTGCTATCGAAACAATATTTCGCGATTTATCTTTTGTTTTTGGCGATTTTGATTTTACTTTTGATCCTAAACAATTTGATTTTAAGCCAAAAGGTGTCTTTTTTTTTTTTTTTTTTTTTTTTTTTGATGCAGAAAGAATTGAAATGGCTATACAGCTGGAAAAATAAAAGAAAAAGCTGTTATTAATTTTATTTAAAAAAAAGAAAGGAATTATAGGGGGAAATTCGAAAATCAGGTGATATTTTTTTTATCAAATATTAGCTTTTTCAGTATTTGATTCGGATTATGAAAGATTAGCCTTCTGAAAAAGTTCTACTGGACGGATTTTGATGAGAATTGTATTGTTAGTCAGATGCTATTTCAGGAATGGTTTTAATGTACTACATATTGTTCTACGCTGCTTAGTCAAACAGCTGTGTGAAGGTTATAAAGTCAGGAGAACCCGACTCCGAAAGATTAGCCTTTTTGAAAGTTTTTACTGGGCGTATTTTTTGCGACTTGCATTGTTAAGTAGATAATTTGTAAGGATGGTTTTAGTATATTTTATATTGTTCTGTTTTAGAATTACGTGGAAAAGTTCTATAATCAGATGAACCCGATTATAAAAGATTAGCCTTTATAAAAACTTCTACTGAATGGATTTTGTTAATTAGTTTGCATTGTTAGTTCGATAATTTTTAGTGATGGTTTTAGTATATTGCATATAGTTTTATCATTCTTTAGCAAACCTTAACTGTAAATGACCAAATAAAAGAGTTGGTCCTTAACAACTAAAATTTTGACTGCACATTAGAAAATATAATAGCGCAATCACGTCATTTTTCAGTAATGTGGAAGGATATTCCAGGTAAATATACAGATTGCTTTCAAATACAAGGTCAAATTAAACGATATATTTTGTTTGCTTCAAGGTTCATTTGTAGAAACTGACCAGCGCAGCGGGCGTAGCTTGCTAGTCCATAATAAAACTAAAAAAAATCAACACTTAACTTTCTAAAAATATATTGTTTAAAAAAATCATAGCTTTAAATTAATAAAACCGGATCTCAAAAGCAGAAAAGAATTTTTTTTTAAATCATTTTATGATTTTATTAATTTTCTCTCCTAAGGCGTTCAATGCGTCTTAAATATCACAACTTTATAATTTTCTGTCATAAAAACCAGCAGTAAATTTAAAATGAAAAAAAAAAACGTTAAGTTATACATTTTCTTTTATTTTCTTCGCATAAGCTTGTTCTTATGATAATCAGAGCAGACGATCTAAATTTGCTTCTGAAATTTGAATTTGATAGCCTCTAGGTAATTGAATACTGCAACTAATTTGTCTAGAATTAATCATCTCAAAGTATAAGATTTCAAATCATCCGGTATTAATTCAAAGGTTGTACAATTCGATAACTGATTCGAAAGAAACAAATAAAATGCCTGATCGAATTTCTTGACGGAGTTTTTTTCTTCTTTAACTGTCAAACTTCGAATTTTGGAATATCTATTTTTTTTATTTTTCACGTAACTTTTTGAATATATTAATTTTATCCCTTTAATTAATTATTAAATTTGTATTTGTATTGAAACTTCATTTCTTAGAAAGCTGTAATATTATATTTTAATCAATTATCATTTTTACATTATGGTGAAATATTTCTTTTTCTTTTCCAAATGATCATTACAATGCTTCGATAACGCCAATGAAGAGTAGTTACAATTATTTACCACTTCGACCACTAATAAGACTTTTTTGTTCTTTTTAGGTGCTTTCGTAATTATATAAATACGTAGCACCTATTGTCGTCGTCTGGTCCGTCCGTCTGTCTGTGTGTCCGTCTGTCCACATATAGCAACGCAAAAACTACCCAAACGAATAATTTGAAATTTGAGATATATTATCTTTCCAGAATTTTTTCGAGACATTTCCAATTTTATGAGAACCAAATCAAAACTTTAGAAGGTACTAATAAAAACATTTATTAAGATTTTTGTTTTAAAATTTAAATCGGTGTTTTCTTGTTATAGAAGCTACCGAGGTTTAATCGTCAAGCGACCGATATACTTATTTTATTGCAGAAATTAATCTGCAGACGATATAATTCATTTCACAGAATTAAAAATCTTTAAGATCTGAATACTTATATAACTAGCTATAGTACGAACACACCTCATTTGTCACGTTTGACGTACAATTTCCAACTTGTTTTTTTCTCTCTTTATATTTAGATACACAATTTCCCAAATTGTTATGACATCACACGATTTTTGTATATACAGCTTTACCATACATAAGTTATTAATTGCTCATTGTATTGTATATGAAAAGATTTCTTTATAAAACTAATTGCATTTATGCATAAACAAAGCCTGTTAAAATGTAAATCACATCTATATATAAGACAATATCATAAACGAAACTTCATTAAACGCTTATAAAATTTTGATATCTACTAACAAAATATATGAATTTTCACTTTGTTTTGATACCTATAAGAAATAACGTTAAGGGGGTTCGGGACACATTTTTAAAATAATTTTATGTATTGAGTTAAAGTTTTGAATTTTTTGGTGATGGTTAACCATATCATTTGTAAACAAAATCACATAATAAAACTTCCCATAACTTTTTTTTTTAAATTTTTATTTAAAATTTATTAAAAAAGTGGGGTAATATAAAATCGTTATAACTCGAAATATTATTTGTCAAATTTCAATTTTTTTTCATTTAAATAAACAGAAATATATAAATTTTAATTTTGATTCAGCATTTAAAAATATATTAATTTTAAAAATATTTAAAATATTTAAAGTAAAAACTTTTTTTTAAAAATAATCATATTTTCAAAAGTAAATATTTTTTTCAAATTTGCTGAATCAAAATTACAGTAAAATAACTGAAAAAGACATGTTCCAAGTTTGAACTATTTATCTTTAACTGTTTTTGACTTATAACGATTTAAAGACGAGAATGCGTGAAAGAACCCATCATGTAGAAAAACGTTTCCATGACCACTACTTGAAAGATAGATTTTTAGAACAAAAAATTAATATATCCTGTTCTATTTAAGATAGAAACATGATTTAAACGTCATTTTAAGCGGATAAAAACAGAGAATTTTTTAATACCAGAAAATATTTTTCAAAAATTTGAAGATTTTTGTGTCCCGGACACCCTTTAAATTTTAGTAAGCAATTTTTATTTTTCGAATATGTAATTAACCGTTGGCTCGCCAACGTTTCCTAAACGGAACATCAAATTTTAGATACTGTAACTGTTTAGGTATTAGTTTAATCTGTTTGAAATTTTAAATATCTTTTTGAAGACATCTTCTAACATAAAGTATTTTTTAATAATTGTTTGTGGTTCTCAACTTCGTAAATATTGAAATGTAATTAAAAAAAATCCCTGACGGCTCGGCCTACAGGCACAGGTAGATTTCGAAGACGCTGACCTTGGTGGCGCCTGTTTGTTGGGAATTGCGGAAAAAATTACTTTTTTGCCATGATGCCGCAGTTGGGACCGCGCACTTCAAAATATAATTTGTTTGTAGGCGGAGTCGGCAGGGATTTTTTTTTTTTTTTTTTTTTTTTTTTTTTTTTTTTTTTTTTGCTATAAGGGTCGGTCATATAAAAAACTTGTCAATATAAAAGTTTTAGATAATATTAAGAGGATTTATAATAAATTTAAGCGGATTTGGTATCTTATGAACTGACGAAGTTATGAATTTTTTTCTTCTAAAACTCCCTTTTATCCCCCTTGGGGCCATTTTTAATGATATCAAAAATCTGTAATACATAAATTTTCGGCCCTTTTCCTAGAAGTAAAAATAACTTTAAACGGATTCGATACGTATCATAATTAACATGTTATTGTTTTTTTTTTCTGTTTTCACAAAAAGCCCTCCATCCCCCCACCCCTTGGTTCGATTTTGCCCATTAACGAACTTGACCAAGATTTTATGCCCCTTGATTTTATGTATCAGTTTGGAAGAGATTTGTGCAGAATTATGAGAGTTATCTTATCCATAAAAAGTGACATAGATAGATAGATAGATAGATAGATAGATAGATAGATAGATAAAGTTTTGAACTGGGGGTCGTTTTGGTTTTTGGGAGTCATGATCGGCGTAGATGTGCAAAATTTTTTCAAAAATTCCAACTTAGGGGAGAATGTAATAGGTAGTATTTCTTACGAAATCTACCTAAAAGCACATATAGTAGGCTGTGTCTCTAAACTCTAATTTATGCCTTTAAATTTCAAATGTGTGTTCTGTATTTATGATTGTTGTATGGCGTACTGTTTTTTATGCATTTTCAGGCACAAATTAACGATTTATCTTAGGTTGTTTTGTTTTACCCTTTGAATGTCAATGTCCTTTGAATGTCAATGAACATACTACATGTATGTCCACATATATTTTACATAATAGCGCAACATTTACCACAGAACCGTAACCAACATAAAAGTTTCAAATGAATCTGTGAAATAGCTCATGTTGTTACGAATAAAATGTTAGTTGCACAAAATCCGAAATTAAGATTACATTCATAATATATTCACATGCACAACTTTATTCCAGATAAATTATTAAATATTCTGTTAGTTCTTAAGGGGGCCGTGGACCTTCATTTGCGCAAAAATCGACTCAAAAATCGAAAATTATTTTTCTGCATATTATTTTTCTCCAGTTTGTTATGGGCCATTTGCTGCGACTATTTTTCGCAAAGTTACAAGCGTTTGAATTTTGTACACAAACAATTTTTCGGCCCTTTGATGTACTTTATATCTGTTTTTCTGAAAACTGATTTTTCAACGATTTCAGATATTTGAAATGCTCGAGCGTCTTAGTTTTTTATCAAATTTCGCGAAATTTTTAAGGAAGTATACTGATATTGTGTACAAGGAAAATAAGCATGCATTTTGAAATTCGACTTCATTATGATAGTTAAATTTGATTTTTAACTTGTAAAAAGGCAAAATTTTGATGAAAATCGATAGGAAATTCAGAAAAAAATCTCTAAAAAATTAACTATACAAGAGATTAAAAAATCAGTGCTTAGATTTGTTTGTAATATAGTTTTAAGTGATTAAAATTCAATGCTTAGATTTGTTTGTAATATAGTTTTAAGTGATTAAAATTAAAAAAAGCAAGGACATATCTAAAAAATTAAGACGCCCGGAGCATTTTAAAATTTCCTTTTAAAATTTAAAAAAAAAATCTTAAAATTGCAAAAATATTGCAAATTTTTTTAATGTGTTTTTTCTACTTATGATGAAATGTATATATGCAAAAAAATTTAAACCTCTATTATGAAAAAAAAAAATTAACATCCACCGTCCCCTTCATATAATTTCATGACCCACTAGTGGTTAGCCTGCTAGCCACGAAACGAGGAACTTGGGCCAATAGTAGTGTGTTCGAAGCATGCGCGGTCTCAGTGGGATGACTGTGAAAGATTTTCTTTGTACTGGTCACTTTCCCTTGCAAAATCCTCCCTGAAGGTAACCCTCCTATAGCAGTATAAGAAAACTGGTTGATACTTAACAAATTGTCATATCATCCTAACAGAATCTTTGCTTTAATAGTCATACTAAAAATATTCTGTTATTAACATATAACTTATGATTAGAATAATTAATAACTTTTATAACCATAACTCCTTCCTAATACGAAATCCAAAACAAGAAAAAAAAAATCGTGCGTCAAGCATAGATTTTGAAACACTTTCCAACACATTCAGATAATTCTAACAAAACTTCATCGCTTAATAAGGTGAGTGATGATGGTCTAAATAAACAAAGTCAAAGTCAAACAGGGCGGGGAGATCTACCTTTTGCCTTAAGCTCAACTAGCACCGCCCATCAGGTTTGTTTATTATGAGGTAAAGCCTTTCAAGATAATTATTAAAGTTGAGAAAAAACAATAAATACGAAACATCACTAATAGCTCACTTATTGAACGATAAACAATTAATAAATTCGATATTGTGTATAAATAAACAAGGTCAAGGTCAAACCAGGCGGGGAGGCATACCTTTCGGCTTAAGCTCAACTAGACACGCCCAACACATTTGTTTACTATGCGGCAAGGCGAGGAAGCGATGCCCGGAAGGACCACCAGGGAAGAGGACCTCTCACTATTGAAAATTAACTGTCAAATATTACAATGTCAATCACAAAGGCTATCCAATTATACTGGACGAGCCAAGTTAGATACGATAATTGTCTGAATGAAGAATTGAGATTGTAAAAAAATATAAGAAGATGTAGAGCTTTTACATGATAATACTTAAAGTTGAGAGAAAACTATAAATACAAAACAATACTAATGGTTCACTTATTGAACGATTAACAATTAATAAGTACGATATTGACAATGAAAGTAATCATAGTTTGAATAGTAGCACCGAGTGTATAAAAAGACTTATATTGGAAAAAAAAACTTGAATGATTATATAGAGTATTTACAGTAAGCAGTTAACACAATTTAAGTACATCAATAATGTAAGAAAGCAAATCTGAAAATACAGGTACTGTGTACTAGTACTAAGAATAATAGGGAATAATATAAGTGATTATATAGGAATATATGTATATGTAGTGAAAATAATCAACACAAATCAAACACCACCATGAAATTAGAGAAGTAATACTGAAACACAAATTCAAAAATTTCAAATTTTGAGTAAACAATTTAATAATTATAGTGAGCAATACTAAATAATACTTTGTGATATTGAGCAATAATTATACTGTGTGATGCTGAAATAGAAATTCTAAAAATACAAAATTCCGAAACTGCAAATTCTGAAAATACAATTTACCAATCATACTGAGCAGTACTAAATAATACTATGTGATACTGAGCAATAATACTACTATGTAATAATACTGTATGATGCTGAAGTAGATAATAATAATGGATAGAAGTAAGTACTAAACGAACAATAATGAATGAATAATAATACCAGAGTAAGCAATGATAAATTATACTAAAAATACTGAATAATACTGTATGATGCCATTAAGAACAATTAAATTGTTAAGGTTAGAGTAAATGTAGAGTGTGTAAAGGTCCTTATACTTATTAGAGGTGCACTTCATCCTCGACCTCCTCTAAGTCCAATGGAGGCAGCATGAATAAGTATTGATTGTGTTATAGCAGGAACATACAATCTTATTTTTTGGAGCAGTTTTGTTTGTTTCAGCACATAGGCAAACCAGGCCGACAGATTCATTTTTGACGGCTTTCTAACGTTACGGTGGGCAGTCAGGGTACAATCTAGGATATAATGTAAGGAGGTACCTTTTTCCCACCTATTTCCCAGGAGGTACCTATTTCCCAGGTGCATCTAGGTGACGATGTCGTGCCGAATTTATTGAGATATTGAGGAAACGGGCCATGGTTTGTAGCTAAGATGTAGTGTATCTATTTTGAAGTTGTAGATCTATTGATACTGTTGGGATTAAGGCATGAGTAAAGCAACCCGTTGTTCCCAGATTCCAATCCTTTTGCCATGATCTTATTAATTCTGATGTTGATATCTGCTTTAAATGTAATGGTGGAAATGGGTAGAATATTTGTAAGATGTCCTATGATGATTTCGTTGCATAGCGGGCCAGTTTATCAACATGCTCGTTTCCAACTATGCCAGAATGACCACGCACCCATTTAAAGAAAATGGATTTCGATGTTTGTTGCAAGGTTATAATTATCTCGCAAACGAGTAATTTGGAGGTGGATATATCTTCTACTGCCTGCAGGCTAGATAGACTATCAGAATTGATTATGTATCTTTGAAAATTATTGGAATTAGTCCAGTCTATTGCATCGTGTATTGCTAGTAGCTCTGCTTGGTAGACACTATTTTCTTTGTGTAAATGAATCTGTCTTGTTCCCTATAACACTGAATCTTTATATGCACTGAAAGTGTATGCAGTGCCATCTGATGTTTTTTATCTGTCGGTGAATATATCAATTTCGACTATCCTCTAATTTTCTGTTTGCCACTTAAAATATTCACTGTATTATACTTTTAGCTGATTTTGGTTGGTAATTCATCGGGTTATGTTCACTTACCGGGACTCCTCCAAGTCGAAGTACCCTTCCGAGAGTGCATATTTTCTTCAGCTGCAAGGCAAGAGGAGGGAATTCCCAACAGTACGCAAAGAGTTGCAGTTGGAGAGGGATTTTTTATAGGGTCTCGTGGCCAGTAGTAGTCATTGAGCCTGAATTATGGAAATAAGCCTTAAAACACGTGACTTTTGAATTCGAGCAAACCATATCGATGCAGCATAGGTGATTTTTTTCTCCAGAATATTATTATACCATACTTTGAGACTTTCTTTAGAAATCCCACCTGATGATGATGCAAATTTTAAAAGGTTGTGTGTTACTTGTGCTATGTCTAATCTTTTGTTGCGGAGATGGGGGAGAAAGGAGAGTGTTGCATCTAGGGTGATATCTAAGTATAGCAAAGTATTGCTTTTGTCAGAGAGTAATTATCCAATTTATAAATATGTGCACGTTTTAAATATCTGAGTCTTCTAAGATTTAGAACTTATCAGTTTCCATATGAGGTATATAATTTGTTTTCCTTTGCACAGTCACTAATGAGATCCAAGGCCAACTTGCCCATCATCTCCAGAAGTTTTCTTGTGAGACCATGTATCGAGAGTAGTAGGTCATCCGCATTGGCAGTTGCTATTATACAGAGTATTCGGAGAATCTTCATCAAAACATTCATAAATATTCAATATAATATATGATTGGTCTATGGACAAATTTTGCAACTCTTGTTGGGTAGTTGCGCAAGGAAGGTTATCTAAAGCGTTGCTGAATTAAACAAATTAGACAATTTCCATCTACAGTCGGAAAAATATCCGAATTATTTTGTGCAGTACTGCATATGCTCCATGTGTTGATTTGTATGGTCTTTAAAATTTACTTCAATTTAAAAACGCATAACACTGTTGAAAATTTCCTTTGAGATATTCCACTCCAATAAGCGGAAATGTACTCGAAATCGTTTCTGCAGACTTATTTAAGATCCTTAGAATTTATACATACCAAGTAATGTGTAAAAAAATAGTTACTTTTAAAAACGCATACCATAATTGAAAACGCACTTCCTGAAATTATACTTCATAGACTTTCTAGTAACCGAATTCTTTTGTGTCTACCATAAATGAACGATGAGTACTATGCCCACCATATTCTTTAGTAAGCTTCTTGTAGTGCACTTCAGTAATGTATATAAATTTCAATACATTTGAAATAGTGTAACATAATTAAAATACACTGTAAACGTCTATCCATCTTCATTCGTCTAATCGAACTCGAGAGGGCGAGTATTGTTGAGTTCTGAAATATGGGTTGCCACAGTTTGGACAAAAATAGTACATACGCATTGTGCACCTTTCGCCACTGTTATGTATAAAGGCACTCTACCTATACACTAATTAATTTTTCAGCACAGCTAAAATTACGCTGTAAATTAATGAAATATAAATTTGTATTTCATTAATTTACAGCATAATTTTAGCTCTGCTGAAAAATTAATTAGTGTATAAATATTCACCGATACTCGATTTAATTTGTCTCATGCATGCCAACGGTGTTGTGCTCATGATTGACTTTCCATCTTGTGCTGCGTGGTTGTAGCCTTACCATATAAGAGTGAGAGAATGCTAGGCTGGATGTCGTCTGAATGGCTTAATTGGTAAAGCACTTGGCGCGCTATACCATGGGATCCGGGGTCGAACCCCGGTCTGAACAGTTTCGCACTCTAATGGTTGTACGCTGTTTAGTAAAGTGGTAATTCACATCCTTTGTATTGGCATTCTACCTATTTGATAACTTTCCAGAAGCGGCGCCATCTATGAGAAATTTTTGGACCTAATTTCTTTATTTGCTTAAACAAAATTTCAGATCATGAAAAGCATTTTCGTCCAAACCGCACACTCATACGCGAATTGCTAGATCTTTTATTGAATTTCAAATTGTGTCAGAGACTTTTGGGGTACACTGTATATCTATAATAGTCATTTTTATATTATAAAGAAAGGTACTCGCCTTTATTCCTTAAAAGCTTAGGCGAATAATAATTTAAAGCATCTTTTGAGCATTATCGAATTTGAGGTGATAAATAATAAACAGAAACCCATAAATCAAATGAGTAAAATTTCCCCTCTTAATTTTATTAATGCTTTAAACGCATTCTACATTTTTTTAATACTAAATGATGAAAAGCTATCAATATATTTTTAATGAAATTAGTAAGTAATTTCATTTTTCATCTTTACTTGACGACATAAATTTCTTTTTGCTACATTCAGAGGTTATTATAATTGCGGTGACCATTGTAGCTTAAATTTTACTTATCTGAAAATTTAAAACATTGCGGTTCTTAATTAAGAGGGCTCGGCACCTTTTCAGATTTTTTTACTAAAGCATTTTCATATGCCTCTTATGTATATTATTAGATAAACTCATTTTAACTGGCAAAATAAAAAATGTTGTTGTTAAAAGTCAAAATTTTAATTTTCATATAATAAATTATAACACCTTGTAATAATATAGTTCTATTAAATGCTAAAAGGTGTAAATTAACAACATAATACAAATTAAAATAACTTTTATTAGGTTGTTTCACATGTTTCGACTCACTGACTTTTTTGTTTTTTGTTTTTGAAAATGACTCTGAGTGAGTCGAAACATGTAAAACCACCTAATAAAACTTATTTTAATTTGTATTATGTTGTTAATTTACACCTTTTAGCATTTAAAAGAAATATATTTTAATTTTATGTAAAGAAATTCAAAAATTTAATTTTTTCTACTTTAATTTACAAAAACTAGTCGTTGGGGGCCACCGTAATACTTACCCATCATGGATATGCATAATGTAAAATATGAAAATAAAAATGTGTAAACTACTTATAAAATGCATTGCAATTCAAATAAAATCGTGGCTTGATGACGTCACAAACTTTAAAGACTCGATTACTGAATTGCTTGAAAGAGGTTTTTCCTTATAACTCCAAAAATAATAATCCTATTAACTAGCGGTTTATTGCATCTGATTAAGCGTCAAATTTCCAATTAAAATATCTCTTTGAAGTGAAATTTGGATGAAATACAGGGTCATGAAAAATCGAAGAGTGTGGAAAATAGGATTCCAAATATCTCGGCAACTCATTATCCGATCGACTTCATGCTTTATGTAAAATTTATGTTTTTTTATTGTCTTTTATATTCATTTCTTAAAATAAACAATTTCGAAAATTTTTATATACCTTTTATCAGAACGAATATTTCGAGGGTCCGAATAAAATAGTTCCGGTTAATCGAGGTTAATGAAATGAAATAGGCTTCTTCCCATTATTACATACTAAGTACATACCAAATTGCAAGTCTCTATCTCAATTTTTTCGGGAGATAGAGCGTTTACAGACACACAGACACACACAGACACACAGACGGACGGCAAAATTTTTTTTCTAAAAATATGTTTTTCGGAATCTCCAGTGTCTGAAACGTGTAAACCCGTCAAAAAATTTTTTTCGATTTTCAAAACGATTACAAGACTTACCCTATACTACGTATGATGGGTAAGTAATAAACATTAACATTTTTTATTATTTTTATAATAGCCTACTCTTTAAGTTTAACGATCGATTTTTCAATTAATGAATAATTTTTTGAGAGAAATAAAATAAAACACATAGGGGCCAAAATCTCATAAGTGCTTTTGGCTGTTTCGGCCTCTATTGAATTACCTAAAATTGGCACGAGATGATTTACAAATTAAAATATCAGTAAGTGAAATAATAATTTTCACATTTACAGTTTGACAATGTTAAGCGCCTGCTTGCATTATACATGTGATCTCGTGATTTGTGTTTATCATTTCCAATGCGAAAATAGTTTATCATTTTCGATCTTGAAGAAGTCGCCGTTTGAGCATATGAAACATGTCATCTTTATATTAAAATGTATTTTTCAGCCTTTTTCGCTCACAGGCTATCAAAGCCTGAGAGCTAATGCGCCCGCCGGTTCTGTATGTACGTACGTGTGTATGTACGCTGTAAAAAATGACCAATGTTTCTTATTTTATGAAAATATGCTATAACCACGAACGAAAATATAATATAATCTTCTGAGTTATCCGAAATTTCAAATAGCATGTTACATAGTCTTTTGAATCCCCAGAAACGAATACATTTTCAAAATTTAAAGAATAATTTATAAAAACAAATTATTTTTAGCTGCCCGAATTTTTCAGAAACGTTTCCGAAGGGTTTTTATAGTGTATTAATGAGTGCCCTCAGGCTGGAATACCTGTTTTTGGAATGTTATCCATTCTCAAGTACACGTTTTCAGCCGCATAAGTTAATTTATACATGAAAGAGTAAAGAAATAATCTTAATTTTAGTGTTATTGTTAACGCTATTAATTTTGCATGTTTGTCTGTTAAACAATTTTTTTGAGCATGAAAATGTTTACTTCAGAATTGATAGCATTCAAAAAACAGGTATTCCAGGCTGAGGACACTAATTAATACACTATAAAAACCCTTCGGAAACGTTTCTGAAAAATTCGGGCAGCTAAAAATAATTTGTTTTTATAAATTATTCTTTAAATTTTGAAAATGTATTCGTTTCTGGGGATTCAAAAGGCAATGTAACATGCTATTTGAAATTTTCGATAACTCAGAAGATTATATTATATTTTCGTTCGCGGTTATAGCATAGTTTCATAAAATAAGAAACATTGGTCATTTTTTACAGTGTACGTGTGTATAAATGTATGTACGTAATGTACGTAACGCGATAACTCTTGATAGAAATAACCGTTTTGTTTCAAATGTTGTTTATAGGTTCATTGTGATAAGGCGCTTCCCTGATTAGTTTTGGGGGGTTCATTAGTTATGTATAAAGGGGGGACCGGAGGACTAACTCCCCTTAATTTAGATAAATGCGTTTTTCATGCACAATTATCCGATTTGCTTCAAATTTTGTATATAGGTTCATTGTGATAAGGCGCTTTCCTGATTAGTTCCGGGGGTTAATTGGTTAAGTATAAAGTGGGAAAAGGGGGCTAATCCACCCCTTAATTTAGATAAATGGGTTTTTCATGCAGAATTATCCGATTTTCTTCAAATTTTGTATATAGGTTCATTGTAATAAGGCACTTCCCTAATTAGTTTTGGGAATTCCTTGGTTAAATATAAGGGGAGGGGGGAACGGGAGATGATCCCCCTTAATTTATTGTCAATTTCTTTATTTTTCAAGGTTTTTTTTTTTCAAACTCTTTGAAATAAGAGTATAATATACAATTAGTGTAAATAGCCTGTGAACTCAATGCCCTCTGTTTAACTGAGCAGTTTTCTTTTTATTGTATACTGTTTTTATTACTATAAGCATTAATTACATCCTTAGTTAAATACTTTCATTTTAGCTTTAAATACATTTGTTAAACATATTTTAAAAGCTACAAAACTAACACATCAAAAGAATAAAGACTCATCTCGCAGGGATTTTAAACGTTTCTTTTCTCAGCATTATGCGCGTCTTAAATATCATAATTTACTATACTGCATGATGAAAAGCATGTAATAAATTTAAGATGAAGTGGGACTAATACATCATGCCTCTTTGTCTCTTACCTTCATGCATCATATTTTACGAGAAATTGTTTCGCCTTTTCTCTGCATGAATTTGCAAGTGCGAATGGGTGAGTTAAAAAGGAATAGAGTTACGTATTCATATAAGAATGTGTTTATTTATAAATTTTAATCAACATAAATAATTTGAAATAGGAATTAGTTCCTAAAAAGTTTCTTTTATATGCATGGATAATTTCCTTTTACTTACCCATCATACGTAGAAAAGGAAAAAAAAATTGACGGATTTACACGTTTCAGACACTGGAGATTCAGAAAAACATATTTTCAGAAAAAAAAATGTCGTCCGTCTGTCTGTGTGTTTGTAAACGCTCTATTTCCCGAACAAATTGAGATAGAGACTTGAAATTTGGTACGTACGTAGTATGTAATAATGAGAAGAAGCCTATTGAATTTTAGTAACCTCGATTATCCGGAACTATTTTTTTAGGACTCTCGAATTATTCGTTCTGATAAAAGGTATATAAAAATTTTCGAAATTGTTTATTTTAAGGAGTGAATATAAAAGACAATAAAAAAATATAAATTTTGCATAAAGAATGAAGTTGATCGGATAATGAATTGCCGAGATATTTGTAATCCTATTTTCCACACTTTTCGATTTTTCATAACACTGTATTTCATTCAAATTGCAATTCAAAGATATATTTTAATTGGAAACGAGACGCTTAATCCGACGCAGTGAACTCTTAGTTAATATGATTATCAATTTTGGAGTTATAAGGATGTTTCTTTTACGCAATTCAGTAATAGAGCATTTAAAGTTTACGACGTCATCAAGCCACGATTTTATTCGAATTGCAATGCATTTTATAAATAGTTTACGCATGTTTTATTTTCATATTTTATATTATGCATATCCATGTTGGGTAAGTATTACGGTGGCCACGACTAGTTTAATATTTTGTTTGAAATATAGTATTCCGGTAACTAAAAGAAAATTATAACCATTAGATTTTTAAATGAAAATGGGGATTAAAATTGTAAGTGGAATAATTATCTTATTTCTGAACTTGATATTATTTCTGACGATGTTTGAGAAAAAAGAAAAATAAGTAACAATCTGATTTCTGTAAGTTTGATTATTTCTAGCTGTTAAGAAAAATTTACTCAAATATGAAACTAGAACGTAACTTTTTTTTCCCCTTATAATGCACTAAAGTACAATTATGTCACATACGAGCGTATGACATACTCAAATGCAGCTAACCACACGCACTTAAAAACATTATTGTTTAATATAAGCTTAATTTCACATTACTTATAATTTATTTTAAGAGAAACTGTTTAAGGAGCTACAGTTATGTGGCAGAAAATTCTTCTTTTATTTTATTGGGCAATTATTTATTTTTCCTTTCACTTTATTTTTATTTTTTAATATATTATTTAAAGATAGTTATGATAAATTACTAAAGAAAAAAAAAATATTGGAAGTTATTGCCGATCTTCTGGTATGTCTCTTTATTTATGCGCCTTGCGGTGACCACTGTAGCTTAAATTTGACTTATCTGAAATTTTAAAATATAGAGTTTCTTGTGAAGACTCGGCACATTTTGAGCTTTTTTTTTTTTTTTTTTTTTTTTTAACTGAAGCATTTTTATTTACTTCTTCTTATGCATATTATTAGAAGTTTTTTTTTTTTTGATAAACTCATTTTAACTGGGGAAAAAAAATGTTTTTCAAATTCAAATTTTTTTTTTCTTTAAAGAAATTCAACAATTTTTTTTTCTCCTTCAATTTACAATAACAAACATTATTTTTTTTTTTCATAATTGGCTCTGTAAATTTAAGGATAGATTTTTCAATTAAAGAATAATTTTTTGCCAAAAAAATAAATAAAACACATATAGGCCAAAATCTTATAGTTGTTTTTGGCTGCTGATTTTCTGCTAATATCTTATTTTTAAAACTATTATAATATGATCTATTTGAATTTTTAATAACCACTGATATATTGCCGAATAATAATTAGTAGATGGGCTCAAACTTTGTTGAAAAATAAATAGGATATGACAGTTGTTATCAGACAAAACATAAATTGTGAGGAACACAACTTTAACCCTTAAATGTCTAGAGTATCAAATTTTCAACACCTTTTTATTTAACTTTTAATAAATAAATCAGGTTTTTCGCAACCACTATATTTATATAGAAATATTAATCCTGAATAGAAAAAAAATGCTATTAAATAAAGTTACAAATATATTTTAAAATTTCTGGTGTCTAATCCTTAATATAAGTAAAAAGACACAATTCTAAAAATAAAATTAATGCATTGAAGGAAATAAGGATTAGACACCAGAAAATTTAAGCTATATTTTAACTTTATTTAGTAGCATATTTATATGATTTTAACAGGATTTATATTTCGATATAAATATAATGATTGCGAAGAACTTGATTTATTTATTATAAGTTAAATAAAAGTGTAGCAAATTTGATACTCTAGGCATTTAAATGTTAAACGCAACAAAAACAAATATTAAACATTTCAATCATATAAAAATTATATTATTATAGTCCATGAGATTCATATTTATATACTTCGCTCAAATACCCTACAGGGGCCAAAATTTATTTTTAGCAAGGAAATATATATATATATATATATTCTTGTCATTTTTATTGATTTGACAGGTACAAAGTCCCTTTAAGATTCATTCAAGAGGCAGGTCGAATAAATTTATGAAAAAAGCGAATGTCTAAAAAGAAAATTTAGCTTTTATCTTAAGAAAAATACTGCTTTATTTACTTTCTTCTATCTTTAATAGAAGCAAGTGTTGTAATCAAAATTCTTTTCGGTTGGATTTACACTTTTTAGGAATCAAAGGTTTAGAAAAACCTGTTTTAACAAAATTTCTTTATGTCCGTGTGTGTGTCTTTGTTGTATCATCGAAAAGTGTATGAAGTTATGCATAGAACTGAACCAAATTTTATTTATAGATTTTTCGCTATGACCAGCAGATCCAGTTAAATTTGGAGATATTCCACTTAAAGGGGGAGCTTTGGTAGCAATTTTTGTTCCATTTTCATTATTGTGTCATCGAAAATTGTATGAAGTTATGTACAGAATTGAACCAAATTTCATTTACATGATTTTGGCAGTGCCCAATTGAATTTGAAGATATTCCGCTGAAAAGGGGCACTGTGATAGTGATTTTTGTGCGATTTTCTTGATATTTCGCAGTTGTGTTTTAGGGGAAGATGGCCTAAAATGATCGGCTAACGGGCAAAACGATCCTCATATGTTTTCTTCCAGACAGGTCGCGCTATCTACAGGGTAACACATAAACCACTTGTGATAAGTGAAGAAGAAGCAATGGCGGTATTCAAGCGATCGCAGTATTACGCGTCTGAATAGAATTCATTGAAAAATTGGGTTTTATAACATATGTAATAAGGTAAGCACTAACTTTTATATTTATTTAGATATACAGTCTTTCATGTACAGAAATATGACTTAGTTTACTTAATGGAGTATGTTTTTAGATGTGAGTTACACTTATATGTGTTGTCATAATTACTTTTATATCCTTTATTTTGCCGATAAAAAAAATACAATTATTTTTAAATGAAGGATCATTTTGCCCTTCGGTGAGGGTAAAATGATCCTTTGATTTATTATTCGATTTGGGTTTAAAATATTATTAAAATATGTTTATAATGCAAACTATAGTGTAAAACATACTAGCAAAAGGCCAAAGTTTCATTTAAACAGTTATGTTATTTTACACAAGTTTTTCCCTTAAGGGGTACATTTATTTTAGGCCACATTCCCCTACATCGGCTGCGCGTGCAGCGAAAGGTTCTTCGCAAGCAAGAAGCAGTGCAATACGCAAACAGCTGATGTACAACAGAATGACGAAAAATATTGTTTTCATTGGCGCTGCGAATTTTTAAGTATTAATATGTACGATATGGAAGACAGTTTTGGGATTGGCACATCCGACTAGTTTAATGATAAGGAATAATAATAACAATAAAATCCTTCGTTCAATTTCTACATAATTATGTAAGAAAAGTGCTGACAAAATTAGAAGTGAATTAAATCAGTAGTGCTTGAGTAAACGTTGTCACCGAGTTGAAAAATACACTGCCGAGAAAAACAACTTTAAAGTTTTGTGTTATAATTACCGTATGGTACTTATCATTTATTTTAATTGCACAGAATCATGTATTGTAGCACCATAAAGCAAATTGATGTGTTCGTTCCGTCTTGTAAACTAAACTTTCTGTATACTCTCAAAAATTATTTCGTCAAAAACGTAAATAGCACAGGCAGATGGATTTCCGAACCCCTCTGTGATTGGAAAACATTTTTCTGTAAGAAATTTCTTCCTTTTAATTGGAGAATTTCAATAAATTTACAGCTTCAGTTCGCGAAATTTTCGTATTGTGCGGGGAAAAAGTATATACGTAAAAATTCCGTTTGTAATACGAAAAATAACCGTTGCGAAACAACTCCGTAATTTGACGAAAATGCAGCTTTAGATTTAAGAATTTCAGGTAATTTTTACGTTCGATTGGTGTGTTTTCTGCATTTTGGGGATAATGGTCATATCAAAAAGCAAAGTTTCGGATTTTAACTAGTGCTGCCGATTAAGTGTTTATACGATTATACGTATAATACTTATCAAACGGGTTACAGATTTTGAATACGTATGATACGATACAGATTTTAGAGACGATATTGTGTACATACGGAACTTATCACAATAGTTACATTATAAACGTTTAAACGGTTTTCGTTCAATATGTGAAAAAAAATACTTTTCTCCTGCTGGTCTGCGGATCAAAGACATTGAGAAACACCCGCTAGAGTCCTATATTCATAATGGTATATAATAACCATAATGACAAATTTAAGTGATATAAAACAATTTAAACTGTTCCAGCAAAAAAAAAAAAAAAAAATATCACATAATTCATTGAAATTTAGAAGTGACATAAATTAATGAAAATGTTTATAAGATCCTGTATGAAGCATATTATGAGATTTCTACGGTCACACCACCGATTTCCAGCTTGTTCTCTGTTCAATGACGTAAGACTCATAAAGTCCATTCGTATTAAAAGTAAATACGTATACTTGTAATGTACGTACACTTGAATTTAACGTTTAACCGAAAACGCTTATGCATATCTGGATACGTTTAAACGTATCATTTAAGGTATGCGTATTTTATACCGACGTATTATACGTATATCGGTTAAACGTATAACTGAATAACATCGCGTCGGGAGCACTAGTTTAAACAAAATAAGTCTTCAAATGACGGATATTTTTGAGAGTGTATATAACTACCATAAATAATTTACAATTACATCTTTCCGAAGGAAAGAAACATCTAAACTTATTTATAGTATTGTGAAGAAAAACAAAGTAATATACCGACCATAACAATTCTTTATCTCCTCTTCTGAAACCCACATGATGGACGTGCATTATAAGCCGAAAAACTCACAAATCAAATGAGTAAAAGACCTATTTCGTTTATTTTATTAATGTTCCTTTTTCAGGCACTAAACGAGTCTTAAATATCGCCATTTATAACTCGCCATGATGAAAAGCAAGCAATAAATTTGAGATGAAGTGGAAATAATACGTCACGCCATTTTATCTCTTTTCGCCATAGATCATATTCTTGAGGTATTATTGTTTTGCCAGTTCCGAGAAAGGATTTGAGAAGACAGTGGTTATGCGTGAACCGAAAATGAATAGATTTACAATTTCATTAAAGGGTTATATTTATCTAATTTTGTTTCATGAATAATTTTACTATAAATATGTCTGCAAAAGAGATTAATGGAATGAGGGCATTTTAATAAGCTGTTTAAGAATTATTATTTAGTTTTTTAGAATTATTATTAACCCCTTTGCGACGAGCGCCCTTTACAGAATTGTAATCTTTTAACACCGGTTTTAAAAACAGAAATTATCGCCTATTTGAATCGCAAAAATGCAAGGATTAAAGAAGGCAAAGCTTACATTAGAAAATTACTGGTGGGAATAATCGAGGATTATGAGCATCTTATGCGTCACGTATATGTGTCGCTCGTCCGCAAGGGGTTAAGTACTGCCTTGAGAATTTAAAATATTTCGAGTTACGGGTTCTACTTCATAAATAGTTGCAAAAAGGAACAGTCGCCCCCCCCCCCCAAAAAAAAAATAATAAAATACATCATGCGTCATGCATAGATGCTACATATTTTATTTTCATGCCATTGTATGAAAACTTCAATAACATATATAACTTGCATGGTATTCCGAGTATATTTATGCGAGTTAGAACATGGACAGCAGACAGACAAACTGAATTCAGAAACACTTTTCAACTATGTTGGAAAGTGTTAAAAAAAGAAAAAAGAAATATTCCACATATTTTTATCACCAAACTGCCGCAGGAAAAAAATAGCCATGCGATTAACGATTATGTCATCTTTAATTTTATGTAAAAATATAGTAGAGATGGGTGGTATATATCGTATTAGGATAAAAAACAAAGCTATTGTTTTATAGCAGCGGTTCTCAACCTGGGGTACGTGGTGAAACAGAGGGGGGTACGGGAAAATTATATTGGTAATGGCGAATAACACAAAAAATAAAACTTAAAATGAAAATAGAAGAACTTTTCGTTTACAAAGAGTAAACTTTGTGTAAAATTAAAATAGGCTATTGGCATAAAATAAAGGAAAATGCCTAAACTTAATAATTGGTTGATCATATGTCGTCATTATATCTGTCCATTTACGATTTCACATGTGTTGTTTTGTTGTTTTTTTGTTTTTTTCTAGTAATTCTAGAAATACTCAGAAAAACATGAATCGTATCAAGGCTTCTGGTTTCTACGATTTCATTTGAAAGCAGGCCATCATTTTAGTGTGCGACTGGTCAGCATTAGCATAAATTCATTAACTTGTATTAACGGGTGTAGAGCTTCGTCTTTTCTTTGTGAGTGTTTTATTTGAAATCTTTTGGTAGTATTTACTGTTTTGAATGACTTCATGCTGATATTATGTGGTGGTTCAAAATGGATAAATGGTTGATAATTGGAATTGTGAAGAGACTGCATCTAACATTGCTAACTATCGTAAGAATATTATCCATGAACGAAAGAAAAAAAATATTTGGAATGGGTTTATGTGAGAAGGGGTACACATAAATGAAAAGTCTAAACAAGGCGTACGTGAGAGAAAAAAGGTTGGGAACCGCTGTTTTATAGTTTGTTATTTGGTAACATATTAACGGAAAATCACTTATAAATTTGGAATGCGTTATCTGCAAAGTATTTTTTTTAAAGGCTGAAAAATAGTACTTTATACATTTTCAAATTAGAGTAAAAATTAAATTTACGAAATTTGTTTTCTATTTCAATTCTAAAAAAGCTTTTTTTTTTTTTTTTTTTGAATAAAAAAGTCTTATTTTAAACGCTTATGAAAGTGTCAAAGCGCTAAAAAATCAACTAAAATTAAATCGCAACGAACAAATGAAACCGCAGTACAAAATATTTTCTTTCAAATCTTTAAGGGGAACAGAAATGGCTATAGACCGTATCAGTTGAGAAACTTGGCTTACGAACAACCAATCAGAATCTGCTTTGCCTTTTGTTTCTCGTCATTCGTCAAAATGTAATCTCTGCAGATCGTAGAGTTACAAGCAACCGTATATAGCTTGACAGTTATTTTAGAAAATAATCACTATTGTTGATTTTAATAATGTAACTGCTTCCGTTCAGTACTGATAAAAATAAATCATTTTAAACGACAGTGATGTAACTTAAATAGATTGTAATTTGTTGAGTTTACGCATAGACTGTGTGAATCCATTTGAATCCATAGGGTATGTTTGGAATTGAAAGTAAAATATGTTCTTTAATAAGGATGGATTGGGAAGATCAATATTTATTTCGATCTCGTTGCATTTTGGTAGAATTAGTGCAGCAGACATATTTGACCGGCGTGTTTGCTGGATGGCGGTTTCTTTGAAATTTGAATGTTTAAAAGGAATGTTGCTATGTGTTTATGTGAGTTTTTTTCTTTTTCTTTTGACGCTTTTTAAGGAGATAAGGAATTATGTGTTTTTATTTTAATTTTTATTTTATTTTTTTACATTGTCATTACTGCGTTTTTAAAAAATGAGAGCTGGGAAATTTTACTGAATTTGCTGATTTTATTTTACTGAAACAAAGGAAAGAAAGAAAGAAAATAGTATCGTATAAGTTGTTCGGTAACTTAATTTTAATACAATTGTAATTAATTTGAAAATCATTTTGAAAATTTTTAGGATGAATTGCATTTGATTATAAGTGTATAAATAATATATGTGGGATTCGCTTTGGATATGCATTGACAGATGTAGCTGCAATGAAGTCGGGGATGAAATTTAATTTTTTTACAAATGATTTTGTTAAAAATGTGTTTTTTTTTTCTTATACAGGGTGTCTCTTCTCATCGTGTACCAATAGCTAATTTCTAAACAGTTAGTTTTAGAGGTATAGTTCCAATTGCAAAAATGACTCAAACTTTGTTTTGCATCATATAAAAATCAATTTAATATGTTAAACTGTGGTTACTTTTTAAACAGTTCAGAAATATAAAAAAATATACAATACCTGGGTCCTAAAAGTTTTACTTAGAAAAGTTTCTAAGTGTTCTAACAAGTAAAACACTACACATTTCTTCTTTAATGACCAAAACTTACCGATGTATGACACTTAAAAATTTATAAATTTTCAACGTTTGAGTCACTAAAATTGAAAAAACGTGCTTTTAGTGCCAGAAAAGCTGAAAATGATTGAAATTCAAAATATCATAGTTAGGTAAGTTTTAATGGGGCGAAATAGGCGTTTAACCATGTAAACTGATTTTAATGGTGTGGATTCATCTCAACAGAAAACAGCGTCTATATTTACTTCCAAAATGATTTCAAACATTCTGTTTAAATATACATTTTAATTAAAACGTCCGTCGGCAGCATACATAGCGATTTGTTATATGTTATAAAAATAACAGGTTGCTGGAACCTATTCCCTATCTAACTGGGGAACAATGCAACTTATTAACCAAAAGTAACTCTATTTCCCATCCCTAAAGTAAAGGTTTAGGAGGAGCGGTGTCCATATTGAAATTGTAACAAACTTTGAAATGCTCAATACGAATACTTGTTCACTAATTAATTTTTCAGCAGAGCTGAAATTACGCTGTCAATTAATGGAATATTAAGGACGTGAATTATCATTTTACTAAACAGCGTACAACCATTAGAGTGAAAAAATGTCCAGACCGGTGTTTGATCCCGGATCCCTTGGTATAGCGCACCAAGTGCTTTACCAATAAAGCTATCCAGACGACATCCAGCCTAGCATTCTCTCACTCTTATATGGAAAGGCTACAACCACGAAGCACAAGATGGAAAGTCAATCATGAGCACAACACCGTTGGCACGCATGAGACAAATTAAACTCAGTGTTGGTGAATATTTATTCACTAATTAATTTTTCAGCAGAGCTGAAATTACGCTGTAAATTAATGAAGTATTAAGGACGTGAATTATCACTTTACTAAACAGCGTACAACCATTAGAGTGAAAAAAATGTCAAGTTTAGTAAAGTGATAATTCACGTCTTTAATGTTCCATTAATTAACAGCGTAATTTCAGCTCTGCTGAAAAATTAATTAGTGCTATACCAAGGGATCCGGGATCGAACCCCGATCTGGACATTTTTTTCCTCTAATGGTTGTACGCTGTTTAGTAAAGTGATAATTCACGTCCTTAATATTCCATTAATTTACAGCGTAATTTCAGCTCAGCTGAAAAATTAATTAGTGAATAAATATTCACCAATACTGGGTTTAATTTGTCTCATGCATGCCAACGGTGTTGTGCTCATGATTGACTTTCCATCTTGTGCTGCGTGGTTGTAGCCTTGCCATATAAGAGTGAGAGAATGCGTGACTGGATGTCATCTGGATAGCTTTATTGGTAAAGCACTTGGTGCGCTATACCAAGGGATCCGGGATCAAACACCGGTCTGGACATTTTTTCAATCTAATGGTTCTACTCTGTTTAGTAAAGTGATAAATCACGTCCTTAATATTCCACGAATACTTGTATTTAACATCAAGTTTGTGTTCTTCGAAAATTTTTACCTTAGAATATCAAACTGAAATTATTCAGAAAAGTTTTGGAATTTTGGAATATAGGTGTAAAATTTTGGAACTCCTAACGTTAAATTCATTATTAATAAAGGCAAAACCAAAGGCAATCCATGTAATTTTTAAACACAACTCAAAACTGAGTTATCGGAATGAACTGAAATTATGGATTCGTATATTTGAAGTTTTATCAGATTTTTTTTTTAATAACAAAAAATATTATGGTTCTAAAAAATTACAAATAGATGGCGCTGACATGCTTACTATGAAACAGGTGTATACAAATTAGAGTTATTGTAAAAGACCCGTTTCTTCGAAGCGTCTGACAAGCTTTAGTACCTCAGCACATGAAAAGAGTCCTTTTCTTGTCTTGAGTCTTTTTGCCGTGCGGAATTTTTGGAATTCGCCGGTTGCTGATTCCCCGTTCTTTCAAAAGAGCTTAACCAACAACGGTTAATCGGATAACGGAAACATACTGCTGACATTGAATGAAGAATCTTGTTCATCGAGGTATTTTATCGACAACCTGGTTTGCATAAATCTGCTTCATATTATGCATGCCAGTGTCATCTATCGGTACTTTTTTAAACCACAACTTTTTTCGTCATTAAAAAAAATCCATCTGCTCTAATACAGTTTGTCGAAATCGCAATTTTTTAGCATCATTTTTTTCCTTTTTAATATATATATATATTTAATTAAACGAATTTTTGGAGAACACGATAGGTGGCGTCCAAGACCATATTCTTGTAAAAAAAAAAATAAGGTACTTTTCAGTGTACCACATACATTTTTCTTTTACTACATTCCACAGTGTTACAACATTTTTATAACTAAACAACAATTAAGTAAAAAAAATTAAAAGTATGAAATGTTAGTGTTAATAAATAGTGTTATTCAGGTTTCATAGTCAATATTGGTAGTGTACCTGCTTTTTTCCCCTGTTAAGGAGATCTAAAGATTCGTAATAAGGCAGCTCAGTGATGATTTCGTTTAGGCTATTGTACAGATTTCTGTAGATTCTAATAGAAAGTTGTTGTTGTTTTTTTTAGAATTTTTTGCAAAGTAAGTTTTTAATTTAATTTATATTATTTTCATAAAACTGGTGACACGATTTCCGCATTAGCTCTACCTCTACAACTAATGCACGGATTTTCATAAAAACTTAAGATTCAGTTAGACGTTGGCATAAGGTGTTGCTGATTAGATCTTGGTGTAAAGCACCCAATAGGTGGCGCTACTATGCTGTATTTTCCAGGATTTACACGACTTTAGCGGTAGTCATATCCCATGAACTAATGCACGGATTTTTATCAAACTTCATATTCTATTAGACCTTGACATAAGTTGGTACTGATTAGGTTTTCGTGCAAATCATATAACATATGGCGCTGCAATGCTGTTAAAATTATTATGTACAACTCTACTAATACCTCCTTATCTTCATAGTATCATATTAAGTGTTTCTCGTACATAATGCATTATTAACTCTCTTCGTTTTCGTGTAAATCATATAACAGATGGAGCTGCTATGCTGGATTTATATGCGGTTAAAATAATTTTATACAATTCTACTAATACCTCCTTATCTTCATAGTATCACATTATGTGTTTCACGTACATGATGCATTATTAACTCTCTTCGTTTTCGTGTAAATCATATAACAGATGGCGCTGCTATGCTGGATTCATATGCTGTTAAAATTATTGTGTACAACTCTACTAATACCTCCTTATCTTCATAGTATCATATTAAGTGTTTCTCGTACATAATGCATTATTAACTCTCTTCGTTTTCGTGTAAATCATATAACAGATGGAGCTGCTATGCTGGATTTATATGCGGTTAAAATAATTTTGTACAATTCTACTAATACCTCCTTATCTTCATAGTATCACATTATGTGTTTCACGTACATGATGCATTATTAACTCTCTTCGTTTTCGTGTAAATCATATAACAGATAGCGCTGCTATGCTGGATTCATATGCTGTTAAAATTATTGTGTACAACTCTACTAATACCTCCTTATCTTCATAGTATCATATTATGTGTTTCTCGTACACGATGCACTATTAACTCCTTATCTTCATAGTATCATATTATGTGTTTCTCGTACACGATGCATTATTAACTCTCTTCGTTTTCATTACAAATACTTTTCTTGAATAAAATACATAACTCTCCTAAATAAACTACTTCTCGAAATTCTTTTATTCTATCCTTCTTATATAGATTTTTTTCAAACTAATTTTCACCAAATTATCCTCATAATTTACTCAGTTGATGATTTGTTTTGACGTGGACTATTTAGACGTCGCGAATCGACGGTCTATCGAACTTCGGTGCTTTGAAACTTGATAGGGGCTGATCAAGATGCGCCCCACTTATCTCAATGATTAAGCCCCAGCTCCTGTCAAAACCGCTCTCATACTCGATTGGTTCTGACAGGAAGAAATAAAAAATAAAAATAAAACACATATTGATCTCTTTATAATCTTTTTGTTTGTTTGTTTGTTTAATTTATTATATATTTTATAGTATGCAGATCTTATACATATCACGTTACTGATTCTGTTTTCAAAAAAGCATTGTTAACAAGTATGTTTTTGCTTTTTTCTTCCTGCTTTTCGTCAAAGATAATGTTTATGATATTTAATTACTTTCTTTTATACATCAATACTTTATTTTAAGAACACGAACAGTCAATCTTTGATTAGAAGAATTTGATGTGTTATTCACAAAAACTACAGGATTATCTACTTGAAATTAATCACCATGATTGTAAGAAATGTAAAATAACATACTGAGTTGTAAAATCCTGCTGCTCGTTATAAGTGAAATAACTGTATTTACTATCCTGAAAATTTAAGTTGGATGACTCTTTTCGAGATTTCTTTAATTTTTAGGTGAAATTTTATCTGACGCGAGAGATTGTAAGTACGTATGAAATATGCGAAAGTTTAACATGAATTTAGTAGCTAAGAGCTATAAGAAGATCATTTTCCCGCAAGATAATGAGTTTATTCGTTGTAGTGCAGCAGTGCTGAATTCAGACATTTTAGGGACGGAATTTTTGAGCGAGGGGAATTTGCAGTTGCTGACCATTAAAAAATAGAAAATCTATAAAAGTTTAGGGATGGGGATAGTAGCGTTTATGATATTTAATTACTTTCTTTTATACACCAATACCTTACTTTTAGAACATGAACAGTCTTTGTCTGTTTAGAAGAATTTAATGTGTTATTCACAAAAACTATAGGATTATCTTGGTGAAATTAATCACAGTGATTGTAAGAGATGTAAAGTAACATACTGAGAAGTTGTAAAATCCTGCTGCTCGTTATGAGTGAAATAACTGTGTTTACTATCATGAAAATTTAAGTTGAATGACTCTTTTCGAGATAAAATTTTCAGGTGAAATTTTATCTGACGCGAGAGATTGTAAGTATGTATGAAATATGCGAAAGTTTAACATGAATTTAGTAGCTAAAAGCTTTAAATATATCATTTTATTCTTCAAGGTAATGAGTTCTTTCGTTGTAGCAGTGCTGCATTCAGGAATTTTAGGGACGAGACGTTCGGGCGAAGGGAATTTGCAGTTGCAGATCATTAATAAATAGAACATCTAAAAATTTTCAGGGATGAGGAATCCCATGAATTTGTCAGTAAGTCGTGAAGCGGAATCAGCCGTGATATGTGAATGAATTTTTAACTGTAACAGGAATCTCGGCATGAAATAATGCTAAAAAATCCCATGTGATAAGCGGGAAATTATTAAGATAAGCGGTTGTCCATGTGATAAGCGGGATTTGCTACAACTTTGCTACTTGTGCATTAACGCTCAACTTTTTCACACCACACATGGGAAATGCTGACTTGCTATACGTGGCGTATCACTGGCGTAATAGAATATGGCTGTAGAAATCACAATGGTTGTCACAGCGCTTAGAGCATCACCTGTCTTCTTGTTAGGCTTATACCAAACTTATACCTGTGTTAGGCTTATACCAAGCTGTATGAATTTTTCTATGAAATGCTTAGCAACCTTTCATGATGTCATTTTTTTCATCTTGCATCAACGAAAAAATTGTATAGTGCTTAAAGATTCGAATTCTTTCCCATTCTGATAAAGCTCATTTATTTTCAAAAAATTATACTTCAAAAAATTTTACATAAACCATGTAGACAAAAGTAGTCAAGTGGATTTTTTTTTATTTTGCTACAACAAGATCATTACAAAAACATCATATTTTTTAGACTTTCCAACACAGTTGAAAAGTGTTTATGACTTCGGTTTGTCAACACGTCTGTCCGAGCTCTAACTTTCCGAAATATACTCGTAAATATACTCATACTGGAAATATGCTTGTCCTGTAATTTTTATATGTTATTAACATTTACTATTGCATGATCGCAATTGAAAATGAAATGCGAAGCATTTATAGTTCTTTTACATGGACAGACAAAATTAATCTGGTACATTACAGTCAATGGGTGAAAATGTTTTCAAGTGCATTCTAATGATGCTACAACATATCAAACATAATGAAATTGATATATAGTTATGAGAAGTACTAAAAAATGCATTCTGGAGAATATGAGGTGATAAGCATTTATTAATTTATACATATTAAAGCATCATTTACAAGGCCACACAAAACAATTGCGTCACAAAATGGTTTACGTGAAAAAACTGTTTGCAACATATTTAAATTCTGCTACACTCTTTCATATATAATGAAATTGATATACATTAGTTATGTTTACTACAAGATACTTTCTGTAGAATATGTTGCGCATAGCATTTATCGTTTATTTGCAAGGACACACAAAAGATTTCGGATACACTTACTGTAGCCGAAGTACTATTTATTAACGATAATTTCTGGAAGTACGTTTTCAGTTATGGTATGCGTTTGAAAGTTTAACTAAATTTCTCCAGAATAGGGGGTGAAAAGCATTTGTCATTTTATATATATTAAAGCATCATTTACAAAGCCACACAAAAGAATTGCTTTACAAAATGGTTTATGTGAAAAAACTGTTTGCAGTATATTTAAATTCTGTTACACTCTTTGAAATATAATGAAATTAATATACATTAGTGAGGTTTACTAAAAGATACTTGCTTTAGAATATGATGCGCACAGCATTTGTCACTTATTTGCAGGGACACACAAAAGATTTCGGATACACTTACTGTAGCCGAAGTACTATTTATTAACGATAATTTCTGGAAGTACGTTTTCAGTTATGGTATGCGTTTGAAAGTTTAACTAAATTTCTCCAGAATAGGGGGGTGAAAAGCATTTGTCATTTTATATATATTAAAGCATCATTTACAAAGCCACACAAAAGAATTGCTTTACAAAATGGTTTATGTGAAAAAACTGTTTGCAGTATATTTAAATTCTGTTACACTCTTTGAAATATAATGAAATTAATATACATTAGTGAGGTTTACTAAAAGATACTTGCTTTAGAATATGATGCGCACAGCATTTGTCACTTATTTGCAGGGACACACAAAAGATTTCGGATACACTTACTGTAGCCGTAGTACTATATATTCACGATAATTTCTGGAAGTACGTTTTCAGTTATGGTATGCGCTTGAAAGTTTAACTAAATTTCTCCAGAATAGGGGGTGAAAAGCATTTGTCATTTTATATATATTAAAGCATCATTTACAAAGCCACACAAAAGAATTGCTTTACAAAATGGTTTATGTGAAAAAACTGTTTGCAGTATATTTAAATTCTGTTACACTCTTTGAAATATAATGAAATTAATATACATTAGTGAGGTTTACTAAAAGATACTTGCTTTAGAATATGATGCGCACAGCATTTGTCACTTATTTGCAGGGACACACAAAAGATTTCGGATACACTTACTGTAGCCGAAGTACTATTTATTAACGATAATTTCTGGAAGTACGTTTTCAGTTATGGTATGCGTTTGAAAGTTTAACTAAATTTCTCCAGAATAGGGGGTGAAAAGCATTTGTCATTTTATATATATTAAAGCATCATTTACAAAGCCACACAAAAGAATTGCTTTACAAAATGGTTTATGAGAAAAAACTGTTTGCAGTATATTTAAATTCTGTTACACTCTTTGAAATATAATGAAATTAATATACATTAGTGAGGTTTACTAAAAGATACTTGCTTTAGAATATGATGCGCACAGCATTTGTCACTTATTTGCAGGGACACACAAAAGATTTCGGATACACTTACTGTAGCCGAAGTACTATTTATTAACGATAATTTCTGGAAGTACGTTTTCAGTTATGGTATGCGTTTGAAAGTTTAACTAAATTTCTCCAGAATAGGGGGTGAAAAGCATTTGTCATTTTATATATATTAAAGCATCATTTACAAAGCCACACAAAAGAATTGCTTTACAAAATGGTTTATGTGAAAAAACTGTTTGCAGTATATTTAAATTCTGTTACACTCTTTGAAATATGATGAAATTAATATACATTAGTGAGGTTTACTAAAAGATACTTGCTTTAGAATATGATGCGCACAGCATTTGTCACTTATTTGCAGGGACACACAAAAGATTTCGGATACACTTACTGTAGCCGAAGTACTATTTATTAGCGATAATTTCTGGAAGTACGCTTTCAGTTATGGTATGTGTTTGAAAGTTTAACTAAATTTCTCCAGAATAGGGGGTGAAAAGCATTTGTCATTTTATATATATTAAAGCATCATTTACAAAGCCACACAAAAGAATTGCTTTACAAAATGGTTTATGTGAAAAAACTCTTTGCAGTATATTTAAATTCTGTTACACTCTTTGAAATATAATGAAATTAATATACATTAGTGAGGTTTACTAAAAGATACTTGCTTTAGAATATGATGCGCACAGCATTTGTCACTTATTTGCAGGGACACACAAAAGATTTCGGATACACTTACTGTAGCCGAAGTACTATTTATTAACGATAATTTCTGGAAGTACGTTTTCAGTTATGGTATGCGTTTGAAAGTTTAACTAAATTTCTCCAGAATAGGGTGTGAAAAGCATTTGTCATTTTATATATATTAAAGCATCATTTACAAAGCCACACAAAACAATTGCGTCACAAAATGGTTTACGTGAAAAAACTGTTTGCAACATATTTAAATTCTGCTACACTCTTTCATATATAATGAAATTGATATACATTAGTTATGTTTACTACAAGATACTTTCTGTAGAATATGTTGCGCATAGCATTTATCGTTTATTTGCAAGGACACACAAAAGATTTCGGATACACTTACTGTAGCCGAAGTACTATTTATTAACGATAATTTCTGGAAGTACGTTTTCAGTTATGGTATGCGTTTGAAAGTTTAACTAAATTTCTCCAGAATATGGGGTGAAAAGCATTTGTCATTTTATATATATTAAAGCATCATTTACAAAGCCACACAAAAGAATTGCTTTACAAAATGGTTTATGTGAAAAAACTGTTTGCAGTATATTTAAATTCTGTTACACTCTTTGAAATATAATGAAATTAATATACATTAGTGAGGTTTACTAAAAGATACTTGCTTTAGAATATGATGCGCACAGCATTTGTCACTTATTTGCAGGGACACACAAAAGATTTCGGATACACTTACTGTAGCCGAAGTACTATTTATTAACGATAATTTCTGGAAGTACGTTTTCAGTTATGGTATGCGTTTGAAAGTTTAACTAAATTTCTCCAGAATAGGGGGTGAAAAGCATTTGTCATTTTATATATATTAAAGCATCATTTACAAAGCCACACAAAAGAATTGCTTTACAAAATGGTTTATGTGAAAAAACTGTTTGCAGTATATTTAAATTCTGTTACACTCTTTGAAATATAATGAAATTAATATACATTAGTGAGGTTTACTAAAAGATACTTGCTTTAGAATATGATGCGCACAGCATTTGTCACTTATTTGCAGGGACACACAAAAGATTTCGGATACACTTACTGTAGCCGAAGTACTATTTATTAACGATAATTTCTGGAAGTACGTTTTCAGTTATGGTATGCGTTTGAAAGTTTAACTAAATTTCTCCAGAATAGGGGGTGAAAAGCATTTGTCATTTTATATATATTAAAGCATCATTTACAAAGCCACACAAAAGAATTGCTTTACAAAATGGTTTATGTGAAAAAACTGTTTGCAGTATATTTAAATTCTGTTACACTCTTTGAAATATAATGAAATTAATATACATTAGTGAGGTTTACTAAAAGATACTTGCTTTAGAATATGATGCGCACAGCATTTGTCACTTATTTGCAGGGACACACAAAAGATTTCGGATACACTTACTGTAGCCGAAGTACTATTTATTAGCGATAATTTCTGGAAGTACGCTTTCAGTTATGGTATGTGTTTGAAAGTTTAACTAAATTTCTCCAGAATAGGGGGTGAAAAGCATTTGTCATTTTATATATATTAAAGCATCATTTACAAAGCCACACAAAAGAATTGCTTTACAAAATGGTTTATGTGAAAAAACTCTTTGCAGTATATTTAAATTCTGTTACACTCTTTGAAATATAATGAAATTAATATACATTAGTGAGGTTTACTAAAAGATACTTGCTTTAGAATATGATGCGCACAGCATTTGTCACTTATTTGCAGGGACACACAAAAGATTTCGGATACACTTACTGTAGCCGAAGTACTATTTATTAACGATAATTTCTGGAAGTACGTTTTCAGTTATGGTATGCGTTTGAAAGTTTAACTAAATTTCTCCAGAATAGGGTGTGTAAAGCATTTGTCATTTTATATATATTAAAGCATCATTTACAAAGCCACACAAAACAATTGCGTCACAAAATGGTTTACGTGAAAAAACTGTTTGCAACATATTTAAATTCTGCTACACTCTTTCATATATAATGAAATTGATATACATTAGTTATGTTTACTACAAGATACTTTCTGTAGAATATGTTGCGCATAGCATTTATCGTTTATTTGCAAGGACACACAAAAGATTTCGGATACACTTACTGTAGCCGAAGTACTATTTATTAACGATAATTTCTGGAAGTACGTTTTCAGTTATGGTATGCGTTTGAAAGTTTAACTAAATTTCTCCAGAATATGGGGTGAAAAGCATTTGTCATTTTATATATATTAAAGCATCATTTACAAAGCCACACAAAAGAATTGCTTTACAAAATGGTTTATGTGAAAAAACTGTTTGCAGTATATTTAAATTCTGTTACACTCTTTGAAATATAATGAAATTAATATACATTAGTGAGGTTTACTAAAAGATATTTGCTTTAGAATATGATGCGCACAGCATTTGTCACTTATTTGCAGGGACACACAAAAGATTTCGGATACACTTACTGTAGCCGAAGTACTATTTATTAACGATAATTTCTGGAAGTACGTTTTCAGTTATGGTATGCGTTTGAAAGTTTAACTAAATTTCTCCAGAATAGGGGGTGAAAAGCATTTGTCATTTTATATATATTAAAGCATCATTTACAAAGCCATACAAAAGAATTGCTTTACAAAATGGTTTATGTGAAAAAACTGTTTGCAGTATATTTAAATTCTGTTACACTCTTTGAAATATAATGAAATTAATATACATTAGTGAGGTTTACTAAAAGATACTTGCTTTAGAATATGATGCGCACAGCATTTGTCACTTATTTGCAGGGACACACAAAAGATTTCGGATACACTTACTGTAGCCGAAGTACTATTTATTAACGATAATTTCTGGAAGTACGTTTTCAGTTATGGTATGCGTTTGAAAGTTTAACTAAATTTCTCCAGAATAGGGGGGTGAAAAGCATTTGTCATTTTATATATATTAAAGCATCATTTACAAAGCCACACAAAAGAATTGCTTTACAAAATGGTTTATGTGAAAAAACTGTTTGCAGTATATTTAAATTCTGTTACACTCTTTGAAATATTATGAAATTAATATACATTAGTGAGGTTTACTAAAAGATACTTGCTTTAGAATATGATGCGCACAGCATTTGTCACTTATTTGCAGGGACACACAAAAGATTTCGGATACACTTACTGTAGCCGTAGTACTATATATTCACGATAATTTCTGGAAGTACGTTTTCAGTTATGGTATGCGTTTGAAAGTTTAACTAAATTTCTCCAGAATAGGGGGTGAAAAGCATTTGTCATTTTATATATATTAAAGCATCATTTACAAAGCCACACAAAAGAATTGCTTTACAAAATGGTTTATGTGAAAAAACTGTTTGCAGTATATTTAAATTCTGTTACACTCTTTGAAATATAATGAAATTAATATACATTAGTGAGGTTTACTAAAAGATACTTGCTTTAGAATATGATGCGCACAGCATTTGTCACTTATTTGCAGGGACACACAAAAGATTTCGGATACACTTACTGTAGCCGAAGTACTATTTATTAGCGATAATTTCTGGAAGTACGCTTTCAGTTATGGTATGTGTTTGAAAGTTTAACTAAATTTCTCCAGAATAGGGGGTGAAAAGCATTTGTCATTTTATATATATTAAAGCATCATTTACAAAGCCACACAAAAGAATTGCTTTACAAAATGGTTTATGTGAAAAAACTGTTTGCAGTATATTTAAATTCTGTTACACTCTTTGAAATATAATGAAATTAATATACATTTGTGAGGTTTACTAAAAGATACTTGCTTTAGAATATGATGCGCACAGCATTTGTCACTTATTTGCAGGGACACACAAAAGATTTCGGATACACTTACTGTAGCCGAAGTACTATTTATTAACGATAATTTCTGGAAGTACGTTTTCAGTTATGGTATGCGTTTGAAAGTTTAACTAAATTTCTCCAGAATAGGGGGTTAAAGCATTTGTCATTTTATATATATTAAAGCATCATTTACAAAGCCACACAAAAGAATTGCTTTACAAAATGGTTTATGTGAAAAAACTGTTTGCAGTATATTTAAATTCTGTTACACTCTTTGAAATATAATGAAATTAATATACATTAGTGAGGTTTACTAAAAGATACTTGCTTTAGAATATGATGCGCACAGCATTTGTCACTTATTTGCAGGGACACACAAAAGATTTCGGATACACTTACTGTAGCCGAAGTACTATTTATTAGCGATAATTTCTGGAAGTACGCTTTCAGTTATGGTATGTGTTTGAAAGTTTAACTAAATTTCTCCAGAATAGGGGGTGAAAAGCATTTGTCATTTTATATATATTAAAGCATCATTTACAAAGCCACACAAAAGAATTGCTTTACAAAATGGTTTATGTGAAAAAACTGTTTGCAGTATATTTAAATTCTGTTACACTCTTTGAAATATAATGAAATTAATATACATTAGTGAGGTTTACTAAAAGATACTTGCTTTAGAATATGATGCGCACAGCATTTGTCACTTATTTGCAGGGACACACAAAAGATTTCGGATACACTTACTGTAGCCGAAGTACTATTTATTAGCGATAATTTCTGGAAGTACGCTTTCAGTTATGGTATGTGTTTGAAAGTTTAACTAAATTTCTCCAGAATAGGGGGTGAAAAGCATTTGTCATTTTATATATATTAAAGCATCATTTACAAAGCCACACAAAAGAATTGCTTTACAAAATGGTTTATGTGAAAAAACTGTTTGCAGTATATTTAAATTCTGTTACACTCTTTGAAATATAATGAAATTAATAAACATTAGTGAGGTTTACTAAAAGATACTTGCTTTAGAATATGATGCGCACAGCATTTGTCACTTATTTGCAGGGACACACAAAAGATTTCGGATACACTTACTGTAGCCGAAGTACTATTTATTAACGATAATTTCTGGAAGTACGTTTTCAGTTATGGTATGCGTTTGAAAGTTTAACTAAATTTCTCCAGAATAGGGTGTGTAAAGCATTTGTCATTTTATATATATTAAAGCATCATTTACAAAGCCACACAAAACAATTGCGTCACAAAATGGTTTACGTGAAAAAACTGTTTGCAACATATTTAAATTCTGCTACACTCTTTCATATATAATGAAATTGATATACATTAGTTATGTTTACTACAAGATACTTTCTGTAGAATATGTTGCGCATAGCATTTATCGTTTATTTGCAAGGACACACAAAAGATTTCGGATACACTTACTGTAGCCGAAGTACTATTTATTAACGATAATTTCTGGAAGTACGTTTTCAGTTATGGTATGCGTTTGAAAGTTTAACTAAATTTCTCCAGAATATGGGGTGAAAAGCATTTGTCATTTTATATATATTAAAGCATCATTTACAAAGACACACAAAAGAATTGCTTTACAAAATGGTTTATGTGAAAAAACTGTTTGCAGTATATTTAAATTCTGTTACACTCTTTGAAATATAATGAAATTAATATACATTAGTGAGGTTTACTAAAAGATATTTGCTTTAGAATATGATGCGCACAGCATTTGTCACTTATTTGCAGGGACACACAAAAGATTTCGGATACACTTACTGTAGCCGAAGTACTATTTATTAACGATAATTTCTGGAAGTACGTTTTCAGTTATGGTATGCGTTTGAAAGTTTAACTAAATTTCTCCAGAATAGGGGGTGAAAAGCATTTGTCATTTTATATATATTAAAGCATCATTTACAAAGCCACACAAAAGAATTGCTTTACAAAATGGTTTATGTGAAAAAACTGTTTGCAGTATATTTAAATTCTGTTACACTCTTTGAAATATAATGAAATTAATATACATTAGTGAGGTTTACTAAAAGATACTTGCTTTAGAATATGATGCGCACAGCATTTGTCACTTATTTGCAGGGACACACAAAAGATTTCGGATACACTTACTGTAGCCGAAGTACTATTTATTAACGATAATTTCTGGAAGTACGTTTTCAGTTATGGTATGCGTTTGAAAGTTTAACTAAATTTCTCCAGAATAGGGGGTGAAAAGCATTTGTCATTTTATATATATTAAAGCATCATTTACAAAGCCACACAAAAGAATTGCTTTACAAAATGGTTTATGTGAAAAAACTGTTTGCAGTATATTTAAATTCTGTTACACTCTTTGAAATATAATGAAATTAATATACATTAGTGAGGTTTACTAAAAGATACTTGCTTTAGAATATGATGCGCACAGCATTTGTCACTTATTTGCAGGGACACACAAAAGATTTCGGATACACTTACTGTAGCCGAAGTACTATTTATTAACGATAATTTCTGGAAGTACGTTTTCAGTTATGGTATGCGTTTGAAAGTTTAACTAAATTTCTCCAGAATAGGGGGTGAAAAGCATTTGTCATTTTATATATATTAAAGCATCATTTACAAAGCCACACAAAAGAATTGCTTTACAAAATGGTTTATGTGAAAAAACTGTTTGCAGTATATTTAAATTCTGTTACACTCTTTGAAATATAATGAAATTAATATACATTAGTGAGGTTTACTAAAAGATACTTGCTTTAGAATATGATGCGCACAGCATTTGTCACTTATTTGCAGGGACACACAAAAGATTTCGGATACACTTACTGTAGCCGAAGTACTATTTATTAACGATAATTTCTGGAAGTACGTTTTCAGTTATGGTATGCGTTTGAAAGTTTAACTAAATTTCTCCAGAATAGGGGGGTGAAAAGCATTTGTCATTTTATATATATTAAAGCATCATTTACAAAGCCACACAAAAGAATTGCTTTACAAAATGGTTTATGTGAAAAAACTGTTTGCAGTATATTTAAATTCTGTTACACTCTTTGAAATATTATGAAATTAATATACATTAGTGAGGTTTACTAAAAGATACTTGCTTTAGAATATGATGCGCACAGCATTTGTCACTTATTTGCAGGGACACACAAAAGATTTCGGATACACTTACTGTAGCCGTAGTACTATATATTCACGATAATTTCTGGAAGTACGTTTTCAGTTATGGTATGCGTTTGAAAGTTTAACTAAATTTCTCCAGAATAGGGGGTGAAAAGCATTTGTCATTTTATATATATTAAAGCATCATTTACAAAGCCACACAAAAGAATTGCTTTACAAAATGGTTTATGTGAAAAAACTGTTTGCAGTATATTTAAATTCTGTTACACTCTTTGAAATATAATGAAATTAATATACATTAGTGAGGTTTACTAAAAGATACTTGCTTTAGAATATGATGCGCACAGCATTTGTCACTTATTTGCAGGGACACACAAAAGATTTCGGATACACTTACTGTAGCCGAAGTACTATTTATTAGCGATAATTTCTGGAAGTACGCTTTCAGTTATGGTATGTGTTTGAAAGTTTAACTAAATTTCTCCAGAATAGGGGGTGAAAAGCATTTGTCATTTTATATATATTAAAGCATCATTTACAAAGCCACACAAAAGAATTGCTTTACAAAATGGTTTATGTGAAAAAACTGTTTGCAGTATATTTAAATTCTGTTACACTCTTTGAAATATAATGAAATTAATATACATTAGTGAGGTTTACTAAAAGATACTTGCTTTAGAATATGATGCGCACAGCATTTGTCACTTATTTGCAGGGACACACAAAAGATTTCGGATACACTTACTGTAGCCGAAGTACTATTTATTAACGATAATTTCTGGAAGTACGTTTTCAGTTATGGTATGCGTTTGAAAGTTTAACTAAATTTCTCCAGAATAGGGGGTTAAAGCATTTGTCATTTTATATATATTAAAGCATCATTTACAAAGCCACACAAAAGAATTGCTTTACAAAATGGTTTATGTGAAAAAACTGTTTGCAGTATATTTAAATTCTGTTACACTCTTTGAAATATAATGAAATTAATATACATTAGTGAGGTTTACTAAAAGATACTTGCTTTAGAATATGATGCGCACAGCATTTGTCACTTATTTGCAGGGACACACAAAAGATTTCGGATACACTTACTGTAGCCGAAGTACTATTTATTAGCGATAATTTCTGGAAGTACGCTTTCAGTTATGGTATGTGTTTGAAAGTTTAACTAAATTTCTCCAGAATAGGGGGTGAAAAGCATTTGTCATTTTATATATATTAAAGCATCATTTACAAAGCCACACAAAAGAATTGCTTTACAAAATGGTTTATGTGAAAAAACTGTTTGCAGTATATTTAAATTCTGTTACACTCTTTGAAATATAATGAAATTAATATACATTAGTGAGGTTTACTAAAAGATACTTGCTTTAGAATATGATGCGCACAGCATTTGTCACTTATTTGCAGGGACACACAAAAGATTTCGGATACACTTACTGTAGCCGAAGTACTATTTATTAACGATAATTTCTGGAAGTACGTTTTCAGTTATGGTATGCGTTTGAAAGTTTAACTAAATTTCTCCAGAATAGGGTGTGTAAAGCATTTGTCATTTTATATATATTAAAGCATCATTTACAAAGCCACACAAAACAATTGCGTCACAAAATGGTTTACGTGAAAAAACTGTTTGCAACATATTTAAATTCTGCTACACTCTTTCATATATAATGAAATTGATATACATTAGTTATGTTTACTACAAGATACTTTCTGTAGAATATGTTGCGCATAGCATTTATCGTTTATTTGCAAGGACACACAAAAGATTTCGGATACACTTACTGTAGCCGAAGTACTATTTATTAACGATAATTTCTGGAAGTACGTTTTCAGTTATGGTATGCGTTTGAAAGTTTAACTAAATTTCTCCAGAATATGGGGTGAAAAGCATTTGTCATTTTATATATATTAAAGCATCATTTACAAAGCCACACAAAAGAATTGCTTTACAAAATGGTTTATGTGAAAAAACTGTTTGCAGTATATTTAAATTCTGTTACACTCTTTGAAATATAATGAAATTAATATACATTAGTGAGGTTTACTAAAAGATATTTGCTTTAGAATATGATGCGCACAGCATTTGTCACTTATTTGCAGGGACACACAAAAGATTTCGGATACACTTACTGTAGCCGAAGTACTATTTATTAACGATAATTTCTGGAAGTACGTTTTCAGTTATGGTATGCGTTTGAAAGTTTAACTAAATTTCTCCAGAATAGGGGGTGAAAAGCATTTGTCATTTTATATATATTAAAGCATCATTTACAAAGCCACACAAAAGAATTGCTTTACAAAATGGTTTATGTGAAAAAACTGTTTGCAGTATATTTAAATTCTGTTACACTCTTTGAAATATAATGAAATTAATATACATTAGTGAGGTTTACTAAAAGATACTTGCTTTAGAATATGATGCGCACAGCATTTGTCACTTATTTGCAGGGACACACAAAAGATTTCGGATACACTTACTGTAGCCGAAGTACTATTTATTAACGATAATTTCTGGAAGTACGTTTTCAGTTATGGTATGCGTTTGAAAGTTTAACTAAATTTCTCCAGAATAGGGGGTGAAAAGCATTTGTCATTTTATATATATTAAAGCATCATTTACAAAGCCACACAAAAGAATTGCTTTACAAAATGGTTTATGTGAAAAAACTGTTTGCAGTATATTTAAATTCTGTTACACTCTTTGAAATATAATGAAATTAATATACATTAGTGAGGTTTACTAAAAGATACTTGCTTTAGAATATGATGCGCACAGCATTTGTCACTTATTTGCAGGGACACACAAAAGATTTCGGATACACTTACTGTAGCCGAAGTACTATTTATTAACGATAATTTCTGGAAGTACGTTTTCAGTTATGGTATGCGTTTGAAAGTTTAACTAAATTTCTCCAGAATAGGGGGTGAAAAGCATTTGTCATTTTATATATATTAAAGCATCATTTACAAAGCCACACAAAAGAATTGCTTTACAAAATGGTTTATGTGAAAAAACTGTTTGCAGTATATTTAAATTCTGTTACACTCTTTGAAATATAATGAAATTAATATACATTAGTGAGGTTTACTAAAAGATACTTGCTTTAGAATATGATGCGCACAGCATTTGTCACTTATTTGCAGGGACACACAAAAGATTTCGGATACACTTACTGTAGCCGAAGTACTATTTATTAACGATAATTTCTGGAAGTACGTTTTCAGTTATGGTATGCGTTTGAAAGTTTAACTAAATTTCTCCAGAATAGGGGGGTGAAAAGCATTTGTCATTTTATATATATTAAAGCATCATTTACAAAGCCACACAAAAGAATTGCTTTACAAAATGGTTTATGTGAAAAAACTGTTTGCAGTATATTTAAATTCTGTTACACTCTTTGAAATATTATGAAATTAATATACATTAGTGAGGTTTACTAAAAGATACTTGCTTTAGAATATGATGCGCACAGCATTTGTCACTTATTTGCAGGGACACACAAAAGATTTCGGATACACTTACTGTAGCCGTAGTACTATATATTCACGATAATTTCTGGAAGTACGTTTTCAGTTATGGTATGCGTTTGAAAGTTTAACTAAATTTCTCCAGAATAGGGGGTGAAAAGCATTTGTCATTTTATATATATTAAAGCATCATTTACAAAGCCACACAAAAGAATTGCTTTACAAAATGGTTTATGTGAAAAAACTGTTTGCAGTATATTTAAATTCTGTTACACTCTTTGAAATATAATGAAATTAATATACATTAGTGAGGTTTACTAAAAGATACTTGCTTTAGAATATGATGCGCACAGCATTTGTCACTTATTTGCAGGGACACACAAAAGATTTCGGATACACTTACTGTAGCCGAAGTACTATTTATTAGCGATAATTTCTGGAAGTACGCTTTCAGTTATGGTATGTGTTTGAAAGTTTAACTAAATTTCTCCAGAATAGGGGGTGAAAAGCATTTGTCATTTTATATATATTAAAGCATCATTTACAAAGCCACACAAAAGAATTGCTTTACAAAATGGTTTATGTGAAAAAACTGTTTGCAGTATATTTAAATTCTGTTACACTCTTTGAAATATAATGAAATTAATATACATTAGTGAGGTTTACTAAAAGATACTTGCTTTAGAATATGATGCGCACAGCATTTGTCACTTATTTGCAGGGACACACAAAAGATTTCGGATACACTTACTGTAGCCGAAGTACTATTTATTAACGATAATTTCTGGAAGTACGTTTTCAGTTATGGTATGCGTTTGAAAGTTTAACTAAATTTCTCCAGAATAGGGGGTTAAAGCATTTGTCATTTTATATATATTAAAGCATCATTTACAAAGCCACACAAAAGAATTGCTTTACAAAATGGTTTATGTGAAAAAACTGTTTGCAGTATATTTCAATTCTGTTACACTCTTTGAAATATAATGAAATTAATATACATTACTGAGGTTTACTACAAGATACTTGCTTTAGAATATGATGCGCACAGCATTTGTCACTTATTTGCAGGGACACACAAAAGATTTCGGATACACTTACTGTAGCCGAAGTACTATTTATTAGCGAAAATTTCTGGAAGTACGTTTTCAGTTATGGTATGCGTTTGAAAGTTTAACTAAATTTCTCCAGAATAGGGGGTGAAAAGCATTTGTCATTTTATATATATTAAATCATCATTTACAAAGCCACACAAAAGAATTGCTTTACAAAATGGTTTATGTGAAAAAACTGTTTGCAGTATATTTAAATTCTGTTACACTCTTTGAAATATAATGATATTAATATACATTAGTGAGGTTTACTAAAAGATACTTGCTTTAGAATATGATGCGCACAGCATTTGTCACTTATTTGCAGAGACACACAAAAGATTTCGGATACACTTACTGTAGCCGAAGTACTATTTATTAACGATAATTTCTGGAATACGTTTTCAGGTATGGTATGCGTCTATAAGTTTAACTACATTTTTGCGTATTACGTGGTGTATATCAATACAATAGACCGTATACAAGGCTGCACAAAAGAATTTATAAGCATTACTGATTATGAGCGTGAAATGCTTAAAGATAGTTTTTAATTTGAGTTATGCATTTTCAATCTGAACTATATTTAGTATAATAAAAGATTTTTGTAAAAAATATATATAATCATATACAGGGCTACGTAAAGAACAGGATACATGACCGCCTATGGCTTATAATTTCTGGTAATCTGATTGCGGTAATTTTAAGCGTGATTTCACGCCAAGTAAATTTTAGCTTAATATGTGGCGTGCATAAAAATCTGTGAATAATATACAGGGCTGTACAAAATAGTTCAAGTATGTTTCCGTCTGTTGGTAGAAATTTCTGAAGGTGAATTTTCAACCTATTATGCGTTTGCTTACTAACTTAAATTTTAGTATAAAAATTAATTCAGCATGAAAATTAATGGCGGAACTACATTATTAACATAACTAAGGGGTCCAACCCGCCTTTCTCGGGTTACAGAACATAAGTGAAAACCCTTTTTATTATTACTTTTTTGAAAAAACTAATAGTTTTTTTTTATATTTAATAATTTTTTTTTAGATTGCCTACTCGCAAAACCAAAAACTATTTTTATTTGAAATATATAAATTATCTATTTAAATAAATTTTTTAAATAAAGCGGTATTTTCGTATTCGTCGTAAGTCAGGAGTTAATAGCCAAAGAAATCACCAAAGATTTCGTTACATACAACAACCTTTTTTCAACCTCTTTCTATCTCGCCATTTCTTTTTAAAAAACTAAACAAATTTTTAATATTTCACCATGTTATCTTTTTTCCTATCATAATATTTCATTCTGAAAACAATGTATGTTTAATTCAGCGTTTCAATTTATATCAGCTATTCAAACTTCATCTAAATCCTAGAAACACCCGCGTAACTTCTTCTGTCAATGATGTAATATCACGTGGACATTTCAGATAAGTCTGACAATCTAAACCGTAAACGGACCCCTAAAATGAACGTTAAACTTTATTATACATACATAAATGGGAAAGTACACCAATATATAAACGAACAGTTAAGAAAATACATAGATATAAATAACTGAAAAATTCACACTTTTTCATATAAAAACACAGCAATGTATTACAAATTACATTTCCATACAAACACACACCAATGTGTTACAAACGTATTTTAATCTCTAGCGGTGTTTGTTTACAAAATTTGTGAAGTTAAATAAAGGATTTACATAACGAATTCTATTTTAAACATCTCTGCATTTCATTAAAATTTTCTGATAAAAAACATTCCAGTATATATATATATATATATATATATATATATATATATATTACAAAATTTAAATTTTTTCCGCAATTATTCTATAAAATTTGTCCATTCAATAATATTCGGTATATAACCCAGCTTATTAAAATAATTCTCATTCTTAAAATAGTCTTTTACTATCCATATGTAAAGCCAATTATTCCTAATCCACTTAATAATATTTATTCGAATGTAGTTATTCTAAAAATGGCGATAGCTTTTTTAATTTATTCTTTAAATAGAACATCTTTATTTTAATCCATTATTAAAATTCATTAGTATTATTCCCGTGTGGTCAAATTGCTATAACTTCTTTATTTAAATGCTAAAATATCGTATCTCTTAAAATATTCCGCTCAAAAAACCTTATTTCATAAAGTTATCCTATTATTAAATATCAAATGTCTATTAAAATATTTCCGAAAAACTTTAATTCTTTCTTTTTTTTTTTCCCCTTTTATAAAGATTCATTTTCTTTTCTTCTTATTATTTTTATTACGTATTAAATTCGAAGTTTAGCTACAGCCTCAAAAACAGATAAGCTGGTTTGTTGATATGACAGGCATCTGGTACGAGATTATGGAATATTCTGGATGGGCGTAGAAAGTTTTTGCATTTTACAACAAAATAAATCCACCGGAAATATTGATAAAGTTCCAAAAGAGACCTTTTGATTCGATAGAAGTGGGTCACGTGACGTATTCTGTATTATTACGCAAGCTAGTTTAAAAACACGATCATTCTGATTCGGAGAGGATTTTTTGACGCTGGTGTTTGCTAAAAGAATCGGGACGGATTCTAGTAAATAATGGAACGTTGTATTTTTTTTCGTTTAGCGTTGGCTAATGAGCATTTTCCCTGAAGAGATGTCTTAAACTGGAAATAAAAGGTTCTTCGACAAAAATATGAACTGACATTTCTTGTTGTTGATGATACCACCCGGCCGCCTGATGCGAACTAAAAGGGAAACCAATAACATCGCTAACCCTATTTATCACGAGCACGACTGCCTTCTTCCCGGATTTGAACTTGGAAACACGACATATATATATATATATATATATATATATATATATATATATATAGTGCTGCTAAAATATAACAAAAAATAAATAAACAGTGCTAAAGTTTGTAAATCCCCTTAACTGCTGATGATGATCCACGCTCATTTTAACCTCTTCCTATTTCGCCATTTCTTTTTGAAAAAAACTAAACAAAAACTTGAATATTTCATCATGTTATCCTTTTCCTATCATACTCTTTCATTCTAAAAACAATGTGTGTTTAATTCAACGTTTAAACTTACATCAGCTATTCAAACTTCATCTAAATTCTAGACACACACGCGTAATTTCTTCTGTCAGTGATATAATATGACGTGGACATTCCAGATAAGTCTGACAGTCTAAATCGTAAACGGATCCTAAAATAAATGTTAAACTTCATTATACATGCATAAATGGAAAAGTATACCAATATATAAACAAACAGTTAAAAAAATACATAGATATAAATACCTGAAAAATTTACACTTTTTCATACAAACACACAGCAATGTATTACAAACATATTTTGCTCTCTAACGGGGTTTGTTTATAAAATTTGTGAAGTTAAATAAATAATTTACATAATGAATCTCCTTTAAACATCTATGCATTTGATTAAATTTTTCTCGTGAAAACAATTTTGTTTATAAAATAAAATAAAATAAAATAAATTAGTACTGCTAATTTTACAAAATAAAACAAATAAATATAATTAAAAAATAAATCGTGCTAAAGTTTGTAAATCAAATCCCCTTAACTGCTAATAATCCTAGCTCAATTTAACCTCTTTCTATTTCGCCATTTCTTTTATAAAAAAAAAACTAAACAAAAACTTGAATATTTCATCATGTTATCTTTTTCCTATCATACTCTTTCATTCTAAAAACAATGTATGTTTAATTCAACGTTTAAACTTACATCAGCTATTCAAACTTCATCTAAATTCTAGACACACACGCGTAACTTCTTCTGTCAGTGATATAATATGACGTGGACATTCCAGATAAGTCTGACAATCTAAACCGTAAACGGACCCCTAAAGTGGACGTTCCACTTCATTTCAGTTCTACGAAATTTGATCGAAGTCAATCGAGATACGTCCTACTTAAGAACCCTTGATTAAAGCCAGGTTTGCTGTCTAAACTCATCACATACTTCATTGACTCTGATGGAGAGTCGTAAAATTAAAAGATTTGGATTTGTCTGTTTTCTGTTAAGTGAGGAATTTGTTCGTATTAAGACTGTTCACAGTGAGGAGAGTTTTTACTTAATTTGTTAACACAGTCACAAACAGTAATTTTTTCACTTGTGTAATTATCAAAAGCAGTTAAAATAATTGTACGAAATGATATTCGACAAGTGCTATCAGAAGGTTTCATCCTTTTAATTATGGAAAAGAGAAAATATGTATATCTTGAAACTGGTTTTGAAGTAACCGGCTGTTTAGAAATGTGTCTTTATTTAGTCTTTATTTAAATGTGTCATATTTAGAAAGAAATGTATCCAAACAGTTCGTTGAACATAATGAAATAAATCTATAGTTTAAAATTAATGTTATTGTAATTTTGATGACACAAAGAGGGGTATCTTAGAACTTTTCAATGAAATATTGTTATTATATTTAAGTGGACTGAGTACTCCTCATTTTGACAAAGAATGACAAAAATGTGGAATTTCAAATTTTTATCCTAAAATGAACCTTAACCTTTCTAGAATACCGTTCGCAAATTTCTTGATGATCTGATAAATAGTAACGAAGACATGGTTAATTTTGCGTATCTCTCTTAATATATTTTTTTACTTTCTTCTATCTGTAATAGAAGAAAGTATTGTAATAAAAACTTTTTCGACTTCCGGTTTTCGACGGATTTACACGTTTTAAGAGTAAGAGATCCGGCAAAAAATGTTTTTACAAAATGTCTGTCCCTCCGTCTGTCCATGTGCCTGTGTGTCTGTACTCAATGTATCATCGAAAATTGTATGTAGTTATGCATAGTGTTGAACCAAATTTATTTTACAGATTTGTGACTATGGCCAGTAGGTCCTTCTTGAATTTGAAGATATTTCTCCAAAAGGGGAAGCTGGAATAGTGATTTTTGTGCCATTTTTATTATTGTACCATCAAAAAGTGTATGAAATTATGCATGGAATTGAACCAAATTTCATTTATAGGTTTTTGGCTATGCACAGCAGGTTTCACTTGAATTTAGATATATTCTGCTAGAAGGGGACGCTGGAATAGCGATTTTTGTACCATTTTCATAATAGTATAATTGAAAAAGGTATAAAGTTATGCATAGAATTGAGCAAAGTTATGTGTACGTTTTTTATGCCTGCAGATCCTAATTGAATTTGGTGCTGTTCCAACAGAAGGGGGCGCTGTGATAGCGATTCTTGTGAGATTTTCTCGTAGTTCTGTTGTAAATCAGCTGCTTGTGCAGCGAAGGTAACCCGGCATTTCGCAAGTAGCTGATGTACAACAAATTATCGAAAAATACTGATTTTATTGGCGCTGTGATAGCGAATTTTGAAGTATTAACATATATGAGATAGAAGAAAGTTTTGCGATTGGCACATCCGACTACTTTGTAAATGAAACGTTTAAATTCACTTTACCCAGTTCGTATTCTCTATCTAATCAAAATGCTAAGGCTCCCACAATAATTGAACAAATTGTCTTAATTTTTTAAATGTATCTTTAAATTCTATGACAGATAACTAAATACCATTTTTCTTTTCTTTTGTCTTTGAAATTTTTGTTTAATAAAATATCTGAACTGAAATATATACGATTTTTACAAGTTTATTCCATATACGTCAAATTATCATTATTTTTTTCTTCTAATCTAAAATTTGTATAAAAAATCCCACACTTTTAGGTCTGTAAAACAAAGTACCTCAGTATAAATTTTAAAAAATTTAGTTTGAAACAACAAAATTGGAAAATAAAAAAGAATTTTAAAAAAGTTAAATAAAAAATAAAAGCAATTTAAAAAAAAAATACATTAATTTATTAACAATTTAAGGTACTTTATTATCTGTAATGATTTTGCTTTATTGAAACGTGCTCCAAACACCTTAATATAGATGTTATTTAGAGATTATTTTTTTTCGTACTGAGTCCCCTTAAGAGCATTTTAACCAGACATTTCAAGTACAAAAGATTCGTTGTAAAAACGCTACAGTAAAACTATATAAAAACACAAATCCAATTTTTTAATATTTACAAATGAAACAACAAGTAGCGACAATTATGATGGCGATGAACGAAATTTTGAGGATGAATTTATGAGGAATTCCAATGACATGGTAAACGAATTGTGTGAGAATTAAAAAACAATAGTTACTATATTCAATGGTTGGAGTATCACAGTTGAGATTTTTTCCAACAGAGTGAAAATTTGCCGGGACCAGGACTCGAACCTGGGTACTTTGGTTTGCCGTACCAACGCTCTCCCTACTGAGCTATCCCAACAATATCCTGGTCTGGCATATCTCACTCTTATTTGTTAGACAAGGCTGCGAACAACAGCGCTAATTTCATTCATCCGAGCTATAACTATAGCATTTTACATGATGAATCTTGAAACAGCACGGAAACTACTGTATACCATGCAATTAGGTCTTAATGAACAGAGAAAAGTATATTCAACTGGGTAAATTATATTCAATGGTTGGAGTATCACAGTTGATATTTTTTCCAACAGAGTGAAAATTTGCCGGGACCAGGACTCGAACTTGGGTACTTTAGTTTGCCGTACCAACGCTCTCCCTACTGAGCTATCCCGACGATATAATGGTCTGGCATATCTCACTCTTATTTGTTGGACAAGGCTGCGAACAACAGCGCTAATTTCATTCATCCGAGCTATAACTATAGCATTTTACACGATGAATCTTGAAACAGCACGGAAACTCCTGTAAACCATGCAATTAGGTCATAATGAACAGAGGAAAGTATATTCAACTGGGTAAATTATATTCAATGGTTGGAGTATCACAGTTGAGATTTTTTCCAATAGAGTGAAAATTTGCCGGGACCAGGACTCGAACTTGGGTACTTTAGTTTGCCGTACCAACGCTCTCCCTACTGAGCTATCCCGATGATATAATGGTCTGGCATATCTCACTCTTATTTGTTGAACAAGGCTGCGAACAACAGCGCTAATTTCATTCATCCGAGCTATAACTACAGCATTTTACACGATGAATCTTGAAACAGCACGGAAACTCCTGTATACCATGCAATTAGGTCATAATGAACAGAGGAAAGTATATTCAACTGGGTAAATTATATTCAATGGTGGAGTATCACAGTTGAGATTTTTTCCAACAGAGGGAAAATTTGCCGGGACCAGGACTCTAACTTCGGTACTTTGGTTTGCCGTACCAGCGCTCTCCCTACTGAGCTATCGCGACGATATAATGGTCTGGCATATCTCACTCTTATTTGTTGGACAAGGCTGCGAACAACAGCGCTAATTTCATTCATCCGAACTATAACTATAGCATTTTACATGATGAATCTTGAAACAGCACGGAAACTCCTGTATACCATGCAATTAGGTCATAATGAACAGAGGAAAGTATATTCAACTGGGTAAATTATATTCAATGGTTGGAGTATCACAGTTATATCACAGCTATAATACAATGGTACAGATAATTACAATGCAAATTAAATAAATTAGAGATGCTACTGACAATTGCATTTATACTGATGTATTACAGGATTTTACGGTAAAGTTTAATTGTAACATTTTTTTTTATCTTTCGCTTCGGCAAAAACTACATTGGAATTACAAAGGATGTATTGAATTTTCTATTATCTAGTGTTTTCATATATACCTGCATTGAGTTTCACTATTTATCTGATTTATTCAACTAGTTTTAATACCACCTAAATTTCTATACAATCTTTCACTTCAAATGGCCGTATAAGGAATTCAGTACAAAATTTAAATTCATGCTAGCATGTTCTTTGTGGGGGAAGGGACGGGGATGATATTTTCAGTCGCTGCTCCTATAGATCTCGAAATTGTCTTCGTGGTGGTCGTTTTTGATCAACGGATCACTAAATATTTTGAGCATTTTATTTACACATATCATTGCAGAATTATTTTAGTTTATTTAAAAATATGCATGGTTTTTCTAGTTTATGCTGAAAAAATTACTAATGTGTTTGTGGTATGTGTATACTAAGAAATAAATGGTAACGAAAACCTGCAACATAGGATTAATTCTGGAACTTATTACATTATAGTTTAAACATATCTATTTTAGCCTTTTTAAACTTTTTTTTAATCTTATCTTTAATTTTCGATTTAAATAAACAAAGTCCTTATATAAAACACAGTAGGTCTATTCCTGTGTTCAAAATAACTCCGTTGTTCTGAATATATGAAAAGAATTTCCATTTAAATCTTATCTTTTCCATTTAATTTATTTGAAATATTTATTGAAAAGCATTGTTGTCACCTACAACTTCATTCCAGGCAAAGCTTATTTTAAATTTAAATGAATTAAGAAAATAATATCCTTTCTCTTTGCGATATATTCAATCTTATTTTGACATGAGAGCAGAGCACTAAAGCAGAAGTTTCAAGTTTCAACACTTTTGAATGTAATGTTTAAATTTATTGTTGTTATTTCACAGCTTTCGGCACCTAACGTTTATTTGGATGTCTGAGTATTTAACACGTTCTCTTTGGTGAGTGTATGATAGAAGAAGAAAATTACATACGTGGACCATAATTACATAGCTACAATGAAAAATCTTTTTGTATAAAAAATTTTTGCTATTTTGAATGTAATTTTAGAAGCAAAATAAACTTGAGTCATGAAAAACAACACTCATTTGAATCAATATTCACCTTTGTACTACAATAATTATTTAAAAACAATACAAATGCCACAAAACACATATGCATCATTTAATAAAAAACTTTACTTAAGGTGTTTAAAAACATACATAACTGTAGTTCACATTGATAAAAAAAAAAACCTAGCGCTTTCGAGCAACCTTAGCTCATAATCAGGGTTAAAAACACCAACACGTAGACGCACACAAAACAAATAGTCTAAAACTAGTAAAAACATCATTTTCTGCTGAAGAATTGTCAAACCATTACAACCAGGGCATTACGGGTGGGAAGCATTGGGAGGGATGTGCCAATCTTATTCAATCTTGAACAATCTGTAAAAGTTTAAACCACATTTTAGGGATGTTGTAAGATACCGAATCATTGCATGTTTTATCTTTTCTGGTTAAAATTTCTATGGATTCATTTATTATTGCTTGATGAAAGGAGGATTTACAGACTGTTCAAGATTGAATAAGATTGGCACATCCCTCCCAATGCTTCCCACCCCTAATGACCTGTTTGTAATGGTTTGACCATTATTCAGCAGAAAATGATGTTTTTACTAGTTTTAGACTATTTTTTTTGTGTGTGTCTACGTGTTGGTGTTTTTAACCCTGATTGCTCGAAAGCGCTAGGTTTTTTTTATCAATGTGAAATACAGTTATGTATGTTTTTAAACACCTTAACTAAAGTTTTTTATTAAATGATGCATATGTGTTTTGTGGCATTTGTGTTGTTTTTAAATAATTATTGTAATTTTAGAATCACAATAAAAGTGATGTTGTATCGCGTACCATTTAAGCACAAACTTGACTCCTACAAATTTAGGCTATGTTACAATCTTCATATCACAGTTACAATGCTTAATTTAAATTAAACTAGTCGTTGGGGGCTATCGTAATACTTACCCATCATGGATATGCATAATATAAAATCTGAAAATAAAACATGTATAAACTATTTATAAAATGCATTGTAATTCGAATAAAATCCTGGCTTGATGACGTCATAAACTTTAAATGCTCTATTACTGAATTGCGTAAGAGAAGCATCCTTATAACTCTAAAAATGATAAACATATTACCTAACAGTTTACTGCGTCGGATTAAGCGTCTCTTTTCCAATTAAAATATATCTTTGAATTGAAATTTGAATGATATACAGAGTTATGAAAAATCGAAGAGTGAGGAAAATAGGATTACAAATATCTCGACAACTAATAATCCGATAGACTTCATTTTTTATTCAAAATTTATAAGGTTTCTTTTGTCTTTTACATTCCCTCCTTAAAAAAAAATATTTTTTATATACCTTTTATCAAAACGGATACTTCGAGAGTCCGAAAAAAATAGTTCCGAATAATCGAGGTTACTGAAATTCAATAAGTTTCTTCTCATTATTACATACTAAGTACATACCAAATTCAAGTCTCTATTTCAATTTGTTCGAGAGATAGAGCATTTACAGACACATTACAGACACACACACAGACAGACGGATGGCAATTTTTTCCCCTAAAAATATGTTTTTCGGAATCTCCAGTGTTTGACACGTGTAAATCCGTCAATTTTTTTTTCGATTTTTAAAACGTTTACAAGATTTACCCTATACTACGAATGATGGGTATGTAACAAGAACGAAGAATCAGGCATCAGGCATAGATTATGAAACACTTTCCAAAACTAATAGAATATTAATAAGAAATTTTATTTTCCCATACATCGAAATGAGATATCTGTAAAAGCAATTTAAAATATACATAACTCAGTAAAAATACATTTTCAACAATTGCTGTCTTTATTGGAAGGAACTACCGTCATCTACAACTTCCGTTCCATTCGCGCAAAGGGTATTTTCAATTTAAATGAATTAAGAGAATGACTTCCCTTCGCTTCATGATATTCAATCTTATTTTGACAAGAGGAAGCATTAAACCAGAAGTTTGAACCCTTTTAAATGTAGCGAATAAAATTACCCTTTTATTTCATAGCTTTAAATAAGTAAAAGTGATTTAAACGTCAAAAAGTTTGAAAATTTGGGCGCAGAATATCAGAAGAAAATTATACTATGTATGCTGACAGATGTTAAAACTCGTGAAATTATTTTAAACAACTTTGTTAATGATGTAGAAAAAAGTCTTGTCACTCATTTAAACGCTTCTAACTTGTTCAGAAATTCAAATATCTTATTTAGTTTGCTTCAGTAGGTAGTTGTTTAAGATAATCAAACTCTAAATCCTACATAGAATTACCTGATTGGTTTAAATCCTACTATAATTTAAAACAACCACTTGATTCTAACTAGGAGTTGGACTCTGATTGTATTGACCAATTACCTATTGAAGTAAACAAAATAAGGTCTGAACAATTTAGGAAGAAACATATAAATGAAAGACCTGATTTTATTTTAAATAAATATGAAGATGTGAATTCATAACAAAATACACGCTGTCCTTTTTAAAAATGCTGAAATTCACCTTTAATTGTATCGAGAGATTTTTGTGAAACTCTTCCCCGTGCCACAGTGTTTCTAAATCCGTGTTCCCAAGAGCTGGCAAAAATTATAGAACTTTATGTCTTTTGGAAAAATCACAGGAGAGCACAATAAAATTACAACATCATTTAACAATTTTTTATTTCTAATTTATAAAATCATCGAAATTAATGTCACTTTATTTATCACACTTAAAAATTATATACTTTTATTTTCTTATATTGTTACTAACACATTTGCTCTTGAAAGGATGAAAGTTTTCCAATGAGATGCAGCCATTTTGGGAGCTGGAACCCTTCTCTTTTTCTGCCTAGAATTATTACTAATTCTGAAAACAGATATTTATTAGATAGAAGCTGCGTAGCAATCCGTTGTGTTGTATTTAAATTAAATGAGGTCTTTTGACTGTTTGGCAGAAAAGAAGTCTAGTTTTATTAAATATTTAAAGTTTCTAGCCCTGTGGATTTCAAAGCAATCACAATTTAGAACGTTTTTCACTTTTCATCTTTTTAAATTTCGAATTTTTTAGAAACCATTCATAGAGAGCATTTACATCTTAAAAGTAACCACCATGCGAAATTTCAAGTTTTTAACCCCAGCAGTATCTCAAAAATCGCATTTTTATAATGTTATTTTATTTTTTTTTCCTGCACTCTTTTACATTTAGAATTTTTAAGAAATTGTCTCGTTGTGAGTGTTTCGGTCTGAAAAGTAACACCCTTGCCAAATTTCTAGTTTCTAGCCTTAACAGTTCAAAATAAATCGTAATTTCGAAAGTTTTTAGAACGTTTTCTGCTCGTTTTACCATTTTAAATTTCGAACATTTTAGAAACCGTTCTTAACGAGCATTTACATCTTAAAAGTTATCCCCACACCAAATTCAAAGTTTCTAGCCACAACAATGTCACAAAAATTGCAATTTTAGAACGTTTTATTGCTCCTGGAGATCCTTAGGGACTGTTTTACCAATATAAACTGAAACAGAGATGATCACCAGCATTTTGTCACCATTATTTTTTAAATTGCCTCTATCGTTCCAAAGATTAACCACTACAAACAAACACATAGACATTACTTCTTTATAATGTTAGTATAGACTAAACAGTAATGAAATAATAAATTACATGAGGTCTTTTGACTGCTTGGTGGAAAATAAATCTAGTTTTATTAAATATTTCAAGTTTCTAGCCCTATGGATTTCAAATAAATCGCAATTTAGAACTTTTTTCCCTCATTTCATCGTTTTAAATTTCGAATTTTTTAAAAACCATTCATAGAGAGCATTTACATCTTAAAATTAACCACCATTCGATATTTCAAGTTTTTAGACACAGCACTATCATAAAAATCGCATTTTTTAGAATTTTTTTTTCAGCACTCCTTTACGTTTCGAATTTTTTAGAAATTTTCCTGTTGTGAGCATTTCGGTCTGAAAAGTAACACCCTTGCCAAATTTCAAGTTTCTAGCCTTAACAGTTCCAAATAAATCGTAATTTGGAACGTTTCTAGAACGTTTTCTTTTCGTTTTAATATTTTAATTTTCGAACATTTTAGAAAGCGTTCTTAGCGAGCATTTACATCTTAAACGTTTTCACCGCACCAAAATCAAAGAGTCTAGCCCCAGCAATGTCACAAAAATTGCAATTTTAGAACGTTTTCTGCGCTTGGAGACCCTTACACTGCAAATTCCCAGCATACATTTGGGAACACTTTGATTTAAAAAAAAGTGTTCCAGTTACCTTAATGTGTTCTGAATGTGTTCTCTTAATGTGTTCCGAGTATGCTCCGCTATAAAGAACGTGTTCTGAAAATGTATTTAAAGTGTTCTGAAAATGTATTTAAAGTGTTCTGAAAATGTATTTAAAGTGTTCTGCTCAGGATATCTGTTAAATCTAAACTTGGGAACGCATTTGACAACGGATTGAGAGCACATTTGGGCACACTTGTGAAATCCCCGCTTTCAAAAAATGCGCTAGAAAGTGCGCTGAACAAAAGAAGTGTTCTCAGAAGTATTCTAAAAACTGTTCCAAAAAGTGCTCTTTAAAGTGTTCTAAAAAAAGGTGACAAAATAAGTGTTTTAAAAAAATGTTCTGAAAACTGTATAAGGATTTTCAGCGTAGGGACTGTTTTACCGACATAAACTGGAACAGGGATGGTCACCAGCATTTTGCCACCATTATTTTTTAAATTGCCTCGATGGTTCCAGATATTAACCACTACAAACAAACACACAGACATTACTTCTTTATAAAGTTAGTATAGACTAAAAAGCAATGAAATAATAAGTTGAATTTAGTCATTAAGCTTAAATGTGTTGAAACTTCAAATTTTTGTTTAAGTTCTCTCTCGTGTCAAAATAAGATTGAATATCGAGGGGAGAAAATGAAGTCATTCACGTAATTCATTTAAATTGAATATAAGCTTCTGCATAGGATGAAGTTGTAGGCGAGAACAATGCTTTTCAATAAGGATTTCAATTAAATTAAGTAGGAGAGATAGAATTGAAAGGGAAATTATTTTAATTGAACTAGAATAATAGCCTTACTTTGTAGATTAACTTTTACTGGAAAAATTTTGTATCCTGTGGTGATCTTAAGGAGACAAGAAAGGTTTAAAATGACGAAAACATTTAATTATTATTATTATTATTATTTAAAATGTAATCTTTAAGAATGTTTAAGAATGTTACAAAGTTAATCAGACAGGAAAATTCCCAAAATTATGGACGTACCAGCCGTAATTGTTGAGCCGAGCAGACACGCGATAGGGGAAGATGGGGTACAATGAAACAAGGGGTTCAATGAAACATTACTTGTAAAATCAGTAAAATTTGTCACAGAATGTTGCAATTTATATATATATATGTTATACAACTATATGTTCCAGTTACTGCTGGAATTTGGATACATTCACACTCCTACAATATTAGCAATAGAAGATTATTTGTTTTTCATCAGTGAAAGTAAGTTTCTTTACTAAAAAGAATTTTGTTTCTTTTTCCTTGTTGTTATAAAGAATAATTATTTTTTTTGTACATTTTTTTTATTATCGTTGGGTTGCTGTCTCCATACCTCCAAAACCAAAATAAAAATAATAATTATTAGAAGTTTGTAAATAATTTTTTATTTAGTAACCTCAGTGCGGGGTACAATGAAACACTTGCAGACGGGGTACAATGAAACATGTTGGAATATGACCTTTCAATAGAAAAATCTTTTGTGAAGATTATTTGTGTTCGCACGCGTATGTATCAGATAGGCTTTGTACTTCTGAAAATTACTTCTATGGTCACATTAATGAAACTGGAGAGCTGTTGATGAAGCTGCAGAGCAGACTAATGAAGCTAAAGACCAGACTGACAAAACCCAAGAATCGGAAGCGGTCGATCTTGCCATAAGTTAAGTAGATCATTGCAGGTTGTTCAGCAACTATTCATAAACAATGCACTAGCTCTAAACCTGTGAGGAAATACATTTCTCCTCAAGAGATAAAACCTTACCCTCCAAAGGCTAGTCCAAGAAAGGAAATAAGAGTACGAAAACCTAAAAAAAAAGAGATTCGTTCTAACAAACGGCAGTAAAAAATGCTCTTGTTAGGCAATTAAAAAGTAAAAAGAGGAAAAAAGCTAAGAGGGGATTGTTTTCAAAACAAACTCTGCCTGTTAGACTCTGAAGATGACAATGATCCAGATTATTTTCCAGCTCCAGCTGATCATCGAAGTACTAAGAATGAAATATCCAAACATAACATGTGTGACGCAAGCAATATCTGCATAAATGATTATGTTTTAATCAAGGAGGGTGAACAGAAACATTAGGAAATATATTTTGTTGGAAATATCATAAATTTAAATGAAGTCTAGTGTGAAGTACTTTATATAAAAATACTTCTACCCTAGCTTTAAATTTGTGCGCGCTGCAGAAACTTACATTTTTGAAAAAACTCAGATTGTGCTGAAACTTTCACCCTTATCCCTTTGGGAGCAACTGAAAGAAATCCAGAAATGCTAATTTTTGAAACTGATTTGATTCATTTTCATATAAAACGAAAGATATTTATTAAACTAATAGAATTTTCTCACTTTTCATCTAGGACTATAATATTTATATAAAGTTCTTTTTTTGTCGTTTAAAGTAGTTCATATTTTGTATTTTAATCAAGTCCCTTCTTAGTATTTTATTAATTAAGTTTTGTTTTTGTATTCAGCTCATTGTTCATAAAATAAACTATATTGGGTGAAAATTGCTTGCATCATTTGAAGTATTTCATTGTACCCCAGTATGTGTTTCACTGTACCCCGGCATACGGGGTACAATGAAACACTGTAAGACATTTACTTTTTGTTATTTTTCAAGCATAAATATATTGTTTAGAACCTAATAAAAATTTATATAGATGTGGAAAATACAAGATTAAAAGTATGCATTAATTATATTTTTGTGCATGCAAAATTGTAGATAGAAAAAAAAATTAGTAAATTTTGTTTCATTGTACCCCGTCTTCCCCTACCTGCGAAGGTAAAACTCAATTACCCCGAAACCCAGTTTTTCAGTGGTTTAGCCACGATAACTTATGACCAATTTAAAAAAATTACATATTTCTAATTTTTTAGGTAGATTTTGTAAAAAAACTACCTGTTACATTTTCCCGTATGTTGGAATTTCTGAAAAAATTTTGCAGATTTACGCCGATCATGACTAATGGAACAGAAAACTACCCCCAGTTCAAACTTTATCTATCTATTTATCTATCTATCTATTTATCTATCTATTTATCTATCTATCTATTTATCTATCTATATATATAACTTTTTCATGGACACGATAACTTCAATAATTCTTCACAAATCTCTTCCAAACTGATACATAAAATCAAAGGGCAGAAAATATCGGTCAAGCTCGTTAATGGGCAAAATCGAACCATGGGAGGGTTCGAATGGAGGGGGGGGGGGCTTTTTGTGAAAACAGAAAAAGCCCATAACTTCTTAATTGTGATACGTATCAAATCCGTTTAAAGTTATTATTACTTCTAGGAAAAGGGCCGACAATTTTTGTATGGCAGATTTTTATATCATTAAAAATAGACTCATGGGGGAGGGGAAATAGGAGTTTAAGAAGATAAAAATTCATAACTACGTCAATTCACCATATATCAAATCCGCTTAAATTTATTATAAATCCTCTTAATATTATCTACAACTTTTATATTGACAAGTTTTTTATAAGAACAACCCTTAAAGCAAAAAAAAAACTCCCTGCCGGCTCCGCCTACAGACACAGGTAGATTTCAAAGTAGATTCCAACTGCCGCAGCAGGGCATAAAGGTCATTTCTTCCGAAATTCCCAATAAACAGGCATCCCACGGTTTGCGTCTTCGAAATCTATCTGTACCTGTAGGCTCAGCCGTCAGGAATTTTTTTAAAGGAAATTAAATTATCTACAAACTATATCTAAAAATTAAACAAACAATTTTTTTTGAAGTTTTAATAATAAATATAATAAATATAATTAAATTTTATGGATTTTGAGTTTTTTATTATAATTTTATATTTTTTGTATTTTTTTTCGGGTATAATCAGAGTTGCTACGTGTCAGGGAAATTTTCAGGATAAATACCAGTATTTTTTTATAGAAAAACTTGCCTCATGTAATCGCACTTTTACATAAGACAAGATTTTCTATAAGAAAATACTGGTATTTTCCCTGAAAAATTCCTTCAGCCGTAGTAACTCTGTATAATCGAGATACATCGTAATAACCCGTATAAAAAGAAATGACTACTCACAAATATGAAACCTGGACTTCACAATTGTGACAAAACTAGCTTTGTATTTGCACGAATAATTTCATCGTACAATATTGAAACTTTTGTAATTGTTATTATTTTTTTCCACAATTAAAGAAGAAATTTTTATTTTTAGAAAACATGTAAATAAATGCAATATATATATATATATATATATATATATATATATATATATATATATATATATATATATATATTATAAAAATTTAATTTAATGTGTTCTAATCCGCGATCAAACTTCAGTTAATTTTAGTCATTTCAAACTTTTTTACTTACATGAATTTGCAACTTATTATTGTTGTGCAAATTAAGTAAAAATTAGACAGACAGGTGGGTTTTAGCGTCAAAAAGATTTTCCGTTCTTTGATTGTGTTTCTAGTTGTTTCAAATCGCTGAATGTATATTAATACATAGCTATATTCATGATCTGAATTTCTTCTGATTAAATAGTCTCATAAAAAAAGGAAAGTGTTTTCGACATTTGTACTTTGTTGCTACACTATTTTCATATCATGTGATGTATATGAACTATGATACGATGACAGTCCTGTCACTCTAATAAAATTTAATCTTTGATTATTTAGTATAGTTCAATTACTCAAAATATGAAGTTTTGAATTAATTCTTGTCAATTTCAATGAAATCTATTAATTGAAATAGGTTCAATTAATAGAGGTTTTCTATTAGGTTTTGGTTAGATTTCAATTTGAATTTGAAAAGGTTTTTTTTAAGCTTATATAGAAAAAATGAAATTAATTTTTTTTAGACAGGGAGTTTTTATTTCTTGAAGTTGAAAATAATACATAAATAAAAACTCACTGTTAAAAAAACTCATAATTTATTACGTTTAAGACTTAAAAAATTTCCTATTCAAATCGAAATCTAACCAAAACCTAATAAAAAATTTTGTCCATTTTACTTAATAGATTCCATTTAAATAAACAATAATTTATAACTTCTTTTATTCATAGCAATTTCTGTTACACTGTTGGGTCTGGAAACTTTGAATACGATGTGGTGAAGATGTAAATGCTCGCTAAGAACGGTTTCTAAAATGTTCGAAATTTAAAATGGTAAAATGAACAGAAAACGTTCTAAAAACGGTCCAAATTGCGATTTATTTAGAACTGTAAAAGCTAGAAACTTGAAATTTGACAATAATTTATAACTTCTTTTATTCATAGCAATTTTTGTTATACTGTTGGGTCTGGAAACTTTGAATACGATGTGGTGAAGATGTAAATGCTCACTAAGAACGGTTTCTAAAATGTTCGAAATTTAAAATGGTAAAATGAACAGAAAACGTTCTAAAAACGGTCCAAATTGCGATTTATTTAGAACTGTTAAAGCTAGAAACTTGAAATTTGACAATAATTTATAACTTCTTTTATTCATAGCAATTTTTGTTATACTGTTGGGTCTGGAAACTTTGAATACGATGTGGTGAAGATGTAAATGCTCGCTAAGAACGGTTTCTAAAATGTTCGAAATTTAAAATGGTAAAATGAACAGAAAACGTTCTAAAAACGGTCCAAATTGCGATTTATTTAGAACTGTTAAAGCTAGAAACTTGAAATTTAACAAGGCTGTTACTTTTCAGACCGAAATACTCACAACAGGACAATTTCTAAAAATTTGAAATGTGAAATAGTGCAGGAAAAAAACATTCTGATAATGCGATTTTTATGATACTGCTGCAGCTAAAAACTTGACATTTCGAATTGTGGTTACTTTTAAGGTGTAAATGCTCTCTATGAATTGTTTCTAAAAAATTCGAAATTTAAAAAGAGGAAATGAGCGAAAAACATTCTAAATTGAGATTTTTTAAAAATGTACAGGGCTAGAAACTTGAATTATTTAATAAAACTAGATTTCTTTACTGCCAAACATTGAAAATACCTCATGTAATTTAAAAACAACCCAGCGGATTGCTACGCAGTTTGTATATAATAAATATCTGTTTTTCGGAAATATAATAATTCTAGACAGAAAAAAAAGGTGCCTGCTCTAAAAAAGGCTGCAGCTCATTGGAAAACTTTCATCATTTCAAGAGCAAATGTATTAGTAATGTGTTAGTAACAATATAAAAAAATAAAAGTATATAATTTTAAAGTATGATAAATAAAGTGACATTAATATCGATGATTTTACAAATTACAAATTACAAATTGTTAAATGATGTTGTAATTTTATTGTAATCTCCTATGTTTTTTTTTTTCAAAAGACATAAAGTTCTCGAACTTTGCCAGCTCTTGGGAACACGGATTTAGAAACACAGTGGTAAGGGGAAGAGTTTCACAAGAAATCTCTGAATACAATTAAAGGTAAATTTCAGGATTTTTAAAAATGACTGCATTTTGTCCATTTTTTTAAAAAAGAAGGGTGCTGTGAACTTAAAAAATAGATTTGAGGGAACACTAGTCACAGTTGTTAAAAAAGGATCTTAAATGAGTGCATGGTATAAGAAATTTATACTTGGGCATACAGATTTAGAAATGCTGTGGTGTGAGGAAGATTTTAACAAGACATCTCTGGGTACAACCAAAGGTGAATTCCACTGTATTGAAAAGAACTGGGTGCATTTTTCCAATTTTAAAAAGCGGAGTGTTTACTGCGCCCTTAAAAAATGGTCTACAGGGAACATTATTCAAGTTATTTTCAAAAATTGTCTCAAGTGTATTTTTGGTATAAGAAGAAAATTTTAGTGTAGACTATAATTATTAATTTTAAAATAAATTTAAAATAACTTTAACGAATTCGTATTTTTTAAGTATTATCAAAGTGTCATCCTAGCTTGCTGAGAACGTCAAAAATCTTATTTAATATATTTCCGTTAATAATTATTAAAAAAAGTCTCAATCCTAAGTAAAATCACATAACTTTTTTAAATCATAGTAGGTGTAGAAATTGTTTAAAGAGGTAAAATACACTGTTTAAAAATTAACAATCTTCTCAAATGCATTTCAATTTATTTCAATCTAAATAAAAATCTCAACAAAAACGTAATCAAAACTGTTATTTAAAAAACCCTTGTCTATTTAAATAAATAATTATTCAGAACAATCAAGATCTAAATAATAATTAAATCACATGATTTTTATAAATATCATTGTAGTCATCATATCAAGTTAAAAGATAGAAACACATTTCTTTAAATGTTCAAATTTATTGACTGGAATGCAGTCAGATAATGAAACCTGAATAAGACACATTCAGCGATTCGCAACAATTAGAAGCGGAATCAAAGGAGGCAAAATTTTCCTGAATTCTAAACTACAACTTTCCTGTTTAAATTTTGATAAATTCTAACAAATATATTTTGAATATCCAGCGAATATCCAGCAAGATAATATTAGGTCTGCTAGAGGATACAAAATTTTTCAAGTGAAAATCTATGTACAAAATATCTTCATTATTCCAAATAAATTAAAAGAATATCCATTTAAATTCCTTATATCCCGTTTAATTTATCTCAGATTTTCATTGAAAAGCATTGTTGTCACCTAGATCCAGATCCCACGCAAAGCTTATCTTCAATTTAAATGAATTAAGAGAACGACTTCTCTTCTCGATATTCATTCTTATTTTGACAAGAGAGAGAGAGAGCAGTAAAGCATAAATTTGAAGTATAAACACTTTTAAGCGCAATGATTAAATTCAACTTGTTATTTCTTTGCTGTTAGTACCTAAAAATATCTGGGTACCAGAGTACTTAAAAAAATGTCTTAAGTGAGTGTATAGTGTAAGTTAAAACTTACAGTGTAGACTATATTTATTAGTTGTAAAATAATTTTAAAATAACTCTCATAATATATATATTTTTTAATTTCAATGATTAAATGTGTCACCCAAACTTGCTAAAAACTTGAAAAGTCGTATTTAATGTTATTAATTGTAAAAGAAAAAAGTCTAAATCCTAGATCCACATACCTCTTTTAAATCATAGTAGGTACCACAAATAAGTAAAAAGGTAAAATACATTGTCTAAAAACTAACAACCTTCTCAGATGCATTTCAAACTATTTCTTTCAACATAAAAATGAAAACAAAATTTTAACAAAAACCTAATCAAACTCTTAAAAACCCTCGTCTTTATTTGAATAAATAATTATTAAACCAATCGAGGTCTAAATCTTAAAGTCAAATGATTTTTATAAATAGCATTTTGTCATTTCAAATCAAGTCAAAAGGTAGAAACACTCTTTTTAGCACTTTCCAACCTAGTTGAAAAGTGCTTATGACTTCGGTTTGTCTGGCCGGATGGCCGGATGGCCGGATGGCCGTCTGGCCGTCTGGCCGTCCGTCCGTGCTCTAACTCCCGTAAATAGGCTCGGATTGCTCTGCAATTTTTATATGTTATTGTCGTTATCTATGGCACGTTCCCTATTTCAACTGAAGTGTGTAGCACTTATAGTTTTCTTACAGGGACACTCAAAAGAATTCCGTTACATTGCGGTCTATGGGGAAAAATCATTTGCGGTTTATTTTAAAAATGTTTCACTATTGTAAACGCATTGAAATTTATATAGATCACTAAGATGCATTAGAAGAAGCTTAATATGGAATAGTAGGTGTATAGCACTTAGAGTTACTTTACAGGGACAGTCAAAATAATTCCGTTACATTACGTCTATGGAGAAAAATCGTCTGCGGCTTATTTAAATAATGTTCCACTATTTTAAACGCATTGAAGTTTATATATATTACTAAGGTGCATTACAAGAGGCTTACTACAGAATAGTGTGTGTATAGCAGTCATCGTTCATTTACAGGGACACACAAAAGAATTATCTACTGTCTGTTAACAATAATTCCTGGAAATGCGTTTTAAGTTACTGGACGCGATTTTAATCTTAACTAGCTTTTTGTCTATTACGTGGTGTGTATAAATTCTGTAGATCCTATACAGGGCAGCACAAAAGTTCGCGAACACATTTCCGTTTTTTGACAGAAACTCCAGAAGGAGAATTTAAACTGTGCTACGCGTTTCCTAACTAAACTAAAATTTAGCATCCTATGTATATATACAAATCTATAGATCATATACAGGGCTACATAAAAGTATTCGGATATTTTTCCAAATATTGTATATATTGAAAATTCCTGAAATTACGTTTTTAAATATGTTATGCGTTTTCCAAATTGTTTACTTAGATGTCATCTTTCAGCTTATTAAACGGTAATGATTTGTAAAATTATTTTAGAAGCGTTGGAAAGTGCTACATAATCTATGCTTTACGCATGATTTTTCGTTCTTGTTTAACATTTTAAATTGACTAATTAGAAGAGAGTCAGATAATGAAATCTAAGTAAAATTCATTCAGCGATTCGCAACAATTAGAAGCACAGTCGAAGAAGGCAAAATAGTCTTGAATCCTAAACTGTAACTTTACTGTCTAAAATATAATTCTAAAAAGCGTATATATCCTGTAAAATAATGTTAGGTATGCTAGGGGATACAAAAATGTTCGAGTGAGAATCTATGTACAAAATAATTCCATTATTCAAAATAAATGAAAAGAATTTTCATTTAAATCTCTTCCCTACCATGTAATGTATTTGAGATCTTTATTCAAAAGCATTGTTGTTCACCCGCAGTCTCATCCCATGCAAAGTTACTTTTCAATTTAAATGAATTAAGAGAACAACTTATCTACTCGATATTCATTTTTTTGTTGACATGAGGGAGCAAGCAGATGTTTGAAGTTTCAACACGTTTAATCTTAATGTTTAAAGTCGACGTATTATTTCATTGCGTTTAGGGTATCTAAAAATATCTGGGTATCACAGTTAGTAATCATTGTAGCAATAAAAGTGAAAGGGTGCTAGTTTCCCGTAAGGCAAGTTTCGTGAAAAAGCTTATTATTTGCAGAACAAATGTATTAGTAATGTATTTAGTAACGATATAAGAAAATAAAAGTGCGTAATTTTTAAGTATAACAAATAAAGTAACATTAATTTGGAATTATTTTATAAATTACAAATTAAAAAATACAATTAAATTACAAAATGGTTTAATAATATCTCGTGTTTTTCAGAAAAGACCATAATTTTGCAAGCTCTTGGGAACACACATTAAAAAATACTTTGGTATGGGGAAGCTTTTTACAAGAAATCTTTGGGTACAACCGAAAGTGAATTTCACTGTTTTTATAAAAGGCAGAATATAGTTTGACAGTTTTATAAACATAGTAAAGTGCTGCGCCCTTAGTCTAAGAGGGCAAAATATTCTTGAATCTTAAACTGCAATTTTCCTGTTTAAATTTTAATAAATTCAAATAAGTATATATATTACATAAGATAATTTTAGATGTGCTAGACAATACAAAATTTTTCGAGAAAGAATCTATGCACAAAATAACTCCATTATTCCAAATAAATGAAAAGCATTTTAATTTAAATCTCATCTTTTCCATTTAATTTATTTGAGATCTTCATTAAAAAGCTTTGTTGTCACATACAACCTCATCCCACGCAAAGCTTATCTTCAATTTAAATGAATTAAGAGAACGACTTCTCTTCTCGATATTCAAAATTATTTTGACATGAGAGAGCACCAAAGCATAAATTTGAAGTATAAACATTTTTAAGCGTAATGATTAAATTCACCTTATCATTTCACTGCTTTTAGTACTAAAAAATATCTGTGTGTCAGAGTATTTTAAAAAATGTCTTAGGTGAGTATAGGGTATAAAACGAAATTTACAGTTTATACTATATTCGTTAGTTGTAAAATCATTTTAAAATAGCTGATAAAATATTTTAAAAATGTCAATAATTAAATGTGTCACCCTAGATTGCTGAGAACGTGAAAAGTCGTATTTAATGTATTTCAACTAATAATTGTAAAAAAAAAAAATTAAATACTAAGTAGAGCAACATAACTCTTGTAAATCAAAATTCGTCAAAATTTTTAATAAATTCTAACAAGCATATATGTATATCCTGTAAGGTAATGTTAGATATGCAAGAGGATACAAACTTGTTCGAGTGTGAATTAATTTTGTATTCACATAAGGGAGCACGAAAGCAGATGTTTGGAGTTTCAACACGTTTAATCTTAAACATTAAAGTCAACAAATTATTTAATTACGTTTAGTAAAAAAATAAATAAATAAATAAATAAACAAATAAATAAATTGGCTATTAGAGTTATTAATCATTGTAGAGAATTACAAATTAAAAAATACAATTAAATTACAACATGGTTTAATAATCTTTCGTGCTTTTCAGAAAAGACTATAATTTTTGCAACCTCTTGGGAAAACAGATTTAGAAATACTTTGGTATGGGAAAGCATTTTACAAGAAATCTTCGGGTACAACTGAAGGTGAATTTCACTATTTTTGTAAAAGACAGGATACATTTTCAGTTTTATAAACAGGAAAATGCTGAGCCTTTAATCGAAGAAGGCAAAATATTCTTGAATCCTAAACTGCAATTTTACTGGTTAAATTTTAATAAATTCAAGCAAGCATATATATCCCATAAAATAAGTTTAGATGTGCTACATGGTACAATGTCCGAGAAAGAATCTATGCACAAAATAACTCCATTATTCCAAATAAATGAAAAGCATTTTAATTTAAATCTCATCTCTTCAACTTAATTTATTTGAGATCTTCATTGAAAAGCTTTGTTGTCACCTTTACAACCTCATCCCACGCGAAGTTTATCTTCAATTTAATTAAATGTATTAAGATTAAGAGAACGACTTAATACATTTAATTCTTCTACTCTTCGCGATATTAAAACTTATTTTGACATGAGAGAGCATTAAAACAGAAATTTGAAGTACAAACACTTTTAAGCGTAATGGTTAAATTCAACTTATTTTTTCACTGCTTTTAGTACTAAAAAATCTCTGCGTGTCAGAGTATTTAAAAAAAGTCTTAAGTGAGTGTATGGTATAAAACGAAATTTACAGTGTATACTATATTCATTAATTGTAAAATAATTTTAAAGTAGCTGATATAAAAATTTTAAATGTCAATAATTAAATGTTTCACCCTAGATTGTTGAGAATGCGAAAAGTCGTATTTAATGTATTTCAATTATTAATTGTAAAAAAAGGTTAAAATACTAAGTAGAACCACATAACTCTTGTAAATCAAAATTCGTCAAAATTGTAATAAATTCTAACAAGCATATATGTATATCGTGTAAGATGATGTATTCCTATGCCAGAGGATACAAACTTGTTCGAGTGTGAAATAATTTTATATTCACATAAGGGAACAAGAAAGCAGATGTTTTAAGTTTCAGCACGTTTAATCTTAATAATTAAAGTCTAATTAATATTTCATTGCGTTTGGGTATAAAAAAATATATTTGGGTATCAGAGTTACTAATCATTCTATAAATAAAAGTGAAAGGGTGCTAGTTTCCAAAAAGGTAAGTTCGATGGAAAAGGCTATTATTTAAAGAGCAAATGTATTAGTAATGTATGTAGCAACAGCTTAAGAAAATAAAATTATATAACTTTTATATATAAAAAATTAAGTAACATTAATTTTGAATTATTTTATAAATTTCCAATTAAAAAATACAATTGAATTGCAACGTAGTTTAATAATCCCTCGTGTTTTTCAGAAAAAAATAGTTCTGAAATTTTTGTAAGGTCTTGGGAACACGGATTTAGAAATACAGTGGTATGGGAAAGTTTTTACAAGAAATCTTTGGGTACAACTGAAGGTGCATTTCAACTATTTTATAAAGGGCAGGGTACATTTTAAATATTTTATAAACAGGAAAGTGCTGCGCCCTTAAGAAATGGCTTGGAAGAACACTAGTCGTGGTATTTAATAAAAGGTCTCAAGTTAGTGTATATAGTATAAGACAAAAATTATACTTGGGCACACGTATTTAGAAATGCTGAGATATGGGGGAAATTTTTACAAGAAATCTGCGGTTGCAACTAAAGGTGAATTTCAACATTTTAAAAAGGTCATAGTGCATTTTGCCGATTTTGAAAAGAAGAGGATACTGTGCCTTTAAAATGTGGCATACAGGGAACACTAGGTAAGAAATTTATAGTGAAGGTAGACTATAATTATTAACTCTAAAATAATTTTAAAATACATTTGATATTAAAAAAAATTAAGTACTTTAAAATATCACCCAAGCTTGCTGAGAACTTCAAAAATCTTATTTAATATATTTTATTTAGTAATTATTAAAAATGTCTAAAACGTAAGTAGATCCATATGACTTTTTTTATCATAGTAAGTATAGAAACCAAGTAAAAAGTAAAATCCTCTGTCTGAAAAATTAAAAATTTTCTTAAATCCATTATTTCAATCTATTTCAATATAAACAAAAATGTAAACAAAATATAAACAACAACCTAATCAAAACTCTAATAAAAATATCTTGTATTTTTGAATAAATAATTATTAAACCAAAAATATTATTTAAAGTCACGTGATATTTATGAAGATCATTGTAGCATTAGAAACAAAGTAATAAGGCAGAAACACACTTCTTTAATTTTTCAAATTGATTAACTAGAATACATTCAGATCATGAAATCTGAGATGCATTGAACGATTCGCAACAAACTCAGTACAATCGAAGAAGGCAAAATATTTCTGAATTCTAAACTACAACTATACTGTCTTATTTTAATAAATTCTAACAACCATATATATCGTATAAGATAATGTTAGGTATGTTAAGATACAAACTTGTTCGGGTGAGAATTTGTGTACAAAATAATTTCATGATTCGAATAAATTAAAAGAATTCCCATTTAATTCTCATCTCTCCCATTTAGTTTGGTTCAGATATTCATTGAAATGCATTGTTCTCACCTAGATCCACATCCCACGCAAAGCTCATCTTCAATTTAAATGAATTTCGAGAACGATTTATCTTCTCGATATTCAATCTTATTATGACATGAGGGACACCAAAGCTGAAATTTGAAGTTTCAACACTTTTAGCGTAATGATTAAATTCAACATTATTATTTCACTGCTTTTAGTACCTAAAAACTGCTGGGTGTCAGAGTATTTAAAAAATTGTCTTATGTGAGTGCATTATTATGTGAGTGCTTATTAGAAGAAACTTACAGATTCAGATTCAGATTCAGATTCAACCAAGGAGGGAGGCCTACCATATGGCTTTAGCCTGTGCAAGCCCTGCTTGGCAAGTCTATTATATATATATATATATATATATATACATATTTGACAAAGCAGCCCTCATGCGGGCATACTGAAATTATTACACCTCTAGGCTTTGTAAAATCCCGAGATTTGACATTTCATTAGTCTTACAAGGAATGTCTCCATAAGCGCATACTCAGAAAATTTTGAAAAAAATACAGAATATTCTTCTCATGAGGATATATACGTTTATAAAAAAATTTGCTGCGGAACCTCGATATAACGTCCGTAAAAAAATCATGAAAATTTCGTGTTTTGGCAATTTATCGTTAGGTTGGCGACACAATGAAATTTAAGAAAAAAACATGCATTTACGATAAATTCTCTTTTAGGAAAAACGTTTTCTACTCTTTATACTGAACTAGTTAAAGTAAGTTTAACTTAAATAATTTAACTTTTATAACTACAGTTTTGTCATATATAATTAATTATATGTACATCTAAAAGAAAATTAACGAAAGCATTCTACGGTTTAGAACAAAATTTGAATTGATTAAAATTGCTTTAAACTAAAAATTAATTGTGTGATTCTGAGCACTGTCAATTTGTCATCGATATTGTTAGTGACGGAGACAACTAGAGAAAAGTCTTGTTGCCGTGGAAACAATGACTTATTCAAAGTCGAAATGTATAATGAAAGAGTGTTTAATCGGACATTTACTGTTAAAATACATTTAAAACTTAACCAGCCTTCAAAACTGTATAAAATTAAATAACTTCAGCAGTAGTTAATTTGTATATGTATTACATAACTTTATAGAAAAAATAATAAACTATTTAATCGTTGAAGTTTAAATTCGTAAAGTGCTACGCATTTAAACACTCATTTAACCAGAAATTCTCAAATACATTAAAATCGCTTGTATTTGGCGAGAAAAAAGTTTTGCTCGCCAAATCACGTCTTTTTGCGTCAAATACTCGAAAGTATTTTATTTTTTTACAGATTTTCTGCTGGGATTCCGCAGCTAAATTTGACTGATCTCTTATAACGTACATGAGTAGCTTCATTAACATTTTTTTTCAAAATATTCTGAGTATGCGCTTTAAGGAGACCTTCCTTGTTAGATGAAATTACAAAATAAGTATAATTTTTGAGTACAAGTAAGCAATGAAATTTGAGATAACAATTAAACTTTTGTATGAAAATATTTGAAAAATAAAAGATTAAACGAATCATAACAGAATAAACATTTTTTCACAGAGGCAACAGATGGAATGCTATTATTTTTTTTTATGTAAGAATAATATGCTTTATCTATGTATAAATTCTCGAAATACTGACATTTTAAGTATATGTTAAATTATTATTTAACTTATTGTATATAGGTCAGAATCTCATCTATAAATTTAGATACAAGAAAAAACTTACAGTGTAAACTATATTTATTAGTTGAAAAATAATTCAAAAATACCTTTGGTAATGCATATTTAAAAGAAATGTCAATAATAAAATGCGACACGCTTGCAGAGAACTTGAACAGTCGTATTTAATGTATTTCAGTTAATAATTGTAAAATACAAAAGTCTAAATTTTAAGCAGAACCACATAACTCGTCTTGCCTCATGTACGCCACCAAGTTGAGTGCTTTCCATCTTGTTCTGCAGGTTTGCGGCCTTGCCAACGTATAAGAATTAAAATGCTACACGGGATGTCGTACTTGTGGCTTAAGTGGTAAAGCACATGGTGCGCTATACCAAGGTATCCGGGGTCGATCCCCGGTCTGGACATTTTTAACTCTGTTTGTTGTACGCTGTGTAGCAAAGTGAAAATTCACATCTTTTGTTATTATCATTAATTTTTGGCGTAGTTTTAGCTCCTCGAAAATTTAATTAATATGTAAATACATATTCTCCGATGCTGGGAACTTGTTCGTCTCATGTATGCCACTGTGTGCGCATGCTCATGTAAGACTTTACATTTTGTTCTGAAGGTTTGCGGCCTTGACAACGCATAAGAGGGAAAATGCTACACTAGAGGTCGTACTGGTGGCTTAAGAGGTAAAGCGCTTGGTGCGCTGTATCAAGGTATCCGGGTTCGATCCCCGATCTGGGCATTTTTAACTCTGTTCGTTGTACGCTGTGTAGCGAATGAAAATTCACATCCTTTGTTATTATCATTAATTTCTGGCGTAGTTTCAGCTCCTCTAAGAACTTAATTAAGGCGATATTCAAAAAAATATTTTTCCTCGCTCTACAACTCAAAATTTTCAGACTCATTTTTAAAAGTGAAACTTGCCGGTCTGATATTTTGAAAAGATTTATAAGCGACCTGTGTTTTTATCTTTCATTCAATTAATTAGAAATTGATTTACAAACAATTATTTTCACAATACGATCTTTGTTGTTGTTGTTGTTGTTGTTTCCAGCACTATCGCTTCGAGAAATTCGATTCAAAATGTCCACTTTGACAGCATGTTTTAAAATATATTCTGCTTTTATCAAAAAATAGACCAGTACGGCACATTATAAAGTTTCTGTATAAGAGAACCTGCCAATTAGATGCATTTTAGAGCAAAAATGAATTTACAAATGTGTCTCAAAATAAGCAGTTTGGATTTGAGAACACCCTTAATATGTAAATATATATTTTCCGGTGCTGGGAACTTGTTCGTCTCATGTATGCCACTAAGTTGTGTGCGCATGCTCATGTATTACTTTCCATCTTGTTCTGCCGGTTTGCGGTCTTGCCAACGTGTAAGAGTGAAAATACTAGACTTAATGTCGTACTGGTGGCTTAAATGGTAAAGCACTTGGTGCGCTATACCAATATACGGATTCGATCCCAAGTCTTGACATTTTTAAATCTGTTGATTGTACGCTGTGTAGTAAAGTGAAAATTCATATCCTTTGTTATTTTCATTAATTTCCTACCTAGTTTCAGCTCCTCTGGAAATTTAATTAATCTGTAAATATATTTCTCCGATGCTGGGAACGTGTTCGTCTCATGTATGCCATTAAGTTATGTGCTCATGCTCATGTATGATTTTCCATCTTGCTCTAAAGGTTTGCGACCTTGCCAACGTATAGGAATGAAAATGCTAGACTGAATGGCGTACTGGTGGCTTAAATGGTAAAGCGCTTGGTGCGCTATACCAAGGTATCCCGGTTCGAATCCCGGTCTGGACATTTTTAACTCTGTTTGTTGTACGCTGTGTAGCAAAGTGAAAATTCACATTCTTTGTTATTATCGTTAATTTCCGACGTAGTTTCAGCTCCTCTGAAAATTCAATTAATATGTAAATATGTATTATCCGATGCTGGGAACTTGCTCGTCTCATGTATGCCACTACGTTGTATGTTCATGTATGACTTTTCATCTTGCCCTGCAGGTTTGTAGCGCCTTGCCAACGTATAAGAGTCAAAATGCTAGAGTGAATGTCGTGCTGGTGGCTTAAATGGTAAAGCACTTGATGCGCTATACCAAAGTATCCAGGTTCGGTTCCCGGTGTAGACATTTTTACTCTGTTGATTGTACGCTACGTAGCAAAGTAAGAATTCACATCTTTTGTTATTATCATTATTTTCCGGCGTAGTTTTGGCTCCTCTTAAACTTTAATTATTATGTAAATATACATTCTCCGATGCTTGGAGCTTGTTCATCTCATGTATGCCACTAAGTTATGTGCTCATGCTCATATATGACTTTCCATCTTGTTCTACTGGTTTGCGGTCTTGCCAACGTATAAGAGTGAAAATGCTAGACTGAATGTCGTACAGGTGGCTTAAATGGTAAAGCACTTAGTGCGCTATACCAAGGTATCAGGGTTCGAAATCCCGGTCTGGACATTTTTTATTCTGTTGATTGTACGCTGTGTAGCAAAGTGAAAATTCACATCCTTTGCTATTGTCACCACAACTCTTTTAAATCATAGTAAGTACAGAAACTAAGTAAAGGGGTAAAATACTCTGTCAAAAATAAAAAAAATTCTTAAATCAATTTCAATCTAAACAAAATCTTAACAAAAACCAAATAAAATCTCTAGCAAAAAGACCCTTGTCTATTTGAATAAGTAATTATTAAAAACAATCAAATTTGAAATAATAATTAAAGTCACATGATTTTTATAAAAAGCATTGTAGCATTTCAAACCAAATAAAAAGATAAAAACACCCTTCTTTAATTTTTCTAATTGATTAACTAAGAAGACAGACATATCTTGAAATCTAAATGAAATATTGTACTGTTCTCTAAAAAAAACCCATTTTTGGAAATTTTCTCTGTGTAAAGTCTAATAAAGAATGCACAAAAATAAAAGATGGCCAAATTTTTACAGCTTGATCTGACTAAGATTTTAATGTTGAACATTTTTCATTTTATCACTTTCTTGCAAAATGGCAGCCAATTAAGTGGGAATTTGAAAAAAAAAACACTTTTCTAAAAATAACTCATGTTACCTGAAAAAAACCCACACCTGACAAACTCAGCTGAAAGTTAAGCATTTTCTTACTTATTAATGATTTGACATAAAAAAATAATTTTAAAAAATGTATGTACATCATTCTAAACTTCTATTATAACAAGTAAATCTGTAAAAATGAAGCTCGTGTTTTGCCAGAATTCTGTAATTGTTAATTTAAATTCTTTTAAAACTAAATAAGCACTCCTTAGGTATTATTGATATTTTTATTATTCTAAATGGCACATAAAAACAGGACAAAATAAAAAAAAATTGACTTCAGTGAAATATTTGATGAAATACTAGGTGGAGTTTTTTTTTTAGGAAACATTTCACTCTGTTTTTTTTTTGTTGTTGTTGTTTTGTTTTTTTTTTTGAGAACAGCACAATAAATTCAGCTATTCGCAACAATTGGAACTCAATCGAATAAGACAAAGTCTTTTTTAAAGTTGAATCTTTATTGTCTAAAATTTAATGCATTCTAACATGGATATCTTTCTTGTAAGTTAATGTTAGGTATGCTAGAGGATACAAATTTGCTCGAATGAAAATATACGTACAAAAAATAACTCCATTATTCCAAATAAATGGAAATTATTTTCATTTATATCTCATCTCTACCATTTAATGTATTTGAGATCTTTATTGAAAAGCATTGTTGTCACCTACAACCTCATCCTACGCAAAACTTATTTTAAATTTAAATGAATTAAGAGAATGACTTCTCTCTCCTGGTTATTCAATATTATTTTGACGTGAGGGAAGCACTGAAGCAGAAATTTGAATACTTTTAAGGGCAATGATTAAATTTAACGTGTTATTTCACCGTTTTCGGTATCTAAAGATTATTAAGGCGTTAAAATATTTTAAAGCTTCTCGTTGGTAATGTATGGTATCAGAAGAAATACATGAAAACTTATTTGTGAAATAGTTTAATCCATCTAAATGAAATAAAATCAGCGATTCGCAACAATTAGAATCTCAATCGATGAAAACAAATTCTTTTTGAAAGTTTATGCAACTTTATTGTCTAAAATTTAATAAATTCTAACAGGCATATATATATTCTATATAAGAAGATAATGTTAGGTATGCTAGAAGATACAAATTTGCTCTATGAAAATATACGTACAAAATAACTCTATTATTTCAAACACATGGAAATAATTTCCATTTATATCTCATCTCTGCCATTTAATATATTTGATATCTTTATTGAAAAGCATTGTTGTCACATACAACCTCATCCTACGCAAAACTTATTTTCGATTTAAATGAATTAAGAGAATGACTTCTCTTCTCGCTATTCAATATTAGTTTGACGTGAGGGAAGCACTAAAGCAGAAATGTGAAATTTCAACACTTTTAAGGACAATGATTAAATTTAACGTGTTATTTCACCGTTTTTGGTATCTATTTTAAAGTTTCTCGTTGGTAATGTATCGTGTAAGAAGATCGTTATTATTTGTGAAATAGTTTAAGGGGAAATTCTACTTCTTTGGATCAAAGTTTTCGATTTTTACTTACCCATCATACGTAGTATAGGGTAAGTCTTGTAATCGTTTGGAAAATCGAAAAACAAATTTTGACGGATTTACACTTTCCAGACACTGGAGATTCCGAAAAAAATATTTTTAGAAAAAAAAAAATTGCCGTCCGTCTGAGTGTGTGTCTGTGTCTCTAAACGTTCTATCTCCCGAAGAAATTGACATAGAGACTCGACATTTGGTATGTACTTAGTATGTAATAATGGGAAGAAGCTTATTGAATTTCAGTAACCTCGATTATCCGGAACTATTTTTTTCGGACTCTCGAAATATTCGTTCTGATAAAAGGTATATAAAATTTTTTGAAATTGTTTATTTTAAGGAGTGAATATAAAAGACAATAACAACAACATAAATTTTACATAAAAAATGAAGTCGATCGGAAAATGAGTTGTCGAGATATTTGAAATCCTATTTTCCACACTCTTCCATTTTTCATGACATTGTATTTCACTCAACTTTCAATTCAAAGATATATTTTAATTGGAAATGAGACGTTTAATCCGACGCAGTAAACCGTTAGTTAATATGATTACCAATTTTGGAGTTATAAGGATGTTTCTTTTACGCAATTCAGTAATACAGCATTTAAAGTTTATGACGTCATCAAGCCACGATTTTATTCGCATTACAATGCATTTTATAAATAGTTTACACATATTTTATTTTCATATTTTATATTATGCATATCTATGATGGGTAAGAATTACGGTGGCCCCCAACGACTAGTTTTTTAGGATATTAATGTGCGAATGTTTTTATTATTCTTTATTGTTTTTATATGAAATGTCACCAACAGATAATGATAGCCTCATTCAAAATGTAGTAGTGTTCAAAATAACAGCACAATTACAAAATGGACCCCCTTTTTTACGTTTTTCAACACTAAATAGAACCAATGGAAAAAACTATGTGAATCAAACTAATCTATACACTATTTTGAGCATTCTTACAGTTAGAGACAGATCAAAGCCACCTGCCGGTGACATTTAGTATTAAAACAAAGAAACGTACTTTAGCCCCCCACTTGTAAATTAATCCATTTGCTCTGATAATTATTTCTGATTGTTTTGTTTATTCAAATTGCTTCATTGAACTACTTTTTTGAAATAGTAATAATCGCTTATTTAATCTAACATTAAATAAGGCATTAAAAAGGGCGAATATAGCTAATCAAATAAGTGGTAGCCTTTAAACAATTTAAATTTTAAAAAATCTCTCCCAACTGGAAACACTAGCTTAGCAGGAAATCCTGGTACTCGGATAATATGGATTAAGAATATTGGAAGAATAAGTTTAAAAGTTTAATAAAATCAGCAGTTCATGTTACAGAACACCCTGTATAAAGTATTTGAATGTAATTAAGCTACTGGAAAAACCCTTATATTTTTTAAAAATCGATAAAAGTCAGCTATTTAAATGCTCTCTCAGACAACTTTCAGAATGTTCGACGCACTTACGTACCAGAAAATCAGTAAACATACGACACCAGGAAATTAGAAATTAATGCTTATAGAAACCATTTTTAATTTTTATAGATCTTGACCAATCGTGAAATAGAATATTGCAAGAATAACTTTAAAAGGTGTCACCGTTTTCTTATTATTCCGTTTAAATAAAACCATCAGTCCGTTTTGCTTCACCCTGTATAAAGTGTTTGGATGTAACTAAGTTACTGGCAGTGAAAACATCGTTATATTTTTCAAAAATCAATAGAATAAGCTATTTAAATGCTTTCTCAGATAATTTTCAGAATGTCCGACACACTTACGTAACAGAAAATCAGTAAACATACGACACCAGGAAATTAGAAATTAGTGCTTATAGAAACCATTTTTCATTTTTATTGATCTCTTCCAAGCGTGAAATAGAATATTGCAAGAATAACTTTAAAACTTGTCACCGTTTGCTTATTATTCCGTTTAAATAAAACCATCAGTCAGTTTTGCTTCACCCTGTATAAACTGTTTGAATGTAACTATGTTATTGGAAACGGAAACATCGTGTTATTTTTCAAAAATCAATAGAATCAGCTATTTAAAAGCTTTCTCAGACAATTTTCAGAATGTTTGACGCACTTGCGTATCAGAAAATCAGTAACCATACGACATCAGGAAACTAGAAATTAATGCTTATAGAAGCCATTTTTCCTTTTTATAGTTCTTGAACGAGCGTGAAATAGAATATTGCAAGAATAACTTTAAAACTTGTCACCGTTTGCTTATTATTCCGTTTAAATAAAACCATCAGTCCGTTTTGCTTCACCCTGTATAAACTGTTTAAATGTAACTAAGTTAATGGAAGTGAAAACATCGTTATATTTTTCAAAAATCAATAGAATCGACTATTTAAACGCTTTCTCAAGCAATTTTCATAATGATCAAAACACTTACGTACAAGAAAATCAGTAACCATACGACATCAGGAAACTAGAAATTAATGCTTATAGAAGCCATTTTCCCTTTTTATAGTTCTTGAACGAGCGTGAAATAGAGTATTGCAAGAATAACTTTAAAATGTGTCACCGTTTGCTTATTATTCCGTTTAAATAAAACCATCAGTCAGTTTTGCTTCACCCTGTATAAACTGTTTGAATGTAACTATACTACTGGAAACGGAAACATCGTGTTATTTTTCAAAAATCAATAGAATCAACTATTTAAACGCTTTCTCAAGCAATTTTTAAAATGTTCGACGCACTTACGTACCAGAAAATCAGTAAACATACGACATCAAGAAATTAGAAATTAATGCTTATAGAAGCCATTTTTCATTTTTGTAGTTCTTGACCGAACGTGTAATAGAATATTGCAAGAATAACTTCAAAACTTGTCACTGTTTGCTTATTATTCCGTTTAAATAAAACCATCAGTCCGTTTTGCTACACCCTGTATAAACTGTTTGAATGTAACTAAGTTACTGGAAACGGAAACATTGTTATATTTTTCAAAAATCAATAGAATCAGCTATTTAAAAGCTTTCTCAGACAATTTTCAGAATGTTTGACGCACTTGCGTATCAGAAAATCAGTAACCATACGACATCAGGAAACTAGAAATTAATGCTTATAGAAGCCATTTTTCCTTTTTATAGTTCTTGAACGAGCGTAAAATAGAATATTGCAAGAATAACTTTAAAACTTGTCACCGTTTGCTTATTATTCCGTTTAAATAAAACCATCAGTCCATTTGCTTCACCCTGGATAAATTGTTTGAATGTAACTATGTTACTGGAAACGGAAACATCGTTATATTTTTCAAAAATCAATAGAATCAACTATTTAAACTCTTAAGCAATTTTCAGAATGTTCGACGCACTTACGTACCAGAAAATCAGTAACCATACTACATCAGGAAACTAGAAATTAATGCTTATAGAAGCCATTTTTCATTTTTATAGTTCTTGACCAAGCGTGAAATGTATAGATTTCCTATCCTTGTGTACAGTTACAAATTGATATAGTTATGTAATAGTTGGAATATAATATCAGAGAAATATTAATGTTGTGTATCGATATTTAAATCATAAATTACAAGTTTTGTAGTTTGTTAGAATTGAAAGCTATACAGACAATATTTATTTCTGTATAGACAAATATATTTAGAGTTGTGTGCTGCAAATAAAATGTGACCGTTATTTTGAATTGTAAAGATAAAATTTGAATGTTATTTTCATTTAAAACTGATTGATAAAAAACAGGACAGGAATAATATTGACCTAAAATCTTTTAAAAAATGCTCTAAAAGTAATATTAAAAAGAAGATCTAAAACATTTATTTTCTAAAAATTTGAATAAATGATTTTAAGATATTTTTTTAAATGTTTGAATGTTTTAGTTTTCTAACCAAAGTGATTGACTCGTCTGTCAAAATCTGAAATGAAGGTAATGAATAAAGATCAAAAATGAAGAAGGAGAATTTAGAATTTAAGGTGGTTAAAAACAAAAAATATATTAAAAGAATAAAAATTTTACATTTTTAGCTAATAAAAAAATAAATAAAATAAAACCAACTATAGGTTTTAGAATAATATGAAGAAATATATAACAAATAAATATGATAATTAGCTCAAAATTAACACTTCTTCATTGTACTAGGGGTTCTCCCCTCTACCAGCTATGCTCGTCAACCCCCGTCAATACCCGCAGGCTCGTAAAATACTCTAATTTGCTCTGATTTACAAAAAGAATTACCCGATTACAGAAGATTGAATAATATTATCACGATCAGTGACGATCTTCTGTAATAGGGTTGCCATTCATTTCCCGACTAAGTATTTTTCTGTTCCCAAGGCCACATCTACCGATGTCGCGACACTTAACGGCTGTTTTCGTGATTGATTAAATAAGATCTATCACACATTTGAAAATCAGCTTGTACAAAATTGTTAAATTAAAAATATCGCTGCGTCCCGGGCTTTTATAATAACGTCTAGGAGAAAAGTTTTCTTTTAGATGCTATAAGAAAATCGTTTTGAACACGACGTTTTAAATATACTGTTTTCAGTATGGCATAATGGTATAACTTACGTATGGCTTCTCCCCGTTTAATGTTTTTGCAATTTAACAATTTATTTATTTTAAAGTATTCTATCTCTTTTAATATTCACGTGTAAATAAACATATGTTTCGATTGAAAGGGAATATTATTGTTCGTACTTTTTTTCTTTAAATCTGGAAACTTTAGGTAAAAAATGACTTTTTCGAACGATCAAGTAAATCTGTATTCCGATAATTCAATTTTGAAGAAAAATTGGAGAAAAGCTTAAAAAATTAGACAAATTTAAAAAAAGGATTGTCTACTGCACACCGCCACCTATACTGCCATAACAACAGACATAGAAAATAAAAATACAAAACCTTGTGCAATGTATGAAAAATATACAGGGTGGTTATAATATATCTCTATTTGGAGCTGTCTGTAGCTCGAAGGAATTACCCGAATGAAACCAAAATCGGTACACTTACTATTCAAAAAGGAGGAAGAAGAATGGTAAAATAATAATAATTGCAAGAATCACCGACAGATGGCGCTACTGAGTGTGAAATGTAATGTGTAATACAAGAACAAAGAATTAAGGCGTCAAACTGGATGGCACACTTAATTTATTGGAAAATGTCACAGTGAATATGGTTATGCTTTCGCATGGTGGTGCCGATCATGTTCACATTCCATATGGCCATTGTGCTGAAGGACACAATCCAGATGGTGTACGACGTACTCAACTGCGTAATGTAACACATCAAGAGTGATGTTTCGCACATGTTGTGATATGCATTAAAGTCATTGAGGTTTGCGACACCTCCACGGTACACAATATTACCCATTACATTTCACAGTCAAAAGCGCCATCTGTCAGCGATTATTGCAATTATTTTTTACTGTTCCATTCTTCTTCCCCCTTCTCGAATAGTAAGTGTACCGAATTTGGTTTCATTCCGGTTATTCCTTCAAGCTACAGACAGCTCTGAGTAGAGACACTTACATTATAACCACCTGGTATATTTTCAATCTAAAGAAATGGACAATTTACTACTAGATAATTACTATTAAATACTAGATATAAATTCTATTTTTAATTTTTAATTTAAACTAACAGGATAACGTAAACAAAAAATTGATTCGTAAAGTAATACTTCAATAAAGAATTCTTTTAAAAGATAAAAATGTTAATAATTAAGTGCTGTCTCGCAATTTTGTATGTAAAAATCTTCTAATATGTTTTGCACAAGCTATATTCTAGATAATTTTCGTGAACATGTTACATTTTTTTTTCGAAGTTATCGAAAATATGAAAATCTGCAATAAGATAATTAAAGTGGATTATTAAAGTTATTGTTTCTAGTATTTTTATTCATAATCAATCGAATAAGCTGGTTGTGTGCACTTGTGATAGACAGAAGTCATATACAGTGGAACTTCCCTTTAACGAAGTCCCTATTTAACGAAGTTTTCTACTTAACGAAATTTTCTGCAGAAGCTTGACTTTGAACATCATTAACATGTAAATTAATCTCCATATTGCGAAAAACTTATTCTATATAACAAAGTTTATTACACTTTCGTACGTGTACACACTGTTAATAATTTGCAGCAAACTGTCCAGTCATTTGACCGTTTTTATAGAAAACGGTTAAATAACAGTAATTTAACTCTATTCTGACCATATTATGGTCAGAATACAGTTAAATTACGGTTATGTAACCATTATCTATCAAAACGGTCAAATGACTGGACAGTTTGCTGCAAATTTTTAATAGTGCTGTATTCAAACGGAGAGGTTGCTGTTGCAATGGGTGTATGAATTTATTTCAGCGGACTGTATGAAAATGAACACATGTGAATCATTTATTCAAAACACAAACATTTAATCACATTTTAATGAAAAAAGAAAAGGTACGCTTCTGTTTTTGTTTAGTTCTCTTTGTTATGTGTTTTTTTAAATACTATTCTAATTAAATTATTCTCATATCTACATTGCATAAAAAAAGGACTGCCCGAATTATGATATATTTTTCAAATATTTCCATTTTATGCGTACTTTCCTTTTTTTGTGGGTTATGTTATGTGTATACAAGTTTCATAAATTTAAGTTTCTTCATAACGAAGTGAGCAAGTGTAACCATGAGACTTCGTTAAATGGAAGTTTCACTGTGTGTGTGTGTGTTCTGCTTTATTTTTAAATGTAGTTGTTTAAAACTTTTATTTGTTGTTTTATTTTTAAAAATATATTGAGATATTTTTGCATTTATATAATAATTTATGTCATATAATATGTAATTTAATCATTTCCTTTAATAAAGTTTTTTCTTCTTTTTTAGGTAAGTGGTTCTTATTTGAAACATTTAACATGTGGTTTCAGTAAGTTTGAGTTTAAATGTTGGATTATATATATATTTTTTGAAGATATTTTTCCTTAACTTTAATATCTAATTTTATATTTATAATTTAAATTAAAACTGTTTTAATAACTTATTTTTCACATAATGTATTTTTAAGACTTTTTTTTTAAATAATGGTTTAAGTAAAAATGGATTTAAATAAAAGTGGATTTAAGTAAATTTAACATAAAAAAATAATCACTTAATTTTTATATAATGATTTAAGTAAAAATGGATTTAAATACAAATGGATTTAAGTAAATTTAACATAAAAAATAACTTTCAGTGTTTGTAACAGTTCTTTTTCAAGCTTATCTCCATGATTTCTTAATTTAATTATTTTATAATATTTAAATATTAAAGTATTTTTATGTGTAGGATTTCCATGATATGAAGACGTTTCCGGCTAAGTCAAAATATTTACAAAATAACAGACAACTTGTACAGAGTAAACAATAAAAAACCGGTACTTGCTATTATTTTTAATTCAATTGTATACTTTTTTTATAATGCTATAAATATTTACATTATTATTTACATGTATTTCCGGCAAATTCTTTTAGAATATGACGCGTTAGTTCAAATACTTTCTATAATTCCAATAGTTAAATAGTATAGTTCGGAATTCCTCCTTAAAGACATTTTTCTTATAGCAATATAGCTAAAACTCGCCGCGCTTAACCAAATCTCTCAATTGTTGTCAAGATTAATAATTCTTTGTAAAAATTTCAGAAACGTTTCCTAATATACCAAAATGCTTTAAAAAATTTAACAGTTTCTTGATTCACCAACAATTCTAGAAACATTTTCCTTATTTTGAGAAATCACAGATACAGAATCAATCAAAATTTTAGTTTCCGAAATTCACGAAAACATTTCTGAAATAAAGAGGAATTTTATACCACGTTTTCGGAATTCATTTCGAAGTAGCTTCTACAGTGCTATAATTTTATTACTTTTTACGATAATCTATTAAACAATCACCCATAAAAGACATAACTAGTAAAATTCAATAAATTAAAGGTGTAATAAAATTGAATAAGATGATTTTACTAAACTTAAATAATAGCTTATAAATATTTAAAAACATTTTCTTCAACTATTATATGCATAATCTTCTATAACAATCATTATTTGCTCAATAATACATCAATCGTGTATTTATTCATAAATTATAATACCAATGCTGCAAAAACATTACGCTGAGAAAAAATGACACTTTCAAATCTGAGTAAATCATTGTTTTTATTTTGTTATGAAACTTTTTGTTTCAAATAGGACGATCCAATGCTTTCAAGTCTAAAATACCAAAAATACTCAGAATATTGAAACATGGACATACTCAGAACTGAGCACATAGAGGTCAGTTCATACTCAATTTTGAATCATGGACATACTGAAAAAGGTTAGAATCAGTTCAAACTCATTTTTGAAATATAGAAATACTCAAAAATGAGCACATAGAAGTCAGTTCATACTCATTTTTGAAACATGGACATACTCGAATATGAGCATTTTAATATTTTTAAATGTTTTTTTTAATAGGATAGCTGAGGTCAATCTCCAACGTTGTTAGTTTTTACTTTTTCGATTTTGGTTCCAGTTATTTTATATAAGGGTACTTTCACTTTCAGAATCGGTTCCAACCGGTTCCAAAATTGAAAATTCCCGCTTATAAAAAAAAAATGTAACAAAAATTTAAAAAGTAAAAACTAACAACGTTGGAGATTGACCTCAGCTATCCTATTTAAAAAAAAAAAAAAAAAAAAAAAAAAAAAAAAAAAAAAAACATTTAAAAATATTGAAATGCGAACGAGAAATCGTGTTAGAACCTTCTCATAGACTTAACATTAGCTTAAGCGTTTCTTCCTGTGACTAGTGTAGGCTCTTAAACTGTTCCTGTTTTACAACATCTGGAAGTTGTATACTTACTTATGAATGACACTGGATTATTTTTCCTAGACTAAACATTTGTATTTTTTTATAGTGTACATCAAAGTATTTATTTTATCCATCCTTTGAAACTGAATCTTAGGATATATGATTACTCGTAAATTTGCCACTTAAAAGAATAAATGTTAAGCAGCCATAGTTGCAAAATGACACAAAAGTCTGACAATACTTTATTTCAAAAGACTGACGTCAGCTGTCTACGCCTTTGAAGAAAATAGAGTCATTTGTCTATCTGTGGAGGGTAATAAAGTGTTTAATAAAAGGCAAGAACGTAGACAAAAGAAGATGGAATTTCGACGTACAAAAGGTACCTATTACATGATATCTTTACTGGAATGTACTACGTATCTAATTATGGTGAAACTGCTGTATTGTCTGTTGGGAGTGATTCGTTTTGTTAGGGTAGTTATTTGATTCTTCTTCTTTAATTAAGAATACAATGATGTTTCTGAGGTAAAAGAATAGCCTAATATACAACAAGAAAGTGGATGACACATGACTCAATCATGTGACATTACTTTAGCTTTATTTTACTTCTGTTTAAACAAGAACGAAAAATCATGTATCAGGCATAGGTTATAAAACACTTTCTTGCATTCACAGAATATTATTAACAAATAATAACCAGTGAATTTTTATCCTGCTTTTTCCAAGCGTAAACCGATAAAGTGAAAAATGTAAAGCGGGAATTGAACCCGGGTACTCAGAATTGCGCTCTGAGGCTTTACCACTGAGCTACAAAGAACGATATCCCAACTCGGCATTTCTCACTCTTATATATGTCAGACCGGCTGCTACCTCAGCACAAGATGGAATTATCATCATGAGCACGCAAATTTCTGTGGCAAACATGAGACGACAATACAAAGCCCAGCATTGTATTTAATATAATATTTTTTATAATTGTCGTCTCATGTTTGTCGCAGAAATTTGCGTACTCATGATGACATTTCTATCTTGTGCGGTTGCAGCCGTTCCGACATATATAAGAGACAAGACCTCCTTATCATAGTATCAGACCTCTCAATCAGCAAGTTGCCTTTGACCGCTATACTTGTCCTGCTACTAGCGCCATCAATCGTCAGTAATAGTATTTACGACACGAAATCACACGAAAATTTTTCACAGCTCCATTTGTTCTATGCATTTGCTTATGAACTAGTAGTTTTCCTACCACTAAAATTTTATAGTAAATTTTATCTTATTAAATTGACAAGATCGTGTGATTACATGACGAAAAAAATTCTATTAAATTTTAGTGGTAAGAAAAAAGCGTAAGAGTTGGCAGCTATGCGGTAGCAGACCAGCTAGATTTTTCTATAGATTTTTCTATTATATTTTTGGATACCAGTTTTTTAGTAGAGACAATTTTGTTTTGTTTGATCGGAGAATTCTGGGATTTAAAAGAACAACATTTTCTCTAAAAATATACTGGTGTTCAAAAAGCCCGAAACATGGCAACTGTGCGGTAGTATCCACCAGGCGGCGATACTTTCCGGAGAAAGTCAATTAATAAGTTGGCAATTACCGCGGACATTTTCTCCCATAGACTTTCTCCGGATTGTCAAGTCTGATCTATGATAAGGGAGTCTTGATAAGAGAGAGGAAAGTCGAGTTCCTTGTAGCTCAGTGGCAGAGCCTCAGAACGCTATTCTGAGTGCCCGGGTTCAATTCCTTGCTTGGGACATTTTTCACTCTGTCGGTTTACGCTTGGAAAAAGCAGGATAAAAATTCTCTGGTTATTATTTAAGGATTACAGGCGTAATTCACTGCTGAAAATGAATTTAAAAAAATTAACTATCATTGATAAGTTTTTTTTTTTTTTTTCAAACGATGAAATGAGACATCTAAATAAGCAATTTAGAAAAATACATAACTCAGTAACAATTGATTTTCAGCAACAGTTGTCCATATTCGAAGTCTTTCGTGGAACCCTATATATCATCTACAGAATTTTTAAACGACACGTAATATACTAAACATTACATAAAATTACACATCACAGCTGAAAGAGCACTTCTAGTAATCACGGATCACAGTCAGTCCTTTAACCGAATTCTTTGTACATGAACGATAAATCCTACGCACTCCTTAATCTATAGAAAATAGTTGTATGGAACCTTAGTGATTGTTTTAACTTTAATTGTGTTTCAAGTATCATAATATGTTCAAAATGTACCGCAAACGATTTTTCCCTACAGATCATAATGTAAAGGAATTATTTTGTACGTTTCTGTAATTGAACGATCAATTCTACTAATTGTAAACTACGGTAAAAGCATGCTGTAGTCCACCTCAGTAACGCCTATTAATTTCATTATGTTTGAAATATCGTAACATTAATAAAATGCGACGCAAACGATTTTTCCACCTAGACCATAATGTAATGGAATTGTTTTGTGTGTCCCTGTAAATGAAATATGAATGATACGCACTTCATTTTCAATACCAAACATTCTATAGCAAAATTTAATAATGTATAAAAATTTTATGACAATCCGAATATATTTAAGAGAGTTAGAGCACGAACAGATGGACAGACAAACCGAATTCATAAACACTTTTCAACTATGCTGGAAAGTGTTAAAAAGAAGTAGGAATAGAAGCGAAGGAAAATCAAAATTTAGATTTCTTGTCCAAGTTACATTTTGGAATTTTTTCCAGATAGTGTAATAGAAATTTACAAAAAATTTGAAGATATTTGTCAATTTAAAAGAATTAGTAAATATCTTCAAGTTTTGAAATGTTTGAAAAATCTAGAAAAAAATTCAAAATTTAATTTTGCGAATAAATAGAACAGATTAATTCTTCTTTTACTGCGTTTTCTTCTTCTTCTTCTTCTTCTTTTTTTTTTTTTTTTTTTGAATGGTATTAAAATAAAAATTTAACCCTAAAATAATGTCACATATTTACATCGTATATCAGTTCATTTTCTTGTTAAATAAATAACATATAGCAAATAGATATTGCAAAATTTAAAGAGTTAAACTATGATAAATTAAACAAATTGACATTATTTCAGTGGATTTATTATTAATAAGAAGATTAAAAAAAAAAAAAAAAATTATTTAAGTTTTATTTTCGAAATTAGATTTTGGATTTTTTTCTAGATTTTTCAATCAGAAATTGCAAAATTATATGATGCTTGTTAATTTTTAACGTTTAAAAATTATTTTACTTTCCTTAGTTTAGCCTTCGAAAAAAAAAAAAAAGCCTAATATGAAACAAGATACATAATTCAATCATGTGACAATATTTAGTGTTATTTTATTTATTTATTTATTTTTAATAGAGTTCAACAGGGAACAAAAAAGAAAGAAAAGAAAGGGGAAAAAAAGAAAGTAGCGGAAAGGGTAAAAAAAAAAATAATAATAATAACGGAAAAGGAAAAAGAAACAGAAAACCTCCATATAGATTTCTTTTCACATTACATTTTTGTGACTTTTTTTAATAGATTTTTTTCTATTGAAAATTACCAATTATATAATATAAAATACAAAACAAATAAATGTAATTTAATTTGTTTTAAATAATAATAATTTGAGCCAGCAGGCGCAAGTGTGCGCGCTGCCACCATCCAATGTGTCCACGAAGCCTTTATAAATTTATATGTGAAATTACGTATTTTACGCTCTGAACCCGCTCCCTGCGCCTCTGTGTATAGTATCTCGAAAAGTTCCAAGATGAATTTTCAGTTTTATTATTATTATTATTATTATTATTATTATTATTATTACTTTTATTATTATTATTATTATTATTATTATTATTATTATTATTATATTGTTATTATTATTATTTTATCGATCGGTATTCTTACAAAAACATACAAAATTTTAATTAATATGTTGAATACGCTCACATAAATTCTCACACATTTCTTAAAAGTTTCATAGCGAAGTACATGAATGCTAAATATATATTGTTTTTGTTGAGAGTAATGTATAGAAAGCTTTTGAAGTCCTTTGTTGTTGTTATTATTATTATTATTATTATTATTATTATTATTATTATTATTATTATTATTATTATTACTTTTATTATTATTATTATTATTATTAATTTTATTATTATTATTACTTTTATTATTATTATTATTATTATTAATTTTATTATTATTATTATTATTACTTTTATTATTATTATTATTATTATTATTATTATTATTATTACTTTTATTACTTTTATTGTTATTGTTATTATTATTATTATTATTATTATTATTATTATTATTATTATTATTATTACTTTTATTATTATTATTGTTATTGTTGTTATTATTATTTTATCTATCAGTATTCTTACAAAAACAAACAGAATTTTAATTAATATTTTGAATACTCTCACAGAAATTCTCACACATTTTTTAAAAGTTTCATAGCGAAGTACATAAATGCTCAATATATATTGTTTTTGTAGAGAGTAACGCATAGAAAGCTTTGGAAGTCATCTGTTGTTATTATTACTATTATTATTATTGTTATTATTATTATTATTATTATTATTATTATTATTATTATTATTTTATCCATTATTATACTTACAATATCAAACGCAATTTTAAGTAATTACTTATCGAATAAATATTGAAAACGCTGAAAGATTTTCTCGCATTTCTTTGAAAACTTTCATAGGGAAAGTTTGAGCATATCGACTATTTTAGTACAGAATAACGAAATAGAAAACTTTCCAAAGGCCTTTGTTTCCTTTACGGAAATTAATCAAGTACCTGTCAGTCATTAATTTTCGAATCTCGTCCGCAGGTGTTAAAAATCTGAGATTACACCAGACATCGCCGCGGATGGAACAAGGGCGGGCGTTGTCACAGGTTAAAAGTTAAAGCGAAACGGATTCCATTAGGTATTAAAAGAACATGTTGTCTAAATAAATGGGGTGTAGCTTTTGGCAAGATTCTACTTGATGTTGGCGCAGTTGGCGTGCAGACGTGAAACTGATATGTTATTAGAAAGAAGGGGGAAAAAAAGGACTGATATAACAGTTATAAAAAAAAAACTAAATAAAATGATTATATTAAATTTTTCTCAATTTCAACATGTTTGTTTATTTTAAATATAAAGTGTGTATAAAATTAAAAGGTTAGGCCTCCTTAGTAAGGGAAGGCTATGTAACTCAGTCCTGTATTGAGAGTTTGATTTTTCATTTAATTAAAATATGTGATTAATGAAATATAAAGCTATTTGCAAATTACAGTGAAACTTCCATTTAACGAAGTCTCATCGTTACACTTAAAAACTTCGTTATGAAGAAAATTCGTTAAATAGAGATCAACTTATATTCATGAAATGTTTTCTTCAAATATGACAAGCAGGTATTGCATTCAGAAGCATTTGGTTCAGTTTCAATTTTGTAGCCGTCTTTTGCAAAACAGTTGTGTACGGTCGATGAAATCACGTCACATTCCCAAACTTTGGTTCGAGCTTTCATCAGCTCTAATACACAAGTTCTAAAACTAATGTTTTCACTACATTGTCTTTTCTCTGTCTTTTCCGATAATGTACGTCAAGATTTGTTATTGTTCCTTAGACTTCCTAATGGCTGAAGTTTAGAAGGTGCATTGGTAGGAACAAAAATAACTTTGATGTTCTTTGATTTCAATTTTGAAGCACGTTCTTATGGATGTACAAAGCAGTTGTCTATCAGCAATGGAAGGTCAGAATGGTAACTGTCTGACTCTAAATGATATTTTTTACTTCAATATATCTGACGCCATTGCGTCCCTGCATCTTCTATATCATTGAATGTAAAAAGGGGATTTTGACCTCCCCTAACTGGGGTCTCGGTGTGGAGAGTAATGATAACAAGTGTTTTCCTATTGTCTGAAAAAAAAAATTATTTCATTTAACGCCAAGCAGAATGGAAATTATTTAAATGTGTTCATTTTCATGAAATCCACTGAAATAAATTCGCAAAAGCAACCTCATAGTTTGGATTCTGTACACGTACAAAAGTGGAATAAACTTCGTTATATAGAATATATTTTTCGTAATATGGAGATTAATTTACATGCTAATGGTGTTCAAAGTCAAAGTTCTGCAGAAAATTTCGTTAAGTAGAAAGCTTCGTTAAATAGGGACTTCGTTAAAGGGAAGTTCCACTGTATTTATGATATTCTTCGTTCTTCATAATTTTCTTGAATAATATTAGGCCTATTACAGTTTTTCTTTTAATTAAAAAAAATTTAATCATAGAACCAAAGTACAGCACCGATGTTGTACCTTGGCCCTAGGCATGTTGTACCATGGACCATGCATCATTTTTCTATGAAAAAAAAAATAACAACACTTTTTTTTTAATAATGTATTTGAAATAAATTTTAAAAGTATATTTAATAACAGATTTGTCATAAATGCCTATTTAAAGTTATTTAAAATAATACAAAATATAAGGTGAATTAGTAGGAGGAGGGAGGGGATAGTTCCAACCACAATAGACATCAATTGTATTTTAAGTGTTATACTGTATGTTTTATATATTTTTATTAATGTTTGTTTTATGACGATGCAAAATCACCATAAAACAGTTGCACAAAAAAGCTAAGGTTATATATTCTGATTTTCTCAAGATTTTAAAGACTGAACCAGGAAATACACTAGTAAATCTACAGATCAGAGGCCTCAACATCAGCTCTACAAATCATTGTTCATTAATCTCACTAATTTTTATTATAATCTGCATAATATGTGCTATCCTTTATACATTTATAAGATTATAAGATTTATCGAAATATCCGGAAATTTTAGAAGTATCATATTAAACACAATTTTATGCAATGATAGGATAAACTACATATTGCTTTATTTCCTCAGAATAAGAATACGTTCCTTCAGGGGGGCTCCCCTCCTGACCCCCGTTGTCGTTTTTATTTTATATTCTCAATTTCAAGTAATTTTGCTATTTCATTATTCGAGTATATGTCTGAATGCATTTACTATTGTAATTTCATTATATTAACCATCTCTTTGTAGAGGCGATTTTATCCCATCCTTAAAAGAATGCTTATTTTTTAACCGTTAAACATCATATTTTGCTGAAATTGAATAAAATTTCGTGTAATAAATATACTTATACAAATGCAAATTCCTCTTATGAGACTTATATTCAATTTACACATTCGACGGTTTTATAATATTTGTTTGGAACGCCAATTTGGTCCTATTTCTTCAATAGTTAAAATAAATCCTCATCTGTATCATTATCAAAAGCATATTAAAAACTTAAATCACCCGAAAATTAGATATTTTGTTAATAAAATTTCGCGTCCAAATAATGCGATTAACTTGAATTTTTTTTTTTGTTGATATTCTTTGAACTATAATTGCTTGGCAACCATTTAAAGTAGGAGAGAAAAAAAAAGAAATGCATCGGAAATTTTTGTAAAAAGTGCGAAATTAAAATGTGTCATATCTTTCAAATTAATACGTAAACTTCCCGAATAATTTATACAATTAATTTCAAAATTCTAATAAATATATTGGCAAATTTTCAAAGAAATCCGATTAAATTAAGATCTCCATTTCGTAAATTTAGCATCCATAATTTAGCATTTACAATTATCCGTCAAGCGTCATTTTTTTTTTCGGTAAATGTTAAAATTACACTAGTCGTTGAGGGCCACCGTAATACTTACCCATCATGGATATGCATAATGTAAAATATTAAAATAAAAATGTGTAAACTACTTATAAAATGCATTGCAATTCAAATAAAATCGTGGCTTGATGACGTCATAAACTTTAAAGGCTCGATTACTGAATTGCTTGAAAGAAACATCCTTATAACTCCAAAAATAATAATTCTATTAACTAGCGGTTTGTTGCATCTGATTAAGCGTCAAATTTCCAATTAAAATATATCTTTGAAGTGAAATTTAGGGGAAATACAGGGGCATGAAAAATCGAAGAGTGTGGAAAATAGGATTCCGAATATCTCGGCAACTCATTATCCGATCGACTTCATGCTTTATGCAAAATTTATGTTTTCTTATTGTCTTTTATATTTACTCCTTAAAATAAACAATTTCGAAAATTTTTATATACCTTTTATCAGAACGAATATTTCAAGAGTCCGAAAAAAATAGTTCCGATTAATTGAGGTAATTGAAATTAAATAGGCTTCTTCCCATTATTACATACTAAGTACATACCAAATTGAAAGTCTCTATCTCAATTTGTTCGGGAGATAGAGCGTTTACAGACACACAGACACAGACACATAGACGGACGGCAAAAATTTTTTTTCTAAAAATATGTTTTTCGGAATCTTTTGTGTCTGAAACGTGTAAATCCGTCAAATTTTTTTTTTTCGATTTTCAAAACGATTACAAGACTTACCCTATACTACGTATGATGGGTAAGTAAAAATCGTCTGACTTCCGATTGAAAAGCATTATGACTTAAAAGAAAATGTTCTATATTTTTCGATCGAGTTAATCAATTTTAACCAAAAACTATACAGATAATCTCTGGTACTTCCCCAACATACCCAGCAAAAATCAACCTAATCTGATGATTTTTGCATAAGTTATCGCGCAATAAGCAAACGGAAAACAAACAGATAGACAGAAACCAAAAACTTTTCGCGTCTGCACAATGAGCCTTCATTGACATTTCGGCAATAGAGAGTTCTTTTGTCTGTTTCAATAATACTAGTTTCTGGCAAAATGATAATGATTTGGTCACGACTGACTGAAAAAAACATCATTTTCCTCAAGTATGAATTATATTCCGATGCTATTAAAACATTTCAGACACAACAACAGGGGAAGACGGGGTACAATGAAACAAGGGGTACAATGAAACATTACTTGTAAAAACAGTAAAATTTGTCACAGAATGTTGCAATTTATATATATGTTATACAACTGTATATCTCAGTTACTGATGTGATTTGGATACATTCACACTTCTACAACATTAGCAATAGAAGATTATTGATTTTTCACCGTTGGAAGTAAGTTTCTTTACTAAAAGTAATTTTTTTTCTTTTTTCGTTATTGTTATAAGTAATAATTATTTTGTTTATACATTGTTATCTTTGGGTTGTTGTTTTCATACCTGCAAAAGCAAAATAAAAAAAATAAATATTAGAAGTTTGTAAATAATTTTTTACTTAGTAACCTCAGTGCGGGGTACAATGAAACACTTGCAGACGGGGTACAATGGAACATGTTGGAATATGGCCTTTCAATAGAAAAATTTTTTGTGAAGAAGATTATTTGTGTTTGTATGTGTCAGATAGGCCTTGTCCTTCTGAAAATTATTTCCATAGTCAGATTAATGAAACTAAAGAGCTGACTAATGAAGCTGCAGAGCAGACTAATGAAGCTGAAGACCAGACTGACAAAACCCAAGAATCAGAAGCGGTGGACTTTGCCATAAGTTACGTAGATCATTGCAGATTGTTCAGCAACTGTTCGCACACCATGCACGAACTCTAATCTTGTGAGGAAATACATTTCTCCTCAAGAGATAAATCCTTACCCCAAGGCTGGTCCCAGAAAGGAAATAAAAATAGTAAAACAGAAAAAAAAGGGGTTTTTCTAATCACACCAGTAAAAAATGATCTTGTTAGGCAATTAAAAAGTAAAAAGAGGAAAAAAGCTAAGAAGGGTTTGTTTTCAAAGCAAATTCTGCCTACTACACTCTGAAACTAATGATGATCGAGATTATTTTCCAGCTCAAACTGATCATCAAAGTGCTAAGAATGAGATATCCACACAACATGTGTGATACAAGCAATATCTGAATAAATGATTATGTTTTAATCAGGGGGTGGGGACTAAAACATAAGGAAATATATTTTTTTGAAGAAATCATAAATTTAAATGAAGTCGAACGTGAAGTATACTTCACATAAAAATACTTCAACCCTTACTTTAAATTTGAGCATTCTGCAGAAACTAACATTTTTGAAAAAACTCAGATTGTGCTGAAACTTTCACCCCCTATCCCTTCAGGAGCATCTAAAAGAGAACCAGAAATGCTAATTTTTGAAACTGACTTGAGTCAATTTAATATAAAATGAAAGCTATTTCTTAAACTAATAGAATTTTCTTTATTTTCATCTAGGACTATAATATCTATATCAAGTTCCTTTTTTGTCTTTTAAAAAAGTTCCTATTTTTTATTTTAATCAAATTTCTTTTTTGTATTTTATTAATTAAGTTTTGTTTTTGTATTCAGCTCATTGTTCATAAAATAAACTATTATTGGGTGAAAATTGCTTGCATCATTTGGAGTGTTTCATTGTACCCCAGTATGTGTTTCATTGTACCCCGGCATACGGGGTACAATGAAACACTGTAAGACATTTACTTTTTGTTATTTTTCAAGCATAAAAATATTGTTCAGAACCTAATAAAAATTTATATAGATGGGGAAAATACAAGATTAAAAGTATGCATTAATTATATTTTTGTGCATGCAACATTGTGGATAGGAAAAAAAAAATAGTGAATTTTGTTTCATTGTACCCCGTCTTCCCCTAATCTCTTCATCATTATTGTCATCATCCATGCATATTTTCTGTTCACAAGTGGCATACATATATCGAATTAAGTTTTGAATTTCTTCCGTTGATGATATCAGGACAAGCTTTCCTGAAGTTACATTTGTTGGTTTTTAACAGAATAATATGTAATTGTGTTGTAGTTTGGACCTGTTCAAGGTACAACACACTGAGAAAAATGACACTTTCAAATCTGAGTAAATCGACGTTTTCATTTTGTTATGAAATTTTTTGTTTCAAATATCATGACCCATTGCTTTCAATTCTGAAATACCAGAAATACTCAGAATATTGAAACATGGTCATACTCAAAACGGAGCACATAGAGGTCAGTTCATACTCATTTTTGAAACATGGACACACTCAAAAATTATTATAATCAGTTCAAACTCATTTTTGAAACAGGGAAATACTCAAAAATTAGCACATAGAAGTCAGTTCATACTCATTTTTGAAACATGTACATACTCAAATATTAGTACAGGATGTTTTATTCTTGAGTGTGTGCATGTTTTCAGATATAAGTATATACATGTTTCAAACTTGAGTAATTTTGATTCGGAGACATTTTGCTAATGCGACATACTCAGATTTCAGAAATTTTTTGCTCAGTTTTGTAAAATGTCGTTTTTAGAGTGCACTATTGCTAGGTTCAAGGTACAACACTTGGTGACCTGAAAAATAACAACTTCTCACCATCTTCTAGTTAGGCTTATCCTGATTTGAAACTCATGCTCATAATGCACAATAAATACTCTTTCATGCATTATTTTGAATTTAAAACAAATAACTGTTGATAACAAGATATAATGAAATGTTGCAGCTTTAAAAAAATTACTTTTGGATGATCAAATTTTATTTTTTACAATTCTCTGTAACATGTGCTGCCTATATGGAAGAGACCAACTGCTAAGTGACATCTAGTGGTATATCGCAAAACTACATTGATTAGTTTTGTACAAATCCAATAGATAGAGCAAAAAATTGTGCAGGCCCAATGTACATATATGTTTAAGGTACAACAACAAAATATAATGAAAAGTTGCAGCTTTAAAAAAAATTATTTTGGATGATCAAATTTTCTTTTTTACATTTCCCTGCAACATGTGCTGACTATATGGAAGAGACCAACTGCTAAGTGACATCTAGTGGTATATCGCAAAACTACATTGATTAGTTTTGTACAAATCCAATAGATAGAGCTAAAAATTGTGTAGGTCTAAGGTACATATATGTTCAAGGTAGAACAATTCCCCTTATTTTTCTTCCCTAATATTTCTAAGAGCATTTAAATATATGTATCTTATACATGATCATTATTTTTGTACTTTTCATAGATTGAATCGAAGTCAAACATAATGCATACTCTTAATATTTATATTGTCTTTGAATTTTATAAAAATTGTGAACAAATGGTAATTTAATAACATTATCTACGGTCCATTCTTTTAGTCTATTCAATATTTCCCAAAGACTATCTCAAACGTGAATATCACATCCTAACATGGAATATACAGTGTGCCTGCTAAAGTCCGTTGTCACCCCAATAATTTCTGAACGGCAAGAACTATAGTCATAAAAGTGGGGTTTAGGTGTAGTAAAGTTGGCATGCGCTACGCAAGGAAACCACTTACAGCACCACCTGGTGGCTAAATTTGGAATTAGCGTTCTCATTTCAAAAACGGTACGAGATACGGGAAAAAAGTCAATTACAAAGTTGTTCAGCGTCATCGATTTATTACCAAAAAAAATCTTGCTCACAAAAATGATACAAATGAAAAGCACAAAGCGCTCATGTGTTTGATCGCGTTGTACAAAACTGCAGTTACCGGAAATGAGGCTCATCTATCTGTGATATTCAAATTGATGTCCTTCAGCAACAATATACATCTGGACACGGGATTGCACTTCCCGCTGCATATTGTACAACATGGCTGGTGAAACACTGGCACAAGCATCCGTAATATGGTTTCGAAGTTCCTGCAATCTTGGTGGAGGGGTTGCATACTCTCGCTGTTTCATGTATCCGCACCATTTATACAAAATAGAAAAAAATACTTTTTCACGGTATGTATATCATTCTTTCTAATTATTTCCGACCGGCTCCATATGCAATCTCTGATGATCAGATTTGAGCATCATCATCATCGTCGTTAGTATACTCATCATTATTATTATAGTTATTATTATTACTATTATTTCAAAGACCACGTTTTTCAGATTCTGCCATGTAATTTCATTAGTAATGAATGCTGTCCACTCTGTCTGTTTAAGCTCTTGACCTGCTACTTTCTCAAAAAGACTTTGATTTCTGTAAAATTGTAAGTATAATATCATCTTCATTTAAACTAGTCTTCAAATCGTACATTTGAAAATGATCGAATATATTATCGTAATATTCTTTTTAAATTTCAAATTTTTAATTATGATTTTAAAAATATATTTTTTGGATTTTCTTTCCGCTCTGATTTCTTTCTGCACTTCTTTTTTGCACTGCAGAAGAAAGACTAATTCCTTCGAAACGCGTGATTTTATTTTCTCTATGTGGTGTATTGAGAGGTTTCTTTTCATTGTATTTAAATCTTAGTCTGTTGTCACTTCCAAGATTTTTAGAATCTCTCCTAGAACTCGGATTGTTTAGAATAAAGAAATTTAAATAAATAAACGTTCAAAATTTAAGACTATTTTAAATAATACATCACTCTTGAAGATCTCGATTTTTCACACATAAATCTAATTAAAGGGAATTGCTTAATCTATTTATCTTGTTAGATAAAATTTATGCAGGCAGTATGTTTATTTTTTCGTGAACGTCTAATTAATATTTCCCTATCCTTATTCTGACACTTTCTTTTAAGGCATCACTTATAGCACTTAAAAAAAGGAGACACGAGATTATGTTTATTCACCAGTCTGTCTCAAAAGCTACATCCGTGAAAAACTATGCCTACATTTACTTGTGTAAGCAAGAAAATATTGGCCAAAAGATTAACGGTCCATGCCATCTCAGAATTTTAACCATCCAGATCTTACCACTTTCTTCACGTGTGTATATTATATTTTCTAATTATTTCCGACTGGCTCCATATGCACTCTCTGATTATCAGATTTGAACATTATCATCATCGTCGTTAGTATACTCATCATTATTATCATATATATATTATTTTTTCTATTATTTGATAGACCATGTTTTCCAGATTGTGCCATGCAAATTTCGTTCGGATTGAATGTTGTCCTCTCTGTCTTGTTTATGCTCCCGCATTCGTAGTAGTAGTACGTCTTTTTTGAGCTGAAGAAGAGATATTAATTTCTTCAAAACGTGTTGCTTAATATTCTATGTGTGAAGAAAAGTTTCTTTTCATTGTATAGAAATCATAATTTGTTATCGCTTCCAAGATTTTCAGAATCTCTCCCAGAACTCGAGGTGTTTAGAATAAAAAAGTTCAAATAAATACATCATTTTAAAGATATGAATATGATATATTAATTATATAATATGAATATAATGCTATTTACATTCAACCATTGTAAATAATGTATCACTTTTGAAGAACTCGATTTTTCACACCTGAATCTAATTAAAGTTAATTTCTTAATCTATTTATCTTGTTAGATAAAATTTACGCAGGCAGTATGTTTATTTTTTCGTGAATGTCTAATTAATATTTCTCTATCCTTATTTTGACAACTTCTTTTAAAGTATCACTTATAGCACTTAAAAAAAGGAGACATGAGATTATGTTTATTCACCAGTCTGTCTCTAAAACCATTTCCTCTAAAAGGTATTCCTAGATTTCCGTGTCTAATCTAGAAAATATTGACCAAAAAAAGAACGATCTAAGCCATCTCAGAATGTTAACCATAAAGACCTTACCACTTTCTTCACGTGTGTATATCACGATTTTTAATTACTTCTGACCGGCTCCATATGCACTCTCTGATGATCAGATTTGATCATCATCATCATCGTCGTTAGTGTACTCATCATCATTATTATATATTTATTATTATTACTATTATTTGATAGACCATGTTTTCCAGATTGTGCCATGCAAATTTCATTCGGATTGAAAGTTGTCCACTCTGTCTGTTTATCCCCTGACCTCCTACTTTCTCAAAAACACGGTTTAATTTCTGTAAAATTATAAGTATAATAAATTCTCTATTGAAACTAAAAAAATTAAAATTGTAAATTTTTATTTTTTAAAAATCTTTTGTTTTTTTCCACTTTCGTAGTCGTGGTATGTCCTTTTTGAGCTGAAGAAGAGATATTAATTCCTTCCAAACGTGTTGCTTAATCTTCTATGTGTGATGAAAAGTTTCTTTTCATTGTATCGGAATCATAATTTGTTATTACTTCCAATATTTTTAGAATATCTCCTAGATCTCAAGATATTTAGAATAAAGATATTTAGATAATTTAGAATAAATATAAAGAAGTTTAAATAACTATGTTCGAAATTAAAAAAAAATATATTGGACTATTTTAAATAATGCATCACTCTTGAAGAACTCGATTTTTCACACATAAATCTAATTAAAGTGAATTGCTTAATCTATTTATCTTGTTAGATAAAATTTACGCAGGCAGTATGTTTATTTTTTCGTGAACGTCTAATTAATATTTCTCTATCCTTATTCTGACAACTTCTTTTAAAGCATCACTTATAGCACTTAAAAAAGGAGACATGAGGTTATGTTTATCCACCAGTCTGTCTCTAAAACCACTTCCTCGAAAAACTATTCCTAACATTTCCGTGTCTAATCCAGAAAACATTGACCCAAAAAGCAGCGGGGAAAGCCATCTCAAAATGCTAACCATTCAGACCTTACCGCTTTCTTCATGCCTGTATATCATGCTTTCAAATTATTTTTGGCCGGCACCATGGGCACACTTCCAGAGTGTCAACTTCAATTATCTCCACCCCCTAAAAATTTGTGATCGTGGTTGCTGTTCCAGTCACGCTATGTGGATTTCGTTTGCTCTGCACTTGCGTTAGGCATGCTGAAAAGGACTTTAATTCCTTCGATGTCTTTGTAGTGTACGTTTAAAAAAATAAATAAACTAGTAAGTCTTCAGATCAGAGGCCTCAACGTCAGCTCTGCATATCATAGTTTATAAATTTCACTAATTTTTAATATAATCTGCATAATATTTAATATCCTACAATCCGTCTAAAATCTACAGATCAGAGGCCTCAACGTCAGCTTTGCATATCATAGTTTATAAATTTCGCTAATTTTTAATATAATCTGCATAATATTTAATATCCTACAATCCGTCTAAAATCTACAGATCATCAGATGCCTCAACGTCAGCTCTACAAATCTTTATTTATAAATCTCACTAATTTTTAATATAATCTGCATAATATTTAATATCCTACAATCCGTTTAAAATTTACAGATCAGAGGCCTCAACGTCAGCTCTGCATATCATAGTTTATAAATTTCACTAATTTTTAATATAATCTGCATAATATTTAATATCCTACAATCCGTCTAAAATCTACAGATCAGAGGCCTGAACGTCAGCTCTGCATATCATTGTTTATAAATCTCACTAATATTTAATATAATCTGCATAATATTTAATATCCTACAATCCGTCTAAAATCTACAGATCAGAGGCCTCAACGTCAGTTCTGCATATCATAGTTTATAAATTTCACTAATTTTTAATATAATCTGCATAATATTTAATATCCTACAATCCGTCTAAAATCTACAGATCAGAGGCCTCAACGTCAGTTCTGCATATCATAGTTTATAAATTTCACTAATTTTTAATATAATCTGCATAATATTTAATATCCTACAATCCGTCTAAAATCTACAGATCAGAGGCCTGAACGTCAGCTCTGCATATCATTGTTTATAAATCTCACTAATATTTAATATAATCTGCATAATATTTAATATCCTACAATCCGATTTTTTTTTAAGCATATAAGATTCATCGGAACTTCCGGAAATTTTGGAAATATCCGCATTAAACACAATTTTACGCAATTATATGATAAACTACTTATTCTTGTATATTTTCAGAATAAGAATACATTCCTTCAGGGAACTTTAATTTTATGTTACTTTAAGCTTTATACTTTTATTTATTACTTTAAGTTTACTTTACGTTTATTACTTTATGTTTTATTACTTTAAGTTTTCACTTTCATTTTATGTTCTCAATTTCTTGTCATTGTGCTATTTCATTATTCGAGTATATGTCTAAATGCATTTACTACTGTAATTTCATTAGATTAACCATCTCCATGTACATAAGATTTTATCTTATTCTTAAAAGAATACTTATTTTTCAACCACTAAACATCGTCATATGTTGCTGAAGTTCAATGAAATTTCGTGTAATAGATATACTTATACAAATATAAATTCCTCTTTATGACACTAATATTCAATTTACACATTCAACGTTTTTATAATTTTCGTTTGGAAAACCGGTTTGTTCATCTTTTTTCAGTAGTTAAAATAAATCCTAATCTATTTCATTAGAAAAAGCGTATTCAAAACTAAAATTACCCGGAAATTAGCTATTTTGTTAATAAAGGTTTGTGTCAAAATAATGCGATTCACTTGAATTTTCTTTTTTTGTTATTCTTTGCAGACCTGCCAAGTCTCCGGCTTTTTGGATACCAGTAATTTAGTACAGAAAATGTTGTTTTATTGAATCGGAGCATTTTGCGATTTAAAACAACAACATTTTCTCAAAAAAATTACTGGTGTTCAAAAAGCCGGAGACTTGGCAACTCTGTCTTTGAAATAAAGTTTCTAGGCAACCATTTAATGAAAGAAAGGAAAAAAGAAATGCATTGGAAACTTTTGTAAAAAGTGAAAAATTAAAATGTTTTTTATCTCTCCAATCGATGCGTAAAATTTCCCAATAATTTATACAATTAATTTCGAAATTCTAATAATATATTGGCAAATTTTCAAAGCAATCGGAATAATTTAAGATCTACATTTCGGTAATTTAGCATTCATAAAAAAATAATAATAATTAAAAAAAATAGCATTTAAAATTACTCCAATTCATCATTTTCCTTTCGATGGATGTTAAAATTTAAAAATCGTCTAATTTCCCATTGAAAAGCATTATGACTAAAAAGAAAACTGGACTATATTTTTCGAACAAATGAACCAAATTTAACCAAAAACTATACAGCTAATTCCGGGTACCTCGTCTATCTAATTACAGACTAAAAGGAAGCATTTTCGGCAGTTATCGCGAGACATACAAACAGACAGACAGACAAACAAACAGACACCAAAAACTTTTCGGGTATCCGCAGTAAGCCTCAACGGACGTTTCGGCAATAAATAAATAAGTGGAAATGTCTACTGAAGTTTTTAATGTTAATGACATTTTCAGAGTTTTCTTAACAGTTAACCGAACAGGAAATTGCTTCATTTTGAACAATATACAATTTATATTTACATTAATTGTACAATTTATACAATACATATTTATATTTTGTAAATTAATTTTTAATTTTTCCATTTTTACTATTTCTACCTACATTTGTAAAAAATCAAAAATTTAAATATAACACTGTTTGAATAGTATCCGGAAATCGAAGGAGAAAAAAATAAAATGTATGAAAAAGATAAGATGAATCAAATAGAAAATAAGAAAATGAATAAATAAATAAATGGAAATGACTGCTTAAGGTTTTAATATTCATGAAGTTTTCAATGTTTTCTTGACTGCTAACCGAACAGAAGAATGTTTCATTTTAAACAATATACAGTTTATATTTACATTAATTATACAATTTATACAATATACAGTTATATTTTGTAAATTATTTTTTATTTTTTCCGTTTTCTGTATTTCTACCTATATCCATAAGAAATCAAATATTGAAATATGAACAGGTACTGTTTGAATAATATCCAGAAAATGAAGATGAAAAAATTAAATGTATGAAAAAGATAAGATGAATAAAATTAAGGAAAAAATGAATTAATAAAATATGAAATATTTGTGGAACTGTAGCAGAATCATCGGGCCACATTACTACAGATTCCACAAAAAATGTACGATTCCATCCTTGTACAAGCTAAAATAGTACAAGTTTAGGCCAATTGCACATTAATATACCAGAAAAAGAAATAAAAAAATTAAAAAAAGTAGAATTGAGGAAAATGTCCTCATAAAAGTTCCAGAAAAAGAAATGCATGATTTGCAAATTTGCTCGTGTTGCCAAAAATTATTTATAAATTCAGTAGATGAATTAAATGTGAAATGAATGACTCAAAAATATTACAGCGTCATGAGTTAAACCAAGTCATCACAGAAGCTATATATATATATATCCATTTTGTCTCCTAAATATCTATTTAATAAGCTTCTGTTGAAAATACATAGTCAATATAGCTGCTTTGCAGATTTTACTGTGTATTTATATTTATATTTTATATAATAATTAATATTGTTTTTGGTATCAATGAAGTATTTTCTCATCTATTGTAAATTCACCATGCATATTTATAACATCTTCTTTCAAGCTCATTTAATGTGTAATCTGTAGGATTCTGTAGCATTATTAATTTTGATGTTAAACTTATTTTCGCCTAAAGTAAATATAGTAAATAATTAAATACTTTAAACTTTTTGACAATGTATTTTAACTAATGTATCTGAATCGTATAAATAACTTTAACGTTACAAATAACTTTCAAAAACACTCCACATAACTATAAGATGACCAAAAAAAATAAAATACTAAAATGTTGCGTAATATAAACATGTTATTTCAAGGAAATTCAAAGAGCCATTTTACAAAGGACCATTTCTCAATAAATGTCTAGAATCAACAGTTTGGTCATAATGAACTCAGAGAAAGGGGTTAATGGAGAATAAGAATAATATATGAGAGTGACCAGAGCGAACTTTGGCATAATACTTCCAGGAATTGATTTTCTGCCCCAAATGGCTATTGTCTAGCTCTATTGACCACTGCGTTCGGCGAAGCTAATAATTTTCTCAGAACTAAAACACACTATTTGTATAATTGGGTTTTCTAGAAATGGTAGAAATTATCATTTTTCTTCAGAGTAAGTGTAGCTAGAGATTATTTATTTCGTAAGTTGAAACTACTGGTAAAAGAAATCTTGGAATTGATCATTTCAAGTTAAGGTTAAAAATTTGGAAATAATTAAAGACTGTTAAGCCTTTGCAGGGCGGTGGGATATTAATTTTAATCAAACCTTTTATAACAATTTAAAAAAAATTGACTTTTATAATTTCGGTGAAAAAAAATGCATTTCCTTATTTTCAAATGAAAAATTTCGAAAATTCTAGTGTGAATTCAACATTACAATAAAACAATTATTTGTCCCTTAAAGGGTTAAATTGCAAAATAGTGTTATGCAATGTCGCCTTGTAATGTAGAATTCCTGCAAACTAAAAAGCTATTAAAATTATCGACCGGTTTATTTTTTAAGCATAATTATTATTTTTAAATTATAATTATTATAATGCAGTAAAGCAACGATTATTACGTCTTTCAGGGGACCGTTCTGAAACGACTTATAACTGAGAAAGATGTACAACCAAAATTGTAGTCGCCTAAGGTGTAAAATCTTTGACTGTAGAAATATAATGCTGCAATCATACAAAATTAATTTTGTTGCATAATTCTGCGACGTAATTCTTATATTTTAATGCTTTATTACCCATTTTTCTACTTTCTTCTCTTCCTGACAAATTGTCAGCGAAGCCCCGCCTTTTCAGCTGTTGGAGAAATTTGATTGACTGCTTTACGCTAGTTAACGAAGTCACAAGCAGGAGGTGAGGTGCAGCTTCTGTTGATCTGAGGGATCTGAACACCATAAAGGTAGAAGTCTGTCTTGGCTCGTAGTGGTGTTCTTTTTTGTCTGGCACCTACCCTTCAGCATGTCCGGCTTGGGAGACCCTACCAGTAGCAAGCTGCCGCCGGCATAGCCCTCTGGGTCATTGGTGCGCGCAAGCCTCGCTGCCCCGTTAAGGCAAGAACACCGCCCGTAAACCTGCTTTCTCTCCAGTCTTTAAAAGCGAGCTTATTGCAATTGAACAAAACCTCGAGGCTATTCTCAGCGAGCGGGACTTCGGAGACCTCTAGATTCTTTCAGACATTCGCAGCTCCCTTCAACACCTTCACAATTGGATTACAGTTGGAGATAAAACTAGTATTTCCATCCTTCTTAAACTTAAAATTATTTCAAAGCTCCATGATGTTCATTTTCAGTGGATTCCATCCCACGTAGACATTTATGGCAATGGGCAAGCTGATCGCTTGGCCAAGGAGGGTTGTTGTCAATCTATATCTTCCACTTCAGCCCTTACCTACTCAGAGCATCAATCTAGAGTTATATCCGAAATTTCAAAGGAGTGGAAGGTCCCTGCCAGCCACCACTGGTACGCGGGCAAAGAGCCGGGCTCTTCGTTCGCTATCAACTGTGACAGAGCCTCTCGAACGGCGATTTCAAGATTGGCAAGTGGACACACAAAAAGTCTCTCGTTCTTTGAGGGCAGAAAGATCTTTAAAATCTGCACTAAATGCGAAGCTCAACAGGCATCTGCTGAACACATCTTGGACTACTTAGGTCTTTTCAGAGAGGACTTATATGCTTCCCCCCTTCTGGTTCTGGATTTTCTAAGGATTAACGGTCTATTGGATCTTGTCTGACTTCGTCAGACAGTTCGAGGATAAGCCACAACAACAACAACAACAACAACGCTAGTTAAATTTGATTGGCTGGCTATCTCTCTCCTGATTGGCTGGTGAAGTTTTCAGTCTAATCCCTTACTTTTCTTTCATTTTGTAGAGCAAATGTGCTACATTTATACTTTTTTCCTATCTCCTCTAAGATGCGTTATACAACTACTCATATACAGGGAGTGGAGTTGTTTGCAACTGGGAATCCCACTGAAACAATTAACTGTTTCTGTTTCTGTATATTTTATGAATTAATTATGGCACACTTTTAGATAGAACGTAGCATCTAAAATACAGCAACAAATGAGTAAAAATTGAAAATCAGAAGAAATTAATGTCAAGAGTGGAAAAATCACAAATATTCTGTAAAATATGGCGCTGTTACTTAAAAATAATAATAAAATCCATTTTAAAATGACGACCGTAATATAAAATATTCGAATTTAAAATGATCCTCAAAATTGAGTCACTAACTCTAAAAAAGTAATTAATACGTACATTCAAAATCAAAATCAACAGTTCAGGGAAAATTAGTCTTTGGGGCCACCGTAATACTTACCCATCATGGATATGCATAATATAAAATATGAAAATAAAACATGTGTAAACTATTTATAAAATGCATTGCAATTCGAATAAAATCGTGGCTTGATGACGTCATTAACTTTAAATCGAGGCTAACGAAAAAGACAGGCTACCGCGGTGCGTTCCACTTATCTTTTTTTACAGACCGCTAGAGTGACGTGATGCTCTTTTCGTACACCTGCATTGGTGGATTCGAGCCTCACGTGATTCCCGCGGTCTGTAAAAAAAGATACGCGTAAAGCACCGCGGTAGCCTTTCTTTTTCGCTAGCCTCGCTTTAAATCGAGCTAACGAAAAAGACAGGCTACCGCGGTGCATTCCCTTTATCTTTTTTTACAGACCGCTAGAGTGACATAATGCTCTTTTCGTACACCTGCATTGGTGCATTCGAGCATCACGTGACTCCCGCGGTCTGTAAAAAAAGATACGCGTAAAGCACCGCGGTAGCCTTTCTTTTTCGTTAGCCTCGCTTTAAATGCTCTATTACTGAATTGCGCAAAAGAAACATCCTTATAACTCCAAAATTTATAATCATATTAGCTACCAGTTTACTGCGTCGGATTAAGCGTCTCATTTCCAATTAAAATATATCTTTGAATTGAAATTTGAATGAAATACAGGGTCGTGAAAAATCGAAGAATGTGGAAATAGGATTATAAATATCTCGGCAACTCTCTCATTATATCATTAATATCTCATTACCCGATCGACTTTATTCTTTATACAAAATTTGTTTTTTTATTGTATATGTCCTTAAAATAAACCATTTCGAAAATTTTTATATACCTTTTATCAGAACGAATATTTCGAGAGTCCGAAAAAAAAATAGTTCCGGATAATCGAGGTTACTGAAATTCAATAAGCTTTTTTCCATTATTACATACTAAGTACATACCAAATTTCAATTCTCTTTGTTCGGGAGATAGAGCGTTTACAGACACATATACAGACACACATACAGACGGACAGAAAATTTTGTTTTCTAAAAATATGTTTTTCGGAATCTCCAGTGACTGAAACGTGTAAATCCGTCAAAAATTTTTTTCGATTTTCAAAACGATTGCAAGACTTACCCTATACTACGTATGATGGGTAAGTAAAATTCGAATTTAAAATGAACTTCAAAATTAAGTCACTAACTCTAAAAAAGTAATTAAGACATACATTCAAAATCAAAATCACGAGTTCAGGGAAAATAAATAAAACAATGTGGGTTAAATAAATTAAGGAAAACGATCAGAGCGTGAGTGATTTACACGACCATGGACCTAACATTAGACCTAGGCAATCATTAGCCGATATAACATGATTTCATTGATTCATTGACTACTGCATTTACGGGAGTGTATATTCAATCAAACATTGAGTTTCAAATAGAGTTGTATTTTCTCTAAATATGAATCCAGAAATCTCTAATAATGTGAGAATTGAGCAGAATTAAATAAATAAAACAATGTGGGTTAAATAAGTTAAGGAAAACGATCAGAACGTGAGTTATTTACACGAAAATGGACCTAACATTAGATTTAGGCAGTCATTAGCCGATATAATATGATTTCATTGACTACTGCATTTACGGAAGTGTATATTATTTAATCAGACATTGAATTTCAAATAGAGTTGTATTTTATCTAAATATGAATCCAGAAATATCTAATAATGTGAAAATTTGGCAGAATTAAATGAGAATAGGCAGGGTAAATTGCATATATAAAGTGGTAAGAAAATCTTGAGATAAATTTGAACTTTAGATTTAAAATTGAAAATCTTGACAGTGTTTCATTTTGTCCAGCTCATAACTTATATGTGCAAACCCTCCCCCACTCCCCGAAAAAATGATTTCATTGTTATCAGCAATTTATTTTCAATAAAACAAAGGCTTTATCAGACTTGAAATTACACCTCTTTTTATAATGTTATTTTTCTTTTTATCCTAAACAACCATTTGCATATTTCGTTGAATATCAACGTACATTTTTTTGAATAGCAAGACCCACACTTATGTATTATAAAACGTCTTGTCAATTGTTTACAAAAAAATAATTTTCAATTCAGTTATAACCGTAATGTGAGAATTTATTAAAAAATGTATTTGAAGATTATTTACACAGTTTAAAATGTAAAATTAATATTACATAGAGAAAAAAATCTTTAAATTATCGTTTATTCGTTTAGACACTTTACAATTATACTCATTAGCTTACATGAGATGCAGGAAGCGGCTTTTTTTCACCAACAGTTAGTTCAAAACTATTTTTTTTAACATTAATGCTCTTAAATTTTCCAATCAACATTAATACTCCAATAACATTAAGGCCCCATTAACATTAATGCTCTTGGATTTTTCAATTAACATTAATACTCCAATAACATTAAGGCCCCATTAACATTAATCCCCTTGAATTTTCCAATAAGATGTAATTTTCCGTTCTTTAATACTTTCCAACATAGTTGAAAAGAGTTTATGAATTCGGTATGTTTGGCCGGCTGTCTGTGATCTAGTTCGCTTTAATGCACTCGTATTGCAACGTAATTGATATTTGTTATTGAGGATTACTATGACATGATTTCGGTATTGAAAATGAAGTGTGTAGCAGTTATAGTTCGTTTTCAAGAGCACTCAAAATAATTCTGTTACATTATGATCAATGGGGTAAAACCGTTTGCAGTGTATTTTAATGATGTTACACTATTTAAAACGTATTTAAATTGATATAAAACACTAAAGTGCACTACAAGATGCTTACTATAGAATATGGTGTGCATAACATTCATCGTTCATTTAAACAGGAACTCATAAAATAATTCGTTTTCGCAGTAATGTCTGTGAGCAATATTCATTTCCGCTTATTGATGAAAATTTCTAAAAGAGAATTTTCAACTGTGTTATGTGTTTCTTAACTGGATTAAATTTTTGCATACTACATGTAGTATATATACAAATATATAGACGATATACATGACTTCACAAAAGAATTCCAATATTTTTTCCGATTGAAGAGGGTGATTGCTGAAATTGGAAATTCAAATAAGTTATACGTATATAACACAAAGGATATGAATTATCACATACTACTCAGCGTATAACCAACTGAGTGAAATAATGTCCAGACCGGGAATTGAACCTGGAACCTTTGGTATTACGCACCAATCCATTTTGGAGCGATCCGGACGACATCCAGCCGTACGAAATTGTTTACTTAGAAATCATATTTCACCTTATTAGCAGTGAAATTTGTTTACAGTATTCTGAATGTGTTGGAAAGTTTTTCCTAATCTATGAATGACGCATAATTTTTGTTTCTTGTTCTGTTTGGAAATATTTTTCAGAATTAGTCACTATATATAGCGTAAATATGAAGAAATGCTTTAAAGCTAAACGTTCATCGAAACAAACAATATGACAATAACGAAAAAAGAAAACATTCACCTTCACATATATCAGCGAATGATATTTTCAAATAAATTATACGTTTTCCAAATTGTTTAATTAGAAATCATATTTCACCTTATTAAACGGTGAAGTTTTGTTACAGTATTCTGAATGTATTGGAAAGTGTTTCAGAATCTATGCTTGACGCATGTTTCTTCGTTCTTGTTCTGCTTGCAACGTGTTTTTTTTTCAGAATTAATCATGATATATAGCGTAAATATGAAGAAATACTTTAAGGTTACACTAAACGTTCATCGATAGAAACAAATATGAAAATAACGAAAAAAGAAAACATTCATCTTGAGCTATATCAGAGAATTATATTTTCAAATAAGTTATAAGTTTCCCAAATTGTTTACTTAGACATCATCTTTCACCTTATTAAACGATGAAATTTTGTTTACAATATTCTGAATGTGTTGGAAAGTTTTTCATAATCTATGCATGGCGCATTGTTTTTGTTTCTTGCTCTGTTTGTAAATGTTTTTCAGAATTACTCACTATATATAGCGTATATATGAAGAAATGTTTTAAGACTAAACGTTCATCAATAGAAACACATATGACTATAACGAAACAAGAAAACATTCATCATGAGATCATGAGATATATCAGCGAATTATATTTTCAAATACGTTATACGTTTTCCAAATTGTTTACTTAGACATCATCTTTCGCCTTATTAAACGGTGATATTTTGTTGCAGCATTCTGAATACGTTTGAAAGTTTTTCATAATCTATGCTTGACGCATGATTTTTCTTTCTTTTTCTGCTTGCAAAGTGTTTTTTTAGACTTAGTCACTATATATAGCGTAAATATGAAGAAATGCTTTAAGGCTAAACGTTCATCAATAGAAACAATATGACAATAACGAAAAAAGAAATAATTCATCTTGAGATATATCAGCGAATTATATTTTCAAATAAGTTATACGTTTTCCAAATTGTTTACTTAGACATCATCTTTCACCTTATTAAACAGGACAATTTTGTTTACAGTATATTAAATGTGTTGGAACATTTTTGATAGTCTATGTATGGAAAATGAATTTTATTTCTTGTTCTGCTTGCAACGTGTTTTCGGAATTACTCATGATATATAGCATAAATATGAAGAAATGCTTTAAGGTTAAACGTTCATCGATAGAAACAAATATGAAAATAACGAGAAAAGACAACATTCATCTTGGTATACTTATTTCAGCGAATTATCTTTTCACTCAAACATATACTTTTCCTTGTCAGCGTAAATCAGAAAACCGCTTATTGCCAACCCGTTCATTTTATGCGCTAAATTTTGTGCAAATTACATGCATCATTACCAAAGTTTTATCTTGGATAATATCCAACTAAGGAGACTACGAACAACAAAACGGAGTTTATCGTGAGTTGAAAAACTTGTGCTTTTTTTATTTAATTGCAAGACGTTATTTATGCATTTCTTTTTGCATGTCTTTATACTAATTATGTTTCTTAATCTGAAACTCTGTAGTAAAACAAGATGAGGTACTATTTTCATTGCTTTCAAGATTATAATCTCGAAAGAGATGGAAATAAATGTTCTGTAAAACATATAGAGGAACTTCTGGTATTTTAGAATATCATTTACGTTTGAGGCATATCACAGTTCGGTATTGTTTAAAACACGAAAAACAAATACAATCACAAACTTCAACTATCCGTGATTAGTTAGTTATTTGTAGACAAAAAAACATTTTACGAAATATCATAACATGCAAACAAATGATAATAATAAAACACATTTTTGGAGCATTTTATGGGATTATCGGGTTTTATGGAATAGAGGATCAACAATGGAGAAAACGAACAAAAATTGTACAAAATTTAATAGTACCAAGTAAAATAAAGTCCTTTCGGCCTGTACCGGGAAGAAAAGGTAACTTTCCTTATCTTCGTTTTAAAATTTTAGCTAATGTTACTAGAAAACAGCAAGCTAAAATGTAAAGAATTCGATTATAGAAGATTCGTTTATACTGAATTTGAGTAAGAAATTTGCCAAATGAATCAATTACAACCAAGTTGGCTTCTATTATGGAGTCTTATTTTTGGTCACCAAATTTGGCGATATTTGAGATGATCTTGGTATATATCAGCGGATTATATTTTCAAATATGTTAAACTTTTTCGAAATAGTTTACGGCTTGTCCCCAATGGGACCTTGCGCCATAAAACCCTATACAACCAACCAACCAACCAAATAGTTTACTTAGACATCACCTTTCACTTTATTAAACAGTGAAATTTGATTACAGTATTCAGAATGCGTTGGAAAGTTTTTCATAATCTGTGCTTGACGCATGATTTTTCTTTCTTGTTCTACTTGCAACGTTTTTTCAGAATTAGTCATGATATGTAACGTACATATGAAGACATGCTTTAAGGCTAGACTAAAACGTTCATCGATACAAACAAATATGAAAATAACGAGAAAAGACAACATTCATCTTGATATACTTATTTCAGCGAATTATCTTTTCACTCAAACATATACTTTTCCTTGTCAGCGTAAATCAGAAAACCGCTTATTGCTAACCCGTTCATTTTATGCGTTAAATTTTGTGCAAATTACATGCATCATTACCAAAGTTTTATCTTGGATAATATCCAACTATGGAGACTACGAAAAGCAAAGCGGAGTTTATCGCGAGATGAAAAACTTGTGCTTTTCTTAGTTAATTGCAAGATGTTATTTCTGCCTTTCTTTTTGCATGTCTTTATACTACTTATGTTTCTTAACCTGAAACTGTGTAGTAAAACAAGATGTGGTACTATTTTCATTGCTTTCAAGATTATAATCTCGAAAGAGATGGAAATAAATGTTCTGTAAAACATATAGAGGAACTTCTGGTATTTTAGAATATCATTTACGTTTGAGACAATATCACATCTCGGTATTGTTTAAAACCCGGAAAACAAATACAATCACAAACTTCAACTACAGAGGCTGTTCGCACATTTTTTAGACAAATTTGATAAATGATTTTAAACAAGTAATATAATTTGTTTTAATGTCAATTCCTACTTAATCATAAATATATAAAATAAACCCGTGCAGCATTAATGTCCCACGTTATCTTTATTGAACATTATTTTATAATCATCGTTGCGGTATTTTATTTCTGTGCCATCACTCATTTGAGATAAATCTTTCATTTCATTTATGAAAACAATGGGGGGAATTTTTTTCTCCCATTTAAAATTAAAATTAATTAATTAAATTTAATTAATAAATTAATATTTGAAAAAACTGTATTAACATAAAGTATCATCCACTACAAGTTACAAAAAAATATTTGAACTTGAGTGGAGGAATAGAAAATATTTTATTAACGATTGAAAATTTGAACAAGATATATATAAAGAGTGTGTGAGCTAATAGTAGGAATTTAAAAATGGAATTATTTTAGAGGAAAACTTTCTTTCAACAACTTATTATTTGTAATTCATATTACTGTCTGATGCTTTCAAATTTATTCTTCTATCAAGATGGCGCATTCAAACAAGTTGTGAATCAGACGATACTTTTTTTTTTGTTTTTCGAAAAGAAATATTCTTATTCGGAAGTTTACAATGATTGTAAAGCGCATAGTATAAAAAATTCTAAGTGCAAAATAAACATCAGTATTAATTGGAAAGAGCTATCCCGAAAATCAGTACTTCTTTTTAGTAAAAAGACTCAAAGTGAAAAAAAAAATACATTAAAAAAGAGCCCATTTCAAGGCTGAAAACGAAGTTTCAGGTAAGGATTTAGGACTGTCGCAAATTTATCTTATACAATGGGAAAATAAAAATACGAATATTGGACAAAAATGTTACAATCAATTCATTATATTATTAATTTTACAGAAAAAATGCTATTTTCTTTATTTCAACGACTTTTAAAGGGTGAAAATGCATCAAAGCAAAGCTACCGCTCATACTTCAAAAACTACCGCTGTATTCGTTGAAAACATTAAAAACTCACACAGGTATTGCATTTATACCTTTCAACATATTCCTAATAAGTCACCTGACGTTTCTCTTATGGTTTATTGTGCATTTGGTCTGCTGAAACGACTTCTTCATCATAATTTTATTTCTACCTCATTTTCAACACTGTTGCAATGTACATTACCTACATAGCTCCATCAGGCAAAAAAATTAAAGCGCATTTCAATATTTTGGGGATACCCTGTATACTAATGAATTTGAAACAATCATTATTAGTCTCATTTTTTGGTTTACTGAAAAACAAGGATATAAAATGTAGTGGGATACTGTCAACACGCCGTCATAATACGTCAAATATCCGTCTGCGATAAACATAACCATAAGTATCTTCTTGTACAGACCAAAATATCTGACACTGATACTAGACGTTTCGTTTGTAATAAACGTGCATTTTTTTCTGAAAACGAAACGAGGGAGAATTTTTTTAAACATGTCTCTCACCCACAAGAAGTGTGACACAATTATAAAATACTGCATTTCACAGAAGAAGCAAAATAAGATTGGTAAATTTTCGTTGTTACATAAAATTACAGATGATGTTGCTCTTGCATCTCATTATTCCTATAATAGTCCTTTAACAGCTCGCTGACTCATTCGCAGTCCTCGTGTTCTTCCCGATGATTGGCTGGATAATATTTCATCATGCCCGGCATTAATCTCAAAGCTTAAAAACATCTTTAACTTCCTATGTAACCTTTCTATCTTAATCCATCACTGATCCAGGGACTCGGGTTCCCCCCCTTACACCCAGAAAAAAATTTGTTGAAACAACAAAAATTTGGTTTACCCAACAAAACTTTTTGTTTAAATATAGGTCATTGGAAATTTTGTTTTAATCAACTTTTTTTTTTTTTTTTTTTTTTTTTTTGCAATTCTTAAAAAAAAAAAAAAAAATTGTATCGTCAGCAAAAAATATTTTGTTAATTCAAGTAAAATGGTTCAACTTTACTTGAATTTTGCTAAAACAACCAAAATGTACTCAACAAAACATGTTTTGTAGTTTTAATCAATTCCTTTTTCTGGATGTATTCACTGCACATTGTCGGGTCGGAGCTTTGTATTCTCTGGCAGCGATATTTTTTTCTGCTACTGTCTTTTTCACAAATATTGTTTTCGTTATATTCATAAATTCACAAATCTATCGTTCACCACCCCACTCTCTGTCGCGCTTACAGGCAAGCTCATCGTCGGTTGAATTTTGTATTTTTTAAAAAGCTCAATAAAGGATAAAGGAAAGGATATCTAAGTTCAGCTTCGGCTAAATTTTGTATTTTTTAAAGACCTTAATAAAGAGGACCGTGAGGGACATCTATGATCTACAGCCTTGCTTTTCTAGTATGAGCAGTCCCTCTTGGGCAGTAAAGCCCTTAGCTCAGTATGCAGATATAAAAGCATACCTAAAAGAGCATAACCTTTAGGAATCAAGGAACGTAGAAGAGATAGGGAGGTTTGGGTAAATTTAGACCTCCAAACAATTTCCCTCCTTTCTGTGGCGGCAAACTGACATATAGCATTAACCAGTGGATTTCCGGATAACTACATTTATGACACTTCTCTTAAAGACGTAGATAAGTAACAGCTATTAATGCAATAAAACGCAAAATGAATTTTTTGTAGTTGTGTCACTTTTCTAGCAAGTGAACGATATACAAATGCAATAAAAAGGAAGCGGACACAAGCAAAAACTGACTTTACAAGAAAGAAAAAAACGGAATAATCTAATATACATATATTTTAATTATTTTTTAGAACTCAGGCGTTTATATCTACACGCAAGTGTTTAAATTTATAAAATGTGTTTATCATCTGAAATTATTTATTTTCCTCTAACTAAATATATCGCATCGGTTTCGGATATTCTAGTTTGTACGAGCGACTATATATCGTAGTTTGCAACATGTGTATTCTTACTGAATCTGCTCGACATGTTTGTCATTGAATCTTTAGTTTTATCTCCTATAGTTTTCGAAATACGACATATAATTCCGGAATTTATCGGTAGGAGCGCTGTCAGCTACCTCACACTGGCTAACTCTTTTCACCAGGCATTTTTAAGGCGAAACAAATTTTAGGATTCGCATTGTATAATTTAAACCATAAAAAGTAGATTTTTAATTTATTATTATTATTATTATTATTACTATTATTATTTTTTTTTTTACAGTTTTACTTTTATAAGAAGAGTTTTGAATCGTATATATTATTTCTAGTGTCATTATTTTTCTATGCATTTACAAAGCGCACAACAATGAATGACGTATCATTCAAAAGATTTTTGAACCGGCTTCTGACATAGTACATTCACATTTCGTTAAAACATCTTTTTAATTAAAAATTGCAGTTAATTAAATATTAAATCGGCATTGTTTTCCTAAATGAAGATTTTTCTCAAATCAATGTTGACCCTAAAATAAAATACCGCATTATATCGTGCTTAGCAACGATTATAAAATAATAAATAGTATAAAAAAGATAAAGTGTGATTTCTCCGCACAGGTTTATTTTATATTTATAATTAAAAAGCAAAATTGAAAATTAAATGTTTAAAAGAAAAAGACATCATCAATCGATTGAATAAGTGGTATTTCCCGTGTTGCGTAAAAGATATGCTTTGTTATATTAGAATAAATTGTATTTTATATATATTCAATTTATTTTTCTTCGTCCATGTTTTGTTTTTTTATCGAAGCGGATAACGTCATCTTCTAATTGCTGTTAAAAAACTATTTTCTTTTTCTCGCGCGTGCATTTTGCTATCTTCGATCAGTTTTACTGTAATTTGATGGAATAAATAAGATGACATTCTCGCTTGTCTCATGTTGTTTGAAAATATTTTTATCCTTAATTTCTCTTTAGAAATTTAAACCTGCATCTAAATAATGTTGGATATTGCTAGAAAATATTAAACTGTAGTGCGAAATCCTCGCACGATTCCATTGGTTAAACATTATTTACTAAAATATGAATAAATTCAATGAGCTAAACATAAACATCTCCTTTATATAATCCGAAATAAAGAATATTGAAAAGAAACATTAATCTTCAAATTTCAGCAACCTATATTTTCGCGGAAACATAATCTTCTGCTTGTCAGTGCAAATCAGAAAACCGCTTGTTGCCAACCCATTCATGTTTTGCACTAAATTTTGTGCAAATTACAAGCATCATTACCCAAGTTTAATCTTGGATATTATCCAACTAAGGAGAGCTGCGGGAAAAAAATAACAAGGATTTTTACATGAGTTCAAAAATCGTCTGCTCTGCTCGTTCATTTGCAAAATACTGTGTAATTCTTTTTACGTGTCTTTGATGCTAATTATTTTTATTAGGGATCGCGAAAAGCGTAGTAAAACTAAATTTGGTTCGTGTATATTTTGAAATTTCAAGATATTAATCTGAACAGAGATGAAAATGATGTAAAATAAATTTTACGTAAAACATATAATCTGAATTAGAACATTTCTTAAGCAATGTTGCTGTGTCTCCTAACTTCATCATTATAAAATATATTAAGCATAAAATGTTTGAAATTGTTTGAAAATTTTCTTTTTTAACCTCTTTGGGTTGAGCGTCATTTACAAAATTTGTAATCTTTTATCACCATTATTTCGTTTATATATATATATTAAAAAATCGGAAAAATACGCAAATCGTTCCGTTCCGTAAAACAATATAATAATAAATAAATAAATAAATAATTCTGAGTCTCGGGTGCATTCGAAACTGTCTTCGTCTATCCGGAACCAAATTTGCAGACCGCTTCGTGCTATAGATTTCACTAGCTATCGCCAACAGGCAAACAACTTTCGTTTATTAATACAGACTAATTGGAGTAACAACCCAACCAAGTATTGCATTGCATTGCATGAGAATCTCTGATTTTTTGCAAATAATAATAATAATAATAATAATAATTTTATTCTACATAAAAAAAAAAAGATTTATCGAAATAATTTTAATATATTTCGTATAATGAGCAAAAAATCATATTTACAAAGTAAATTAGCTGAAAATTGCATTTTTAGAGTTACGTGATTTTAATGCAGTTATAATAGAATGATTTTATAAGAAAATGGTGATATATGGGCAATAAAATTTTATTGGTCGAGAGAATTTGCGACAAAAGCTTGGTTCTGTAGCATTTGTTGCTATGGTTTTTACAAAAACTTTTAATCTTAGCATACACTGAGAAAAATGACACTTTTCAAATCTGTGCAAATCAATGTTTTCATTTTGTTATGAAACTTTTTTGTTTCAAATAGAGCGACCCAATACTTTCAATTCTGAAATACCAGAAATACTCAGAATATTGAAACATGGACATACTCAAAACTGAGCGTACAGAGGCCAGTTCATATTCATTTTTGAAACATGAACATACTCACAAATGATTAAAATCAGTTCATACTCATTTTTGAAACATGAACATACTCACAAATGATTATAATCAGTTCATACTCATTTTTGAAACATGGACATACTCGAATATGACCACATAATGTTTTATTCTTGATTGTATACATGTTTTCAAAAATGAGTATATACATGTTTCGAACTTGGGTAATTTTGATTCGGATCCATTTTGACTTATGCAACATACCCAGATTTGAGTATTTTTTTGCTCAATTTTGAAAATGTCGTTTTTAGAATGTACGCCCTGCACATGTGTTAAGACTCAATACTCAAAATTCCATGTTTTATCATATTCCATTTAGCTAAAATTTAAATAAATTTGGAAAATATTATTTCATACGGATCAATAATATTGAAATATTTCAGTTTTATTCATAATAATTTTAGTATATACTATAGAAGTAAGTCACATGAATATTCGTTACATTACAATTTTAAAAAGAGAATGTAAACTAAAAATTATTAAATCGATTTATGGAAAAACAAAAGCCAAAATACTTGTTCGTCATTTCGCAAAGCAAACAATATTCTATTAATTCCCTTTGTAACGCGCCTTTACCAGGGGTCGCTATGAGCGCATGCGTTGGTTTCCTCGGGGCGAATGTTTTTTTTTTCCTCCCGCAGTGTGTTAATGATTTTTTTTATATATACCGCTAATCAGGCCCCTACCTGCCCGGCATGAATGCCTATCTTGACGGGTTAGTACCTGGGTGCGGAGCGGAAATCGCCTGATCACAGCATGGCTGTGATCCACCTGACTGTAGATTTGTTCACATCGCTGCTGTGCTTGCTCTCTTGTGGTTTGCTACAGTTATCTTTGTTTGCCGGTTCAAGGTTTCTGTTTAAGTTTGTTGAATTGACAGATTTAATAGGTCTCGTAATTTAGAGTCTTGATCAGGTGACGAGACCCTCACCTGATTTGGCACCCCCAGAGGTATAATTCACAGGTAACTTGGAGGGCTTTGCACCTACGACGGATATTACGGATATGCACCAGACTCTATTAGCGTACATAGATTTACATATTTGCCATGTCTGTTGGCTTGTCACGTTCATGGTGGGTTGTCGCTGTAGTGCTTTTCGCCTCTTTTATGGGCTGATTTCGCTTCTTATTGTATTTGTTTCTGTCTCTGGCGTTTTTATAGGCTCACCCCTGTTGTGGGTTGTTTTCGTCTATCATTCATTGGGATTTTGTCTCTTTCTTGATATATTGTTACCTCTAGCTTGTGCTAGAGCTGGTTGTCACATTTTGAATCTTGGTCTTCTTCCGAGAGTTTCACTGGTTATTATGTCACTATCGTGGGTTTTGTCACGTTGTAACTTTTGTTACTGGTGGTTGTCACATTGTAACTTATGTTACTGGTGGTTGTCACATTGTAACTATTGTTACTGGTGGTTGTCACATTGTAACTTTTGTTACTGGTGGTTGTCACATTTCTGGATAGCTTCGGACAGAGACGATCTGTCCGAGACCGATACAAATGTAATACACCTATACTAAGTGTTGTTTAAAGTATGGATTCGGTGAGTCTTTCATGTTAAACTCTTCGTGTATTTATGTGTAAGTTTATAATTGTGAATGCTGTCAATAAACGTGTTGTCTAGATACAAGTGAAATCATTACTGTGTTGAAATACTGCACTAGACTTTTGCTGTTATTTTTTTTTTCAAAAATGTACGGAATTTGGTTGCCATTATTACAGAAATGCTATTAAAAATTACAAAAAATTAATACCTCGGAAAACTACTTCACTTTTTTAATTTCTGAAAGCTTACATGACATCCTCGTATCCGTTCGGATAACTGATGTTAAGTTCATCGCCCTGCACTCCATATTCGAAGAGGAGGAGTTGCAAAATACAAACAGACGGGCAGATTTCAATATAATAGATAACATTATTTTTCCGATTGTAGAACTCAATAGGTACTGTGTTGATAATAATATTTTTAATTATTTTTAATATTATTATTATTATTATTATTACTATGTTTATTATATTTTATCTCTTTTAATCTAAAATCAGTTTATTTTTACAGTCGGAAAGCTTGATTTTTGGTCGTAAAAAAATGAAGATTTTACCATTTTATTTATCTTCGCATTGAGAAAACGTTTCTAAATATAGCTTATGGGCCACAGGAATCTTTTTTTTTAAGTGTAACGTTTAAAAAATTAATGACAAGTCTATTTTATTAACATATCTTTATTCCTACCTTATGTTGAACATTTAATTAATTTACATTGCCTACGTATCTCGGACAGAATTTCGTTTGAGACACCCTGTATAGAATAATGCTGATGTCTAAATTCCACTAAATATCTACAGTAGTGTATATAACATCTGAAGTCACAGAAAAACGGGATGAATGAGATAGATGTTAGAAAGAACTTTTCATTGCCTAAAATTTAGTTATTTTAATAGTAGTGTCTTTTCGCGATGGTGTAAAAAAAGCTATGCTCCCGGTTTACAAACTTTACACAAGTCTGTAAACCGGGAGCATAGATATTTTTACAACGTCGCGAAAAGACACTGCTTTTAAAATAACTAAATTTTAGGTAGAATATCACACATATACATATAGAATATCACACATTTGTGAAAAAACTGGTGTTTTCATTTTGCCTTTGATATATTTAGATACCTTCTCTACTTCTGTTGATTTACACTCCATGTGAATTGTTATCATAGCAACATTATTTAAGACATTCAATAAGACTTACAAACAGAAGCTTAGTTAAACTCCTCAGATTTCTCACCAAAGTTGTAAGTGCAAATAACAGTATATATATATATATATATATATATATATATATATATATATATATATATATATCACTTTGAAATAAAGTTATTGTATTGATACACAAAGAAGCTTTATATTCATCCTCGTTCATAGATTTCCAGCATGTAATTTTAGAAAAGCTGGGTAAAACAGGTTCAAAATAACTTTTTTTAAAGTAACCCTGCTGTATGATGACTTATCAATATTTGTTACGTTACATATATCAACTTACATGGGGAATATTTACAGCTAAATAAAGAATATTGCTCAATCTCGGTATTGTTCTAATAATATTTAATATTTCTACCTAGTTTACCCGTCTTTCTTCATTATAAAACACTAAGGCTATAATATGATTTCGTTTTATTTATATCGTTCATAAAATCTTCATCAATTTGTATATTTTGAAATTATACGCAAAGTTTCATTAAATTTTACATGATATAATAACTCTTATAAAAATTACGTAAGATAAGTTTTCATTTAACCGGTCGACAGCGAAGTTCACATTTAAACCTATCGTTTAAGATTAATTTTGGTGGCGAAACACATCATTCTAGATGTCTTCACATTCAGTCTACTTGAAGGGTGCTTACAAAAAGACCTTCTATTTCTAATGTTTCCTATAATCTGGAAGACCCGTTCTTTTGCAATATTTCTCATTGATTGTTCCCCTTAGTTTCTGAAGATAAGAATAAAGATTACTGAGTCATACGTAACTCTAAAGTTTGACGAGTTTACATAAACAAATGTAAAACGCTTTCGTTATGTCATGAAACTAAATATTTTTATTCTTATGCATCAAAATTTACAACAAAAATTGTCTTCTTTTTTTCACATGATAATGGTTATTAACTTTCTGTAAAAATTACTAAAATAAAAATTATAATTGTGTAACCTTTTTCACTCACTGATAGCTTTAATGTCAAAATCAGTCGAATCGTTAGCGCTCTAGATAGAAACAAATGGATAGAAATTTCATAGACAGGCTCGAGGGATATTTCTTTCTTTTGAATTTCCAATGATCAGTAATAATTCAAGTGAAGAGCCATTACTTTTGTTTGAACATGGTTTTATTATCACCGTATATAAACTACATAGTATTTCTCAAGTTTCTGTAGTCGATAAAGATACAAAATTATCCTTCTCTAACTTCTTGTCTTATCTTTTTCAACAATTCCAGGTATATATTTGCCGGAGGTAGATCATGAAAATAGTTGTTTGTGATGCTATCGTAACATTTGATACGAGAGAGAAATAGGATAAATAAGAGCGAAAAAATATGAGGTTAATAAAAAAACAAAGTTGTAAAAACAGTGAAGAAAACTTTTATGGCGAAAAATACAATAAATAAACTGATTTTTTTTTATTCTTGCATGTAGGGTTTTTCTTGAAGTTATGAATACTTTTTAATCCCCATTGACTATATGCAATTTGTTTCTTTGTGGGGGGCGGGGGATATATAATTTAAGATAATAAAGACATATTGAAACGGAATCCCTGCTGTTTACTGCTAATGAGTTAAATGAAATTTAACCGTGAGAAACATAATAGAAAAGTCATATTAAAATTAAATAACTGCAGCTATTTTTTAAGCTAATATTCCCAAAATGTTCTGGTACCATAATTTGTAATTTATATTAATGAATATTTAATTCATATTACGAAAAATAAAATAAATAGACAATAAACATTTTCTTGTAAATCTCCTGCAATTAAATTTTTATCGTTATTTTTTTTTTTCTTATCAAAATAAGCTGGAAGATCCAGGTCTCAATCATCGCTATAGAAATACATATTTAGACTATCTCAATTGCTTTTCTTATCTCCATAATATATCTTAACAGGGTTAAGATCATAAAACTGATCGTTTATGAGGCCATCACAAATCATGATACGCTGTTCACAAGAAAAAGAAAAATATATAGTCTCATGAAAAAAATCATGAAATACTTGTAAAACTGGGGTAATGGAATTTTTATAAGAAACAGTAGTAAATCAATCGAACAATTTTTATTTGGAAATTTTTTCATTTGCGGGAAATTAATCATATAAATACATATTTAGGCTATCTCAATTACTTTTCTTATCTCCATAGTATATCTTAACAGGGTGAAAATGATAAAACTGATCGTTTATGATGTCATCACAAATGGTGATACGCAATTCATAAGAAAGAGTATAGGTCAGCAAAAAACATGCAATAAAAATAGAGTGATAGAAGCTTTATAAAAAAAACACAGTAGTAAATCAACTGAACGATTTTTATTTGGAATTTTTTTATTTTCGAGAAATTAATCATAGTTAATCATGAGAATACATATTTAGGCTATCTCAGTTGCTTTTCTTAACTCAATAGTATATCTTAACAGGGTGAAGATCATAAAATTGATCGTTTATGATGCCATGGCAAATGATGATACGCTGTTCAATAGAAATATATACATATAGGATCAGAAAAATAATGCAATAAAACTTGAGTGATAGAAGTATTATAAGAAACACTATAAATCAATTAACCGATTTTTATTTCGATTTTTTTTTATTTGCTTGAAATCAATCATACAGTTAATCACAGAAATACATATTTAGGCTACCTCAATTGCTTTTCTTACCTCCATAGTATATCTTAACAGGGTGAAGATCATAAAACTGATCGTTTATGAGACCATCACAAATGATGATACGCTGTTCACAAGATAAAGAAAAATATATAGGGTCAGCAAAAACCGTGCAATAAAATCATAGTGAAGAAAATTTTATAAGAAAAGTAGTAAATCAATTGGAGGATTTTTATTTGAATTTTACTTACCCATCATACGTAGTATATAGGATAAACCATGTAATCGTTTTGAAAATCGAAAAAAAAAAATTGACAGATTTACACGTTTCAGACATTCGAGATTCCGAAAAACATATTTTCAGAAAAAAAATTTGCCGTCCGTATGTCTGTGTGTCTGTAAACACTCTATCTCCCGAACAAATTGAGATAGAGACTTGGAATTTAGTACGTACTTAGTATGTAATAATGGGAAGAAGCTGGTTGAATTTCAGTAACCTCGATTATCCGGAACTATTTTTTTCCGAATCTCGAAATATTCGTTTTGATAAAAGGTATATAAAAATTTTCGAAATTATTTATTTTAAGGATTGAACATAAAAACAATACAAAAACGTAAATTTTGCATAAAGGATGAAGTCGATCGGATAATGAGTTGCCGAAGTATTTGTAATCCTGTTTTCCACGCTCTTCGATTTTTGATGACCCTGTATTTCAATCAAATTTCAATTCAAATATATATTTTAATTAGAAATGAGACGCTTAATCCAACGCAGTAAACCGTTAGTTAGTATGATTATCAGTTTTGGAGTTATAAGGATGTTTCTTGTACGCAATTTAGTAATAGAGCATTTAAAGTTTATGACGTCATCAAGCCACAATTTTATTTGAATTGCAATACATTTTATAAATAGTGTACACATGTTTTATTTTCATATTATATATTATGCATATCCATGATGGGTGAGTATTACTGTGGCCCCCAACGACTAATTTTTATTTGCTAGAAATTACCTTATTTATAGTTGTTAAAACAGTTAGCCGACCACTTCTAATATAAATATTTGTTACAAAACTTGATAGTGCTTTAGTGCGTGAATATAGTGTGTTAGATAACCAATCATTTTATTCTCACTAACAACATTTTATGTAACATTCACTGCACATAATAATGGAGCATGAGAAATATAAAAGTAAGAGATATAGTGCGAGTTACTAGTTAAAAGTAAACGACTTGTCCTTTTGCTTGACGCAAACGCTCTAGTCTATTGTTCATAAGATCCCTGGTTCGATAACCTCCTGCGCCAACCTCCTCAGTGTGTTAAAAGGTTTTAATGCTGAATTTCACAAAAGCGTTAAGTATTTACGAATAAGTATAATATTTGTTCTTATTAAAAACAAATTTAAACATAGAATAATTATTTATTTGCCATTCCATTCCATAAAATAACATATTTTGAATGTTCTATCAGTATATGTTTAACACATATAAACGCTTTATTTAAGTACATGGTTTAGCAACAACTAAACCGCTGGCCAATACTATTTCAGAACTGTAATATTCGCCTTATTCAATGCCAGAAAATCTGAGATTATATATAGTGAAGATTAGTCTTTAGAAATAGTGGTAGCTCTGCGGTGGAGTTGAGGAAATCTTTGTCATAACACTGACTTTAATGAAAGAAGGGGATTGCTCGTTTGTTAATAATGCACATTTTTTTCAACTGGTCCGATATTTGATTTTCATGATGATCTCACATGCATGTCTTTTAGGATTATCGTAAAAAGGCTGAAGCCAAGAGAGAATAATAATGAGTAGTTTAGACAGGTATCCATTTAAAAAAATCCCAAACCACACTGTCAGAAATAGATACTTAAATAACGCGAAATTTCCTTCGTTTTTGACGAAACCTTTTCCTGAGAAATACTCCGAGCGAATATTTCGTCAAAGCGAGTAAATTTGTATCCTCAAAAAAGTGAGGAAATTAATTTCGTCAGATTGCTTGTTCGAAAGTGTAAAAAAAGGGCTGGTGTTGCCATCTATTGACAATTTTAGAAGCAACTGTACTTGACAGGGGGGGAAATTATGTCGCTTTTCTCAAGTCTTCAAGGGGATTCGAACGCGTGACCTTTGTCTGATGCTTTCAAATTTATTCTTCTATCAAGATGGCGCATTCAAATAAGCTGTGAATCAGAGGATACTTTTTTTTTTGTTAATACTCTTATTCGGAAGTTTACAATGATTGTAAATTTCCAAGTGCAAAATAAACATCAGTATTAATTGGAAAGAGCTATCCCGAAAATCAGTACTTATTCTTAGTAAAAAGACTCAAAATGAAAAAAAAAAATACATTAAAAAAAGAGCCCATTTCAAGGCTGAAAACGAAGTTTCAGGTAAGGATTTATGAATGTCGCAAATTTATCTTACAATGGAAAAATAAAAATAAGAATATTAGACAAAAATGTTACAATCAATTCATTATATTATTAAGAGAATGTGTTACATCCGATATTTACAGAAAAAATGCTATTTTCTTTATTTCAACGACTTGTAAAAGGTGAAACTGCATCAAAGCAAAGCTACCGCTCATACTTCAAAAACTACCGCTGTATTCGTTGAAAACATTAAAAACTCACACAGGTATTGCATTTATACCTTTCAACATATTCCTAAGAAGTCACCTGATGTTTCTCTTATTGTTTATTGTGCATTTGGTCTGCTAAAAAGAGCTCTTTCAAAGCGCAAAACCACCACGATTGATCGAATCTGGAAAGTTTTTAAAGAGGCGTGGGAAGCAATGACCCTGTAAATTTTACAAAAAACCTTCTACCATTGAAAGAATTACGCAGAATTGGAATCAAGAAACAAGATTATCATATAGATTATTTCAGAATACAATACTCATATTTTAAACCTTAAAAAAACAAACCCGAAATCGTCTAAAAAATGTGCGAACACCCTCTGTAGTTATTGATGGGACATAAGGAGAAATATTCTATTATTTCTTTGCACCGTCAGTATTAGTAACATAAAGAAGCCATGCAATATCTATTGTTTATCTTCGGTGTCAATTTGAAGTCCTTTATCAAAATAGTTGAAAAATAGACCTATTGTCTCTCCGCTATAGATGTACAATGATATTTTAAAAGAAAAAGAATTGTGAATTTTACAGATTTCTTCGAATGGTTAGGTATAAATAACATTTTTTGTTTTACATATATACCGGGACATAGAAATTAAAGAAATGTTATCACGAGGGAATATTTAGGATTAATACTTATTTCTATATAAGTATAGATTTTTACTTTCTTATATCTATAATAAAAGAAAGTATTGTAATTGACATTTTTTTTTACTTCTAGTTTTCGATGGATTTGCATGTTTTAAGGGTCAGAGATCCCAAAAAACATGTTTATACAAAATGGTCTGTCTGTCTGTGTGTAAGTGTCTGACCTCATTGTATCATCAAAAGTGTATGAACTTATGCATAGAATTGAACTAAAGATTTTTATAAGTTTGTTGCTATGGCTAGCAGGTTCTTCTTGAATTTGGATATATCCCGCCGAAAGGGGGCGGTGTAATAGCGATTTTTATGCCATTTTCATTATTGTACCATCGAATAGTGTGAAGTCATGCATACAATTGAACCAAATTTCATTTACAGTTTTTGGCTATGTCCAGCATTTACTTGAATTTGGGGATATTCCTCCAGAAGGGGGCACTGTAATAACCATTTTTGCGTCATTTTAATTATAATATCATCGAAAAGTGTATAAAGTTAGAATTGAACCCAATTTTATGTCATAATGAACAGAGGAAATTATATTCAACTAGGTAAATTATATCCAATGGTTGGAGTATCATAGTTGAGATTTTCCCAACAGAGCGAAAATATGCCGGGACTAGGACTCGACCCTGGGTATTTTGGTTTGCCGTAACAACGCTCTCCCTACTGAGCTATCCTGACGATATCCTGGCTGGCATATTTCACTCTTATTTGTTGGAGAAGGCGGTGAACTGCAGCACTTATTTCATTCATCCGAGCTATAACTAAAGCATTTTACATGATGAATCTGAAATAGCACGGAAATTCCTGTATACCATGTAATTAAGTCATAATGAACAGATGAAAGTATATTCAACTAGATAAATTATATCCAATTTGTTCGCAGCCTTGTCCAACAAATAAGAGTGAAATATGCCAGTCCAGGATATCGTCGGGATAGCTCAGTAGGGAGAACGTTGGTACGGAAAGCCAAAGTACCCAGGTTCGAGTCCTGGTCGCGCCATATTTTCGCTCTGTTGGAAAAATCTCAACTCTGATACTCCAACCATTAGACCCAGTTTTATGTGTTTTTTTTTTTTGTTTTTTTTGCATGCTGGTACTAATTGAATTTGAAGCTATTCCGACGAAAAAGGGCCCTCTGATAGCAATTTTTGTGGTATTTTCTCGATTTTTCATAGTTTCCTTGTAAATTGGCTGCTCGTGCATCGAAGTTAATCCGGCTCTCCTCAAGCAGCTGACGTACAACAAAATAACGAAAAATATTGATTTTAATGGCGATGGAATAGCGAATTTTGAAAGTACAGGGTGATTTTTTTTAAAGTTGTGAAAGTAAAACACTATAACAAAAGAGCCACTGACCAAATGACCTAAGATTTCACCAGTATGCTCCCAAAGACATGGGGATTTTTTAGGCATGGTGAAAAAAAAAACTTAAAATCGCACCGACAGATGGCGCTGTAAGGTAGCAAAAACAAAGAATATCATCTGTGGGAGGAAAACAATGGACAGTACTTTGAAAAACCATCTTCCGTAGACCCTCTGTCGTCATTGGACCTTTTCTTAAATTCTTAAGTGTCCTAAATCTCCTAAGAGCAGTTGCTGCGCTGTCATTATTCTGATAATACAGTTTCACTAACAACGCACGGTCCGTCAATGGCGCAGTCATTGCGAGGATTTCCGTAGAATAATGAACACGAGATGTGCGTACTTCACGTTTTTAACGCCAATGTGCGTGTGCCGGGCGCAAGTTCGTCTCCCGACTTTACTGCATGTACAGCGCCATCTGTCGGTGCGATTTTAAGTTATTTTTTAACCAAGGCTAAAAAATTCCCATTGCTTTGGGAGCATACTGGTAAAATTTTAGGTCATTTGGATCAGTGGTTCTTTTGTTATAGGGTTTTACTTTCACAACTTTAAAAAAAATCACCCTGTATTAACATGTATGAGACAGAAGAAAGTTTTGGGATTACCATGTATGAGACAGAAGAGCGTTTTGGGATTGATACATCCGACTAGTTAGATGAGAAAATTAACCTTGTAACAAATCTAAAATGTTATTCACAATTTCGTACTGCTTACTTGCGGTATCGGTCTCGGGTTCTGACTAGTGCTCACGATTATACGTATAATACGTATAAAACGTATTGTAACCGGTAACGATTTTGGATAGGAATCATATGGAAAAGAGGCTTAACTACGTATACGTTTAAACGTATATAAACGTATATTCGCGAGCACTAGTTCTGACGACACAAACTTTTTCGGATTCGTTCAGACTCGGCTTTCAAATCGTCGGGATCGAGCTCCAAAAAAAGTGTCTGACACCATGACTGGCTAAATAACATACAGAAGTTTTGAAGTCAATTTCATTCTTAAAAATACGTTTTTTCTTCCATGGTATATGTATTGTTTTAACAGGACTTTGAAATGGAGTTCAAAACCAAAAACCGAGAAAGACTCTTTTATTTCTGATAGAACGAAAACCGGAGCTGAACCGAAATTATGTTTCTGATCTTAAAACACTTTTTTACTTTCAAAAATTCAATTTATAAAATCTCGATTATCTAAAAATAACATTTCAGCTAATTTTTCATTCATTAAAAAATAACGTTCAGGAGCTCGATAACATTTCATTAAAATTTCGTTTCATTTTCGTTTAAATGCCAGCCACTGACATCATTTATTCCTTTTCTTTAACGTTTTAAAATAAGTCATGTCGTAAATTAAATCACAAATTATGTATGCTGAAACTATTTAAACCTTACCTATAAAATGAAAACATCTTTTAACTAAGAAAAAATAATGATTAGTGTCATCTTAAGGGGAAGACGAACTTCAATTTTCTTTTCATTCAGTTGAGTTTTTCATTATTTCTTCAGAGAAGTGACCTTGGCCAGTGGTTCTCAAACATTAATGCGTCGCGCATACCTCTTGAAGAATTGTATCTGCCGGGCACCCCCCCCCCTCTTTTTAGGTGCGTTCGTAATTATTTAAATACGTAGCACCTATTGTCGTCGTCTGATCCGTCCGTCTATCTGTCCGTCCGTCCGTCCGCCCGTCCGTCTGTCTGTCCGTCCGTCCGTCTGTCCGTCCGTCCGTCCGCATATAACAACGCAAAAACTACCAAACCGAATGGTTTGAAATTTAAGATATATTATCTTTGCAGAATTTTGTCGAGACATTTCAAATTTTATAAAAATCGAATCAAAACTTTTGAAAATATTAATAAAAACATTTATTAAGAAATTTGATTTTTTTTTTTTTTATCGGCGCTTTCTTGTTATAGGAGCTTCCGAGGTTTAATCGTCAAGCGACCGAGATACTTATTTGATTACAGAAATTAATCTGCGGACGATATAATTTATTTCACAGAATTAAAAATCATCAAGATCTGACTATTTATAAAACTAGCTATAGTACGAACGCACCTCATTTGTCACGTTTGACGTACAATTTCCAACTTGTTTTTTTACTGCAATAGTCATCTATAGAATATAAAAGAAAATGAAAATATACAAACAAACATAACTTTATTTAAAATTGGACGTAAGTTTTAAGGAAAAGATTGCTCACGTGTGCGCTTGTTAAATCTTCCATATTCTTGAAATGTTTGGTGCTAAATTGCGGAGATAAAATTGTAAATCATCCTCAACATGTAGAGCGATTTTATATTTTGTTTTCAAAACACCAACCAAGATGAAACTTTTTTTTCACGGACTCATTCGTTTGCTCTGCAACGTATGTTAGTTATCGACATAGACCTGTCGAGTAAGCCCTGTCATCTCTCTGCGTACCTCCAAAGGGTATGCGTAACACTCTTTGAGAAAATTTGTCATGGATCATGAAATCAGTAAATATTAGAAATAAAATTCAATTTACTGAAAATTTAAATAAATTTAAAGATATTAATTATCTAAAAATAAATTAAAATGCTCCCTGAGTTTCTGTTTTCAAAATATTTTATCATTCTGTAATTTTATTAATTAAAAGGGCTTTATTTAAAAAAAAAGAAATTAATCCATTTTCTTATCGACATAATTTTACATTACTTTTATAATCAAATCTCAAATCTTTATCATCAAAAAAAAAAAAAAAAAAAAAAAAAAAAACAATAACTCATTTAAATGTCCTGAAGCTAAACTTTGGCATTATTTCATTTTCACCAAACATAAACTGCAGAATACATTTTATGTCTACACAGTTATCGGTATAAAAAAAAAATACATATTTAGGCTATCTCTGTTTTACTTACTCCCTTAACAATTCATACATTTTCACTGGGAAAAGATCATAAACATGATTATTTATGCTACTATCGCCACTGATGATACGTTATTGATAAGAATATATTAAGAATAAGTGAATAAATATAAGTTCAGTAAAAATATTATATTAAAAATAATGGGATAAAATTTTTATGGGCAAAAGAGAAATAAATTAACCGAATAGTTTTATCTTGGTATTTCTTGAAAAACAGCAGTAATTCATAATTGACATTAACTATCTGGGAAAAAAACTAGGTTAATGTAATTGAATGCATGATTTTGGACTGATAAAGATTGCCTGTTGAAGAAGACTACCTGTTACTTTGTGTTTAATCTTGAATAAAAATCATGAAATATCCCAAAATATCGACGAATCAAATCTAAAATCTCTACCATTGAAAATAAAATTAACAGCCAATAACTCTTTTTAACACATAGTTGAAAAGGTGTTTTATGAAGTCGTAAATACACTTGGATTCCCATGTAATTGATACAGGGAATTTCACGAAGGACTCTTAACTTTGAAAATAAATAACTCAGAAACAGTGATAGATAGAACCATGAAACCAGTGGTATGTTAATTAAAAAACCCGTAAAAATCTGATACAGAAACCTCAAAATTTTAGTAACAAATTGTGCGATAGATGGCGCTGGATGGGCGTGATCATAAGTAGGCTGTATCACATCAAAAGCTATTCAAAATGTGCACCTTTCACTTAACACATATGTCACAAATGAAGAATGAAATTGTCTGTGACACTCTGTAGTATGCCACCGGAAATCAACACACTAGCTTGACAAATAGCCTCCTCCAGCTCGTCGGGTATTAAAGGATTGTTGCGGTAAACAATGTCCTTCAGTGTCATTTCCAGAATTTCTTTCACTATGCGCTAATAACGATCACGTTTCAACGGCGAAATCTTCGACGACTGATCGTTCTTGGGGACTGAGCTATCTTTATAGGGCAGTTGCAATTGACGTCAGGTTGGAGGTCACACACTGCGAATAGGCAGTTCTGATTGGTGGAAGTACCCTTACCTCCAAGTGAAGTACAATAGTTAATCAGCTGATTGCAACTTCCCTATAGGAATCCGTAATGCTGCCTGCGACGCCATCTATCGGCGCTATTTTTAACTAACATTTTGAGGTTTCTGTATCAGATTCTTACGGTCATTTTAATAAACACACCATTGGTTTCATGTTTCTATCTATCACCGTTTCCGAATTATTTATTTTCAAAGTTAGGGGTCCTTCGTAAAACACCCAGTATATGTTATTCGGGTTTACTACGACATGTTCAATATTGCAAATGGAGTATGTATCAGTTATATTTCGTTTACAGGTACACTAAAAAAATTCCGTTACATTACGGTCTATGGGGAAAAATCGTTTGTCGTATATTTTTATGATGTTACACAACTTCAAACATAATGAAATAGATATACGTCACTGAAGTGTACTACAACAGGGTTACTGTAGAATAAGGTATGCACAGCATTTATCGTTCATTTACAGGGATACACAAATGTATTTGGTTACGGTACTATCTATAAACGATAATTGCTGGGGGTACGTTTTTAATTGTGGTATGCGTTTTTAAAATTAACTAATTTTTTTCATATTACTGGGTGTGTATAAATTTTATAGTTCTTATACAGTGCTACACAAAACAATTCGATTACATTTTCGCCTATTGACTGAAATTCCTGAAGGGAAATTTTCAACTGTGTTTTGCGTTTTCTAACTCAACTAAATTTTAGCATACTGTATATCAGGGGTGCAAAAATCTAGGCGCCAATGGGCCTGTTCCCACCACTAAATTTTTAGTATTCTTCGCCTAATAAGAATACTGATAAAATTTACGTGAAGTATACTAATAAAATTTGACGAAGAATGCTAATAAAATTTAGTGGTGGGAATCTGCCCATTGGCGCCTAGATTTTTGCACCCATGCTGTATATTATATATACAAATTAATTTCCAGCAGAGCTGAAATTACGCAGGAAATTAATGAATATAACAAAGGATGTGAATTTTCACTTGCTGCGCAGCGTACAACCAACAGAGTGAATCCCGGTCTGGACATTTCTCACTCTGTTGGTTGTACGCTGTGTAGTAAGTGATAATTCACATCCTTTGTTATATTCATTAATTTTCAGCGTAATTTTAGCTCTGCTGAAAATTTAATAAGATTCATAAATGTATTTCACTTGGATTTTCAAAACTCCTTATTATGGTCAAATTTTAGCAATGATCCTATTTTAGACATCTTTCGGCAATATCTAAGAGCCAATCAGAACAAATCACTTCTAAACACTTTTAATAGGCTGCTTTAGTGGACAATGATGTCATTCTGTTTGTCTAGTGCAGATGTGGAAAATCTTTTCCTTTCCGCGTGACGATTTTTTTTTAAATATTTTATGTGGCCAAGACTTGCCAACAAAAAAAGAAGTGGTGTATCCAAGAATAATGAATAAAATTTATTTTAAGTTGTATTTTTTGAATTAAAATAATAAAGGTAACCGATGTAAGAACGCTTTTCTATAGTTAGCTACTTGGAAGATGTTATTGTTTATTTTCGTTCGTGGTTATATTTTCCTAGATTAATAATCATGTTTCGTTTCACAGTGTTATTAGATTTTCTTTCTATTAATTTAATGGAATTTCTTTCTATGCATATCCAAGCAAAATATTTTTACGATTGAGTCGAATGTGATAGTTCTTTGTTTGTCCGTTTGTTCGTTTGAACAGCTATATTTTCAAGATGCGTAAAATTATCAAGGTCTTATACTAACATACCTGTCTGTTAAGAAAGACTGTTAATAGAAAATATATTTTAGGCAAACTTAATTGAGAAAATTCTTAAATTCTGCGGAAGCTAATAAAATGAAGTAAATTTCAGAAAATTTCTCGAAATGTCTTCTTTTAAAACTATTGTTTAAAAGAAAAAATCAATGCTGCAAAACTAGATTTTTCAAATAGATTTTTTAAATAAGATTTTTAAAACAGATTTACAAAAATATCTGAATTATTATTTTAGATGTCATAATTCATGAAATCTCTCAATAATCCAACAAGGAAATTTTCAAATATAAAAGATTTCCGTTGATTGCCAGTATTTCATACACTGTTAAAACTTTTCAGCAAACGTTTGACCATTTTTATAGAAAACTGTTACATAACCTTAATTTAACACTATTTTGAACTTATGGGCAGTAATATGGTCAAAATAGTGTTAAATTACAGTTATGTAATCGTTTTCTATAAAAACTGTAAAATGGCTGGACAGTATGTGATGGATATTCTTAAATCCATGTTCTTCGCTAATTTCTGACACAATCGCAAAATCATTTCATCGGAGAAAAAAAAAATCTGTAAAAATCCGGAATATTTATTTAGATTTCATAATTCATGAAATCTCTCAATAATACAATAAGAAAATTTCCAACTATACAAACACCATAAAAAAAAAAAAAAAAAAAAAAAAAATACCTTGATTGCAAGTACAATTTCCGTATATTTTCTGATTATTTTTCCATTGAAAGTGATTTCGCGAATGCGTCAAAGAGTATGAATTTGAGAATATCTTTCACAGATAATGTTAAATTTTCCTTTTCTGTAAAGTTCTGGTTTTCATTTTTATAATTACACTGCAAAAGGAAAAAAAGCCATAAAAATATGGAACTTGTACTGTGAAAATACAGAAATTATTTTTAAAGAGTAAAAATATAAAATATTTCCAAATCCTTAGCGAAAACGACAAAATAACTAGAGTTTTAACACTGTTATCATTCAAGGATACTCTTAACTCCATATTCGCAAATTTCTGTCACATTTTACCAAATCTTTTCTCTGGAGAAAAAATCCGTAAAAAACCGGAATATTTTGTTAAATTTCATAATTCATGAAATATCTCAAAAATACAGTAAGGAAATTTCTAAACACAAACACTGTAAAAAAGAATTCCGTTGATTGCCAGTACAATTTCCGGATTTTTGCGATTTTTTTTTTCTGTTGAAAGTGATTTCGTGAATGTGTCAAAAATTATGGATTTAAAAATATCTTTCACAGCTAATGCTAAATTTTTATTTTCTGTAAAGCTCTAGTTTTCATTTTTATTATTACACTGCAAAAGGGAAAAAATCCGTAAAAATATGGAAATTTTACTGGCAAAATACGGAAATTCTTTTTAGAGTGTAAAAATATAAAAATTCCCAAAGCCTGAGCGAAAACGACAAATTTACTACAGTTTTAGTACTGTTATCTCTCAAGGATATTCTTAAATGCATATTCACTAATTTCTGTTACATTCACCAAATCATTTCATTGGAGAAAAAAATCCGTAAAAATCCGGAAATTGTACTAGCAAATAACGGATTTTTCTTCCTACAGAGAATGCTGCAATTTTATTATATCAATGTATATTAAAGTTCTTATCACAAGATGCGGACTCTCCTTGGAATTTTCAAAGAGTTTTTTATCATTTTTTCTGATTAAAAATTTTTTAATTAATATTTAATATTAATTCGTAATCGCCTTATCTGATAGCAGAAATTGTAATATTTTTCTGTAATTAGATAAGACAAAAAATTCTATTAAAAACGTGTGGTAAAATTGTACGCACTATATTGTAATGAAATAATTAATTATTCAGTAACAACTAATTCCTTTATAAAATAAGGAAAGCCTCTTTTTAATTATTTACAAAATTAAAAAACTCAGAGACTTAATTTTTAAAAATGCAAAACTTTCATTTCCATTAAACATAAACTTTTAATACTTAATTTTAAATTTTCAAAATGTTAAAACGCTCAAAGATATAGCGAGAATCTTTCCTTCGTTATTATTTTTTATGAACTTCATATTTCAAATTTTCATTTTCCTTAAAACAACATAAATTATCCGCTAGTAATACTCTTTTCCATTTATCTAAAGCCTAAGATTATTCAAGTATTAAAGAAAAAAAAACGGCATTGGAAAATCCACGGTTATTTTTGGAAGACCATTTTTCAAACGAGAGCAAATATTTGACGATAAAGAAAAGAAACACTGGCTTGAAATTGTTATTAAATGTGATTTATGTTCTTTAAAAATAAGTATTTTTTATCAGCAGTTATTAATTTAATCATTAAAAATTTAAATTATTAATTTAAAAGTGCTTGTAGTTAAAAACAAAATTAATCCTAACTTTGTACGATAAAAATCACATTAACTGGAAAAATGTTATAATGTATATTGTTTAAAAAAAACCCCACAGATTTTCAATAAATTAACTGAAGCGGAAATTAATTTGTGATACATTTTATTAGGACGTTTTGATAAAGAATCGTTATTTAAAGAAAACGGTATCTTATATTAAAAATTACACTTATATGATTTGTGCAAAAGTTCTGGGTTGTATCAAAATTGCAAGAAATTATTATTTTTAAGATAAGATATAAGAGAATATATAAGATGATATATAATATTTAGTATTTTTAAAATAATATATTATTTAAGATGTTTTTATCAAAAATTATTGATTTATTTTTGTAGGAATGTATTTTATAAAATAAAAAAAATCTAATGAAAAATGTCTCCAGTTAATTGGACAATTTCACTTTTTCCATCATATAGCATTAAGTTGGTAATCTATTTAATTTCTCTTAGAAACTGAATTAAATTTACTCAACAAAAGGTACGAACAAGGAAGACCGAGGTATGCTCGGACAAAATTAGCTTTGAGATCCAATATCATGACCCATGACCAAAATGACCCACTAATCAAATTTTCTCGAACGTATGACCAAGCCCAATTGTCTTCTGGTGCCTGAAACCCGTAGGATATAAAATTTAGTCAAAATAATCTAAATCGTTTTTTAGAAAAAATTAGCTTGACCCACAGTGACCCAAAAATGACCCACTAATCGGATTTTCTCGAGCATGTGACCTAGCTCAATTATTTTTTCGTGCCCCAAAACCCGTAAGCTTGACCCATAATGATCCATGACCAAAATGACCCTTTAATCGAAATTTCTCGAACATGTGATCTAGCCCAATAGTCTTATCGTTCCCGAAAACTGTAGGATACTAAATTTAGTTCAAATTCTCTGAGCCATTTTTAAGATAAAAATAGCTTGACACATAATGACCCATGACCAAAATGACCCACTAATCGAATTTTCTCGAACGTGTGACCTATCCCAACAGTCTTCTCGTGCCCGAAAATAATAGGATGCAAAATTTAGATAAATTAGCTTGACCCTGACCCATGGTGACCCAAGCTGACCAACTAAACGAATTTTTTGTGACCTAGCCCAATGGTTTTCTGGTATCTCAAAACGGTAGGATACAAAATTTCGTCAAAATCGTTACAGCCGTTTTTAAGATAAAATTTGCATACATATACATATGTATATAACCACACACAAGATTAGAATATATATGATTTATATCGTTTAACGTGGGTTCTGGTTAGTGCAGACAAAAAATGGCCTCGTCTGCCCAAAAGAGATTTCACTTTATATCTTGCTCAGACCTGACCCGAGCCAACCCTTCAGAATCGGGTCGGGTCTTAGATGCATTCTCACTATGCTAATCAACGCCAATATAATTCTATGTTAAAACTCCAGATTAACGCACATAATCTAAATCGTTTTTTAGAAAAAATTAGCTTGACCCACAGTGACCCAAAAATGACCCACTAATCGGATTTTCTCGAGCATGTGACCTAGCTCAATTATTTTTTCGTGCCCCAAAACCCGTAAGCTTGACCCATAATGATCCATGACCAAAATGACCCTTTAATCGAAATTTCTCGAACATGTGATCTAGCCCAATAGTCTTATCGTTCCCGAAAACTGTAGGATACTAAATTTAGTTCAAATTCTCTGAGCCATTTTTAAGATAAAAATAGCTGGACACATAATGACCCATGACCAAAATGACCCACTAATCGAATTTTCTCGAACGTGTGACCTATCCCAACAGTCTTCTCGTGCCCGAAAATAATAGGATGCAAAATTTAGATAAATTAGCTTGACCCTGACCCATGGTGACCCAAGCTGACCAACTAAACGAATTTTTTGTGACCTAGCCCAATGGTTTTCTGGTATCTCAAAACGGTAGGATACAAAATTTCGTCAAAATCGTTACAGCCGTTTTTAAGATAAAATTTGCATACATATACATATGTATATAACCACACACAAGATTAGAATATATATGATTTATATCGTTTAACGTGGGTTCTGGTTAGTGCAGACAAAAAATGGCCTCGTCTGCCCAAAAGAGATTTCACTTTATATCTTGCTCAGACCTGACCCGAGCCAACCCTTCAGAATCGGGTCGGGTCTTAGATGCATTCTCACTATGCTAATCAACGCCAATATAATTCTATGTTAAAACTCCAGATTAACGCACTGCATATATTTTATGTAAGAGATGCGAGTTAATAATCTGTAGTTTAAATAAGTGTATAATTACAGTTAAATAAATTTCCCGTTAAATATGATACATTCTCTTTATCCCAAACAACTCTAATTTACTTTCAAGCTAAAGTTGTACATATTCAGTGCATATTTTAAAATAAGAAATGGGAATTACTAAGCTGTAATACAATAACTCTGTTAAATGTAATATTAGTCAAATTAATTTCTATTAAAAGTGACATAATCTCAGTATCCCAACTAATGCTAATTTAATTCTATGTTAAATGTTTTTGATTAATGCACTACATATTTTAATGTAAATGATGTGAGTTATTAAGCTGTATTATAATAGTTCTGCAAATGTAATATCAGTTAAATTTATTTCATGTTAAATAGAATACACTCTCACTATCCCAAGCAATCCTAATGTATTTCCGAGTTAATGCCCTACAAATGCAATACATGCTTTAAATCAATACAATGCATATTTTAAAATAAGAAATGTGAATTATTCAACAGCAATATTATATATAAATATTTATGATGCAATACAAAACCTTATATACAATTTTAAGATAATTTAAAATTGTGATTTTATTTTATTTTATTTTTATTTTATTTTTATTTTATTTTTATTTTTTTTTATTTATTTTTTTATACCAGAAAAAAAAACCCGTTTCAAACAGATAGTCTTAGAAGGTGTAATTGTACGGTTTCCTTCCGTGTCGTAATGTGTTTTAGTTGGCTTTCATTACAAAAAGCTATTGCAAGAAACTATTGCAGACGTTCGGAGGAAAACAATTCCAAAAAATTGATATATTTCCACCGATCGTGACCCCTAGACCCCCAAACCACCCTCCGTTCAAATGTTGATATATATATATATATATATATATATATATATATATATATATATATATGACATGGGCTGTTTAATAGCCTCTGCTTGTTAACTAGGAGAAGACCCTTTAAATGCCTCAGAGGAGGACTTAAAGGAATCGACTGGGAGCAGAGACTTAATGTCCAATCCGCACCTTCCATCGGTGCAGCCTGTTAGTACCCTTGCCTAGTGCATGGGGAACGAACTCGGATGGGCTTCCTCCAACCCGCTTGGCCAGCGTGGAGGAATTTGGCCACCTCCCTCCTTATTTTAACATGAATTCACAAAACAAATCACGGCCCTCAATTCCCGTCAGTCTGCATGTTCCTGATTACGGCAGCGATCAGAAAGACATGAAGACAGAGGGTGCTAAGAATCACCGGGCTCGGCTTGGCTGCCATAAGTTGATGACCTTGGCTACGTATAATGGACGATCCTTATCTTCTGAAAGTCGTTTACAAGAACTTGAAGAAGAATTAGAAAGAATCAACTGGGACATCCTAGGATTATGCGAAGTAAGAAGAAAAGATGAAGAGAAGATTGATCTTGCCAGTGGACATGTATTGTACTACAGAGGTACAGAAGATGGAAAAACAAGTGGTGTAGGATTTCTGATTCATAAAAGGTGGAAGAATCGCATCGTAGAATATGATAGTGCATCAGATAGAGTTGCAAGGTTAGTTATACAAGTGTCAAAAAGATACAAGCTGCAAATTACCCAAGTTTATGCACCAACAATTAGCTATACTGATGAAGAAATTGAGGATTTCTATGAAGAAGTAGCTTCAATGCATCAAAAAGGAAAATGCTACATAAAATTAATAATGGGAGACTGGAATGCTAGAATTGGGGAAAAAAAAGAAAGGTGAGTTCTCGGTAGGAAATCATGGATATGGGGTGCGTAATGAAAGAGGAAACAGATTGATTGAATTTGCAGAATGTGAACAGATGTATATCATGAATTCATTTTTCAAGAAAAAGCCACATAGAAAATGGACATGGCGTAGTGCAAATGGCTCAACAAGTGAAATCGGCTATATCTTGACAAACAAAAAGCATCTTATTCAGGATTGCAGCGTTCTCAATAACTTCAATACAGGAAGCGATCACAGGTTAGTTAGATGCAAACTGCTTTTAAATACTAAAGTGGAAAGAATGAAGCTTTTGCAATGCTCAAAGAAATCAGTCGATATTATGAATCTCCAGAAACATAAAGAAGAATTTAATTTAGAACTTAAAAATCGTTTTCAAGTACTTCAATCAATCTTAGAAGAAGAACAAGATGTTACAGTAGTGAACAAGAAAATAACAAATACTCTACAAGAAATTGCAAGGACGATAGCTGGTGAAGCACAAGTAAAGAAAACAAAGAAAATAACAGAAGAAACAAGAAGATTGATGAAGAAACGCAGAGAATTTAAAATGAAGAAAAACTGTCCTAAATCAAGAGTTGAATATGCAGAATTATGTAAAACGGTAAGAAAATGTGTTACAGAAGATATCAGAAAATTTAACTGTGATCTTGTCAAAAAAGTTCTAGAAGATAACAAAAGTTTAAAATCAGCTAAGCGCAAACTGTGTGTTGGAAGAAAAGGTATTTTTGCACTGAAGAGAGCAGATGGAACAATCACCAAAATCAATAATGAAATAGTACACATTGTCGAAAAATTCTATAGCGATCTATATAAATGTGAAGGTCAAAGGGAAATCAACCTACGTGATCCACTAGTAAACATAACAGAAACTGAAGAGAAAATCCCAGTGATGACAGATGAAGTTGTACAAGCCATTAGAGGCATGAAAAGAGGTAAATGCCCTGGCGAAGATGGAATTACAATTGACCTTATCAAAGAAGCAGGAGAAGAATTTGCAAAAATGCTAGCCTTACTGTTTTCCAAATGTCTCGAGAAATCAGATGTACCAGAAGATTGGAATAATGCTGTGATGGTGTTACTTTATAAGAAAAGAGAAAAGGAAAACATTAAAAACTACCGTCCAATCAGCTTACTGTCAGTGATTTATAAAATTTTCACCAAAGTTTTAACGGCAAGACTTGAATCAGCTCTGGACTCAGCTCAACCTAGAGAACAAGCAGGATTTCGAAGTGGATTTAGCACAATGGATCATATTCAAACAGTAAGAGAAGTTATAGGAAAACATAAAGAATATAATTTACCTCTCTGCCTTGCCTTTATTGATTATGAAAAAGCATTTGATTCGGTCTACACATCTGCAGTAATTACTTCTCTGGAGGACATTGGTATAGACAAACCTTATATCAATATCATAAAGAAGATCTACAAGAAAGCAACAGCCACCATCTGTTTGGACAAAGGAAAAGCGAAGATCAAGCTTGGAAGAGGAGTAAGACAAGGAGACACCATTTCGCCTAAGCTTTTTACTGCTGTCTTAGAAAGTATTTTCAAGAAGCTGGATTGGGAAAACAAAGGGATTAGAATAAATGGGGAATATTTAAGCCATCTCCGGTTTGCTGATGACATTTTAATTTTCAGTAATAGCCCTGAAGAATTGCAAAATATGCTAAAAGATTTGGCAGAAACTAGCATTAAGGTGGGATTAAAAATAAATTTGGAAAAGACTAAGGTGATGTTCAATTCATTTGCATCAAAAAAGAAAATCGTCTACAACAATACTGAGATTAAAGATGTTGAAAGTTATGTGTACCTTGGACAAGAAATATCATCAGACAACAGTATCATGAATGAAATCAATAGAAGAATAAGAAATGGATGGAGTGCTTTTGGGAAGAACAATATTATTTTGAAGAGTAACATGCCTCTTTGTTTGAAAAGAAAGGTGTTTAACCAATGTGTTTTGCCTGCACTAACTTATGGAGCAGAAACTTGGACACTAACAAAACGGATGGTACAAAGATTACAAACAACACAGCGAAGTATGGAAAGATGTATGCTAGGCATAACCAGAAGAGACCGAAAGAGAATAACGTGGATAAGAAGTCAGACGAAAGTTTTTGACATCATCGAGAGAATTAAACGGCTAAAATGGAAATGGGCTGGGCACATTGCAAGAAGACAAGACAATAGATGGAGCACAAACACCCTACAGTGGTATCCCAGAGATGTAAAACGACCAAGAAGACGACCTCAAGTAAGATGGAGTGACGAAATCAGAAAAGTGGTCGATGTTAATTGGATGACTAAAGCACTAGACAGGCAACAATGGAAAAATCTGGGGGAGACCTACATCCAGCAGTGGATTGAAAACGGTTGATGATGATGATGATGATATCTGACATATGTCATGCTGTAACTCTCTTATTTATGAACCGATCTCGATGTGACTAATTATGTGTGTAGAACATACCAAGGTCTCGACCGAGTTCGTTCGCCAGCTTAATCCGCCATCTTGTTTCAAAATGGCGGCCACTTAAAATTTGTTTTAATTTTTAAAATTTTTAAAAGATGTCAAAAAACAATAAATTGAAAAAATTGTTAAGTTAAGTGTTAGAACGCGATACAAGGATTCTGGAAAATTTTTTTTGTTTTCGCGATATCTTAAAAAATGGCTGAGACATGGCAGTTTGAAATTCTAGGGGGGGGGGGGCTGAGATTTTGAAACAATCTGATATTTGTTATGCTGTAACTTTCGTATTTATGAACCGATATGAATGTGACTGATCATGTGTACAGAACATACCAAGGTCTCGAACAAGTTTGTTAGCTAGCTTTCTGCACCATCTTTTTTCAAAATGGCGGCAAGTTAATTTTTTTGCATTTTTTAAAAAATTCAAAAAGATGTATAAAACGTTATAAATTGAAAAAGTTGTTTCCGTTATGTGTTAGATCGTGACAGAAAGATTTATTGGACATTCCGGAATTTTTTTTGTTTTGGCTTTATCTTAAAAAATGGCAGAGATATGGCAGTTTGAAATTCTAGGGTGGCTGACATTTTGAAACAATCTGATTTTTGTTATGCTGTAATTCTCATGCTGAAATTCGCATTCAAATTCAGTATTAACGAAAACCGGGATTGAATTTTCTATAATCGAGTTCTAAGCAATTTAGCTTCGGGACGTTTGAGTAAAATTAGCTGAATTTTTATAAACATGGACTGTGAAAGCTACCTTTTCCTCCCGGTACAGGCCGGAAGGACTTTTTTCTTTTTGTTGTTTAAGACAAGATTGCGTTTACTTCGGTCCAATTTGCTCAAGAGCGGAGCCATTTTGACTATGCGACATACTCAGATTTGAGTATTTTTTGCTCAGTTTTGAAAATGTCGTTTTTAAAGTGTACTTTTAAAATGCGTTAGCAAGTTTTCTCAACTGGTAATATCAGTTTTTAGATTGCTTTTCATTCTCAATTAAAGACTTTCAGATGCATAACTGAATGTATACGTGTAAGAGTAGCAAACAAATTTTAATATTAATGTTAATGCTGTTAATTTGTGATGCACTCTAAATATGACATTGACTATGGTTTAAAATCGTTTCATAAAGTCGTTACATTGGGATTTTATATATATAGGGTAGATATGTAAATGACCTCTAAATATATGTATAAAAAATATTACCCGAGTTACAGCGGCATAAGGAATAAAACTATATAAATATATATCAACTAGTAAATTCAAACGGGGGAGGGGGTGGACACCAAAAGAAAAATACAAGATACAAGTGTCAACAAACTAGATTTCCATCCTATATTTTATCGATTAGTTATCTGAGTTGGCGAAGATACTTTTTTCATGTTTTCAAGTTTATCTACCATCGCTACCAATTAGTATGATAATCTTTCACTATTTGTTATTATTATAAAACTGTATCTCGGAAAAAATTGTACGTGCTGTAGCAATTTGGATATCATATTTAGATTTAGGATTATGTGAACAGTTTAGATACTTGTTTCCCTGGGAGGATTTTTTTTTAAATTTTTTGCTGACCAATGTTATTTGTATGAAATACGATAAAAATGTGACTAATGTGTTGGGGGAAAATGTATGAAGGAAATATTTTCGTTTCCCTGTCCGTTCACTGGACGGCTTCACGACGTTCAAGTTGCTAATATTTTCAGTGTGCGATTGTAAGTAATACACAACTATCACTTAATAAAGATTTATCTACAAAAAAGTGAGTATACCAAATTTTGCTTCATCAAAATGAAAGTAATGGTGACTGATCAAGAATCATCCATAATCGTAAGCAACAACACAACAATCTGCACGAAAATAATTTTTGTCTTGATCAAGCTGCTTTTATGAAAAATGACCTACCGTTTTCTCGGCGATTGAAAGTAATGCACAGCCGACACTTCATAAAGATTTATCTACGAATAAATGGGTATATCAAATTTTTCTTCATCAAAATTAAACTAATGGTTACTGGTCAAGAATCTTCCATAATCGTAAGCAACAACACAACTATCTATACAAAAATAATTTTTGTCTTGATCAAAATACTTTTATGAAAAATGACCTACCGTTTTCTCGGCGATTGAAAGTAATACACAACTGTTACTTCATAAAGATTTATCTACGGATTAATGAGTGTATCAAATTTTTCTTCATAAAAATGAAAGTAATGGTGACTGATCCAAAATTTTCCGTACTCGTAAGCAACAACATCACAATCTGTACAAAAATAATTTTTGTCTTGATCAAGGTACTTTTCTGAAAAATGACCTACCATTTTCTCGGCGATTGAAAGTAATACACAACCGCCACTTCATGAAGATTTATCTACGGCTTAATGAGTATATCAAATTTTTCTTCATCAAAATGAAAGTAATGGTGACTGGTCGAGAATCTGGCATAATCGTAAGCAACACACAACAATCTGTAAAAAAATAATTTCTGTCTTGATCAAGGTACTTTTATGAAAATTATTGACCTAACATTTTCTTGGCGATTGAAAGTAATACACAACCGTAACTTCATACAGATTTATCTACGGATTAATGAGCATATCAAATTTTTCTTCATCAAAATTAAAGTAATGGTGACTGATCGAAAATCTTCCATAATCGTAAGCAACAACACGGCAATCTATGCAAAAATAATTTTTGTCCTGATCAAGATACTTTTATGAAAAATGACCTACCGTTTTCTTGGCGATAAAAAGTAATACACAAACGTCACTTCATACAGATTTGTCTACAAATTAATGAGCATATCAAATTTTTCTTCATCAAAATTAAACTAATGGTGACTGGTCGAGAGTCTTCCATAATCGTAAGCAACAACACAAAAATCTGTATAAAAATAATTTTTGTCTTGATCAAGTTTACTTATGAAAAATGACCTACCGTTTTCTCGGCGATTGTAAGTATAATCGTTACTTCACAAAGATTTATCTATGGATTAATGAGTATATCAAATTTTTCTTCATCAAAATGACAGTAATGGTGACTGGTCGAGAATCTTCCATAATCATAAGCCACAACACAGCGATCTGTACAAAAATAATTTTTGCCTTGATCAAGCTACTTTTATGAAAAATGACCTACCGTTTTCTCAGCGATTGAAAGTAATACACAACCGTTACTTATAAAGATTTATCTACGGATTAATGAGTACATAAAATTTACTTCATCAAAATGAAAGTAATGGTGACCCCTTCGAGAATCTTCCATAATCTTAAGCAACAACACAACAATCTGTACAAAAATAAATATTGCCTTGATCAAGGTATTTTTATAAAAAATGACCAACTGTTTTCTCTGTGATTGAAAGTAACACACAACCGTCCCTTCATAAAGATTTATCTACGGATTAATGAGTATATAAAATTTTTCTTCATCAAAATGACAGTAATGGTGACTGATCGAGAATCTTCCATAATCGTAATCAACAGCACAACAATCTGTACAAAAATAATTTCTGTCTTGATCAAGGTACTTTTATGAAAATTCACCTAACATTTTTCTCGGCGATTGAAAGTAATACGCAACTGTCACTTAATAAAGATTTTAAAAATATATAAGTATATATATGATTTATGAATCATAATATTACTTACGGGAATTTCAAGAACTGCATGTTGATTTCCAAGTAAATCAGATAAAAGTTCGGCAATAAATTTCCGAAGTTTGAAAGGGCCTTGAGGCACCGCCATATCTGTTATCGATTTTAATCTAATTTATGATGCAAGCACATAACCACGGATTAATTTGATGTAAGAAGGAAGATAAAAACACGACTAATGTGTTAGGAGAAATCCATCAAAGAAAGATTTCCGTTTATCTGTCTCTTTTTCTAGTCGGCTTGTCAACTTTGCAGTTACAAATCTTTTCCGACGAACAAGAATTCTGTCTTCAGAAGAATCATACTTATGACGCATGACTGTAGTGACCACCCCTTTCAGTCTGCAATCGTGAATGGAAAATTAATGAAGCCATTTCCGCGGGAAATAACATGAAATATGGTTGGTGTATACAATTTATAATAATGAAAAGTAGATATTAGATTATTAAAGAATTTATAGGAGAAGCAGGATTAAGTTATATGCACCATACCATCAAAAGACATATATGAGCCATTCTCCCATAATTTTAACTTTTAAAAATAAGAAACTTGTGAAATTCAACTTAATAAAATAGCATTTTTCATTTAAACTTCCGGTTTTAAAATTTCTTGCTCTTATTGCTATAATTAAACATGATCTTGTTGATAATTTTTAGAACTACGGTAAATAAATGATTCTTCTCTTTTATTCTTAAATTCAATTTTAAGTACTTTATAACAGTAATATAAGGTAATGCAAGTTTGGCCTACCTGTTAAGTCCGCGTAGGTGTGATGAGTAATTATCCAACTTGCGAATTAATCCAGCGATAATGCACATTTGAAGTAGATATTAACAAACACAATCTTGTTAAAATAAAGTATGGCTTCGTGAAAATAACTTCTAAGTTAATTATTTAATTACTATTAAAAAAGAGAAAAAAAATTAATTTACATTGTTAAATTTACATCACACTATAAAAGGTTAACACATTTAATTTTAAGAGAAGTGTTCAGTGGTTCTGCATTTTAAGAAGGTTGCTCAGAGACTGAAGTATTAGTTCTTGGATTAGAGAAACACACAGTCAAGTTTACGTCATTTAGCCTTGAACCCTTGAGGTTACACGTGTAAGTTCTTTAATGAGAATCTCACAGAAAACAGAAAAGTACTTTGTCAGCACACACGTGTTTCGTTTCACCAGCTTGAAGTCGGATGGATGAATATTCAGGCTCACAATACATAGATGAAATGTTTATATCAGAAATCACTATCCTAACACCCCTGCTTGATTTCTGATGCATAAATGTTCTTGAGATTTAAACCTGTTCTGTGTTTTGTAAAGTCAGGTTTGGGAAGGGGCTTCGTTAGAATGTCAGCTGTCATAGTTTTGGTTGGGCAATATTGTAGTTCAATTATTCCCTTTTCCTTAAGATCTTTTATACTGTTGTATTTTATATCGATATGTTTTGTTTTCGAATGATGTTTATAATTTTTAACCATGTTTATACAAGCTTGATTATCTTCGAATAAAGTTATGGGCAAATTTTGTTGTAGATCAAGGTCCTTTAGAAGATTGATAATCCAAACTGTTTCTTGTGCTGAAGTTGCTGTTGAGATGTATTCAGCCTCAGCGGATGATAAGGCAACTGAATTTTGTTTCTTAGTTGACCAGGAAATTGTTGTATTTCCTAACTTACATAAATTTCCCGTTGTTGATTTACGGTCATTTTTATCCCCTGCCCAATCGGAGTCAGCATATGTTGTTAGTATTGGCTCATTTTCTTTACTAATAATTAGTTTTAGTTCTTGTGTTTTTTTTAAATATCTAATAACACGCTTTACTGCTTTCCAATCCTTTTCTCTGGGTTTTTCGTTTCTACGATTCAAAATGTTCACAGCGACGGCTATGTCTGGTCTGGTTATTGTAGCTATATATAACAATGTTCCGATAGCTTGCCTATATTTACTGTTATTAGAAAGTAAATTTTCCTCATCAATTATGTTTAAGTATCCGGGTTCCATCGGAGTATCACAGGGTTTAGCTTCCTTTAAATCGAATTTTTCGATCAGTTCTTTTATTTTGTTTCTTTGATCAAGTGCGAAATTTCCTTCTTTACTTCTTTTTATGTTTATCCCCAGATAATAATTTACAAGTCCTAAATTTTTGACTTCATATTCCCTTTTTAGTTGTTCTATTATTTCATTTATTTCTTTAGTTTCCCCTGAAATTAATAAATCATCAACATATATAATGATGTATGTTGTACTTTCCTTTAATTTTCGTGTGAAGAGACATGGATCGGAGGTGCTTTGCACAAAACCAAGTTTAGTTAAACTTTCTTCTAATTTAATGTTCTATGCTCGTGCGGATTGCTTCAATCCGTAAATTGATTTTTTTAGTTTGCAAATTTTATTTTCCTCTCCCGGTATTACATGCCCTTTTGGTTGTGACATATAAACTTCCTCATCTAAATTTCCGTGGAGGAATGCAGTTTTGATGTCTATATGATTAACATCTAAATTTTTATACGCTGCACATGCTAGGAACGCTCTTATAGTTGTATACGTTACTACTGGAGCGAAGGTTTCAAAATAATCGCTTCCGTATTTTTGAGAAAAACCTTTGGCTACAAGACGTGCCTTATATTTTTCTATTTCATTATTTTCATTATATTTTTTGGTGAATACCCATTTATTCCCAATTACTTTTATTCCAGGTGGTGGATCAATTAGTTCCCATGTTTTGTTTTTTCTTAATGAATTAATTTCTTCATTAGTTGCTTCGTACCATTTGTTTCTATCATATGGGTTTTCGATTTTCGCTATATCTTTCCACTCTGTTGGTTTAACAATTTCATTTTGTTTAGTTATATAAGCGAATCTATCGGGTGGAACTCCCCTATTTGATCGTTGAGATCTTCTAGGTTCGTTTTCGTTTAAATTTTCCTCATTGTCTGTTTGTTTATCTTCCTGCATGTCTATAAAGAATTTTGAGGAATCTCCCCCTGCTTTTTCAGGTTGTTTCTGAACTTCTAATTCTTCTCTCATATCAATGTTTGATTTTTTTTCGTTTTCATTTGAATTAGAGTTTTCTATAAATTTAACAGTTCTCGCCCTTATTACTTTATTATTGCCAATGTAGATCCTATATCCTTTTGATCTATTATCATAACCGATAAATGTTCCTTTTATTGCTTTATCATCGAGTTTTCCTCTTTGGGATTTATCGAGATAAGCATAAGCTTTGCAGCCAAATATTTTTATGTTTGATAAATCCGGTTTTTTGTTTGTCCATAGCTGGTATGGAGTTGAATTGTGTGATTTTGTTGGTAATCTGTTTATAAGATACACAGCTGTATTTAAAGCTTCGGCCCAAAATTTATTTGGTAGCTGCGCTTCCGATAATAGGCACCTTGTCATTTCGACTAAAGTCCTGTCTTTCTTTCCGAAACACCGTTCTGAGGTGCACAATGCGGAATAGTGAACTGGTGATGAATACCTTCATATTTTAAGAATTTTTCTAATTCTTCGCTAGTGTATTCACCCCCATTGTCTGATCGGATTTCTTTAACTGTGCGACCGAATTTATTTTTCGTTATGGCTACATATTCTTTCACTTTGGTAACTACCTCACTTTTATTCGATAAAAGAAATATCATTGTGAATCTACTAAAATCATCTGTGAATGTGAGAAAATATTTCTTCCCTCCTATGCTTTCTGTTTGCATCGGACCACATACATCCGTATGCACCAGATCGATCGCCTTCTTAGCTCTGTTCTCACTCTGTTTTGGATACGGTGCATTTGTTAGTTTTCCCTTTATACAACTCTCACAAATTATGTCATGCTTGCAATTTTTAATTTCTAAACCTGTTGCTAAATTGTTGGATAAGAGTTGTTTCATTGAATTAACATTTCTATGATCTAATCTCTTATACCAAAGCTCAATGCAGTTTTTATTCTTGCATTGTTCAGCAAAATTGACATAGATTTCTTGCTTAGGTTTATATAGGTCAATTTCATATAAATTTTCTCTCTTTTTTCCTTCTAAGAGAGTTTTTCCATTATAGGATAAGTTACAGGTGTTATTTTCAAACATGAATTCATAACCATACTTTGTGGCTTTCGTAACCGACATTAAATTTGATTGAATATCAGGGACATATAAAACGTCCTTTAAAGTTATGTCATTTGATTGTGTCCGTAATTTTATTGTACCTGTCCCGTGCGACTCTAGTGTTGTTCCGTTTGCTATTGTGACAGTATTTTTGTTGTTATTGTCAATGTCAACAAATACATTTATGTCATTACAAATATGTGAACTGCTTCCAGAATCAACAATCCAAGTAGATTTAGATTCATTATGTGCGATTAATGATAATTGCCTTTGAGACATTGTTTTTTCGTTTTGATTTTCTTCGCTTTTACTCTCTTGAATCTGTGTGTGTTTTTCTGCTTTAGTTTTCGGAGTAAAATTACTTGCTTCAAAGCATAAAGACGAATTTTGTCTGTATTTTTCATTTGTTTGGTTCTTAGAATTTTTATTCTTAAGAAACCAACAATTTTGTCGCACGTGGTTTTTCCTTTTGCAATTCGTGCAAAAAAGGTTTTGTTCTCTTTTTGGATATGCCCTAGTGTTTTGTTTTTGTTTATTAAATGTTTTGTATACATTTTCATGCGATGAATTGGAGCTTTCTTGTCTCCTTTGAAATTCATCTGTTAGTTTTCCTTTTATAAATTCCGAATTTAATTCTGTCTCTGATCGGGCCTCTAATGCCGTGATCAGAGTATCATAGCTAGGTGGAAGGGAGCACAACAAAAGTGCAGATAGATGAGAGTCCTTAATCTCTTCTCCTATAGATTTTAACCTATCAGCGGTTTCTAATATTTTAACAATATGGTCGTTCATATTACCATTTTCAACTAGTTTTATACTATATAGTTTTCTTAGCAAATATAATTTACTAGATAAATTCGCGCGCTCATGTATTGTTTTTAATGCTAACCATGTAGCTTTAGCTGATGTTTCGTTTTTTATGTAAATCAGCTGTGAGTCTTCTAAGCTTAAATTTATAATAGCCCTGGCTTTATTGTCTTTCTTCGTCCATTCGCCTGTTAAGGGGTTTGGCGGATCTTCAGTTATCTGGTTGATTAAATCCTCTTTCATTAACAGCATCTCTACCTTGAACTTCCAAATCGCATAATTATTGGAGTTCAGTTTTTCTATGCTACGCATTTCTTTCATATTTGAAGCCATGATGTTGTATTTTTATTAATTTTACTAATACTTTTATAGTTTCTATTATTTAAAATATAGTTTTTTATTTTATTTATTTTTCTTATTAGAGAGCGGTTTTACCGTGTTCATTCCTCAGCGCTCATAATCTGATAATTTTTAGAACTACGGTAAATAAATGATTCTTCTCTTTTATTCTTAAATTCAATTTTAAGTACTTTATAACAGTAATATAAGGTAATGCAAGTTTGGCCTACCTGTAAAGTCCGCGTAGGTGTGATGAGTAATTATCCAACTTGAGAATTAATCCAGCGATAATGGCACATTTGAAGTAGATATTAACAAACACACTCTTGTTAAAATAAAGTATGGCTTCATGAAATAACTTCTAAGTTAATTATTTAATTACTGTTAAAAAGAGAGAAAAAAATTAATTTACATTGTTAAATTTACATCACACTATAAAAAGTTAAAACATTTAATTTTAAGAGAAGTGTTCAGTAGTTCTGCATTTTAAGAAGGTTGCTCAGAGACTGAAGTATTAGTTCTTGGATTAGAGAAACACACAGTCAAGTTTACGTCATTTAGCCTTGAACCCTTGAGGTTACACGTGTAAGTTCTTTAATGAGAATCTCACAGAAAACAGAAAAGTACTTTGTCAGCACACACGTGTTTCGTTTCACCAGCTTGAAGTCGGATGGATGAATATTCAGGCTCACAATAAATAGATGAAATGTTTATATCAGAAATCACTATCCTAACACTTGTTCCACATTAATGTTCAATACTGTGCTATCCCTGTGCAACCCTGACTCTCCATTTAACCCTTTCAGTGGCAAGCCACACTAGAACGCTCGAAAAATTTACTCAAGTTTTATAAAACTATTTCCCACCAGAGATTTTATTTAAAAATATTTTAACTAATTCATTTATTATACTTCCATAAGGTGCATATTTAACTTATTTTAAAAATAAATTTCTGGTTCGAATCGGAATATATTCATTTAGTAGCGGTCAAAATGACCGCTCATGGGCGTTCTAGTGTTAATACGTTCACTAAGCTCCAGATTTCACTGCAATACAAGCATTTTTTTAAATTAATATAATTCTACGGATATAATGCAGTTTAAATACATTGAGTAATAATTGATACTCTCAAGGATTACATTCATATATATAATTAAGTTTTTTATATAATTTTGGAATAATAATCTTTTTTTAGAATTTAAAATAAAATACAGAGAAAGCAACATTACAATTTACCCCTTTTGTTGGACTGTCAGAGGGTTTTAATAGTGAAATGGAACAGGGACTGTAAGAAAAATTACCACCTATTTTCAGGTGGCATGTTAAGCCTAAGTAAATGCTAAGCTTCGTCCTGTTAAGCCTAAGTGGTAGCCACAATGTTCATTGACTTTTAGTAACAGATTTTTACAGTGAACTAAATAACAAAAACCTTTTAATTTACCTCTAAAAGTTCAGGAATAAATCTTGGGTATGCTTAGATTACCATTAAAGCTTTTAGATTTTGTCAATTGTTTTCATATGTTCCGGGTTGGATCCCCTAATTATTTTAATTTCGGATCTGCAAAAATTAATAATGCATATTATCACCCAATATCAGAAAATGTTTATATATATATATATATATACCGGGTGTCCCAAAAATGACTGATGGATTTTAAAATTCAATAACTTGCTAACGGTGACAGATATTTAAAAAAATTCTTGCAGGAGAGTTATGCATGATGTCAGGAGTTTTTTATCTGGGATTCTTGAATTTAGTTCGAATTTCAAACAATAGATGGCGCTGACAGCGAATGGCGTTCAGTCGAGGCCGAAACTGATGTCACTCAGCATTCATGCACCGCCCCCTGAATACTAGAGGGCGGCTGTCGAGGGCGGATTTTTTTTCAGCGTTTGAACAGTCTCTCGAACTTCAACACCAATAATTTCTAAAAGTTTTCTTCTCCTAGTTTTTCTGAGATCAAATAAGTCAAAGAAAACTTTTAGATATTACTGTTGTTGAAGTTCGAGGGACCGTTCAAATGCTAAAAAAAAAAAAAAATCCGCCTGCGAGACCTGCCCTCTGGTATTCAAGTGGCGGTGCATCAATGCTGAGTGGAGTCAGTTTCGGCCTCGACTGAACGCCAATCGCTGTCAGCGCCATCTATTGTTTGAAATTCGAACTAAAATCAAGAATCACAGTGAAAAAACTCCTGACATCATACATAACTTTTTTAGTACCTGTCACCGTTTGCAAGTTATTGAATTTTAAAATACATCAATCATTTTTGGACATCCGGTATATATATATATATATATATATATATATATATATATATATATAACATGTATTAAATACAGTACTTGTTATTATTTTATTTATTATTGTCCTATTTTTAACACTTTCCAGCAAAGTTGAAAAGTGTTTATGAATTCGGTTTGTCTGTCTATTTGTCCGTAACTCGCGTAAGTATACACGGATTGCCATGCAATTTATATATCTTATTCAGTTTTACTATGGCATATTCGGTATTGAAAAGGAAGTTTGTAGCAGTTATAGTTTATTTACAGGGACACTCAAGAGAATTCCTATGGGGAATAATCGTTTGCGGTATATTTTAATGATGATAATGTATTTTAAACATGTTGAAATTGATATATATCACTGAGGTGCATTACAAGATGCTTACTATAGAATATGGGTTGGGTTGGGTTGATTATTGACGGTCAATTATCTACACTTGGGATATAGGCCCGGGGGGAGTGCCCTTCGTGGGGGTCGTTCTAAGGGAACCTAACTCGTATTTACACATGGATAAATCCACGGCTCGAAGAAAACCAAGGAAAACTACGAACGATTAGGCCGACGGGCGCGATTGGGATCGAACCCAGAACCTTCCGTCTACCAGCTTCGAGAGCAGAACCTCTCAGCCACTGGTGGGGCTATAGAATATGGAGTGCATAGCATTCACTGTTCATTTACAGGGACACACAAAAAGTTCGGTACAGTTCTGTCTAATAAATATTTTGCATATTACTTTGTGTGTATAAATTGTATAGATCATGTACAGGGCTGCACAAAAGATGTCGAATACATTATCGTTCATTGCAGAATAGAAATTTCCAACTGTGCTGTGCGTTTTCAAAACTGAACTAAATTTCATAAAATTATGCAGCATATATACAAATCTATTCATCATATACAGGGCTACCCCGAAAAATTCGGATGTTCTTCCGATTATTAATGATAATTACAGAAACTGGGATTTCAAATATGTTATGTGTCTTCCAAATTCACCTTATTAAACGGTGAAGTTTTGTTACAGTATTCTCAATGTGTTGGAAAGTGTTTCATAATCTACGCTTAACGCATGATTTTTAATTCTTTTTTTAACTGTTTTAACTGCATGCTGTATTAAATTTAATCCTTTCTTAATCTTTCCCATTGATAATATCCTTAATCACATTAAATAACTTTCCATCTGTAATATGTTATAGTTGTAATTTATTATTCCTAGTAGCAATTAGTACCATTTGCGATACATTAAATCATTGTTGTCCATTTTGGCTGCCTTAGAATGGACTCCTAAGTCTATATATTCACTGTTAATATTGTTAAATCCATACATTCTTGATTACAGCTTATTAGAACTCCCAGAGTAATCTTTCCTCACTTCTCGGCTTGTGAATCTATTGATTCTTGTTGACATGATTGAGTTAGCGAGGCGAAATATCAATATCGCAACAACATATGGAATATTCTTGGTATAATTTCTATTGAATTAATGGCAAATTCTTCAAAAGTGACATTATTTTAGTTGCGAATATTATTAAATTAAACAGTAAATTATTTGTCAATAGTAACGAATTTGATAGGAAAATAGCATTTGTTGCTGAAACGTCAGTTGAAGGTTTATTGTAGAGACGAAAAGTTTTTGGTGTCTGTTTGTTTGTCTATTTGTTTTCTTGGTATAATTTCTGTGGAATTAATGGCAAAATTTTGAAAAGGTGACATTATTTTAGTTGCAAATATTATTAAATTAAACAGTAAATTATTTGTCAATAGTAACGAATTTCATAGTAAAATAGCATTTGTTGCCGAAACATCAGTTGAAGGTTTACTGTAGAGACGAAAAATTTTTGGTGTCTATTTGTTTTCTTGGCATAAGTTCTATGGAATTAATGGCAAATTTTTTAAAGAAGACATTTTAGTTACGAATGTTATTAAATTAAACAGTAAATTATTTGTCAATAGTAACGAATTCGATAGTAAAATAGCATTTGTTGCCGAAATGTCAGTTAAAGGTTTACTGTAGAGACGAAAAGTTTTTGGTGTTTGTTTGTTTGTCTGTGTATGTCAAGCGATAACTATCGCAAAAAGCCTCGAATTAACCTGATATTCACTAGATATGTTAATGGGATACCCAGAATTAGCTGTATAGTTTTTCAGTTAATTTAGTTCATTCGTTCGGAAAAGATAAGAACATTTTATATTGTATCACATGTTCTACGTTCATCTTATGTCATATGTTCTCTTATGTCATTTTTTAAACTTTTTTTTTTTTTTTTTTTTTTTTTTTGTTATTAAAAAAATTTGATCTTACTATTATCGTATTTCTGCAAACTACAATTTTTTAGCATCTTTTGTTTCTTTTTAAAGAAATTTTCAAGTTTCGACGAACTTATAGCACAGCCGATATTTGTCCATATTACTTTTTATTGTGAAAAGTTTTATATTAAATACGCCCGTTGTAAGATATTTACTAATACATAAATTTGAAAAACATACATAAGGCAGTGTTGCCAGTGGGCTACTTTTTTAAAATTTAGATTGCGTCATTGTGTCAGGTTATTGACCTAGCAAGCAGCGATGGTGGGAGGTACACAGAGGTGTTGGAGAATTTTAGAAGACCACCGCGAAGACACTGTTTTATGTCAATCGACAGAACGAGAACATTAAAGGGATTACCAGATGCTAGGAATTTAGCTGTGAAACTGGGGGGTTCTGTTCGTGGAAAGGGACCTCCGTGTCCGTGGTATACGAAAAAACAGAGCAATATACATGTCAAGAGAGATTATGTAAGCGTGGAAAGAATGTTTTGATATTTGGAGTCTGGCTTTGACTTTTGAGGTACAAATGACGTAACAAGGCGTGTAAAAAGGGGAGCTAGGATTTAGTGTTTGGCCAATAAGAATGGTAAGAAAATGGGGGATGCGAAAAACAAAAAGGCGTGGACGGTTAGAGAAAAAAATCACTCTGAAAAATTAACGGAGACTCTGGGAACTTTGTCGAAAGAGGATGAGTCTTTGGGGAAAAGAGAACGGACTGAAGAATATTTCTTAGAGCGAGGAAGTGTGATAATTCTCTCTCTCTGTTTTGACTCGGGTCTTTCAGAGTTCTGGGAGAGAGGAAAGAAAATGTAAGTTTTTAGAAGGCTTTTGATATGCCTGAATAAGATGTAAAACGGGTAGTGTTGACGGAGAATAGGGAAAGCCACTTCCCGAGGACTGATGAGTAGTGTTGACGGAGAATCGGGAAAGCCACTTCCCGAGGACTGATGAGCCAGAAAGAGTTGCTCTAGGCGAATCCCTAACGGAGGTAACCAGGTGAGTGAATGGAACGTTACATAAGGGTTAATATTATGTGTTCCGAGCAATCCTGTTAGGGAATAATTTTAAATTGAATATTGTTTAGGGCATCCCAGTCATATTAAATTCACGATATTTTATATTTTATTTTGTATATTGTTTAATCTAAGTAAATGTGAATTAGATGTTAATAAAAGTGGATTAATAGCTTAAAATTTGATTCTTGTTTATTATGACTTAATTTTCAGAGTCGACCACGCCACGTTCCTGTCATATTGGTTATTGCGGAAAGTATCTCTAAGATGCTACTTACATATATAAACGTCGGACATTTATTAATTTAATTATATAAAGAAATGAGATAAATTCTACAATAGAATAAATAAACTAAAGAAACATAAACAGTGGTCGGACAATTGGCACCACTTTTTTTTTAAATAGTTTAATTCCCCTTGTTTTCGCCTTATTTAATCTGTCATTAAACAAGGCGAATTTTACTTTCTCAAAAAACTGGTGGCAATCAAGAAAACTGAATTTTAAAAAAGTAACCCACTAAAGTAGCCAAAAGCAGCCAATTTTCGAAATATTTTCTGAAGAGGGCGGAGCTTCTACTCTTTCATAACCCAGATTTTGATACAAAACAAGAGATAACTTTACTAAGTTGGTTGTTTTTTAAATAATTGAAGAATTTGTTGCAAAAAGTAGGTAGCTCCACATCTGTAATTTTTTAGATAGCCACTTTCTTGCTTTAAAAAAAAAAAAAAAAAAAAAAAAAAAAAAAAAAAAAAAAAAGGTCACTCAGAATAGATATGTTTTGGATATCATAGTAGCCAATCCTACACAGATGCATGGGCTAATGCATAAGCAGGGTTCCTCCATTTCAGGAAAATACCAGTATTTTTTATGAAAAAACTCGCCTTATTTAATCGTTTTAATAAGGAAATACTGGTATTTGTCCTGAAAAATTCTGTGATCCGTAGCAACTCAGCGAATTAAAAAAAATACTTCTGGCATAATTGCAAAATTTTAATTTGTGGACATCTCAAAAATGTCCAAAATGGAAGTACCTCCTTCTTGCCTCAATCTCTCCGATTATCTTTTGTGACTCTAGGTCTCTCACCCCTCCCCCCTCTATATCTTTCTGCCTACATTTCCTCCCTTAAACTTTTTATTTATTTACTTATTGTAGATTTTTTTATGTATTATTAATTTATTTATAGTGCATTTCTTACTTACACTCATAAGCCTCGTGTTATACTTTTGTGATGCTTGAAGAATTGATTAAATAAATACATAAACAGTAAATCTTCCTAAAATTCTGATCAATGTAACTCTCTCCCCAGAATACTATCTCCCCATAATACTTGATAAATTAATTTCGTTTAAGCTGTTGCTCATCCACAACTTATTATTACTTCCCCCTTAAACTTTTTATTTAATTACTTATTGTATATTTTTGTACGTACTATTATTTTATTTATTGTGTATTTCTTACTTACACCCATAAGCCTCGTGTTATACTTTTGTGATGCTTGAAGAATTGATTAAATAAATACATAAACAGTAAATCTTCCTTAAATTCTGATCAATGTAACTCTCTCCCCAGAATACTATCTCCCCATAATACTTCATATATTAATTTCGTTTAAGCTGTTGCTCATCCACAACTTATTATTACTTCCCCCTTAAACTTTTTATTTATTTACTTATTGTATATTTTTGTACGTACTGTTATTTTATTTATTGCGTATTAATTACTTATACTCATAAGCCTCGTGTTATACTTTTGTGATGCTTGAAAAATTTATTAAATAAATACATAAAAAGTAAATCTTCCTTAAATTCTGATCAGTGTAACTCTTTCCCCAGAATACTATGTCCTCATAATACTTGATAAATTAATTTCGTTTAAGCTGTTGCTCATCCACAACTTATTATTACTTCCCCCTTAAACTTTTTATTTATTTACTTATTGTATATTTTTGTACGTACTGCTATTTTATTTATTGCGTATTAATTACTTATACTCATAAGCCTCGTGTTATACTTTTGTGATGCTTGAAAAATTTATTAAATAAATACATAAAAAGTAAATCTTCCTTAAATTCTGATCAGTGTAACTCTTTCCCCAGAATACTATGTCCTCATAATACTTGATAAATTAATTTCGTTTAAGCTGTTGCTCATCCACAACTTATTATTACTTCCCCCTTAAACTTTTTATTTATTTACTTATTGTATATTTTTGTACGTACTGTTATTTTATTTATTGCGTATTAATTACTTATACTCATAAGCCTCGTGTTATACTTTTGTGATGCTTGAAAAATTTATTAAATAAATACATAAAAAGTAAATCTTCCTTAAATTCTGATCAGTGTAACTCTTTCCCCAGAATACTATCTCCCCATAATACTTCATAAATTAATTTTGTTTCAGCTGTTGCTCATCCACAACTTATTATTACTTCCCCCTTAAACATTTTATTTATTTACTTATTGTATATTTTTGTACGTACTGTTATTTTATTTATTGTGTATTTCTTACTTACACTCATAAGCCTCGTGTTATACTTTTGTGATGCTTGAAGAATTGATTAAATAAATACATAAAAAGTAAATCTTCCTTAAATTCTGATCAATGTAACTCTTTCCCCACAATACTGTGTCACAATGTGATAAATTAATTTCGTTCGGGCTGTTACTCATCTACATCTTATTAAACCCTTATCGTTCTTTCGTACTTACTGAAAGCATCTCGGTTCCATATCTAACCAAGAAATCAAGAAAAATGGACTATGTTTTATTTTGTATATATCTGGAATAGATTTTTGCTTACGCGGTATATTAGATTCATTCCTTTTCTTGATAACATGGAGTTGTGCATCAATAAATCTTAGATAGATAAATTCCTCTATAGATTTAATTAAGCTTATATTACTTTGTAAAAGATTAAAAAACCCTTTATAAAGGGGATAGTAGAATAAAACAGAATACCTTATTATTAGTCGTTTCTTAAATTCGAAATTCAAAATTTGAAATTAATGTAACTTTGTGAAACTGAATTCTCCGGAAAAAGTTCTGTTCTCTGTATCCGTCTGAAAACCAGTTAATATGCAATCGGTCCCAACCCGGTTATAAAAGAAGGGGTTTTATTTCTTTTGACCATTGCAAACAAATGTTCTGCAAAAATGTCTGACATTTTAATGACGTTATTAACGTTTTTGTCTGTCGAACCTTTATATTCTTTACCGTCAAGTTTTGACGGTTACTATCTAGTAATAATAATAATTGATTCAAAATTGACGTACAAAAATGTGTTAACTGACCATGGTAAATCCAACTTCTATTTGAAAAGATTTGGATAATCCCATTCTGGCATTTTTGTTTGCTCTAAAAGTGTACAAATTGTTCAAACAGGGGTGAATAAAAAGACTTATCACTGCTACATATGCCCTTAAAATTTATCTTTCTACTTTCATTTTCATCTCTTGTTTTGGTACTAAAAGAATATTTTGTGTTCCTTGTGTGCTTTTGTTAGTTGTGTCTGTTTTGGTTGCTCTTTAATGAACTAGAGAGTTTGCAGCAAGAAGGGGGATAGCTCCATTTTTGAGGTGTCCACTTTCTTGTTGAAAACACAAATCACTCAGAAAAGGTATTTTTTGGATATTATGATAAACTGTTAAAAATTTGCAGCAAACTGTGCAGTCATTTGACCGTTTCTGTAGAAAGCGGTTACATAACCTTAATTTAACTATATTGTAACAATAAAACTAGCAATAATACGGTCAGAATATAGTTAAATTACGGTTATGTAACCATTTTCTACAAAAACGGTCAAATGACCGGACAGTTTGCAGCAAAATTTTAACAGTGTAACAAACGACGCATAAGTGCATTGAATAATGCATAAGTAACAAAAATACTTTTGACAAAACTGTAAAATTTAAATTTCAAAAAGAAGAAAGTGGACATTTCAAAATCTACTTCTTGCTTCAAACCCTTTAAATCTCTTTTAGAATTCTACCCTCTAAAAACAACATTTTCAAAACTGAGCAAAAAATACTCGAATCTGAGTATGTCGCATAGTCAAAATGGCTCCGAATCAAAATGACTCAAGTTTGAAACATGTATATACTCATTTCTGAAAACATGCACACACTCAAGAATAAAACATCATGTGTTCCTATTTGAGTATGTCCATGTTTCAAAAATGAGTATGAACTGACTTCTATGTACTCATTTTGGAGTATTTCGATGTTTCAAAAATAAGTTTAAACTAATTCTAATCATTTTTGAGTATGTCCATGTTTCAAAAATGAGTATGAACTGACCTCTATGTGCTCCGTTTTGAGTATGTCCACGTTTCAATCTTCTGAGTATTTCTGGTATTTCAGACTTGAAAGCATTGGGTCATCCTATTTGAAACAAAAAGTTTCATAACAAAATGAAAACATCGATGTATTTAGATGTGCACAGTGTAGGTCTCTTTTCTGTCTACTCCCCTATCTCTTTCTGTCTTCATTTCCCCTAAAACTTTTCATATATTTATTTATTGTATATTTTTGTACTTACTATTAATTTATTTATTGTGTATTTTTTACTTACACCCATAAGCCTAATGTCATTATACTGTTTGGATGCTTACAGAATTAAATAAATAAATAAACAGCAAATCTCCCTTAAATTCTGTTCAATATAACTGTTCCCTCCACCACAATGTCACACTTGATAAATTATTTTCGTTCGGGCTGTTACTCATCTACATCTTATTAAACCTTTGTCGCCGGTTTCTACTTACGGAAACTATCCCAATTCCATATCTAACATTAAATCTGCAGAAATAGACTATGTTTTATTTTGTATATATCTGGAATGTATTTTGTCTTAGGAATGTTATATTCATTCTTTTTCCCTGTAACATAGAGTGATGCATCAATAAAACTTCGATAAATTCCGCCATAGATTTAATTAAGCTGACATTACTTTCTTTAAAGCTGTTCTTATATCCAAATTAGCTGCTTTCTGATAGATTTCTGGCTTCTTTTTTGTTCGCAAATGCATGAGATTGGCAGGTTCTCTTATACAGAAACTATAACTATGGAAGTAAACTTATAATATATCAATTATAAGCCTAAATATTTAAAAGCTAAATGATTTAATATTTAAAGGTAAAATGAAAATATTATTCATCATAATTTGAGAAATTACAGAAAAAAAGTTCACATCTTTATCAGCTTTATGAAAATCATAATTCAGTCATATACTGAAAACATTTCTATTGTAATTCCATGATTTCTGCAATATTTGTATTACATTACAAATATTTCAATGTAAAAGAGTCATATACACTGTTGACACATTATCGGACTTATATTAATTGTATAATGCTGGATGAAAATAATTTATATGTACTTTTACCAATATTTCCATATTTTGTATTTATTTTCGACGTAATGCCACGGTTTCCTCAATATGTCTATTACATTACAAATATTTTCTATCTAAAAAGAGTTAAATATAGTAATGATACAATATTGCAATAATAGTACGTAATTTTGTTCTATTGAATGAAGATTATATTTATTTATGCACTTTCACTAATATTTTTATATACTGAAATATTGTCCATGTAATACCACGTTGTCCGCAGCACTTGTATTACAATACAAACATTTTCGATGTAAAATAGACAAATACATAAATAGCACAATATTGGATCAATATAACTTTTGTACTACACAATGAAAATTATACTTGACTAATACTTAAACTAAATTATAATACATTCACGAACCTATTAATTGAGCATGCAGTTTACTTATACATCAGGGAACATATCCTATTAGCAAATTTTTAAAATTAATGAATACATCTAAACTATTAGTTTATAGAAAATAAAATAAAAAATATAAATACTTAAATTGATTGCATGATTTATGGTAACCGAATATTTTAATCAGTGGCATATAATTATATGCCACGGTAATCGATCTTAATACCAATCGAGCAAATACCATCTTTTTGTTTTTTTATCTTCTGTTATTTACTTAATTATATCTCTTAATTTAAATTTTCTTTTTCATAAATATTAATAAATAAATTTCATCGTTTTGTTAGTATTTTATTTAACGCCAAACGCTGATCAATTTATAACTGACATTAATTTAAGCTTAGAAGTTTTACTCTATTCAAACATTAATTAAAAAAACTATCACCTATAAACTTACACAGAACTAATTAACAAATACTATCAATCCCGATTACTTGTCAGAAATTCACTTATGGTAAGCCAAGATTTCATTATTGACAGGAAAAAACAATTTTTTTTTTGCAATTTCCAATTGACATTAGCTCCGCCCCTTTTATTTTCGTAAGCCGGTTGACATTGACAAATTTATCGCTTTAAACACACAGTGTAAATGTCAACCAAAAATAATAAAAAAGTAACCATAAAAATCGTAAGGCTTCTAGAGCGTCTTTGGCAGTTCTGTACACTTAATACGATGAATACGATGGTAGTTTAAAAATATATGTCGTTCACCCTTCTGTTTACATTAATGACTTATATCAGTTTTTTGGACAAATATAAACAAAGAAGAAAAATCTTGCTTCAAGCATAAATTATGAAACAAATTCAGAATAGATATTCAGAATAGTATAATAATAAAATTTCACCTTTTAATAAGGTGAAAGATAATATCTAAGTAAACAATCTGGTAAACGCATAACACATTTGGAAAACCACTTTCATAAATTACCATCAATAGTCAGAAAAGCATTTGAAAACTTTTGTGAAACTCTGTATATGCTCTATAGATTTCTGTATATATATATATATATTCCCTTATCTCATAACTTTTGGTTTAAGTATATGACGAAAAATATTATTACGTATTCGTCAATTACCATCAATAGTCAGAAAAGCATTTGAATACTTTTGTGAAACCCTGTATATTATTACGTATTCATCAATTACCATCAATAGTCAGAAAAGCATTTGAATACTTTTGTGAAACCCTGTATATGCTCTATAGATTTCTGTATATATATATTCCCTTACCTCATAACTTTGGTTTAAGTATATGACGAAAAATATTATTACGTATTCGTCAATTACCATCAATAGTCAGAAAAGCATTTGAATACTTTTGTGAAACCCTGTATATTATTACGTATTCATCAATTACCATCAATAGTCAGAAAAGCATTTGAATACTTTTGTGAAACCCTGTATATGCTCTATAGATTTCTGTATATATATATTCCCTTACCTCATAACTTTGGTTTAAGTATATGACGAAAAATATTATTACGTATTCGTCAATTACCATCAATAGTCAGAAAAGCATTTGAATACTTTTGTGAAACCCTGTATATTATTACGTATTCATCAATTACCATCAATAGTCAGAAAAGCATTTGAATACTTTTATAAAACCCTGTATATGCTCTATAGATTTTTGTGTATATATATATATATATAATCCCTTACCTCATAACTTTTGGTTTAAGTATATGACGAAAAATATTATTACATATTCGTAAATTACAACTCAAAAAGATTTTTTAATAACACAAACAAAGTTACATATGCGTAAACTTGCAATTCAAAACGCTATTAATCACATAACGATTATAATCGAATAATAATTAATATTGAAATTGTATCAAATTTATCGAAAAGCTGTTAATGAATTATGAGTACAATATTAAATAAATAGATATTACATAATTCATTAATAATTTTTTGATAAATTCGATAGAATTTTAATGTTAATTATTATTTGATTAGAACCGTTGCTTGATTAATAGCGTTTTGAGTTGCAACTTTGCCCATATCTAACTTTGTTTGTGCTATTAGAAAAACTTTTTGGGTTGTAATTTACGAATATGTAATGTATTGTTTGTCATATTCTTAAATCAAATGTTATGAGGTAAAGAAACCAGGACAAACATTTATGGACACCCTGTATTATGTTTCTTTTACTTACCCATCATACGTAGTATAGGGTAAGTCTTGTAATCGTTTTGAAAATCGAAAAACAAAATTTTGACGGATTTACACGTTTCAGACACTGGAGATTCCGAAAAACATATTTTTAGAAAAAAAAAATTTCGCCGTACGTCTGTCTGTGTGTGTGTCTGTAAACGCTCTATCTCCGGAGCAAATTGAGACTTGAAATTTGGCATGTACTTAGTATGTAATAATGGGAAGAAGCTTATTGAATTTCAGTAACCTCGGTTATACGGAACTATTTTTTTCGGACTCTCGAAATATTCGTTCTGATAAAATGTATATAAAAATTTTCGAAATTATTTGTTTTAAGGTGAGAATATAAAATACAATAAAAAAACATGTATTTTGCATAAAAAATGAAGTCGATCGGATAATGAGTTCCCGAGATATAATAGAATTTGTAATTATATTTTCCACACTCTTTGATTTTTCGTGACCTGTATTTCATTCATATTTCAATTCAAAGACCTATTTTAATTGGAAATGAAGCGCTTAATCCGACGCAGTAAACCGTAAGTTAATAGGATTATCATTTTTAGAGTTATAAGGATGTTTCTTTTACGCAATTCAGTAATAGAGCATTTACAGTTTATGACGTCATCAAGCCACGATTTTATTCGAATTGCAATGCATTTTATAAATAGTTTACACATGTTTCATTTTCATATTTTATATTATGCATATCCATGATGGGTAATTATTACAGTGGCCTCCAACGACTAGTTTAAAACGTACCAGTTGCAGTTCTTTTAACTGTTTGTAAAAATCATGGGTATCAAAAAATTTCCTTCAAATATTTGGTGTAATTTTAGCAACTCAATTAAAAAAAAAAAAAAAGTTTCCGAAAAATACTCAAGTAAATATGATAATGGATTTTAAAATACCGTTCAAAAATGCCTTTACTTTAAACGGCTGGGCTTTCCTTCACACCCTAATCATGTCTTCCATCAAAATATATCACGCAATTTTCCAGCCTGTGACAATGATTAATTGTCTATATTTAAAGGTTCGCTTAAATACTTCGCTGATGGATCTTTCTTTCAGGCTGATCTCTCGTGATAAATAATAATCAATGATAAATTTCTAGAGGTAATATCCTAACAGTGAAATGCAACACGTTATTTGTAATTTTCAAATAGTTATATGCTTTTGCAAAACAAAACAAAATTGATTTCTTTAAAAAGTAATTTTTTTGAAAAATATTACAATTTTTATTTTTTATTTATATTTTCTATTATTTAGTGTTTAGAATATCCCGTTGTGGCTGTTTCACAATCAATTGACATATTTTGGCGAGAGTGGTTTGATGAATAATAACGTAAAATAATTTTTTGTAACATGTATATTGTTGTAATAATAAAGATTATTTGGCAATTTATCACCTACGGAAGACTAATGAAAAAAATGTCTTAAAATTACGTGTCGAGTTCGGAAAGTAACCTCCGTCTCGCTATACATAAAAAAAAACCTGCATAGAAAAAATATTTTATTATATACATCAAAACTACAGTTTTTCATTATTTTTTAACATAGTCACCATTTAGGTTTATGCGTTTGTCATAGCGTTTCACAAATTTACAAATTCCTGCTTCATTAAATTCGGCCGCCTGGGTACGCAGTCAGCTTTTCACGGCATTTTTGGAATTCATCATAGTCATCGAAATGCTGCGCAAGCCACTTTTTCGTGAGAGTGAATAGATGAAAATCACGCGGCGCCAAGTCCAGACTGCAAGGAGGATGATCAAAAACGTCCCATTAGATTTGATTCAAAAGTTCTTGGCTTTTTTAAAACTATGAAGACGAGCGTTGTCATGGTGATGACAACGATGAGCTGAATTGACGATGAATGTCTGCTGCTGAAATGTTTTACGCCCAAAGAAATCTTATTACAGCACGCACCTCGAATTTGGCGGGATTTTCTGTTGCATAACTCATGTTTTGAGGTTTCAACAAACGAATGGGCGAATTAAGAGGCTCACGCTGTCATAGCTGGATAACTGAGTCAGAGTCTAAGAGTCTGATTAGTCTGTCTGAGATCATGCCGACACAGCAATGGCCTTGCAGTAAAAGTATAAATATTTGTCTCAATAATAAAAACAAGAATGAAAAATCATGCTTCAAGCATAAATTATAAAGCATTTTCCAATACATTCAGAGCACTGTAACAAAACGTCCTCGTTTAATAAGGTGAAATATAATGTCTAAGTACACAATTTCGGAAACGCACAACTCTTTTCAAAAACAAATTTCAGGAATTACCATCAATAGTAGAAAGAATATATGAACTTCTTTGAACAGCCCTGTATATAACCTATCGATTTGTATATATACTACATAGTATGCTAAAATTAGTTATAGCATGGTTAAAAATACCCTTTCAACAATAAGCGGAAATGTACTCGAGATTTTTTATGCAGCCATGTACATGATTTATAGAATTTATACACAACGCGTAATATACAAAAAAAATAGTTAAATTAAACGCGCACAACGACAGAAAATGCACTTCTAGCAATTAACTTTCATGTACAGTCCTTTAACCGAATTATTTTGTGTGTCCCTGTAAATGAATGATGAATGCTATGCATGTCCTTTTCTATAGAAAGAATCTTGTAGTGCACCTCAGTGGTATACATAAATCTCAATATGTTTGAAATAGTGTAACATCATTAAAGTACACTGGAAACGATTTTTTTCCATAGACCGTAATGTAATGGAATTATTTTGAGTGACCCTATAAACAAAATATAAACGATACAAACTTCATTTTCAATACCAAACACGTCATAGTAAACCTCACTAACGTACATAAATTGCTTGGTAACTATATTTATGCGAGTTAGGACACCGAAAGACAGACAGGCAATCCAAATTCATAAACATTTTTCAACTTTAAAAGCAGTTAAAACAACGTTTTTAGCACAAGAACTTTTCATCTTATCGCAGACTAGTTTCGATAGCATTTAGCGTACCTTCATCAGTGCAAAGAATGATGGAACTGCGCTCAAATATATGGAAGAGAAGCGGATTCAATGGATAGTTTTCTTGACCAATAGAATTACAGAAAATTACAGTTAACAGCCAGTAGGAAAAGAAGCGGATTCAACGGATAGGTTTCTTGAAAAAGAAAACTAAACTCCAGAATTCTATCCGTCGAATCCACTTCTCTTCCGCATATTTGAGCGATATTCCATCCTTCTTTGCTCTGATGAAGATATGCCAAATACTATCGAAACGAGTCTGCGATAATATAAAAAGTTCTGGTAATAAAATCGCTGTTTTAACTTTTTATATTATATTCGCCAAGTACAATCTTAATTCTCACTTTTCAAATTTGTTGTAAAATGTTAAAAAAGAACACGAGCGTATACCAAATTCTCATATTCTATTCTCTTATCTCGACGAAATAAAAACAAAAATTATGTATGGCGTATGTTTGTGTGTATTGTTATTTTCTTTGAATCATTTTTATAGGATATCTACTGTCTAAAAACCTAGATCACGTTCATCCCATCCATTTTGATTTATACGCATCAAAATAAATCCTAAAAATTTCGGAACCATCTTTCTAAAATACAGTCAGATTGAATATCATGCATCGGAATTACGTCTGTCTGTTGAAAAAAAAGTGAAAATGTTGATACCTGAAACATAATTTTGTGTTTTTTAGAAAATATCTGGTAGTTTCAGTTTGAGATGAAATGAAGTAATCTCGATTTTATGGTAGAAACTGTTTCTGGAAAAATATATTGTTATTGTATAACAAATGGCAGCGGAAGATTTTTTAAAAATTTTAATTTACTGTTTGCTAATACATGTTATACAGAGAGATTCAAAACTGGAGGAACAAACTTCTAGGAGCGGTGGGGTACACCTAGACGACTTGGAATCATAGCAATGCAGGGTTGGTAATCCCCTTCAAGCGATCAACTGTTTAAACTGTTTGTTTAAAAGAAATTTCTTAACCCATTAACTGCCAAAACTATATGGGCGGAGTCTTCAATATTTTTACTGAAATTCGTTTGCCACCAAAAATTCTGAAAGATATAACATTCGGTATTTCAATAACAAAGCTTTTGTCATTAAATAAAGTATTTTTTAACATATTAAAATAGTGGTAGCTTTGCAGGGTTTTTTTTTTTTTTTTTTTTTTTTTTTTTTTGTACACGTTTATTTTGAAAGTTGCGCTAACGCAACAGTAGCAGGTAATGGGTTATTTATCCTTCTAAATTTATGAAAAAAGCGTTTTTTTTTAACTTATCTGTTATTATATAATTATGCAAATATGTGACAATGAAAAGTGCTTTTTCATGTGTTTTTCTTTGGCTTTTTGTTGTCACCTTTTAGCTAAACATTCGCTAGCCCCACAACATCTAAACTAGGGCTATTATTTTTCCATTTTTAATCCACATTCTTATTTTATTTTTTTCTATTTTCATAATTGAATTGCTATACCTAAAACGCATCCCTGATATTCTGTAGCATTCCAAGTGGAAGGAGCCTACTGGCTTCGACCAATTGGAAATTTCCTGCTTTTCTTTTCTATCCTTTTACTCCCTACAGTAGTTATTTTAACTACAGTTCTACTTTTTTCTTCCCATGGCTCCACATATTGGAAAGACTCACCACTTATAGACTGGGCGTAAAGTTGTCATCAACTGAGAAGCTCCTTAAAACTGCTTACACTATTTAGCACCCTAAAGAGAAATCTTACAACAAATATACATAAGGTGATTCAAAACTGGAAGAATAAATTTCTAGTAGCTGTGGGGTACACCTAGACGACTTGGAATCCCATAGCAATATTCAGGGTTGGAAATGCAATCCTAACGAGATAGGGGGGTTGTTTGGGGCTGAATCATCGTGATCGAAAATCGACATTTAAAGATTATAAGCTTAAAATAAGTCATGACATTCCTGATAATGAAATTCCCCCGAAGTTTTCTGCCTACGTGCCTGGTTCTTATCATCTATAGTTTTGCACGTTGGAGGGCGCTAGTTAGCTGCGTGAGGGCACTTTTCGCCAGAGCTGTAGTTGGACCCTTCAAACGTGCAAAACTGTAGATGGTAAGAACTAGACACGTAGGCAGAAAACTTCGGGGGAATTTCATTATCAGGAAAGTCATGACTTATTTTAAGCTTATGGTCTTTAAATGTCAATTTTCGATCACGATGATTCAGCCCCTTACAATCCGCCTATCGCGTTAGGATTGCATTTTTGAGCCTGCATTGCTGTGTGATTCCGAGTCTTCCAGATGTGCCCCACCCCTCCAAGAAATTTGTTCATCCAGTTTTGAATCACCTTGTGTATATTTGTTGTGGATTTCTCTACAGACTGTATTTTATTAAACGCATAAATATTTAAAAAAATGATTGATCTTGATAATTTTTGTTTGTTTAGAAAATATATTTTTTCGATCATTGCATGTGGATATTCTCTCAAAACGCACATTTTCAGTGCTATAGTTCTTAAAAAAGGGCCAAAAAATGGTACTTTTATGTTAGCCAGTGTGAGTTAGTGATGTAATATTTATATATGTTACGGTCAATATGATTAATCCGGTCATTATTAATGATAACCGGTTATTATTAATAATGACCGCGGTTATTATTAATAATGACCGCGGTTATTATTAATAGTAACCGGTTATTTTTAATAATGACCGGATTAATCATACTGACCGTAACATATATATATATATATATATATATACAAACAGGGTGATTCAAAACTGGAGTAACACAGTTCTAGGAGGGGTGGGGTACACCTAGACGACTCGGAATCACATAGCAATATTCAGGGTTGGAAATGCAATCCTAACGAGATAGGGGGGGTTGTTAGGGGCTGAATCATCGTGATCGAAAATTGACATTTAAAGACTATAAGCTTAAAATAACTTTCCTGATAATGAACTTCCCCGAAGTTTTCTGCCTACGTGCCTAGTTCTTACCATCATACAGTTTTGAACGTTTGAGGGGTCCAACTATAGATCTAGCGAAATGCGTCCTCACACAGATAACCAGCGCGTTCTCAAACGTGCAAAACTGTATGAAAATCACCGAAAATCAGTGGTAGCAAAAGACACTTTGTTTTTATACATTCTTCTTCTTCAAATCTTTTACTTAAAGTGCAAGGGTCGCCCAAATGAAAGTGGCATTGCTGTGATAAATTCGCCATTTGAAGAGAAAGATGACTGCGCATGTTCCTATAGAGGGCGCAGAGTGCTGGGAATGCATGCGATATCATCAGATCCCGCCAGATGAGTGTGTGATAGCGTGGGAGCACGTTAAAAGGCATCGTTCGCATCATGGATACCTCCAAACGGTGTCAAAGCGCGGTCGTGCAATTTCTAACAGCAAAAAATGTGAGTATTAGTGAAATCTATCGTCGAATGCAAAATGTGTATGGCACAGAGTGTCTGTCACGCAGATCAGTATTCCGATGGTGTAGGAATTTTCGTAGTGGAAGAAGCAGTACTGACAACAGGTCACGACCTGGTCAAGCGCATGTGGTCTAGCGCATCAAGAACTTACAAGGTGACTTTGTCTAGCCTGTCTGTTATATCTGTATTACTTCTTCCTTTTGCACACTAATTTATATTAATACAATTAAACCATTTCTCAAACCAACTGTAGTGCCACTTTCACTTGGGCGACCCATATATATTGGTTTCTGAGGTTTCTATAAGAAAAAGCCCGCTTTTTGGAATCGTGGGTAACTTGGATGCAGTTATTGTATATTTTCGTGCGTGGTTATATTATATTTTCGTAGCTTAACAATCATTTGTTTTTTATTACAGTGTGAAAGGAAAAGTAAATGGCCCTATCTAAAACATAGTTATGTGTTTTTCAGAAAGTATCTGATAGTTTCGGTTTTATATGAAAGGAAATAATTTCATTTGTATTGTAGAATCTGTTTCTAGAAAATCATATTGTTATCGGATGGCCTTATGGATGTTATTATTTTCTTTGAAACAATTTTTAGAATATTGACTGCTTTAAAATCTTAACCACGTTCATCTCATCTATTTCGATATTTACGCATCAAAATAAATCCCTAACATTTCTGTGCCATTTCTGTGTCATCGTAATATTAGGCGAATCAGGACTTAATTTGTTCCAGAGCCCAACGGAGCCCAGCTCCGGTACTTCTCTGTTTTTAGTAAATATTTAAATATTGGCCAAAATTCACTGGGGATCAGAAACACTGCTCTCCGGAGCCCAGTGCAATAATGCTTCCTAACAACGAATCCTAAATTACTCTTTTTTTTTCCTCCCATCTCCAATCTTTTGTCTTCTTTTGTATCAGAACACTTATGAGTGACGTAATGTGACTCTCAATTGATGGAGATGAATCAGGATCGATTTTTATATCAGTCTTCGGGTTTGGGCAGGCTCGAACTCAAACTGTCTTAAATTCAAAATTTTATTTATTTCCATTTCAAATCATTTTAATGCTATTTTCATCAGAATAAAGAGTAAACAGAAACAGTCTTTTTCTAATCTTCATAGCTGTGAACTATTCATTTTTTGTGTTAACACTATTTCCAAATAATAATCCTGAGCTTAATTAATCGCAGAATTCTGCGATTAATTAACATTATGATTAGGCAAAGGTTTCTATTTAGAAGTAGTAATAACTAAAAAAGTGGAATGGTTGATAGCTAAGTATATTGCTGATAGATGTATTTAAAATTTTTATTTTGCTAAATAAAAAAACAATGCTTTAAATTTTGAAAATAATGTATGAAATATAAAAATGCTGATTGGAGTGACGTCGGACGGGGGGGGGGGGGGGCACGCTTCGGGTGTTAGTATTGCAGAATATTAGGGCTCCGGTACTTTTCTTCTCAGAATTAAGCCCCGAGTCGAATTGAATATAATGTATCTGAATTTCATCTACATCTTGAAAGAAAAAAAAAATGCTGATATCTGGAACGTAATTTTGGGTTTTTTTTTTCAAAATATAACTGGTAGTTTCGGTTTGAGATGAAAAGAAAAACTTTTATTTGTATGATAGAGTATGTTTCTAGGGAATCATATTGTTATTGGATGGTATTGTAGAAGTTATTATTTTCCTTGAAACAATTTTTAGGATATCGACTGCTTTAAAATCTAAACCACATTTACGCCATCTATTCCGAACTTTACGCATGAAAATAAATCCGTAGGATTTCGGAGCCATCTTTCCAAACTATAGTCGAAATGAATCTGAATCATGCATCCGAATTTCATCTACATCTTTAAAAAAAAAAGAAAAATGCTGATATCTGAAACATAGTTATGTGTTTTTCAGAAAACAACTAGTAGTTACGGTTTGAGATGAAAGGAAGTAATATCATTTCTATGGTAGAGTCTATTTCTATAGAATCGTATTGTTATCGGATAGTCTTGTGGATGTTATTATTTTCTTTGACACAATTTTTAGGCTATCGACTGCCTTAAATTCTTAACCACGTTCATCTCACCTTTTCCGATTTTTATGCATTAAAATAAATCCTAAAATTTCAGTCACCTTTTCATAATATTAGTCGAATTGAATATCATACATCTGAATTTCATCTGCATCCTAAATGAAATGACAAATACTGATACCTGAAACATATTTTTGTGTTTTACCAAAAATAAATGCTAGTTTCGGTTTGAGATTTAAAAAAAAATGTTTTTATTTGTATGGTTATAGAATCGTATTGTTATCGGATAGTCTTGTGGATGTTATTATTTTCTTTGACGCAATTTTTAGGCTATCGACTGCCTTAAATTCTTAACCACGTTCATCTCACCTTTTCCGATTTTTATGCATTAAAATAAATCCTAAAATTTCAGTCACCTTTTCATAATATTAGTCGAATTGAATATCATGCATCTGAATTTCATCTGCATCCTAAATGAAATGACAAATACTGATACCTGAAACATATTTTTGTGTTTTCCCAAAAAAATAAATGCTAGTTTCGGTTTGAGATTTTAAAAAAAAAAATGTTTTTATCTGTATGGTTATAGAATCGTATTGTTATCGGACAGTCTTGTGGATGTTATTATTTTCTTTGACACAATTTTTAGGCTATCGACTGCCTTAAATTCTTAACCACGTTCATCTCATCTATTCCGACTTTTATGCATCAAAATAAATCCTAAAATTTCAGTCACCTTTTCATAATATTAGTCGAATTGAATATCATGCATCTGAATTTCATTTGCATCTTGAATGAAATGACTTATGCTGATATCTGAAACATATTTTTGTGTTTTCTCGAAAAATAAATGCTAGTTTCGGTTTGAGAGGAAAAAAAATACTTTTATTTGTATGGTGGAGTCTGTTTCTAGATAATCATATTGTTATCGGATGGTCTTGTGAATGTTATTATTCTCTTTGAAAACATTTTTAGGCTATCGACTGCCTTAAAATCTTTACCACATTTATCCCGAATCGGCTCCTTCAATGGGGAAGATGACAGGGAGCCCGGCATTGCGAACTGTGTTTCTACACGACGGGGTAAGTGGACGAATTACAACCCCCAATTGGCAATCTTTGGCCCCAATTGGCCGATGGATAAAGAGATGCCCGATTAGTCGGTGGTGACGGATGTGGAGGCTACGACCCCACGAATCTGTGCCATCCCCCTTATTGGGTCGGTTCTCGACTGCGGGGATTTTTTAGGACTATGACGCGGGTAAGGTCCCCGCTAGGCGGCAGAAGGCATCTCGTAGGCCTATTCCAGTTGTCCGGCCTTGACTGCAGGCTGGAGGGTGCCTTCTGGGCAACGGCTAACGAATGTGGTAAGATCACTTCCAAAACATATCCAGGGCGAGATGAAGGCGAGGACGCACTCTGAACGGCAAGGACCGCTTATGCTTCCGTAATGATGTTTGGTAGCCCCAAATTCAACTGGAACCTGCTGGCCATAGTCAAGAACGTAATTATGAAATTTGGTTAAATTCTATGCATAATTTCATACCTTTTCGATGATACAATTATGAAAATGAAACAAAAATTACTATCACAACACCCTCTTCCGGCGGAATATTCCCAAATTCAATTGGAACCTGCTGACCATAGCCAAAAACCTATAAATGAAATTTGGTTCAATTCTATGCATATCTTCATACACTTTTCTATGACACAAATCGGACACACGGACAGACAGACATTTTGTTTAAACATGTTTTAACATGATCTCTGAACCCTAAAACGTATAAATCCGTCGAAAATCGAAAGTCGAAAAAAAATTGTATTAAATTCCTTATTTCTGTTATAGATAGAAGAAATTAATAATATTTTGTAAAGTTACAATAATTATGGGAGCACTTAATACAGTTGTGGATGTGGATATTCTCTATGTAAAACTTATAAATATAATATTATGTAGAACTAGACAAATTTTAAATTATTGCTAGCGAATGATGTAGTGTTCGAGATTGAGTAAAATTCTCATATTCCGCTATTTTCTCTTCACGAAATGTTACAAAATCATTCAAGAAAACAGCAAAAAAAAATTTTGAAGAATGTTTGTTGGTGTTATTTTCTTTGAAACATTGCTAGAGGGTATAGACCGACTTTAAATCTTGACCACGTTCATCCCATCTATTTCGATTTTCACACATCAAAATAAATCCGTAAAATTCGAGCGTTATCTTTCCAAAAATATAGTGGAATTGAATATCATGCATCTGAATGTCATCTACCTCTTTGAAAGAAAGGGAAAATGGTGATATCTGAAACATAATGTTGTGTTTTCAAGAAAATAACTAGAAATTCCGGTTTGCGATGAAATGAAATAATCTCGTCTTTATGGCAACAATGTTTTCGAGATAATCATATTGTTAGCGCAGCATAATAAATGGAAACGAAACAATCTTTTTTATCTGTTTTTCTATATTGTACCGATTTGGTAATATTTTAAAGTTCGCATTTTAAAGGTATTTTACTCAATATTATTCAGCACCAGTGCGACAAACTTTAGATGATAACACACATCTCAATAAACATTTTTTGTGTAGAAAACTTCGATCACAACCCACTTATTAAGTCATAAATACAGGGTGTCACGCTCTAAGTCGAACCCGGATTTGCATTCTTGAATTTAACAATAATGAAAACATTTTTTTCCCTATTTTCAACAGACTTTGCTTTTTATTTATAAAATGTGATAACTTCCCGAGAATTGCAAGAAATGGCCACGATATCCGTCCAAACAACATTCACCTAGACTTTTCGTAATTCGGAGTGTAACTATATTTGAGTCACAAACCTAACTACATGCACTTCTCGTGATATCATCACATTTCGCACAAAATCAAGGTCACAGACCTAATTACATGCACTTCTCGTGATATCATCACATTTCGCACAAAATCAAGTAAATCTGTTGAAAATATAATATTATATATGATATAAAAATTTCTAGATCCAGCAACCGTTGACAGGTCAGCCACGATCTCTATAAATTTACACCAGATCATAGCACTATTATTCCACCGCCACAAATTACTAACGCTGTTCCATGCTATATGATGACGAATTATACTTCTTAGAGGCAGTCGCATGAACCGGAGAACAGGCTAAGTAAATGAATCCAGGCAGTTTCCCACTCAAGAAAGACACATGGTATTGCCGAGACAACTGTTTATTAGATGACGTTGATGTAACAACTCCACTAAATCTCATCAAAAACTCGAAGATATTTAATACATTAGATGACAGCACAAAGTTATGTTTTCTGAAGACTCTCTACCGATGAATACGTATTTTGACTCCCTAGTGACAGGGCCTAGTTGACAGAAGAAAAACGTACAAAAATCTGTGTCCGAAGCCAATGTAACAGTATAAATATTCCGAGATTTCTGCTCAAAGTTACAAACGCGCGAAATGCTAGTCCACTGACAGCCATGTTCGGCGGGAAACAAAGGGGGGCAGACAAGGCGGGGCCTGCTCGCTAATGGATGAAAAAATGAGGCCACGAGGGTGTGTCTCTGACGTATGACCAAAACTCTTTATCAGAAGCGGCAATTTAAAAAGGGAAAAAAAAGCTTTTGGGCGCGAAAAAGCCAGGAATCCTGGGATGCCGAATGATATTTAAATAGAAATAAAAATGGTATTACAAAAATGTTCCAAAGAATAAAATTCAATGCCTCAAAAGAAGAAACTAGGCAGGTGCGTTTTAGAGGCAGTGTTGCAATTTAAGAGAATAAGGGTTTAATAAATACGTGTACCTTTAACAGATTAAGATTTTTAGAATGATAAATAAAAGAATATTTTGATTAAGTAATGGAATAAAATATAAAATAGATTTAAGAGTTATTTTAAGAAGAGGGGGAAAAATTAGAATTGTAAGAATTTGGAATAATTTAACTAAAGAAAAATGGCGAAAAATTTTTATTATTACATATATATATATATATATACGTGTGTGTGTATGTATGTGTATGTGTGTGTCTGTGTGTGTGTACAATGTGACACAAATCACTCAAACAAATATTTTAGCTTATAATTCTTTTAATAACTACGAAATCAATTTCAATTTTCTAGTACACTAAGTATAGACTGGTTCAAATACAGAAAAAAAGTTTCCAAAGTGTCGTCTTTTGCTTTTATGTCGAAACGAAATCTTTTGTAAACATTTTAAGCAGTCAGTCACAACTCATCCGGGGCCTGATTACCATACAGGCCAACCAGGCCATGGCCTTGGGGCCAATGCTGATAGGATGACCAAAAGGAGTAAAATGAATTTTTAAAAAATGTATTAAATATGCAGTTTTCTGCACTGACCAAAAAATGTTTTGGTTAACTTGACAACTGTATCGTAATATCTAATGATAACCTCCGAATACTTCCGAAAAACATTATTTTGATTTGAGGGGGCCCAGAAAAGGTGCTGGGCCTTGGGCCCCAGACACCCTTATCCAGGCTCTGAACTCATTCCCCAATCTCCTCCATTCCTCTTCAAGAGAATTCTTTTCGTTAACTCCAACACCTTTATAAGTCTTAGAACAAACACTTCCTTGTAAGAAGATCATGAAGCATAACCTATCTTGTTGACAGATACGAGAGTAAAGAGCCATTTTTGGCTCTGAAGGAGGCCGGAAGATGCGATTCACATCATGCAGTTGTTAGTCTGTGTACTGAATCAGAATCTTTCTGAAGAATTCATGTTTTGATTCTCGAGTGCTGTTGGAACCAGGAAAGCAAAACATTTACAGTGTCAAAAAATCTTTTTTTTTTTTTTTTTTTTTTTTTTTTTTTTTTTTTTTTTTTTTACGTAGCTTATAAATAAATATGATTCTTTAGTAACATTTAAAAAATATATGCAAAAACTAACTTTATAAGATCAGTTATGTTAAAAACAGTTTAATCACTTTTTATATGATCAAAGGGTAATCTGATCTTTAAAGTCAATTTTCTCAAAACGGAATTTTGCTCATTGAGTGCACAATTTATAAAAAATGGTTGGCTAGAATTTCAAGAGATATCTACAGAATCCCAGTTACTATAGAAATAATAGAAAATAGGATGAAATGTTATAAAGTTAAAGACTACATTAGTATGACTTTAAGAAAATTTAAAATTCGTTTAAAAAAGCATTTTGCAGATATCAAATACAATAGAAGTAAAACGGCACTTTTCAGATTAAAACAAGAGCAGTCGATTAAAATAGATTTTGATAAAGCTAAAATAATTAAACCCACATCCTCCTTTCATCAAGCAATAATAAATGAATCCATAGACATAACCAGAAAAAATAAGACATGCAATGATTCGGTATCTTACAACATCCCTAAATTATGGTATAAACTTTTACAGATTGTTCAAGACTGAATAAAATTAGCGCATCCCTCCCAATGCTTCCCACCCCTAGTGACCTGTTTATAATGGTTTGACCATTCTTCAGCAGAAAGCAATGTTTTTTCTAGTTTTTGACTATTTGTTTTGTGTATGTCTGCGTGTTAGTTTTATAACCCTGATGACGAGCTACACTCTAAATAAGAAAGAGTGACTATTCACTCCGGAGGAGTGGATATTCACTCTATCGCAGAGTCAAAATTTGCCCAACCTCTTTAGAGTGACTATTCACTCTAGGAAAAAGTGAAATTCTTGACTCTCTGAAAGAGTGAATACTCACTCTTGAGAAGTGAATATTCACTTTGAACAGGAGTGGATACTCACTCTTTCAGAAGAGTGAGTTGCAAAAGGAGCGAGTTTTTTCACCCCTGATTGGAGTGAATAGTCACTTGCTTAGGAGTGACTAAAATTCTTGAATAAAAAAAGAGAAACTAATTTTACACACACACGCTTGTTCGCAGGCGGTCACCCTCCCAAGTAGTAACCGAGCTCGTTGCGGCTTGACTTCTGCGCTCGGACGAGAGCTGGTACCTACAGCATGCTACAGCCGCTAACGATAGAAAAAGCTCTTATTACATTATTTTAGCTTTGTTTCTTTTGTGATATTCGAGCACACTTATTAAATTTGTGTAGAAATCAAAAATATTTACGGTGTTTCTCAACTGTGTAAATAAGAAAACTGAAACTTTATTTTTGTATCATATAATACAGAGACTGTTCGCACATTTTTTAGACAAGTTTGATAAATGATTTAAAAAAATGGAATTATTTTAGAGGAAAAAAATACCTACAGCATGCTACAGCCGCTAACGATAAAAAAAGCTCATATTACATTATTTTAGCTTTGTTTCTTTTGTGATATTCGAGCACACTTATTAAATTTGTGTAGAAATCACAAATATTTACGGTGTTTCTCAACTGTGTAAATAAGAAAACTGAAACTTTATTTTTGTATCATATAATACAGAGACTGTTCGCACATTTTTTAGACAAGTTTGATAAATGATTTAAAAAAATGGAATTATTTTAGAGGAAAAAAATACCTACAGCATGCTACAGCCGCTAACGATAAAAAAGTTCTTATTACATTATTTTAGCTTTGTTTCTTTTGTGATATTCGAGCACACTTATTAAATTTGTGTAGAAATCACAAATATTTACGGTGTTTCTCAACTGTGTAAATAAGAAAACTGAAACTTTATTTTTGTATCATATAATACAGAGACTGTTCGCACATTTTTTAGACATGTTTGATAAATGATTTTAAAAAATGGAATTATTTTAGAGGAAAAAAATCTGACAACAACTTATTATGTGTAATTTATATTATCGTCTGATACTTTCAAATTTATTCTTATTTCAAGATTTCGCATGCAAAAAAGCTGTGAAAGGGAAGATGCGTTTTTTTTTCTTCCGAACAGAAGTATGCTACTTCGACAGTCTAAAATGATTGCAAAGCGCATAATATAAAAACTTTTTAGTGCGAAATAAACATAACAATTGATTGGAAAGTGCTATTCCAAAAATCAGTACAAATACATAGTAAAAAGATACCAGATGGAAAAAAAAAACAGGGAAAAAAAAGAGCCCATTTCAAGGCGGAAAACGAAGTTTCAGGTAAGGATTTATGACTATCGCAAATTTATCTTACAATGTGAAAATAAAAATAAGAATATTGGACAAAAATGTTACAATCAATTCATTATATTATTAAGAGAATGTGTTACATCCGATATTTACAGAAAAAATGCTTTCTTTATTACAATGACTTTTAAAGGGTGATACTGCATCAAAGCAAAGCTACTGCTCATACTTCAAAAACTACCGCTGTATTCGTTGAAAACATTAAAAACTCACACAGGTATTGTATTTATACCTTTCAACATATTCCTCCAGTCACCTGACGTTTCTCTTATAGTTTATTGTGCATTTGGTCTGCTGAAAAGAGCTCTTTCAAAGGGCAAAACCACATAAAATCAGTGATTAAATGCAACGTTTTTCATTTCATACATAACATTTTCAACATAAGAATGCTTTACATTTTAATTTCAAACGTGCTAAAAATAACAGAAAATTTAATCTGTATAATTATATTTTGTTTATATTCATAAATAGGTTAGAAATGATATAAAATATGTAGAATAGGTTATTTAAATAAAGAGGAAAATAATTAGCATTCAGAGACATTAAATTTCTGTTTATAAAATAGAAGCAAAATTGTGTTGCAGCTAAGCATAAATTTACTTCAAATATTTGTTTTCCCTGCCCTGTTCTTAGCACTGGCAAATCCTGCAATTTGTAAAGCATAAAATATATTTCCTGTCCATAATTCTATCGATTCATTTATTATTTCAATGCCTTTTTCAGTTTTTTTAAAATCGTGTTACTATATATAAAGGATTTCATTTTAGGCGTTTCGTTTCGATAACGGGGGATCTGAGAGCTGGCGCCATCTTGTGGTTTTGTTGGAAAAAACTGTTTTTCTTCACTCTTAACGGAGTGAACTATTCACTCTTGTCAACGGAGTGAAACAGTCACTCTCGACAACGGAGTGAGATATTTCACTCCTTTCTAGAGAGTGGAAAATTCCACTCTTTAAAGAGTGCATATTTATAGAATTCACTCCTAAAAGAGTGAAAATGCCTCTCACTCTTCCAAAGAGTCAACTTCTCACTCCTTCCAATTTTAGAGTGTAAGGTTGCTCGAAAGCGCTAGGTTTTTATCATTGTGAAATACAGTTATGTATGTTTGAAAAACACTTTAAGTAAAGTTTTATTAAATGATGCATATGTGTTTTGTGACATTTGTGTTGTTTTAGATAACAATTAGAGAATTTCATGAAATTTGAAGTGAATTTATTAACCGTATAGATACACAAAATGACCTATTATTATGTTTCTCAAGTAATAAGTTTAGAATTCACAACTACTTTTGTATTTTAAAAAAACCTTGATATTTCGAATTTCTTTTAAAAAAAATAAAATTCTCAGTATCTACCCATTTTTATTAATTTTATCGTAGGTCATTTTTAAAACTCATTATATCTGCAATCATTAAAATAAATTTGGCTGGTTCTAGCAATTCAAATGTGAAAAATCATGCGCGCAATGCATGCAAGAATAATTATTTCGTAAAAAGTGCATTATACTTTAAAATAAATTAAAAAAATTTATATTCATGTATACTTTTTTTCGAAGACTTTAATTGATAAACAAACCTTCCTTAATATGTGTTTTAAATTTTATAATTAAAAGTCACTTAGTTATGGTGTGACTGCAATTCTTATAGAGGTCAATTTTCATGAATTTTAAGAGTTCAAAGTGTACCTGACACTTCCTTTATTCTGCATAGTCTTTTTGCCATAATTTATTGCTACCCGATATTTCTCGTATACGATGTCTCACCATCTGTAACGGCGAAAATTTTACAATCCGACAAACTCTTTTCCCACCTGTCTAAGCTTATTTGTTATTCCCACTGTTCTTCTTCGCGTATCTTTTAAATATTGGTATACCTTTTAAACTCCATTTATGGCTTTTCAGTGTGTAGATGAAGGGTGCCCAACCTGCGGCGAACAGACCGCAGAGCTCCCACTATTTTCGAATAGGATAATTCAAAACATGAAAATCTACGATTCTATAAGGCGTATTCTCTAACATACGTAAATGGTGGCGACAGTAAGCCCACAGTGCGTAAAGTTTGGACATTCCTGATGTTGATCATTTAGAGATGAAAAAGTGTATGTTGTCATTTCATATTGTTGAAATTTTGTCATTGTATCTGTAACTGTGAGAGCTCTATTGTTGTTTGTCACCTCAATACCAAACACATACAAACACTTAAAATACCTGCATCCCGAATTTCATCGTCTATCTATGAACGGTATCGTCGCTAGGGGGTTTAAATATTGACAAAGTTTGCATGACCACACAGTATATGTTTTCTGATTGTCTGTTTCCGAAATGACGTTTTTCTCTTGTGCATAATATTTGTAACTCTATTGGAGCCCCTTCATAGTTTCCTTTCAAAAATATATTATAAAATAAAAGATTGATCAAACTTTTGTTAACATTTTCTTCTAATAAAAAATGTGAACTATATTAGAGTTGATTACAAAGGATGAGAACTACTTTACGATGACTTTACTACATACAGCGTACAACCAACAGATTGCAAAAATGTCCAGACGGGGACCTTGGATACCTTGGTATAGCGCATCAAGTGCTTTACCATTTAAGCACATGGTGCGCTATACCAAGGAGAACCCGGGGGGGGCAACCAAACGGAACCAGGATACCTTGGTATAGCGGCGCATCAAGTGTTTTACCATTTAAGCACTTGGTGCGCTATACCAAGATATCTGGGTTCGATCCCCGGTCTGAAAATTTTTTCACTATGATGCTTCTACGCTGTCTGTAGTAAAGTGATAATTCACATCCTTTGTATTCATTAATTCCCAGCATAATTTCAGCTCTGCTGAAAATTTAATTATATATTATGGTTATTAACATTATTTTTATTGGGTTATCGCAAAAGCCAGATTTATTATTTCCCTCACTACAACCTCACAACAAGAGAATTCGAATGTTTACGTGCACATTTACATTACTGTATGATTATTTCAACAAAAAATCCATCGAAACTGATTTAAAGTATTATAAGAGAGTATTCATAATGTTCAATTATTACTCAAAATGAATATTATGCTAAATAATTAACTTAAAAATTATGTTCATTCCTAAATTTCAATTTGTAACAATAAGAGTCTTGTCAACACTTAAATTGTATGTATAAACACAAAAGTGATGTTGATATTCAAGATCATTATAGCTGAATATATTATATCGTCGTCATATATTATATTTGGTATAATGCAACTTGTTATTTATATATACTTAACAAAACATTGTACAATTTGTTACTTCTATGGTACTTTTAATCTATATTTTCAGTATTTTTTAAAGTACGTAATATATATATATATTAGAGCAATGCTTTTTTCTTTTAAAATATTTTGAAATGAATTACAGTTTTTCACCATAAATTTTTATGAAATTAAAATGTGTAATTAATGTTTTAGGACGATTATTGTAACAAATCTGGGTAGCGTAGATTAATTTTGCAAATTTATACTTAACTAATATAATTAGAATGGTGAGAATAATCCGAGACGTAACGCCCTAATTTGAACAGTCTGTAATGAAACATGTAACCGTTGCATTAAGAAAATTGAAACAACAATGAATACACATAGTTATGAAGTTTTGTTTGTGCAATCACGCCATTTCTACATGTGCCCCACGAGTGGCACGGAGGATGTCTAAGGAGGATGGCCAGAGAATTGGACCACCTCTCACAATTTAGGTGAATTCAGCAGTCAATGTGTTCCGCACTCCCAAATGCCAGTGTGGAAGTGCTCCATCTTGCCAGTGGACCCCTATTCTGCATACCACCACACGGTTTGTGCTTTTTCAAAATTCCTTGTCATTTTTAAATTTTTACGATTTTCGGCACCTGAAATATAAATTGTTGCTATTACATAATGTAAATTTCAACATCTAATCTACAATGTACCACTTAAAAAAATTGTCTTGGTTGTTTATTACCTCCAGTGTTAGTGTTTAAAATTAGGGCGTTTCATCTCGGACACCTTATATTTTCAGCTAATAAAATTTAGAACATAATTGCAACTTACATACAGGGTGATTATAAAAAAAACTATCCCGATATATGAGCCCATAACTTTCATACCGTCCACAGAAACTGAATGAAATTCTGTCCTAAAGTATTTTGAAGTATGCGCTCAAGAATCATGTGAAAAACAACAGTTAAATTCTAACAATTACGGTTACAGTGACAAAATTTCGGAAATTTCGAATTGCAACACCTACTTTTTTTTTTATTGGAATGTCATCTTCACAGCGAAAAACCATAAAAAACGTTGGAACGGTACCTGTAGCACGAAAATTGCCGGCGCTAGGCAGACTAAGAAAAATAGTGAAAACAACGAATAAGGACAGAGAAGCAACAGAAAACAAAACATTTTATTGTGTTTCATACATTTTCCATTTCACACACGACGAAACTTTACATGCGGCAAATGGTGGATAGCACTGAACAATAAAATGTTTTACTTTCTGTTGCTTCTCTGTCCTTTATTGGATGTTTTCACTTTTCTTCTTAGTCCGCCTACCGCCGGCGATTTTCGTGCTACAGGTACCGTTCCAACGCTTTTTATGGTTTTTCACTATGAAGATCACATTCCAATAAAAAAAGTAGGTGTTGACATTTGAAATTTTCGAAATTTTGTCACTGTAACCGTAATTGTTAGAATTTAACTGTTATTTTTCACATGATTCTTGAGCGTATACCTCAAAATACTTTAGGCCAGAATTTCATTCAGTTTCTGTGAACGGTATGACAGTTAGGGGCTCATATATCGGAATAGTTTTTTTTATAATTACGCTGTACTTTTAATTGCTTTGAACTCAACATGTACTATTCTTGAAGCAAGAAAATATAAAGGGGCAAAGTCATGATAAAGAGATGGAAGGATTTGTTCTCTTTGAATGTTCTTTTGATTATTAAAGTAGATAAACCTGTTTCTTATTTACAATAAAAGCTGTGGTAATTTTTGTATATAAAAATTTAAAAATAACAAACACGAAGAAAAAATTATATTTTTAATATTAAGTGTAGTAAATAACCATATCATTGATCGTTCAGTTCAACTTTACATGATATAAACTTGTTAATGAGAACCGGGGTGTGCAAATATTTGCTTTTATGAAAAGAAAATTTTATTTCTTTGAATTTTCTTGAATATGTGAATTTATTATGACAATCTATTTCACACATAGGAAAATAAAACATTCGGGTATGTAGTCAAAGTGTGGAAATTTCCAGATGTTTCTGCATATATTTTCTAGTAGTTTAGTCACGTCTACTTTGATCTGTTAATCTTAAGTAAATCTCCAAAGATTTGACATTATACCGGAAGTTATGTAAAATACTGATGGATAGACCAGTTTAAATTTTACTATGAGAAAATATCTATGTTTTTTTATTTATTTTATCCTACAGGGAAAAAGGGATTATATTGCGACGTGATTGTTCGACATATTCTTAAGCTGGTGTCTGACTTATTATTTAACTGTGTGTGATATGATTTACTTAAACTTTTCAACATAGTTAAAAAATGTTTATGAATTCGATTTGTCTGTCCGTCTGTCCGTATGCCTGACCGTCCGTACTCTAACTCGCATAAATATGCTAGGATTGTCATGTAATTGATATATTTTATTGATGTTGAGTATGGCATACTTGATATTCAAAATGGAGTGCGTAGCATTTATAGTTTGTTTACAGGGGAACTCAAAAAAATTACATTACATTAAGGTCTACAGGAAAAACCATTTACAGTGTATTTTAATAATTTTATACTTTTTCAAACCCATTGAAATTCATATACATATCTGAGGTGCACTAAAACATGCTTCCTATATATAGGACCATATTCTATAGAATATGATGTGCATAATAGTAACCGTTCATTTGTTGTGTGGCCCCATAGGGCCACACAACAAAAAAATCGGCTACACATTACTATCTATGAGCAATAATTGCTGGAAGTGCGTTTTCAACTGTTGTATGCATTTTTTAATTTAATTAATTTTTTGCATATTACTGGATGCGTATAAATACTTTAGATCACATACACGACTGCACAAAACACATCGAGTACATTTCTGTTTATTGACGAAAATTGTTGAAGGGAAAATTTCATCTGTATTATTCGTTTCACAATTTAACTAGATTTTTGCATACAATGGTATATACAAATCTATAGATCCAATACACTGCTGCACATAACAATTCGAAATTTTTTTAAACGTAGATGGTAATTAGCTTATGCGCCAATATTGTATTTATTCTCTTTAAATTAGAAATATTTACAAATTAACTGCTGTAACTCGGATGTAATGTCATTACATGGGAAATACTTGCAACATAGAACAAATACTGAATAAATATTTATCTTGCAATAGAAATGTGTATTTTTACGTGTCATTTAACATTTCATCTATATTTGAGAAATATTTGTAGGCTAAATATTTCCAAAATATGTATAAAAAAGTGCTAATGCAATATTTTCCAGTATTGAACTGGTATTATTTAACCAGTAAAATTTCGAAATAGATCGTTTTCTTCCAAATGTTGAGTAAATTATGTGTTATTACACAAGATCTTGAGAAAAAACAAAAGCTATATATTTTTACATCTCCGGTCATTTTATGCCGGAGAAGATTTTTCCTATTACTTCATTTTATTAATGTATATATTTTTCAAAAATTTTTGTACGAAATATAGTTTTAATAGATCATCCATTAATTCATTGTTATTTTTTGCAGGTACCTGAGTGATAACAATATTACAAAATTGGAAGATTCTCCGTTCCTAAACCTATCCCATTTGTTCGAATTGTAAGTATTAATTTTAACTAATTAAACATATAGTATTTCTAATTTTTCTTTAACACTCGATTTACATTTTCTTAATTGAGTCATATTATAGGTCATTAAAAACATTCGTAGGATACCTGTCCACATGAAATAATTTTTTAAGGGGAACAGAAAGGTTTTAATAATTATTTTAGGTAGCTTTCATTGCAAAAAGTTAAAAAATTAAGCTATCTATTGCAACCATTTGGAGAAAAACAGTTTCAGAAGATTATTAGTATACATATATATATATATATATATATATATATATATATATATATATATATATATATATATATATATATATACTAGTTTATTCCTTATATAGTCTTTACAATGTTGGAGTTTATTAAAATTTATGAAAAATTATGTATATATGTATATGTATATATATATATATATATATATATACAGGGCTTCATAAATGTGGTCTCCAGGTCGCCACTGGCGACCAATTTTTTTCAGCTGGCGCCCAAATTATTTAACCTGGAATTTTTTTGTTTGTTTGAGAATAACTATTGTTTTTTATATAAAAATGAAATTAAGAAATGAGCACAAATAGCATTTTTTCTCTCCCCCACCCCTTCTAGTGAACGGCATGCAGTTCAGTGATATTCCTCTTTTCTCACACAATTAATGGGATAACCAAGTTTAAACGGCATTTTCCAACTCATGCACAGAAAACGCCATTCTTTACAACTCTTGCCAGCTGACATGTCATGTAATTAGAATGTGTGTGTGTGGGGGGGGGGAGAGCAGATTTCTATTGAACAGTAAAAAATACACTGTTAACCCCCCCCCCTCTTATCTAGGAACTGTATTGAAAAGAGTTTGAAAATCCTCATACATAAAAAAGGAAAGAAAAGCTATACATATATAATTATAATGCAATGTTTAACTTTAGCTGCAATAAACTAATCAATACTTCATATTCTCTGCTGAAATTTATACAAAGTTAAAAGTTGATCATCTCATGTCAAGGATCGATCCAGTCAAAATTTGGGGCCTATTCAGGGCCCCTTTACAAAAATCTATTTAATAAAACTGGCTTCTTCCCAAAAATCAATTTAATAAAATGGCCCCTTCAGAAAAATCAATTTGATAAAATGGGAGCCCTTCACAAAGTAATTTTAATGAAACAGGACCCTTCACAAAATTCCTTTTAATAAAAGAGGGCCCTTCAAAAAATTCCTTTTAATAAAACAATTCCCTTCACAAAATTCCTTTTAATAAAACAGATCTCTCCACAAAATTTCTGTTAATAAAATAGGCCCTTTCACAAAATTCTATTCCATAAAATCTTACTATTTTTATTAATCGTTTATTATTTTGTGATGTTTAAAAATGTGTAATTTGTAAACAAACAAGTTCACCAGAAAAGAAAACTTTAGCAAATGGGACATTAAAAAGGTTGTTATGTTAATAAATGGCTCGAATTTGAATAAATGGATTTCAACTTTTGTTATAAAAGGTTTTTTTCACAAAAATATAATAAATTTCACAAAAATAACCTCTATTTTCCACAAAATGGACACCCCCCCCCCTCCAAAAACAAAACCTACATTGACCCCTGCATGTGTAGGTTAATATATCTGAGAAATGTATTATAAATCAGATGTAAATAGCCAATAGGCACTATAGATAAATAAATGCCAATTAAAATTTGGGTTTTGTTTAAGATTTAGAAGTACTTACAACTAAATTTGTTAATGAATGTTTTCAGCTTGTAACTCCCAGCCTAAATTGTGAATAGATATTTTCAGCTTAACAATAAAGATTTTTGTTACCTTCAAACTGGTTAGTATTTATTACTATTTTTACTATTATTGTTATTTTAAGTTAGATGTTGCGCAAATATATTTATTTATCATTATCATTTTAAGATGAAAAAAAAATTCTTTTAGCTATGCGAGTTAAATATATTTACATAAATCACTAAATCGTCTAAGACATTCTTACATCCAGCCACACTGTGAAATGTTCCAGTGATTTATTATTATTAATATGTTATAGTACAAGCGATTCACAAAATATTTTTCAAGATAAGACACATGTATAAATGTCAAAATATCAATTCAGGAATTAGGATTGATTTATTTTGTTAATAATTCATAATATGTAATGAGGAATAATTTTAGTTCTTCAGTTCATGATCAGAAACAAACTCTAAAAATTTCGATAGTAAAAAGTATTTGATTAATAAAAATATCTGTAGAAATTTATATTTTATCAAGATTACTATTTCTTATGTATACATATTATCAAATCAACTAATTTAAAATTGTCAAATACTCAAATTAATACGTTTCAAGTTAGTAAAATTCAATTCTTGGTAAAACTTGTAAATTCTTCTATTGTTTATAAATAGTTTGTATAGATTTCAGAAAAATGAGAAATTAAACTTTTTTTTTTAATGTAACAACTTATGTTTCAACATTTTGTTTTTATTATAATGCATCATTAAATTTATTTCTGCATGGTAAGCAACAAACACTGTGCGAGAAAATTCATTAGATAAAAATATGAATAAAATGAAATTATTATAAGCTATACATAAACAATAATTTAAAACACAAGCAAATAGATGAGGCGATATCACTCAACTTTCACGAGATAAAAATCTCAACTTTCGACAACAAGATTATGACTTACAATGTCTTAGCTTGAAAATAACGTATGGAGCCATTTATAATACAATATATCTAAAATTTATATAATAATAAAACCTAATATACAAACACACTGAAATATTTCACATACCTGTATTTAAAGTGAATAATATTCTTGTTTATTGCACCTCGTTTATTTATTCGCCATAAAAGGCGTTATTTAGTTATTAATAAAATTGAAACATAGCGCGGCACGTGAAGTGCAGAACACTATAATTCAACGGCAGCCATTACTTTTCTACTTCTACGATCTCCCTTGCGAGGTGAAAATGAGGAGAAACACGTCACAGCGCATGTGCAAGATGCCACTCACCGGGTGGGGTGTCAAAATTCGAACATTACGTAGTGTACGATGCCCTAATTAGCTTCAATCACCCAGTGAGCGGCCAAACAACACTCCATCCACATTTCCAAGTATCTGTGACACGCTTGGGTTCCAAATGGTACAACCTTTTCACCCCGGAGTCCCAAACGGCATCGGTTTGACACCTTTAGTTTTAACAGTGTAGTGTTAGTCCAACTTTTGTAGCCCCTAAAATTGGATACAATGCGAAAAAACTGAACATCATCAGATATAGATTTTTTGGAGCACTCAAATACCCAGACATTTAAAGCATTTGGCAACAGGCATTTTCCGAACATGCCTATTAATTCAACCTTTACCGCATTTTTTTTTCTCTGAGATATATAATTTTTATATTTTTTTAATACGAAACTTGGTTTATATAAAATTTGAATACTATTCGAAAAAATATAACTAATAATTCTAAACTATGCTTGCTATTATTTTTTTTTTCAATTAATTCCTAAAAAAACTTTTGTGCTTTTTGAAAATCAATGACGGCGGGGGAAGGGAGGATATTTTTTTTCTGGCTACGAGATTTTATCAGACTTGTAAAGCCCTGTATATGACTGATATATATGACTGATATTTATGAACCGATAACCACTCATGAACCGATTTGGATGTGGATGAACTTAGGTACAAGACATATCAGAGTCCGCATTATCATGGCCCGGAATTTAGAAATATAGTTTCGAAAATAATATAATTAAAGATTTGTATAAGATTTCTAAATAAAGATGATAAAATTAGTATTTATATCCAGTCAGCAAACCCAGCGCTGTTAAAGATGTTTTTTTTTTATTTTATTTTTTTTAGCAGTCTTGATATATATATATACATATGTTACGGTCAGTATGATTAATTCGGTCATTATTAATAATAACCGGTTATTATTAATAATATTGACCGTAATATATATATCATTTTATGCAATAAAATTCACTTGACGCGATGTTAATAAAAGTTTTAAAACAATGTTTTATATGTTCATAAAAAGTAAAATGCACGCAGACTAGATTTAGACAGCATCCGGATTGACCGGAGTGGTGTTCAGCAACAGCTAAAAATGCCCATAAAATAATATAAAAGTTATAAAGCAACGTTTTATACTTAAATAAAGTGTAATAATGACGCAGGCAACGTAGCATATAAGCTTGTCGCCAGTGCGCATGAAACGAGGGAAGATTTTGCTGAAATGAAACTTGTGATGGAACTTGCCCGTTTGTTTTGAGCGAAACCATTCACCTTTTCATTCCCACTGATAAAGACACGTTTCTATGCTCCGTGGTCTGCGTGATTTTTACACTTTATTGACGCATAAATCGTTGTTTTTAAACGTTTACATTTCAGGATGGCTAGTGGCAGTGGTGTAGTCCTGGGGAAAAAAGTGGGGGGACGCTCATAGTCTCGATCATTAGGGTCTGTATCTGTATCACCCATAGGGCAAACTTGATTATGAATCTTGCTTTTCATTTTGAATTGCAGAGAAAAGTAATTGAAAAATTAAATTTTAAATTTTAAATTAAAATTTAATTAAATTAATTAAAGTTTTTTATCTGTTGGTCGTTCATAGCTTCCCATAAATTAAAATATTGTTAACCTTATTTCATGTGTGAAAAATACGTATTTGAAATAGAATTCGTAATTTAATAACACTAATCCACGCAACGAGACTTTTGTTAGACATTGTTTATTTTTGAGATAGTCATAGAATAACTATTGTATACTAAGAGCATTGAAAATTATTGCATTTTTACATTACGGACACGTATAGTGTAAGGAAAATATTGTAATCATGACAAGAAAAAAGACTATGAAATTTATATCTTTACTTTTATAGGTTCCCTGAGTCCGCTTTTCCTATTTCTGTAACAATTCTCTATGTATCTGCGTATGCATGTGTGCGAGTCAGTATTTTCTATAAGATTCCCAAAGTCTGTGTTTGGTGATTTTGCAATGAGTCAATATGTGTATGTGTCTGAGCAGAGTAGCATTTAAACGGTGTTTTCGGCTGAGATTAAATTTCGCAGGTATGTTATATATGATGAAAAGATTATTTAACATTCTGGATTATATATGCCATTGCCCAAACTCTGTACAAAATTTTGAACAACGTGTAAAAATATTGGGTTGTTTGGAAAGTTTATTCCGTTTGGGAAAACCAATTCGTACCGGAAAATTCTATCATTTAATTATTAGACATTAATTTCAATATCTAATGTCAATTGACGGGCAGAATTTTCCGGTACGAATTAGTTTTCCCAAATGGAAAGAACTTTCCGAACATCCCAATACGAATTTGAAAGGGGTGAAATAGACCAGTATTATATAGACCAGTATTCCTTATAAAGAAAATTTCTGAAAATCGCGTTTCATCAAGATTTTTGTAGAATTAGTAACTCTTTAAATCAGTAACTAGGTTACTTCTAATTTGTAAGTATTGAATTTTTATGGGATGAAATGGAGAAAGACGTTCAAAAATATTGGTTTCATCATGATTTGTGTAGAAATATTCGAGCAAGAGCAACTGACTTAAAACTTGGCATACATATACTTTCAGGACATACATACTCGTAAAATCTTATTTATTATTATTGTTTTAATTTACATTTTAAAAGGATGAATTGTCCAGGGCTCCCAAATGGTTCGTCAACTGAATACCAATATTTTTTAACAGAAAATTTCTTAGTAGGTTTCTAAAACTTTTCTGCAAAAATTTACTTCCGAAGGTTGTTTCTGCAAAATTTACAAGAAAAATCTAAAAATAAATTTTTTCTAAGAAAATACTGGTATTCAAAAAGCGGACCTTTTGGGAGCCCTGATTGTTAAGTAAATCTTCTAAACTCGTTTCATCACGATTTATCTGGTAGCTATTAACATGCAGGTGCTCACGAAGAATGGCTTTTAAAATATTCGAAATTTTAAGTGCTGAAATAAGCCGAAAATTTTTTTAAGTTGTTATTCTTCTGAAACTATCAGTGCTAGAAACTTCAAATTTGACATAGAAGTTATTTAACTAGTAGATATTCTCTACGATGAGTTGAAATTTTAATGTGGGAATCGTCTCAGTGAATGTTACCACACTATTAATAGCGATATAAAAGTCTACTCTAGTTATAAATTGATTTGAATCCATACCATTCTATAAGTGTTTAAAGATTTGAGCGGAAATTTTTTAAAGATGTAATTTTGAAGTAGAGTTTCTATGGCATAATACTTATGCTTGTGCCAGATGACTTATTTAAGAAACGCTTTCCTAATAAAATTACTTTTAACGTTAAAAAAAATTAATTAAATATAGAAAAAAAAAACATACTTTCATTAAAATTCACAAAAAGTCAACTTATATAATAAAGCACAAATGTGTGCGTCGCTCAATGATGTCATACTGATGCGGGCAGCAATGTGGTGAAAATGGATGAATTTTCAAACAATGGAGCTATTTTTTTCAATTAAACAATCGTAATGTTATTTCTATGGGGGTAAATGCCATTTTTGTGCCGACGTTGACCCCCCCCCCCTAGGGATCTAATTTTTAAAAAATGAATGCCCAATTAATGTATTATATATTCCAAATTTCAAATATATCATATATATATTCCAAATTTCAAAGCTTTACGTCAACAGGAAGTGGGTGAAAAATGAATCACAAGATTTGACTGTCACATACATACACAAATGTAAGATAAAAGTAAGCGGGTAAAAAAGGGGCTCAAATTAATTTCTTTTATTTATTAAATATTTAAATAACAGGGGAAAAATGGGTTGAAAACAACAGAAATATATTTAATTCTCTCACAGTTTAATAATATGTATTATTTTCCCTCTTTCAATGAACTTTACAGAAATACTTATTTAAAAAAAAAAAAAATTCACCTCTTTATATTTTCTAGATTTTGTATCAGTAGCCATTCTGTGATTTACCGCTTTCCAAATTTTGAGTAAGGCTGTGGTTTTCACTTAGATAAGGATGAATCGTTAAAGATTAGAATTAGAAGATTAAACAGATTATTATTCATTAAAGTTAAATTACTATTATAAATTAAAAGCATCAAGTTTTGTCACTAAAAACCACTTTGAACCACGTTGCTATCAAAGTATTGCATTTTTTGACAAAGTCTTCAATTTGAGCTAAGGTCGACTTTTACAGGGCGTCCGAAAAAATTTAAACTTGAAGATAAGTAGTCAATGTAAGATGCAAAAAAGTTTAAAATAAGGTAGGAAATATGCAGGGGGGAGGAAGGGGACAACGACTATATATCAAATTAGAAAAGCTATGAGGTATTACAAGAAGGTAACAGTAACATGGATGATAATAAACATGTGCGATGATAAACCCATGGATGATAATAAACCCAGTTACGTACTGCAGCTGACGGAAAATACATGCTTATCCTTCTTTTTTTTTTTTTTTTTTTTTTTTTTTTTGTAAGTTTTAAAACTACACTGTCTCTTTACATGATTTCTGCCCGTGCAGCTTTTTATTTAGATACACTTGCGATGCATTTTTTTCCTTTTTACACTTATTAATATTTAATTTTGTTCTAAAAAAGCTATCGCCAATATGTGCACAGGACCATTTTCATTGATAACGTAATATTTAAATGGTTCGAAAAGGTTTTATAAGTCAGCTTTCTTCCTTCATTTTTTAAATTTAATTTAAAATATGTAGATATGCAGATTTTTAATGATTTTATTGCAGCAAAAAGGAAAATTTTCTGACTGACAAATTTTGAATAGAAGAGTCGCATAAAGAGCTATTGTATAAATGTTTGAAAATTAACAAGATAATTATTTCATTGACAATATTATTTCAATATTATTATTTTTTTACTTTATTTTAAACTTTTTTATAATTTACGTTATCTACTTATCTCCAGCAGGTAACAAATTAAATTGCGTGTCAACTTTTATAATACACAGACACACTGTATACCGGCCAATATATATTATATTCATTACACACAAATGTTTGTAAAATTAATTTGGGGCAACAATGTGTGAAGGAAAAGCATGTCTAGTGTTTTTTTTAAATCGAAAATATAATTTCGTTCAGTTTAAACACATACCAAGCAATAATTATCTCATTTGAATGTGGGAAAATTAGAATGGTAACGTATTCATTCGAATTATTTTGAGTGGTCATGTATAGAAATTAATGATCATATGCTCATCACATAACACACTAAAATTTAAACCAGCTGCAAAACGCATTGCAAGAAATATCCGGCCATGACGGTAGTGTATTTGGATTATTTTTGTGTGGCCCTGTATACGAATATCATTTACGTATCACTTAGCAAATGGATATTTTCTTCAGCTGAAAAATACAAAATGTAATCGAAAACACGTTTCGAGCAACTGAGCCCACGTCTGACAATGTGTCTTTGGCCTTGTAAAATAACTATAAATGTTTCGTGCACCGTTTTCCATGCATTGCAAACAATTACTGTTAATAGCTCATGGTGTTTTGGTGTTTCGAAATATTTTTTAACGTCCCTGTAAACGAACGATAAATGCTATTTTTGATAGGAAATATGTTGTAACAAATTTCAATACCATATGGCATTACTTCATTTATATGTATTTCAAACAATCTCCGCCCAGTAAACAGTAATATGAAAGAACTCTTTTTTGATCACTCGTAAACGAAATACTGATGCTATACACATAATTCACAATAGTGATAAGGCTACATTGAAGAAATATACATAAAATTTTGTCGAAATTCAAGCAAACTTTTGGAAGTTACAAGTAGAATGCGAACAGATGGAGACAGACAAGCGATCTGACACTGTAAACACTTTCCATGTTGTTGAAAAGTATTAAAAATCAATGCCTTATTTCTTAAAATTGTTGATTTATTGGTATGCTCATAATTAAAAAAAATTAGTAAGTTTGAAAAGATAGCGTCCTCTCGCGTCTCTAGCGTCCCCCTTGAAAATAAAAAGTAAGGGGACGCTCGACATAAAATAAAAAAGTGAGGGGACGCCGTCCCCCTGCGTCCCCCCTCGACTACACCACTGGCTAGTGGTCAGGGAAAAATACAGTAAAAAAAGTGATAAACACCAGTATATTCTTATAGAAAAATTCATGTTGATTTTTCGATCAAATAAATCATTTGACTCGCTGGTGTAACTACTAGCCCATCCTCTTACTTAAAATATTTATTTTACGTTTTACCTCTCGACTGGACACGTTGCGCCATCTATTGCTTCTTGTACGCACTAATTGTCTTTTTTCAACTTTAAATCTACGCTCGTTAATTTAGACTGTCGCATACCGTGTTTTTTGCGTTCTTTTTACACTTTTTTGTTACTTTTAATTAAATATACTTTTTTTTCACATGGCTCCTTAAGATATGCTAGACCATTACTCATCTACAGGGAGTTGTTATCTCAAACAAGGAATCCCATTGAAGCTATAAACTGTTCACTGTTCAACATGAATTTTTCTATGAGAATATACTGGTGTTTATCATTTTTTTTACTGTATTTTACCCTGACCACTAGCCACCCTGATTATTTTATGGGCCATTTTTAGCTGTTGCTGGACAATTCCGGTCAATAAAGATACAGTTTCTTTGATAAACGTACAAATCGGTATATCTCCTTATCGTTAAGTCCATAAGATTTATTATGTTCAAAATAACCATTTAAGTACTTTTCGGGTGTTGAATTCGGTGGAATAATCAAATTATCTCAATCACGTCCCATTTATTAGATATACAGCAGTTACGTAAAGTCCACAGTGAAATATTTGACGAAAGTTGACCGTCTGAAACACAAACAAAACATGATATCCATCAGTAAAAATGTTTTCTTGATTACTTAACGAAAAACTATGAACTAATACGAGCACGAAACTGTTGCACAGTAACCCATAATATTAATATTAACAATGTTATTTTTCAAATTAGGATGATGTCATTCTGGATGTCAGAATGCATCCAAATAAAGGTTTTAACCTACATAGTCATTCATTTCCTCATTATTTGACCAAAAATTGTAAATTAAAATTTAGATTTCCCCCACGTATTTTACTATGTATGTAAAATTTGAATTCTAAAATTTTGTAAAACCCTTACGTGATAGAACATTTCTGACAGCCGATTCGAATTCTGCAAGCAAAAATACATAATTTTTTTTAATTACAAATGAGATATAAAATGGCTGTTGACTAGCGTAATGTTATATTTCATGTGTTAATTTTCCACAGGAAGTATATATATGAAAAATCTTAAAATTTCGTAAACTAAACATTTTTCTTGAAAATTAAAGTGCCAGATAGATAATAAACAATTCGTTGTGTATTTTATCAAGCTTTATTTTTTTATTAAAAAGAAGGAGAAGAAGAAGAAGATATGTATTTTTTTTTAAATACTGGCATGATCAATATTCTTAATTATCTTCACTGTTACGAAAACTAACTGGCTCTCCAATATTGTGATATGCATTTTTTTACGCTGATGACAATATTCATATATATGGATACGATTAAATATTAATTTGGCTCATAACAACATTTCCTACATCTTAGAAATATAATTCCATCTCGAATATTATAATATGCCCTTTTTTACGGTGATATTAATATTCATATATTTGAATACGGTTAAATATTTTGCAGATTCGTCTCTTAATGGTTGATTTTCTTTACTTACTTTCATAGAAATTTGCCTCATAACAACATTTCCTAAATCTCAGAAATCAGAAGTATAACTGTATCTCGAATATTATAATATGCCCTTTTTTAGGTGATGATAATATTCATATATTTGAATACGATTAAATAGTTTGCTGAATCATTCTTTAATGGTTGATTTCCTTTTCTTACTTTCACAGAAATGTAACTCGTTACACTATTTCCTACATCTCAGAAAAATAACTGTATCTCCACTATTATAATATGCAATTTTTCTACGTTGATGAAAATATTCCTATATTTTAATACGATTAAATATTTTGCAGAATCATTCTTTAATGGTTGATTTCCTTTTCTTACTTTTATAGAAATTTGACTCATAAGAACATTTCCTACATCTCAGAAATATAACTGCATCTGGAATATTATAATATGCCGTTCTTTACGCTGAATATAATATTCATATATTTGAATACGATTAAATATTTTGCAGAATCATTCTTTAATGGTTGATTTCCTTTTCTTACTTTCACAGAAATGCAACTCGTTACACTATTTCCTACATCTCAGAAAAGAAACTGTATCTCCACTATTATAATATGCATTTTTTACGCTGATGAAAATATTCCTATATTTTAATACGATTAAATATTTTACAAAAACATTGTTTAATGGTTTATTTAATTTTTTTTTTTTTTACAGAAATTTGGCTCATAACAACATTTCCTACATCTCACCAGTTGCTTTTGTTGGACTTACGAAAGTGCGTTCTTTGTAAGTAGTTTTTAAAATAATTTTAGAAATACAAAAAATTAAATATGCATTTATTGTAATTTGCATTGTCGTCTTATTCTTAAAGAACTGTGTGTATTTTTACAGATCGCTACAAAGCAACAAACTGACTGAAATACCATCGGCTGCTTTAGAACATCTACCTTCTTTAGAAGCTCTGTAAGTATCATTTAATTATAATACTAAATTAAGTGAAGCAAATCCCTTTTCAAAGCCATTCGATTGCAAGTTTCGGTACTTACGTATTAACGCCACCGGAGCTACAGATTTGGCGGTTTTTAAGTGCAGCCAATCTTTCGTAGCACTAAAAAATGACGTCAAAAATTAGCAAACAACAAGGCAACAAGGAATCTAAAAGATAACTGTGTGCGCGTGCGAACAACAAGATTGCTCTTTATTGGCGGATTAGCGCAACTTCTGCTGCGGTGGCGTTAATACGTAAGTAACCAAGTTTCTTGCAATGAGAGGGAGTTTGACGATGTGTATGGAAATTAACAAATCGAAGGAATGACATTAGCCCAGGGCTGCCAAGTCTCCGCCTTTTTGGATACCAGTATTTTATTACAGAAAATGCTGTTTTATCTAATCGAAGTACTTTACGATTTAAAAGAACAAAATTTTCTCTAAGAAAATACTGGTATGCAAAAAGCCGGAGACTTGGCAAGTCTGCTTTAGCCCTTTAGTGTATAGTACAAAGGACAAAATCTTACCTCATTATAAATATTTATTGTGCGAAAACTATTATAATTAGACGTATGGTTGTTTGAATATATTATAAGTGCTGAAATACAAAGGGTGTGAATTATCACTTTACTAAACAGCGTACAACCATTAGAGTGAAAAAATGTCCAGACCGGGGTTCAATCCCGGATCCCTTAGTATAGCGCACCAAGTGCTTTACCAATTAACCCCTTCGCGACGAGCGTCTTTTAGAGAATTTTTAATCTTTTACCACCGGTTTTTCAAAACAGAAATTTGCGGCTAATTGAATCGCTGAAATGATATGACTAAATAAGGCAAAGCTTACAATAAAAATTAACTGGTGGGAATAATGAAAGATTCTGAGCATTTTATGCGTCACGTATATGTGTCGCTCGTCCCCAACGGGTTAAGCTATCCAGCCGACATCCAGTCTAGCATTCTCTCACTCTTATATGGCAAGGCTACAACCACGCAGCACAAGATGGAAAGTCAATCATGAGCACAACACCGTTGGCATGCATGAGACAAATTAAACACAGTATCGGTGAATATTAGTGTATAAATACAGGGTCATTCATAATTCCCTCCGGGGTTTCGAAACGTTATAGTAAAAAAACGAAGACGAATATGAAAAAAAGAAACATATGAAATTATTCCGAAACTATTCAAGTTTTACTTACATACATTACAGGTGTTCTATGTGTGAACCCTTGGTCACACGGCATACATCCATGCGATAGTCCAGTTCCTGCCATACTCCGTTTCTTTAAATTTCCGGTACCACACATGAATTGTTTTGTCAGTTGGTCCCTGTTTTCGATATTTATTACGAAAGGCCCGTTGAACTGACACCACTGATTCAGATTTAAAGAAACGGAGTATGGCAGGAACTGGACTATCGCATGGATGTGTGCCGTGTGACCAAGGGTTCACACATAGAACACCTGTAATGTATGTAAGTAAAACTTGAATAGTTTCGGAATAATTTCATATGTTTCTTTTTTTCATATTCGTCTTCGTTTTTTTACTATAACGTTTCGAAACCCCGGAGGGAATTATGAATGACCCTGTATTATAAGTACTGTTATAACGTTTTTAATAAGACAACATACGTCATGAAATTTCAACACGTGACCCCTTAGTAGCTCGGAGAATATCAATGCGGTATTCTAGTTCTCGCCAAGTGTTCGCTGTAGTCATGGATTATTTATCAGCAAGATGGAGCACCCCTCACTGGGGTTTCATAGTTCAAACGCTGCCGTGCTAGGTACCGCTTTTAGTTCCATAAGTAGAAACATTATCGTTGTTCTCCTTCTCTCTATCTTCATGGTTCCTGAGTTCCTAGACGAAAACTTTCCGGTACTATGGATTGAAAGGAGAGGGTGGACCAACAACATGGCCTCCACGTTCTCCAGACATTACTCCTCTTGATTTTTTTTCTTTTGGGGCTATATCGAGGGCATGGTCTTTGCCACACTATCTACTGACGTTAAAGAACTGAAGGCTAGGATAAAAGATGCTTAGTGTACTATTACAGAAGACATGTTATAACTTAAAATTACTAGCCCCTAAAATATCAATTTCAGAAATATTTTTTTTATAATATAATTATATGAGGAAAAAAATTAATAAGTAGTTATAGTGTTATTCTAAATTCTAATTCTAATTCTAGAGCCAAATATTTGAACTTAAAATTACTAGCCCGCTAAAATATAAATTTCAGAAATATGTTTTTTTTATATAATATAATTAAATGGGGAAAAAAAGAATAAGTAGTTATAGTAATATTCTAAATTCTAATTCTTAATTTTAGAACCAAATATTTGAACTTAAAATTACTAGCCCCCTAAAATATCAATTTCAGTAATATGGTTTTTTTTTCTATAATATAATTAAATGGGAAAAGAAAGAATAAGTAGTTATAGTGTTATCCTAATGTGTAATATATATGTGTAATGTCCTATAGTGTAATCCTAATTATTAATTTTAGGTCCATATATTGCAACTTAAAATTACTAGTAGTCTAAAATATCAATTTCAGGATTTTTTTTTCTATTATACAATTATATATGTAAAAAAATGCCTTATAGTGTTATTCTAAATTATAATTATTAATTTTAGGTCCATATATTTTAACTTAAAATTACTTTCACCTTAACCCTTAATTGCATAGTGATGTAAATTTCCATCACTGTTTATTTAACTTTTAATAAACAAATCAACTTCTTCGCCACCACTATATTTATATAGAAATATTAATCAGGTAAATTTCCCGTGAACTATGTTGCTGAAGAAAGTTAAAAATTTATCTTAAAATTTCTGGTGTCTAATATTTAATACATGTATAAAAAAACACAATTGTAAAAGAAAAACTCATACAAAAAAGGGTTAAAATATCAATTTCAGAAATATGTTTTTTTTTTCTATAATATAATTATATGTTAAAAATAATGAATAAGTAGTTACAGTGTTAGCATGTGTTTTGCCAATATTTTGTTTTGCAAATGAAACAAAACTGCGAATAAATATAGTCTCCTTAATTAAGACTCAATCTGCTCCATATATTTTTCCTTATATTACTCAGCCAGCGAAAAGAAACACAATTATGCGTATGTATTCCTTTCCATATCGGGGTTTCATTTACTGACATGAAACAGTTGTTTCCGTCGGGAATGTTCCATATCACGGCATTCTATCTTATCTGGGAATACAATTCCATTTTTGTTTATTAAACCAGAGCGCTTATATTATTTTTATGTGTTGTATTCGGGATCGTGCTTTATTTCTGATTTGCATAGTCTCTTTTTTCAGAAGAAAACAAGAAAGAAAAATCATGCGTCAAGCATAGATTATTAAACACTTTCCAGCAGATTTAAAATACTATAACAAAACTTTCCAGTTAAATTAGGTGATATGTAATTAACAATTTTCAAAACGTATAAAAATTTGAAAACCCGAATACCACATATGGTCGGAAAATAATTTAAATTCTTTTGTGAATCCCTGTATATAACATATCGAACTGTATGTATACTAAATAGTATACTAAAATTTAGTTCAGTTAGAAAAAGCATAACTCAGTTGAAAATTCCCCGTCAAAAATTGCCACCATTAGACGGAAAAGTACTCAAATCCTTTTAAACAGCCCTGTATATTATATACAGATTTTCATAAGTACCAAGTAATATGCAAAAAATTAGTTTAAATTAAAAACGCATGGACACAAATTAAAACGCACTTCCAGCAATTATCGCTCATAGACTGTACTGTAACAAAATTCTTTTGTATGTCTTTATAAATGAACAATAAATGCACACCCTATTTTATAGTGAACATCTTGTAGGACACCTCCGTGATGTACATCAATTTCAATATGTTTAAAATAGTTTAACATCATTAAAATACACTGCAAACGATTTTTTTACCATCGACCATAATGTAACGGAATTCTTTTGACTGCTTCTGTAAACGAAGATTAAATGGCACACACCTTATTTACAATACCATGGTAAACGTCAGTAATATATATCATTACATCCGACTATATTTACGTGAGTTTGAACACTGACAGACAGATGGACAGACAAACGAGTTCAACTAAATTTGAAAGTATTAAAAACGACGTTTTCTTCAAAGAGGTTTCCTTTTTGGGGTTTTCTGGCTGATAATACTTGTTATAAAAAATAAACAAAGTATTTTATGTGTCAAAAGAAAGTCTACAGGATGCCTATTAAAGAGAACCTCCTTTAAAATCACATCGACGCTGTCATCAATGTCATATGGATATTGTAAAGTGCTTATGCGCTATTCGATGACAGTGAATACAGTGTCACCTACACTGTAAAAAATGACCAATGTTTCTTATTTTATAAAAATATACTATAACCACGAACGAAAATATAATATAATCTTCTGAGTTATCCGAAATTCCGAATAGCGTGTTCCATTGTCTTTTGAATCCCCAGAAACCAATACATTTCCAAAATTTAAAGAATTATTTATAAAAACAAATTATTTTTAGCTGCCCGTATTTTTCAGAAACGTTTCCGAAGGGTTTTTATAGTGTATTAATTAGTGTCCTCAGCCTGGAATGCCTGTTTTTAGAATGCTATCAATTCTCAAGTAAACATTTTCATGCAAAAAAAAATGTTTAACAGACAAACATGCAAAATGAACAGCGTTAACAATAACATTAAAATTAAGATTATATCTTTACTCTTTCATGTATAAATTAACTTAAACGGCTGAAAATGTGTAATTGAGAATGGATGACATTCGAAAAATAAGTATTCCAGGCTGAGGACACTAATTAATACACTATAAAAACTCTTCGAAAACGTTTCTGAAAAATACGGGCAGCTAAAAATAATTTGTTTTTATAAATTTTTCTTTAACTTTTGGAAATGTACTGGTTTCTGGGGATTCAAAAGACAATGTAACACGCTATTCGTAATTTCGGATAACTCAGAAGATTACATTATATTTTCGTTCGTGGTTATAGTATATTTTCATAAAATAAGAAACATCGGTCATTTTTTACAGTGTAGCAGCAAACTGGATAGTTTGCGTTCTTATCCTAAAAATGGTACGGTATACGAGAAATACGTTAATTGCAAAGTTGCAGAGCGTCCTTTATTTAGTATGAAATTATGTTTTACATATAAAAATAGCTTTGTTAGAATCCTTAAAATGTAAATGTTTTATATCCAATCCCCAGTTTAAATATGCCACTAATCCCATGCAGATGGTTGGTATTATGAGGCAGACGCATATTTATTAATAAAACACATGTATGCAAGGTATAGATTATTTTAATAAGAAAATCAAGTTTTGTATGATCAATGTGTCCTTCATAGGGAGCAGTGGGTTATGTATTCTGAATGTGTTCCGATGCTGAACACATTAAACATATTTAACTTGATTTCCTTATTATTAAAATAAACTGTACGTTACTATCAAGTGTAAATTTTATTAATAAATGTAACTCTGCCTTATACTAGCACTCTTCTGCCTACAATTAGTTGCGTATTTAAGCTGATGATAAGATATAAAAAAATTACATTTCAGAGTTCCTAATAAAGTTATTTTTAATATTTTAGTTTGATTACAAGATATCATTTCACACTTCATCGAGTACGCTCTACAACTTTGTAATTGATTTTTTTTCTCATATATGGTACTGTTTTCGAAATAGGAACGCTAACTCTTCAGTTTGCCGCTAGGTGACGCATTTAGTTGTCTCATCGCGTAGTACATATGCACTTTACTATACCTAGACATCACGAGCCACAACAAGAGGGAACGTGACTACCTTTGTAGGTTTTCACACCCCTCGAGCTGTGGTAAAGCAAGAGCCGTCGCGAAGCCTAACATATGACCTAGAAACCGGCTCCCCTCATGGGGTTTCGGCGACGAAGTCGCTGGGTGTTCTCGGCGGTTCATCAAGTGTCCGTTCCTGCGGAAGTTTCCTCCGAGATGCGGGGTTACTGTAGCAGCGACCTGTGTCGTCGACACTTGGTAAATTGACTTGGGGGTTCGCAGTTGGGGAGCGGCCCCAGGCCGATCGCAGCGCCGTGGCGAGACAAAGCTGCTGGTGCGATATAAGTCCTTTAGAGACTTGGGAGCGATGGTCGGAACGCGAGCCGGCGACCCCCGTGGGCTTCTGGCGGCGCGAGCTCATTTTATACCTAGACATCACGTTCATGACTATAGCTGTCGTCGTTCTGAAGTTAATGAAGGTGGACGCGAATTTAGTAGACACCCTGTATATCATAACGAAAGAAATACAATCCCGAGCTCAATTTTCAATCCCAAGATTCCGGGATTATTTTCCCAGCTACTTGTTCCGAGATTGATTCGACGATTCTAAGGCCAAAATAGCATTTTTGGATACTCTGCTTTTGTTTTCTTTAGATATCAAATGATATACTTTTATTCAAATGGCGATTTTTATAGCAATAAAAGTTTATATTTTGAAAATATTATTATTGTTGTTCATCTGAAGAAAAATTTTGCTCGAAATAGTAAGAATTGATTAGAAGGTGTATTTTGATGAATGTTAATATTAATATGCTGTTATTTTTTTTAATGGCATAGTAAAAATAGACAAGAAATAAAAATTACGCATCACATATTGAAACACTATCCAACATTAACAGAATATTATTACAAAACTTCAGTTTTCCGTTCATTAGATAAATATATATGTAGGATTTCAGTTTAAACACTCCATTTCCTTTATGATGTGCATGATCATCAAATTAACTGACGCTCTAGTACTATTATTATCCACTAGCCGCCACTGGCGACCAGTTTGGTCTCCATTAAATGTATGTTAAACATTGCAACACGTTACATTTATTCATAATTTAATTTTCCCTTAATCCTTCGCCAAATCGGAAGATTCTAATAGACAAATCATGAACTTTTCCGATCATGGTAGCATTTCGCATATTTTTTGGGCACAAATGTCACATACGCACGTTGGCGCGATTCCCGCCCCCCCTCCCCCGCCAATTTGGCGAAAACTTTGTTATGGAAATTGTTGTTTATTTACTTTTATTTTTTATTTTAATTCTATAAATTATTTTTGATATGTATATCAATATTTATTTACAACAAACTATCATTTATTTATTTTTATTCTTTTTTTTAATTATGAGTATTTTTGTTAGCCGGGAGCAGATGATAATTCGCCAAATATCGTTCCCATCACCGTCATTCATACTACAATTAATTTAATTTTAAATTATAAACCTGTCACTCATTTCATTTAAAATACTTAACTTTAATCTAAAATGCTTATATTACATAAATTTAAAATACTTCACACTTTTCATTTAAAAGAGAAAATAAATAAATAAATAAGAAATAATATCATAAATCAAAACATTTGATTTCAAAATCAAAGTGTCATTTCTAATTTGTACACGCGATAAATAAAAGCTGTATTAGCGATTTTAAAAATGCTAAAAATCTGATTCATTAAATATTATTACATGAGTTCAATTTACGTCAAGAAAAGGTCCGAAAGTTGAGTTGTATAGCACATAATTATGGTAAGCTTTGATTGTCTCACTGGTGCGAATTATTTTTTTGACGCGAGGCAGCGGTCCAAAAATTCATTCGCGGAGAACTTGCTTTGCGAATGATTACCTCCATGATTTAATATTTTAAATGTTCACGACGAATCAATCTTTTTTTTGTTTACTTTTATGAATAGAGAATTTGAACTGCGAATCTTTCGACTGAAGTTATTGCAGAATATATACATAATTGAACGCAAGTCATCTCTCAAATATTAATTTATTTTGAACGATCTTTCTTAAAATGTAACTTTTATGCAGTTTATTCGAAAAAATAATTTTGAATAAAAATGGCCGCTTGGCATATGAAAAAGCGATGCGGCATCCCGGAACTGTTGAGGACAGTCACATGACTTACAGTTTTATTATAGAGATGATTTAAATGCACGAGTTATAAATATTTTGGATCGCGAGATCAAGATTTGAATATCTTCAAAATTGAAAAAAGAGCCAGTCTTCTAATTTTTATTGCGGAGCAAGCGTCGAAATGGGAAATAGCCAGTAAAGGCGCTGTTAGGCCTATTTGGACTTTTGGAAAATAAATATATTGTATATGTTGGGCGAGAAGTGTATTAGCTGTGAAGAAATTATTAGTAAAGTATTGTAGAATTATCTGTCTAGGACTGTATTAAAGTTTATATTTTGTCTACCAACGTCTAGTTGTTCATATAATTCCAGTAAATCAACTGTTTACATATCATCTCTTCTTAGATATATAAATAAACAACTTAAACCACAGAACACAACTCAAAATCTATTTTTAGCAATTACAACTCATAAGCGGTAATGTTCTAATTCGTATGACCTCTCTTTTAATGTTCTGTTAGATATATGCATGCATACCACATAATGTGATAAATTTACTTCCGATGAAAAACGCATAACGTATTTGAAAATGGGGCAGTTACTGTTCATAAACCACAATGTATCTATACCCTGTGTACAGTATTGTATGTATCTATATCCTTTGTACAGCACTGTATGTATCTATACTCTTTGTACAGATTTAAATTAATTTTCTTATTAAATTAAACTGTACGTTGCTTACAAGTGTAACTTTTATAAATGTAAGTCTGCCTTACAATAGCTCTCTTCTGCATACAATTAGTCGATTATTTAAGTTAATGATACGGTATAAAAAAATTGCATTTATTATTTCCTTGATAAAAATTTATTAGTATTACTATCGCACTGCATAATATAGTCAAACTTATATGCTGAAAAGCGCGTAATATTGTTTGAAACGCACTTTCATCAGTTGCCGCCAATAGAACTTATTTAATTTGAATTCCTTAGGGAAACCCTGTATACGATCCCAGAACATCGAAATAAATAGTACTTTGGCTCTAAAAATATCGTAAAAATATCATTTCTTATCTTTAAATTAAAAAAAAAATATATCATTCTACCTTATTTATCATAATTGATAAAATTAACCACAGGACTAAAGAATATTATAAATGGTACCATTTAATTCCTGGCACATACATCTTCCATTGTAATAAATTAAATTAATTAGCTCTTTGCATGTCACAGTCCCATAAAAACAATGTTGTCGATATAAAGGTAGTGTAAATTATTGGTTTCAATTTACTGTTGTTAAGATAAGAAACACTGATACACATTTAGCGTGTTAGCTGGAGATTTAATTAACTAGATTGAAAGAGTTAAACGTTTTCTTTCAATATATATTTTCGGTTTTCTTTTCTTCAACGGATATTCTTTTGTAACAATGCAATTTTCTTGATCAATAAAAGTAATTTGGTCATTTTGTTTTCTTTTGAAAAGTCTTATTATTAGCTTATAATTGTTTTAGTATTAGATAAAGGTTTTTTATTTTAATAAAATACTTTAAAATTGACTTTTTTAAAAGCTTATGTGCTTTTTAATATCCTTATATATTATTGTTTTCAAATTGTCCACAAATTATTGCCGGAGTTTCTTTATCTTATCAATTTTGATTTAAGAACATGAAGAAACACATTATTACCCATGCGTCAAGAACAACTTAAAAAGGTTTTTTAATAACACAAACAAAGTTACATATGCATAAACTACAACTGAAAAAGGTTTTTTAATAACACAAACGAAGTTACATACGCGTAAAGAACGACTCAAAAATGTTTTAATAACACAAACGAAGTTACATATGCGTAAAGAATGACTCAAAAAGGCTTTTTAACCCCTTCGCGACGAGCGTCCTTTACAGAATTTTTAATCTTTTATCACCGGTTTTTCAAAACAGAAATTTTCGTTTTATTGAATCGCAGAAATGCGACCGGGAGGGACATCTATGCTCTACAGATCTGGTTCCCAGTCTGAGCAGTCCCTCTTAGGCATTCAAAATATCATTAAATAAGGCAAAGTTTACAATAATTAGGGGTGGTAATAATCGATGATTCTGAGCATCTTATGCGTTACGTATACGTGTCGCTCGTCCCCAAGGGGTTAATAACACAAACGAAGTTATATATGCGTAAAGTACAACTCAAAAAGGTTTTTTAATAACACAAACGAAGTTACATATGCATGATGTACAACTCAAAAAGGTTTTTTAATAACACAAACAAAGCTACATATGCATGATGTACAACTCAAAAAGGTTTTTTAATAACACAAACAAAGTTACATATGCGTAAAGTTTCAACTCAAGACGTTATTAATCAAATAACTATTAAAATCAAGTAATAATTAATATTAAAATTTATCAAAAAGTTATTAATGAGTTATGTATATGTATCTATCTAACTTTGTGTCCATAATTCATTAATAACTTTTTGATAACTTTTATAAAATTTTGTTATTAATTATTATTTGATTATAATAGTTATTTTATTACTAATGTTTTCAGTTAACAACTTTAAGCATATGTAACTTTGTGTTATTAAAAAACGTTTTGAGTTGTACTTTATGAATATGTAATAATATTTTTACCATGTTCTCAAATAAAAAATTAAGAGTTAAGGAAATCCCTACAAAAATTTATAGACACCTTGTATTATTAGTTCCGCCAAAAAATGGAGTAATGTATTTAACGTTATTAAAAATTTTGATTTTGCAATTATCAGAAGCATTTACATTATTATAGAAGAATTAAAATAATTTGGGCGAGAATATTTGATTAAATCGCTCAATCTAAGGAGGCGTTTCTGACATTTTTCCAGGTAATTAGCTTTCTGTTTAAAGAATTGACAGCTCAAGCTTTCAAATTAAATATTTTTATTCTTAACCAATATTACATTTATAGAGAAACATCCATATTATAGAACATCATTTTCATTTTTAAAAAAAAGCTTACATTTGTTTCGGGTTTGTCGTCGATGTCAAAAAATTACAAATAAAAACTTTTTTTGAATATGAAAAAATTGTTTTAGGAAAACAGTGCTAGTTTATTCATGCATATAAATGTTGGTTAAGTATAAAAACGTTTAATATAAATGTTTGACCTTCATACAGGGTTCGTACGGTGTCCTGGACTTTTCAGAGAAAGTATTAGTATTTTCGTATAGAAAAACGTGCGATTATATAAAGCGATTTTGTCTGTAAGAAAATGCTCGTAATTTCTCTGAAAATTTCAGGACACCGTACGAACCCTGTCTATGCACTTTTAGTATAAAACTATTTTAAGTGTAAAAATGCCAGTTACGCCTACACTGTTAAAATTTCGCAGCAAACTGTCAAGTCATTTGACCGTTTTTATAGAAAACGGTTATATATCCGCAAATAAACTCTACACTGTAAAAAAAAAATGCAGTAAAATTACGGACAGAGGCCGGCAGCAGAGATTCCAGTCATACCCCGTAAAAAAAAAAAAAAAAAAAAAAAAAAAAAATCCATGCCCATTATTTTGTGCAGCCCGTAATTTTACGGGGCAAAGTAATATAGCATTATAATTGACAGGATATAATGCACTTTAAAACACAATAACACTTTGCTTACTGTTCCGTAGCACGCAGCATCACGTTAGATAATCATCACATAATCGTTGTTTTGGCGGGTTAAAATTTTCGAAACACGAGTAAAATGAAAGGTTACACATTAGCGGAGGACAATGTATGGAGTCGTACCGTATTTTTGCTAACATATGGGCTAGAACTGTAAGAATATGTGGATTGCTCTTAATTTTCTAAGTATCTAAGGGATAAGGCCGCTTATTTAGTGGATCCGACCGTTTTTCATCAAATAAGGCTGTTGCCCGTGAAAATTGAAGGGCAAACGCTCATAAATTTACAGTTTTTTCTGAGAGTGTATTCTGACCATATTATTGCCAATATTATGGTCAGATTAGAGTTAAATTACAGTTATGTAACTGTTTTCTATAAAAACGGTCAAAGACAGTTTGCTGCAAATTTTTAACAGTGTATATTAGAAATAAGACGGGTTCAGCCAGAGCTCGTGACCCCCAACTCCAGCCCAAAACGTGCTCGAACTCAACTTTTATTTATTTATTTATTTTTCAGTTTTTGAGCTGAGGCTCAGAGTGAAAATTTTATTTATTCACAAACCAGAAACAAGAAAAAAACATTTGCTAGTTGAGAAACAAATATGTGTAATCTAAGTATTTATTCTTCTCTTTAAGTTAAAATAAATTGCTTGAGTTTTCCTTTACAGTGTCATTAAGGAATGTTGTGTAACAAGGAGAAAAAATCAGTTTAACCCCTTATTAATTTTCGCACATTCGCGTTCAAGTAAACAATATCCCATATTTTAACGCTCCCTACATTTCCGGGAAAATAACATCGGTTTCCCCTCCTTCCAGAAACAACGGATATTTTCCTATTTCCTGCCATAAAAATCCCTCACAGCTTGATGATCTCCCATACATAATACATGAACTTGCAAAAACTGATCTAAATATCCCTGTCTGTTTCCTATCTTTATTTCATTTCTATCTTCAGTATAAACAGATGCTAGCAAAGATTTCTCTATCTTCTTTTTTACAGGCATTTGGACAACAACCAATTGGCCGAAATTCCTCAAGGGAGCTTGAAGTCATTAAGGAGATTGCAGAAGCTTTGGATCAACGGAAATCAGCTAAAGGATGTCCCTGGTGAAGCACTGTCCCAACTGCCTGAATTGGAAGCTCTGTAAGTTTGTTGCCATCTCGCATGAACAAATTTTCAGATTTTATTACTTTTTTTTCTTCATCTGACTGACCTAGTTGAATCGGGTTTTCTTTGATAAATTGTATGGTTATGCTGGAGTTTTATTTCAGCCAATCAGAAACCACGGTAATGTCACATTTGCATAATGAGTTTGTAGATTTTACATAATGCCCTGCTAATGTAGTCGAAAAATAATAAAAAGAGAAATAGTTTGACATGGCTCAAACTTATAGTCTTGGCAGATAGCTTAGTCAAATAATTCTTGTAGTGGAAAAGTCATTTGTTATTTTTAAAAGTTTTTTTTGTCAAATGTGGAATTTTGTTTTTTAGGAAGTCATCTAAATTTATTATTCTTCTCAAATAGTTTTTCGTTAATAAATTATTTTCAGGACTGAAATCTTTACTCTTAAGCTACCCTTTTTTTATGTTGTTACTTTCTTCTATCTTTACAGGAAGAAAGTATTGGATTCATGAAAATTTTCGACTTCCGGTTTTCGACGAATTTATACGTTTTAGAAGGTCCTGAACACGATTTGACTGTTTTTAGAAAATGTCTCTGTAACTCTGTCTGTCTGTCTGTATGTATGTATGTGTCAAAAATTTTGTGGGCGCTCTATCTCAAGAACTAATGCACGAAATTTAATAAACCTTTATACTCAGTTAGTAACTGATATAAATTTCCGCTGATTAGTTTTTGGTGAAAATCGCCCAACAGGTGGCGCTGCTATGCTGCCTTTTTCGCGATTTCCTCAATAGCTCTATCTCAAGAACTAATGCACTTATTTTTATCAAACTTCAGATTCAGTTAGACCTTGACATAAATAGACGCTGATTATGTTTTAGTATAGATATCCCAACAGGTGGCGCGGCTATACCACTTTTTTCTTTTTTTTACAATAGCTATATCTCAAGAACTAATGCACGGAATTTCGTCAAACTTCAGATTCTGTTAGACCTAGACACAAACACGTACTACTTATGTTTTGGTGTAAATATCGTGCTATGCTGCTTTGTTTCATTATTATTACGATAACTATATCTCAAGAACTAATGAATAAATGATGTAAATATCGCTGCTATGCTGCTTTTTTTCATTATTATCACGATAACTATATCTCAAGAACGGATTTTCATCTAACTTCAGATTCAGGCGTTGACATAAGTTGTCGTTGTTCAGGTTTTGGTCTAAATATCCCAACAGGTTGCGCAGCTATGCTACATTTTCCAGGATTCACACGATTTTAGCAATAGTCATATCTCAAGAACTCATGCACGGACTTTAATAAAACTTTACATTCTGTTAGACCTTGATATAAATTGGTGCTGATTGTTTTTAGTGTATGCGAAACCTGTGTGAGATAGAAGAAAGTTTTGGGATTGGCACATCCGACTAGTTTTAGGTTGTTTAGTTGTATTATACTTTTAAAATATACATAAAGTAAACGTATTCCAATCCATATATTTTATACTTCAAGTTTCAAGCTAATTAAATACAGTAATCCCTCAACATTCGCGAGGGTTACGTTCGAGGAAAACCTCCCGAATGTCAAAATCCGCGAATGTTAAGTCTATCTCTCTGCACTAAAAAAGGAGTTACGTTCTAAAAAATTGCAATGAGAATGACACAGCGTTTCAAAGAATATGTGTATTAACAATACGTTATGCACAACATATATATAGAAGGTGGATATACACACATATTCATAAATATGAAATTTATTTATTGTAGATAATTCAAATTAACTAACTGGAGAAATAATTACAGCTAAAAAACATAGGTTTTTGTATAAAGTAATTTCTACTCTCTCTATTCGCAAAGAGATGATAGTGTATTAGTGCGCCAGTATGCAATACAATATTAAAATACGATTTTTAAATACAGCTAAATGCTTCAGAAATGCTTTAATTTATTTTTCATCTAAGAACAGTTGCAGCTTCATCTCTACGAGAACTTGAATATGTTAAATTAATAGATTAAAGATACTGTTACCTTACCACTTCAAATATCACGTTACAGTTAATATTCTGCTGTTGTTATTATTTACTTTCCTACAACACTCCTATTTCAGTTGACAACTGAAAATTGATTTGTACATAGATAGTAAGAAAATACGGTTGAAATAATCCTTAACCACTATAAATTCTGAAAAAGAAAATGATAATTAAAAAAAAAATGGGAATAATCAAATCAATGAAAAGCTAATGTTACGTTTTTTCGCATTTTCATATCCGCGAATAATTAGAACTCGCGAATGTCGAGGGATTATTGTATATTAAACTGGAAATTAGAAAAGGCCTTTGCTTGTTAATTAAGAGTTGGACTTTTAGCAACGTATTTGCAATTCACTTATATGAATTTTCAGCTTCGTTGAATAGTTTTAAAAACTCTAATTATGATCGATTTCCTAAGCAAAACACATTATATGTATGCTATACAACTACAATTTCAAATTACATAGAGTAAACCTCAAGGGAGATCTTATAGTTATTCGAAGTTTAAATGAGTTTAAACGAGTTAGAGATTTCTTTTTGTTTTTTAAGTCCATATAATAGAGTACTGAAATTATTTTTTATTATTTACAGTTTATTATTTAATGGCTATTTTTGTGTGTTTCATTAAATAAATGAGCAAAATTAATAGAACAAAACAAAAACGTAATAAATGAAATAAAAGAAAAATGAATTATTTCGTCTGTTATTATGATATGATTAACTTTCGTAATAAAATAAGTACACTTTAAGTTTGCAACATTTTAGCTTTTTTTGACGTTTACTGAAAATTCCAATGAGACACTTAAGCCTAGCTTTGAAATTTTCAGAACCTGAAATTCAAATTTAGACTATTTTTTCATTTAATATCTATTTTTAGGGAAACATCAATCCAAAAAACTTTCGGAGGACTATACGATTTCTATAATTAAACAATTTTAGTATACAAATTCGGTTTTTAAATTCAGTAATACAAATATAATATGACTCCATCTTAAATAGGACGTAATCACCATGGCAACCTAGAATCATTACCTATCATGGGATATCATTGAATTAATTATGTATGATAGGATTTAATAGAATGAAGAAAACTTTTATTAACATCTTTTTAAGTTTTGATTCGATTTTCGTAAAATTTGAAATGACTCGACAAAATTGTGCAACGATCATATATATTAAATTTCAAACCATTCGGTTGGGTAGTTTTTCCGCTGTTATATGCGGACAGACGAACGGACTAGACTACGACTATAGGAGCTACGTATTTATATGATTACGAACGCACCTAATAAAAGAGCGTAATAAGACAACTCTCGAATCACACCTATGAGCAGATCAAGCAAACAGAGAATGTCATTGGGATGACGTTTGGTAAAAGATATTCTGCTAATCAGAACTCTTTTTCAATTCCTACTATTAGCTCACACCCTCTATATATTTAATAGTTGTTACCCGTGACTTCGTTCACGTAACATTAAACGAAGAATAAATACATTAATTAAGCAAAATATTTCACTCCCGATAATTAAAAATGTTAATAATTAACTAACTATTTATCACATTTCATAGGAGACAATACGGTATTTTTTGTTATAGGGACCTTGACATAACTCAGTCTTAAAAAAGTGGAATTTTGTGCCAAATAATCGCAAAAATGTAACTGCAACCAATGCAAAAAGGAGGGCCAAAAAAAATCGTGGAAATGGATGAATTGGGTAAAAATAAATGTCAATTTTACCTGATAAACAATTTTACATTTAACACCTTTGTGAAACGTTTTAACAGCCATCCTTCAAAAAAAAAAAAAAAAAAAAAAAAAAACATTAATTGGAAATAGTATATGCTTTTTCTTTAAATTCAATTCTACCTCCTTGGTTTAATGTATATCTTAAACAAATCTTGTTTTCTAAATGACAATATGTTGACAGACAATTTTTGTTCTCCAGAATAAATTGATTCATGAATTTTGAATATGTGAAAATATGTTTTTATTTTTCGAATAATTTACTGAAATCAAGATTTTATTTTCACCACCTATTCAGAGTGAAAATAAACTGTTTTCCAGTTTTAATGAGAAAATGGCATAAAAAATATACTGATCTGTTTTATTTCTCCTTTTTTATCCACAAATATGGATTAATTTACTTTCCATTTTTAAAGAAACTTCGTTAAAATTTACATTTAAAAAAATCTCGGCATATAATTTAATTTTTTAAATTCTGAGGGTTTGTGTGACATTCTCGGATCAATGATGACCGGTATTAAGTAAATCGCGTTGCGTTCGATAATCTAGGAGTAGTTGCGAAATACAAACACACGGTCAGATTTTAATATAATAGATTTGTGTTCATCTTCCATTTCTTAAAATTATGATGTGATTTTTAGCAGAAAACTCTCATCTGTATATAGCGAATACTCATGCTTAATAATCAGTATAGATAACAAAACATTTAAATTTTTCGTTATAAATATTGCGTGAAACTCATCTACTTTCTATACTTACTGATCCTTGTATTATTAATGTAAGGAATTGATTCACACTCCTTTTGAAACATATTGGAAAATTCCCGTTTTATTTCAAATATGACGTCTCTTTTTCCCCAAAGAAATCCCTTTTTAATGACATAATTCTTGTTAATTTTCTTTTCCAGGCAATTAATTTCAATACTGGCATAGGGGAAATTATGTTACTTTGACGAAATAACATTAAATCTTTAGATTTTATCAACAAAAATGGGACTATTAACATTCGTCATTTTTTTTAGGTAATCGAGTTATTTCTTTTAGTTTTAAGATTGGAAATAACTATTTCTCGCTATCCTTAACATCATTTTCAACATGGATAATTTTGAGGAGCATATTATTGACATTTGCTAACCATTTTCTTTTTAAACTTCTTTTTACTTTTGTAAAATTTAAATAAAAAATACGGTATAGTTATATTAGCCGTGCGCAGACGGTAAAACGCCGAGTATTGTTAACATACAAAAGAAAAAAAAAGAAAAGAAAACCCAAGATCATTTTATTTCTTCAATCAAAGCATATCCGCTTTATTTTCGATATATGTCGTCATATTCGCCTGTTTCCTACGGTTACGCATATTGAAACCTTGTATTATTATCAAAAACTAAAAAAAAGTGCGTTTTACTTCTAATAATATTATTTCATCTTCTTTTTAATTCTTTAATTTTTTTTATTTCATTTTTATTTTTCACGTGAAAACTTTTCAATTGAAACTATATTGTTGAGTATAAATTATTATTCTGGGTTTTGAATAAGTTTTGGGAACGATAAGTATTAGCAACGGTAAAGTAAATTTAACCATTTTAAAATATTATACGAAAAAAAATGTCCATTTATTCTCTATGAAAATGACGAAATTTTGAATTATTAAGAAAATTTTTGAATAAAATAAACAAAAACCAGCCTATGTTCATTCGAGGGCTATAATCAACCTATATGCAAAGATACAGGATCATTAAATGCTCCATTTTGACGCTGGCTTCAGCCTAACATTTGCACACAATCGGATTTATAATATTATTAGGATAGGATAGGATATATCTTGTTCAAATTTTCAATCTTTAATAAAATACTCTTTATTCATCTATTCAAGTTCAAATACATTTTTTAAAACTTGTACTGGATGACAATTGATGTTAATACAGTTTTTTCAAATATTAATTCATTAATTAAATTTAATTAATTAATTTTAGTTTTATATTTCTTTTCTGTTCAAAAGTATAGACTCACTCCATTTCATTTCTATTCAAACGTATAGACTCACTCCATATTTTAGTCCCCTTCGCCCATGCCCCGCCTTATCTTTGTCCGTGAACAGCCCCATTACCTTTTTACGCGTCAAGGTTTCGCTATGGTACTTCATTGTGAAGTTTGGTAATTTTTGAAAATCAATATTTGAAAATCGGCATAATCATTAGATTTGAAATTTATATCAAGAAAAATACAATTTTTTTACCTTTCTAACGCAGTTTGTCTAACAATTTTGTGATAAATACTTTTCGAGCTATTAATTGTTGATATTTTAGCTATTTATTTTTTATTTAATTTTTAATACATTTAAAAAATTTCTCTTATATAAAGTATTTAGCAGAATATAAATTTAGGAATAAATACCATCAGTGGCGAAGCGTGTAGATCGCTGGAAAAAAAATTTCTTTTTGACCTAAGTAGGAATTGACTTAATTTTTTTTTTATATTACTTGTTTAAAAGAAAAATCTTAAAAGGCGTTAATGCTTAATCCACCCTTGCATAATTAGTGCAGGAGTATCTTTATCACAGTGATATCTCAATTGGAAAAGGTGTAACTGTCTTTAAAATTGCCGTACATCCCTCGACAGTTTTCCCACAATATTGATGAATAAATCTTTTTAGGCTTTAAGTGACATCCTAATTATCACATGCAGAAACACAAAGGAAATATAATCCGTGTTTAATAACAAACATATCCATGCAGTATATACATCAATGACGACATCGAATTACGATATATAAAAATGCCGTTATTAAGTATTATTATTACTACGAACGATAAATGGGAATGCTCTCGCATAATGGAAGCGAAAATATTTTAATTGATTCTGTGAATGATTATTAGACACGTAAATTGGTTTTAAACAAAGCAAATAACAATTATGACTGAAAGCAATTAGTTATGTTTTGTGAAACTAGTTATTAGTGTCTTGAAAATGGTTTAGTAGACTGTAATGTTATATTTAACTTAAAATCTGGAGCACGCAAGTTTAGTTAATTAGCAAAAATAATACCTTTGAAGCTGAAAAAATGTATTATGCATAAGCCTTTGTTGCATCCAAACAAATATAAATTCTTTTTCTGTTTTATAAAGCATATGGCCCAAAATCTCAGAAATATGATTTCTGACTGCTGAATTTCTGCAATATCTGCACTGAGAAAAATGACACTTTCAAATCTGAGTAAATCAATATTTTCATTATGTTTTGAAACTTTTCGTTTCATATATGACGACCGCAATACTTTCAATTCTGAAATACTACAAATACTCAGAATATTAAAATAGGGACATGCTCAAAACTGAACACATAGAGGTCAGTTCATACTCATTTTTGAAACATGGACATACTCAAAAATGATTAAAATCAGTTCAAACTCATTTTTGAAACTTGGACATACTCAAAAATGAGCACATAGAAGTCAGTTCACATTAATTTTTGAAACATGGACATACTCAAATATGAACACATGATGTTTCATTCTTGAGTGTGCGCATGTTTTCAGAAATGAGTATATACATGTTTCAAACTTGAGTAAATTTGATTCGGAGTCATTTCGACTATGCGACGTACTCAGATTTGAGAATTTTTTTGTTCAGTTTTGAAAATGTCGTTTTTAGAGTGTTATTTTAAAAAGTCTCATATTATGCTCAATTTCAATTTTTAATAACCACTGATATATTGCAAAATAATAATTAGAAGATAGGCATAAACTTTATTGAAAAATAAATAGGATATGACAGTTCTTTCCAGACAAATCACAAATTGTAAGGGACAGAAATGATAGTAGTGACTTTTTTACAATGTACTATTTTCGAAAACATATCAAGCCTACGATTAAATAACTAGATTGTTTTAATTCACCCTTGAATAATTAGTGTAGGAGTATCTTAAGTATCATAGTGATATCTCAATTGAAAAAGGTGTGACTGTCTTTAAAATATCAATGCATTCTTCAGCAGTCTTCCCACAATACTGATGAATAAATCTTTTTAGTCTTTAACTGACATCCTAATTACCACATGCAGAAACACAAATAAATATGTAATCCGTGTTTAATTACAAACATATCCATGCAGTATATACATCAATGACAACATCGAATTATGGCATATAAAGATACCGTTATTAAATATTATTATAACTATGAAAGATAAATGGTAACACTCTCGCATAATGGAAACGAAAATATTTTAATTGATTTTGTAAATGATTATTAGACATGTAAATTGATTTTGTGAGTGATTATTAGACATGTAAATTGATTTTAAACAAAGTAAATAATAATTATGACTTAAAACGATTAGTTATGTTTTCTGAAACTAGTTATTAGTGTCTTGAAAATGGTTTAGTAGATTGTAATGTTATATTTAACTTAAAATCTGGATCGCGCAAGTTTAGTTGATTAACTCGAATAATATCTTTGAAGTTGCAAAATATGTTATACATAAACCTTCGTTTTGCATCAAATAAATATAAATTCATTTTCTGTTTTATAAAGCATATAGGATATTTTTTATGTGTAAAAAATATAATAATAACAAAAAACAGTGTCAACGTTTACATGGATGGCAATAACATATCAATAATAATAATAGTTATGAATTTAGAATATTTTTGCTATAAATAAAATGGTCAAATCTTTTAGTGTTTTAAAATAATAGGCAAAGAAATACTATCCGCTCAGAATATAGCTCAAAGTTTACGTAGCTGAAAGTTTAAATGGATGAAAATAATATATCAAGAATAATAATAGTTATGAATTTAGAATATTTTTCTATAAATAAAATGGTCAAATCATTTAGTGTTTTAAAATAATAGGTAGAGAAATACTATCCACTCTCAGTATATAGCTCAAGGTTTGCGTAGCTCAAAGTTTACATGGATCACAATAACATATCAAGAATAATAATCGTTATGAATTTAGAATATTTTTGCTATAAATAAAATGATCAAAGCTTTTAATGTTTTAAAATAATAGGTAAAGAAATAGCATCCACTCTCATTATATAGCTCAAGGTTTACGTAGCTCAAAGTTTTCATGGATCACAATAACATATCAAGAATAATAATAGTTATGAATTTAGAATATTTTTGCTATAAATAAAATAGTCAAAGCTTTTGATGTTCTAAATAATAGGTAGAGAAATCCTATATACTCTCAGTATGTAACTCAAAGTTTACGTAGCTCAAAGTTTACGTTGCTCAAAGTTTACGTTGCTCAAAGTTTACATGGATAACAATAATATATCAAGAATAATAATTTTTATAAATTTAGAATATTTTTGCTATAAATAAAATAGTCAAAGTTTTTGATGATCTAAATAATAGGTAGATAAATTCTATTTACTCTCAGTATGTAGCTCAAAGTTTACGTAGCTCAAAGCTTACGTTGCTCAAAGTTTACATGGATGGCAATAATATATCAAGAATAACAATCCTTATGAATTTAGAATATTTTTGCTATAAATAAAATGGTCAAAGATTTTAATGTTTTAAAATAATAGATAGAGAAATGCAATCAACTCTCAGTATATAGCTCAAGGATTACGTCACTCAAAGTTTACATGGATGACAATAATATATCAAGAATAATAATCCTCATGAATTTAGAATATTTTTGCTATAAATAAAATAGTCAAAGCTTTTAATGTTTTAAAATAACAGGTAAAGAAATAGCATCCACTCTCAGTATATAGCTTAAGGATTACGTAGCTCAAAGTTTTCATGGATCGCAATAACATATCAAGATAATAATAGTTAGGAATTTAGAATATTTTTGCTATAAATAAAATAGTCAAAGCTTTTGATGTTCTAAATAATAGGTGGAGAAATCCTATTTACTCTCAGTATGTAGCTCAAAGTTTACGTAGCGCAAAGCTTACATTGCTCAAAGTTTACATGGATAACAATAATATATCGAGAATAATAATTCTTATGAATTTAGAATATTTTTGCTATAAATAAAATTGTCAAAGCTTTTAATGTTTTAAAATAATAGGTAGAGGAATACTATCCACTCTCAGTATATAGCTCAAGGTTTACGTAGCTCAAAGTTTACATGGATGACAATAACATATCAAGAATACTAATCGTTATGAATTTAGAATATTTTTGCTGTAAATAAAATGATCAAAGCTTTTAATGTTTTAAAATAATAGGTAAAGAAATAGCATCCGCTCTCAGTATATAGCTCAAGGTTTACGTAGCTCAAAGTTTTCATGGATCACAATAGCATATCAAGAATAATAATCCTTATGAATGTAGAATATTTTTGCTATAAATAAAATAGTCAAAGCTTTTAATGTTCTAAATAATAGGTAGAGAAATCCTATTTGCTCTCAGTATGTAGCTCAAAGTTTACGTAGCTCAAAGCTTACGTTGCTCCAAGTTTACGTGGATAACAATAATATATCAAGAATAATAATTCTTATGAATTTAGAATATTTTTGCTATAAATAAAATGGTCAAAGCTTTTAATGTTTTAAAATAATAGGTAAAGAAATAGCATCCACTCTCATTATATAGCTCAAGGTTTACGTAGCTCAAAGTTTTCATGGATCACAATAACATATCAAGAATAATAATAGTTATGAATTTAGAATATTTTTGCTATAAATAAAATAGTCAAAACTTTTGATGTTCTAAATAATAGGTAGAGAAATCCTATTTACTCTCAGTATGTAGCTCAAAGTTTACGTATCTCAAAGCTTACGTTGCTCAAAGTTTACATGGATGACAATAATATATCCAGAATAATAACCCTTATGTATTTAGAATATTTTTGCTATAAATAAAATGGTCAACGCTTTTAATGTTTTAAAATAATAGGCAGAGAAATACTATCAACTCTGAGTATATAGCTCAAGGATTACGTAACTCAAAGTTTACATGGATCACGATAACATATCAAGAATAATAATAGTTATGAATTTGGAATATCTTTCTTATAAATAAAATTGTCAAAGCTTTTAATTTGAGAAATTCTATCCGTTATCAGTATATATTTTCAAGGTAAACACATTGTCACAATACATTATCACTTAAATCCCCTGTTAAAAAAAAAAAAAAAGTTTCTGGACCTAGTAAAACTTTATGAAAACACAACGTAACCTCGTCCGAGTTACCCACGTTATTGGTGAAAAAGAACCAAGAAACTAGTGTAATTAAAGCCAAATGTTTAAAAAAATAAAAATAAAAAACTTAGAAATCTAAGAGAACAGGCCGAATTTATACGTATGATATGAAATAAATTCTTCTTAGAGTGCAAAAAGAGCCTATAGTAGTTTGAAAGCAACCACGCAACTGAAGCCAAACACGCATTTGCCTGGTAACCTCCCAACTACTAGCAGTACTCAAAAAGGGAGAGATCTAAGAGAATACAAAAAGAAGTTCATCGTTTTTAACACTTTGCAACATAGTTGAAAAGTGTTTATGAGTTCGATTTGTCTATCTGTCTGTCTATCCATGCGCGTAACTACTCGCATTAATATACTCAGATTGCCATGAAACTGATATATGTTATTGAGGTTTACTATGGCATGTTCGGTGTGAAAAATGAAGAGCGTAGCAAGTATAGTTCATTTACAGGGACAAGCAAAATAATTCTGTTACCTTTCGGTCTATGAGGGAAAATCGTTTGCGGTGAATTTTAATGATATTACACTATTTCAAACATATTGAAATTGATATATATCACTAAGATGCACTACAAAAGGATTACTATAGAATATGGTGGGCATAGCATTCGTGATTCATTTACAAGGACACACAAAAGAATTGGAACAATAATTGCTGGAGGTGCATTTTCAGTTGTGGTACGCGTTTTTAAATTTAACTACATATTATTTGGTGTGAATAAATTATATAGATCCTATACAGGGCAGCACAAAAGATATCGAATACATTTTGGTTTATTGACGGAAATTGCTGAATTGAAATTTTTAGCTGTGCTATACGTTTCCTTCCTGAACTCAATTTTAGCATACAATGTAGTATACTATGTACAAATCTATAGATAGTATATAGGGCTTCACAAAAGAATTCGGATATTTTTCCTACTATTGATATATAAACGAAATTGGGTTTTCAAATTTGTTACCGATTTTCCAAATTATTTACTTAAAAATCAATTTGCCCCTTATTAATCGGTAAAATTTTGTTAAAGCATTCAGGTATGCGTTGGAAAATGTTTCATAATCTATGATCGATGATTTTTTTGTATGGTTTTTTTAATAAAGTTTTTACTTCATTGGAGCAATATTTTCTTCTCTGATAGCAAAAATGAATACCAATTAATTAATTCAATTAATACAGTCAATGTAAGCTGTCATTATTTTGATTAAAAACGTTCCAAAAAATTTAAATATTATAAATTAATATGATTTTTACTTTTTTTTTAACCATTGGGAAAATGGTTGTTGCTTTCGGTCGAGAATGAACCAAATGATGTTCGCATTTTACTATTTTAACCGTTTTTAACGAAATTCTGTAACTTTAGAAAATATTTTTAAGCGCTTTTAACGAAATTCTGTAACTTTAGAAAATATTTTTAAGCGCTTTTAACGAAATTCTGTAACTTTAGAAGAATTTTTCTTTGAATAGGCAATAGAAACGCATAAAATCGTTACAAAAAAGATAGATGCAAATTATCAGATATGAAAAATAAAGTAGAAATTTGGAACTTTCGTGTTATAGCACCCCAAGAAAGAAATATTTTTGTTTCTGTTTTCATTAATATATTGTAAATTTGGTACTTTCGTGTTATAGCGGACCTCAAGGATGAACCGCCAAGCAACCAAGATTTATCGCCAAATTATAAAGCATGTATGACATTGTAATAATATATGATATATATATAACATTTCTTGACGTATGTGGCCAAGTTATAAGTCGTATATGATGCATATATAATGCATATATGATGTATATACATGACATGTGTATATGATGTAATACGACATATAAGACGTAAATAATATGTGTATAATGACGTATATGGCACATATAGGAGTGTTTGGAATATATAAATGCGTATATAGGATGCATATATAATCTTTGCGATGATCTTGGCGAAATCATAACTGCAACCTTGGCATAATCATAATTGTTGGGGCCACTATAATACGAAAGTACGGTAATTTTTTATTTTATTTTTTTTTTTTTTTTAAGATTTTGGAACATTTTCTCAATGGTTATTGTAATATCTTAAATTATTATTTTTTTTTGGCTAAATATTTATTTCTGACTGAACTAGATGTTTAAATTATTCGGAGTATGCTCACTTAATCATTATTTTCCTTTTCCAGAGATCTAGGAGAAAATAAGATCCATACTGTTCCAGACTTTACATTCAAGAGCCTTACGAAGTTAGTCATTCTGTAAGTAATATTTCTTTTTTAAATATAATCTAGACTTTTTTTCGAAAAAATATCGTGTTTGGTAAATGTAGTCATATTTTAGAGGAAGAAAATATCAATACAAATAAAAAATAGAGTACATTTGTGTCGAATATATTTGAGTAAATTTTTGCTCTAAAGTATGTTTTATATTTTCAGTGTACAACAGATATTACTTTTTTAAACTTTCCAACATAGTTGAAAAGTGTTTATGTATTTGGCTTGTCTGTTTGTCCGTGGTCTAACTCTCGTAAATATACTCTGATTGCCGTGTAATTTTATACGTTATTAATGTTTAGTGTTATTGAAAGTGTAGAGTGTAACATTTATAGTTTGTTTACAGAGACACACACACACAAAAAAAACTCCATTACATTATGGTCTATGGGGAAAAATTGTTTTCGAGTCATTTTAATGATGTTATTGTGTTGTTCCGAAAGTTCTTTCCATTTAGGAAAACCAATTCGTACAAAAAAATTCTTCCCGTCAATTATTAGACAAACAATGGAACAACGTAGTTAGCAGCATGGAATACCTAGTTGCGTACCAGCTGAACTTCCTGGTTAAAGGACTTGCGAGGCAAAAGGGAACCGTAATAAATTTAAAAAGTTAAAAACTAAATAAAAATATTTTAAAATATAATAAAGAAATAGAATTATAACAAAAATAGCAAAAAAATAAGTAAATTATTAGATATCGGATTTAATGTCTAATAATTAAATGGTAGAATTTTCTGGTACGAACCAACTTTCCGAACAACCCAATACAATATTTCAAATATAATGAAATTGATATGCATCACTCAAGTCAATTAAAACAGGCTTTTGCAGGAGTATATAATAAATAGCATTTATAATAGGTTTACAGGGATGCACAAAATAATTTTATTACTTTATGATTTATAGAAAAAATCGTTAATGATGCATTTTAATGATTTTATGCTACTTCAAACATAATGAAATAATATAGGATCATTGAGGTGTACTACAACATGATTTCTATAGATTAAGGCGTACGTAGAAAAAATCGGTTACAGAATGGACTATGATGGATTTATTTGTATGAAAAAGCGAAATTTCTAAAACTCTATGTATTGCTTAGTACTTCGTGCTGGGGCCTATGCCTGATGTTCTCTGCTCATGTCTTAATCTCTCCCTGGCTGTCGGAAATTGAAGCTGGCTTAACCCTTTGAATACTGAAGTCTAAAAATGCAAAAGTATTCAAAATACGGCGAACGCCTAAACGTGAAAAATGCTGCGAGATAACCTCCCCTCCTTTTCTTCTACCTGCGTACTTCTCAGGAGGACAATCAGAGGTAAAAGTGGAACCTCCCTAAGATGGGAACCTAGTACAAAAGGCACCCCCACTCGTTGATTCCCATAATCCCCTGTTTTGCTACAATAGTTGGATATTTACGAGGGGGAGAGAAAATGCAACAGGCGTTCGGGCGGTCTGCAAGTAGTTTGCTTGTCCGGGCGTCTTGAACGGTTTAGTAGCGAAACTTCGTCTCAAAATGGTATATGGACGGGTTAACCGTTCATACAACGAAAGTAAAAAGAATTGGAGAGTAGGCCGTTTAGATTATCGACGATATAAAAAAAACACTGCTCAGAAATATATTCAGGTTTTCACAATTTATAAATTCTTTTAAATGTTTACGCATATATTGTTACTTATTATTCTGCATTCAGTTCTGAAAAAACTGTAAATTGCAAGTGAAAAAAAAAAAGAATTTTTGCATAAAAATTCCCATAAGCTTTATAACAGACATTTAATGTCAAATTGTTAATTATAATTGTTAAACTATAAAAATGTTTAAGATTGTTAAGAATAATAGCGGATGAATCAAAATATTTTTTTATGATCCGAGAAATGATTAATTACTAAATTATAGTTTAAAAAATATACACTGTTAAAAAAAAAAAAAAAAAAAAAAAAAAAAAAAAAAAAAAAAGTTTTGTTAATTTAGAAAACTATAACATAACCACTTAAGAAAGCATACAATAGCTTCTTCCTAATTACTCATGATTCTGAAAAGCTTTCTTTATCTTTATGAACCTCACCAATATATTTTCGATCTTTAAAAATCATTTATAAATGCAAAGTTTCGTTTGCTGCTGCTGTTTTTCATAAACGTTTCCGGGTAATTTTTATAATGCATTAATCAATTTTATCAGATGGGAATATAGGCATTCCAGATGCTATAAATTTTTATAATGCATTAATCAGTTTTGTCAGATGGGAATAAGTATTTCAGATGCTAAAAATTTTTATAATGCATTAATCAGTTTCCTCAGATGGGAATATAGGCATTTCAGATGCTATAAATTTTTATAATTCATTAATCAGTTTTCTCAGATGGGAATATAGACATTTCAGATGCTATAAAGTCTCAAGTAAATATTTTCATGTTCAACACACATATTTTTCAGACAAGCGTGATAAATTAACAGCATAAACATTAACATTAAAATTTATTTTATTTTATTATTTTTGCACGTATAAATTCAATTACGTAGCTGAAAATGTTTAATTGAAAATTGATAGCATCCAAAAAAGCCAAAATGCCCGGTTTGAGAAAAACTGTTTAACTGAGAATTGGTAGTATTCGAAAAACCTTTAGTACCGGTTGAAAAAACTGATTAATACACTATAAAAACTGCTCGAAAATCAGTAGCAGCAAAAGAAACTTTGTTTTTATAAATGCTTCTTTAAATCTAGAAAATATATTGTTTTTTGTGATTTCTAAATATGAAGAACGATTTTCGAAAGCGTGTGTAACTCAGAAGAGGTCATAGTATGTTTTCGTTCATGGTTATAATATATTTTCTTAGAATAAGAAACATTTGACTTTTTTATAGTGTAACAGTATACTTTTAAATACCAGTATTTTATATTGCATCCTCCACATGGGTGGTTATTTGACATTTAAATATTATGCTATTTAGTTTAAATGAAAAATTAGGAAAAACTTTTAATACATATTACAAAAAACTCGTGACAGAAATGTAAATAGAAAAAAAGTAATAATCGTAAAAAAATAATTTTCCGCTTTCAATTGTAAGTATGATTAGTTACTAAAATGTATCTCATTTTATAGCTTTATTTTACTAACGCACAGTGATTCGACCAAACCCTGTTGGATATTATAATGAAAAACAAAAGCTAGAAACCTGCATTACCACACTTGGCTATTAAAATAATAATAATCACATTTCTGTATTTTTGTCAATGTCCAGGATGAAATTAAATACCCCTCTCTCCCATCTCTTTTAAATAAGTTCGTATCAAAACGTTACTCTAATAACGTAAACTTCGAAAAATATCAATCGAGCGTTGCCGGTCTTTCCAGGATCGCATGTGTGATCGAAGATATTCCCTTCGAAATCAGCTTTATGCGGACGAAAGCGGCGAGTGTGAGGCAAAGGCACCGTTTCTATCTGCCCTACCAGTGGCTGGGAGGTACTGCTCTCAAAGCTAGTAAATGGGAGGTGTTGGGTTCAAAACCCTGTCGCGCTCGTCGACCTAACCGTTCAGAGTTTTCCGTGGTTTTCTTCGAACCTTGCCGTAAATACAGGTTAGGATCCCATAGAAAGACCCCACGGAGGGCACCCTAGTGTAGATAATCGGCCGTCATGAAATCAACCAAAAAAACAACCGTTTCTATCTTCCCATTCACTCAACATTCAGTATGCATTTTTCACTGTCTATCTCTTGATTGTTCTTTATCCAAAATGTCCTTTAATTTCCTATATTCAGTTAGTTAATTTTTGTTTGTTTGTATGTTTGATTGTATGATCTTTCTTCATTGAAAGTAAAATCTTACTTTTTTTTCTAAGTGCTTTTTATTTCTTTTAATTGCGCTGTTTTAATTTAACTTTTGAAAATTTAAATGTACCAAGTGCACCAAAAGTTCGTTAAAACTTTAAAAATTCATTAAAAAGAAAAAAAATGATGCTAAAAAATGGCGGTTTGCAGAAATGGGATTAGAGGGAGATCGGATTTTTCTTAATAATAATAATAATAATAATAAAAACGATTGCTGGCGTTTGCACGCATACATTGTACTTTGCATGCACAATATGAAGCAAATATAGCATGCAATATGAAGCAAATTAGGCTTTTAGTAATCAGATCAACCGAAGTCGGTCTTAATAATTAGGCTTAGCATTTTAAATACATTGATTATTATTATTATTATTATTATTATTATTATTATTATTATTATTATTATTATTGCTTTCAAGTGCGTGGTGCGCCAAAAGTTCGTTAAAACTTTAAAAATTCATTAAAAAGAAACAAATGATGCTAAAAAATTGCGGGTTGCAGGAATGTAATTAGAGGGAGATCGGATTGTTTTTAATAACAAAAAAAGCTGGGTTAAAAAAATTACGGATAGATGGCGCTGGCATGCATAATATGAAGCAAATGTATACAAATTAAGCTTATATTAAAAGACACATTTCTGAGCAGCGTCTGACAAGCTTCCATATCCCAGTACATGAAACAGGCCCTTTTCTCGTCTTTAGCCATTTTGCCGTGCAGATGGTGCCATTTTGCAATGCGGCAGTCTTGTAAAAGAGTTTAAATAACAGCGCTTGATCTGGTAACGATACCATCTTGCTGAATCTGTGTGCATTAAAGGTTTTTTTTTTTTTTTTTTTTTTTTTTTTTTGAGAGCCTGATTTGCATAAATCTGCTTCATATTGTGCATTCAGTGCCATCTATCGGTAATTTTTTAACTAACTTTTTTTGTTATTAAAAAAAATCCGATCTCCCTCTAATCTCATTACAGCAAACCGCAATTTTTAAGTATCATTTGTTTATTTTTAATGATTTTTTAAAGTTTTAACGAACTTTTGGTTACCCAGTATTTTAACCTGTACATTAAGTCGTACTGGCTGATTTTATTTTGACGATGTATGTATTGTGAACTTCCATTTAAATAACTCACGAGCCACCACTGCTTTCTAATATCCCACTCTTTAGAAGTGCTTTCAACTTAATGATACCATCTTCTATTCTCTAACGAAACCCCTCCTGTTCAAGGGTCATTACTCCCCCTTTATTTTAAGGGGACTTTGATATCTCAAAGAACTTCGTAAGAGGGGAGAGTGTTTTTGTAGTGTGAGCGATGGAGTACCAAGATGACATTTCGTCGAAATAATAATAACTTTGGTAGACATTCATTAGTACTTATTCAGGGTTGAGTGGATTTATAGAACCACTTGATTATCCTGGGTAGTCTAATCTTATTTATAAATGACAATGAAAATGAGATTAGAGATCACGGTTATTGTTATGCATTAAGGATTATATGTTTTGATAGCAATCCATGCCTTTAGTTAATTGAATTATAAGTAGAACATCGTAAATACAAATTTTGTGAAAAATTGAGTATATTTCTAAAAATAAAAATAATTTATTCTAAAGTTTTAGCACTTGTCATGATGACATCATTTTTACAGAGTGGTATACTGGTATAATTTTATAGTGTGGTATGTTTGAAAATTTTCTTTGAACTATTTTAATTTTCGTTAAAGTCATTAACAAAAACCCGTGTTTGCCCTAGAGTGGAGAATCCTGATATTTCAACTAAATAAAGGAATTGTGACCCCGGGTTTCATAGCAAAATCTGTTTCTTTTCATTACATTGTTACATTTCGGCGTCTTCGAACGACGAAATTCTAACTAATAAATTTGGTTAGATGAGTCCCCATCTAATGAGAGTCCTTTTTCTTATATATAATTTGAGCTCATATACAACACATTCTACCGAATATTTCAAGAATTATCAAATTTCAAAATATTCTAATTACAGCATTTCCAATGGAAAAATAAAACTTGGATATCTTCTTTATTCTTCACAGTACCTATTTTTCAATTAGACATCACTTAAAAGCACGGTAAAAAATCAATATAAAAAACAGTCCATCATTATAAAAATGTTTAAATGTTTCAAATAAATAGTCTCATTTTTGCTCCAGCCGCAGATTGGTCATTTGTAATTTCAGGGGTAATATTATAAATTTGAATCGCAGTTATTAATTTTAACCTTTGTTAAATCTTCCGTTTTTTCCATTTAAGCAATTTTAATTAAATTTAAGCAATTTTTTTTATTAAGAGCCTACATCACTCATGCAAAAAAAACGCACAAGCTAATGTTAAGTCTATGCGGGAAGGTTCTTGAGCGATTTCTCGCTCGCATTTTAATATTTTTAAATGATTTTTTTTTTTTTTTTTTTTTTTTTTGCATAGGATAGCTGACGTCGATCTCTAACGTTGTTAGTTTTTACTTTTTCGATTTTGGTTCCAGTTTTTTATATAAGAGTACTTTCAGTTTCAGAACCGATTTCAACCTGTTCCAAAATTGAAAATGTCCGTTTCTAAAAAAAAACTGTAACCAAAACCAAAAAAGTAAAAACTAACAACGTTAGAGATCGACGTCAGCTATCTTATGCAAAAAAATTATTTAAAAATATTAAAATGCGAGCGAAAAATCACGTAAGAACCTTCCCATAGACTTAACATTAGCTTGAGCGTTTCTTCGCGTGACTAGCGTAGGCTCTTAAGGAATCAAATGATCACTGTCACATGCAAATATTTTTTCTAGGTCACATAAAAAATTAAAGCATATTATTGTTTAAAAGCAAAAAAAAAAAAAAAGCTTTTTATAACATTATAAAATTAAGAAAAGTGTAAGACCTTTCGAAAGAACTTTGACTTTCTGCTGCCATTTTGAAAGCAGGAACAACACTTAAAGGAAATGCAAGGGAAAAGGACAAGTTGAAGAAAACAGCCAATATTAAAAACAGAAGGCATCAGCCAATCATACAAGAGCATTACCACATCAGAAGAAGACAGGACAGAGGGTGAAATATGATGAAAATTGAATAAAAACAGAGTCAGAAAATTTAAAGGAAATTACAAGAAAATATAAAATATATATATACATAAAAGAAAATTACTTAAAGAATTAAAAAAGAAATTCGATACAATAATAATAGTAATAATAAAAATTTAAAAAAATAAATGCAAATAAAATAAAGGTTATAAAATAAAAATATATATTAAATACCAAAAATTAATAACAATCAATTTTAAAAATATATATAATTTTGAACTGAACAAGTTTTCCCAGGCTGCAAAGAGCATGGTGGAATTAGATTTTTTTATTAATTACAACGTCACGATTAGAATAAGCTGTTAAATTTTCGAGAAATAGCAATTCTGAGGTGCTGTTGGCATTAAAGAAAATTGTTGCATTTTGAAAATTAAAACTATGGCTGGAATCCCAAGAATGCTTGGTAATAGAAGATTTCGAAATTGGTTACAAACATAACGAGAGTGTTCTTTTAAGGGGATTTAGAGATATATTTTAAACAACTTTTCAAAACATTTTCTTTTCAAAAATTCTAATCTTCTAAAAATCTAAAAAATTTTAACCATTGGTGCTTCTTTGGCAGCATAAAACATTACAGGAGCAACTTTAAAGAAAGGAATTGAATATATGACTACGATTCAAGTTTATATTATCTAAAATATATAGCATGACGTAATTTGCTTAGTTTTTTTAAATAAAAATATGTAAAATTTGGTCTCTGTTCGGTAGCATACAGACCAACAGGTGTAGCTACAATGCTTTGTTTTTCACGATTTCCGCGATAACTATATCTCACACTGAGAAAAAAAAATATTCCTCCTTCAACTAGAATGAATAGTTAGGCTGTTTCTAAATCTTTAAACTAGAAAAATGGAAGTTCGAGCTATGCGAATAGGGTAAGCAACTAAGCTGAATAGACGAAATGATCGAGAATTTCTAGTCTATTGTTTTCTAGGTGAAGAAACGATAATGAATCGTGCAAACTGCGAGAAATTGTCATTTTATTTCTGGAATGGATTTATAAACTAGCATTATAGTTACTAAAACTAGCGTCTTGTGTTTCCATCTATTTGCAGACATTTTTAAATAAGTCTGACCACGAGAATATAGGAAAACACTTTTGAATTCTAATAGGAGACTCTAGAACTCTCTGGTAAAAGGAACTAGAATTTATAGGGATGACATGGAACTATTTTTTCTAGAGCCGCAATTTAGATTCTAGTTAAGAAAGGCAGATTTTTTTCTCAGTGCAATAATGAATAGATTGTTATATAATTATGGTTACAGACGATTTTATTTATATAGAAGAAAGTTTGGTGGTGGCCACAACATATTTAGTTTACTTTGTTTTACTGTATGTTTATTTGTTTGTTTTTCTGGTGTAATATAGAGACAAACGTAATAAGCAGTATACAGACGATCGTTCACACTATATGGAAATGATTTTCACAATTAATTTCTGAGCATATATGCCATATTCTTTGCGACAATTTTACTCTACTGTATAGCCCTGACTCTTGATTATAACTCTGGATCGAAATTTCCACGATAACTATATCTCAATAATGAATAGATTGTTACATAATTATGGTTACAGACGATTTGATTTACGTAGAAGAAAGTTTTTTAGTGGCCACAACAAATTTAATTTACTTTGTTTTACTGTTTGTTTGTTTGTTTGTTTTCTGGTATAATCTAGAGACAAACGTAATAAGCAGTATACAGAAGATCGTTCACACTATATGGAAATGATTTTCACAGTTAATTTCTGAGCATATATGTCATATTCTTTGCGACAATTTTACTCTACTGTATAGCTCTGACTCTTGATTATAACTCTGGATCGAAATTTCCACGATAACTATATCTCAATAATGAATAGATTGTTACATAATTATGGTTAGAGGCGATTTGATTTACGTAGATAAAAGTTTTGTGGTGGCCACAACATATTTAGTTTATTTTGTTTTACTTTTTGTTTGTTTGTTTGTTTTCTGGTATAATCTAGAGACAAACGTAATAAGCAGTATACAGAAGATCGTTCACATTTTATGGAAATGATTTTCACAATTAATTTCTGAGCATATATGTCATATTCTTTGCGACAATTTTACTCTACTATTTAGTATTTAGTATTTGATTTACGTAGAAGAAAGTTTTGTGGTGGCCACAACATATTTAGTTTACTTTGTTTTACTGTTTGTTTGTTTGTTTGTTTTCTGGTATAATCTAGAGACAAACGTAATAAGCAGTATACAGAAGATCGTTCACACTTTATGGAAATGATTTTCACAATTAATTTCTGAGCATATATGTCATATTCTTTGCGAAAATTTTACTCTACTGTATAGCTCTGACTCTTGATTATAACTCTGGATCGAAATTTCCACGATAACTATATCTCAATAATGAATAGATTGTTATATAATTATGGTTACAGACGATTTGATTTATGTAGAAGAAAGTTTTGTGGTGGCCACAACATATTTAGTTTACTTTGTTTTACTGTTTGTTTGTTTGTTTGTTTTCTGGTATAATCTAGAGACAAACGTAATAAGCAGTATACAGAAGATCGTTCACACTTTATGGAAATGATTTTCACAATTAATTTCTGAGCATATATTTCATATTCTTTGCGACAATTTTACTCTACTGTATAGCCCTGACTCTTGATTATAACTCTGGATCGAAATTTCCACGATAACTATATCTCAATAATGAATAGATTGTTACATAATTATGGTTACAGGCGATTTGATTTACGTAGAAGAAAGTTTTGTGGTGGCCATAACATATTTAGTTTACTTTGTTTTACTGTTTGTTTGTTTGTTTGTTTTCTGGTATAATCTAGAGACAAACGTAATAAGCAGTATACAGACGATCGTTCACACTATATGGAAATGATTTTCACAATTAATTTCTGAGCATATATGTCATATTCTTTGCGACAATTTTACTCTACAGTATAGCCCTGACTCTTGATTATAACTCTGGATCGAAATTTCCACGATAACTATATCTCAATAATGAATAGATTGTTATATAATTATGGTTACAGACGATTTGATTTATGTAGAAGGAAGTTTTGTGGTGGCCCCAACTTTAGTTTACTTTGTTTTACTGTTTGTTTGTTTGTTTGTTTTCTGGTATAATCTAGAGACAAACGTAATAAGCAGTATACAGAAGATCGTTCACACTTTATGTAAATGATTTTCACAATTAATTTCTGAGCATATATGTCATATTCTTTGCGACAATTTTACTCTACTGTATAGCCCTGATTCTTTATTATAACTCTGTATCGAAATTTCCATCATAGTCGATTTTCCTCTTAGTACAATCTATAAATTTTCTCCCACACCTTTTGAAAAACTTTCCAAAATCTTCCAATGTGTTGTGGGATAGTGCTTTCTAACGCACGCTTTAACAAACACATAGGTGGGGATAAATAAAAATTTATCGTAACACTGGATGAATTATGGCTTTATTTACGTGAGTGTATCAAACGAAGGGCAATTTTTATTAATTAATAGACAAAAATGGGTTTGTGAATGCAATGAAACATTTCCAATAGAATTCATGATTGCTGCTGGATTTTGTTACGAAATTAAATTAAAGGTTATAGTAAAGCTAACGTTATTTCAATTTATTATCAGTAAAATATTTTATAACCCACTTTTGAAGAAGAAATTCCAGCTTTATATGAAAAAGACATTACTTGGGCTTCATATGAACAAAGTCTCCCAGCCACTCTTGCATAACTCAACTGGCGCATATTTAGCAAAGAAAGAATCTCAAACAGGAAATAAATTGTGTCTCAATTGAAGAAATGCGTGTAAAATCACCAAAGCACCCCCCCCCTCCCCACACACACTCCCTCATTAATGGCCCTTTTCTGCATTTGAATTGTTTAAAGGAATTCACGAACATTAAAAAGACTTTGGAAAATTTTACAAGAGATATCGGGAAAAATTGACATAACTGTAAGAAGGAAATTACATTATCATAGAAATTTCGAGCCAGAGCTTTAACCAAAAGTCAAGGCTATCCAACAAAGTCAAATTGTTGCAACGAATATGCCATTTATGCGTAGAAATTAACTTTAAAAAATATTTGTCATAAAGTGTGAACGACCTTCTGTTAAACACGAATGATTACTCAAAAATATGGAGCCTGGACTTCAAAATCAAGCAAAACCAGTTTTGCAAGATAAAATTTTTCTTACAATATTGACACTTTTTTTACCATTTTTTTTTTTTTTTATGATTTACCAAATACTTTTTTATTTCTATAAAACAAAAATAAATAAATGCAAAAATAAGTAATAGTTTAAATTAATTACAGACTTCTTAAGTCGCGGTCAAACTTTTCAATTGATTTTAGAAAAACTTCTTTACCCTTAAAATATTATTAAAAATTAGGAACGCTCAGGAAAGCATTTCATATTTCAAAACTTCATTTTCACATTTTCAAAGCGCATGTTTCAAACTAAGATATAAAATCGTATCGTCAATCGGCACAAGTCAAAGATAACAATAAATTTAGAAGTATAAACAAACGTTCTGGCACAAAAATCCATTCGCAAATGTACCACATACATAGGTGCCAACCACGCATTAATATTCCGTAATATGCGGGTTAATTTGACCTTTTTTTAAGAAATGAAATTAAATAAATTCCATGTAGAAACCTGAAATTGAATAAATAAAGATTCATCCAATAATTTTACTGGTTTGAAGCGTTGTTAAATTGAGTCAAGTTAACCCGCATATTACGGAATATTAATGAGAGGTTGGCACCTATGCACATAATATAAATAAACGTATTATGTGTTTGAATAGTCACTTACTCTATCTATGCAACTTTCTATCCGAAAGAAATATGTGAATGGTGCCATGATGTTAAAATCGGAAGCTGTAACTTACAAAGATATTTGAGTAATTTAGCGAAAACATCCATTTGCAAAAAAACGCAGTATAAATAAAAGTATTTTATATAAGAATTGTCATTTACTTGATCTTTGTAATTTTTTATCAAATGGAAAACTGGCATTTCTATCACAGTTTAGAAGCATAAACAAATACTTCTGGCAAAATAATCCATTCGCAAATGTACCACATAATATAAATAAACATATTATGTGTTTGAATAGTCTCTTACTCTATCTATGCAACAAAGTATCCTAAAGAAAAATGTGAATGATGTCATGATGTTAAAGCTGAAGCAGTAATTTACAAAGACATTTGAGCAATTTTTTGAAACATCCATTTGCAAAAAAACGCAGAGTCTATCATAAATAAAAGCATTTTATATCAGAATTGTCATTTACTTTATCTTTGTAATTTTTTATCAAGTGGAAAACTGGCATTTATATCACAATGTTTGGTTGAAAGAAAACCATTTACATGAATTTTCGATTGTGGTATTCCATTTAACTTATATATATATATATATATGTCGAGAAAACAAAATAGAAGTTCTTTAAAATTTGACAAGTTATTAAATCTTGTAACTTTATTGTTGTTGTTGTTGTTGCTGTTTTCAAATTTTCGTATTAAACTAATATTTTATACTTATAATTCGAAAGATTATTTTCTTCGTCACAAACTGTATAAATATTTTTTTCATATGAGTTTGAGTTTGAGTTTGAGTTTGACAGCGTATTACACAGGCCTGCAACAGTTTTTCCAAAAAAATGAAGGGTTCTTCGTTTTTATCTTTATAGACTGATTTCGAAAAAACAAATACTCATAAATTTTTATTATGAACCATTTTGATACAAATCGAGAATTTCTATCTGATTGGTAAATTACAAAATTAATCATAAAGATATCAGAATTTCCAAATGTTCAAAGCCGATCGGAGACAATTCTATAATCTACCGATAGTTTTTTTGAATAGGTGTTTATGAAGAAATAGATATTAAATGGAAAAGAGTCTAAATATGGATTTCAAGTTTTGAAATTTTCAAAGCAAGGCTTCAGTTTCCCACTGGAATTTTCAGTAAATGTCAACAAAAGATAAAATGCTGCCAACTTAAAATGTACTTAGTTTATTACGGAAATTAATCATATCATAATAATAGACGATATAATTCATTTCACTGAAATCATAACAGTACGAACGCACCTCATTTGCCACGTTTGACGCACAATTTCTCACTAATTTTTTTTTACAATTTAACAAATATTTTTTTCCTATAAAATAAAAAACAAATAAATGCAAAAATAAGTAATAGTATAAATTAATTAAACCCGCAATCAAACTTCAGTCAGTTTTTGTCAATTTAAATCCTTCCTACACTCTAAAAACGACATTTTCAAAATTGAGCAAAAAATACTCAAATCTGAGTATGTCAAAATGGCTCCGAATCAAAATTGCTCAGGTTTGAAACATTTATATACTCATTTCTGAAAACATGCACACACTCAAGAATAAAACATCATGTGTTCATATTTTAGTATGTTCATGTTTCAAAAATGAGAATGAACTGACTATGTGCTCATTTTTGAGTATGTCCGTGTTTCAAAAATGAATTTGAACTGATCCAAATCATGTTTGAGCATGTCCATGTTTCAAAAATGAGTATGAACGGATCTCTATGTGCTCAGTTTTGAGTATGTCCATATTTCAATATTCTGAGTATTTCTGGTATTTCAGAATTGAAAGCATTGCGTCGTCCTATTTGAAACAAAAAGCTTCATAACAAAATGAAAACATCGATTTACTCAAATATGAATGCGTCATCCCAGTGTAATCCCCTTAAAACACCTAAATTGAAATAAAAGTGTTTTCAATTGATTTTAGGAATACTCTTAAAATATACAGTAGAACTTCTTTTTAACGAAGTCCCTATTTAACGACGTTTTCTACTTAACGAAATTTTCTGCAGAACTTTGACTTTGAACACTATTAGCATGTAAATTAATCTCCATATTACGAAAAATATATTCTATATAACGAAGTTTATTCCACTTCTGTACGTGTAATCAAACTAAGAGGTTGCTGTTGCGATGGATATGCGAATTTATTTCCGCGGATTGTACGAAAATGATCATTTTTAAATAATTTCCATTCTTCTTGGTGCTAAATAAAACAATTTTTTTTCACAATAAGAAAAACACTTGTTATCATTACTCTCTCAATCCGAGACTTCAGCTCATACAGAAGGGAAAGTCAAAATTCCTTTTTTACATTCAATGATATAGAAGAAGCAGTGACGTAATGGCGTCAGATGCATTGAAGCAAAAAATATCAATTAGAGTCAGACAGTTACCATTAACTGACCTTACATTGCTCATAGACAAATCATCCACAAGAATGTGCTTCAAAATGCAAATCGAACATCAAAGTTATTTTTGTTCCTGCTAATACAACTTCAAAACTTCGGTCATTCGTCTAAGAAATAATAAAAAAAAAACTTGAAGTACTTTGTCGAAAAAGAGAATATATAGTGAAAGCATTAGTTTGAGAACCTGTGTGTCAGAATTTGAGGAAAGCTTGAGAATGTGACGTGATTTCATCGACCGTACACAACTGTTTTGAAAAAACGGTTTCATAATTGAAACTGAATCAAATGATTCTGAATCCAATATCTGTTTGTCATATCTGAAGGGAAAATTTCATGAATTTAAGTCGATTTCTATTTAACGAATTTTCTTAATAACGAAGTTTTTAAGTGAAACGATGAGACTTCGTTAAATGGAAGTTTCACTGTATATTAAAATATAGAAACGCTCAGGAAAGCATTTCATATTTCAAAACTTCATTTTTAAATTTTCAAAGCGCATCTTTCAAACTAAGATATAAAGTCTTACATTGCTCATAGACAAATCATCCACAAGAATGTGCTTCAAAATGCAAATCGAACATCAAAGTTATTTTTGTTCCTGCTAATACAACTTCAAAACTTCGGTCATTCGTCTAAGAAATAATAAAAAAACTTGAAGTACTTTGTCGAAAAAGAGAATATATAGTGAAAGCATTAGTTTGAGAACCTGTGTATCAGATTTTGAGGAAAGCTTGAGCCAAAGCTTGAGAATGTGACGTGATTTCATCGACCGTACACAACTGTTTTGAAAAAACGGTTTCATAATTGAAACTGAATCAAATGATTCTGAATCCAATATCTGTTTGTCATATCTGAAGTGAAAATTTCATGAATTTAAGTCGATTTCTATTTAACGAATTTTCTTAATAACGAAGTTTTTAAGTGAAACGATGAGACTTCGTTAAATGGAAGTTTCACTGTATATTAAAATATAGAAACGCTCAGGAAAGCATTTCATATTTCAAAACTTCATTTTTAAATTTTCAAAGCGCATCTTTCAAACTAAGATATAAAGTCGTATCTTCAATCGGCACAAGTCAAGATAACAATAATTTAAAAGCATAAACAAACACTTCTTGCAAAAAAAATCCATTCGCAAATGCACCACATAATATAAATAAACGTATTATGTGTTTGAATCATCTCTTATTCTATCTATGCAACTTTATATCAGAAAGAAAAATGTGAATGATGTCATGATGTTAAAATCTGAAACTGTAATTTACAAAGACATTTGAGCAATTTTGCGAAAACATCCATTTGCAAAAAAAACGCAGTGTCTATCATAAATAAAAGTATTTTATATCAGAATTGTCATTTACTTGATCTTTGTAATTTTTTATCAAATGGAAAACTGGCATTTATATCACAATGTTTAATTGAAAGAAAACCATTTACATGAATTTTGGATTGTGGTATTCCATTTAACTTATATATATATATATATGTCGAGAAAACAAAATAGAAGTTCTTTAAAATTTGACAAGTTATTAAATCTTGTAACTTTATTGTTGTTGTTGTTGTTCTTTTCAAATTTTCGTATAAAACTAATATCTTATGCTTCTAATTCAAAAGATTATTTTTTTCTTCACAAATACAGAGCTGCCAACCTCTCATTAATATTCCGTAATATGTGGGTTAATTTGACCCAGGTTAAACACGTTTCGCACCAGAAAAATTTTTGAATGAATCTTTATTTATTTAATTTCAAGTTTCCGCGTGGAATTTATTTAATTCCATTTCTTAAAAAAAATTTCTGGTGCAAAACGTGTTAAACCTGGGTCAAATTAACCAACATATTACGGAATATTAATGAGAGGTTGGCAGCTCAGCAAATAGTATAAATATATATTTTTTTTCATTTGATTTTGAGTTTGAATGAGTATTACATAAGCCTGCTTTTTTTTTTTCAAAAAAAGTGAAGGGTTTTTCGTTTATATCTTTGTATGGTCATTTCGACAAAAAACTCAAAAATTTTTATTGTGAAACATTTCGATACAAATCGAGAATTTCTATCTGGTTGGTAAATTACAAAATTAATCATATAGACGTCAGAATTTCCAAATATTAAGAGCCTACTCTAGCTGAGCAGAGACAATCGCAAGCTAATGTTAAACCAATGAAAGTATATATATATATATATATATATATATATATATATATATATATATATATATATGGTGATTTTTAAGGCCGAGTTGCTTGAGTAGTAACATTTTTTAATAAATTTTTTTTTGAAAATAAGATGGGCTCTTTTCACATAATCAACCGAAGAGGAAGTTCCAGCAGTCCACATTAGATAGCGTGTGTACGTAATCATAATTAAGCATCTCATTCAAGAACACAGAACTTTTATTCTGAAGCTTAAATTGACATTACGGAAGAATCTGCTTTCACTCGAGTCCTCTTTTCGTTTCAATCACGGCTCCCACTACAGCAGAGCACGATGGCCATTTATTTAAAATAAACATTCCGCAGGCATATAAGAAAAAACATACTGGACTCCACGCCAATACCAGGCAGAGATTCCATCATTAACCTAACAAATCAAACTTCGAACTAGCGTCTCTCTATTCGAATGTTCTTATACGAATACGTCCAGCTTTCATCAGTGCATCACATCTTCGGATCTCCGAATAGAATGCTCTCCGAAACGGAAAAGGCGACGATATATTCTTTCAGTAAGAGTAGGAATACATGGTCACGTGCGCCAATCGTGAGCTGGGATTCTTTGCGCTGGCTCCGGAATATGGTAATAAAATGGTTTCCGCTAATTTTTGGCGCGAAAGGAAATTCTCGAAAGTTCCATGATGTTCGATGATTTAGCTATGACCCAGAGTGTTTTAGATTAATTGATTATCGTTAGTTAATTGGTTCGAGAATATGGAATGATTTTGAATTTTAGGGAAAGAAAAAAAAAGAAAAAGAGAAAGGGTTTATCGAATTTGGAACATAGCCAGAATGGGATTAGAATAAATGCTTTTACATTTAATATAAGAAAAAGATTTTATGATCTGGCGAATTATTTTTAATATCGGAACTGATTAAAATAAATACAGTCTTTTTAGGAATTTAGAAAATTAAAAGGGAATTATGCGGGTTTTTTAAAGTATGAATATTAGGGAGTTTTATAATTTAAAGATAAAGACGCGATTTATTGAACTAATTAGCAGCCATTGAAATATTGAATTTAGATATGAGGTTTTTTCGGAATACTTAGAGTTAAAATATTTTAATAAACGGAGGAAATAAATATTATAGAGTAAGTTAGACTAGGATGGAATAAAAATACTTTGGTTTATCGCGATAAATTTTAAATTTTGTTATATTATCCCCCCCCCCCTTAAAAACTCTTGACTGAACAAGCTGTTTTATAAACGGCGGTTTCAGACGAGGAAAAAAAAATTAAATTTTAAAGTTGTTTAGAGTGAGCCTGCACTGGCATTGGCGAAAGAGAAGAACTTAAAAAGAACGAAGTATAATAATTTTGGAAGTTAACAATTTTGAAGAAGGACGTGAAAGAAGATCTCCCTGAAATACAAAAATGTTACAATCTCACTTACCATTTGTAAGTGCACAAGAAAAATACAATAAGAATAAATAATAAATATTAATAAACAAGAAAAACAGGATAATAATAGTAACAAAATTTTGCTTTTACCAAGTTCACAAGCTTTAGAATAAGTAGTCACTAGCAAAGTGTTAAAACAAAGTTTTTTAAAAAAATTCGACTTCATTCAAATTTGAGTTCATTAGATCAAACTTTTTATTTCAGTCTCTTTCTTGGATCGTGATAAGTCCTCATTTTGTTTAAAAAAAATGATTACTGCAGTCCCTTTCTTAAAAATACATTTTTATGTAAAGGCTGAAAATAGAGACATTTTTCCATCATATTTTAAAACTATAGTCATTTTTACCAATACTTTATAATGACTGTATAATGCTAGCACTTGTCACAACATCTTCTCTTAAGCATCACATTAATTTTCTCACATAATAAACAAGTCAAATTATCTCTTGGTCGTTTATTGTACTTGGAATATGTTATCTTTGTTATATTCCTGTGGGATCTGTTATATTTATCTTGGGATCCCAACATCTTTAACTAATTTTTGTCAAACATTTTTTCACTAATAAGTAATATAACTCTTCAATAATATAAATAAATGCTATAATAAAATTCAATTCATAAACATAACAATAATAACTTTCAATATAACTAATACTTCTCAACATATGTAGTAATTCGTAATATAATTCAATAGTAGAAATAATAATAATATAATAAAATTAGTATAATTTAAGAAAATATCACAGTTTGTTTATTTATTGTTAGGGAAAATATTGGTTGAGGAATAAAATAATTACATAGCAAATAAATAAGTTTCTTATTTTTTAATTATATAAGAAAGTATTTTTGCCAGTCGAAAGTATACAAAAAAAATATATATAATAATAATTTCAAAATCCAAATAAATTTAAATCTAAATATTTAGAAATTGAACTCTCAACCAGTAGTTCCTTACAATAATTTTTTCCTCTGATACCCTTTTACAAAATTATACTGTTAAGTTATAAGTATTCATATCCTAAATGCAGAGAGTTTTTTTTTTTTTTTTTTTTTTTGGCAAACTTAGAATAAATAAAGACAATACATAACAATAAAAGATGTTAATTTTGGCTGAGAACTGGAATACAAAGGCAATTTTGTTTAAATACTTAATTTTCTATTGTCACACAAAACAATCACTGTAAAATCACATCATCACTATCCAATCATTTATATAATTATAGAAATACTTATAAACGGTTACTATTTGATTATCTATTGAAGTAAATAACATAATATTAAATTTTTGAAACAATTGGTTTAAGAAAAAGTAAATAAAGTAAAAATAGTTTATTTTGATATAAAATTAAAACATTTAATTTCATTTTTCAACATCAATTTGACAATTCCTAAAATCAAAATACACATCTTATGCCTGCATAAGGTGTCTACTCAACCTCAAAAACTCTCAAAAACAAGTAATATTCTCGTTGCGCACCAAGAACATACCTGATAATGTTGAAAACTATTGTAATAAGAGATATTTAAATAATTAAAATTTACTCTATTGTTTTTACTTTAGTTTGATTTTGTGATGGTGATTGTGATGTCTGTGGTGGTTTTGATTGTTGTTTGGGTTGCTCATGAAATAGTCTGAAATTAATTGGTGAAAAATATGGTGCGAATTGTTCCATGTCTCCAAATTACGACCATATATACCCTTCTGACAGAAACATAACTGAATTCAAACTTTTCCTATTGAATTTTTTAAGAATTATAAGAATTTGTGAATCCAAATTAAGCATTAACCAGAACATTTATTCAATAAAATACATAAAAATCTCCTAAATTTTATTTATTATTTTTGCTAAATTTAAATTTAATATGTTGCATTAACTACCTTAGAATAATTTTTTTTTATCATAGTAATAATAATAATAACAATTGTATCATCAGCAAAAAGAACAAGAAGAGCAACATCAACAAAATTTTATTTACATACCTCATGAATTTTTTGAATGCAACTTACTTAAATTTTCCAATTTCTCTTCTAAATATTTTTATTATTTGTCATCAAGGAAAACATGACTTTATCTTCATATCTATCGTCATCACGTATGAATTCTATCATCACATCATAATTATTCTGAGTATTCAATTCTAGTAAATTTATTACTGCTGAGGACTTGGTAAATAATGAACTTATTTTTACCTAAGCTATGGACAAAATGAGGTGAAAAAAAAATTCCCCATTGGTCAGCTTAAGATTATTTAAAATTCAAAATTACCTAATAGAGCAATTCAGCTAGGTTAACATAGTGCTAAATGTCTACATGTTCCAGTAAATTAATTTCCACCTGACCTAGCATCTTATTTAAACATTTTATTAATATTATAACACCATCAAAAATTTTCAAAGTCTCTATATTAAATATTTTAGCAAGTTGGTAATGCATCATAAATCCTACATTAAATGAAAATAAACAATAACATACTAAAATTATTTTTATATATTCACAGTTTAAATAAACAGTAATACTAACACTCTATTTACATATTTACATCATAAATAATCTTTCAGTGGCTCATTAATTCACCTACAATTCAAACCACCAGTCACTAATTATTCAACATAATTTTTTTTTTTTTCATCATAGCTGTTTTGTAATTTAGGTTGGCATGGTGCCAGAAAAGTTCCTTTAGGATAAAAGTTGCCTCTTTAAAAAATACAGATCAGATCTCAGTAACATATTAAAAATAATAGAATTTTTCTTTTAAGAATATCTGTTCTTAAAACATAAAAATATGACGTATCTTACTAAATAATAAATTAACCTTAACAACACTTAAATATTTATATACAACTATATTTGCAACAGAAATAATTTTTAAAACAGTAATCTAATCAACATATAATAGCATTTAAACCCTGTAATTTTCAGAGTAGATTAAAACTTAGTTTGCTATTAAATAAACAATGAAGAACAAGAAAAATGAAATATTTTAAAAATAACAAGTAGTAAATATCAACATATAAAAATATCAATAAATAAAAATACCAACTTACAGTCATTCTGGACATATTTCACAAGAAGATTTCCTGACAATACCAAGTCGTACAATTTCCTAATCCCTTAGGATCAACTTTACGAAATCTTTTTATCACCGAAACTTTCGTGCATTGGCTTACTGTAAAAAGACGTCTCCGGTCAGAACAAAAGTATGAAAATGTTCCATCACTCGATAATTCCTTCAAAAATTAAACTCGAAATCCATTGAAACACAGATAAAAAAATCCTGTCCGACTAAAATAATTCTGTGGTGATTTTTAAGGCCGAGTTGCTTGAGTAGTAACATTTTTTAATAAATGTTTTTTTTTTTTTGAAAATAAGATGGGCTCTTTTCACATAATCAACCGAAGAGGAAGTTCCAGCAGTCCACATTAGATAGCGTGTGTACGTAATCATAATTAAGCATCTCATTCAAGAACACAGAACTTTTATTCTGAAGCTTAAATTGACATTACGGAAGAATCTGCTTTCACTCGAGTCCTCTTTTCGTTTCAATCACGGCTCCCACTACAGCAGAGCACGATGGCCATTTATTTAAAATAAACATTCCGCAGGCATATAAGAAAAAACATACTGGACTCCACGCCAATACCAGGCAGAGATTCCATCATTAACCTAACAAATCAAACTTCGAACTAGCGTCTCTCTATTCGAATGTTCTTATACGAATACGTCTAGCTTTCATCAGTGCATCACATCTTCGGATCTCCGAATAGAATGCTCTCCGAAACGGAAAAGGCGACGATATATTCTTTCAGTAAGAGTAGGAATACATGGTGACGTGCGCCAATCGTGAGCTGGGATTCTTTGCGCTGGCTCCGGAATATGGTAATAAAATGGTTTCCGCTAATTTTTGGCGCGAAAGAAAATTCTCGAAAGTTCCATGATGTTCGATGATTTAGCTATGACCCAGAGTGTTTTAGATTAATTGATTATCGTTAGTTAATTGGTTCGAGAATATGGAATGATTTTGACTTTTAGGGAAAGAAAAAAAAAGAAAAAGAGAAAGGGTTTATCGAATTTGGAACATAGCCAGAATGGGATTAGAATAAATGCTTTTACATTTAATATAAGAAAAAGATTTTATGATCTGGCGAATTATTTTTAATATCGGAACTGATTAAAATAAATACAGTCTTTTTAGGAATTTAGAAAATTAAAAGGGAATTATGCGGGTTTTTTAAAGTATGAATATTAGGGAGTTTTATAAATTAAAGATAAAGACGCGATTTATTGAACTAATTAGCAGCCATTGAAATATTGAATTTAGATATGAGGTTTTTTCGGAATACATAGAGTTAAAATATTTTAATAAACGGAGGAAATAAATATTATAGAGTAAGTTAGACTAGGATGGAATAAAAATACTTTGGTTTATCGCGATAAATTTTAAATTTTGTTATATATATATACATAATTTCTCGTTTACATTTCAATAAATCAAAAATTTTGAAACGATTTTTTTTTTTTAAGGATAGGTGAGGTCGATCTTTAACAGGGCCTTTTTTTTACTTTTTCATTTTGTTTGCAGATTTTTTTTAATTTAATGAAGTTACTTTCTATTTCGGAACCGGTTTCGAGAGCTAATGTGTTCTCATGAAAAAGAATTTCAACCAAAGTTGAAAAGTAAAAAAGTCCTTCCGGGCTGTACCGGGACGAAAAGGTAGTTTTCCTTTATCTCCGTTTTAAAATGTAAACAAATGTTACTCGAAAACAGCAGGCTAAAATGCAAAGAACCCGATTACAAAAGATTCGGTAATACTGAATTTGAATAAGAAATTCGACAAATTAATTCACTATAGCCAAGTTGGCTTCATTTATGGAGACTTATTTTTGGTCATCAAATTTGGCTATATTTCGCCAAGTGTCGCCAAGCTTGGCGAGCATAGACGTTAACGGATATACGAATATACATTTTTATGCGAATGATTTGGAAATTGGTTACAAAAATGAAACATAATAATTTGCGAGAAATCCCATTCACTAAAACTCATAAATTAATCCCGGATTTTTTGTAATCTGCTGTCTTGTTTCAAAATGTTTTTCTCTTGTTTCTCTAACACACTAACAACCTGAAATTGATAAAAATTTGTGTTTTCATTATCCTTATGATTTTTTTTTTTATGTGATGAACTTAAATATGTAACAAAAGCTTGAACTTTCTGTTGAACTTGAAAAGTTAGATTCTATAATAAAAATATTTTAATATATGTAGATGACTTCTTATGACCAAATAAACCACATACAACTAAAAACATGCACGAAAAATCAAGTATCAAGCATAGATTATGAAACGCGTTCCAACACTAAAAAACTATTATTAAGAACCTTCATTTTCTCATACAGTCAAATGAGATATCTGAATAAGCAAGATAAAAAACACAAATAATTCAGTAAGAATCCATATTTAGAAATTGCTGCGCATATGCTATAATGTGTGCGAATTTTGTTGTGCCACCTGTATATGAACTGTAGAATTTATACACACCACGCAATGCACTAAAAATTAATACCACAGCTGAAAGCGCACTTCCAGCAATTATCGATCATATCCTGTAACAGATTTTTTTTTGTATGTGCGACCTTGTAAATAAACGAAAAATGCAATCTATAGAAAACATGTCGTAGTGCGCCTCAGTGTTCCTTATCAATTGCATTATGTTTAAAGCATAACATCATTAAAATACACTTTTCCCATCGATCATAATGCAATGGAACTCTTTTGTGCGTCCCTGTAAACGAACAATAAATGCTATTTATTCTATACTCCTGAGAAAGCATGTTGTAGTCCTTCTCAGTGATGCATATCAATCTATTATGTTTGAAATATTGTAAAATCAATAAAAGGTGCTGTAAATGATTTTTGTCCCATAGACATAATGCAAAGGAATTCTTTTGCGTGCCCCTGTACATGACTTATAAACGCTACACACTTTATTTTCAATACTCAATATTCTATAATATACCTAAATAAGTTATAAAAATTACATTGCAATCTGAGTATTTTTACGTGTGTTAGAGTACGGACAGACGGCCTGACAGACAGATAATCCGAATTCCTAAACTCTTTTTAATTATGGTGAAAAGTGTTAAAAAAGTTGTGCGATTCAAAACTGTATTTCTCTTCTTTTCTGGCATCAATTATAATAGAAGTTTTAGCTATCGTTCGGAATTTTTTGTCATACTGTACTATAAATCAAAATCATATCACAATTTTACGATGATTTCTCGATTTTTCAATTCATTATCGTACATTCTACACTAAACCTCAATAACATATAAACATTACATGGCAATCCGAGTATATTTACGGGTGCTAGAGCATGGACGGGCGGCCAAATGCCCAGACAAACAGATAAACGGAATTCATAAACGCTTTTTAACTATGTTGAAATGCTCCGAAAAAGACTTCACGCGAATCAAAACTGCACTTCTCTTCTTTTCTCACATCAATTATAATTGAAGTTTTAACCATAATTCGGAATTTGTTTTTCATACTGTACCATGAATCAAAATCGTATCACATTTAGGTAGCTTTCAATACAAAAAAGTCCTTCCGGCCTGTACCGGGAGGAAAAGGTAGCTTTCCTATATCTTCGTTTTAAAATTTTAGCTAATGTTACACGAAAACAGCAACTTAAAATGCAAAGAAACGTTTATAAAAGATTCGTTAATACTGAATTTGAATAAAAATTCCGCCAAATTATTAAGCAATAGCCAAATTGGCTTCATTTATAAAGACTTATTTCGGTCACAAATTTTGCTAATTTTGTCGCCAATGTCGCCAATTTTGGCGCTAACGTATATGAATATATAGTTTTATGCGTATGATTGGGAAAATTATTACAACAATGAAAGAAAATAATTTGCAAGTAATCGCGTTAATGTGCTGTTTTATTTCAAAATGTCAGCCACCCTAGAATTTCAAACTGCTCTATCTCAGCCATTTTTTAAGATAGAGGTAAACCAAAAAATGCTCTGAAATCCTTGTATCAAGGCCTAACACGTAATTAAAAAATAAAAATAAATTTTTAATTTTTTTGTATATTTATTTTAGTTTTAAATTTTTAAATGGCCGCCATCTTGAAACAAAATGGCGGACCAAGCTGGCCAACGAACTCGGTCGAGACATTGGTGACCTTAATACACACAATTAGTTTCATCAAAATCGATTTATAAATACGAGCGTTATCGTATGACATAGGTCAGATATATATATATATATATATATATATATATATATATATATATATATATATATATATGGATATATCTATATATATAAATCAACATTTGAACGGAGGGTGGTTTTGGAGTCTGGGGGTCATGATCGGTGAAAATATATCGAAATTTTTCGGAACTGCTTTCCTCCGAACGGCTGCAATAGGTAGCTTTATACATTTTTGTATTGAAAGCTACCTAAAAGTATAAAGCTACCTATTGCAGCCGTTCGGAGGAAAGCAGTTCCGGAAACTTTCGATATATTTTCACCGATCATGACCCCCAGACCCCAAAACCACCCTCCGTTCAAATGTTGATTATATATATATATATATATATATATATATATATATATATATATATATATATATATATATATATATATATATATATATATCCATATATATATATATATATATATATATCTGACCTATGTCATACGATAACGCTCGTATTTATAAATCAATTTTGATGAAACTAATTGTGTGTATTAAGCTCACCAATGTCTCGACCGAGTTCGTTGGACAGCTTGGTCCGCCATTTTGTTTCAAGATGGCGGCCAATTAAAAATTTAAAACTAAAATAAATATACAAAAAAGTTAAAAATTCAAATTTATTTTTTAATTCAGTGTTAGGCCTTGAAACGAGGATTCCAGAGCATTTTTTGGTTTACCTCTATCTTAAAAAACGGCTGAGATAGAGCAGTTTGAAATTCTAGGGTGGCTGACATTTTGAAACAAGACAGCACATTACAAAAATTTTCATTGTTGTAATAATTTTCCCAATCAAACGCATAAAACTATATATTCATATCCGTTAGCGCCAAATTCTCGCCAAACGTGGCGACATTTGGCGAAATATCGCCAAATTTGGCGACCAAAATAAGTCTTCATAAATGAAGCCAATTTGGCTATTGCTCAATAATTTGGCGAATTTCTTATTCAAATTCAGTATTAACGAATCTTTTGTAAACGTTTTATTTGCATTTTAAGTTGCTGTTTTCGTGTAACATTAGCTAAAATTTTAAAACGAAGATATAGGAAAGCTACCTTTTCCTCCCGGTACAGGCCGGAAGGACTTTTTTACGATGATTTTTCTTTTGTCGCTGGCAAGTACCATCTACACACATCATAATCTTTAGTGTGATGTTTCCTTTATTCATTACCGAACATTCTATACTAAATCTAAATAACATATAAAAGTTATTTGGCAATTCGTGTATATTTAATAATGCTAGAGCACGGACGTGCGGCCAGACGTCCAAACAAACAGATAAACCGAATTCATAAACACTTTTTAACTATGTTGGAAAGTGTTAAAAAAATTATGTGAATCAAAACTGTACTTCTCTTCTTTTCTCACATCAATTACAATTAAAGTTTTAGCCATAGTTCGGATTTTTTTTTTCATACTGTACCATGAAACAAAATCGTATAACACTTTTACGGTGATTTTTCTTTTGTCGCTTGCAAATGCCATCTACACACATCTTCATCTTTACTGTGACGTTTCTTTTATTCTTTATTGCCCATTTTATACTAAATCTAAATAACATATAAAAATTACATGGCAATCCGAGTATATTTACGAGTGCTAGAGCACGGATGGGCAACCAGTTGGCCAAACAAACAGTAAAAACGAATTCATAAACACTTTTTAACTATGTTGGAAAGTGTTAAAAAAATTATGCGAGTCAAAACTGTACTTCTCTTCTTTTCTCACATCAATTATAATTGTAGTTTTAATCATAATTCAGATTTTTTTTTTTCATTCTGGACTATGAATCAAAATCGTATCACATTTTTACGATGATTTTTCTTTTCTCGCTTGCAAGTGCCATCTACAAACATCTTAATCTTTACTGTGACGGTTCCTTTATTCATTACCGAACATTCTACACTAAACCTCAATAACATATAAAAATTACATGGTAATCTAAGTATATTTACGAGCGCTAGAGCGCGTACGGGTGGCCAGATGGCCAAACAAATAAATAAACCGAATTCCTAAACATTTTTTAATTATGTTGGAAAGTGTTGAAAAACACTTCATGCTAATCAAAACTGTTACTTCTCTTCTTTTCGCACATCAATTATAATTGAAGTTTTAGCCATAGTTCGGAATTTGTTTTTCACACTGTACCATGAATCAAAATCGTATCACACTTTTAAGATGATTTTTCTTTTGTCGCTTGCAAGTACCATCTACACAAATCTTAATCTTTACTGCGACGTTTCCTTTATTCTTTATTGCCCATTCTCTATCTATAAGAGCACAAAGAGCTATGTTTCGTTCAGATTTATACTTTTATAAATGCAAATTTGAAAACATTATGCCAAAATTTTCTGTCAGATATAAGTTTTATAGCACATGATTGTTGAAAAAATAAGTACTTTGAAGATGTAAAGGAAATGAAACCCATTTTTCAAAAGAAGATATCTTTTCATTGTCTTATTTCTGTTTGAGGGAATAAGAAAAGATATTTTCAGGTTTTTTCATTTCATTCGATACAACTTATAAAATGTAAAGCTAATCTTTATCTAAAATTATTTATTTTATTTCTATATGATCGAATAAGGAAGGATATTTTCATGGGTTTTTTTCTACTCCTTTGATACATGAGAACTTGTAAAATGTAACTGATAGAACTACTCTTTATATAAAATAATAAATGTACATAGCCCACAATTAAAATATTCAATACGCGTTATGCAAATTTTTGTTTTTCTGTTCATGTACAGTATGCCCACTAAAGTCCTTTGCCACCCTCTTAACTTCGAAACGACTGCTGCTTTATTCATAAAAGTGGTGTCTAGGTATAGTAAAGTAGCCATGCGCTACTGAATGAAACCGCTTACGGCACCACCTGGAGAAAAACTGCGGAGTTATCATTCCTATCTCGAAAACGGAAAGAGAGAGGGAAAACAAGTGATTTACAAAGTTGTAGAGCATCATCGATTTAGTACAAAAAACACTTTGGGTACATTAATGCGAAGAATAGAACGGTTAAAACGCGCATTTGTTTTTTCGTGATTTCCTACACTGTGACGTGACAAAACGATCTTAGAAAGCAAGAAACAACCAGTTATGAAACAGCAGGTATATGCGACCCCTCCACAAACATTGCAGGACCTTAAACGACGCATTACGGACGATTGTGCCAACGTGTCACCATCTATGCTCCAACGTGTGCAACATGAAATTCAAACAAGGATCCAAATATGCATTTCATTTGACGGTGAGAAGTTTGAGCATCTAAAATAAAGGTATATTATTATAACTACTTTTTTTTTCTAAGATTGTTTTGTTCGCGTCACAGTGTTGGAAACCTTGAACAAACAAATGCGCTTTTTAACCGTTCTATTCTTCACATTAATGTCCACAAGGTGTTTTTTGAACTAAATCGATGATGCTCTACAACTTTGTAAATCACTTTTTTTCTCTATCTTTTTCCGTTTTCGAGATAGAAATGCTAACTCTGCATCACTCCACCAGGTGGCGCCGTAGGCGGTTTCAGTGAGTAGCGCATGGCTACTTTATTATACCTAGACACCACTTTTATGAATATAGCAGCAGCCATTCCGAAGCTAAGAGGGTGGCAAGGGACTTCAGTGGGCATACTGTATATATAAACTCGGTTTATGGGTCAGGTGTCGCCATCCGAAAAATCTACAAAAGAACCACGCCATTTCTTCCGGTTAATGGTCCATTCTTCTTCCAGGCCCCTATCTCTCATGGCCTTTTTATATCATCCATCCAGGTCTTTCATGGTCTTTCTCGTTTCCTCTTTTGGTTTGTTCTGTAATTTGATGCGATTTTGGGTAGTCTCTCGTCACTCATTCTTTTAACATGGCCATACCAGATTAATTGTTTCTTTTTGAGATCGTCTAATATGGTTCCCTTTATTTTCAACATTTCTTTTATTCTTTCATTTCTTATTCTTTCTATTATTGATATACTGCATGATCTTCTTAGGGAATCCATTCCCATTGCTGCTAATTTCTTTCTTTCTGTCTCCATAATTCTCCCTCCCTCTGTTCCATATAACAAAATGCTCTCTACTATAGAATTGTATATATTATATTTTCTTTTCCTGGAGATCTCATCACTCCACCAAATAGAGTTTAAAAGTTTTACAGCCTTTCTTCTTTGGCAGATTCTGTTTTTAATTTCCTGTGAGACTGTGAATTTACAGATAACGAAATTATTTGCAAAGAAACATACATGATAGAAAAACACAATATCTGATAGAAACATACAATATCCGATAGAAACATACAATATCCGATAGAAACATACAAGCTCAATTTTATTACAATCTTCTACACTGTAAAAAACGACAAAAGTTTCTTATTCTAGGAAAATATAATATAAGCACAAATAAAAATATACAATAAGCTCTTCTGAGTTACCCATGATTCCGAAAAGCATTCTTTATCTTTAGAAAACTCAGAAACAAATATATGTTCGAAAGTTAAACAAGTTGGAAATTGTACGTCAAACGTGACAAATGAGGTCCATTTGTACTATAACTAGCTTTATAAATACTCAGATCTGAGTGCAACAACTGTTGCACTTTTATGCAAAAATGCATGAATACAAAATTTATTTTATGTGCAGATTTTCATATGATAGATATTCATTTTATTTTATGAAATTAAGTTTCAATACACTTTTACAAACATTTCTAATTTCACCTAAAAAATAAATTATATCGTCTGTTATTATGATATGATTAATTTCCGTAGTAAAATAAGTACTTTTTAAGCTGGCAACATTTTATCTTTTGTTGACATTTACTGAAAATTCCAATGGGAAACTTAAGCTTAGATTTGAAATTTTCAGAACTTGTAATTCATATTTAGACTCTTTTTCCATTGAATATCTATTTCTCCGGAAAACTGTAGGTCAGATTGTAGGGATGCTATAATTAAACAATTTTAGTTTACAATTTCGGTTTTAAATTCAGTAATGCGTAAATAATATTACTCCATCTTATACATGAAGTAATCACCATGGCAACCTAGAATCATTACCTGTCATGGGCTATCATTGAATTATATTTGTATGATAGGATTTAATTGAATGAAGAAAACTTTTATTAATATCTTTTTAAATTTTGATTCGATTTTCATAAAATTTGATATAACTCGCCAAAATTCTGCAACGATTATATAATATTAAATTATAAACCATTCGGTTGGGTAGTTTTTGCACTGTTATATGCGGACAGACGGACGACCAGACGACGACTATAGGTGCTACGTATTTATATATTTACGAATGCACCTGAAAATTCAAATCAAAACGCGTTATGCAAATTTTTGTTTTTCTGTTCATAAATTTACAGATAACGAAATTATTTGTGAAGAAACATACAATATCTGATAGAAACATACAATATGCGATAGAAACATACAAGATCAATTTTTTCACAATCTCTTACACTGTAAACTAGTCGTTGGGGGCCACCGTAATACTTACCCATCATGAATATGCATAATATAAAATATGAAAATAAAACATTTGTAAACTATTTATAAAATGCATTGCAATTCGAATAAAATCCTGGCTTGATGGCGTCCTAAACTTTAAATGCTCTATTGCTGAATTGCTTAAAAAAACATCCTTATAACTCCAAAATTAATAATCATATTAACTAACGGTTTACTGCGTCGGATGAAGCGTCTCATTTCAAATTAAAATGTATCTTTGAATTGAAATTTGAATGAAATACAGGGTCATGAAAAATCGAAGAGTGTGGAAAATATAACTACAAATATCTCGGCAACTGATTATTCGATCAACATCATTCTTTATGCAAAATTTATGTTTTTTTATTGTCTTTTATATTCACTCCTTAAAATAAACAATTTCGAAAACCTTTTATCAGAATAAATATTTCGAGAGTCCGAAAGAAAATAGTTCCGGATAATCGAGGTTACTGAAATTCAAAAGGCTTCTTTCCATTATTACATTCTAAGTACATACCAAATTTCAAGTCTCTATCTCAATTTGTTCGGGAGATAGAGTGTTTACAGATACACACAAAGACAGACGGACGGCAAATTTTTTTTTCTAAAAATATGTTTTTCGGAATCTCCAGTGTCTGAAACGTGTAAATCCATGAAAAATGTTTTTCGATTTTTAAAGCGATTACAAGATTTGCCCTATACTACGTATGATGGGTAAGTAAAAACGACAAAAGTTTCTTAATCTAGAAAAATATAATATAACCACGAACGAAAAAATACAATAACCTCTTTAGTGTTACCCACGATTCCTAAAATTGTTCTTTTTCTATAGAAAACTCAGAAACCAATATATTTTCGAGATTTAAAGAAGCATTTATTTAAAAAAAAATTCTTTTGCTGCTACTGATTTTCGGAAACGTTTCTGAGTAGTTTTTATAGTGTATTACTCCGTTTTTTTCAACCCGTAACAAAAGTTTTTAGGACGCTATTAATTCTCAAGTAAGTATACCTGAAGTATACTAAAGTATACTTAGTACGTACTCAAGTTAGTATATTACTTTGAGAGGTTTTTCAAAATAAAAGACGCTTTTCGGAATCATGGGCAACAAGGAAGAGGCTATTGTATATTTTCGGTGGATGTTAAATTATGCTATCGTAAAGTAAGAAACATTTGTATAGGATTACAAATATCTCGGCTACTCATTATCCGATCGACTTCATTCATTATGCAAAATTTTTGTCTTTTTCTTGTCTTTTATATTCACTCCTTAAAATAAACAATTTCCAAAATTTTTATATACCTTTTATCATAACGAATATTTTGAGAGTCCGAAAAAAATAGTTCCGGATAATCGAGGTAACTGAAATTCAATAATCTTCTTCCCATTATTACATACTAAGTACAAACTAATTTTCAAGTCTCTATCTCAATTTGTTCGGGAGATAGAGCGTTTACAGACACACACACACACACACACACACACACACAGACGGACGGCAAAAAAAATTTCTAAAAATATGTTTTTCGAAATCTCCAGTGTCTGAAACATGTAAGTCCGTCAAAAAAAATGTTTCGATTTTCAAAACGATTACAAGACTTATACCCTATATGATGGGTAAGTAATATTGTCATATTGTATGCAAAAGAAATGCGCGTGGGACATGACAATTATTCATTACTTTAAAATTTTTAAAATTGAATAGTTTAGAAACTTTTTATTATTTTAAAACCAGAATTTTAATATATCTATTTCAGGTTGCTATTAACAAGTCAGCAAATTTTCAAATGAATCCATCAAAAATTGCAAGATTTGGTTTTTAATGCCCACTGTCCCCTTAATTTTTTAAAGATTACAACAAATCGAATTATTCTTCTTATCGCAGTTTTACAAAGCTTCAAAACTGTTTTCTTACTGCTAATAAATTTCCTTTACACATTTCTTAACCTTCTGTTGAAAATTTATTGCTTGTTTCTTCTGCATAAGTGATCAGAGAACTCTGATTCTTTGATATTTATCCTTTCTATATGCAAATTCATGCACATTATCAAAAGGATATACTGTCAGATAAGTTTTACGGGTCTTGAATGTTTTAATAATATGTTTTCTGAATAAATACCGAAAATATTTTTTTTCACTTTAAACAAAAACTATCTTTTTTAGACTAGTTAAAGAAATAAAAGTGTTTTGTTTATGAATTCTTTCCCAATACTCGAGAGTGTTTATGCAAAACTGTCTCTTTGTAATTGAATGGTAAAACGAAATGACATCATTTGTTAAACAAGAAAGAAAATTCATGCGTCAAGCATAGATTATGAAACACTTTCCATCACATTTCGACTACTGTAATTTGCTTATGAATTCTTTCCCAAAACTCGAGAGTGTTTATGCATAACTGTCTCTTTGTAATTGAATGGTAAAACTAAATGACATCATGTGTTAATCAAGAAAAAAAATTCATGCGTCAAGCATAGATTATGAAACATTTTCCATCACATTCCGAATACTGTAATTAAACTTACAAGTTTAATAAGATGAAAGATGGTATTTTCGTAAACAATTTGAAAACGCATAACACATCTGAAAACCCAACTTCATCAATTATTATATACTAGGGGGTCCAACCCGGGCTTTCCGGGATAGAGAATATATCTAAAAACCATTTATTTTTATTGAAAATTCTAATAGATTTTTTTTACATAATCACATAACAAGATCATTAATTATAATTAAAATATAGATAAAATGCTTAAGTGATGCAAAGAGAAACACAAAAGGCTTATAAAAACCTTTTAATGATCGACATATGTTTCAGCGCTCGTACGGTGCCATTTTCAAGATGTATAACGATAAACAAAAATATTCTCGCAAATTTTTGAAAATGAACTTGAAAACATAAATCACGAGATCATATATGTGAAAAGAAAAGCAGGTACTTGAAATAGTCAAGTGTAAGCGTGAAAATTAATATTTCCTTATTGCTTTTTAAAACTGAAACGTATCTCGCTCAAAATTTTAAGTAATTCAAAGGAAACGGATTCATTGCAAATGTTCACATTATGCATATAGATTTCTATTGATTCACGGATAATAGATGGGAAATAAAGCCTTGATGGATAAATTATTATACTATTTTGATTTTATTATTTTACTATTTCGGCAAGACTACATAGAACCGAGACTTTAAAAATTGATTTTTAAATTATTATAAAATTATTTCATTCCAAAATATGGAGTAGTTCAACGTTTGACATTCCTATTCATCTGCCTTTAGAGAAACCAGGTGCAAAGTATGTTTGAAAGTAGGCTTATGTTTACTTAGAAGAAAAAAAAATAATGTTGTCCGCCTGTTTTCTTAATAAGAAATTCTGTTTGTCCCTCCCCATGCAGGGAGCAAGTGCAAAAAGACAATATTACTGTTGAATACATTATGCAACAAAAAGCTATTATCAAATGCTTTATGTAGTAACTATTTCTTTTAAGTATTAGATGGTATAAAGTTATTTCATATATAATAGAGAGATAGATATTTCATTGACTTCTTCTCTTCATTTAAATCAGTAAAGTAAACTACAAATGTAGAACCATATCTGAATATCACTGCAAATATGTAAAAAGAAAAAGAAAGAAAAAATTGTAAAATAAAAAGAGTGTTTAGACATTTATAACGATATCATCGTGAAGGGGAGGGGGCGTTCATGAATGATAATGTATGATATCGTAAGGAGGGAGGGTTCAAAATTACCAAAGAGTGGATATTGTTATATATGTACAGCCCCTAAGGTTGATGCAGGGACATTTATCATATAAAAAAATATATTTAAGTGGCTTATATTTATAAATAATATGTTTTATCCCGTTTACAAACACAAAAACATGTGATTAACATATTTTAGCATTGTGTTTAATTTTTATACAAGTTTATTCATTATTTTTGAAGCGGGGACAGAATTTCGCTGTTTAGAAAAAAAAAATACCCTTATATTTGATAATATATAACCAATTATATCATTTAAAAATTTTAAACTTTTCTGATACCTCCATAATTCAGTATTATCTGTATTGAATAGTTAAAACTCGTCTAACTATTATTTGTTGTTATTTCAGAATGCTATACCGAAACGAGATCAGCTATATAGGGCCTTATGGACTAGATGGACTGGAATCTCTAAAAGTACTGTGAGTATTTTTAGACACATCCTTCAATAATTCTAGATATTTGTATGCCATTGTTACTCAGTTTATTATTTATGTCATTTTTTTATTATTTACTTTTTGGTTTAATTATTAATCAACATTGTTGTTTCTCTTACTGTTTAATAACGTTACAGTTTTCACAAAATTAGAAAAGAAATTTTGTACAATGGCCTCGCTCAAAATATTTCAATCATCATATGTATTATTTCTGTTATCAACATTCCCTTTCTAAGCAAATAAAAACGCAGAACGATAAATGAGATACCATATGAAAGGATTTTGAAACGGCTTCTGACATAGTACAATCACATTTCGTTCAAACATATATTTGGATTAAGCATTGCAATTAATTATAAAAATTAAATCGGTATTGTTTTCATAGATGAAATGAAGGGTTTTCCTCAAATGAGTGTTACCACAAAAATAAAATACCGCAACAACTATTATTTAAAAGAAATGTCCAAGAAAGATAAAGTGGGACATAGTTGCTGCACGGGTTTATTTTATATTTATGATTGAAAAGCAAAATTTCAATTCAAATGCTCAATTTATTTTTCTTTATCTCATGTTTTTTTTTTTTTTTTTTTTTTTTTTTTTGAAACAGATGACGTCATCCTCTAATGCGATTAAAATACGATTATTTTTTTTCTGGCACGTGTCTTTTGCTATCTTCCATCAGTTTTTACTGTAACTTTGATGGAATAAATGACATGATATTCTACCTTGACTAATGTTGTTTGCAGATATTTTTAGTCCTTAATTTTGTTTTTCAGACGTTTAAACCTGCACCTAAAAAATATTAGTCTGCAGTGCGAAATCTTCGCACGGGTCCACTAGTCATATATATCATTTCTGTTGTCAACATCCCTTTTTCTATGCCCATACAAAATATACAACGATGAATTACGCATCATTCGCAAAGTTTTTGAACAGACTTCTGACATAGTACACTCAGATTTCGTTAAAACACGTCGTTCGATTTAATAAATCAGTTAATTAAATATTAATGCTAAAACGTACCAGGATATAACCTCAAAGATTGCAGTGCGAAAGCTTCGCACGGTTCCTTCTGATATGTATTATTTCTGTTGACAATATCCCTTTTTCCATAAATTTACAAAAAAAACATAGCAATGAATGACGTATCATTCCAAAAGTTTTTGAACCCGCTTCTGACATAGTACACTCGCATTTCGTAAAAACATGTTTTTTATTAAAAATTGCAGTTAATTAAAAATTAAATCAGCATTGTTTACATAAATGAAATGAAAGGATTTTCTCAAATTAATGTTGCCACAAAAATAAGGTACCGCATTATATTGTGCTCAGCAGTGACTATAAAAATTAAATAGTACTAAAAATATAAAGTGTGATGTTTCCGCACAGGTTTATTTTACATTTATGATTAAAAGGCAAAATTGAAATTGAAATTCTTAGACGAAAAAGACACCATCAATTGACCGATCGAAGCAGTAGTATTTCACGTGTGGCCTAAACTGTATGTTTTGTTACATTTAATTGTATTTTATAGGTATTCAATTTATTTTTCTTTGTCCCGTGTTTTTTGTTTTTCTTTTTTTGAGGACGTCATCCTCTAATCCAGTTAAAATACGATTGTTAACTTTTTTCTCGCTCGTGCCTTTTGCTCTCTTCGATCTCTTCGATCAGATTTTTTAAGTAATTTTGATGGAATAAGTGAGATTATATTCTGACTTGACTTGTTTGATGATATTTTATATCCTTAATTTTTCTTTAGAAGCTTAAACCTGCGTCTAAAATATATTAGATATTGTTAAAAAATATTAGACTGCAGCGCGAAATACTCGCACGGTCCACTGGTTATTTAATAACGTTATAGTTTTAACGAAGCTAGAAATGGAATTTTGTACAATGATCTCGCTCAAAATATTTCAATTTATATATAATATTAGCTGAAGTACCCGGTGTTGTCTGTGATTTTAAGAATGTTTGTGTAGATTAATAAATTTCTAAATTAAACATGCTGTACAGAGAACTTCAAAATATTAAATATGTCAATATTTCCATAATCGTGTTTTTATCATGATTCAATACGTTCCTCAAACACATATGACGTTATATTCACCTGCTGACGTCATATCTACTTGCTTTGTCTATTACTCATGTTAATACTCTATTTGTATAATTCTCAAACATTTGAAAGAGTCCGTTAAATTTTCAATTTGACGTCATATTAATTTTCTTTTTAATTCTCTAATGACGTCATATTAATTTTCTTTTTAATTTTCTAATGACGTCATATTAACCTGCTTTCTGTACTTACACATACTCATACTCCTTGTATTATTGAGAAGTGTTTGAAAAATTCCGTTATATTATCAATATGACGTCATATTAATCTTTTTTTCAATTGTTAAAACTTTTTATTTCATTTTCATTTTTTACGTGGAAATCTTTCAAAAGAAAATTAATTATTCTAGAAAGAATTTTCTTATGGATTTTTAATTTTTGGCAACTGCAATAACGAAAAATGTTTAAATTTGATAGGAAAAGGATGTTAGATTTTTGGTGTTTCATTAATTATAAATTAAATATACATTATTTAGATTCCGGATTACTTTAGTTGCTTCGGCTTTGTTTTAATACACCTGCATATCATTTCACAATTCTGGCTTCCAAATTGTTGATTTATATAAGAAGTACAGACAGACAAATTTTCAGTTTTATATATTACATAAACTACTTGCGCTAACTCAAGCTTTATTTTATTTCTATTCTCACCCTAAAGATTTTATTATTATTATATTTCGCTTGATGCAATTTCAGAATGTTTAAAACCGGAGTAGATTAAATTTTGTAGTAAAAATGCTGCAAAGAAAAATTATAGCACAGTATACTTTATTTTCTTCTTGTAAAAACCCATATAAAACGAACTACTTTTCCCTTTAAATCTACATTTTAATGTGAAATTTATATAGATCTACTATTAGATTCTAGTTTATACCAAAACTTTACTTATCCCCCAAACATTCTATTGAAACTGGTTTAAATATATAAAATATAACTTTCTTTAATCAAATAGAAATTTTTCACCATACCCATCAATCATAATAAAAATGCCAGTGTCTTTTTCCAAAACTTTTTAATATCATTATAAAACCCATAGACACCAATATATTTACCATTATAAACTGCCAAATATACCATTATAAAACCAACTGAACAAAACGCCCAGAAAATTTATTGCCAGTGGAGGAAATTCCCCTACAACTCAACCCCTCTCGAAAGGGCAGAATTGGCAAATACCCAACAAGTGAATGCAACACAACAAAAAAATGAGGTGTCTTTTAAACTAAAACGTTTACCCCCAAAGAAAAAAAGACGGAATACCCATGACACTTTAATAGATTGGATAAACTTTACAAATGAAAAAGATTTTTTTGGAGAAAGAAGTCAACCAAAGGCTTTTAAAGAAACGCAGAAACATTTATTTTACCAGTTTCTTGCAGATATTGAATTTTTTTTTTCCTTTCTTTATTTTATTTTATTTGAGGTCGTTAACTGTATGCCTCAGAGGCTAAAAACTGTAGAAATCTATTATGTGTTATTTTGTTGTTTTGGAAAAATATTAGTAATGTTATTATTGTACGATACCAATAAACAAAAACTTTTCGCGTAACTTCAATCAACACAATTGTAAAAGAAATCATTTTGATTGGCTGTTGAAACTTTTGTATGTTTTTTTTTCTTAATAGGGCTTAAAATAATGAAATAAATCAAGAAAATTGAAGTAATAGCGGTCAAGTACCTTTGGAAGTGTCAAAAAATCATTTTTTTTTTTTTTTTTAAATAGCTTATATTAAAATTTGAAACATGAAAAAAGAGCCAAAGTCTGGCGATTTTCTAAAAAAGCTGTAATTTTTTTCGAGTTCTAAAACATATGTATGTCGCGTTTCGGGCAAATCGATCAAAAATTGTATATAGAGGAACTTTGGATATTATGGAATAGTTGGGTAATATGGAATACCAAAGTTTCTGTTTGGTAAAGTACTGCCACCAAGCGGCAATATCAAGAACTACATAAGTCCGCAATGACTCCCAGAACGGGCAGTTCGGCGGACGGCGTCAGGGCGGTTGGAAGTCTGGAAGTCTTTGGTTTAGGAGGAAAACTCACTACCGCTGAACCATCTAGCATACGCGAAAAAAGCTGAAATTAAGGTTATGTTTTAATATCTAAGAAAATCGCGGAAATGAACGGATGTCATTACATTAATTTATTTAATTAAAATAATACAAGACTTTTTCAAAAATTATTATTTTTTGTGCAACAGGGGGTATTCAATATGCAAAATTTCAAGTCTCTAACTTATACAGTTTCCGAGCACGAACTCTGTGACAGACAAACAGACAGAGGAGTGAGACGAATAGGGTTTCGTCAGATGAACGAAACCCTAAAAATGACTTTCCGCTTTATATATATATATATATATATATTTATCCCATAAAAGAATACAACTCAAGTCCTTGCTTGTTTGAAGGAAGTAAAAAGCTTTAGAAGGTTGTAGTATCATATCAGTAAATCTGAGAGATATGAGACTGTTTTCTATGATTAGGTAAACACTTCTAGATCTCAATAGATGCTGTACATATTCACTTAAAATCTAAGCCTAGATCCTATCAAAAACATGTCACCTGGAGGTGACAATGGGCGATGGCGAGTTAAGGCCATTAACTTGATACCTGAGAGAATGGAAAATGTAAAACCCTGTTATGTACCGATTTACTGTTTTGAAAAGTATTATTAATGATAATTTGTAGAAACCAATAAAAAAAAATATTGTATTATATTTATAACGTTCACTTAACGTAATTTCGAGGAAATTGTTTTGATTGCTATTGTTTTGAATTATATTTTGATTAATAAACTCTAAAACAAGGCGCTTGAGAGAATGGAAACTGAAAAAACCGTGCTGTTTTAGATTTTGTAAATTATTAGTAATAACATTTTACTTTTCATTGGCTATGGAAGTTAATTTCAAAAGAGCAATTGCCCTCCACTGATAATAAAACAACATTTTTTTAAATGGAAACTTATATTTTCATTCATAAAAATCATATCTATTATTTCTCCTGTCAACATCCCTTTTTCTCTGAAAATACGAAACGCTGAACGACGAATGAGATAGCATATGAAAGGATTTTGAACAGGCTTCATAATCACATAACACACTTAACATTTTGTTAAAACATAATTTTGATTAAAATTTGCTGATAATTAAAAATTAAATCGTTTGTTCATTGTTTTCATAAAAGAAATCAAAGGTTTTCCTCAAAATATTGTTGCCAAAAAAATAAAATACCAAATTATATGATGCTCAGCGATTATTATAAAAAAACCGCACGGATTTATTTTATATTTATGATTAAAAAGCGAAATTGAAATTGAAATGTTTAAATTGATATTTCTATGTCCCATGTTTTTCCCGGAGCGGATGACGTCATCCTCTAATGCAATTAAAATACGATTGTTAATTTTTTTTCTTGCGCGTACCTTTAGCAATCTTAGATCAGTTTTTACTCTAACTTGGATGGGATAAATTAGATGATATTCTGGCTTGACTAACAACTAAATGTTTTTTGCAGAAATTTTTATCCTTGCTTTTTCTTTAGAAGTTTAAACCTGCATCTAATAAATATTACATATTAATAAAAAAATGGTACTTCTCTATTATCCCGTCGACCACTTTTCATAACAAAAAACTATCGCCAAATAAATGGGAGAACGTTGCCATTGGAATATCAAAATAAATAAAATATAAGAAATTAAGGACACAATTGTTATTTTAATTAATGAAATAACTAATAAATCAGTAAAACATAATAAAAAATACACGCAAATGTCGAATTAAAAACCACTTGATGACGTAACAAACACGTATAATGCTTCTGACATCAAGTCAATGGGACTGCATTTTTGGCGTTTAATCTTACAATTTGGCGATAGTTTTTTGTTATGAAAAGTGGTCGACGGCATAATAGAGAAGTACCTAAAAAATATTAGATTTCAGTGCGAAATCCTCGCACGGGCCCTCTGGTTAAATCTAAATTGATTGCATAAAATTACATCATTTTCTTTTATTTTTTCAGTTAAAGCCTATATTGATTTGAATATGCATTTTATGTTTCTTCCATAGAAAATGACGTCATATTTCCATTTTTTTCTGAAATTGATATGACGGTATTGTAGTAGATGTATTTAATGCTAAATGCATTTACCTGGAGGTACTATGTTATTTTAAGGCACTTATAGTAAAAGAAAAAAAAATTAGTTTTTGATTTGAAAAATTGTTATTATCTGCTCAGAATGACGCCAATTTGCATGAAACGAGGCTAACGAAAAAGACAGGCTACCGCGGTGCATTCCACTTATCTTTTTTTACAGACCGCTAGAGTGACGTGATGCTCTTTCCGTACACCTGCATTGGTGGATTCGAGCATCACGTGACTCCCGCGGTCTGTAAAAAAAGATACGCATAAAGCAACACGGTAGCCTTTCTTTTTCGTTAGCCTCGGCATGAAAAAATATAGCGAATGGGTCTGATATTTTTGTATTTATTTACATTATTTTGGCTCTAAGGATTAGTATATTAATTACATTTTTTATAATAATAATGTGTAAAATACTTATTCATTTACTGAAATATATTTTGTTTTATTTGTGAGATTGCTGATGTTTATAATCTTTTATCAGGATTTTAATTCGGTGTATCAGCAGTGAAAGTGGAACAAATTAATTAAAGGATACTCTCAAATATTTTGAGAATTGCTCTAAATTGTTTTTTAAATATTTAACATCGTTTCTTTTTTATAATTTAGCGAAATCCATGGAAACAAACTGACGGCGCTCCCCATTGCACTTTCCAGTTTACCAACACTTCGGGAACTGTAAGTATAACTTCGTTCAAGTATTTTTTTTTCTCCTAATTTTAAGTCCCATAATATTATTCTCTTCAGATGAAACAAGTTAGAAATTGTACGTCAAACGTGACAAATGAAGTGCGTTCGTACTATAACTAGTTTTATAAATATTCAGATCTTCGTGCAATAGCTGTTGCACTCTTATGCAGAAGTACCAGATTAATGGAAACGAATAGGAAGTTAGTTCTCCGTATACTGTGGAACTCAGTGAATGAAATCGAATTTACAAAAGCCTTGTAAGACTGTTCTCAAATCCCAAACTCAATTCCAAATCTTTCTGAAACATTTTATAATTAAGTTTAGTTCACAAAAGTATCGAATTAGCAAATGATCTTATGAACTAAATTGTTTTTCCTGTTTTCGATGAAGGCAGAAGATTTTTCAAAAGAGGCCGTCAAAGTTAGTGTTTTGAACCAAATTTCCGGACGCAACAAAAAAAACGGGTGTAAAAAAATCTGAAGTCCTGAGTTAGCAATTGCTTACAAATAAATTTAAATTTGACGTTTTTAAAGATAGTAAATATGTATGTTTTTCAACGTAATTTGTGATACAGGTTTGTGATTTAATTGTGTTATTACCTTACAGTTCATTTTCTAGTTGTATCCATATGTGAATAAGTGTACGATGCACTGAAATGATATTACAATTCATCATAATGTATTCACAAGCGAAGTTTTTTTTCTTTGCAAATAGATTTCTCTATATGTAAAACAACATTTACAGGAAAGTTGGCAATCTGCGACAGTAATACTTTGCAATAAAAATTGCAACGGATGGGAAAAAATAACTTTAAGTACGACATTTTTAAACATAATATCAGCGTCCGTATGCTTTTACCACAATTTTTAATAAAGTTTTTCTATTTTTTTAATATTTAAATAGCAGAAATTCTAGACGCCTTGTTTAATTACAGGATTTAAAATACTTTTCTGCGTTTAAATAAGGCGAAAAATTCTATTAAAAAATTGTGATAACAGCATACGAACCCTGAATAAACATGTAAGTTTTTCAACACGATTTGAAGATTCAATTATGTTAATATTAATTATTTTCTTTGCAAATAGAGTACTCTATAGGTAAAACAACAGGAAAGTTGGCGATCTGCAGACAGTAATACATTGAAACACCAATCGCAGCGGGTGATAAAAATAACTTTAAATACGGCATTTTTAAACATAATAAATATGTATGTTTTTCAACATAATTTAGAATACATGTTTGCGGTTCAATTGTGTTAATATTTCGCAGTTCATTTTTTAGTTATATCACTATGTGAATAAGTGTATGTTACATTCAAATGATATTACAATTCATCACAATGTATTAACAAGCGAAATTTTTTCTTTGCAAATAGAGTACTCTATAGGTAAAACAGCATTTACATTAAATTTCGCGATCTGCAGACAGTAATACTTTGAAGCGCCAATCGCAACGGGTAATACAAATAAGTTTAAATTAAGCGCTTTTAAAGATAGTAAATATGTATGTTTTTCAGCACAATTTGGAATACATGTTTGTCATTCAATTGTATTGTTATCTTACAGTTCATTTTCTAGTTGTATCAATATGTGAAGAAGTGTACAATTCACTGAAATGATGTTACAATTTATTATAATGTATTAACAAGCGATTTTTTTTTCTTTGCAAACAGAGTGGTCTATAGGTAAAACAACATTTACAGGAAAGTTGGCGATCTGCAGACAATAATATTTTGCAATACAAATTCCAACGAAGGAGAAAAATAACTTTAAATTCGGCATTTTTAAACATAATAATAGAATTCGTACGCTTTTACCAAAATTTTTTAATATAATTTTTCTATTTAATACTTAAATAGCAGAATTTGTAGACGTCTGGTTTAATTACAGGATTTGTAATACTTTTCTGCATTTAAAAATGGCGAAAAATTCAGTAAAAGCGTACGAACACTATGAATAAATATGTATGTTTTTCAACACAATTTGAAATACATGTTTGCGATTAAATTATGTTAATATTAATTGTTTTCTTTGCAAATAGAGTATTCTATAGGTGAAACAACATTTACAAGAAAATTCTCAATCTGCAGACAGTCATACTTTGAAACGCCAATCGCAACGGGTAATACAAATCAGTTTAAATTAGGCGTTGGTAAAGATAGTAAATATGTATGTTTTTCAACATAATTTGGAATACATGTTTGAGGTTCAATTGTGTTAATATCTCGCAGTTCATTTTTTAGTTATGTCACTGTGTGAATAAGTTTATATTACATTCAAATGATATTACAATTCATTATAATCTAGTATCAAGCGAAATTGTTTTCTTTGCCAATAGAGTACTCTATAGGTAAAACAGCATTTACATTAAATTTCGGGATCTGTAGACAGTAATACTTTGAAACGCCAATCGCAACGGTTAATACAAATAATTTTAAATTAGACGTTTTTAAAGATAGTAAATCTGTATGTTTTTCAACATAATTTGAAATACATGTTTGAGGTTCAATTGTGTTAATATCTCGCAGTTAATTTTTTAGTTATATCACTATGTGAATAAGTTTATGTTACATTCAAATAATATTACAATTCATCATAATCTAGAATCAAGCGAAATTGTTTTCTTTGAAAATAGAGTACTCTATAGGTAAAACAGCATTTACATTAAATTTCGCGATCTGCAGACAGTAATACTTTGAAACGCCAATCGCAACGGTTAATACAAATAATTTTAAATTAGACGTTTTTAAAGATAGTAAATCTGTATGTTTTTCAACATAATTTGAAATACATGTTTGAGGTTCAATTGTGTTAATATCTCACAGTTCATTTTTTAGTTATATCACTATGTGAATAAGTTTATGTTACATTCAAATGATATTAAAATTCATCATAATGTAGTATCAAGCGAAATTGTTTTCTTTGCAAATAGAGTACTCTATAGGTAAAAAAACATTTACAGGACATTTCGCAAATTAAGTAATGAAGTCAGTTAAGTTCCACATATAAACATGAAATGAAATAAGTAATGATAAATCAAATAAATTTTCTTATTCTAAATGGGGTTAAATAGGGTCAAATTAACCCAAATTTTACGGAAGAATAGTTGGAGGTTGGCAAGTATACCCTATGTAATTACAGTAGTATTTCTTATAATAAAAATTTCAAGATTATACTTTAAAATTGTGTACTTCTCTGTAAATACCTTATTTATTACAAGCTATCTGTAAAAGTGTATCATAAATTATGTATAATTAATCGTGAGCTAATAAATTATTAAATTTTGTTGTAAAGATTATTCTTAAATCCATGTCATCTGCTTTTGCAGTGTATTTTCGGATAACTCGATAACTGAGTTACCGGATTCAGCCTTCCTGAAAAATCCTAAACTCACATTACTGGAGATGGGTGGTAATCCAATCATGAAAGTTGGAAGCAGAACTTTCTCCAATCTTCCAAGCTTAAAGAAACTGTAAGTAAGAATAAATCTTATTTTCCTTATTATTTTTCTTATTTTCTGTCTTATAGAATAAGTAATTCGTGCATTTACAATTTTAATACATCATTAACATTTAGTTGTGCGTAGTAAGATTAGTTGGAAGAGCCTTAGAATTATTTTGTTTATACAGAGTTGTTCATTTTAGATTTTCTTTTTCAAACTTCGTAGAAACCTACCTCAAAGATTATTTAGAAAATATTATAGAAACCGGTACTTCTCCATTATACCGTCGACCACTTTTCATAGCAAAATAAATAAATAAGATACACGAAATTTGAAAAAGCCACGCTCACCAAAATGTCAACAATCAGTAAGTTTAAACAAAAAAAATTACAATATATTAATGAAAACAGAAAAAACTAATCTTGGATATTTAGTTATTTACATCATTTTTCTTAATTATGCCTCTCGGCTAATGAATAAATGTTTGTGACGTCAACTGAAACTGATCTATGGCACGTAACTATGCAACGCAACATTTTTTCAATGTTTTTTTCTCTTTTAATATCATGGCACTGCCGTTTAAAGGCACAGTTGTTATTTTAATTAACGAAATAAATAATAAATCAGTAAAACATAATGAAAAATACAGGTAAATGTCGAATTAAAAACCACTTGATGACATAACAAACACGTGAAATGCTTCTGACGTCAAGTTAATGGGATTGCAGTCTTGGCGTTAAATCGATAGTTTGGCGATAGTTTTTTTTGTAATGAAAAGTGGTCAATGGGATAATGGGGAGTACCTAGAAACCTACCAAAAAATATTTCATAAAAAATACTGGTATTCAAAAAAATGTTCTTCATGAGATTCCTGCTGGGCAGTTCTAGGCATGTTCTATAGAAAATAACCAGGTTACTACATAAAATTCAACTATCCTAAACATATACATTAGGGGAAAAGGATTAAACCCCTTTATTACCAAGGTTTTGTCAAGTGCAGGCATACATTAAATAGTTAAAGGGGTGATTGAAATATTTCCTAGTTTAAGAGGGATAATTAGAGTAATAAAATTTTAAGGACATAAAATTTATAAGAAAAAAGAAAACAATTATAATTATAGTAAAAAGATATAAAGAGCATTGTCGTTGTGCATGTTTTTCAAAGGCTCTCAACTATTTAGAAAAGACTGAAACTAGATTTTTGATTATCATTAAACATCTAGGAATTTAAAATAAAATGCAGACTAATGCTTGCAAAGACGAAGTAATTCTAATTTTAAAATATACCTTTAATATTCGATACAAATCCCTATTAAATAAAATACATTACTAAAATAATACAGAGAGGGAATTTAAAAAAAATTAACTAGGACGTTTATTTACATGATTACAGGAAATACAATTGAATGAAAAAGAATTGATAATAGTAAAAATAGTCGTTTGGGGCCACCGTAATACTTACCCATCGTGGATATGCATAATATAAAATATGAAAATAAAACATGTGGAAACTATTTTTAAAATGCATTGCAATTCAAATAAAATAGTGGCTTGATGACGTCATAAACTTTAAATGTTCTATTACTGAATTGCGTAAAAGGAACATCCTTATAACTCCAAAAATGGTAATCATATTAACTAACAATTTACTGCGTCGGATTAAGCGTCTCATTTCCAATTTAAATATATCTTTGAATTGAAATTTGAATTAAATACAGGGTCATCAAAAATCGAAGATTGTGGAAAATAGGATTACAAATATCTCGGCAACTCATTATCCGATCGACTTCATTCTTTATGCAAAATTAATGGTTTTTTATTGTCTTTTATATTCACTTCTCAAAAAAAAAAAAAAAAATTGGAATTTTTTTTTACACCTTTTATCAGAACGAATATTTCGAGAGTCCGAAAAAAAATAGTTCCGGATAATCGAAGTTACTGAAATTTAATAGGCCTTTTTCTCATTATTACATACTAAGTATATACCAAATTTCAAGTCTCTATCTCAATTTGTTCGGGAGATAGAGCGTTTACTGATGCACAGACATAGAGACAGACGGCATTTTTTTTTTTCTAAAAATATGTTTTTAGGAATCTCCAGTGTCTGAAACGTGTAAAAAAAAGTGTCAAAAAAATTTTAATTGTTAAAACGATTACAAGAATTACCCAACTACGTATGATAGGTAAGTAATAATAGGTTGCAATAAAGCTTTTATAATATTTCCAAGACAACATGTTTACATTTAAATTCAAAGGTAAATATGTGATATTTGATTAATATCCATCATACGTTTAATTAAATTTACTGGAGTCTGCTTCAGATACGCAGGACTCAAACTTTAAATTCAAATGCATGTCAGACAATATTCTTATCTCTATTCACAAATATGTTTTCGGAATTTGTGTAATTTCTTATGAAAGAAAACAAGAACGAAAAATCATGCGTGGAGCATAGATTATGTAACACTTTCCAACGCTTCCAAAATAATTTTACAAATCATGACCGTTTAATAAGCTGAAAGATAACATCTAAGTAAACAATTTGGAAAACGAATAACATATTTAAAAACGTAATTTCAGGAATTCCCAACATATATCTCAAACATATACAATATTCGGAAAAATATCCGAATACTTTTATTCAGCCCTGTATAGGATCTATAGATTTGTAATATATACTACTTAGGATACTAAATTTTAGTTCAGTTAGGAAACGCGTAGCACAGTTTAAAATTCTCCTGCTGGAGTTTCTGTCAATAAACGGAAGTGTGTTTGCGAACTTTTGTGTTGCTCTGTATAGGATCTACAGAATTTATACACATCAAGTAATAGACAAAAAGTGCGTTAAATTTAAAATCGCATTCAGCAACTTAAAACGCACTTCCAGGAATTATTGTTAATTCTTTTGTGTTTCCTGCTACACACTGACACGATGACTGCTACACACACAATATTCTGTAGTAAGCCTCTTGTAATGCGCCTTAGTGATATATATAAATTTCAATGCGTTTAAAATAGTGAAACATTATTTAATTAAACCGCAAACGATTTTTCTCCATAGACGTAATGTAACGGAATTCTTTTGACTGTCCCTGTAAAGTAACTATAAGTGCTATGCACATCCTATTCCATATTAAGATTCTTGTAATGCACCTTAGTGATATATATCAATTACAATGTGTTTGAAATTGTGTAACATCATTAAAATGAACCGCATATGATTTTTCCAATTCTTTTGAGTGTCCCTGTAAAAAAAACTATAAGTGCTACACATTTCAGTTGTAATAGGGAACATGCTATAGATGACGACAATAACATATAAAAATTGCAGGGCAATCCGAGCATATTTACGGGAGTTAGAGCACGGACAGACAGACGGCAGACGGCCATACGGCCAGACAAACCGAAGTCATAAACACTTTTCAACTAGGTTGGAAAGTGTTAAAAAACTCTGTCTAAAACTGAATTAAATGCAATCAAAAGCAAAGAATTAATTTATATCATTGAAAAATTTACATAGTTTAATGATTTTAATGATTTTAATCAAATGATTAAAATCAGCTATTAGAATCATGATTTAAATCATGATTTGAATCAAATGATTTTTTTAAAATCATTGATGTATCAATTTTATGCGTTGTTTTGAACATTGTTTGAATATTTTTTTTAGGTAGATTTCGTAAGAAATACTACCTATTACATTCTCACCTAAGTTGGAAATTTTGAAAAATTTTTGCAGATCTACGCCGATCATGACTCCCAGAACCCAAAACCACCCCCAGTTCAAAAGTTTATATATATATCTATCTATCTATCTATCTATCTATCTATCTATCTATCTATCTATCTATGTCACTTTTTTCTGACCACGATAACTGGAAAAATTCTGCATAAATCTCTTCCAAACTGATACATAAAATCAAGGGTCATAAAATCTCGGTCAAGTTCGTTAATGGGCAAAATCGAACCAAGGGGGGGGGGAAATGGGGGGGCTTTTTGTGAAAACAGAAAAATCCTCATAATTTCTTTATTATTATACGTATCGAATCCGTTTAAAGTTATTATTACTTCTAGGAAAAGGGCCGAAAATGTATGTATGACAGATTTTTGATATAATTAAAAATGGCCCCAAGGGGGTGGAAAAAGGGGGGTTTTAAAAGAAAAAAAATCATAGCTTCGTCAATTCACAAGATATCAAATCCGCGTAAATTTATTATTAATCCTCTTAGTATTATCTAAAACTTTTATATTGACAAGTTTTTTATAGGACCAACCGTTATAGCAAAAAAAATTAAAAACAAAACAAATCCCTGCCGGCTCCGCCTGCAAACAAGTTATTTTTCGAAGTAGGCGGTTCCAACTCCCGCATCTTTTTGAAACTGATACATAAAATCAAGGGTCATAAAATCTCGGTCAAGTTCGTTAATGGGCAAAATCGAACCAGGGGGGGGGGGAATGGGGGGGGGCTTTTTGTGAAAACAGAAAAATCCTCATAATTTCTTTATTATTATACGTATCGAATCCGTTTAAAGTTATTATTACTTCTAGGAAAAGGGCCGAAAATGTATGTATGACAGATTTTTGATATAATTAAAAATGGCCCCAAGGGGGGGAAAAAAGGGGGGGTTTAGGAGAAAAAAAATCATAGCTTCGTCAATTCACAAGATATCAAATCCGCGTAAATTTATTATTAATCCTCTTAGTATTATCTAAAACTTTTATATTGACAAGTTTTTTATAGGACCAACCGTTATAGCAAAAAAAATTAAAAACAAAAAAAATCCCTGCCGGCTCCGCCTGCAAACAAGTTATTTTTCGAAGTAGGCGGTTCCAACTCCCGCATCTTTTCGAAACTGATACATAAAATCAAGGGTCATAAAATCTCGGTCAAGTTCGTTAATGGGCAAAATCAAACCAAGGGGGGGGAAATGGGGGGGGGGCTTTTTGTGCAAACAGAAAAATCCTCATAATTTCTTTATTATTATACGTATCGAATCCGTTTAAAGTTATTATTACTTCTAGGAAAAGGGTCGAAAATGTATGTATGACAGATTTTTGATATAATTAAAAATGGCTCCAAGGGGGGGAAAAAAGGGGGGTTTTAGGAGAAAAAAATCATAGCTTCGTCAATTCACAAGATATCAAATCCGCGTAAATTTATTATTAATCCTCTTAGTATTATCTAAAACTTTTATATTGACAAGTTTTTTATAGGACCAACCGTTATAGCAAAAAAAATTAAAAACAAAACAAAAAAAAAATCCTTGCTGGCTCCGCCTGCAAACAAGTTTCGTTTCGAAGTAGGCGGTTCCAACTGCAGCATCATCGCAAAAAGGTCATTTCTTCCGCAATTCCCGACAAACAGGCACCCCACGTTCTGCGTCTTCGAAATCTACCTGTGCCTGTAGGCCGAGCCGTCAGGGATTTTTTTTAATTTCTACATCAATATCAGATTAAAAGCCATGAATGTGGTGAAAGAAATGCTTTCAATGTTAGAATCCATTTCAGTAGCATTAGATAAAATGCAAAGAGTAATATTAAATGTTCTCAATGTCTCAAACAATCTGAAGGAAAAACTGAAAAAATATGGAAATTGTTGCTACTACTATTTAAGATCAGAAAATTTATATTTAACATTTCAATACCATAATATCTATTTAAACTAACTATAATAATATGCTGCAATAGTATACCAGCAAATTCTCTGTCACTCTTTCTTTTTAACCTTTTCTCGGATGAAAATGAGTAATTATGAATAAATACTTGTAATACAATAATTGTATTAGCAATATAAGTGCATAACTAGTGATGTTTTATGTGATGATGAGATATTTTAATCTTCATTTAAGAACTTACGCTAGTAACGCGAAGACACTTACCATTAAACCAAAGACAGCGAGATTTTCAATTTTCTTGTTTGCATTTTAATATTTTTCATTTAGTTATTTTTTTTTTTTTTTTTTTTATTTGATTTATTTATTTGTTTTTGTTTATTTATTTTATTTATTCATTTATTTATTTATTTTATTTTATTTTATTTTATCTTATTTACTTTATTTTATTTACTTGTTTATTTATTTATTTATTTATTTATTTACTATTTTTATTTTATTTTATTTTATTTTCATTTACTTTATTTACTTTATTTTGTTTATTTATTTATTTACTTTATTTACTATATTTTATTTACTATATTTTATTTACATTATTTTTTTTACTTTATGTTATTTACTTTATTTTATTTACTTATTTATTTATTTATTTTTGCAAACGACATCTCAGGTCGATGTTTAACCGGATACTTTCGTACTTTTTCGATTTAGGGGGTTTTTTTCCTAACAGCACTTTTACTTTCGAAACTGGTTCCGAAAGTGATAGAAAAAAACTGCAACCAACATTTTTTTTAAAAAAGTACTAAAGTACACGGATAAACATCGATTTCAGATATTCTATGCAAACAGAGAAATGATTTTGAAATATTAAAATGCAAACGAGAAATTTGAAAAGAACTAAGTCAATAATTTTCAAAGCAAACTTGTCTCAAACAGTTAGGTAAATGAAAATAATAAAATTAATTACAAATTGTATTTAGATATCATACAATCAGCCTAGCTGTCAGTAATGTGATTTTAACAAAATGCGTAGAAACAAAATTTTGTTTTTATTTATTTATTTATTTTAATCCCTGCGTACCATTTGTATAGAACTTTTTCAAGGCAGCCTAAATCTCAAATCATCCAGTTGAAAAATAAGTTACTCCAGTTTGAGAACTTAAAAACAAATAATTTAAAAAAAAAAAAAATAAGTAAGATAATAATCACATATTTTAATAAGTTTTATTCTTATAAATTTCTAATTAAAAAAAATTATAATTAAAAAGCTATGAAAAGTCGTGTTGTTAGAAGCTTTCTGTAATTCTGCTTTTTTTTTTTTTCTTTTTTTTCTTTTTTTTTTTTTTTTACTTTATATCTTTTATTACTTTATACTTTATATTTTTTACAATTAAAATTTTTGTTACTTGCTACAAAAAAATATATTTAAACTGACTTAAATATGATTTAAATGAAAATTTTTTTTTTTCAGAAAAAAGGAAACGGGAAAAGATAAACGCTATTTAAAAAAGAAGAAAAAAAACATTGTCGCGAAAACTTTTATCTGAGGAATTTAGAGTATTTAATTTTTAAATATTTACCTTTTCTTTAACTACTTGAGCTAAAGAGATCAAACAGATTACAAAACTTTTTTCAAGACATTTTTTATCCAATTGTTTATTTTTGCAAGGAAAAAGTTTTTAATTCGTTTTAAATTAAATTACTTTTATGATAACAGAAAAGTTAGAGACAAAATTAAAAATAATTCTACATTCTAAAGTCAAATTTTTAATTGAATTTCCAATTATTACGATTAAAATGTGCATGTACAGATAAAGCTAGACATTATACACTATATTAGTACAGATTAAAAAAAAAAAAAAATTAAATAAGCTTTGCTGAAAAAAGTAAAATAAATTGTTTAATAAAAAAAATAAAACTTTAAAATTAAAGTCTTTTAAATAATCTGCTTAAATAGAATGTTTCTCTATACACAGTGTATAGATACACAATTTATAGCATCCTATAAAGCTACATTCCGGATTAAGAAAACTTATTAACGTGCTATAAAAACTACTCAGAAAGGTTTCCGAAAATTAATGGCAGCAAAAGAAACTTCGTTACTTTAGTTTTTTTATAAATGCTTCTTTAAGTCAATCATTTCTTAAAATAAATTGTTTAATAAATAAATAAAACTTTAAAATTAAAGTATTTTAAATACTCTACTTAAATAAAATGTTTCTCTAGACACAGTGTATAGACGCACAATTTATAGAATCGTATAAAGCTACATTCCGGTTTGAGAAAACTGATTAATGCACTATAAAAACTACTCGGAGACATTTCCGAGAATTAGTGGCAACAAAAGAAACCTAGTTTTTTATAAATGCTTCTTTAAAACAATCATTTCTTAAAATAAATTGTTTAATAAATAAATAAAACTTTAAAATTAAAGTCTTTTAATTAGTCTACTTAAATAAAATGTTTCTTTATACACTGCGTATTGACGCACAATTGATAGCATCCTATAAAGCTATAGTCCGGTTTGAGAAAACTGATTAATGCACTATAAAAACTACTCGGAAACGTTTTCGAGAATTAGTGACAACAAAAGAAACCTAGTTTTTTATAAATGCTTCTTTAAATCAATCATTTCTTAAAATAAATTGTTTAATAAATAAATAAACCTTTCAAATTAAAGTCTTTTAATTAACCTACTCAAATAAAATGTTTCTTTATACACTGCGTATTGGCGCACAATTTATAGCATCCTATAAAGCTACAGTCCGGTTTGAGAAAACTGATTAATGCACTATAAAAACTACTCGGAAATGTTTCCAAAAATTAGTGGCAGCAAAAGAAACTTCGATTTTTATAAATGCTTCTTTAAATCAATCATTTCGTAACATAAATTATTTAATAAATAAATAAAACTCTAAAATTAAAGTCTTTTAATTAGTCTACTTAAATAAAATGTTTCTTTATACACTGCGTATTGACGCACAATTTATAGCATCCTATAAAGCTATAGTCCGGTTTGAGAAAACTGATTAATGCACTATAAAAGTACTCGGAAACGTTTTCGAAAATTAGTGGCAACAAAAGAAACCTAGTTTTTTATAAATGCTTCTTTAAATCAATCATTTCTTAAAATAAATTGTTTAATAAATAAATAAAACTTTAAAATTAAAGTCTTTTAATTAGCCTACTCAAATAAAATGTTTCTTTATACACTGCGTATTGACGCACAATTTATAGCATCCTATAAAGCTATAGTCCGGTTTGAGAAAACTGATTAATGCACTATAAAAACTACTCGGAAACGTTTCCGAGAAATAGTGGCAACAAAAGAAACATAGTTTTTCATAAATGCTTCTTTAAATCAATCATTTCTTAAAATAATTTTTTAATAAATAAATAAAACTTTAAAATTAAAGTCTTTTAATTAGTCTACTTAAATAAAATGTTTCTTTATATACTGCGTATTGACGCACAATTTATAGCATCCTATAAAGCTATAGTCCGGTTTGAGAAAACTGATTAATGCACTATTAAAACTACTCGGAAACGTTTCCGAGAAATAGTGGCAACAAAAGAAACCTAGTTTTTTATAAATACTTCTTTAAATCAATCATTTCTTAAAATAAATTGCTTAATAAATAAATAAAACTTTAAAATTAAAGTCTTTTAATTAGTCTACTCAAATAAAATGTTTCTTTATACACTGCGTATTGACGCACAATTTATAGCATCCTATAAAGCTATAGTCCGGTTTGAGAAAACTGATTAATGCACTATAAAAACTACTCGGAAACGTCTCCGAGAATTAGTGGCAACAAAAGAAACCTAGTTTTTTATAAATGCTTCTTTAAATCAATCATTTCCTAAAATAAATTGTTTAATAAATAAATAAAACTTTAAAATAAAAGTCTTTTAATTAGTCTACTTAAATAAAATGTTTCTTTATATACTGCGTATTGACGCACAATTTATAGCATCCTAGAAAGCTATAGTCCGGTTTGAGAAAACTGATTAATGCACTATAAAAACTACTCGGAAACGTTTCCGAGAATTAGTGGCAACAAAAGAAACCTAGTTTTTTATAAATGCTTCTTTAAATCAATCATTTCCTAAAATAAATTGTTTAATAAATAAATAAAACTTTAAAATTAAAGTATTTTAATTAGTCTACTCAAATAAAATGTTTCTTTATATACCGCGTATTGACGCACAATTTATAGCATCCTATAAAGCTATAGTCCGGTTTGAGAAAACTGATTAATGCACTATAAAAACTACTCGGAAATGTTTCCAAAAATTAGTGGCAGCAAAAGAAACTTCGATTTTTATAAATGCTTCTTTAAATCTCATAAAAATATTGGTTTCTGTTGTTTCTAAAGATAAAAACTCTTTTCGGAATCGTGGGTGACTCGAAAGAGGTTCTCGTATTTTTCCATTCGAGATTATATTATATATTCCTAGATTTAAAAACAAAATCTGTCTTTTTTTAACACTTTCCCACATAGTTGAAAAGTGTTTATGAATTCGGTTCGTCTGTCTGTCTGAAAATATGTCTGTCTGTCTGCTTATGTGTCCGTCTGTCGTCTGTTGGTCTGATTGTTCTCTAACTCGCGTAAATATGCTCAGGTTGTCATGAAATTGATATATGTTATTGAGGTTTACTATAGCATGTTCGGTACTGAAAATAAAATGTGTAGCACTTATAGTTTTTTACAGGCACACTCAAAAGTATTCCGTTACATTGCGATCTATGGAGAAAAATCATTTGCGGTTTATTTTAATGATGTTACACAATTACAAACATATTGAAATTGATATATATTACTGAAGTGCACAACAAGAGGTTTACTATAGAATAGGGTGTGTATAGCAGTTATAGTTCCTTTACAGGGACACTTAAAAAATTCCGTTACATTACGATCTATGGAAAAAAATCGTTTGCGGTTTATTTTAACAATGTTCTACTATTTCAAAGATATTGAAAATGATATATAATATCACTAAGGTGAATTACAAGAGGCTTACTATAGAATATTGTTTGTATCGCATTCATTTACAGGGACACACAAAATAATTCGGTACTGTCTGTTAACAACAATTGCTGGAATCGCACTTTCAGTTGCTGGTTGCGTTTTTAAATTTAACTCATTTTTGTCTATTACTTGGTGTGTATAAATTCTATGGATAATATACCGGGTAGCACAAAAGTTCTCGAGTACATTTCCGTTTATTGACGGAAATTCCAGAAGGGGAATTTTAAACTGGGCTACGAGTTTCCTAATTGAACTAAAATTTAGCTTTCTATGTAGTACATATACAAATGTATAGATCATATACAGGGCTGCACAAAAGAATTCGAATTGTGTTGGTAATTCCTGAAATTGGGTTTTTAAATATGTTATGCGTTTACCAAATTGTCTGCTTGGATATAATCTTTCACCTTATTAAACGGTAAAGATTTGATAAAAACTTAAAATTTCAGTGCAAGTGTTTAATAATTAAAATTCATAAAGATACAACTAAATGTAAATATATTGCTTGAAGGTGCGTAAAAACATACATAAAAACATTTAAAAGCACATTAAAGTCCTTTTAAAAATTCAAAACGTTTTCAACCGAACTTACTCGGTCATCATCAGTGAAAAACTAAAAGTTAAGTTGAGTTGTTGTCTCATTGCGCCTTCTAGCTTGCCCGGAACTAACCATTTTACTTCAAGGGTGTGGAATATAAGGTGAGATGGGAAAGGTCATTCAACATTTCAAAAACAAGTACAGATTAATCAATCATGTATTAATTCATTCCAGACTGCGTGGATATCATATGACAATACATTTAAAGATTAAAAATTTAAAGATTTGTAAAATTATTTTGGAAGTGTTGAAAAGTGTTGCATAATCTATGCTTGACGCATGATTTTTCGTTCTTGTTTTAGATTTGTCATGTTTTACAGTGTAAGCAAGCTTTCTGATTCTGATTATATCAATTTTTAAGTGTGTAGTTTAAATACATATACGTTAAATTCGTGTTTTATTTAGTTAGTTATTTATTTGTGAAGTTGTTATTTCGTTTGTAAATGTAATTATGGAATATTACTTAGAAACAACTGAATGTTGAATTATAAACATTGTGTTAGGTACAAACGGATTAATCTTCCGTAATTGTGTTGCATGCCAGATTAGAATATATATATATACTTGAAAAATATTTTTAAAACCATAAAAAATCAGGAAACTGATATATAGTTTTCAAATAAATTGCATTTGAAAGTAAGTTTTGCTGCCGATTCGACGGTGTAAAAATTGAAAATGTGCGATGTTTAAAAGTTAACAAGTTGGAAATTGTACGTCAAACGTGACAAATGAGGTGCGTTCGTACTATAGCTAGTTACATAAATATTCATATCTTGATGATTTTTAATTCTGTGAAATGAATTATATCGTCTGCAGATTCATTTCTGTCATAAAATAAGTATCTCGGTCGCTTGACGATTCAACTTCGGAAGCTCCTATAACAACAAAGCACCGATTTTTTTTTTTTTTTTTTTGTCAAATTTCTTAATAAATATTTTTATTAAAATCTTCTGAAGTTTTGATTCGATTTTCATAAAATTTGAAATGTCTCGACAAAATTCTGCAAAGATAATATATTTTAAATTTCAAACCATTCGTTTGGATAGTTTTTGCGTTGTTATATGCGGACGGACGGACCAGACGACGATAATAGGTGCTACGTATTTATATAATTACGAACGCACCTAAAAAGAAATTGCAGTAAGAGCGAAATTTATTGTCAGATTATTGCCATCGTCGATATGACGTCAGTGCTACACACTGACATGCATTTGCTTTAAATTATAATTACAAAAGAAAATTAATGTTTTAAATCGGAATTTTTCATACAATATTTCTCTTCAGCAAGTTTATAGCATTTTGAATCTAGTTTCTATTATATTATATTATACGGTACTATAATTTACCACATTTTACTCTTATGAAAACTTGTTTTAAATTATTTTTTTATTATTTTCAAACCATGTGACGCCCTTTAATACCTATCCATGTCTTTTTATGCGTCATTACCACCATCATTAACCTTTAAAAATGAAAGCTGGGGAACAGTGGATTATTTGAGACAAATTCCTGGCCAAAATTATTTTTCATGTGTTTTGATGTTAAAACCATTGCAGCTGACTTACTAATGTACTTAATTAATGTTATATACATATAAATGTATGCATTTATTTAAAAAAATAAATATATAATACAAAGTTTACTTAACTGTTTACTGTTTATTAAGTGGAAAGTAATTGTTGATAGATTCGTTTCGTTTACAAATAATGAATAATTAAATGGGGTTAATTTAAGTATAGATAAAAATTTAATTATTTATGTAAACCAATATATATTATATTATTCGTATTAAGTATTTAGCAAAGCTGAGTCTCTATAGTATAGAGATGGTGGTTTTTTAATGTCTTTAATAGGTTACTACCCCCCCCCCACCCCCTCCCCCCCAAAAAATGTTTATAAACATGGTAACAATATGCGGAATATATATATAAATTTATTTTTAATTGGCCTTCAAAACTATAACCAATACGATTATAATTCAAAAATTGTCCGACAAACCTTAACGCACCTATAAAAAGCTTCGAATAAATCTAAATAAGAGCTAAAAAAAGGCTTAAAAATTAACCCATTTTTTATTTTCACTATTTTTTATTAAATTAAAAATAAAACAATTTAAATACAAATATAAAAATATACATGTAAATATAATAACAAAGCTGAAACGCAACAAAAAAGCACGTCTTACAAAGAAACCTTCTCTACAACTGAGGCTAGGAGCCTTAATTTTAATATTAATTATAGTTAAGCTTTTAAGCTTTTATAATTTTATGCTTTTACGTTAAAAAATAAGTCAGACAGTTTCGCGGTGTTGAACGGGGAAAAATACATTTTTCAGAATCGCTTTAAAATGTTCTAGAAATATATCCGTTACTTTACAAATATACAGCTCATTAAATTGGTATAACTATCTTCCAAGAGAGTCTAATCTCAAGTAAAAAAGAAAAATCTCAAATAAAAAAGTGATTTTTTTTTCAAATAAAAAAGTAAAATTTTCAAATAAAAAGGTAAACATTTCAAATAAAAAAGTAAAAATTTCAGAAATTTTACTTTTTGTATAACGTTGTTTAAATTAGAATTATGAAGGAATTTTAAAATTCAATTTACTTACAAGGAAATTTGTTTTTTGAACTTATTATTGTTGTTTTTGTTATTTTATAAGAATTATTATTGGTTCTTCATCTATAACCGCTATTTTATTTCAGGCGAGTGTCGGAAGCAAGGCAAATGGAAACATTTCCAGATCTCACGGGTACCAGTGCTCTGGAATTGTTGACATTGGATAGAGCAAGTCTGAAGATAATTCCTAGCGATCTCTGCGTAAAAGTTCCACTCCTCCGGAGACTGTAAGTGCTGCCATCTATTGCTTAAACTTAAAATCATTAGTTCTATGTGAAACAATTCTGTCCATATTATAGTTATGCAAGATAGTTTACTTTTATCTCATGTAAAAATGCGCATACGAAAGAAAAGGCAATTAATTTTAGATAGTTGGGACTTGCACTTTTATCAATATAAAAGTGTACCTGTGAAAAAGAAGAACCAATTTATTTATTAAATATTAGTTAAATCTAATAAAAATGTAACTTTTTAAACAAAATCTAGTGAAAAATATTATTATTATTATTATTATTATTATTATTATTATTAAAAGGTTCAGAAAGATTAAACTGGTATAGAAAGTCATTAAAAATCATATTATATTTATGGAAGAGCCTTCCCTTTATCCGTACAAATTCTTTTTATGATTAACAACTTATTTAAACAGCTTGTGAGATTTTCTTTTATAAATACATTAAATTCTGAAAAAAACTGTTTTACAAAGACTGGGGCACTGCTGGGAAACTTTCATTAAAAATTATTTTATAATACTGCGAGAGACTTTACTTTTCTCAGCATAAAAGTGCACAGATGAAAATTATTATCAATTTATTTAAATAGTCTGTGATATTATTTTTATAGTGAGTAACTTTGTGTAAAGGTTAAAGTATTATAGACTGTTATTAAAAATTATACTATGTTCATGGAGGAGACTTTAAAATATCTTACCAAGTAAGATGGGCCGGTGACATACATCCAAAATACGTGTAGGTAATAAATACTAAAATAAATTCTTCCATTTTCCTAAATCAGCTCAGTAAGTGTCGAAGTGTAAAAGGATTATTGGTGAATAAACATACGCCACTAGATATAAATATATATAAATATCTCTCTATCTATATATTATTTATTTATTTATATATGTAAGCACACACACACATACATAGTGCATATATCTTGTGTGTGTGTGTGTTTGCGATGAGTAAATAATTTATAAAGGTGAAACTACGGCAAAAATTGAATAAAATTGATGTTATAGTAATCAGAGAGACTTCACTGTTATCATTTAACACGGTATGAAAAAAAAAAGAGAATCTGCGATATATTTTACTTTCGTCAGTATAAAGATAATCGTGTTAATGGTATATTCAATTTACCTAAATAACATGTGAGACTTTTAGAAATGAATAAAAAATTACAAAAATGAAACTCTTAAGTAATTAAAAATAATTATAATCTAAAGTAATTAAAAATAATTTTATACCTGTATAAATACTATACACACAGTATAGAAATGACCATGTTAATATATATATATATATATATATATATATATATATATATATATATATATATATATATATATATATGTATCTTTCATTCAATATTCTATCAGATTTTTTTATATAAATGACTTTAAAAAATTTAAACTCTCTATTAAAATTTAAAACGTCCTACCTTAAGTCGGTTCTCAATTCTTTTCCACCGTTCAACCGCGCGAAACTTGTTGACACGTTTTCTGAATAAATTTTAAGAGTAAAAACAGACAAAGAATTGATTATTGGGTAATTTCTAACTAAACAGGGTTTTTTTTTCCATTTTTCTTAAAAAAAACAATTTATTAAAAAAAAAAAAAAAAAAGATTTTTTTAAACAATTTTTTATTACATCTTGAGTTATAGCGATTGTTGTCTCGTGACAGCATTTTTTCCTCTACCGCGCTATCGCGTCCGGAAATTTGGTTCAAAAGCCAACTTTGGCAGCATTTTCTGAAAGATTTTCTGTCTTCACCGAAAAAGGAAAAAGGCTATTCTATTACATATTTTCTGAATAAAAGTATCCGCCAATTCCATGCGTTTGCGAACAAAATTGAATTAAAAAAATTGCCATAAGTAGCCAGTTGAGATCTGAGAACCGCCTTAAGGCCGTTCTCAAATCCAAACTGGCTACTTTACGACATATTTTTTAATTCATTTTCATAACTCGATAAGTAATTTATTTATCAAAACATAGAAAAATCATTTTGATTCCAAATCGCTCCAATAGTCAGGGTCTGCCAATTTTATGTATTTTCGTTTAAAATTGAGTCAGAAAATATGTCAGAAAGTTTCGTGTTATTGAGCAGGTCATTTGAGAACCACCTTCGATTTTTTAAAAGAGGGTATACACTGTATTTCTTTTAAATGCTAAAAAGTGTAAATTAACAACATAATACACAGTAAATTAACTTTTATTCGGTTGTTTGACATGTTGCGGCTCACTCCGAGTCATTTTCAAAAACAAATGAAAATATTCTATAATTGCACGGCCTTTGAAGTCATTATTTAAAATGCTATCATTTAATTTTCATGTACTTTTTTTAAATTACGCACGTTATCTTTTATTTTTACTTGGTTGTTTATTTTCATATCTGTAACCAAAGAGTAACTTGAGCCACAATTTCGGTAAGTTAAAAATGCTACATCGTTACATATTGTATTTCTGCGTGTTAGTATCTCAATGGTTTCTCTCATTATGGATGGATCGTATAGATTGGAAGGAAAAATTATTTTACTTTTATTGAAATTTATTTGGATGGTTTCTTCTTGATATATTAAATTTTGAAAATGGCTCGAAGTGAGCCGAAACATGTCAAACAACCTAATAAAAGTTATTTTACTGTGTATTATGCTATTAATTTACATATTTTAGCATTTAAAAGAAATATATTATTACAAGGTGTTACAGTTTATTATATTGTTAGGGTAAACACTGCTTTAATTCATATAATTAGAAAAATGATCTAAATTCTGGGATTTTCACTTGTTATTTCTGTATAAAAGTGTTTAAATTATGGGTTTTTAAAGCTTAGTAATAATCTACTTAAAATATTTATAAAGCTGTTTTAAATAACTAGAAGTTTCCCACATAGATATAACATGAAATTTAAATAAAAATTTAAAATATCATTGCTTTTATTCTTTATTTCAGGATATTGAGATCCAACAAAATAGATTCAATACCAGATCTCCAAGGATGTAGGGAATTAAGGCAGATGTAAGTTAAGTACATTTTCTTTAATGGGATTTTTTAAAATATTTAACGAACAAAGATAATTTATAATTCATCTTTTAAAATATTTCAATAACAAAATCAGCAACGTACTTTATAAAACTGTTGTTTATCTTTAAATTTAAAATCATTTTATTTTTTTAATAATTTTCTATCTGCTTTCTTTCGCAATTTTTTTTTTATAAAGTAACCTTCTAAAATGATCCCTACACTTGTAATCTTTACAAAAATATCAGACACAACTAGCAATTGTGTAAATTTACTAATATAATCAGCAATGTGTTTTATAAAACTGTTGTTTACATTTTTATTTAAAATTATTTTCGTTTATTCATAATTTCACATGTTTCGTTTAAATATACTTTATTTTCTTAATCAACTCTCTAAAATTATCCCTACACTTGTAATCTTTGCAAAAATATTAAACACAACTAGTGGTTGTGTAAATTTACTAATAAAATCAGTAACGAACTTTATAAAACTGTTGGTTACCTTTTTATTTAAAATTATTTTCTTTTATTAGTAATTTTCTCTATATTTCGTTTAGAAATTCTTTATTTTCTTAATAACCCCTCTAAAATTATCCCTACACCTGTAATTTTTACAAACATATTAGACCCAACTAGTAATTGTGTAAATTTACGAATAAAACGGCAATGTGTTTTCTGAAACTGTTGTTTACATTTTTATTTAAAATTAGTTTTGTTTATTCATAATTTCCCATGTTTCATTTAAAGATTCTTTAATTTTTTTAATTAACTCTCTAAAATTATCCCTACACTTGTAATCTTTGCAAAAATATTAAACACAACTAGTTATTGTGTGAATTTACTAATAAAATCAGTAACATACTTTATTAAACTGTTGTTTAACTTTTTAACTAAAATTATTTTATTTTATTAATAATTTTCTATATATTTCGTTTAGAAACTCTTTATTTTATTAATAACCCCTCTAAAATTATCCCTACACCTGTAATTTTTACAAACATATTAGACACAGCTAGTAATTGCGTAAATTTACGAATAAAATCAGCAATGTGTTTTATAAAACTGTTGTTTACATTTTTATTTAAAATTATTTTCGTTTATTCATAATTTTACATGTTTCGTTTAAATATTCTTTATTTTCTTAATCAACTCTCTAAAATTATCCCTACACTTGTAATCTTTGCAAAAATATTAAACACAACTAGTGATTGTGTAAATTTACTAATAAAATCAGTAACGAACTTTATAAAACTGTTGGTTACCTTTTTATTTAAAATTATTTTCTTTTATTAGTAATTTTCTCTATATTTCGTTTAGAAATTCTTTATTTTCTTAATAACCCCTCTAAAATTATCCCTACACCTGTAATTTTTACAAACATATTAGACCCAACTAGTAATTGTGTAAATTTACGAATAAAACGGCAATGTGTTTTCTGAAACTGTTGTTTACATTTTTATTTAAAATTAGTTTTGTTTATTCATAATTTCCCATGTTTCATTTAAAGATTCTTTAATTTTTTTAATTAACTCTCTAAAATTATCCCTACACTTGTAATCTTTGCAAAAATATTAAACACAACTAGTTATTGTGTGAATTTACTAATAAAATCAGTAACATACTTTATTAAACTGTTGTTTAACTTTTTAACTAAAATTATTTTATTTTATTAATAATTTTCTATATATTTCGTTTAGAAACTCTTTATTTTATTAATAACCCCTCTAAAATTATCCCTACACCTGTAATTTTTACAAACATATTAGACACAGCTAGTAATTGCGTAAATTTACGAATAAAATCAGCAATGTGTTTTATAAAACTGTTGTTTACATTTTTATTTAAAATTATCTTCGTTTATTCATAATTTTACATGTTTCGTTTAAATATTCTTTATTTTCTTAATCAACTCTCTAAAATTATCCCTACACTTGTAATCTTTGCAAAAATATTAAACACAACTAGTGATTGTGTAAATTTACTAATAAAATCAGTAACGAACTTTATAAAACTGTTGGTTACCTTTTTATTTAAAATTATTTTCTTTTATTAGTAATTTTCTCTATATTTCGTTTAGAAATTCTTTATTTTCTTAATAACCCGTCTAAAATTATCCCTACACCTGTAATTTTTACAAACATATTAGACACAACTAGTAATTGTGTAAATTTACGAATAAAACGGCAATGTGTTTTCTGAAAGTGTTGTTTACATTTTTATTTAAAATTAGTTTTGTTTATCCATAATTTCCCAAGTTTCATTTAAATATTCTTTAATTTTTTTTAATTAACTCTCTAAAATTATCCCTACACTTGTAATCTTTGCAAAAATAGTAAACACAACTAGTGATTGTGTGACTTTACTAATAAAATCAGTAACATACTTTATTAAACTGTTGTTTAACTTTTTAATTAAAATTATTTTATTTTATTAATAATTTTCTATATATTTCGTTTAGAAACTGTTTATTTTATTAATAACCCCTCTAAAATTATCCCTACACCTGTAATTTTTACAAACATATTAGACCCAACTAGTAATTGTGTAAATTTACGAATAAAACGGCAATGTGTTTTCTGAAACTGTTGTTTACATTTTTATTTAAAATTAGTTTTGTTTATTCATAATTTCCCATGTTTCATTTAAAGATTCTTTAATTTTTTTAATTAACTCTCTAAAATTATCCCTACACTTGTAATCTTTGCAAAAATATTAAACACAACTAGTTATTGTGTGAATTTACTAATAAAATCAGTAACATACTTTATTAAACTGTTGTTTAACTTTTTAACTAAAATTATTTTATTTTATTAATAATTTTCTATATATTTCGTTTAGAAACTCTTTATTTTATTAATAACCCCTCTAAAATTATCCCTACACCTGTAATTTTTACAAACATATTAGACACAGCTAGTAATTGTGTAAATTTACGAATAAAACGGCAATGTGTTTTCTGAAAGTGTTGTTTACATTTTTATTTAAAATTAGTTTTGTTTATTCATAATTTCCCATGTTTCATTTAAATATTCTTTAATTTTTTTTAATTAACTCTCTAAAATTATCCCTACACTTGTAATCTTTGCAAAAATAGTAAACACAACTAGTGATTGTGTGACTTTACTAATAAAATCAGTAACATACTTTATTAAACTGTTGTTTAACTTTTTAATTAAAATTATTTTATTTTATTAATAATTTTCTATATATTTCGTTTAGAAACTGTTTATTTTATTAATAACCCCTCTAAAATTATCCCTACACCTGTAATTTTTACAAACATATTAGACACAGCTAGTAATTGCGTAAATTTACGAATAAAATCAGCAATGTGTTTATAAAACTGTTGGTTACCTTTTTATTTAAAATTATTTTCTTTTATTAGTAATTTTCTCTATATTTCGATTAGAAATTCTTTATTTTCTTAATAACCCCTCTAAAATTATCCCTACACCTGTAATTTTTACAAACATATTAGACACAACTAGTAATTGTGTAAATTTACTAATAAAATCAGTAACGAACTTTATAAAACTGTTGGTTACCTTTTTATTTAAAATTATTTTCTTTTATTAGTAATTTTCTCTATATTTCGTTTAGAAATTCTTTATTTTCTTAATAACCCCTCTAAAATTATCCCTACACTTGTAATTTTTACAAACATATTAGACACAACTAGTGATTGTGTAAATTTACTAATAAAATCAGTAACGAACTTTATAAAACTGTTGTTTACATTTTTATTTAAAATTATTTTCGTTTATTCATAATTTTACATGTTTCGTTTAAATATTCTTTATTTTCTTAATCAACTCTCTAAAATTATCCCTACACTTGTAATCTTTGCAAAAATATTAAACAACTAGTGATTGTGTAAATTTACTAATAAAATCAGTAACGAACTTTATAAAACTGTTGGTTACCTTTTTATTTAAAATTATTTTCTTTTATTAGTAATTTTCTCTATATTTCGTTTAGAAATTCTTTATTTTCTTAATAACCCCTCTAAAATTATCCCTACACCTGTAATTTTTACAAACATATTAGACACAACTAGTAATTGTGTAAATTTACGAATAAAACGGCAATGTGTTTTCTGAAAGTGTTGTTTACATTTTTATTTAAAATTAGTTTTGTTTATTCATAATTTCCCATGTTTCATTTAAATATTCTTTAATTTTTTTTAATTAACTCTCTAAAATTATCCCTACACTTGTAATCTTTGCAAAAATATTAAACACAACTAGTGATTGTGTGAATTTACTAATAAAATCAGTAACATACTTTATTAAACTGTTGTTTAACTTTTTAATTAAAATTATTTTATTTTATTAATAATTTTCTATATATTTCGTTTAGAAACTCTTTATTTTATTAATAACCCCTCTAAAATTATCCCTACACCTGTAATTTTTACAAACATATTAGACACAGCTAGTAATTGCGTAAATTTACGAATAAAATCAGCAATGTGTTTTATAAAACTGTTGTTTACATTTTTATTTAAAATTATTTTCGTTTATTCATAATTTTACATGTTTCGTTTAAATATACTTTATTTTCCTAATCAACTCTCTAAAATTATCCCTACACTTGTAATATTTGCAAAATTATTAGACACAACTAGTGATTGTGTAAATTTACTAATAAAATCAGTAACGAACTTTATAAAACTGTTGGTTACCTTTTTATTTAAAATTATTTTCTTTTATTAGTAATTTTCTCTATATTTCGATTAGAAATTCTTTATTTTCTTAATAACCCCTCTAAAATTATCCCTACACCTGTAATTTTTACAAACATATTAGACACAACTAGTAATTGTGTAAATTTACTAATAAAATCAGTAACGAACTTTATAAAACTGTTGGTTACCTTTTTATTTAAAATTATTTTCTTTTATTAGTAATTTTCTCTATATTTCGTTTAGAAATTCTTTATTTTCTTAATAACCCCTCTAAAATTATCCCTACACCTGTAATTTTTACAAACATATTAGACACAACTAGTGATTGTGTAAATTTACTAATAAAATCAGTAACGAACTTTATAAAACTGTTGGTTACATTTTTATTTAAAATTATTTTCGTTTATTCATAATTTCACATGTTTCGTTTAAATATACTTTATTTTCTTAATCAACTCTCTAAAATTATCCCTACACTTGTAATCTTTGCAAAAATATTAAACACAACTAGTTTTTGAGTAAATTTACTAATAAAATCAGTAACGAACTTTATAAAACTGTTGGTTACCTTTTTATTTAAAATTATTTTCTTTTATTAGTAATTTTCTCTATATTTCGTTTAGAAATTCTTTATTTTCTTAATAACCCCTCTAAAATTATCCCTACCGTTAATCGTTATAAAAATATTAGTACATTTTGTATACTTACTCATGAGATTAGCAGCATATTTTATTAACCTTGTAATAAACATTAATGAGATTACTAGGGACAGATAAGCATACGTAAGTTTGTAATAAAAATAAGATTGCTAGATGACAAACTTTATATCGTTCTTGGTGTATCAACGATAGATTTTTTTTTTTTAAATGCATGTTTCATATAAATATTCGGGATTATACGCCATTTGTAACATCGTTGTGCATCATTTCTAACATCGATGTCAATCTACTGTTTATTTTGTCCTTAACAATAAAAATAAAAATACATATTCTAAAAGTCTTATTAAAAAAAAAATAATAATAATAAACAGATCTACTAATATCATACACACAGTTGGTAACATTCTCAAGAACAATAATAATAAAATACTATTTTCGCAAAAAAAAAAAAAAAAAAGAAAAAAGAAAAAGAAAGAAAGAATTTATTTCATGCTTTTTGCGAAAATAGTATTTTATCATTATTCATCTTTATTTATTTTTTTTTTTTTTTTTTTTTTTTATGTGGGAAAATCGTATTTTATCATTATTGATCTGTATTTCAATTTTTGTGTGTCTGTGAAAATGATATTATATCATTATTGAATTTTATTTCAAATTTTTTTTGTGTGTAAAAATCGTATTTTATCATTATTGATCTGTATTTCAATTTTCGTGTGTCTGTGAAAATGATATTCTATCATTATTGATTTTTATTTCATTTTTTTTTTTGTGTGTAAAAATCGTAGTTTATCATTATTGATTTCTATTTCATTTTGTGTGTGTGTGTGTGTGAAAATAGCATTTTATCATTATTGGTATTTATTTCATTTTTGTGTTTGTGAAAATAGCATTTTATTATTATTGGTATTTATTTCATTTTTGTGTTTGGAAAAATAGCATTTTATTATTATTGATCTTTATTTAAATTCTGTGTGTGTGTGTCTGAAAATAGTATTTTATCATTATTGATCTTTATTTAAATTTTTTTGTGTATGAAAATATTATTTTATCATTATTGATCTTTATTCCATATTTTTGTGTGTGAATGAAAATCGTATTTTATCTATATTAGTCTTTATTTCATTGTGTGTGTGTGTAGGAAAATAGTATTTTATCATTATTGATCCTTATTTCAATTTTTTGTGTGTGTGAAAATATTATTTTATCATTAAAGATCTTTATTCCATTTTTTTTTGTGTGTATATGAAAATAGTATTTTATCTATATTGTTATTTATTTCATTTTCTGTGTGTGTGAAAATAGTATTTTATCTTTATTGATCTTTATTTCAATTTTGTGTGTTTGTGTGTCTGAAAATAGTATTTTATCATTATTAATCTTTATTTCATTTGTGTGTGTGCGTGAAAATATTATTTTATTATTATTGATCTTTATTTAATTTTGTATGTGCGTGAAAATAATTTTTTATCGTTATTGATTTTGAGAATGTTACCGAATGCGTGTATGAAATCAGTAGATCTTTTATTGAAAAAAATACATGTTTTTAAGTGTACTGTTATCACATGTAGCATATATTTCTTTTATTTTTATGATAATAGGTGCTATTTCTTATACTATATTTCTGAACAATGTTTTTTTTTTTTCATTGTATGTATTTTTTTTTTTTCAGAGATTTCAGCTACAACCAAATTTCATCCCTATCTGGTTCTCCATTTTTGTTCCAAAGTAAATTAATAGATTTATTCCTCGGTTACAATTTCATTCAATACATTCCTGAAGATGCATTTTACGGACTTAGCAGCTTACAAGTTCTGTGAGTATTTTTACTCAATATGGCACATTAAACGTATTAATTTAAACTAAAGTTTAAATAAAGCTTAAAATGTGTTACAATTATGTTCTTCGATGTTTATCAAATAATAAAAACTTTCTATTAACATTCTGTTAAGGAAATATAAATGGAAGATTCCTTTGGTCCAAAATTACCTTCCAACTTCAGGGATGAGATTTTTCCACTTTTTTGCATACCAGTATAACCTTACAGAAAATATTTTTTTTTATTTAATCGGAGCATTCTGCGATTTACCAGAGCAACGTTTTCTCTATGATTATAAAGGTATTCAAAAAGGCGGAGAAATCTCATCCCTAAACTTACAACATCACTTTCGTCGCGGAAGTCTTTATTTCTTTCAGTTCTTTCAGATTAGAACCATGAGTTAATATTGGAAAAAAAACTTTATCTAATGGAGAAAATTTACAGGAATATAAAGTGATTACGTATTAAGCGATTTAACTAGCTAAATTACGTGATATTAAAATATTACGTAATTACACTTTATGGACTTCGCAGGTTACAAACGCAGCACAAGATGGAAACCGTCAAACAGAGCACACGGTGTCGTCTAAAATTTCCCACAGGGTTGTGTGCTCTGGATGACAATTTCCATCTTGTGCTGCAGTTGTAACCTGCGAAGTCCATAAAATGTAATTACGTAACATTTTAATATCACGTAATTTAACTAGTTAAATCGCTTAGTACGTATTCAGTTTATATTAATATCAGATTATACAGTATGCCCACTAAAGTCCCTTGCCGCCCTCTTAACTTCGAAACGGCTGCAGCTATATTCATAAAAGTGGTGTCTAGGTATAGTAAAGTAGCCATGCGCTACACAATGAAACCGCCTACAGCGCCACCTGGTGGAATGCTGCGGAGTTAGCATTCCTATCTCGCAAACGGAAAGAGATAGAGAAAAAAAGTGATTTACAAAGTTGTAGAGTATCATCGATTTAGTACGAAAAGACACCTTGTGGACATTAATGCGAAGAATAGAACGGTTAAAACGCGCATTTGTTTATTTTGTGATTTCCTACACTATGACGTGACAAAACGATCTTAGAAAGAAAGAAACAACCAGTTATGAAACAGCAGGTCTGTGCGACCCCTCCACAAACATTGCAAGACATTAAACGACGCTATTACGGACGCTTGTGCCAACGTGTCACCATCTATGCTCCAATGTATGAAACGTGAAATTCAAACAAGCATCCAAATATGCATTGCAGCTGACGGTGAGAGGTTTGAAAATCTAAAATAAAGATACATTATTATAACTAGTTGCTTTTTTCTTTCTAAGATCGTTTTGTCACGTTACAGTGTAGGAAATCACGAAAAGACAAATCCGTGTTTTAACCGTTCTATTCTTCGCATTAATGTCCACAATGTGTCTTTTCGTACTAAATTGATGATGCTCTACAACTTTGTAACTCACTTTTTTTCTCTATCTCTTTCCGTTTTCGAGATAGGAATGCTAACTCCTCAACATTCCACCAGGTGGCGCCGTAGGCGGTTTCATTGAGTAGCGCATGGCTACTTTACTATACCTAGACACTACTTTTATGAATATAGCAGCAGCCGTTCCGAAGTTAAGAGGGTGGCAAGGGACTTTAGTGGACATACTGTATATATTACGTAATTACATTTTATGGACTTCGCAGGTTACAACCGCAGCACAAGATGGAAACCGTTATACAGAGCACACAGTGTCGTCTAAAATTAACCACAGGGTTGTGTGCTCTGAATGACAGTTTCCATCTTGCACTGCAGTTGTAGCCTTTCCGGCATATATAAGAGTTAGAGATGCTGAGTTGGGATATCGTTCCTTGTAGCTCAGTGGTAGAGCCTCAGAGTGCTGTTCTGGGGTCCCGGGTTTGATTCCCGGCTTGGGACATTTTTCACTCTGTCGGTTTAACCCTCAGTTTAGCATTGACAAATCCATTTGTTTGTTACTCACATTTTATCCTTATAAGCGCTGCAAAAAATTTCAAATTGTTGCAAAATTTAAATGTGTTCTTGATGCATAATACAATATCTTCAAATATTTATATATAGCCTTTATAATAAATAACAGAAATAATGAGTTATAATTATATATTTTTCATTTACAGAGACCTGATGCATAATGAAATTGAATATATCCATGAAGCTTCATTCATCAATCTCACAACCTTATTAGATCTGTAAGTATAAGCATAGCTGCCAACTTTTACGCCTTTTTGCTACCACTAAAATTAATAGAAATTTTTGGATTGTTGAATCACATGATTTCGGCGATTTAATAAGTAAAAATTTACTGTAAAATTTTAGTGGTAGGATAAAAGCGAAAAAGTTGGCAGTTATGGTATAAGTATTCTAAATTAGACAGATTATGATATTTTGTGTAAATCTATGCTGTAGAAAAATTTAAATGTTTGTTAATCTTCGAAAATATAATACAGTAGAACTTCCCTTTAACGAAGTCCCTATTTAACGAAATTTTCTACTTAACGAAATTTTCTGGAGAACTTCGACTTTGAACACCATTAGCATGTAAATTAATCTCGATATTACGAAAAATATATTCTATATGACGAAGTTTATTCCACTTTTGTATGTGTAATTCAAACTGAGAGGTTGCTGTTGCGATGAATATGGGAATTTATTTCAGCGGATTGTACGAAAATTTAAATAATTTCAATTCTGCTTGGTGCTAAATAAAACAATTTTTTTTGTTTTTTACACTAAGAAAAACACTTGTTATCATTACTCTCTCAAACCGAGACTCCAGCGCTGACAGTTGGAGGAAGTCAAAATCATTTTTTTACATTCAGTGATATAGAAGATGCAGTGACTTAATGGCGTCAGATGCATTGAAGCAAAAAATATCAATTAGAGTCAGACAGTTGCCATTCTGACCTTTCATTGCTGATAGACAATTACTTTATACATCCACAAGAATGTGCTTCAAAATTCAAATCCAACAACATCAAAGTTATTTTTGTTTCTGCTAATACAACTTATAAACTTCTTCCATTAGTCTAAGACAGGGCACGAAATTTCCGCTCGACAGCTCGCCATTGGCGAGCAAATATTTAAGTTTGGCGAGTAAGTGTCGTCTTTTGAAATGTTGTGCTTCAAATCAAACTGTATACGATCAGAATATCGTGCCTCAATCTAGCGACACACGGAAGTGTTTTAAAATCAAGCGACGGCATTTATCTCCTAAAAGAAGAAAAAATGCGGCATCACCCACTTCCGTTTCTCTCCTACGGAGGAACGAACTTCCCCTATCTGCATTCGTTCCCCAGCTTTCGCACCGCGCAAGCGCCAAGGCTGCTGTTTTCGCTACCGAGGCCGAATCTGACCGCTCTTCACTCCTGCGCGAAGTAAATCAGGTTTCGCCACCTGAGCTCAGCTGCTTGAAACACGGTAAAAATTATTCGCTTTCTCCCGAATTTTTAACATTTAAAAAATTGTTCATATTTTTCATGAATGTAAAATATTCTGGATTTAACAGACAGCTTCTTTTAACAATGGTCAATTTTTAAATTCAGTTTGTCATAAATAGTTCATTTTCTGGGCAGGTGCGGTGGCCGACGTTACTGTCTGAATGAATATAAAATATTTGCGAGCAAAAATTTTAGTCTGGCTATTACCTTTTCAACTGAAATTTCATGCCCTGGTCTAAGGAATAATAAAAAATCTTGAAGTACATTATCGAAAAAGACAGAAAAAAGAGAATGTTTGAGAACCTGTGTATCAGAGCTGATAAAAGCTTGAGCCAAAGTTTGGGAATGTGATGTGATTTCATCGACCGTATACAACTGTTTTGTAAAAACCGGTTTCATAATTGAAACTGAATCAAATGCTTCTGAATCCAATGTTTGTCGTATCTGAAGGAAAAATTTCATGAATTTAAGTTGATTTCTATTTTTAAAAAAAATTTCATAACGAATTTTTTAAGTGTAACGATGAGACTTCGTTAAATGGAAGTTACACTGTATAAATGTGAACGAAAACGCACAATATCAACTTTCTCCATGATTCCGAAAAGCGTTCTTTTATCATTAGAAACCTCAGAATACAATATATTTTCTAGATCAGTTACAAAAACAGTTTATTTTGCTGCCAGTGATCTTGGGAAACTTTTGCGAGTAGATTTTAGTATATTAATCAGCTTTCTCAAACTAGAATATCCGTTTTTAGGAGGCTATCAATTCTCAATTAACCATTTTCGGTGCGTAATATAATTTATACATCCAAGTGTAACAAAATAATGTCAATTTTAATGTCAATGTTAATGCTGTTAACTTATCATGTTTGTCGATAAAACATATTTGTTAAGCATGAAAATTCTTATCATTTATCAATACACTTTATCTATAACTAGCTGACCCCCGCCCGGCGTTGCCCTGGCCCGTGAGAATAAATTTTAAAAGAAACATAAAGTTTTTATTAATTTATATCTTTAACCGGATTTTGTATGGAATTATATTTTCAAATATAAAATTCGCAAAAAAATATTGATATTTAGTGATAAAAGGGCTCAATTTCTTGTTTAAATAGGGTCGTTTCATAGTTTTAAAATTAAAAAAGTTCTTTTTCTCCGAATGCTTTGAAATCTTTATTGGTGATAAATAAAATGTTTTTACAGCCCGTGTAAAAATTTCGTGAAAAAATATTGTTATCTAGTTGTAAAATAAATGTTTTCTTCTCGTTTTTTTCTTTGTTTGTTTGTTTTCGCGTCGGCTCCTTTAACATATAAATTAAAAAATTGTTCTCATCTTCCGAACTCTCTGACATTTCAATTCGATATAAATATATAACTGTATCTAAGCTCTTTGTAAAATTTTGCGAAAAAATATGCATATTTTGTAGTGGAAATATGAGTTCTAAAAAAAAAAGCTTTAGCTTTCAATCTCAGAGCAAAAATATATTAAAAGGTCTATGCATTCAATGCGGTGGTGACGCTATCCGTTTTCAATCAACCCTTTTTAACCCCCCTAGGCTGAACAGGTAAGGGGTAATCCATCAGGTTTCCCCTTTTTGAGAGGGGAAGCCTTCAAAAAACGTTGGCGCATGCGCCAAGATACGATATTCGTGTGGAAAATTTGACAGAATGCGCTTTTCGTTTTAAATATATAGATAACATAAATGGCAGCGCCATTAAATTTAATAAAAAAATGATAACAAGAGGGAGCTATTTTTTAAATAAAATTAAAAGTATTCAAGAACTGCTTCTCAAACATTTGTAACAGCATGCATTTCTATATCTAAAAAGCATACTTAATTACATTATTTAATTTTAGCTTAAAAAAATAAAACCCTTAAAATGGCAAAAAACTACGAAAGTCCTTTTAATTAAATCCATCGGACAATGAAATGTAAAAATTTAATATTTCAACTTCCGTCGTCGAGAATGGAACCCGGAACCTTTGGATTAGAGGGAAATCGCCCTACCACTGAACCATCTAGCTTACGCAAAAGAAACTGAAATTACGGTTCTGTTTTAAGATCTAAGAATATCGCAGAAATGGTGGAATGTTATCAAATTAATTCATTTAATCGAAATAATATGTTTTTCAAAATTCTATGATTTGTCGTGTGACATTAGGTATTCTGCTATATGTATGCAAAATGTCAAGTATCTAACTTATACAGTTTCAGAGTACAAACTCTGTGACAGACAGAGAACTGTGACGAATAGGGTTTCGTCAAATGAACGATACCCTAAAAATTAAAATTGTGCAATGTCTAGAAGTTTAAAAAAAAATCCGAAAAAGCGAAATTTATTGGTCTGGTGTTGCCACCGTCATTGTGACGTCATAGTTACTCACGCACATGATTTTGCTTTATAATATAGATTTCTCTATTTGCAGGAACCTGGGTGAAAACAAATTTTCTCGGTTACCCACTGATGGCCTACAGAACCTTCGTCAATTAAAAACTTTCAACAACCGGAATCTTCGTGACTTTCCCGTTCCAGAATTCTTTCCCAAAGTTCATTCGTTGGCGCTTTCATACGCTTACCATTGTTGCATGTTTCGACCTCTAGCAAGGAGGATGCCCTTGCCGACAACACTCAAAGAGACCATCGTGTGGTTGTCTAGAGAAGACGTGGACATGGAGGTTTGGAGCACCAATATCACAGATGTGTGGCCAGGATATGGTAAGTTATCTCTAGGAATATCATCTTACTTGAACAGTATTAAGCGGGTTACTAGCATAGAATAAGTAACTTGGCCTTTTTCTCGACGCTAAAGTGCTTGCCTACTGTTCGTGAGATCCCTTGTTCAAACCATGACAGCATCAATATCTAAATTGGTAGCCCGAACAAACACGCAACCTTCAACCACCACAAGCATCTCTTCTCATAACCAAAATGCTCACAGCACAACGCCTGTTGCTCACACTGCGCATCGCCCCTGCACGCGGCAACACTACCGCATCACTCACACATGCGCATCGCTCGTCAACAAAACTCACTGGGGATAGAGTGTGTAGCGATCTCATCTCACTTGAACAGTATTAACCCTTTATATCCTGAATTAATTTTCCAGCTACTTTTTATATGCTCAGAATCCTTGATTATTCCCACCAGTTATTTTTTTTTTTTTTGTAAAGTTTTCCTTATCTAATCATAGCATTTTTGCGATTCAATTAGGTGAAAATTTCTCATTTGAAAAACCGGTGGTAACAGATTAAAAATTCTGTAAAAGACGCTCGTCGCGAAGGGGTTAAAGTGGCACTTATAAGTACCGTCAGGATAAAAAGGGTTAAGATAGTTACTAGCTTAGCGTAATTGGCTTGGTCTTTTGCTCGACGCTGATGCGCTCTCCTACTCTTCATGAGACTCCTGGTTCAAACCCCAGTTTAGCGCCAACCTCTAAATCTCTAAGAATATGCAAATTAAAATAATTAGAAGCTTTTTAAAGCTAAATTTTAGACATAAAAATAAACTTGGTGCTTAAAACTGATATCATGAATTAGAACATATCAAAATAATATTTTTATTATAAGCAAATAACACAACGTTTTAAGCACCAGAATTTTTTAACTAAAGACTAGTTTTGGTAACATTCAGCGTAGACCGATGGAATTTTGTCCACACTGCGAAAAATGATACTTTCAAATCTGAGTAAATCGATGTTTTCATTTTGTTATGAAACTTTTTGTTTCAAATAGGACGGCTAAATGTTTTCACTTCTGAAATACCGGAAATACTTAGAATTTTGAAACATGGACATACTCAAAACTGAGCACATACTGGACATAGAGGAGACTAGACATACTCAAAAATGAGTAGAATCAGTTGAAACTCATTTTTGAAACATGGAAATACTCAAAAATGAACACTTGATGTTTTATTCTTGAGTGTGTGCATGTTTTCAGAAATGAGTATATACATGTTTCAAACTTGAGTAATTTTGATTCGGAGCCATTTTGACTATGCGATGTACTCAGATTTGAGTATTTCTTGTTCAGTGTTGAAAATGTCGTTTTTAGAGTGCATATATATGTAGTGGAAGCAGATTCGAGTAGGTAGTCTAGATATGAGAGAGGCGACACGCAGGGTCATTTGATTGGTTGAGACGATTCTGGACTAAAACTAATAGCCGAGCATCTTGGTGAACCTGCCATTATAGTCAAGCTAATACTTGTTAATTTGTCTCAATCGTATAATCAAACTCGTTCAGGCACATATCGCCAAATTCTGAAATAGAAAATACTTAGGCTTGCCATAGTTTGAACAAACGCAGGGAACCGTCAATAGGAAATTGTATAGGGAGTCAAATTATTTAAAGTCTGCAGTTATATAAAGAATTCTGGTGTTTTAAACGTTGTTTTATCTGTCTATATTTTATTGCGTCAAGTATTATCTTAATTGTCAAATACTTTCATTGTTTGCTGGGAAAATGTATTTACACATTTTAGTTCTTTTGTAGAATTACAACATGAAATATTTGAAAAACAACTAAATGGAAAATTGCCGTTTTCCTAAATGCAGTGTGCGAATGTTATTTTACACAGAATTGTGCATTTCAACGGTTGACTTATTGAAATATGAGACAAAAACAGAAAAAAACTTCTATTGAATAAAAATGAATAATTTCAAAGGTTCAGAAACAATCTTTGTTTTAATTGTATGCAGTTAATTGCGAATATTATTAAAAGAATCAGAGTTACAATGCAGAAACTTATTATTGAAAGATTCTATAAGTGTTATGTGCCACTAACCAAAGGGATGTTTATTCTATTAAAAGTCACTGCACTGAATGAAAAAAGAACATGCGCTAAATTTGGGTAAAATCGAGTTTCATTAAGCATAATTATGATATTTTCCTGGAAATAACATTATAATAGTTGGAGATGGGGGACAAGAAAATAAAGGAAACATAAATATTTTATAAATGATGAAAAAGAAATGTTATCATAAGATATAAACATGTACTTAAAATTCATATAATAAGTGAAGTTTTTGTTCCTGCACTTATGATAGTTTAATTTTAAAATTTTACATGACATATATTATATTGTCGTTACCATGTCAAACTATCGAATATGAAAAAATGCATTTTTCATTGCTTTTAAAGATGGGCCGATTGTCACCACTAAATTTTATTAGAATTCTTCGTCTAATAAAAATATTAATAAAATTTCTGAGAAGAACAGAGTTAGCATTTTAGCTTCCATTTATATTCAGACATGCCGAATTCATATCGGAAATTTTGAGAGAAAAATTTTTACTTTAAGTAATCACGAAATATGCTGTCATTGTATAAAGCAAAAATTTCTATTTTAAATTTCTGGTATGGATTCGAAATTTCTGAATGGAAAAACAGCCCAAACTGGCAACGCTGGTGATGTTGTATCCCTGAAACCCTATTAAAATTTAGTGGTGACAATCGGCTCATTTTTAAAAGTAATGAAAAATGCATTTTTTCACATTCGATAGTTTGACATGGTAGCGACGATATGATACGTGTATTACTACATTAATTATGTTTCGTTTATATTTTATCCTAAAAAATCAAAATTGCAGCATAGATTCTAAAAAAATTAGAAAAACGATTGCTATTATACTATTATAATAGGTCAGGAACCTAATAGGTCTATTAGTTCTGATACTTGTTTGAGGTTATATCATTGAACAGTCATCATAATTTGTCAGTTTTGTGTATATCTACGCTATGAAAGTATAACATTATTTTTTGTTCTTTTACATTCATCTTAAATTTCTTAATCACCTTTTCAAAAAAAATGTTCCTGCAAAGGTTTCTGATACTCCTGAAAGGAAAGAGGGGTGGGGCAGCCTCCACCCCAAGTGGCATCTACTTAATTACGCCCATGATGTATTTAAATGACGTTCTTTCTCAGCATATCTCGAAGTAAAAAATCATTTGCATAGTTTATTGCTCTAAAATCTGGAAAAAAATTGCGGCATCTTTAAATAAGCAGGAAATTTATGAAGGCTATACTTCTGAATACTTCGAACTTTGAGTGAAAAATGCCGAATGTTGTTTTACAGCAATCTCTAAAGATGTTCATTCTTAAATAAGGAATAAACTTGAGGGAAAGTGTTTTTTTAATGTTTAATCAATCATTTAATGTCTAAATTACAAAAACTGGTTGCTCAATAAGGTGACTTTTGACGAATGTCTATTTTTTCCTTACAGAAAAAAATATTAATATGCACCATTTATATATATATATATATATATATATATATATATATATATATATATATATATATATATATATATATATATATATATATATATATATATATATATATATATATATATATATATATATATATATATATATATAAAGATATTTACACAAACATTTATTCTTGAAATCTAAAGAATTATTCTTTCTCTTTATTACAGATTAAAGGCTTTTTTAAGCTTAATTATTAATTATGTGCTTTTAATGAAGTCTAGTAAAATTGGGTTACCCAACTCGATAGATGATTCTAATCGCAGTCTCATATATTTTGAGAAATCAATCTTTCTAATATAGGGAGAACGAACTATATATTGGCAATGTAAAGTATATGTCCGTGATCTATATTTAACACGTTGACCGCCCAGCCTAAAATTTATTACTTTTTCAAAAACTTCAAAACTACCCATGAGGCATTTGATTCCCACGATCAGCAACTTTTGCCCGCAAGTTGTACGGAAATCATGTGCCATAATAATCTGTCATGAGACAGCATGGTCTCTAGGTCCCCAAAATGGAAGTCACACGTGAGACTATATGGACTCGTGGGTATGAGATCATATGGATTCGTGGGCATGAGACCATGTGGACTCGTGAGCATGAGACTATGTGGACTCGTGGGCATGAGACTATGTGGACTCGTGGGCATGAGATCATATAGACTGATGGGGCGCTCAACGTGTTAAGCATAAAATGTGAAGGCATCTTTAAACCTTTTCGTGGGACTTAATATTATACATGATGAGGATTCTAGAATTAATAACTCATGTTTGATACTTACACTTTGCTTCACTTTATTTTTGTAGAAAATTTCTCATCAAAGTTTGAAGAGTTTGCTGGTCAGCTCTGGAAAGCTTTTGGTCGAGATTATATCATCCCAGACAATTTGGCGCAGTTTGCGGAGGAGCATTTTAAAGACCATCAAGTAAGCCGAGGACCCGATACGGCCGGAGTTGACAAGCAGCCTGTTCAATGTCTACCAGAACCAGGTAAAAGATATGGCTATCCATTGTTAAGGATTATAAAACATCTTTTTATTTCAGATTGGATCACTTATGCTGCGTTTACATTATGACTTAACCGTCTCACCAGGGCTACGAGGTCTGCAAAGCTGAGGTTTTCCAACCAATCTGTTTATTCATTACATGTTCACATCGCCACTGACTGGTTGGGTCTTATGATTTAACGTCTGAAATACCAACGCCAAATACGACAACGTTATAATGAAAATGAACCTTAAATATCTAAAGTATGGTAGTAGACCTACTTATTTTCTTCTAAAATTTAGCATATTGATCCATATTATTTACATATGGATAACATAAACATAAATGAAACAAATGTAGTCTGCTTATGCATATTATATATATATATATATATATATATATATATATATTAAAAATATATGAAATAGTTATATAATATATGCAATCTGGACAAAAAGTCCGTAAAAATTTTTAAATTCATAAAAACAAAAGAAAAATCGATGCTGAAATGTAGTTTGCCCTAAAAATCTTTTCAGGATTTTTTTCTCTTACAGCAAACAAGGTTGTATATTAAAATATCAGTAAAAGACACTTACGCGAATGCATTTTCTTCCAGCATGTAAATGATGATAATTAAAAAAGAACTGACTGTTTGAGGGATCCCTTATTGGAATTAATCATCGATTAGGTATGTAGGACTAATTGCTAAGTAAATGTTGCCTATGAATTTTATAGAAAGAGAACGCAATGAAAACTTTTTGAAAATACCGACACCACAAAAATATTAAAGAAGAAAATGATCTCCGGTACGCATTAACTTTTTCTACATTCCAAATAGACAATTCAGTCAAATAAAGGATCCCCTAAGTAGACAGTTCTTTCACAATCATCCTTTTTGCATACTTGCGAAAATAAGGTTAATTATACTATATTTTTAAAAAGTGTTGGCAATCAAGCAATCTGATTTTTTTTAAAGTAGTGGACTGGTAGCACTGCCATCCATTCAAACATGAACATGCATAAAAATATGTATAAATTGCTGAAATGTACAACCTCCTTCTCAATGGACTCTCTTTGAAATCTGTACCAAAATCCACACGAATTCTTTTTATTTCCAGGTCCATTTATGCCATGCGAAGACCTCTTTGGATGGTGGAGCTTGCGATGTGGAGTATGGGTGGTATTCCTGCTTGCTATGTTGGGCAATGGTGTCGTTGTTGTTGTGTTACTTTTTGGTCGAAGCAAGATCGATGTACCCCGTTTCCTCGTCTGCAACTTGGCCCTGGCTGATTTCTTTATGGGAATTTATCTTGGTATCTTGGCTGTGGTGGATGCATCTACTCTAGGAGAATTTAGGGTAAGACCCGCAAATTTCGGGTTTTTCAGCAAAAAGTATAAAAATTGCAACAAGTCTATGAAGTCTGTTCTCATTAAAAACATTAATGACATAAAACTGGACAAATTAAAATTAAATACATCGCATTTAATATGAGCTTCGTTTTCGTGTATTAGAGCATATAATTCGCACTCAATTTCCCTAGATGTTTTTAAAAGTATCTTATAATTGACGAATATTCGTTGCAACTTTCTTTCGAAATTTTATCATCGGGTACTGCTGACATATTCATTTAAATGTAAAGAAAAGAAAACGGAGTATTTTGGTAGCCATCTTTGCCTTTTAATCTACTTTTTTTTTTTTTTAGAATAAAGGCAATGTTTCTATATTTAATCGAAAGAATCACTCGTTACATTTTGTACATTTTAATTACTAAATTTGACTGTTAAAAACGTATTAAAAAAATAAATAAACAATTTTTACAGTGGTCCTAGCTGACAGATTTTTTCTGTAAAATCAGCATATTTTTGACATTATTTTAAGATTTGTTGTCTTACAATATATTGCTTAACATTCGAAATTTTATCATCGGGTACTGCTGACATATTCATTTAAATGTAAAGAAAAGAAAACGGAGTATTTTGGTAGCCATCTTTGCCTTTTAATCTACTTTTTTTTTAGAATAAAGGCAATGTTTCTATATTTAATCTAAAGAATCACTCGTTACATTTTGTTCATTTTAAATGCTCTATTTCACTGTTAAAAACGTATTAAAAAAATAAATAAACAATTTTTACAGTGGTCCTAGCTGACCGATTTTTTCTGAAAAATCAGCATATTTTTGACATTATTTTAAGAGTTGTTGTCTTACAATATATTGCTTAACATTCGAAATTTTCTTAATCAGATAATGACTTTATGAATAGCCTTTTTTAATAGAAAGTATATGAACAACTCATTCATATATCTATGCGTGTGCGTGTATTAAGGTAAAATGGTTAATCGATTTTTATTAGCAATAAGCAGCCAATAATAATAAATCACATTAGTTATTATTAATATTCAACTATTGTTAATACTAATTGGATTTATATATGAATTGTGTATAAAATGCAGTCCTAATAAGTGATAGTCTAAAGAACTCAAAAAGTGAATTTAAAAAGGGTTTAAAAAGTAAGTTAAAATTTTCTAATGCATGTGGATATTGAGAAATGCTTTGTAAATTATTTTTTATTTCATTAAGACTTCCGCTATACTTCACAGCCATCAATAACAAATATTTATTTAATTGAATAATATGTAAACATAAACGAAATACATTGCTTTTGAGCTTCTAAACGATATTTCTAATTTGTTTAAACTATTACATTTCTTAGACAATAAGCAACTCATTCTTAAGACGCGACGTTCTATTAATCAGAATGTTACATTATTACAATACTTAAAAAAAGCTAATTTTTGCATATGTCTATATTGTAGAAGTATTTATGTAATAATAATTGTCTCCATCAATGCCTTTATACCCATAGTACAACTTAGTAGAAATATGATAGATATTTCAGATATTTTTTAGGAGGGAATACTTTTAATAGATAGTTTTTGTTAAATCGTTAAGTAAGACATACTGTTGAAGAATCAATAAATATGAAAATAAAAATAATATGTTTAATGCAGTGTGATAACAAACCTCATTTGAACTGTTAATTGATTGACTACATTACTTTCCACACAGGTATATGCTATTCAATGGCAGATGAGTGCTGGTTGTCAGATTGCTGGATTTTTAGGAGTGCTTAGTAGTGAACTTTCAGTGTATACACTAGCAGTCATCACATTAGAACGCAACTATGCTATCACTCATGCTATGCATCTTAACAAAAGACTGTCGTTAAAGCATGCTGGCTACATCATGGGCGGAGGCTGGGCCTTTGCCCTCATCATGGCAATCCTTCCTTTATTTGGAGTCAGTGACTACAGGAAGTTTGCCGTATGCTTACCATTCGAAACCGAAGATTTGTGGTCCATGACATACGTTGTATTCCTCATTCTCATCAACGGCGTTGCCTTTCTCACCTTAATGGGCTGCTACCTCAAGATGTACTGGGTGATACGAGGCTCTCAAGCGTGGAACTCCAATGACTCTCGAATAGCCAAAAGAATGGCTTTGCTGGTCATCACAGATTTCATTTGCTGGGCTCCTATAGCCTTTTTCTCACTTACCGCCGTTTTCGGGGCACAGTTGATATCACTTGAAGAAGCCAAAGTTTTCACCATTTTCGTCCTTCCTCTGAACAGCTGTGCCAATCCATTCCTATACGCCATCTTCACCAAACAGTTCAAAAAGGACTGTGTTCTCATATGCAAGAGGATAGAGGAGTCTCGTGTCACCAGAGGCATCGGTCGATGTCGGCACAGTTCGAACTTTTCCAACAGGCATACTCCTGCCAACACCAACTCTGCTGGCGAGAGAAAAAGCGGTGGGCAGCAGAACATGTACGAAGGTCAGCCTGTGTGTCAGTGCGGGGCGCATCTTAAACAACCATACGATCGTAAGTACGTGGAAATCACCCAAAATTCCGAGGCTGGATGGAAGAGCCTCGCGAAGAGGTACCTCATGTTCCAGTTCACGAAGAGAGATGGTGGTGTTAATGATTTTACTGGTGGTAGATCGGCTGGTTATGTGCAGCACAGGACTAGAGCGGAACCCCTTCAAAAGAGGGGTTCCAGTATATCCAGTGATAATTTCTCTTCGCGCTCCGACAGCTGGAGACAGGGTAACTTACCCCTGCGGCTTCTTGAAAGAGGTGCAAGAAGGAATTCTTGGACGGGAAGTACGCAGAAGTCTTCTCAGGATTCCAGTAATTCCTGTAGTCGGCAAGATTCTTCCACGTCTACCTTCAGGTATATATAAAATTTAATATAAAATTTTAATTTATATTTTACATTTATATGTACGTTAAGGCTGTTGATCCGTGAGATCTGAAATTCCTCTCGCTAGTTTTAAACATATGGGTGTGTGATGCTTTCGTATTTTTAAAATATCTCCTCAGTAAACGTAACTTCTTTCTCTGTGTACTGTTCTTAAAGGATGTGTCTTTTTTTTTTCTATTAGTTGTCAAAATATTTCTTAAATAAATACTTAATTTTATGTGACTATAAATTAAGCATATATTTTAGAAATATTTTGACAACTAAAAAAAAGGACATCCTTTAAGAACAATACACAAAAAATGAAGTTAAAATAATAATTTCCTGAGGAGATATTTTAAAAATTTGAATTAATTACACACCCATAGGTTTAACATTAGCGAGGGGAATTTGAGATTTCACTGACTAACAGCCTGAATGTTTTATTGTAAGTGAAGTGCTTAATGAAAACATATATCGAATTAGAGGTAAAAATCGTAATATATTCACGTTCCGACAAATGACCATGATAATAAATAACGTTTTTTTTTTTTAACTTCATGTTACTTTTTTCTTTTTTTGTCAAAATTTTGAAAACACCTTGTACATTAGTTAATATTATGAGATTAAGATCGTTCTTATAATAAATGAATGTGTTTTACTTTATCCGAAATAAAGCTGGGAGCTATATCAAGTTAATTTATTTACAATTGTGGATGAATGAAAGTAAAGTGAAGCGATGATTTACTTTATTTTATTACTTCGGGTAATTTTAAAACGTGGATAAATTTTATTTTTAAAAAAAGTATGAAATACAATATATGGCCGAAAGCCAACAGACACTTCCGATGTTAGACGTTTAGTCGAATATCTAGAGAAATACTAGGTAAATTCTTCTGGAACTTCAGGAATATAAAAAACATGTTTGATCTCATAATTTTAGGTGAAGGTTTCGTCACGAAAACAATTAGAAATCCAACAACAATTTAAATAATCCTCTTTAATAAAAAGCTAATCGTTGCCACAGATTAAACTCGGAAAATGAAATATATGAAGTTTTTAAAAAAAGTAATAGCTCGAAAAGTATTCGTCACAAAATTGTTAGACAAACTGCGTTAGAAAAGTAAAAAATTGTATTTTTCTTTGTGTCTAACAAGTTAAGGCCTTACAACTTATCGGAAATTACCAATGATTACCAATTCACTAAAATTCCCAATTCACTAATCATTTACAGCATTAAAATATGATTGGTATTAAATTACTTATATTAGACCATGGCCCTTAATGGCTACTGTAACAAAGTTAAAATAAGGATTACAATAAAATGAGAAATTAGCAATTATTTTCACTAGGTATAAATTTGATATTTGTATATATACCTATTATTTTCCTTTTTTATAATTTTCGAAAATTCTGATGTGAATTCAATATTACAGAGACAGAATTACTTGCCCTGAAAGGGTTAAAGGCCCGCAAACTGGGCTTTGTGTCTAATAAGTTAAGATCTTACAACTTATCGGAAATTACCAATGTTTACCAATTCACTAAAATTAACAGTGATTGCCAATTCACTAAAATTAACAATGATTACCAATTCAGTAAAATTAACAATGATTACCAATTCAGTAAATTTAATAATGATTACCAATTCACTAAAATTAACAATTCACTAATCATTTACAATATTAAAATGTGCCTGATATTAAATTATCCATATTAAACCATGTCCCTTCATGACTAATGTAACAAAGTTAATATAAGGATTACTATAAAATGAGAAATTAGTAATTAGTAATTAGTTTCACTAGGTACAAATCTGATGTTTGTACATATACCTATTATTTTCGTTTTTTTTTTTTTTCTTTTAACAGGTTATCACGTTCCAGCGTCAGCAGCGATGCTTCTAGTTCAAAACCTGGCTCCAGCATCAAAGAAAGAACTGCTGTGGTGCCGAACTACAGGAAAGCCACTTCGGTGGCAGGTTCGAACGGTGATGTTCCTACACGATTCGTACGCGGCGTCACACTGTCTAACCTTCGAGACAAGCCCAGACTGTGTCGACAAGGAGCAGTCATGGAGGAAATTACCCATGTTCCAAGAGCTCCAATGTATAGGGGAGGACCTACTGAAACAGCCATCCTGAGGAAAGCAGCTCCACCCATCAATCCACTACCTAAGAAAGGTGTATGTGCAACGTGTGGCAGAAGGGAGACACTTCCAAATTTGAGGTACTTCCTGTAATAAAACTTTTGTTCAGTTTTTACTATCTAACCTGCTCTGGGTGCTTTGAATCGTATAGTGAAGTGTTGTCGGCGAATCGCAGCACCCGAGCCAAAACATTAATTTTTGAGCTACCAAATGGGATTCTAGACCTCTAAAGTAAAATTAAAAATGAAAATATATCCATTTTAGATTTATTTATCAGAAATCAAAATATATTTTCAACATAATTAATACGTCTTATAGAGGAAAAAAGTGAACTGGGAGAAAATGCAGTTTGATTTAACGGCACATTGCTATAAAGTTAGGGAAGGCAGAAAAAATCGTATAATGCGTGTAGGTGGGAAGCCGAAATTTAAATCTACGGCTATCTGAAAATGTTTTTACATCTGTGCTGTAAAAGTTGTATATAGGGCTGAAACAATGAAACGATGTTTGCTTGACGATACCACCAACAGCGATAACTGTCGAAATATGGCGGGATGGTATTCGTGCATAAACAGAGGGAAGATATTTAGGAAATTTAACAAGGCCAGATGTTTGGAGCCAGGTGATCGCCATATCTTCATATGGAGGATAACATGGCATGAAAAATTATCTCAATTTTTGTGCATGGAATGTTTTAGAATTTCGGCGATGTGATGAATTATTTGGGCAGAAATAAGTTCAGGTAGATGTACAAACCTGTATATGAGTATCACTCAGAAAGACAGTTTTCCGGGTAAAAGGTACAGATATGAGATTCTTGAAGGGAGTTGTTGAGCATTTAGTTTTGCCATATGTTGAATCTCTCGGCTATGGATTCAGTTATTCGTTTCCTTTAATAGTTCGTTGTAATTCGAAATAATTCATTCTTTTTAACAGGTGATAATGCCCAATTAAGAGCTCGTCTTATATTAGTGTGGGATTTGAAACAGGGAATCGAGCGCATGGAGTAGTCAGCATTCTAACCCGACCTCAGTACCATGGAAGCAGGCAGTGGATAGTCTAGAGATATGTACTACTTCTAGATCAAGGCCTTATCTGATACTTTAAAAGCTACAGGCTGGCTTTGTAGAGGAATGGGAAGAATTGCCTCAGAATTTACTGGATCACCTTTTAAGTTTCATGCCAAATAGATGTTCGGCCGTTTCAACACTTTTGATGAGACAACATGCTCTGTTAATATCGCATCGAATTCCATGAAAACAAATTGTTTTAATTTTTACTCTCAAATATTGAAACTTTTGAAATCTCACAAAATGCTTTTGACAGACATTATCTACTAAATTGGGTTAAATAATTTTGTAACTCTCATTTTCTAGTATCACGCGTTTGTAGGACTACATGGGCATATTCATTGTAATGTCTCTGGAGAAAAAATGTAGTGATCCTTTAATTGTTTTTCAGCATTGTATGTTTCCTCTGTTCTAACCCAGCTCAGGTAAAACCGGGAATAGTTTAATGTACAAAAAATTGTTGTTCTTAGACAATATTGTGAAAAAATCACGCAGATAAATTGAAGTATACTATTTTTATGTTCTTTTATTTAACTTAACTTGGTTTTTGTATGTAAAGATAGAATTTCATAATAGATTTTTTACTCTCTTCCTGATATGCGAAAATTATATATAAATATATAAGTGTGTGTGTGTGTGTGTGAACGCGCGCTGGTGAGTTTCCGATGACACTACAATATTTTAATAATTTTAGAACTTAAATATAAATTAATGAGTTATTTATAAGACATTTATCCGTTAATCGACCTCAGGTGATAAAATGCCAAATATTTTTTATAGTTACCAGGGCTTGACAATTGCAGTCTCCTGGTCGCCACTGGCGACCAGGTTATTTAATATGGCAATTTCTTTTGTACAAAATTTACCTAAGAAATGAACACAAGCGGTGTTTTTTTCTACCCTCGTAATTCTCATAAGATGTCCCATTGAAGATGTTGTTAAATTACAAAATTTTAAGAAACATAGGAATAAAACAATAGAAAAAATATTTTTAACTTTTTCTATTAATTTGGAAAAAATAAATTCATCAAAAGCAAATTTTAAAATAATAAATCTGAATTAAAAGTGACTGACTTCGACAGAAATATAGGCAAAAAAATTCTTTTCCTGCTTCACTATTTCATCGATGCTACCATCATCAGTTATAATTGTTATAGCTCTCAACTATCTGAACATTTAAAGCATTCGGCAATCAGCATTTCCCGAACATGCTGGTTTACAGTATTTACAGTATTTTTACAAAACTTTATAGTATTTTCTTTCCAGAGCTATATATTGGGTTATTCGGAAAGTTCTTTCCGTTTTGGAAAGTTGGTTCGTACCAGAAAATTCTATCATTTAATTATTGTACATTAATTCCGATATCTAATGTCTAATAATTGACGGGCAGAATTATCCGGTACGAATTGGCTTTCCCAAACAGAAGGAACTTTTCGAACAACCCAATAATTTTGACAAGTTTTATTAGAAAACGTAAGGTCTATGTTATCTAAAATAATGTACTATTATAAACTATGTAACTAATAATTCTAAACTACGGTTCTTATAATTTTTTCTCAATTAATTCTTTAAAAAAAATTAAAATTTTTTTTTTTTTAATGATGGGAAAAAGGAAGGGGGGGGGATATATTTTGCTGGCAACTAGAATTTTTTGCTGTCTTCCAGATTTTATAAAATTTGTAAAGCCCTGGATACAACTGTATGCGAATTACAACAACGAAGGAATAAATTATGCGCCAAACCACGCTCGCCAAAATATGCCAACTGGTTGTGAAACTGGAACAATGGAATATTTCAAACACTAAAAAATAGAAAATATAAATAAAAAATAAAGCATGTAAAAATTCTTTTTCAAAAATGCGCTTTAATCAGTTTAATATTAATAAATTTATTATTATACTTTAAGAAACTAATTTAAAAATCCTGAATAGATAGTTTAAATATATTTTTTTTCTTTCCTTTTGCCATATATTAAAAAAGAAAGAGAGCCAAAATTATGATTGTTTAAATAAATTCACTAGTTTGTGTTTTCTACCAAACATAAATCAAAGCAGTGAATTTTCCATAACCGGAGCCCAAGAAAAATTAAGATATTGTAACTTTTTCTTTTGGAACTACATAAATTGCTGCCATGAAATTAGGAGAGATTTTTAAGATAAACAATGAATGCTTATAAAAGAGTTTTTCTTAAAATGCAGATGTAAATGCTTAAAGTGATAAAAACAGAACGCAAAAAGGCTTATAAAACCCTTTTAATATGATGATCAACATGTTTCAGACGCACAATCAGCGCCATTATCAAGATCTACACGATAAACAAACTGTTCTCGCAAAATTTTGAAAATAAACTGAAAAAAGACAAACCACGAGATCATATGTGTAATAAAAGCAGGTGCTTAAAAATGGTCAACTGTAAACGTGAAAATTAATATTTCCTTATTGTTTTTTTAACTGAAAAACATCTCGTGCCAAATTTTAGGTAATTTAAAAGAGGCTGATTCATTGCATATGTTCTCGTTACGCATATAGATTTGATGTATATTGATTCACAGATAATGGATGGGAAATAAATTCTTGATGGATAAATTATTTTACTATTATTAAAATCAATTTTTAAAGTATCGATCCTATGTAGTTTTGCCAAAGCTGTAGTTCTTCTGTCACATTTGATATCTGCCATATGCTCTGTTAATCTTGTTTTAAATTCTTGAATTAAACTTTCTTTGTAATTATCTTTAATTTTATACTTCTTTTCAGGTTTAAAAGCAAAGAATTAGAAGATAAATTCAATTGCTTTTACAATCGACTAGTAGAAACTAGTAACGAAGAGTCCAGTGAAGCTAATACATCCAAAGATGACCATGCTCTGTCTACTGACCGGTCAACCGCTGATGACCGCAAGACAGATTCCGGTAAAGAGACAGTGGACACTTCTTTGTCAGAGCAACCAAGCGAAGATTTCGACTCTTTGCAGTCACCTGTAAACAAAGAATTTCCTGGCTCAGCACTTAACACTGATTCTTCCAGGTTAGCTCGTTGTAGTTTTTTTTTAATTAATTTTTTTATAAAAAATAATTTTAAAAATAATGTATTGATTAAAAAACAGTAGCTACAGTTTATCTAGCCATTAAAACTGCTTTGTAATTAATAGTATGGCAAATTCCTAATTTAAGTACAGATACTTAGAGTAATACAATAAAAAAATGTTTGACTGAAGTCAACGAAACTTTGTTTATAGCAGTCAAGCATATTCTTGTTTTGAAACTTCTTAATGACGTTATTCCCTTAATTTAAGAATTGGGCTAACAATTTTTATTTTATTTTATTATTCCTAAATAGGGTATTTGAAGGATGTGGGGATCAAAATCATACTAACAAAAATGAAAAACTTTTTCGATTTCAAATTTCATCTAAGCATGCTAATACGAGAGAGCGAAACTTTCTTTCATTAATATATTGGGTTGTTTGGAAAGTTCTTTCCGTTTGGGAAAGTTGGCTTGTATCGGAAAATTCTATCATTTAATTATTAGACATTAATTCCGATATCTAATGTCTAATAATTGACGGCCAGAATTTTACTCTCATTCTGATATGCTCAAATTATATATAAACATATACAGGGTGTTTCACAAAGGACCCCTAACTTTAAAGATCAATAACCCGGAAACGGTGATAGATAGAAACATGAAACCAGTGGTATGTTTATTAAAAAAATCGTAAGAATCTTATACGTAAATATCAAAATTTAGTTAAAAATAGCACCGATAGATGACGCTGAGAGCGTTAAGAATCCTTCTAAAGAGAGTTCAGAAGCATAGAAAGACTAGTCGTCAAAGATTTCGTCATTGAAATCGGGCCGCTATTAGCGTATAGTGAAAATAATTCCGAAAGTGGTGTATATCGTGGAGGAACGTGTGTTTATTGTATTGGAGTACCACTGATTAAATCAGAGCCCTACTGCCACAAGGAGAAGTTTTCAAACGCGATTTCAAGTCGCAAAAGGCCCAGATAGAAAAACAATTCGTGAGCTTTTCAAAAAAATTCCACAGACAGGCAACGTGGCCGATGCGAATTATTTTCACTATACGAAAATAGCGGTCAGATTTCAATGCCGAAATCTTCGACAGCTAGTCTTTCTATGTTTCTGAACTCTCTTTAGAAGGATTCTTAACGCTCTCAGCGCCATCTATCGGTGCTATTTTTAATTAAATTTTGAGATTTACGTATAAGATTCTTACGATTTTTTTAATAAACATACCACTGGTTTCATGTTTCTATCTATCATCGTTTCCGGGTTATTGATTTTTAAAGTTAGGGGTCCTTTGTGAAACACCCTGTATATGTGTGTGTGTGTGTGTGTGTGGGCGCTGGTGTGTTTCCGATGACAGTACAACATTTTAATAATATTAGAACTTAATTATAAATTAATGAGTTAATTAAAAGGCATTTATCCGTTAATCGACTTCAGGTGATAAAATGCCATTATCAATATTTTAATTATCAATGCAATATTTTTTATGGTTACGTTATTTCAAACACTAAAAGTAGAAAATATAAATAAAAAATAAAAAGTGTAATAATTATTTTTAAAAAATACACTTTAATCAGTTAATTGTTAATATTAATAAATTTATGATTATACGTTAAGAAAATAATTTAAAAATTCTGAATAGATAGTTTAAATATATATTTTTCTTTCCTGTTGCCATCTATTAAAAAAGAAAAAGATCCAAAATTATGATTTTTTAAATTAATTCACTATTTTGTGCTATCTACCAAACGTAAATCAAAGCGAAATTCGAATTAATTTTACGAAACGGGAGGAACTTTCTGAACAGCCCAATAGATCAGGGCACGAAATCTCCGCTCGCCAGCTCGCCATTGGCGAGCAAATATTTAAGGTTGGCGAGTCAGTTTCTTCTTTTGAAATGGTGTGATTCAAATCAAACTGTATACGCTCAGAAAATCGTTCCTCAATCTAGCGACACGCGGAAGTGTTTTAAAATCAAGCGACGGCATTTGTCTTCCAAAAGAAGAAAAAATGCGTCGTCACCCACTTGCATTTCTCTCCTACGGAGGAACGAACTTCTCCCCGGTCTGCATTCGTTCCCCCGCTTTCTCACCGCGCAAGCGCCAAGGCTGCTTTTTTTCGCTTCCGAGGTCGAATCTGATCACTCTTCACGCCTGTGCGAAGTGAATCAGGTTTCGCCACCTAAGCTCAGCTGCTTGAAACACGGTAAAAATTATTCACTTTCTCCCGAATTTTTAACATTTTAAAAATTGTTCATATTTTTCATGAATGTGAAATATTCTGGATTTAACAGACAGCTTCTTGTAACAATGGTTAATTTAAATTCAGTTTGTCATAAATAGATCATTATCTGGCCAGATTTGGAGGCCGACATTACTGTCTGAATGAATGTAAAATAGTGGCGAGCAAAAATTTTAGTCTGGCTAGTACCTTTTCAACTGAAATTTCATGCCCTGCAAGAGATACATTGACAATATTTACTGATAATATTCTCTCTTAATTTTCTTTTTCATTCTAGGTCTGCCGAGGCAAGTCCTAGGCCTGGTCCTTCTAGTCGCTATGGGCAATTCGTCGCCTCTGCACCCAGAGTCCGAGAGCACAAATACCAAGGTTCGCCTTCTGTGCACATCAGCTCGGATAACATTTCAAAGAACAAGTCTCGCAGCATGTCAAGTCTGGGTCTGGACTTCCGACTATTCTCCAGGCAACGGAAGGCGGTTTCGGACAACTCTTTGAAAAAAATTTCCCTGAAGAACTTACCTCATTTCCTAAGGTCTCTTTCTAGTCAAAGCCAACAAAGTTCGAGTCAAAAAGCTGTGACGACTTACCAAAGCCACAGTGGACAATTAACGCCGTACTCTCGGCCAATTCCTTACTGTCGGAGTGAGGCGACTATCGTAAACCGATCGCCTGACTCTAGCCGAACTCATGTTTGGTCGCCGCAGGGCGGGTCGCTGACGAAAGTGTGCGATGACGATGTCTCTTCAGGGGCAGAAGATGCCGATATTGATGAAGAAGAAGATGTCGAAAACGAAAAGACCAAAGTTCTCATCAAACGCAAAGCCTACCATCCAGAAATTAGACCAAAGGAAGAAGGGACGTCACAATTACCCCTCTGTGTTACGAACAGTACTACGAGTGATGACACACCTCTCATCGATCGCGAAGTCAAACCCGCGGCTCAGCCTCGATAACGTTGATTTACTTTTCATCACATAAGTGGTTCTCAAATTAATTAAAAAAATTTCAAAATGATGATAAAATTGCTAAATGTTAGCCTCAAAAAAGCTGTCTATTCACTGTTTAAATTAGCATAAATTAGTTCGTGAAACATACATCAGAAGAAAGAAGGCTTGAAACATTAAAATTATCATAATTTTAATAATTCTTGAAATGTTGCGAATAGCTCATAAGTTTATATATGTATATATACAAGGTGCTTTAGAAAAATGTATACACACTTTGGATGATTATAACTCCAGTTTTTAGCTCACGGGCTATCAAAGCCTGAGAGGTAATGTGTCCCTAGGTTCTGTATGTACGTATGTATGTATATGTACGTATGTATGTATTTATCGTAACGCGATAACGCTTGATAGAAATATCCGATTTTCTTCAAATTTTGTATATAGGTTCATTCTGATAAGGCGCTTCCCTGATTAGTTTTGGTGGTTAATTGGTTAAGTTTAAATTGGGGAACAAGTGCTAATCCCCCCCCTTAATTTAGATAAGTGGGTTTTTCATGCAGAATTCTCCGATTTGCTTCAAATTTTGTATATAGGTTCATTGTGATAAGGTGCTTCCCTGATTAGTTTTGGAGGGTTCATTGGTTAAGTATAAAGGGGGCAACGGGGGGCTAATCCCCTTTAATTTAGATAAATGGGATTTCCTGCAGAATTATCTAATTTGCTTCAAATTTGGTGCACCAGTTTATTCTGATATGGCGCTTCCCTGATTAGATTTGGAGGTTCATTGGTTAAGTATAAAGGAGGGAAATGGGGGAGCTAATCCTCCCCTTAATTTAGCTAAATGGGTTTTTCATGCAGAATTATCCGATTTTCTTCAAATTTGGTATACTGGATTATTCTGATAAGGGGCTTCTCTGATTAGATTTGGAGGTTCATTGATTAAGTATAAAGGGAGAAACGGGGGTAATAAGAGTATAATATAAAACTAGTGGGAATAGCCTGTGAGCTCAATGCCATCAGTTTAACTGGGACTTTTTTTATTATTCACATATAATTAATATTTAAATTGCAAAAGAATCTACATAAAATGTATAACTTTTCCTCCTACCACAGATGTTCAAAATTATCACCGTTTTGATCAATACACTGATTATAATGGTGGGCTATTAATTCACAAATTTCAACAAACATTTCGTTTAGTGTTGTGTCGCATTGTTACTCAATTGTGGTTCCGGAACGTTGTCTATAAACATCCATTTGTTTCAAACTTATCTTTTATCTGATGAATTGTAAGTCGCATAGGTGGATCTGCTTGAAACTCCCTGCGATATTGTCTTTATACTTCTGCTACATTTTCATGCTTACAATAGTATTTTAAAATAATTGTTTGTTTTTTTCAAAGTTAATCTTATTTCCTTCATTATTTCCAGATAACAAAATTTTGAAAAGAAAGAAAAATAAAAAGTTATGACCTGTTAAACATGTATACATTTTTCTGACGCACTCTGTATATTTTTGTCTTAAAACTCTAACAGTTTAATATTTAACTATGATATTACGAATGAAGAGTTAAGTTCACGTTTTTGGAATCATGTCAAAACCTTTTCTACCAAATTATTTACTCTTTAAACATAAATGCTTTTTAGGACGCAATTTATTTTCCTTTATTTTCCCTTTTATTTTTCATTTTCCTCTGAATTATTTCATTTTTTTTACGCATTGCTCGAGGCATTATGCTTTTTAAAAATTTTTAATTCAAAAAGTTTCATTTGACTATGTTGTCATATAGTGTATTCTTGGAGTTAAAAAAATACATATATATATTATTTTTTACATAACTGAGTTTAAGTAACATTTATCACTAAAAAAGCTTTTAATAGCAAAAAAGAAAATAATATTGGGCGGATACAGACGCATTTTTAAAATGTCTTAACTATTTTAGGTATAGAGCTGTTTAAAATGTTAAATTTCTCATTCATAATGTATGTATTACTTATTATAATGTTATATAATTATGCATACATGGTGCTAGTCATAATACTTCTTATTAAATATACAATATTTTCACAAGAAAACAGAAAATGCAATTGAATAAACGTTAATTTTTATCAAGGTATACTTTAAAGTATTTCATATTTGACAAGCTACCGTAAAATCTCGGTTAATTTGAACCAGGTTAAATAAGTTTTGAACGGAAAAAATATTTAACAAAAACGAAAAATCATGCATCAAGCATAGATTATGAAACACTTTCCAACACTTCCAGAATACTTTAACAAAACTTTACCGAATTAATAAGGTTACAGTTAATGCCTAAGTAAACAAGTTGGTAAACCCATAATAAATTTCAAAACCTAATTGCAGGAATCACCATCAACAGTCGAATTCATTTATGCAGCCCTGTATATGATCTATAAATCTGTATGTATACTACATAGTACTCTAAAATTTACTACATTTAGTAAACACATCGCACAGTTAAAAATTTCGCTTCAAAATTTCCGTCAATAACCCGAAATATATCCGATATATTTTGTGCTGCGCTGTATTTATAGCATTTATAACCAAGTAATATGTAAAAAAATTGTTAAATTTAAAAACGCGTACCACAACTGAAAACGCATTTCCAGCAATTATTGTTCATTGTACTGTAACCAAATTCTTTTGTGTGTACCTGTAAATGAAATATCAATGCTATACCTATCATATTCTGTAGTTAACCTCAGTGATATATGTCAATTTCATTATGTTTGAAACAGTGTACCATCATTGAAATACATCGCAGACGATTTTTTTTTCCCATGGACCGTAACACTGCAAATTGGGAACACATATGGAACACTTTCATTCAAAACAAGTGTTTCAGTTACCTTAATGTGTACTGAAAAGTGTTCCGAATATGCTCCGCTGTAAAGAAAGTGTTCCGAAAGTGTACCGAAATTGTTCTGATCGGGATATTTGTTAAATCTAAACTTGGGAACACATTTGAGAACAGATTGGGAGCACATTTGAGCCCACTTATGAAATCATCGCTTTCAGAAAGTGCGCTAGAAAGTGTGCTTGAACAAAAGACGTGTTCTCGGAAGTATTCTAAAACTTTTCTAAAAAATGCGCTTCAAAATGTACTAAAAAGGTGACAAAAAGTGTTCTAAGTGTTCTAAAAAGTGTTATGAAAAGTATATAAAGATTTGCAGTGAATGTAACTGAATTCTTTTGCGTGTCCCTGTAAAAGCTAAAGCTATCCATTTCATTTTCAATACCAAACATGCCATAGTAAACCTCAATAACATATATCATTTCCATGAAAATCCTACATATTTACGCGAGTTAGAGCACGGACAGGCGGCAGACAGATAGGCAAATCGAATTTATAAACTCTTTTCAACTAAGTTGGAAAGTGTTAAAAAAAACTAAATTAAATAAGTTGCATGTAGAAACATGAAATGAAATAAATAAAGAAGCATTAAATAAATTTTCTGGTTCAAAACGTATTTGACTTGGGTAAAGTTATCCCAGTTTTTTGGTAGGTTGACAAGCATGTTATTTTAAACAGAACATACACAATTTTAAGTATTTGGTTTTTTTTTTTTTTAAACTTTAGAACTGTCTCATTAGTTATCATAACAACACGGAAATTAAAACTTTTAATCTATAAATTACAATTTGCCTCTACTTCTGATATACTTTGTAACGATACATAAATGTTGCTAGTCAATGTAACATACGTTAAATAAAAGTCGGTTTCATCAATTCCATAATAATTACAATGTAAAAAAAGACAGATAATATTGATGATTATATGATTAGATGTCTGTTATCTAGAAAAATATGTTATAACCACAAACAAAAATATATAATAACTTTTTCATAGTTACCAACGATTCCAAAATGCATTCTTTATTTTCAGAAACTTCAGATACCAATATATTTTAGAGATTTAAAGACGAATTTTTAAAAACAAAGATACTTTTCCTGCCACTAATTTTCGGAAACGATTTCGAGTAGTTTTTATGGTATATTAATCAGTTTAGTCAAAACGAAGTATCGGATTTTTAGGATGTTATCAACTCATAATTAAACATGATTCACTTTAGAATAAATAACATGATATTCAATAACTATTAAGATAAAACATTGCATTAACACCAGAATAATTTTACAAATTTATTTTTATGTTTTTATGTTTAATAATAAAAATAGTACCATTTTACCTTGAAGTAAATTCTTAATGTAAGTTTCAGTGGTAAAATCAAATAATTTTTCCCACCAGGAGGATTTGTATTTCTCTTTGTTTTTTATTAGAGATTGTAGAGTTCCGGAAGGGTAGGGGGGAGGGCATTTTAGCCTCTCAAAGAAATCTTCTTTCCTCCCCCTTCCGTTTTGTTAGAAAGATTTGAATGAACCTTGAAATTTATGTTATATATTTCTTTATTTTTTATAAATAATGGAAACTATTGTAGAAATATCCTTTATTGTTGAAAAAAATCGCAATTTTGTGTTCTTGAATAGGTACTGCAAATGCATTTTTAAGTATACGTATGAGAATTTGAATGAAACATTCAAAACAAATTACATGCTTTTAATATTGGTGTTAACTTCTAAATATATAAACCAATACTGTTGTCTTATATTCAATATAAACTGTTCTAAATTAATTCTGTATTGTTTAATTAACAGAAAAACTGCATTCGCGTACTTTCTAAATATGTTCGGTAAAATTTTCTAAACATTCTTTAAATTTTTTTTCTAACACGTTCGGTAAAATTTTCTAAACATCCTTTATATTTTTTTCTGAATAATCTACCAAGAAAAACTTTTATTTGATGGAAATGTTGTACATTATTCCGCCAATTTCATTCCTTTTTTAGGGTTTCGTTCATCTGACGAAACCCTATTCGTCTCACCCCTCTGTCTGTGTGTCTGTCACAGAGTCCGCTCTCGGAAACTGTATAAGGTAGGTGCTTGAAATTTCGCATACTTACAGTTGAATACCACAGATCCCACGACAAAACAAATTTCGAAAAAGTCTTATATTATTTCAATTAAATGAATTAATGACATCCGACCAGATTTTAGAACAGAGTCTTAATTTCAGTACTTTCGCGCAGGCTAGGTGGCTCCGTGGTAGCGTGTTTGCCTGCTGTTCAAAAGGTTCCTGCATCAAAGCTGTGTGTCGGAGTTTGAATTTTTTTCCCCAGATTAGATTTCATTATCTAATAGATTCCATTTTACAATTTTTCTTTTTCTTTTTTGCGATTTTAAGGCTAAATGTGCTTGAAAAATATTTTATCAATTATTTTCTTAATTAAAATATTCTTTTTTTGAGAAATTATAAAATGGCTAAACTCGTTAAATTTTTGAAATTTTGGAATTTTAAATTTCGTTTGAACAATTTGTTTTATTTTGAGAAAATTCGAAATTTTAAATTTTGCTTCAACATCCACTAAATTCTTGAGACATTTCTGCATTTTAAATTTCGTTTAAAGATTTTTTTGTTGTTGTTTTTAGAAACTTTAAATTTTGTTTAAACTTCCGCTAATTTTAAAAATTTCGGAATTTTAAAAATTTCAGAATTTTTAATTTTATTTAAATAATGTTATTTATTTTTATTTTAAACAGCTCTTACTTTTAAATATTATGTTTCCTCTTTAAATCATTAATTCTCGTTAATAACTAGTGCTGCCATCTCTCTTTTAATTTCTTAAACTTTCTTCTATTGAAGTAATTTTATTTTATCATTCAAAATTTAAAATATATAATGTAATGTTTTAACTGCGTTTTTGCTTGCCGATTTCTACACTAGAAATTCTAAAACATATGCTGTTACAATTGTCTGAAAAACAGTTCTTGAATATTTTTAATTAAAAAAATAATAATAACTTCCTCTTGTAATCATTTTAATGTTAAATTTAAAGGTGCTACCATCTATGTTCTTAATGATAAAGTGTATTGATAAGGATAAGGCTTCAATAATTATAAATTAATGATTTCGATTTATTAGTTAAAGGATCAAGTGGTTTGTAAGGATTATTAAACGAAACTCTTTGTGCTATCTTCGATCACACTTACCCACTTGTTTCTCTTCTTAGGTATCTTACGTTAGAAATTTTTAAATTACAAAATTTGAGAACCACAGTCATTGTAAATAAATGGCGCCATCAAGCAGCAGTGTGTAAATAAGCTTGTGAAACAAGAGGTGATTGTTTTGTATAAACTTGCATCTTATGCTGTGTTTCGTTCATTATAAGCCAGCTACATCAGTCATTTCATTTACTAATTCAACTTTAAAACTCGCTTAGATTATAAAACAATATTGTTCTTCAATTTTACTTATTTCATGACATTTTTTTTTCAGCTTACCTCATTGTAAATGAATAAAAGATATTTCTTTCAATTTCGTTTCAGTCGTCAGTTCTTTTCTTGTCTCTACAGCTAAAAATTCTACAGCTAATCCAGATCTTAAAAGTTTTAAAACCACAAACTACAAACGTTTTCACACATTGCTTATCCCAGTAGATGGCTAAATGTGTCCGCTGGAAAACGTTTGGATTTTGTGGTTTTAAAGCTTTTAAGATCTGGACAGCCATTATTGGACTTTTAGCACCTGTAAGCAAATGAGTACATTTATGACTTGTACTTCTTTTTCCAACCACATACTCCAAACGTTTTCAGCCGACGCACTCGGCCATCTTCTGTGATAACTAGAGGACTTCGAGGGTAAGTGACAGCATTTAGTTATCCCAGAAAGTGTCTAAATGTGTCGGTTGAAAACGTTTGGAGTTTATGGTTTTAAAACTTTTACGATCTGGACAACTTTTAATGATTTTTAGTACCTGTAAGAAAATGAGTACATTTTTTACTTGTACTTCTTTTTACAATCACAACCTTCAACCATTAACTCCAAACGTTTTCAGGCGACACAATCGGCCGTCTTCTGGGGTAACTAGAGGACTTCAAGGAGAACACCATTTACTTATCCCAGAAGATGGCTAAGTGTGTCTGTTGAAAACGTTTGGAGTTCGTAATTTTAAAACTTTTAAGATCTGGACAGCATTTAATGGATTTTTAGCACCTGTAAGCAAATAAGTACATTTCTGACTTGTACTTCTTTTTTCAACCACAATCCACAACCTTCAACCACAAACTCCAACCGTTTTCAGCCGACACACTCGGTCATCTTCTGTGATAAGTAGAGGACTTCAAGGGTAAATGGCAGTATTTAATTGAACCCAGAAAAGAACTGTGTCCGGTTGAAAACGTTTGGAGTTTGTGGTTTTAAAGCTTTTAAAATCTGGATAGCTTTTAATGGATTTTTAACACCTGTAAGCGAATGGGTACATTTCTGACTTGTACTTCTTTTTTGAGAGTTTTTAATTATTTATTCAAGGTGAATTTCACACTAAAATTTGATTTTTTATTGTCTCTATAGCGTTGTAAAGACAGTTGTGTAATTATTTACTACTTCAGTTAAACAGTTTATAAGTTTAATAAATAAGAGCCTATTGAAACAAGGTATAATAACACTGTAAAAGATAAGACAAATGTTTCTTAATCTAGAAAAATATAATAAAACCAGGAATGAAAATAAACAATAACATCTTCCGAGTTACTAATGATTCCGAAAAGCTTTCTTTATCCTTAGAAACTTCAGAAACTAATATATTTTCGAGATTTAAATAAACGTTTTTATAGTGTATTTACCAATTCTCTCGGATTTTACAAAGCTATCCATTCTCAAGTAAACATTTTCATGTTCAACAAAAACATTTTGCAGACAAACATAATAAATTAACAACATTAACATTAACATTAAAATTAATATTATTTTGTCACTTTTGCACGTATACTATACTTTTTTAATTTAAATTGACTACACAGCTGGAAATGTTTAATTGAGATTTAATAGTATCCTAAAAACCGATATTCTGGCATAAGAAAACTGATTAATACGCTACAAAAACCACTCGGAAATGTTTCTGAAAATCAGTGGTAGCAAAATAAATTTTGTTTTTATAAATGATTCTTTATATCTCGAAAATATATTCATAGCCTGATTACCAGCGGGGCAAACTTCCACCAGTAAATTTAAAAAGAAAGTTTTGGTTTATTTAAACGCCTTATTCATGCAGATTTTACGTCAAAAATAAGGCAAGATTTTCTGTTCATTTTTACTGATGGAAGTTTGTCCCGCCAGTAATCAGTCCCTGAATATATTGGTTTCTAAGATTTGTCAAGATAAAGAACGCTTTTTGGAATTATGGGTATATCGGAAGAGGTTATTGTATATTTTCGTTCGTGGTTGTATTATATTTTCGTAGTTTAAGAATTATTTGTATTTTAATACAGTGAATTTAAAATTTCTTAATTTATATAAGCAAGAAAGAAAAAATCAGACTCTATGGTTTATTTTATTACGCATCTACGATTAATAATCATCCATTTGTGTACCTAAATTCTATTCGAAAATTTACAAGAAAAGTTGTAATTTTACATACACTATAGCATTTTAAAAGGTAGAAAACCAACGTTAAAAATGCGCAAATAATACTAAAAAAAGCAGCAAATAGCTGTTTCGAATCCACGAGCGATATTCTTCTTCAGTGCGGCAAAAAGCAAAGCACAGCGTGCTAGAAAAATCAAAACTGGGCAAAGCGACAAACAGGCGGTGGCTTATACATCCGATGCGGTTAGAGAACGCCAAAAAACAGCCAGTGAGAAGAAAGCAGCCTGAAACAACTGAGTGGACAAGTATATACTTGTCCACTCAGTTGCTTCATGCTGCTTTCTTCTCAAATCGCTGAATTTTGGCTTTTCGTAATTGTTCACTCAGTTGTTTCATGCTGTTTTCTTCTCATTGGCTGCTTTTTGGCGCTCTCTACCCGCGTATATGAACTACCGCCTCTCTATCGTTTTGCCCAGTCTTGCTTTTTCTAGAACGTTGTGCTTTTCTCTTTGTTGCACTGAAGAAGAATCTCACTTATGGATTCGAAACAGCTGTTTGCTGCTTTTTTGTGTATTATTTGTACATTTTTAACGTTGGTTTTCTGCCTTTTAATATTCTTGCACAAAGGTTTTATTTGTTATTTTTAACTATTGCATTTATTCGTGCTCATTAAACAGGGCTCCCTGCGAGTCAACTATTTCTTACCACTGTTTCCAAGCAAAAATATTCGTGGTATATTGTTATTGCGTATGTTAATGAAATCTATCGTAAAGATTATTGTTTGGAAATAATTGTTACAGAAATAGTTCCTTCGATGGAAACCCTCGATAAACCCGATACTGTATCAGATGTTTAGCTAATCATGAGAAAAAATTTCGTTATATCTATTCATATCAAAAATGTTAAATTTAGAAAACGTAACTCTCTTGGTAGAAAATCAATTACTAGTTTAAGGAAATTCAATGCAAAATTGAAGAACTTGACAGACATAGCCGATTTTTAACCGACTTCAAAAGAAAAAAAAAAAAAAGAAGAGCAAGTTATCAATTTGACGCGTATTTGTTTATGTTCATCGATTACTCCGAAAATACGCTACCGATACATGTGATTTTTTTTTTAATTAAAAGAGGATGCTTTCGAATTGGTCCCATTTAAATTTCGTCAAAATTAATTTAGTACATTTTTTAGAAATTCAACAAAAAATAAAAATATAAACATCTTTAAAATGTTTCATTTTCAACTATTTTCATCAAGTGACGATAATAGAAAGCTTAGCAAGTTGCTTGGGGATTCGTTTTGTTTTTGTGTTTTTCCAAAATCGTATCGGCCAATCGAATTTTTTTGTCCCTATGTCGCAATTATCTTACAGAGGCATCCTATAAACCTTGGCGAGTTTCCTATCATCGCCAAACTAATGTTTGTTGTCTTGTGTCACTCGTCTAATCGAATTCATGAAGGCGAATATTTTTCAGTTCTGGAATGTGGGTTGCCGTACTTTGGACAAAAACTGTGCATACACTTTGTACGTGTTTCCCCACTGTTATAAGGCATTCTACTTCTTCGGTAGCTTTGCAGAAGTTACGCCATCTATGGAAAATTTTTGGAACTTTTTTTTTTTTTTTTTTTTTTTTTTTTTGTTAAAGAAAATTTTCAATCATAAGAAGCATTGTCGTAAAAACTATACTCTCGGGCGCCAATTGCTTAGTTTTGTATTGAATTTTAAAATGTGTGAAGGAATTTTTGGAGACCCTGTATTGCATATTAAATGAACAGCACTTGGCAAATTATAAAAAATAAAATCCTTTAGTGACGTGCAAAATAATATAATGCATTTTCAGTAATATATATATAGGGAGAAAATATACACTTTATGGATGTATGATATCATGCTTTATAATCTTTTACACAAATTGGATTAATCATTAACAATACACATTCCGGGATAAAAATATGTCACACCAGAGTTTTTATTTGAAACTATTTAACTTATTACTGTGTGATATATTTAATTTATTAAAAACAAATTCTCGTTTGAATCTAAATATTTTCATTCGATACCAGTCAAATGACCGGTATATTTAGTGTTAAACCTAACTTTTCCGTTCGGAAATCTGCGTAGTTGAATTCCGTATAAAATGTTTACAGAATTGAAACATCGTAGACAAAATAATGTACTACATACTTCTAAATATTTTAATAAAATGAAAAGTGCCCAGTTAAACTAGTGGCATTGAGCTCACAGGCTATTTACACTAATTGTATATTATACTCTTATTTCAAAGAATAATGCCCCTCAAAAAATAAAGAAATCGATAATAAATTAAGGGGGATTAGCCCCCGTTCCCCTTTTTATACTTAACCAATGAACTCCCAAAACTGATCAGGATAGCGCCTTATCACAATGAACCTATATACAAATTTTGAAGCAAATCGGATAATTCTCCATGAGAAACCCATTTATATAAATTAAGTGGGATTAATCCCCCGTTTCCCCCTTTATACTTAACAAAATGAACCCCTAAAACTAATCAGGGAAGCGCCTTATCAGAATGAACCTATAAGCAAAATTTGAAGCAAAACGGATATTTCTATCAAGAGTTATCGCGTTACGTACGTACGTACATACATACATACATACAGAACGGGCGGGCATATTAGCTGTCAGGCTTTGATAGAATGTGAACTAAAAACTTAAATTGTGCGGTGTTTAGAAGTTTTAAAAAAATGCGAGAGTACCGAAAATTATTGGTCAAGTGTTGCCACCGTCCATAAATCTTCCGTTTTAATTTGTATATGACAACATACCAGACATAGATTAACCTACTGCAAATGTACGCCACATATATTCCTAAACATATTCATGCCACATCGGCTCACTCAGAAATAAACAATTTTTGACAAATAATAATTTCGAGAATAAACATTTTTTTTTCTGAAAAATGTATTTACCCTTACATCCTGCAAGTTCTTTATTCTAAATATGTCTCTTAATAAATTTTCTAAAGAGTTAAACTATACCTAAGAATTACCTCGAATAGAACTTGGCTATTTCATTTTCATTAACCACATCGTGTCACTCAGAAATAAAGAAATTTTCGACAAATAACATTCAAAAATAATTTAGAGAAAAAACATTATTTTCTGAAAAAATGTATTTACCCTTATATCCTACAGCTTCTTTATTCTAAATACGTTTCTTAATAAATTTTCTAAAGAGCAAAACCATTCTTAAGAATTATCTTGAAGCAAACTTGACTATGTTCTTTTTACTATCCACATCGGGTCACTCAGAGAAAATGCAATTTTTGACAAATAGTATTCAAAAATAATTTCGAGAATAAACATTTTTTTCTGAAAAATGTATTTACCCTTACATCCTGCAAGTTCTTTATTCTAAATATGTCCTTTAATAAATTTTCTAAAGAGTAAAACTATACTTAAGCCTCGAAACTTATTATACTTGAAACTATACTTAAGCCTAAAATTGTACTACCTCGAATAGAAGTTGACAGTTTGTTTTTCACTACAGAAATCTATTAAATTACTCCTGAATTCAAGTACAGTCCTTTTAATGTGGCACAGGAAAAGTATCATAATAAAAAGTTCCCTGACATATCCAAAGAGTCCACTTGAAAATTCATAAATTTCTCTGTGCGAGAGAATAGCATTTCCAGATTGTTGTTTTTAATAGCAGATAAGCGAAAGTAAGCTTATACACTTAGTCTAGTATAAAAAGACATAATTTAAGCAAGAGAGAATATCATTGCGCATGCATCCTATAAAATGAAACAGAATATTTATATCTCTTAAAATAACGAATATGACAAAAAATATAAAAAAAATATTATTTTGAATTGAATTCTTTTTTAGTCAGTGATGATTTATACTCAATTACTCTACTGTTGCAGTTTTTTTTTTTTTTTAACGATCTGTTTACATTATAAAGTACGCTGTAAAAAAGACAGATGTTTCTTAATGTAGCTCTTATTATTTTATTTATTTATTTATTTACGAAAATATAATATAACTTCTTCCGAGTTTCCCACGATATCGAAACGCGTTCCTTTATCTTTAGACCCACTTTGAAACTAACTGATTTCCGAGATTTAAAGAAACAAGATTTTTTAAACAAAAGTTTTTATTGCTGCCCCTAATTTTCTAAAACATTTCTTAATAGATTTTACAGTGTATTAATCAGTGTTATCTCTGCCATGAATCCCTTTTTATCTGATTCTAACAATTCTCATGTTCAGCTACGTAACATAATTTACACATGCAATAGTAACAAAATAACATTAATGTTAATAACATGTTTGTTGCGATTTGTTGATGTCCGTTAAACAAGAAAATGTTTACTTGACAATTTAAAACAATCCTTAAAACCGATATTTTGGTTGGGAAAACTTATTAGTATATTGTAAATACTACTCAGAAACATTTCTTAAACTAACAGGCAGGGAAAAAGCGTTTTTTTAGAATTACTTTTTTAAATCTCGGAATTATATTGGTTTCTGTGGTTCTAAAAATAAAAATAAAAAACTTTTTGGAATCGTTGGTAACCCGGATCACATAATTCTAATTTTCCTCCATTTAACAGAATGAAAGCATAATAATGCATTTTCAAATAAAGTTTATTTGTGGATCCGTGATCTTTCTAGAAAAATTGAAAATAAATAGTATATAACGTATAATAGCCTGAATGTCGTCGAATAGACTTTATTTTCGACTTTCAGTAACATGAAGTTTTTTGTTCTCATTTGAAGTTTTCTATGGTCTCGTATGATGCTCGAGTGAATGCTAGTATTTAGATAGTTGATTATTCGAATGACGTCTAATAGCCTGAATGACGTCGAATTAACTTTATTTCCGACTCTCAGTAACATGAAGTTTTTTGTTCTCATCTCAAGTTTTCTATGGTCTCGTATGATGCTCGAGTGAATGCTAGTATTTAGATAGTTGATTATTCGAATAAAAACAGAAAAATGCATTTTCAAATGAAGTTTATTTGTGGATTCATGATCGCTCTAGAATAACGGAAAGTAAATAGTGTATGACGTCTAATAGCCTGAATTAGAGCTCCTATAATAGAGGCTGACGCATCCTCGCAGATTTGGTGCTCAAATTGAAGTTCAGTCGAAAAACCAAGCTAACCAGAAACGGTTCAGCCAATCAGAACCCAGTCTTAGGCAACCCCAACTCCGGCTGCGGTAGATTGATGCTGAACTGAGCACCAATAATCCGAAACAAAATGGATATGCGTCAGCTCCTATTATAAGAGTCTTAGCCTGAATGACGGCGAATAGTCTTATTTTTACTTTCAGAAACACGAAGTTTTTTGCTCTCATCTGAAGTTTTCTATGGTCTCGTATGATGCTCGAGTGAATGCTAGTATTTAGATAGTTGATTATTCGAATGACGTCTAATAGCCTGAATGACGTCGAATTGACTTTGTTTCCGACTTTCAGTAACATGAAGTTTTTTGTTCTCATCTCAAGTTTTCTATGGTCTCATATGATGCTCGAGTGAATGCTAGTATTTAGATAGTTGATTATTCGAATAAAAACAGAAAAATGCATTTTCAAATGATGTTTATTTGTGGATTCATGATCGTTCTATAATAACAGAAAATAAATAATTTATGACGTCTAATAGCCTGAATGACGTCGAATAGTCTTTATTTTTACTCTCAGAAACACGAAGTTTTTGGCTCTCAGCTCAAGTTCTCTATGGTTTCGTAAGATGCTCGAGTGAATGCTAGTATTCAGATATTATTTAGATTATTTGAATAAAAATAGAATAGTGTATTTTCAAATAAAGTTTATCTGTCGATTCACTATCTTTCTAGAAAAACTGAAAGTAAATGGTGTATGACGCCTAGTAGACTGAATTTCGTCGAATAAACTTGATTTTCGACTTTCAGTAACACGAAGTGTTTAGTTCTCAGTTGAAGTTTTCCATGGTCTCGTAAGATGCTCGATTAAATGCTAGTATTCAGATAGTAGATAATTCGAATAAAAATAAAATAATTCATTTACAAATATAGTTTATTTGTGGATATTGAATTTTTTTTTTTTTTTTTTTTTTTTTTTTTTTTTTTTTTTTTTTAGAATAACTTAAATTTAATAGTGTATGACGCCTAATGATAGTCTGAATGACATCGAATAGACTTTATTTTCGACCTTCAATAACACAAAGTTTTTAGTTCTCAGCTCAAGTTTTCTATGTACTCTCTTAAGATGCTCGACTGAATGCTAGTATTCAGATAGTATTTAGATTATTCGAATAAAAATAGACTAATGTATTATCAGGTAAAGTTTACCTGTGGATTCATAATCTTTCTAGAATAACTGAAAATAAACAGTGTGTGACGCCTAATAGACTGAATGATGTGGAATGCACTTTATTTTCAACTTTCAATAACACGATGTTTTTAGTTCTCAGCTCAAGTTTTCTATGGCCTTTATAAGATGCTACAGTGAAAGCTAGTATTCAGATTAATCGTTGCGATATTTCAGGTACTTTCCTCTGTAAATTCGCTGCTATTAGGATGCTAAAAATTCGTTGAATAAATATATTATAATTGAAAAAGAATAAAATGTTAAGACTCATTCCGTTCAAAGTCTAGAGTAGTTCTCTTATAAATAACTCTATTCTAAAAAGTTCTCGAAAACTCGATTTAGAAAAAATCGGATTCGCCCATCTCTGGTTCCTACATATCATGCTATCGTTGTAGTGATTTAAGAAATTTTCTTAATGTTAGCAATATTTTAAGCATGCTATTGTTTTTCCTACATCACATTTTTTTCATGAAAGGATTTAAAATAATGTGTAAAAATGAAAATAATTAAAGAATAATAAAATTGTATTTTGTCAAAAAAAAATCATTACTGCAGTTTTACTTTTAAAATAATATCTAATGTAAAGGGAATTAAAATAAATAGCCGTGAAAAAAAAAATCATTTTTTTATTATTATTTAAAGAGCCATAAAGCTGAATTTTAATTATGTTTTAGAGATAATTCAATTTTTTTTTATCTTATATTATAATATGAGCAAATGTTGTGTGTGTGTGGCTATGCAAATTTTATCTTAAAACCGCTCTAATGATTTTGACTAAATTTTGTATCCTACCGTTTTGGGGTACGAGAAGTTCATTCGGCTGCATCACATGATTGAGAAAATTCAATTAGTGGGTCATTTTGGGTCACTAAGGATCAGGATCTTGTTAATTTTATCTAAAAAACGGCTAAAACGATTTTGACTAACATTTTTATCCTACCTGTTTAGATTACGGGTAAAACACGTAACCCAAAGGGACGAGGCTTATGGGTCCCTACAAGGGAAGACCATTGGGCTAAGTTACATGTTCGAGAAAATTCGATTAGTGGGTCATTATGGTTTCTCTATTGGTCAAGCTAATTTTATCTAAAAACGGCTCTAACCATTTTGACTAAATTTTGTATCCTACCGTTTTGGGGTACGAGAAGACCATTAAGCTGGGTCACATTTTCAAGAAAATTTGATTAGTGAGTCATTTTTGGACCACTGCGGATCCAGCCAATTTTATCTAAAAAATGGCTCTAACGAATTTAACTTAATATTGTATCCTACAAGTTTCGGGCAGGAGAAAATCATTGGGCTAGGTCACATGTTCGGGAAAATTCGATTAATGTGCCATTTTGAGATCACTAGGGGTCTAGCTAATTTTATCTGAAAACGTCTCTAAAGATTTTGACTACATTTTGCATCCTACCTTTTTGGTGTAGGAGAAGACCATTAAGTTAGGTCACATGTTCTGGAAAATTAAATTAGTGGGTCGATTTGGGGTCACTATGGGTCAATGTATTTCGTTGGAAGAGCAGGTTGAAACAGTTATTAAGTTGTTAATCAGTTGGAAATAAACAAAGTCTCAAAGTGCAATATTTCGTCAAATTTGGCAATATCTGGCGAAATATTGACGACATTGGCGAGATTTGGAGGGAAATCATTTTCAAGATTACCAATGTTAAAACACATGCTTGGCGCAAAATGAAAGAATGTCGCCAAGTTTGCGACTTTTCGCCAAATATTGGCGTCATTTGGCGAAAAAAATTGGCTTTCATAATCTGAAGTTGAATTTTCTAAAAATTCTCAATGGAAGCCGAGATACATGATTCAACCTGTCAAAGTCCATAGACTTTTATGCATGTAATGCTGAACGTTGCTCTCTCATGTATGAAAGACGTTCAAGACTAAAAGTTCCGCTACCGAAAGAAAGTGTGCAACGAACTAAAAATGCAGTTTGGAAGGATGCTTTTTTGTCGTAAATATGTAAGTAATGTAAAATTTAGAAATATGGACATAGTTTTAATATTGATTTTTTCTGTAAATAATACTGTTATAAAATAAAATGCTATATACATAGATGCCAACTTTTACGCTTTTTTTGTTACCACTAAAACTTAATAGAAATTTTTGCCTTATTGAATCACATGATTTCGGCGATTTAATAAGTTTAAATTTACTATTAAATTTTAGTGGTAGGAAAAAAGCGTAAAAGTTGGCAGCTATGTATATAGCAATAATATAGCGATAATTTATTGTTTTATCGAGTTGAACACAAAGCTAATTTTAACCGAGCATAGCTCGGTCTTCCCCGCTCTTATCCATTATGATGCAAACATACATTTGCCTTCATTCAGTATTTAAGAAAAAAAAAAAAATTTTCAAATGTTCAATTCAACTGTATCTAGAAATGTTTTGCTCACATGGAAAAATAAGTGATTAATTAAAGTTCTCACAACTGGTTCATTTTATTTGCAGACTTTTCCAATGCTGAAAATAAATATGTAATAAAAACAGTACTTTAAGTTAATTTTATTTTTTATTTTTATAAAACTTAGTCAAAACAATGAAAACTAAACTGATAAAACACGTTTAAGTTTTATTAAAAATATTTAGTCATTTTATCCAACGTGAAACAAACCTTAATGTACCAAAAATTCTATGATAACATAAATAAAAAGGAAAAATTAATTTGACATATTTTAATATAAAAATTCAAAATAATTTATGAAATTAGCTATGAACATATTTAATACTTGGAAATTTTTTCCAGAGAAAATTTCTCCCGCCTTGCATTCATAATATTCAAATTTTTATTTGCTTAATAGGCGTATAGCCGACATAATGAATTGTCGGTGATGGATTTTCGTTGATTTCGTGTTTGCCCCAGGGTTGGCGGCTCACGGAAAATATTCCATCTTGTGCTGCGTTTGTATCCTTGCCAACATGTTGTGGTGAAAAGGTTCCAGGCTAAGTGTCATTCCCAAGTTGTTCAGTTGGTAGAACGTCAGTGCGCTATACTGATGACCCGGGTTCGAGTCCCGGCTTGGGTAGTTTTTCACTATGTTGTCTGTACGCCTATTAAGCAAATAAAAATTTGAAAATTAGCGAAGAACTTTTAGAAAATTATTTTAGAATTTTTATCTTCGGTTTGTTTTATTAAAATTCAATTCTCTTTTATACTTTCTGAGATACGTTTCCGTTGACAATTCTTTGTAAATTAAAAAGTTTTAAAAAAGGAAATCCTACACCATGCATAGATTAAGAAACGCTTTTCAATATTAACAGAATATTATAATGAAACTTTATTATTTCATACGGTGAAAAAATATATTTAAATAAAACAATTTCAATAAAACATAACAGAGGTGAAAACTTACTTCCAGTAGTAGATGGCGATGTATTTTAATTTCTTTTCTAAATTCCTGCATATTAATTTATTTTCATTATGCTCACCACAAAGTAAATGTGTTAAAGTTATTTAGTGCGATTTAATAAATACTAGCTGTTACCCGTGACTTCATTCACGCAACATTAAAAGAAGAATGAATGCATTAATTAAGCAAAATATTTCACTCCCGATAATTAAAAACGTAAATAGTTAACTAACTCTTTATCACATTTCATAGGAGACAATACGGTATTTCTTTGTTATAGAGACCTTGACATAACTCAATCTTAAAAAAGTGAAATTTTGTACCAATAATCCCGAAATTGAAAATGCAACCAGTGGAAAAATAAGGGCCAAATAAAATCGTGGAAATCCACAAATATGGTAAAAACAAATGTCAATTTTACCTGATAAACCATTTTACGTTTAACTGCTTTGTGAAACGTTTTAACAGCCATCCTTCAACAATAATTAATTCGAATTAGTATATGCTTTTTCTTTAAATTCAATTCTTCCTACTTGGTTTAATGTATAGCTGAAACAAATCTTGTTTTCTAAATGGTAATATGTTGACAGACGATTTTTGTTCTGCAGAAAAAATGGATTCATGAAGTTTGAATATGTGAAAATATGTTTTTATTTTTCGGTTAATTTACTGAAATCAAGATTTTGTTTTCACCATCTATTCAAATTGAAATTAATTCTGTTTTCAGTTTTAATGAGAAAATGACGTAAAAAATATATTGATCTGTTTTTTTTTTCTCCTTTTTTATCCACAAATATGGAGTAATTTACTTGTCGTTTTTAGAGAAACTTCGTTAAAATTTACAAGAAAAAAAATAATATCTCGGAATCTAATTCAGTTTTTTAATTATGAGAGTTTGTGTGACATCCTCGGATCAGTGATAACCGATGTTAAGTAAATTGCGTTGCGTTCGATAGTCTAAGAGGAGTAGTTGCGAAATACAAAGGGAAAAGTGTTGTTCGCCAAATCACGTCTTTTTGCGCCAAATACTCGAAAGTATCTTATTTTTTGTAGATTTTCTACTGGTATTCCGCAGCTAAATTTAACTGATCATTCCGATATCTTATATCTAATAATTGACGGGCAGAATTTTCCGGTACGAATTGGTTTTCCCAGACGGAAGGAACTTTCCGGACAACCCAATACGTACATAAGTAGTTTCATTAGCAATTTTTTTTTTCAAAATATTTTGAGTATCCGCTTTAAGGAGACCTTCCTTGTTAGTCTCCTTCCCTGATTCAGAGCCCTGATTCATAACAAGCCATTTTCATACTTTGTGCTATGCGCATGCGTTAAACCCTGTAATGTAATTTTAGAAACTACGCAAGCATATCAAATGACTTCTGTTAATTAACATATTTGCGTGTTCTGAAAATCCTCTTTCTGTCGCCCAGTCGGATCCAGGAACTGACTCGAAAATATAAACAATTCGTAGTGTTTGAAGTAGTGTATTATCGTTAAAATGTACTTCCAAGAGTTATCGTCCGTAGATGTGTCCGAATTATTTTGAGTGTCCATGGAAACGAAATGTAAATGTTATACATTCTATTTGCAATAGAGAAAATGCTATGGTAAATCTTCATAACATACTTCAATTTCGTAGCTACCAACGTATATTTATGAAAGTTGGAGCCTGGATAGACAGATAGACTAGCAGACGAATAGATAAACCGATAGGTACTAGATTCGAGTCCTGGCCCAGATCAATTTTTCACTCCATATTGGTTTAGCGTATTTAATTGTCTGATAAAATGTGTGTTCTTATACTGTAAATTTAAGTAATCAGACGTAGTGTTTATGCTTTAATATATATAATTAATTACAGACCGATGAATAGTTATTCACCGTATTATTTTCATCTGAAGCTGCAAAACTGATGGCCGATGACTGTTTCCTACATGGATAAATGTGGGAAATTGCTGGGCTGGGATATCGATCTGGGTGGCTTAGTAGCAGAGCATCAGCACGGTACGCTGAAGGTCCCAGGTTCGAGCCCAGGTCAATTTTTCAATCATGTTGGTTTAGTGTATTTGATTGTCTGATAAAATGTGTGTTCTTAGTTCTTATATTGTAAGAATAAGAATTATTTGTACTTCGTTAATGATACAATAATTATAGCTAAATGCACTGAAATTCGATTTTTCTGCTTCATATATTGCTAATAAAGAAATTGGGGGTATTAATCCGAACTTTTAATGGTTGTTTAATGGTTTAAGCATATTCAACTAGCACATGCAAGGTATTTTAAAATAGTCTTTTACATATTACAGTGGCGGATAACAAGATATGGCCACATTTTAAATTACTAAGTCTAAAATACGGAAGGATATAAGGTATTTGATAGAGTTTATTCTGTTTTTAAGAAACAAAAATATCTTAAAAATGGTTATTCCATCAAGCATTTCGCAAAAATTTATATAGCTTTTATGTTCTTTAATTAAATTTGTGCAGGTAGAAGTTTTGAAAAAATGATAGAAGTCAGCCAAATTAAAGCTATTAATTTAAACATTTATCATTATTTTTATTCCATTTTGCCATTATGAAAGTTTATAAATGTTTTTGTATTTTTTTTTTTTTGACAGAATTTTTATCGTTTTTATGGGTATAACACTTGTGTTTCGCATTAATATCTCACACAATTATTCGCCACAGGTTTTTTTACTTACCCGTCATACGCAGTATAGGGTAAATCTTGTAATCATTTTAAAAATCGATTTTTTTTTTGACGGATTCACACGTTTCAGACACTGGGGATTCCGAAAAACATATTTTTAGAAGAAAAAGAATTTGTCGTCCGGCTGTCTGTGTCTGTAAACGCTCTATCTCCCGAACATTGAGATAGAGACTTGAAATTTCATATGTACTTAGTATGGTAATAATGAGAAGAAGCTTATTGAATTTCAGTAACCTCGATTATCCGGAACTATTTTTTTCGGACTCTCAAAATATTCGTTCTGATAAAAGGTATATAAAAATTTTCGAATTTTTCTTTAATGAGTAAATATAAAAGACAATAAAAAATATAAATTTTGCATAAAGAATGAAGTCCATAGGATAATTAGTTATCGAGATATTTGTAATCTTACTTTCCACACTCTTCAATTTTTGATGACCCTGTATTTCAATCAAATTTCAATTCAAAGATATATTTTAATTGGAAATGAGACGCTTAATCCGACGCAGTAAACCATTAGTTAATAGGATTATCAATTTTGGAGTTATAAGGATATTTCTTTTACGCAATTTAGTAATAGAGTATTTAAAGTTTATGACGTCATCAAGCCACGATTTTATTTGAATTGCAATGCATTTTATAAATAGTGTACACATGTTTTATTTTCATATTTTATATTATGCATACCCATGATGGGTAAGTATTACGGTGGCCCCCAACGACTAGTTTTTAACAGTTTTAAGTAAAGAATCTGGGATGGTTAGTCCGGAAATGAAACCTACTTTACTTTAAACCACGAGTTTGAAAACTGATTAGAGTATTATTCTGCTGAAAAATGTATTATCTGGGTGTGATAGGAGATTCTTCTGGCCATTAAATTTTCGGAAAGAATATATTGATACTCTTTAGAATTTTCCTTAGAATAGTATTGTAATTCTACCATTAACTGCAATACTGCGCGGAAAATACCGCAATGCTGCCATAAAAATATATAAAATATCCCAAGCACATTTAACCAGTTTTTATGCACATATCAAAATGCTACACTGTAAAAAGGATCCCATATAAATACAAAAAAAATTCCGAATAATTTCAGTTTTCTAAAGAAAAGTACAATTTCCGTAATTGATCACTGAAATTCATAGAGATGTAAGTTTATCCTTGAAATACGTATTATATTTGTGTTTTAATGGAAAATTTTACACACGGAAGTATGTAAAGAAAGGGAATAATTTTACGAAATTATGAAACTTTTCCTGGAATTTACGAAAATAAAAACCGTTAAAATACGAAAATAGTGGTGACGTCCTGATTTCTAGTACAATGTCGTGTTTTAACGTGATTTTTTTTTTACATTATATAAATGTGGATTAATGATTATGTGCCTGGGAGCGCATATAAGAAATAGATGGACAGTAAGTTAAATATGGTTTTATCTTTTTTTCGACTGGTATGTTTGTTTAGCAGAAATTGCACCTAACTGAAGATGTTGCCTTTATTGATTTAAACGAGCCGAATTTCAGACTGAGAAACGGAGCGGTAAAGGAAATCAAGTTTGCAATCGTCACTGGTCATCTTGTGTTTCTCCGTGCTTCCGACCGGAAATAGATTTCCGAAGCTTGGAATTGCTCTCGGGAATAAATAATACCTACCAGCTATAAGGAAAGGGCAACTGACGTCACTGTTGGTTCAATTACGGTTGGTTAGCAATAAAAACCTGTTTCTTCTTTATGACTCCTACTGTACACGTGAAATGGGGAAGTTTGATTGGTCTACGTTAAACTAGTCTATAATATGATTGGCCTACGTCGCCATGACGATTCCTGCAATGATAGCTACGACAAAAATGAAGTGGTAGATTGGTTGATGGAACTGTTTGTTTGTAAACATGCCCTTTCCTTATGGATAGCTTAAAAGCCTACATCAGTCATGTGAAAAAACGCGCAAGTTAATGTTAAGTCTATGGGAATGTTCTTGCGCGATTTCTCGCTCGCATTTTAATATTTTTAAATAATTCTTTTTGCATAGGATAGCTGACGTCAATCTCTAAAGTTGTTAGTTTTTACTTTTTCGATTTTGGTTCCAGTTTTTTTTATATAAGGGTACTTTCACTTTCAGAACCGGTTCCAACCGGTTCCAAAATTGAAAATGTTCGCTTATAAGAAAATTGTAACCAAAATCAAAAAAGTAAAAACTAACAACGTTAGAGATCGACCTCAGCTATCCAAGGCAGAAAAAATCATTTAAAAATATTCAACTGTGAGCGAGAAATCGCGCAAGAACCTTCCCATAGACTTAACATTAGCTTGAGCGTTTCTTCGCGTAACTAGCGTAGGCTCTTATGGGGCCGCTTCACTGCATAGATTAACATACAAGATAGGAAAGTTACAGCAAAATCTGTAACGGCACCAATAATAGCATTACTAGTGACAAGGGAGGGAAACTAAGAAGCTTCTGAAATTTAGCCCTGTATACGAAATCTGTTTATGCTCTATGGTTTTAATATCTATTCTTTTCGCTTCGAGGCAGACGATTCTGTTCAATTTGGCCGCTGGTGTGTTAAGTTTTTTTTTTTAAAGGACTTCATTTTATTTTTTTATTTTATTATTATTGAAACAACAGTTCTTTTCAGAACTTTTTCAGTATAGCTAAAGTTGTTAAAATATGTCATGTAGAATCATGTCTGCATACAAATCGGAATTTTAAATTTTTCGTTTTACGCTTTTTCTACAAAGTTGAAAATCTAAACCTGTAGCATTTAAAAGAAGAAAGATCATCATAAGATAGACGTTCAAAAGGAGAAATATTCCGTCTATGAGACGTTTCTTCCCCCTTGTCAATACAGGCACCACGATCGTCATCCCGTTACCATTACGCCCTATGATAGTGTCATCTTGTATATTAATCTGTGCTACACTGAAACTTTCCGATCGCTAAATCTCATGTTAACCTACGGGAAAACTTAGAAGCGCGATTACTCATACTCATTACCTACACTGTTAAAAATTTGCAGCAAACTGTCCAGTCATTTGACCGTTTTTATGGAAAACCGTTTCATAATCGTAATTTAACTGTATTCTGACCATAATATAGGCAATAATATGGTCAGAATATACTTAAATTACGGTTATGTAACAGTTTTCTATAAAAACGGTCAAATGACTGGACAGTTTGCTGCAAATTTTTAACAGTGTAAATATAATTATTAAAATACTGTTCGCACCATCATAAAGTAGACGTCAGATTCCGATGATGTGCGTTTTAAAAAATTTCTCCGTAAATTTTAAGTATTTTTAAGAAGATGATAAAATTTCATCAATTGGAAATTTCAAAGTTTATAAGGATTCTTTAAATACTTAGATTTTAAGGAGACACTTTTTAAAAACGAACATCGTCGACATCTAACGCCTACTTTCTGATGATGAAAACCGTATTTTAATAATTACATTAGGTAATGAGTAATCGCGCTTCTAAGATTTTCCATAGGTTAACATAGTTTTTGCTATCAGTGAGTTTCAGTGAAGTGGCATGAATTATTTTTGACTCCTTTCCGCCGCCAGTAAAAGGTTTCAAATTCTCATAAATTTTTAAATACTTATCAAAATTACGGACACATCTGTAATATATTTAAGCCATATTTCAGGTTTTATAAAATGTTAAAATAAACACTTACAATATAATATAATAAAAAATACTATTCAATTAATATTACAAAATTTGGAGAATTTTTTTTTCAGATATGGGTAAAATTTTAAAAAAAAAACTATTCTAGGAAAGAGTCTAAAAATTTACATGTGGCTGCATGAATATATTATCTAAAGAATGAATTAATATTATTGAGATAGTTAAACATTTTCTTTATTTTTGAATGACTAATTAATTATTTTTCAAAAAGATTTCTGTTATTAAAATTTAATTGAATTTTTTAAATGGTTCCTGTCAAAGAAGTTACATATCATTAATTCATTCTATTAAATATAGATTAGAGGTCATTTTAACCTACTATTTATGTTCACATATCCATTTTAAATGAAGTTATCTTACGGATCGTGACATATCATATGTGAAAAAAAATTCAGAAAATTTTGCAATATTAACTGAACTATAATTTTAATTACATTATATTACAAGTGCTTATTTTTACATTTTATAAAGTTTGAAATATGGTTTAAATATATTACAGATTTTCGTGTAATTTCGGTAAATATTTTAAAATTTATGAGAACTCGAAACCATGTTAGTGGCGGTTGAAAGGTTTCAGAAGGTATGAGCCTTCTTCGGAAAGAAATAATACCTACAAGCTGTAACTAGCATAAAATATCTCTTGCGCCGAGATTTTTAAACAACATAATTGATTATTGTTTGTTATTATATTCTGATAAAAAAAAATGATAAAAGCGCTCCAATTTATGATAAAAGCACTCCAAATGGAAGAATAGGACATTGTTGTAACAAATATTGTGATGTGGGTTAAGATTGTGGAAGATTCCTTATAAATTAGTATAAATTTCATTTCATAAAATAATTACTTGCTTTATAGATTGTATGTACGTATTGAAAGCCATTGTATGCAAATATATAAGTATGAGCGTAAGTATGTAAGATGTGGATGTGTAAGATGCATATATTTAAGCATAAAAGAAAAAGAAAATATGTAATATGGGTATAGGATTAATGTAACCTTTTCAGTAGTAATCCATGTATATATTTTTTTCTGTGACCCAGGGAGTATACCCGCATATATATATACGTTTTCATACTTTACTGCATAAACAGTAAAAACGTATTCCACGATAACGTAACGACACATTAAATGTGATATACTAAAAGTTGAAAACAATTTGACCTTCTAAAAGCAGTTGATATATATATATTATTTTACATTGTAAAATTATTTTCCAAAAATTTTCTTTTTTTATCCAAAAAGAAAAAAAAAACTCATTCTTGTGTTATAGGGTGCAACGAAAAAACGTATTCCTCAAAAGTATGGGGCGTTAGGAGTAAATTAAAAGATTGTAAAGATAAAGAGGTAAAGAAAATTTTATTAAAAATATGTATTGTTATTAACCAATCTGGCAAATAAATATGTTAATAAGGAGATTTTTTTCTTTCAGGTTTATTATATCATTGTGATATTTTTTATGAGACTGTTCTATTATTATTTTTATTACTTTTTTATTATTTGTTTATATATATATATATGTATATGTTGAATGCGAGTTTTATATTTTTCAACGGAACCATAATATAAAAGGAATTACATAAAATCTTAAAAACAAACTTCATTTTGTAATCGATGTAAACAGAAAGTTTTTCATGCATGTATAAATGTCTATATACAATAAAGGTCAATTTATTATATTCCAGCGCCATTACTTTTCTCCATTTTCCAATATTACACTAATATAACCACTTGCAGGTTTAGAATGAATTATATACTCTAAATTCTAACACATAAATACCAATTTATTTCTAATGCCATATTTGTTTAGGGTAACTTTTCCTATCTGAAAAAGCTCCCAGTATTGATTTAAAAGAATTGAATGTCTGACTAACAACCAAAATAGAAAAAGAAATCGAGTATCCAGATCATGCATGCCAAATCAGTTTTGGTCATTTAATGTCTCTCCAGCTATCTGAGCGGAAATAAATTTCCTAAGCTTGGAATTACATTCGGGAAGAGATAATGCCAGTTAGCTAAGAACAGCATAAAATATCTCTTACACAAATATTATTATATATTTGTTATTATCAGGGTGTCGGAAGTAGCCCTCTACAAATAGCAAAACTACAGTAGTTTGTAGTGTAGCGTGCTACATTTTGAACAATGTAGTGTAGCAAGTAGCGCGATATAAAAAGGCAGCAGTTTGTAACCAGAACCGCACTACTTTTAACATTACTTCAAGGGGGGATATGTGCCATTCTGCAAATCACGAGGCTGAAACTTGCTTCTTTTTGTGCAAAATTTGTTCTGCTGAACAATTTGTGAATCTCAGTGGCAAATTCCAGCTGCAGTGTATAGCAACGCATCGCCTGAAGTCATAGATTTTTTTTCCATTGACACTTGCTGCTAAATTCAAGTACATAATAACCCACCAAAGGAATTAATTTTCTTTCTGGCAATACTTGTCTATTTACTCGTTATTAGGTCATCATGTTTTAACAACGGCTTTTTATTAATCGAAATTGCTTTATTTACAGGTTTATTTATTGTTTGCATTTTGAGTTGTTTTTCTGGAATTTTCAGGTTATAATATATCTCTTAATTTTGCTAGGAAACTTGTAATGTGTGTGTAAACTAACAATTTCGAGACAAACACAAAACATTTTCTTGTATGTTAACTTTCTTAATTTTTAATGCCTTCGGTAATGTCGCATTTATTTAATAGTATCACGGTAGACGCAATAGAACGAGGGGTCGCTTTATTATTTAATCGTCTGTTCAATTTCTAGTGTAAATTGAACCATTTGACAAAATCTGAAAGTAGCGAAGTAGTGACTATTTTTGAATAGTTTGTAGTCTACTTTTTAAAACAAGAGGTTGTAGCTGTAGTTAACTACATTTTCGATAAAGTAGTTGTAGTTGCAGTTTTCTACAATACAAAAGTACTTTTTCCGACCCCTGGTTGTAATCTATTATGAGATCATTCTCTTATTTTTTGCTTTAAAAATTGTTGAATGCAGGTAATGAATGTTCAAATCAAAACAGCTAATACAAAAAAATTGGAGAAAAGGGAACAACACTGAACAATGTCCATTTCTTCTAAATAACCTCATATAAATATTTTCTAAAAATTGTTAATATTGATCATAGTTGATATTAGTCCTATCAACTATTTATTAGACAAGAGAAAAGTGAACATTAAAAACCGCAAAGGACATCTACAGTCAAACTCAAATCAGATTTTTGAAATTTTATACTCCAATACTTCAATATTGCTCTTATCAGTGTAGATGTATCTTTCAATGTGCAGCACACGTTTAACGTAAGTTCAAAATCTGTGCATGAAAATATCCCGCACTAATCTAACCAGTAATTTTGTAAAACCCAAGGACCGTATAAAAATATAAAAAGTGTAGCTTTCTGAAAATTAATGGCTTCACTATTTCATCAACATAATCTTTATTCTTTTATTATTTAAACCACTTTCCAAATTTCATTTCATACGTATCTCCAACAAGTAAAAAATTAAAACGTGTTTGAAACTTTTTGGGACCCACTGTATAGTTTTTTTTTTTTAATCTATATAGATATTGATGACAAATAAAAAACAAGAATTAAAGTTGTCAGATGAAATAGATATCTTACACTTCGTGAATGCCGAATCAGCCTTGGTCATCTGATGCATCTTCCAATCATTAGACCGGAAATAAATTTCCAAAGCTTCGGATTCTTTCGGAGAAAAGATAATACTAGAGAAAAAAACTACCACATAAGAAGTAGAATATTTACCCAAGGAAGTTTATTTAGCACCAGAGTAACTATTGTTTGCGGTACTTTCAAAAATCTTGTCAATAGATACTGAGTTATTTCATTTAACAAGAACGAAAAATCATGCGTCAAGCATAGATTATGTAACACTTTCCAACGCTTCCAAAATAATTTTACAAATCATACCGTTTAATAAGCTAAAAGATAACATCTAAGTAAACAATTTGGAAAACGCATAACATATTTAAAAACATAATTTCAGGAATTTCCAACATATACAATATTCAGAAAAATATCCGAATATTTTTATTCAGCCCTGTATAGGATCTATAGATTTGTATATATACTACATAGGATGCTAAATTTTAGCTGAGTTAGGAAACGCGTAGCACAGTTTAAAATTCTCCGTCTAGAGTTTCTGTTAATAAACAGAAATGTGTCCGCAAACTTTTGTGCTTCTCTTTATAGGATCTACAGTATTTATACACACCACGTAATAGACAAAAAGCGAGTTAAAATTAAAATCGAGTTTAATAACTTAAAACGCACTTCCAAGAATTATTGTTAACAGACAGTAGAGAATTATTTTGTGTGTCCCTGTCAATGAACGATGACTGCTATACACACACTATTCTGTAGTAATCCTCTTGTAATGCACCTTAGTGATATATATATATAAATTTTAATGCGTTTAAAATAGTGAGACATTATTTAATTAAACCGCAAACGATTTTTCTCCATAGACGTAATGTAACGGAATTCTTTTGACTGTCCCTGTAAAGTAACTCTAAGTGCTATGCACCCCCTATTCCATATTAAGCTTCTTCTAATGCACCTTAGTGATATATATAAATTTCAATGCGTTTAAAATAGTGAAACATTATTTAAATAAACCGCAAATGATTTTTCCCCATAGACCGCCATGTAACGAAATTCTTTTGAGTGTCCCTGTAATAAAACTATAACTGCTACACACTTCCGTTGAAATAGGAGACATGCTATAGATAACGACAATAACATATAAAAATTGCAGAGCAATCCGAGCATATTTACGGGAGTTAGAGCACGGACGGACGGCCAGACGGCCAGACGGCCAGAAAAACCAAAGTCATAAACACTTTTCAACTAGGTTGGAAAGTGTTAAAAATGACAAACGCTTCTTAATCTACGAATATATAATATAACTACGAACGGAAATATGAAATAACCTCTTCCGAGCTATCCATAATTCCAGATATCGCTTTTCATTTTTAGAATAAGAAATATGCAGAAAAAAAATACTTTGTACTTTTGGAAAATATCTTACTTAAGAAGTTATGCTATTTTCATCAACATAATATTAATTATTCTTTTTATTTTAAACACTTTTCAGTTTTCATTGCTTACATATCTCCACCAAGTAACAAATTAAAGCGCGTTTCAAACTTTTGGGACTCCCTGTATAGATTTTTTTTATTTTAATCTATATAGATATTGAATACAAATACAAAGTAAGAATTAAAGTTGTCAGATGAAATAGATATCTTACACTTCTTGAATGCCGAATCAGCCTTGGTCATCTGAGGCCTCTTCCAGCTATTAGACTGGAAATAAATTTCCAAAGCTTCGGATTATTTCGGAGAAAAGATAATACTAAAGAAAAAAACTACCACATAAGAAGTAGAATATTTACCCAAGGAAGTTTATTTAGCGCCAGTGTAACTATTGTTTGCAGTACTTACAAAAATCTTGGCAATAGATACTGCGTTGTTTCACTTTAAAATGACAAATGTTTCTTAATCTACGAATATATAATATAACCACGAACGGAAATATGAAATAGCCTCTTCCGAGCTATCCGTAATTCCAAATATCGCTTTTTATCTTTAGAATATGAAATATACAGCATACTTTATACTTTTGGAAAATATCTACCTTAAGATGATATACAGCGCTCTCATCATGCAGAATATTTTCAATCACATAATTGCCGAAACGTCAGTGAAGGCTCACTATGGAGACGCAAAAAGTTTTTCGTTTCCGTCTGTCTGTCTGTTCCGCGATAACTGCCGTAAAAATCATCCGATTAAGTTGATTTTTGGTGGGTATGTTGGTGAGGTACCCGGAATTAGATGTATAGTTTTTAGTTACATTTGGTTCATTCGTTCGAAAAATATAGAACATTTCTTTTTAGGTCATAATGCTTTCCTATTGGATTGCAGACGATTTTCAAATTTCAACTGAAATGAAAATCGCATATTTGAATAATGGATTTCAACGTAAAATTACGGATGCTAAATTTTTGATATGGAGGTCTTAAATATATGCAATAGCTTTGAAAATTTGCGTATACATCTATTAGAATTTAGAAATTAATTGTTAAAACTAATGGAAAATTTTTTGCAACTGTTCTGGAAATATAAAACATTTCATTTTCCTATTTTTGACAAATTTGAAAATGCATTTATTTTTCTTTCCTCTTTATTTTATTAGTTGCTTAGAAACCCTATTTCAAAGAATATTAAAATGAGAAATGCATTTTTTTATCTAAAAAATTACAAGAATAAGAAGTTCATAAGAATTTCAGAATATAATTGCATAAATCGTGTTTAATTTAACGCTTTTAATTTCTGAAACCTCCGAAGTATGTTATATTCCTATAAATATGTATGTAACATTAGAAAAAATTAAATTGCGAATTATAAGATGTTAAATAATATGAAAAGTGAGATTATAAAACAATGACTTTCAGAGCTGAAGTTGAGGCTCCTGATCTGCAGATTTAATAGTCTTAACTAGTAAATCTGCAGATCAGGAGCCTCAACATCATCTCTAAAAGTCATTGTTTTTTTTTTTTATTTAGCATTTTACAGTCAGCAATTAAATTTTTTTTTATATTACATACATATTTATAGGCATATAAAATACTTCGGAGGTTTCAGAAATTAGAAGCGTTAAATTAAAGACGGTTTATGCAATGATATTCTGAAATTCTTATAAAATTCTTATTCTCGTAATTTTCTAGATAAAAAAAATGCATATCTTATTTTGATATTCTTTGAAATAGGGTTGCTAAGCAGCTAACAAAATAAAGAGGAAAAAAAAAGAAATGCATTTTAAAATTTGTAAAAAATGGGGAAATAAAATGTTTTACATTTCCGGAAAATTTTCAATAGTTTAAACAATTAATTTCTAAATTCTAATCGCAATAGCAAATTTTCAAAGCTATTGCATATATTTAAGACCTCCATATCAAATATTTAATATCCATAATTTTACGTTTAAATCCATTATTCAGGTATCGATTTTCATTTCGGTTAAAAAAAATTTTTGAAAATCGTCTGCGTTCCCATAGAAAGCATTATGACCTAAAAAGAAATGTTCTATATTTTTCGAACGAATGAACGAAATGTAACCAAAATCTATACAGCTCATTCCGGTTACCTCACCAACATACTCACCAAAAATCAACTTAATCGAATGTTTTTTTTACGGCAGTTATCACGGAACAGACAGATATACAGACAAACAAACAGAAACCAAAAACTTTTCGGGTCTCCACAGTGACCCTCAACTGACGTCTCGGCAATTATGTTTTTATTTTAAACACATTTCAATTTTTCGTTGCTTATGTGTCTCTAACAACTAAAAAATTAAAGCGCGTTTCAAACTTTCGGAGACACACTATATAGATTTTTTTTTTTTAGTCTGTATAAATGTTGAAGACAAATACAAAGTAAGAATTAAAGTTGTCAGATGAAATAGATATCTTACACTTCTCGAATGACGAATCAGCCTTGATCATCTGATGCCTCTTCCAGTCATTAGACCGGAAATAAATTTCCAAAGCTTCGGATTATTTCAGAGAAAAGATAATACTAGAAAAAAAAACTAGCAAACATAAGAAGTAGAATATTTGCCCAAGGAAGTTTATTTAGCACCAGTGTAACTATTGTTTGCAGTACTTACAAAAATGCTGTGAATAGATACTGTGTTATTTCACTTAAAACCGACAAATTTTACTTAATCTACGAATATATAATATAACCACGAACGAAAATGTGAAATAACCTCTTCCGAGCTACTCGTGATTCCAAATAATGTTTTTTACCTTTAGAATATGAAATATACAGGGAAAAATACTTTATACTTTTGGAAAATATCTACCTTAAGATGATATACAGCGATATCATCATGCAGGCTATTTTCATTCAAATAATCGTAACTAGTAAATCTGCAGATCAGGAGCCTCAACGTCAGCTCTAAAAGTCATTGTTTTTTAATTTCAATTTTCATATTATTTAGCATCTTACAATCGGCAATTTAATTTTTTTTATATTACATACATATTTATAGGCATATAAAATACTTCGGAGGTTTCAGAAATTAGAAGTGTTAAATTAAACACGGTTTATGCAATGATATTCTGAAATTCTTATTAAATTCTTATTCTTGTAATTTTTTAGATTACAAAAATGCATTTCTTATTTTGATATTCTTTGAAATAGGGTTCCTAAGCAGCTAACAAAATAAAGAGGAAAGAAAAATAAATGCATTTTAAAATTTGTAAACAATAGGGAAATAAAATGTTTTATATTTCCCGAAAAATTCCAATAATTTAAACAATTAATTTCTAAATTCTAATCGATGCATTGGCAAATTTTCAAAGCTATTGCATATATTTAAGACCTCCATATCAAATATTTAATATCCATAATTTTACGCTTAAATCCATTATTCAGGTATCGATTTTCATTTCGGTTAAAAAAAATTTTTTGAAAATCGTCTGCGTTCCCATAATAGGAAAGCATTATGACCTAAAAAGAAATGTTCTATATTTTTCGAACGAATGAACGAAATGTAACCAAAAACTATACAGCTAATTCCGAGTACCTCACCAACATACTCACCAAAAATCAACTTAATCGAATGTTTTTTTACGGCAGTTATCACGGAACAGACAGACATACAAACAAACAAACAGAAACCAAAAAATTTTTGGGTCCCCACAGTAAGCCTCAACTGACGTTTCGGCAATTATGTTTTTATTTTAAACACATTTTAATTTTCATTGCTTATGTATCTCCAAAAAGTAAAAAATTAAAGCGCGTTTCAAACTTTTTTTTAGTTACATACATATTTATAGACATATAAAATACTTCGCAGGTATCAGAAATTAGAAGCGTTCAATTAAACACGATTTATGCAATGATATTCTGAAATTCTTATAAACTTCTTATTCTTGTAATTTTTTAAATAAAAAAATGCATTTCTTATTTTGATATTCTTTGAAATAGGGTTTCTAAGCAACTGATAAAATAAAGAAGAAAGAAAAAGAAATGATTTTTAAAATTTGTAAAAAAATAGGAAAATAAAATGTTTTATATTTCCCGAACAGTTTCAAAAAATTTTCCAATAATTTAAACAATTAATTTCTAAATTCTAATAGATGTATCGGCAAATTTTCAAAGCTCTTGCATATATTTAAGACATCCATATCAAAAATTTAGCATTAGTAATTTTACGTTTAAATCCATTATTCAAATATGCAATTTTCGTTTCAGTTAAAAACGAAATTTGAAAATCGTCTGCATTCCCGTAGGAAAGCATTATGACCTAAAAAGAAATGTTCTATATTTTTCGAACGAATGAACCAAATGTAACTAAAAACTATACAGCTAATTCCGGGTACTTCACCAACATACCCACCAAAAATCAACTTAATAGGATGATTTTTACGGCAGTTATCGCGGAACAGACAGACAATCAGACAGACGGAAACCAAAAACTTTTCGCATCTCCACAGTGAGCCTTCACTGACGTTTCGGCAACTAGAGAAAAAAAACTACCACATAAAAAGTGGAATATTTACACAAGGAAGTTTATTTAGCGCCAGTGTAACTATTGTTTGCAGTACTTACAAAAATCTTGGCAATAGATACTGTGTTATTTCACTTAAAAAATGAGAAATCTTTCTTAATCTACGAATATATAATATAACCACGAACGGAAATAGGAAATAACCTCTTCCGGGCTACCCGTGGTTTCAAATGACTTTTTTTAGGTACGTTCGTAGTTATATAAATACGTAGCACCTAAGTCGTTGTCTGCTCCGTCCGTCTGTCCGCATATAACAACGCAAAAACTACCCAACCGAATAGTTTGAAATTTAACATATATAATCATTGCAGAATTTTATCGACTCATTTCAAATTTTATGAAAATCGAATAAAGCTTGAAAAGATATTAATAAATGTTTTCTTTATTCTATTAAATCCTGTCATACGTAATCTATATAGTAAAAGCGCAAGTCATGTGATTGAGGAAAACAAATACGGGCTAACCACATCTTTTTCCAGATGCCAAGTCGGCCATTTTTATTCAAAATTATTTTCTCGAATAAAATTGCATAAAAGTTACATTTTTAGAAAGATCGCTAAAAAAATTGTTTGCTTGAGAAATGAGTTACATTAAAATATGTATAAATTCTGAGATAACTTCAGTGAAAATTAGATTAACAGCCGAATCCATTAAAGTAAATAAACAAAAGATTCATTCATCGTGAGTCATAGAAATATTAAACCATGAAGCTAATCATTCGCAAAGCAAGATCACCATGGTGACTTTTACAGTGCTGTCTGTTGTCGAAAAAAAGTCGCATCTATAAACATGGCATACGTAATAAGAAAAAAAAAGCATCCTTATTTCGCTAATAGCAGACGATACAATTTATTTCACTGAAATAATAACGACGATTTTTTTTACATTGTAAAACTACCGTAATTTCCGGCGTATAATCCACGGCTAAAACAATCATGTTTAGATCCAGAAATTTTATTTAATAATTGAAGTCAAATATTTACAACGATCTACAAAGTTACATTGTATAAAATAAAATTTCTGGGTAGAAACTTGATTGTTTGACCCGCAGATTATACGCCGGAAATTACGATAGTTATAGCACAAAATGAATGCAGCTCATTTGTCACGTTTAACGTACAATTTGCAACTTGTTTATCTTTAGAATATGAAATATGCAGAAAAAAATATTGTACACTTTTGGAAAATATCTACCGAAAGATGACATGCAGCGATTAATTTTTTTTTTTTAATTTTAAACATATTTCACGTTCTATTGCTTACGTATATCGCCAACAAGTAAATAATTAAAACGCGTTTCAAACTTTCTGGGACACACTATATAGATGTTTTTTTTTTGTTTTTTTTTTTAATCTGTATAAATGTTGATGACAAATAGAAAGCAAAAATTAATGTTGTCAGATGAAATAGATATCTTACACTTCTTGAATGCCGAATCAGCCTTGGTCATCTGATGCCTCTTCCAGCCATTAGACCGGAAATTAATTTCCAAAGCTTCGGATTATTTCGGAGAAAAGAAAATAGTAGAGAAAAAAAAACTACCTCATAAGAAGTGGAATATTTACCCAAGGAAGTTTATTTAGCACCACTGTAACTATTGTTTGCAGTACTTACAAAAACCTTGTCAATAGAAACTGTGTTATTCCACTTAAAACCGACAAATGTTTCTTAATCTACGAATATATAATATAACCACGAACGAAAATGTGAAATAACCTCTTGTGAGCTACCCGTGATTCCAAATAATGTTTTTTTCCTTTAGAATATGAAATATACTGTAAAAAATACTGTAAAGTTATGGAAAATATCTACCGAAAAATGACATGCAGCACTCCCATCTTGTAGGCTATTTTCATCAACATAATCTTAATTATTTTCTTATTTTAAACACTTTTCAATTTTCATTGCTTACCTATCTCCAATAAGTAAAAAATTAAAGCGCGTTTGAGACTTCTGGGACACACTATACAGATGTTGTTGTTTTTTGTTTGGTTGGTTTTTTTTTTTTTGTTTGTTTTTTAATCTATATAATTGTTGCAAATATGAATTAATGTTGTCAGATGAAATAGATATCTTACACTTCGTGAATGCCGAATCAGCCTTGGTCATCTGATGCCTCTTCCAGCCATTAGACCAGAAATAAATATCCAAAGCTTGGGATTATTTCGGAGAAAAGATAATACTAGAGGAAAAAACTAGCAAACACACATAAGAAATAGAATATTTACTCAAGGAAGTTTATTTAGCGCCAGTGTACTGTTTTTGCAGTACTTACAAAAATGCCGCCAATAGATACTTTATCATTTCACTTTAAAATGACAAATGTTTTAAGATTATATAGATGAAATGGTCAGGCCATTAATTTTCAGCACCAACCCATGCTATTTTGAGCCCTGTTCAAAATTGGGGAGACAGGAAGCTCTCGATCAATTGAAAACAATGTCTACTATTAGCTGATATTTATTAAATAAATGGGTGCTGTCTACATGTTTAAATTGTCATATTAGAAAATGATTAGAATGTTTTTTGATGGCCACAGCATGATAGTTCTTAATTAGTCTAAAAAAATAAAGTGCCAAAAATATAATGAAAATAGTTATTTATAGAAAATAACCATTTGTCAAACTGTGTAAACAGAAGAAACTAATCGGATGTGTCAATTCCAAAACTTTCTTCTATCTCACACAGGTTCCGCATGCACTAAAAAGAATCAGCACCCATTTATGTCAAGGTCTAGCTGAAACTCAAGTTTTATTAAATTCCGAGCATTATTTCTTGAAATAGAACTATCACTAAAATCGTGTAAATCCTGCAAAATGCTGCATAGCAGCGCCACCTGCTGGGCGATTTTTACCAAAAACTAAGCAGCACCAAGTTATATAAGAGACTAACTGAATATAAAGTTTTATTAAATTCCGAGCATTAGTTCTTGAGATAGAGCTATTGCGGAAATCGCGAAAAATGCTGCATAGCAGCGCCACCTGCTGGGCGATTTTTACCTAAAACTAATCAGCACCAATTTATATCAGGGATTAACTGAATATAAAGTTTTATTAAATTTCGAGCGTTAGTTCTTGAGATAGAGCGCCCACAAATTTTTTGTCACATACAGTCAGATAGACAAGACAGACAGAGTCACAGACAGACATTTTCTAAAAATAGTCAAATCGTGTTCAGGACCTTCTAAAACACATAAATCCGCCGAAAACCGGAAGTTGAAAAATTTCATGAATCCAACACTTTCTTCTTGTAAAGATAGAAGAAAGTAAAAATACATTACACTGGTCTGCACAAAAATCTTCCCTTTAAAAAGAAGGGTTGATCCTTATAGATTTCAACTCACTAAATCAAAATATGGCACTAAAATCACTGTATCACTTATCCAGCCTATAAGTAAATGTAAAAGGTGTTTCACTAATCTAACTTTGAAAATAAATAACTCGGAAGCGGTGATAGATAGAAGCATAAAACCAGTTGTATGTTTATTAAATAAACCGTAATAATCTGATACAGAAACCTCAAAAATTTAGTTAATAATAGCGCCGATAGCTGGCGCTGCAAGCAACATTACGGTAGAGATCCTAATATAGGATCTCTACATTGCGGATCCCTATAAAGATAGCTTAGACGCCAAGAACGGCAGTCGCAGACGATTTCACCATTGAAACGTGATCGCTATGTATTTATTAATTAATTAAATCTCTTCCAAGGACATTATTTTAGAGCGTATATAAACTGTCTCACTCTCATCTCTAAACCTTTTTGAAGAATTTTCCGAATAGTTTGGACACGCATAGTGCAAGACATTAAAACTTTTACCCAAGTAGTTTAAACTCTAAAATAGTTACACTAAACTCTGTTTTGTGTTTTATATTAGCATATAGTAAACTAAATTGAAATACATTGTTTACTGCAACAATCGTTTAACACTCGACGACCTGGAGGAGGCTATTTGTCAAGATTGTATGTTGACTCCCGGTAACATACAACGGAGAGTCACTGACAATTTCATTCTTCGTTTGGATTTGTGTGAAAGATGCACATTTTGAATCGCTTTTGATGTGATACAGCCTACTTACGATTATGCCACCTGCAGCCCCATCTATTGGGCAATTTGTTACTAGAATTTTAAAGTTTCTGTCTCAGATTTGTACGGGGTTTTTAATAACCATACCACTGGTTTCATGCTTCTATCTATCACCGTTTCCGAGTTATTTATTTTCAAAGTTAGGATCCTTCGAGAAACACCCTGTATATAAACATCAGATCGAGGATAATCGAGGTTACTGAAATTCAATAGGCTTCTTCCCAGTATTACATACTAAGTACATAACAAATTTCAAGTCTCTATCTCAACTTTTTCGGGAGATAGAGCGTTTACAGACACACAGACACACAGACATACATACATACAGACACACGGGCGGACGGCAAAAAAAAAATTTCTAAAAATATGATTTTCGGAATCTCCAGTGTCTGAAACATGTAAATCCGTCAAAAAAAAATTCGATTTTCAAAACGATTACAAGACTTACCCTATACTACGTATGATGGGTAAGTAATAAATAAATAAACAAATAAATACAATTTAAAAAAAAATCCTGATATATTTCATTGATTTGTTATCTAAGGCAGTGGAAATACCTTTTCATGTTTTCATTTGTATCTAGGATTCTAAATTAATATGACAATCCTTCATTATTTGTTATTATTAAAAAACTATTTCTCGGATTAATGGTACGTGTTGGGACAATTCAGATGCCATATTTAGATTTCGAATGTCAAATATACATAGTTCATATATTTGTTTCGCACGGAGAAAGCTTCTTTATTTTTTTGCTGACCAGTGTTCTTTTTGAAAAACGGAAACAAGTTATCCAATCAAAAGTAAAAATACTTTTTAAAGAAATACGCTTTTTAATATGCATTCAATGTCTGCAAAATATTTCCGATATTACGTCAATTTGGTGTGGGCTTCGATTATTTAAAATTCATCTCTTTCATTTATGGTTAATAGAAAGCACGGAATAGTTAATTTATAAAAGAATTATATTTTTTATTCTGTTTCTTTTTTAAGATAGAGCAACAGGAAATTAAAAAAAAAAGCATTATTTAAACTATCTAGTCAGGATTTCTAATATTTTTTTAAGGTATAGTCATAATTTAATTAATATTAAAAATATTGAACGAAAAAATATTTTTTTTAATAGATCACACTCTTTATTTTTCAATTCCTACTATTAGCTCTCACTCTCTATATATTTATATATCTTGTTCAAATTTTCAATCTTTAATAAAATATTTTCTATTCATCCACTCAAGTTCAAATACATTTTTTTAAACTTGTAATGAATGACACTGGATGTTAATACAGTTTTTTTCTTCAAATATTAATTCATTAATTAAGTTTAATTAATTAATTTTAGTTTTAAATGGGAGAAAAAATGCTACCATTGTTTTCATAAATGAAATGAAAAATTTTCCTCGAATTTGTGATGCCACAAAAATAAAATACCGCAACGATGATTATAAAATAATGTTCAATAAAGATAACGTGGGACATTAACGCTGCGCGGGTTTATTTTATATATTTATGATTAAAAAGTAGGAATTGACTTTAAAAAAATATATATTACTTGTTCATTTGTATTTTCTACATTTTAATACTTGAAATATTTCGTTGTGGCAATTTTACAGCCAGTTGGGATACCTTGACAAACGGGGCTTGTCGCATAATTAACTCCATTGATAAACTGATAAACTGTTGTAACCATAAATAATAATTAGCAAAATATTGCATGCGGCCAGCTAATGAAAAAATGCCTTGAAATTAATTTATTAATTTATAATTATTTTCTAAAAGTATTAAAATCTTCTACTGTCATCGAAAACACACCTGTGTACATATTTTTGGGGTTCCGTACTTAAAAAGTAAAAATGGAACCATTATAGAATTATTCCTGTGTCTGTCTGTCAGTCTGCTATAGCCCTTTTCTCGTAAACTATGGGACGTGGAAAGTTATAACGCCTTTTTACGCACATATTTTCAGAGTATTTCCCATTCACAAATCTGTTAAGGGAAAATGTAGGGGCCTAATTAAGTTACTTGAAAGAAAAAAAAAAGTTTTCTTTTTGTATATCATGTGGGGTATCGTGTGAAAGATCTGGTAATATCGAGCTCAAAAAATCTATTTCTTTTTAATTTTAAGTATTATATTTTCAGAGATATCGTCGAAAATGCACTGCAAAAATATGTTCCCTCACCCTCCCCCCCTCTGTTTCCGAATCTACTGAAACTAAAATTATGAACAAATTAAGGGTAGTATAAGTTTATTTAAACATGGCAGGAAAACTATACAAATTTTCCTAGGGAAGATAGTTTTTGGGAAAACTCATTTTTCTGTTATACACATACTTTATTTTTCGGGCGGTCAGCCGGGGAGTTGACGAGCGTTCGAGATATTTATCGACGCAAAATGATCCAAAGATATTTGATAATGCTTTTCGAAACAAATTGTCGGTAATTAGCCGAGATATTAATTTAGTTACTTGAAAAAACTTTTTTTTATATATTGTGTATATAAAAAATATATTGTATCGTTCTTTATATATATCTGTTTATATATTGTATCGTTCGAAAGATCTCGTAACATCGAACTCAAAAATATATTTTTTTTTTAATTTTAGGTATTATATTTTTATAGAAAAAAAACTGAATTTGTTATTCAAATAAAAAACAACTTTGGTTGAGCTTTGTAAATACTGAAAAAAACTAAATACATCCATCTGAAATATCAAAAAGAATTTTTTTTTTCTCTTGAAAGAATATCAACTTAGAGCTTGAAGTAACTAACATCATAATTATTTGTCAACATCAAGCAGAAAACATGATTTATTCTTTAACTTAGCACAAGTCTTAATTAATCCTAAGTGGTTGATCGAGCTTATAAGATTAAGGTTTTCTGAATTTCTTTTCCAAAACAGAAGAGAATGTACCACTGTAACTTTCCGTTTGTTGTGAGTTAAACAATATTTTCTCTTTTATGGGAGAGAGGAAATCTGTAAATTCAAATATTTACTCACACATTTCAGTATTAGCATTACTTCAATGCAATAAAATAATCTTAATGCAGTAAGATATGCATTTCATCTTTTAAACAATAGAATGAAAAATCGAATGTAATGAAAATTATTATTCACTTAAAATATCGATATGTGAAACTGTATAAAGGGAGAGTGGTGGGCGGGCAAAACCGAAAAAAACTAAATTTGTTATTCAAATAAAAAAAATAACTTTGGCTGAGCTTTGCAACTATTGAAAAAATTAAATACATCGATTTGAAATATCAAAAAGAAAAGTTATTTTCTCTTGAAAGAATATTAATTTAGAGATTAAAGTAACTGACATTATAAATCTTTGTCAACATAAAACAGAAAACATGATTTATTATTTAATTTACCACAAGTCTTAATTAATCCTAAGTGGTTGATCAAGCTTTATAAGATTAAGGTTTTCAGAATCTCTTTTCCAAAGATGAAGAGAATACGTCACTTTATCTTTTCGATTGTTGTGAGTTAAACAATATTTTCTCTTTTATGGGAGAGAGGGAATCTGTAAATTCGAATATTTACTCACACATTTCAGTATTAGCATTACTTCAATGCAGTAAGATATGCATTTCATCTTTTAAAAAATAGAATGTAAAATCGAATGTATCGAAAATAATTATTCGCTTAAAATGCACATTTGTAAAACTGTACAAATAGGGGTGCAGCGGAGAGAAATCAAGAAAGAAAAATTATTTTCTCTTGACAGAACATTTTTTTGGAGCTTGAAGTAACTGACATTATAATTCTTTAATTTTTTGTCAACATAAAGAAGAAAATATGATTGTTCTTTAGCCTTTCACCAGCCTTAATTAATCCTAAGTGGTTGATAGAGCTTATCAGATTAAGGTTTTCTGTATCTCTTTTGCAAACATGAGAACAATGTGTCACTGTATCTTTCCGATTGTTATGAGTTAAACAATATTTTCTCTTTTACGGGAGAGAGGGATGCTGTAAATTCGAATATTTACTCACACATTTCAGTTTTAGCATTACTTTAATGCAATAAAATAATCATAATGCAGTAAGATATGCATTTCATCTTTTAAAAAATAGAATGTAAAATCGAATATAATGAAAATAATTTTTCTCTTAAAATGTCATTTGTAAAACTGTATAAATAGGGGAGGGGAGAGATCAAGAAAGAAAAACTATTTTCTCTTGAAAAAACATTTATTTGGAGCTTAAAGCAACTGACATTATAATTCTTTGTCAACATAAAGAAGAAAATATTATTTATTCTTTAGACTACCGAAAGCCTAAATTAATCCTAAGTGGTTGATGGAGCTAATCAGATTAAGGTTTTCTGTATCTCTTTTCCAAAGCTGAAGAGAATGTATCACTTTATCTTTCTGATTGCTGTGAGTTAAACACTACTTTCTCTTTTATGGAAAAGAGGGATGTTGTAAATTCGAATATTTACTCACACGTTTCAGTTTTAGCATTACTTTAATGCAATAAAATAATTTTAATGCAGTAAGATATTTATTTCATCTTTAAAAAAAATAGAATGTAATTCGAATGTAACGAAAATAATTATTCGCTTAAAATGCTCATATGTAAAACTGTATAAATAGGGGGGGGGAGGGGGAGAGAAATCAAGAAAGAAAAATGATTTTCTCTTGAAAAAATATTTATTTAGGGCTTGAAGTAACTAGCATTATAATTCTTTGTCAACATAAAGAAGAAAATATGATTCGTTCTTTAGCCTCCACAAGTCTTAATTATTCCTAAATGGTTGATGGAGCTTATCAGATTAAAGTTTTATGAATCTCTTTTCCAAAGTTGAAGAGAATGTGTCACTTTATCTTTCTGATTGTTGTGAGTTAAACATTATTTTGTCTTTTATGGGAGATGGGGAAGTTGTAAATCAGAATATTTACTCACACATTTCAGTTTTAGCATTACTTCAATGCAATAAAATAATCTTAATGCAGTAAGATATACATTTCATCTTTTAAAAAAATGGAATGTAAAATCGAAAGTAATGAAAATAATTATTCGCTTAAAATGCTCATTTGTAAAACTATATAAATAGGGGTTGCGGGAAGAGAGATCAAGAAAGAAAAAATATTTTCTCTTAAAAAACATTTATTTGGAGCTTGAAGTAACTGACATTATAATTCTTTGTCAACATAAAGAAGAAAATATGATTTTTTCTTTAGCCTTCCACAAGTCTTAATTAATCCTAAGTAGTTGATGGAGATTATCAGATTAAGGTTTTCTGTATCTCTTTTGCAAACATAAGAAGAATGTGTCACTGTATCTTTCCGATTGTTGTGAGTTAAACATTATTTTGTCTTTTATGGGAGTTGGGGAAGTTGTAAATTCGAATATTTACTCACACATTTCAGTATTAGTATTACTTCAATGCAATAAAATAATCTTAATGCAGTAAGATATACATTTCATATTTAAAAAAAAAAATACAATGAAATGTCGAATGTAATGAAAATAATTATTCCTTTAAAATATCCGTTTGTGACATTGTATATATAGTGAGGGGGAGGGACAAACGCGAAGAAAAAAAACTAAACTTGTTATTCAAATAAAAGAATTTTTTGTTAAGCTTTGTAGATATTTTTAAAAATAATTAAAACATCCATTTATAAAATATCAAGAAGGAATTTTTTTTTTTTTTTTTGAAAGAACATCTGAAGTAACTGACAGTATAATTCTTTGTCAACGTAAAGAAGAAAATATTATTTATACTTTAGACTACCGAAAGCCTAAATTAATCCTAATTGGTTGATGCGGCTTATCAGATTACGGTTTTCTGTATCTCTTTTCCAAAGATGAGAAGAATGTGCCAGTTTATCTTTCCGATTGTTTTGAGTTAAACACTACTTTCTCTTTTATGGGAGAGAGAGAAGTTGTAAATTCGAATATTTACTCACACATTTTAGTATTAACATTACTTCAATACGATAAAGTAATCTTAAATGCAGTTAGATATACGTTTCATTTTTTAAAAAGTAGAATGAGAAATCGAGTGTAATAAAAATAATTATTCACTTAAAAAGGCCTTTTTTAAAACTGTATAAATGGGTAAAAAAGGAAGAAAAAAACCCATATTTATTTATAAAAACAAAATGATCTTGTGTTAAGTTTTTTAAATGTATAAAAAAAAATATCTAAATACACCCATTTGAAATTGGAAAAAAGATCTCCTCCGACGCAATATGTGTTTTTATACTGCTGTAATTTGAAACCATAATTCTTCGTCAACATAAGAATTATAAAAAAACTATATGATTTTTTCTTTTGCCAACAACGAAACTTAATAAATCCTAAGTGGTTGATGAAGCTTATTAGATTAATGTTTTCTGTTTCTTATTTCCAAAGATGAAAAGAATGTGTCTCTTTATCTTTCGTACTGTTATCAGTTATAGGTTGTTTTCTTTGTTAAAATAGAGTAGGTGGTGGGGGCTCATACGGATATTAACTCACACATTTCAGTTTTAACATTACTTAAATCTAAGCCTTCTATATATAAAAAAAGTAATGGTTTAAAAATGGACCAATGAAAATCAGCGTAGATATTCCGGGTTATTCTCATAGCTTTTTTACTAGGGACTTTTTTGAGGAGCGATTACTTTTTTTCTAGCCATCATACGGATTCGAAAATCATACCACCAGACGCGAAATATAACAAGCTTTCAGAAATTCAAAAAATTATCACAGTCGAACAGTAAAAACTCGAAAAATCCTTAAAAATCAAGTAAAAAATCTTTTATTGAAAAAGTCATTTTTTTATATTGTTGCCAATTTCTAAATAAGCGCAAATGATTATATTTTATCTCAAATAAAAAATGTATTTGCGCGAGACTATTAAAAACAATAATGAAAGTTTAAAATAATAATTAAATGATCACGTGTTGAAAGAAGGAAATAAAGAAAATTAGGTCATAAAAATCGTGTTTACACATGAATATTAAAAATAAAAAAGATGAATTAAATGAAAAAGCATTATAACCAGTTAAATGAAAAAGCATTATAACCTGATTACAGAAGATAGTCACCGTTCGTGATATCATCATCATCATCTTTTTAAAACAGGACACATTACCAGGTTTTAAGAGGCTGTGAAATCAGAACGGGGGTTGATGAGCGTAGCGAGCAGCGGGCAGAGCCCCCTAGTAAATTTGAAAATGATGAAAATAATTTTTGAAGTGAAAACTTCTTTAGGCACGTTGGGCATTTTTTGAGATGGGAAAAAAACATTGAATTCGCGCCACTGTTACCGTTACTGTTACCGACACCTCTGTATATTTGGCGACGATTCTGCAATAGCTGGGGCCTTTTTTGAGATGGGAAAAAAACATTGAACTCGCGACACTGTTACCGTTACTGTTACCGACACCTCTGTATATTTGGCGACGATTCTGCAATAGCTGGTTCAGGTAAGCAACCAGATTCGCTTAAATTAATATCTCACTTTAACAGCAAAAGTGATTTTGGTCTCTATTTAGCATTATTTGAAAGACAAATTTCTCGAATGAATATAATAAAAAAAAATTGGGTCACACATTTGTTAAGTTTAATTCCGTTAAAAATCGCCAATATTATAGCTAGAGAGCCAGAAACATTGGCGAACAATTACGATTACGTAAAAGATTTACTTCTTAAACGCTTCAAAATGACGCCAGAAGAATTTAGGCAGAAATTAATGTCACATAAAAAAGAATCTTCAGCCACTTGGCGCGATTTAGCATTTGAATTAAGAAATTATTTGGAAGAATGGATTAGCGGTCTTAAAGTATCTTATTTTGAATCCTTAAAAGAATTAATAGCAGTAGATCAAATTAATAAAAGGTTACCTATAGAAATGAAAGATAATTTTATTGATGATCTTCCAAAAATTAAAAATGTAGACGTATTAGTAAGTAAACTAGACGATTATGATGCGGCGAGACGTAATGTTAAAACCATGAATAGAATTACACCACTTTGAAGATAAACAACCCGAAGTAAGTAAAAATGAAAATTCACAATCTTTCTTTCATACCCAATACCAAATTAGGTGTTTTAGATGTAACTCTCAAGGCCACAGCGTCTCAGTGTAATAATAGCAATAACGGTCAAACTAATGAGTTCAGTCAAGTCTCTACCGAAAACTATCGAAATTATAATCGCCAAAATCACAATTCTCATTCCGATGTACAGGGAAAAGCTAACATTGCTACAATTCGAATCAGAAATAAGTCTAAACCTAATGGAATGGGTAAAATAATTAATATCAAAGGCAAAGAAGCAAATCTATTGTTTGATACAGACAGCTATATTTCTTTATTCAGTTACAAATGTTATGTCAATATTGGGTCGTCAAATTTGTCTTCTGTTGATATCTTATTAACTGACATTGGCGGAGAAACTGTAAATCTAATTAGATATTTTGTGTATGAAATGTGTGTTGATGGTTTTCTTATATCAACGAAATTTTATGTTTCAAAATCTCTCGCATACGGGTAATAGGGCAAGACGTGATCAGCAAACTAAAGTTGGCGATAGATGAGATAGATGAAGAGGGAATTAAAATTGTTGGCGAGCGCAATACTTTTCAAGTAGGTTGCCTTAAAATTGTAAATAATTCCGATAAAAAATTAAATTATGTTGCCAATTCATACAATGAAGCGAAAGTATCAAAAGGAAATGGTTCACGTGCAGAAAACGAAATGATTGGTATTATGAATAAAAATAATTCAGAAAATAATTTCAAGATAAATTTAGCACCCGCGGTGAAAACAGATAAAAGTGACTCAACTCGCGAGACCAAATCAAAAGATGAAAATGAAATAACAAAACCCGGAAAATATTATAATTTAACGAGCGCGATAAAAGAAATAGACGGAAGTAATATAAAAAGAAAAAAAGAAAATAATGAAATATTTCACGAAAGTTTTAAGAAACGTGGTTACCGATACGGACATGAAGTGAAATAATTTTATAGGAAATAAAAGTTTGTTGATAGAAATTATAGATACCGCAAACAATACGCGCAGTATGAAGATAGAAAAAAGCATAATGTTCACGAATACCGTAAACAAGACAGGCAGCAAAGAAGTCATCATTTTTGGAGTGATAGGAAGCGGGAACCCTATTTTGCAGATAAATGTTATTACAAAAGATGTGAAACTAAAATTTCATGGAAGAAATGATGAATGTATTGAGAGTTGTTTAAATTGTGGATGAAAATTCATGTTTCATTGATATTCATTTCAAAGAATACCAATTAATTAAATTTCATATTTCATGTATTTGTAAATTTACGTTTTAAGCAATAGATTGCAATTTTTGTATGTAAAATAATATGCATTATTTTTCATGTACAATAGCGTATTAAATGAAAATTGTAATATAATTTTTGTAGTAGTAGTTTATAATAATGAATAAAAAAAACACTTCATTTAAAAGTACTTCCTGCACAATAAAACGTTTCCTGACGATTCAAAAAATACACACGTAATTGTTCAAGTTTTCACTTCTGTCGGCACTCCCGGAGTGCCATTGTTTTTTTTTTTCACTTGAAATGACCATTTAAGAAAGGATATAAATGGCGAAAGAAGAAAGAGCAAAACGAAATTTCTTATTCAAATAGAGTAATCTTCAGTTGAGCTTTGCAAATATTGATAAAATCTAAACACACTCATTTGAAATATTGAGAAAGATACAAATATTTTACTCCGACACAATATGTGCTTTGATACTGCTGTAATTTGAAACCATAATTCTTTGTCGACATAAGATTTTAAAAACTATTTGATTTGTTCATTAGCCAACAACAAAACATAATTAACCTTAAGTGATTGAGGAAGATTATCAGATTAATGTTTTCTCTATCTCGTTTCCAAAGATGAAAATAAATTATCTCTTTATCTTTCGTACTGTTTTCAGTTATAAGTTGTTTTCTTTTCTAAAGTAGAGTCGATGGAAGGGGAATTAACTCACACATTTCAGTATTAACATTACTTAAATGCAATAAATTCGAAAATAATGAAAAAATAATTTTTCGTTTAAAATATCCCTTTGCGGAAGTATATAAATGGAGAAAAAAGAAAGAGCAAAACGAAATTTACTATTCAAATACAGTAATTTTTTGTTGAGCTTTGTAAATATGGATAAAATCTAAACACAACCATTTGAAATATCGAGAAAGAAAAAATATCTCTTGAAAGAACATTTATTTAGAGCTTAAAGTAACTGACAGTATAATTCTTTGTCAACATAAGAAAGAAAATATGATTTGTCCTTTATCATACCAAAAGTCTTAATTAATCCTAATGATGTAACTTATCAGATTAAGGTTTTCTGAATCTCTTTTCCAAAGATGAAGATAATGTGTCATTTTATCCCTCCTGCTATTATGAGTTTTTAAAAATTTTGAAATGGTGTAGTAGAGTGGATGGAAGGGGATTTAACTCACACATTTCAGTATTAACATTACTTAAATGCAATAAATTCGAAAATAATGAAGTATATAAATGGAGAAAAAAGAAAGAGCAAAACGAAATTTACTATTCAAATACAGTAATTTTTTGTTGAGCTTTGTAAATATAGATAAAATCTAAACACAACCATTTGAAATATCGAGAAAGAAAAAATATCTCTTGAAAGAACATTTATTTAGAGCTTAAAATAACTGACAGTATAATTCTTTGTCAACATAAGAAAGAAAATATGATTTGTCCTTTATCATACCAAAAGTCTTAATTAATCCTAATGATGTAACTTATCAGATTAAGGTTTTCTGAATCTCTTTTCCAAAGATGAAGATAATGTGTCATTTTATCCCTCCTGCTGTTATGAGTTTTTAAAAAATTTGAAATGGTGTAGTAGAGTGGATGGAAGGGGAATTAACTCACACATTTCAGTATTAACATTACTTAAATGCAATAAATTCGAAAATAATGAAGTATATAAATGGAGAAAAAAGAAAGAGCAAAACGAAATTTACTATTCAAATACAGTAATTTTTTGTTGAGCTTTGTAAATATAGATAAAATCTAAACACAACCATTTGAAATATCGAGAAAGAAAAAATATCTCTTGAAAGAACATTTATTTAGAGCTTAAAGTAACTAACAGTATAATTCTTTGTCAACATAAGAAAGAAAATATGATTTGTCCTTTATCATACCAAAAGTCTTAATTAATCCTAATGATGTAACTTATCAGATTAAGGTTTTCTGAATCTCTTTTCCAAAGATGAAGATAATGTGTCATTTTATCCCTCCTGCTGTTATGAGTTTTTAAAAAATTTGAAATGGTGTAGTAGGGTGGATGGAAGGGGAATTAACTCACACATTTCAGTACTAACATTACTTAAATGCAATAAATTCGAAAATAATGAAGTATATAAATGGAGAAAAAAGAAAGAGCAAAACGAAATTTACTATTCAAATACAGTAATTCTTTGTTGAGCTTTGTAAATATAGATAAAATCTAAACACAACCATTTGAAATATCGAGAAAGAAAAAATATCTCTTGAAAGAACATTTATTTAGAGCTTAAAGTAACTGACAGTATAATTCTTTGTCAACATAAGAAAGAAAATATGATTTGTCCTTTATCATACCAAAAGTCTTAATTAATCCTAATGATGTAACTTATCAGATGAAGGTTTTCTGAATCTCTTTGCCAAAGATGAAGATAATGTGTCACTTTATCCCTCACTTTATCCCTCCTGCTGTTATGAGTTTTTAAAAAAATTTGAAATAGTGTGGTATGAAAAATTTAAACAAATGTGAACAAAAAACTCAAATTTATTATTCAAATAAAATTATCTTTTGTTGAGCTTTCTAAATACAGAAAATATCTAAGTACATGAATTTGAAATAATGAGAAAAAAAATTATTCCCTTGAAAGAACATTTATTTAGGGATTTTTCTTCTCCTTTTTTTCTGTTTCTGTTGTTTTGCACAAATAGGACTTTTAAACAAATAATTATATTCATTACGTTCGATTTTTCATTCTATTGTAAAAAAAAAAAAAAAAAAAAAAAAGAAAGAAAGAAAGAAAAAGAAAGAAAGAAAGAAAGAAAAGAAAAAAAGAAAGAAATATATATCTTGCTATAAATATTGCATTGCGGTTATTTTATTGCTTGAAGTAACCGACTTAAAGCTTTTAAAGCTTAAAGCTTTTTAAAGCTTGAAGTAACCGACAGTATAACTTAAAGAAAGAAGTTGACTTAAGTTCTTTTAGTTGACTTTGTCAACTTAAAGAAAGAAAATGTAATTTATCCTTTAGCCTACCGCAAGTATTAATTAATTCTAAGTGGTTGATGGAACTTATCAGATTAAGGTTTTCTTTATCTCTTTTCTAAAAATGAAGAGAATGTGTCACTTTATCTTTAATGATTGTATGAGCATTTTTTTCTTTTGAGATGAGGTGGTGAAAAAAAAGACGAAGACAAAATCCAAATTTATTATTCAAATAAAATGATCTTTTGTTGATCTTTGTAAATATAGAAAAATATCTAAGTATATGCATTTGAAATATCGAGAAAAAAATTATTCCCTTGAAAGAACATTTATTTAGGGATTTTTCTTCTCCTTTATTTCTGTTTATGTTGTTTTGCACAAATAGGCCTTTTAAGCAAATAATTATGTTCATTACGTTCGATTTTTCATTCTATTGTTAAAAAAAAAAAAATGAAATATATAAATATATATCTTTCTGCATTGCGATTATTTTATTGCATTGAAATAATGCTAAAGCTTTAAGTAACCGACAGTATAATTCTTTGTCAACTTAAAGAAAGAAAATCTGATTTATCCTTTAGCCTACCGCAAGTTTTAATTAATTCTAAGTGGTTGATGAAACTTATCAGATTAATGTTGTCTGGGACTCTTTTCTTAAGATGAAGAGAATGTGTGACTTTATGCTTCTGCTGTTATGAGCATTTTTGTCTACTTTTGAGATGAAGTGGCAAGGTAAATTGGTAAAAAGGCAAAGACAAAACCCAACTTTATTATTCAAATAAAATGAGCTTTTGTTGAGTTTTGTAAATACAAAAAAATATCTAAATGCATCCATTTGAAATGTCGAGAATGAAAAAAAAATTATCTTGAAAGGACATTTATTTGGAGCTTGAAGTAACTGTCAGTGTAATTCTTTGTGAATATAAGAAAGAAAATATGACTTGTCCTTTATCCTACCACAAGTTTTAATTAATCCTAAGTGGTTGATGTAACTTATCAGATTAAGGTTTTCTGTATCGCTTTTCTAAAAATGAAGAGAATGTGTAACTTTATCCTTCCGGCTGTTATGGGCATTTTTTTCTACTTTTGAGATGAGGTGGTCAGGCAAAGAGAAAACCCAACTGTATTATTCAAATAAAATTAACTTTTGTTGAGTTTTGTAAATACAGAAAAATATCTAAATGCATCCATTTGAAATGTCGAGAAAGAAAAAAAAATTATCTTGAAAGGACATTTATTTGGAGCTTGAAGTAACTGTCAGTGTAATTCTTTGTGAACATAAGAAAGAAAATATGACTTGTCCTTTATCCTACCACAAGTTTTAATTAATCCTAAGTGGTTGATGTAACTTATCAGATTAAGGTTTTCTGTATCGCTTTTCTAAAAATGAAGAGAATGTGTAACTTTATCCTTCCGGCTGTTTTGAGCATTTTTTCTACTTTTGAGATGAGGTGGTCAGGCAAAGACAAAACCCAACTGTATTATTCAAATAAAATTAACTTTTGTTGAGTTTTGTAAATACAAAAAAATATCTAAATGCATCCATTTGAAATGTCGAGAATGAAAAAAAATTATCTTGAAAGGACATTTATTTGGAGCTTGAAGTAACTGTCAGTGTAATTCTTTGTGAACATAAGAAAGAAAATATGACTTGTCCTTTATCCTACCACAAGTTTTAATTAATCCTAAGTGGTTGATGCAACTTATCAGATTAAGGTTTTCTGTATCGCTTTTCTAAAGATGAAGAGAATGTGTAACTGTATCCTTCCGGCTGTTATGAGCATGTTTTTCTACTTTTGAGAGGAGGTGGTCAGGCAAAGACAAAACCCAACTGTAATTAAATTCTGTTGGGTATTCAACTGTAATTAACTGTAATTAAAATAAAATTCAAATAAAATGAGCTTTTGTTGAGTTTTGTAAATACAGAAAAATATCTAAATGCATCCATTTGAAATATCGAGAAAGAACATTTATTAAAAGCTTAAAGTAACCGTAACAGTATAATTCTTTGTTAACATAAAGAAAAAAAATATGACTTGTCATTTATCCTACCACAAGTCTTAATTAATCCTAAGTGGTTGATGGAACTTATCAGATTAAGGTTTTCTGTATCTCTTTTCTAAAGATGAAGAGAATGTGTCACTTTACCCTTCCTGCTGTTATGAGCATTTTTTTTTTTTTTACTTTTGAGATGAGGTGGTAAAGCAAAGACAAAACCCAACTTTATTATTCAAATAAAATTAACTTTTGTTGAGTTTTGTAAATACAGAAAAATATCTAAATGCATCCATTTGAAATATCGAGAAAGAAAAAAATTGATCTCGAAAGAGCATTTATTTGGAGCTTGAAGTAACTGTCAGTATAATTCTTTCTCATCATGAAAAATGAAATTTAGCCTACCACACGTCTTAATTAAACCTAAGTGGTTGATGGAGCTTATCCAGATTACAGTTTTCTGAATCTCTTTTCCAAATATGCAGAGAATGTGTCACTTTATCTTTCTTGCTTTATAACCTTTTATTTTTTTTTTTTTTTTTTTGACGTTACTTGTTGTTTTAGATGGTATGGTAATGCAAATTAGAAAAAAGCGAAGAAAAAAAACGAAATTTATTATTCAAACAAAATTATCTTCTGTTGATCTTTGTAAATTTATAAAAAATAAATAAATATATATATAAATACATCCATTTGAAATATCGAGAAACAAAAATATGTTGAAAAACCATTTATTTAGAGCTTGAAGTAACTGACAGAACTATTTTTTGTCACCATAAGGAAGAAATATAATTTGTTCTTTTGCTTATCGCAAGTCCTCAGTAGTTAAGGGAGCTTATCAAAGTACAATTTTCTGAATCTCTTTTCCAAGCATTCAAAGAATGTTTATCATTCCTGCTATAGTAATGAAAAAACTACGTGTTTAAAAGTATATTGCGTGAACAATAATCCAAGTCCGATATGCATTCACTGAAAGAAGAATAAAAGGCAGTAGGTTGTAGAATTAAATGCTCTGAAAGGATTCTTTACGATATTTCTTTATTAAACTTCGAGTTATAAGCGTACAATTACAAAGTACGTACATGAAGGGATGGGATGGTGCCCGAGAGCATTTTTTAGCAACGTGAGCTTACATTATTAACTTCTTATCAGAAGAGCGTGCGCGAGAGAGAAATGTCCTCTCCAACACATGTCGATTTTCGTGCCATACACATATTGGCAACATAAAATTAGCGAAAGAGCATATGAAATGAATGATGTCATATAAGCTAAAAAATTATCAGTTACGCATTAGGCAATTAGGAGAATTTTTGAATTACAGGGCAGGGCTACCAGAATAGCAGTCCTATAAAGTGAGCCAACAAGAATGAGATTGCCAAATGTACGTTGAGAGCAAAATTTTGGGAATCTAGCTGAAGTAGACAAAACAACTCTCATGTGCTGGAAATGTTTAGGATTTACCGAAAAGGCTAAACTCAAAAATTAAGCAGACGCAGACATTTCTAACGAACGTTGGACGGAATGAGAATAAAATGCAGACCGAATACAAAGTCCATCTTTATCTCTTTTCTTTTTTTTTTTCCTTGGATATTTAGTGAGGGTGATTAATCGTTTAAATGAATTCTATCTATGCGAGAAAATTTTTATTGATAAGTACATCTGTTAAATATATTTTCTTTTAATGGAGGAAAATTAAAGAGGAAAGAAATAAAAGTTAGGATAAAATAACTAAGTAATTAAAAGTTAGTTTAAACTGAAAATTAAAGAACAGGATTAATTTAAGAAAAATATATGTGATACCACATCACACCGGCTATGATCCTTTGCACCTATCCTGTTATCAGCATTTTTTTTTCTTTTTAGATGAGGTTGTGGTAAGGAAAATTGGGAAAAAAAGGCGAAGACCAAACCCAAATTAATTATTCCAATAAAATGAGCTTTTTTTTAGCTTTGTAAATGTAGAAAACAAAATCTAAATACATCAATTTGAAAAATTAATAAAGAAAAAAATTATCTTGAACGAACATTTATTTTTTAACTTGAAGTAACTGTCAGTATAATTCTTTCTCAACATAAAAAGTAAAATGTGATATGTTCTTTAGCCTACCACAAGCCTTAATTAATCCTAAGTGGTTAGTGGAGCTTATCAGTTTAAAATTTTCTGTATCACTTTTCAAGAGATAAAGAGAATGTGTCACTTTATCTTTCCTGCTGTTATAAGCTTTTTTTTCCTTCTTTAGAGGTGGGGTAGTAAGGCATAATTTACTGCATTATTTCAGTTATTAAACGTAAATTAAATTTTTAAAAAAAACTTGTAAAAACATTAAATAACCAGTAAATATATCACTTTTTTTCTTTATTTAATTGTTTTATTTATCTTTTAAGTAGTATTTTTTTTAAATAAATAATCTTTGTGTTTTATAATGTTTCTTTTTCTCATTTTGAAGTGTGTATGTACATTAATTTTATTTTTATGAGTGAGTATATTGCTAAACTAACTTTCTAACTTTACTTTTCATTAAATTCGCTTCACTCTAAAAAACATGCGACAGTCAAAATAATTTCATTTTCTATTTTACAATAAATATTTGACATTAAAATTATACCTTTACATGAATTATTGTGATAACAGGGATATTTTTACAGCAATAAATTCAATTTAATAGCATATTCAAATTTTATGTCGGTGCGAGCATGTTTGCGCAATTCCAAAATCATTAAAATATTGGGGCAATAATTGGCAATTTTTTTTTATGTACAATGTTATAGGGGTGCTTACATTTTGGAAATATATGATGGATTTTATTCTCTAATTGTCATCGGATATTGGTAGCATTTTAGCATAACTTTTGAATATACACTACTTAAATAAAATGCAATGGTATGAAATCTTTGTTCTAACTTTATGCCGATTTCTGAGAATATGTACCTGTAAGTCCTGTGGAAATGCGGTCCAATGCTACAGGATGCTTAGAGATTTTTTTTTTTAATACCACTCTTTCCAAGTATCATAATTCTGGGATTAAATAAGACTATTACTACACCCAGAAAAAGGAATTGATTAAAACTACAAAACATGTTTTGTTGAGTACATTTTGGTTGTTTTAGCAAAATTCAAGTAAAATTGAACCATTTTACTTGAATTAACAAAACATTTTTTGCTGACGATACAAAATTTTTTTTTGGAATTGCAAAAAAAAAATTTTTTGTTGATTCAAACAAAATTTCCTTTGACCTATATTTAAACAAAAAGTTTTGTTGAGTCAACCAAATTTTTGTTGATTCAACAAAACTTTTCTCTGGGTGTACTATTTGGAAATAGTGGTACTCAAAAATAAGCACCATGTTCTAGGGGTTCATTTGATTGATGAGCCAGATGTTTTTAATTAAACAACCAGATAAGGATATCTATATACAAATACATATATGAGGACGTGAGTTTCAAAACTCGCCTTATCCAGAAAATCAAATTTTGGGAAATCACGAAAAACCTCTAACTCCTTCCATTAGTTTTCATTGTAAACCAAGATTTTCCAATGCCAGAAATACATGCTAAAACTATTTTTTTTTTGCGGATTGTTGTTTTTTCGGTGCAGATTTACCAATAGAATAGACTGATAGAAAAAACACGAATTTTTTTAATTTTGGATAAGGCGAGTTTTGAAACTCACGTCCACGCGTATATATGTATATATATATATAAGGATATACAAATACAGGGTGATTTTTTTTTAAGTTGTGAAAGTAAAATCCTATAACAAAAGAACCACTGATCCAAATGACCTAAAATTTCAATAGTGTGCTCCCAAAACAATGGGAATTTTTTAGACGTGATTAAAAAAATAACTTAAAATCCCACCGACAGATGGCGTTGTATATGCAGTAAAGTAGGGAGACGAGCACACAACGCATGCACAGTGGCGATAAAAAAGTGAAGCACACATACCTTGTGTTCATTATTCTACGGATATCCTCGCAATGACTGTGCCATTGACAGACCATGCGTTGTTACTGAAACTGTATTATCAGAATAATGACAGCGCAGCAACTGCTCTTAGGAGATTTAGGAAACTTAAGAATTTAAAAAAAGGTCCAATGACAACAAAAGACCTACGAAAGATGATTTTGAAATTTGAACAGACTATTTCATTGGACCTAAAACCCGGTAGAGGAAGGAAACCAGTTGATGTTTACTTACAGCGCCATCTGTCGGTGCGATTTTAAGTTTTTTTTTTTAACTGTGCCTAAAAATTCCCATAGCTTTGGAAGAATACTGGTGAAATTTCAGGTCATTTGGATCAATGGTTTTTATGTTATAGGGTTTTACTTTCACAACTTAAAAAAAAATCACCCTGTACTTCTCAGCGAACACTTCAAGACTACGTAATTCGTCCGCCATTCGGAGGTGTCTGCTTTTCATTGGGGAAAATATACAAATATGTGTTGCATGTATTGTGAATTGAAAAGGTGTTTGCTAAATAGAGGTGTCCGCTATTCGCAAGTGTCCGTTATGAAAGTTTTACTGCATTCATTTTTTGTTCTTCCATACACTGTAACAAAAACACGAATGCTTCTTATAATCTACGAAAACATAATAAAAACAAGAATGAAAATATGCAATAACCTCTTCCAAGTTGCCTATAATTCCGAAAAGTGTTCTTTATTATTAGAAACCTCATACATCTATGTATTTTCGACATTTTAAAAAGTACTTATAAAAACAAAATTTATTTTGCTGCCACTGATTTTCGTTTTCGTTCTTGATGAAACGTTTCCGATCAGTTTTTACAGTGTATAAACTAGTTTCATCAAACTGGAATAATGCTTTTCAGGGTGTTATTAATTCTCAATTAAATATTTTGAGCTGTGTAGTTGAATTTATATATGCAAGAGTAACAAAATAAACGTAATTTTGATGTTAAACCTAATGCTGTTAATTTATCGTATTTGTTTGTAAAACATATTCGTTGAACATGAAAATATTTGCTTCAGAATTTATAGTATCCGAAAACCTTATAGTACTGGTTGAAAAAATTGATTAATACACTATAAAAACTATTCGAAAACGTTTTCAAAAATCAGTGGAAGCAAAAGAAACTTTGTTTTTATAAATGCGTCTTTAAATTTCAAAAATATATTATTTTCTGAGGTTTCTAAAGATAAAGAACTGCTATTCGGAATTGTGAGTAACTCAGAAGAGGTTAATGCATATTTTCATTCGTAGATATAATTACTACATTTTCCCAGATTAAAACATATTTGTCTTTTTTTAGAGTGCATATCAAAAAAGGTCGAACAATGTGTTTCAAGTAAATCACAACATCTCTAAATCCTAATCCAGTCAAATTTTAACTTCGATGCTGTTATATCTAAACTAAGAGCTTTGATAATAAAATTATTTAAAAAACTAGTTCGATGTGCCAATCCCAAAACTTTCTTCTATCAAATACATGTTCAATATTTCAAACTAATAGAACATGACGTTTAGTGAATTTCCATCCTCGAGATATAACTATCGCTAAAATCGTGTAAATCCGAAAAACGTAGCATAGAAACGCCACCTGTAGGGCTATTTACACCAAAACCTAATCAGCAACAACTTATGCCCACATCTAACTGAATCTGGAGTTTAATAAAAATCCATGCATTTCTTTTTAAGATATAGCTATCTTGAAAATCGTGAATAATGCAGCATTGAAGTGCCACATGTTAGGCGATTTACATAAAAAAACAAATCAGCACCAATGTATATCAAGCAAGGCCTAACTGAATCTAAAGTTTTATTAAATTCCGTGCATTAGTTCTTGAGATAGAACACCCACAAAATTTTTGTCACAAGCAGACAGACAGACAGACTCAGAGACAGACATTTTTTAAAAACATTCAAATAGTGTTCAGAGCCTTCTAAAACGTATAAATCCATTGAAAATAGGAAGTCGAAAATTTTCATGAATCCAATACTTTCTTCTTGTAAAGATAGAAGAAAGTAAAAACAAGTTGGAAATTGTACGTCAAACGTTACAAACGAGGTGCGTTCGTACGCACGTTTTAGAATTAAATTCATGATATCCCGTGCGTAGAACGGGTTAAACAGCTAATTAAGTATATATTTTATGACACTGTTCATACAAATATCTTAACTAGTTATATAAATATTCAGATATATATGTATCAGCTAGTTATATAAATATTCAGATCTTGATGATTTTTAATTCTGTGAAATGAATTATATCGTCTGCAGATTAATTTCTGTCATAAAATAAGTATCTCGGTCACTTGACGATTTAACATCCATCGGAAGCTCCTATAACAAAAAAGCACCGATTTAAAAAAAAAAATTCAAATTTCTTAATAAATATTTTTATTAATATCTCCTAAAGTTTTGATTCGATTTTAATAAAATTTGAAATGTCTCGACAAAATTCTGCAAAGATAATATATTTTAAATTGCAAACCATTTGGTTGGGTAGTTTTTGCGTTGTTATATGCGGACAGACAGACGGACGGACAGACGGCCGGACCAAACGACGACTATAGGTGCTACGTATTTATATAATTACGAACGCACCTAAAAAGATAGGGTGTAACATTTATAATACCAAACGTAATCAGCGTCTATTTATGTCAAGATCTAACTGAATCTGAAGTTTGATGAAAATAACTGCATTAGTTCTTGAGAGAGAGCTATTGCGGAAATCGCGAAAAATGCAGCATAGCAGCGCCACCTGTTGGGCGATTTTCACCAAAAACTAATCAACCGCAATTTATATCAGGGACTAACTAAATATAAAGTTTTATTAAATTTCGCGCATTAGTTCTTGAGATAGAGCGCCCACAAAATTTTTATCACAACAGACAGACAGATAGACTCACAGAGAGATATTTTCTAAAAACAGTCAAATCGTGTTCAGGACCTTCTAAAATGTATAAATCCGTCGAAATTTTTCATGAATCCAATACTTTCTTCTTATAAAGATAGAAGAAAGTAATATATACGTAAAATTATTAGTTTATCCTTTCCTCTAAATGAATTTCATTTCATTCAGTTTTCGTGAAAAGTATGAGGAAAAAAAAAGAACTATTTTCGGAATCTTTCAAGTACAAGATGGAAAAGAGAGTATATTACGAAGAGGATCAATCCATCATGTTCCTATTCCAAGTACGGAAATGGAAAAAAATATTTTTTCCAATTCTTGGATAGCGTCCAGTATGATATATTTGAGAGTATCACTTCATTCAAAAAGTGCTGGCTATAAAGTCGGATGATTTTTTTTTCTCTGTTTTACCACTTTTTTATCCCCAAAAAATCTCATTTTGATCCCAACTGAATATAGTGATCAATCAGTTTCTAAAAGAATAATTCTATCATAAAAATATTAAAAATACCAAGGAATTATTATATAGTATTAAAAAAATTTCAATGTGAACTACTTTCAAAAGAAATTGGGTAGAATCATGATATCTCCTCCACAAACCTTTTCAGAAGCGTATAAAAGCTACTGGGTATTAAAAAGATGAAAATCGCTACTTAGAATTATTTAAATGTTCTATCTATATTATAAATCTAAAACTTGTCCGTGAGTAATGCTGAAGGTTGGGATTTTCAAAAGCAATTAGGTAGAATCATCATATTCCATCCACTAACCTTTTCAGAAGTGTATTAAAGGTACTGGGTATGAAAAAGATGAAAATCGCTACTTAGAATTTTTTAAATGTTCTATCTATATTACAAATCAAAAATAGGTCCGTGAGTAATGCTGACGGTTGCGCTTTCAAAATCAATTGGGTAGAACCATCAAACACCTTCCACTAATCTTTTTAGAAGCGTATTAAAACTACTCAGTATTAAAAAGATGAAAATCGCTACTTAGAATTATTTAAATGTTCTAGATATGTTATAAATCAAAAATATATCCGTGAGTAATACTGACGGTGGTAATTTCAAAAGCAATTGGGTAGAACCATCATATGTAATCCACTTAATTTTTCAGAAGTGTATTAAAACTACTCAGTATTAAAAAGATGAAAATCGCTAATTAGAATTATTTAAATGTTCTATCTATATTATAAATCAAAAATATGTCCGTAAGTAATGCTGACGGTGGTAATTTCAAAAGCAATTGGGTAGAACCATCATATGTAATCCACTTAATTTTCCAGAAGTGTATTAGAGCTACTTTGTATTAAAAAGATGAAAATTGCTACTTAGAATTATTTAAATTTTCTATCTATATTTTAAATCTAAAACTTATCCGTGAATAATACTGGCGGTTGTACTTTCAAAAGCAACTGGGTAGAACCCTCATATTCCATCGACTAACCTTTTCAGAAGCGTATTACAGCTACTGGGTATGATGAAGATGAAAATCGCTTCTTAGAATTATTTCAATGTTCTATCTATATTACATATCAAAAATATGTCCGTGAGTAATGCTGACGGTTGTAATTTCAAAAGCAATTGGGTAGAACCCTCATATTCCATGCACTATCCTTTGCAGAAGCGTATAAAAGCTACTGGGTATTAAAAAGATGAAAATCGCTACTTAGAATTATTTAAATGTTCTATCTATATTATAAATCTAAAACTTCTCCGTGAGTAATGCTGACGGTTGGGATTTTCAAAAGCAATTAGGTAGAATCATCATATTCCATCCACTAACCTTTTTAGAAGTGTATTAAAGGTACTGGGTATGAAAAAGATGAAAATCGCTACTTAGAATTTTTTAAATGTTCTATCTATATTACAAATCAAAAATAGGTCCGTGAGTAATGCTGACGGTTGCGCTTTCAAAATCAATTGGGTAGAACCATCAAACACCTTCCACTAATCTTTTTAGAAGCGTATTAAAACTACTCAGTATTAAAAAGATGAAAATCGCTACTTAGAATTATTTAAATGTTCTAGCTATGTTATAAATCAAAAATATATCCGTGAGTAATGCTGACGGTGGTAATTTCAAAAGCAATTGGGTAGAACCATCATATGTAATCCACTTAATTTTCCAGAAGTGTATTAAAACTACTCAGTATTAAAAAGATGAAAATCGCTAATTAGAATTATTTAAATGTTCTATTTATATTATAAATCAAAAATATGTCCGTAAGTAATGCTGACGGTGGTAATTTCAAAAGCAATTGGGTAGAACCATCATATGTAATCCACTTAATTTTCCAGAAGTGTATTAGAGCTACTTTGTATTAAAAAGATGAAAATTGCTACTTAGAATTATTTAAATGTTCTATCTATATTATAAATCTAAAACTTATCCGTGAATAATACTGGCGGTTGTACATTCAAAAGCAACTGGGTAGAACCCTCATATTCCATCGACTAACCTTTTCAGAAGCGTATTACAGTTACTGGGTATGATGAAGATGAAAATCGCTTCTTAGAATTATTTCAATGTTCTATCTATATTACATATCAAAAATATGTCCGTGAGTAATGCTGACTGTTGTAATTTCAAAAGCAATTGGGTAGAACCCTCATATTCCATCGACTAACCTTTTCAGAAGCGTATTACAGTTACTGGGTATGATGAAGATGAAAATCGCTTCTTAGAATTATTTCAATGTTCTATCTATATTACATATCAAAAATATGTCCGTGAGTAATGCTGACTGTTGTAATTTCAAAAGCAACTGGGTAGAACCCTCATATTCCATCGACTAACCTTTTCAGAAGCGTATTACAGTTACTGGGTATGATGAAGATGAAAATCGCTTCTTAGAATTATTTCAATGTTCTATCTATATTACATATCAAAAATATGTCCGTGAGTAATGCTGACTGTTGTAATTTCAAAAGCAATTGGGTAGAACCCTCATATTCCATGCACTATCCTTTCCAGAAGCGTATAAAAGCTACTGGGTATTAAAGAGATGAAAATCGCTACTTAGAATTATTTAAATGTTCTATCTATATTATAAATCTAAAACTTCTCCGTGAGTAATGCTGACGGTTGGGATTTTCAAAAGCAATTAGGTAGAATCATCATATTCCATCCACTAACGTTTTCAGAAGTGTATTAAAGGTACTGGGTATGAAAAAGATGAAAATCGCTACTTAGAATTTTTTAAATGTTCTATCTATATTACAAATCAAAAATAGGTCCGTGAGTAATGCTGACGGTTGCGCTTTCAAAATCAATTGGGTAGAACCATCAAACACCTTCCACTAATCTTTTTAGAAGCGTATTAAAACTACTCAGAATTAAAAAGATGAAAATCGCTACTTAGAATTATTTAAATGTTCTAGCTATGTTATAAATCAAAAATATATCCGTGAGTAATGCTGACGGTGGTAATTTCAAAAGCAATTGGGTAGAACCATCATATGTAATCCACTTAATTTTCCAGAAGTGTATTAAAACTACTCAGTATTAAAAAGATAAAAATCGCTCATTAGAATTATTTAAATGTTCTATCTATATTATAAATCAATAATATGTCCGTAAGTAATGCTGACGGTGGTAATTTCAAAAGCAATTGGGTAGAACCATCATATGTAATCCACTTAATTTTCCAGAAGTGTATTAGAGCTACTTTGTATTAAAAAGAAGAAAATTGCTACTTAGAATTATTTAAATGTTCTATCTATATTATAAATCTAAAACTTATCCGTGAATAATACTGGCGGTTGTACATTCAAAAGCAACTGGGTAGAACCCTCATATTCCATCAACTAACCTTTTCAGAAGCGTATTACAGTTACTGGGTATGATGAAGATGAAAATCGCTTCTTAGAATTATTTCAATGTTCTATCTATATTACATATCAAAAATATGTCCGTGAGTAATGCTGACGGTTGTAATTTCAAAAGCAATTGGGTATAACCCTCATATTCCATGCACTATCCTTTCCAGAAGCGTGTAAAAGCTACGGGGTATTAAAAAGATGTAAATCGCTACTTAGAATTATTTAAATGTTCTATCTATATTATAAATCTAAAACTTGTCCGTGAATAATGCTGACGGTTGTACTTTCAAAAGCAACTGAGTAGAACCATCATATGCCATCGACTAACCTTTTCAGAAGCGTATTAAAGCTACTGGGTATTAAAAAGATGAAAATCGCTACTTAGAATTATTTAAATGTTCTATCTATATTACATATCAAAAATATGTCCGTGAGAAATGCTGACGGTTGTAATTTCAATAGCAATTAGGTAGAACAATCATATGCCATCCACTAACCTTTTCAAAAGTGTATTAAAGCTACTCGGTATTAAAAAGATGAAAATCGCTTCTTAGAATTATTTAAATGATCTATCTATATTACATATCAAAAATATGTCCGTAAGTAATGCTGACGATGGTAATTTCATAAGCAATTGGGTAGAACCATCATATGTAATCCACTTAATTTTCCAGAAGTGTATTAGAGCTACTTTGTATTACGGTTGCTGACGGTTGTTATTTCAAAAGCAATTTGGTAGAACAATCATATGCCATCCACTAACCTTTTCAAAAGCTTATTAAAGCTACTCAGGATTAAAAAGCTGAAAATCGCTACTTAGAATTATTTAAATGTTCTATCTATATTGTAAATCTAAAACTTGTCCGTGAATAATACTGGCGGTTGTACTTTCAAAAGCAACTGGGTAGAACCCTCATATGCCATCGACTAACCTTTTCAGAAGCGTATTACAGCTACTGGGTACGAAAAAGATGTAAATCGCTTCTTAGAATTATTTAAATGTTCTATTGCATATCAAAAATATGTTCGTGAGTAATGCTGACGGTTGTAATTTCAAAAGCAATTGGGTAGAACAATCATATGCCATCCACTAACCTCTTCAAAAGCGTATTAAACCTACTCAGTATTAAAAAGATGAAAATCGCTACTTAGAATTATTTAAATGTTCTATCTATATTATAAATCTAAAACTTGTCCGTGAATGATGCTGACGGTTGTACTTTGGAAAGCAACTGGGTAGAATCATCATATGTCATCCACTAACCTTTCCAGGAGCATATTAACCCTTTCCGGCACAGTGATCCCACTCCGGGCACACCTACTTTTAATTCTAAATTTGCATTCGGCACCAAGAATATTTTAATAAAATTTTGTTTCTATAATGAAAGCTTAAAATAAGGAGCTCATATTTTCTAAAAAAAGTCGTTTGTAAATTCCGGTGTCAGTCAGCAATGTCTCATTTTACGAACCGACTTTGTCTGTGCCGGAAAGGGTTAAAGCTACTCAGTATTAAAAAGATGAAAGTCGCTATTTAGAATTATTTAAATGTTCTATCTATATTATAAATCTAAAACTTGTCCGTGAATATTACTGGCGGTTGTACCTTCAAAAGCAACTGGATAGAACCCTCATATTCCATCGACTAACCCTTTCAGAAGCGTGTTACAGCTACTGGGTATGAAGAAGATGAAAATCGCTTCTTAGAATTATTTAAATGTTCTTCTATCTTATATATCAAAAATATGTTCCTGAGTAATGCTGACGTTTGTAATTTCAAAAGCAATTGGATAGAACAATCATATGCCATCCACTAACCTTTTCAAAAGTGTATTAAAGCTACTCAGTATTAAACAGATGAAAATCGCTACTTAGAATTATTTAAATGTTCTATCTGTATTATAAATCAAAAACTTGTCCGTGAGTAATGCTGACGGTTGTGACATTCAAAAGCAATTGGGTAGAACCATCATATGTCATCCACTAACCTTTTCAGAAGCGTATTAAAGCTACTGGGGAATTGTTTAAAAAACAACACAAAATGTCACAAAAAAAACATATATGCATCATTTAATAAAACTAAAAACTTTAACTTTAGGTGTTTTAAAATATACAAAACTGTATTTCACATTATAAACCTAGCGCTTTCGAGCCGTCCTGGCTCATCATCAGGGTTAAAGCTCATCATCTGGGTATGAAGAAGACGAAAATCGCTTCTTAGAATTATTTAAATGTTCTTCTATATTACATATCAAAAATATGTTCGTGAGTAATGCTGACGGTTGTAATTTCAAAAGCAATTGGGTAGAACAATCATATGCCATCCACTAACCTAGATCCACTAACCACTAAATAGATTTCGTATGTTTTTACGCAGCTACTGGGTATTAAAAAGATGAAAATCGCTACTTAGAATTATTTAAATGTTCTATCTTAAATATTAAAGCGACAAGCAAATATCATAATTTTCATTGCGAATTCAACATTTATGCCCATGCGTGAAATTAAATCTAGAGCCTATTTAGTTTTAGAGTAACTCACAGCGAGGTCACCATTACTGAGTGGTCAAACACGCTGGGTTTCAACTGTGTGATTGTTGGTTCGATCCCCACTCCGGACAGAATGATTTATGTTATTTTATTGCGATAATTCATTTCAATAATGTCATATGTTACTTCAGGAGGAGAAGTTGTATAATTTGTATTTTCTTTTAAATTCCAATACTTTATAATTGAGTAAAATTTAACACCCAGCAATATTTTTTAAATCTACCAATTTGATATAAAAAAATATTTAAATTAAAATATTTTCCATGTAGTTATCGATTAAATAAATTGATCTAAACTTTTATCTATATCTTGTATGACTATTACTGACTATAATACAGTATATAAATATATCAAGAAGATATATTTTTAATGTCTCCGAAATGACTTTTGTTTTTCCCTTAAGAGGGCATGGGATTTTCGGCTTGAAAATTCAGCGTATGTTATTATTTCTTTTTTTTTTTTTTTTTTTTTTTTAGAAATGATGTAGGCATATATAGGTTTTGTGCATAAAAAACTCTTAATTTGAACTTTCAAAAGCAATTTTTTTAATAATTGTTAGTGAAAAATGCTCTTTTGTACTATATTTTCTTCGGTGGTCCACTGTGTGTAATAACCCACAGTTACCAGATATTTGGTTGAGTGTTTTTTTTTCATCTGAAACAAAAAGCATGTTAGTATATATATATATCATTCACCAACGATTTTTTGAATTTTTTATATTTTTTATATAAACTTAAAAACATTCTTTCCAGAAAATCGCGTACTTTGAAAAGCTTATCCCAGGTTTAATTCCAAAAGATAAACTTGTTTATTTATAGTTTTAATTTATAAATAACTACTGTCCCAAGAAATTGAAATTTGCAGACAGAAAATTAAAATTTTCTTATAGCTTCTTATATAGCTGAAAAGATGTCAGAAAATAATCTTTCGTGTGAAACATCAGCTTTTCAGTTATTTTAAACATTAATATACGCTGCAAATCTTATCACTGTAAAATACGTAGTTAAAAAAAAAAATTGTGAAAAAATCGTGAAAATAAAGTTGATACCATCAGTTCCGCGGACAATATAAAAACAGGCAAGCATTTAGAAATAGTTAAATAAAATAGAATAACAGTAATATTAATAACACAAATTTAATTTAGAAGCATAATTCAATTTACTGTGTTACAACTAATTTACGAAAAAAAAAGTCAGGTCCGTGGACATCGTAGTTACGAAGACAACCCCACATGCAATGTAACAATCCAATTTTAATGAAATATTGCTCACCTTCAGTAACAATAATAGCATGATGTTCGATAAGTCCAAAACAATGTAAAAATGTATTTAAGGGTTTCGTTCATCTGATGAAATCCTATTCCTCTCATTCCTCTGTCTGTCTGTCACAGAGTTTGTTCTCGAAAACTGTATAAGTTAAGCATTTGAAATTTTGCGTACTTATAGCTAAATACCGCCTCTCACATGACAAATCAGAAAATTTTGAAAAATTCTTATATTATTTTAATTAACTGAATTTATTTAATGACATACGTTCATTTCTGAGTGTTTAGATTTTTAAAAAAAACCTTAATTTCAATCTTTTTCACGTAGGCTAGGTGGTTCAGTGGTAGCGTGTTTCCCTTACCGGGCTCTAGTTTCGACGACAAAAGTTCAATTTTTTTATTTTATCCCTCGGATCATCCCTTCATTGTCCGATGTATTTAATTAAAAGAACTTTTTTTTTTTGCCATTTTAAGGGTTTTATTTATTTTTCCTTTTAGTTAAATTAAATCATGTAATTAAATATGCTCTCAGATATACAAATATATGGTTACAATTGCCTGAAAATCACCTCTTGAATATTTTTAATTTGATTTAAAAAATACCTTCCTCTTATTATCGTTTTATTATAAAATTTAATGGTGCTGCAATCAGCTATGCTCTTGTTGATAAAATGTATTGATAAATGATGAGAATTTAATAATTATAAATTAATGATTTGGATTTGTTAATTAAAGGATAAAGTGTTTTGAAAGGAATATTAAACTAAACCCTTTGCGCGATCTTCGATCACACTTACCCAATTGTTTTTATATACTTGAATATTATTCATTTTTTTTTCTTTTTTAGGAACTATAGCACTGATAATGAGCATTTCTGAGAAAATGACTTACATGCAATGATCTGAAAATATATTTTCTGAACAAAAAAAAAGTTATCAAAATCGATCATTTCTTTAAATATTTATGTGTACAGGTTTAAAAGAAAATACACTTTTCTTTTTTTTATAACTTGCTTAAAATCTAGTTAAATTTACTTTTATTCATAATCTCTGTTTTTTAACGGTGGACATATTTTTCATTCTGAGGCATTCTCTTTTGTTAAAAAGGAAAATCTCAGTGGTTAATGAGGTAGTGTTTTTAAAATGATATTCACGCAACTATTATAAGCACATGTTCAAGCTGATTATGCAATTTAGTACCTTTTTTTCGAAAATTTGAGATCAGCAGTTTTTGAAATTAATGATAATGAAGACGGCATTAAACTCTATATTTTTCCGTTTTAAAATTAGCTTAAAAGGAAAATATTTCTAAAGCTTTGACAAGATAAAAATATATTATTTTAAAACTTTTTTATATTTCATCAAATATGTAAATAAGCTAATAAAATTTATTTGCTATCTTTTTTCCGGTGAAAAATTGAATTTGTTCTCTAATTATTATTCAAAGTACGGAAATAAATAATTTTAATAAAAACAGATTAAACATTTTTTTAATTAAAGCAGCTAATTCTAAATCTTATTCTTAATTTTTTATGTAAAAATACAGATGTACATAATCAAAATTTCCCTATTTACTGTTGTCTATAACAGTAACATAAGAAAGTTGTAGAACTTAGAATGGGTTTCGATAACGGAATAAGAAAGACATTTAGCGGAAGAAAAAATATTAGTTACACACAGGGCTTTACAAATTTAATAAATCTGGTAGCTATAGAAAAGAATTCTAGTCGCCCGTAAAAATATTTATCCCCTCCCCTTCCCCTCTTGCTATCATTGATTTTCTAAAAGCACAAAAGTTTTTTTATGAATTAATTGAGAAAAAATTATAACAAGCATAGTTTAGAATTATTGTTGTTGGCGTGTCAGAGAAAGTGCCAAGACACTTCTCTGAAAGAAGGGGTGCCAGAGCCTGAAGAGAGGTTGGACTTCTAGAGCTGGTCTCCTAATTTTGAACCAATTCCAGATGAGAGACCTGCACCTGGATTGGCAGGCCAGAGGTAACGCTTATACTAAACTTGGAGGACATTGGAGCCACGAACAGATTTTACGTGCACCAGCTCCCGTTAATGTACACGGTCCCACAGCAGCGGTAGTCGAGAGAGGTTGTCACCCTCCCAAGCATTGACCTTGGTCGATGCTGCTTAGCTTTCGGTGATCTTACGGGAACCAAGCTTTAACCGTCTGCGCCACTGCGGGACTGCTATTAGTTGCACAGTTTAGAATAGTACACAATTTAGAAAGATGATACAAACTAAATTTTCAAATCAAACTTATCAAAATGATATACCTCTAAAAAAATAAAAAATAAAATCGGAATACTCTAAAAGCTGAATGAACTGGCATGTTCGGAAAATGCTGATTGCCGAATGCTTCAAATGTTCGGATAGTTGAATGCTACAAAATGTATAATGAATACCTTGCTCGAAGAAGTCCTTTGGCATAAATAGGAACCAGTTCCGAACATTGTCCATGACTTCGCTATCCGAGTAAAAACAGCAAACCTTCAATGCCTTTTTCAGCGGTCCAAAGATAGGAAAGTCATATGGCGAATGATCTAGACTATACGGTTGATATTCCAACACTAGCCACCGAAACTTCACCATATTCCCTTGTGGAAGTGCTTGTGTCCGTCCTGCAAATGAGTCAATGACGGTGCATGCACTCTACGAAAAAACGCCAAAAATTACAGCAAAATTTGCTGTAAAATTATGCACCCAAATTGCCAGCATATTTTACTGTAAATTGACAGCAAAATAGGTCTTAAATAATATTATGTTTGTAATTTTACAGCAAAATGTGCTTCAAACATGCTAATTTTACTGCAAATATGACTATAATTATACTAAGTGTTACAGCCAAAAATGCTGGCAATTTGGGTGCATAAATTTACAGCAAATTATGCTGAAATTTTTGCCATTTTTCTGACTGTGTGTTCTCCATACACTGCGTTTATTTGCCGATGCACTTCACAAAATCCAATTCATTCTGCCACTAAATAATAATGACACTGCGTTGATATTTTTTACTCGCAAACATTCCAGAAATGCAGAAGAATAACAGCAACAACCGATTGCGGGCCGGACGGTACTGTTGGCCGACTGTCAGCGCATATCACGTGCTTCTGTGTGATTATCTAATTCAAGTGAATTTCCGTAGTAGCGATTATCTTCCTTACTTCCCGGTTTGTCTCTACACAAAGTTTCACCGTACTCATACAAAAACAAGTAATATAAAAAAAAATTAAAGTCAATTCCTACTTAGGTCAAAAATAATTATTTTCTAGCGATCTACACGCTTCACCACTGACGGTATTTATTCCTAAATTTATATCCTGCTAAATATCTTATATAAGAGAAAACAAATTTCTCCCATATAAAACTAAAATTATTTAAGTAAATTTAATTAATGAATTAATATTTTAAAAAACTGTATTAACATCAAGTGTCATCCACTGCAAGTTTTAAAAAATGTATTTGAACTTGAGTTGATGAATAAAAAGTATTTTATTAACGATTGAAAATTTGAGCAAGATATATAAATATATAGAGGGAGAGTGTGAACTAATAGTAGGAATTGAAAAAACTAAATTATAAACATTGTTCCGTTTTCATTTGATCCACCCTTATATTTTGATAAAAAATTTACTCTATATTTTTATCTTTCCCTAACTCATATTTAATACTTAACTGCTATTAGCTAAACGATACAATGCTTTCGCTGACAAGAAAAAATACAGAACGAATATTTATGAAAAACGTATGCCATATAAAGTATACGAACAGATAATGGGTAAAATTGCACAGGAAATCATTTTAAAAGTAAATCATTTTCTTTTCGAAGTGTTTACTGTATTTTTGTTCACTATTAATATTGTACTTCAATTAATATTGTAAAAGACATATATTTCAGTAAGATAAGAAAACAAATTCATTTCTTTTAACTTCTTTCAGATGCAAGTTGGACAGCTGGAGATATTAACTGAGATATCAATCCATCATGTTTGTACTCTAAATTTGGGAGGGGAAAAAATGAGAATTTTTCTCCCTGATTTTTTATAGCATCCATAGAAAGTATTGTGAGTTTCCTTTAAACAGAAGAATATTGCATTAAAACCTTAACATATCTACTAAAAGTAAATCGAAGTCTTTTGAAAACAAATTAATTTCTTTTAACTTCTTTCAGATACAAGTTGGACAGCAGGAGATATTAATTGAGATATCAATCCATCATGTTTGTACTCTAAATTTGTGAGGGGAAAAAACGGTAATTTTTCTCCGGGATTTCTTATAGCATCCATAGAAAGTATTGTGGGTTTCCTTTATACAGAAGAATATTGCATTAAAACCTTAACATATCTACTAAAAGTAAACCAAAGTCTTTTGAAAACAAATTCATTTCTTTTAACTTCTTTCAGATACAAGTTGGACAGCAGGAGATATTAATTGAGATATCAATCCATCATGTTTGTACTCTAAATTTGTGAGGGGGAAAAAATGGTAATTTTTCTCCGGGATTTTTTATAGCATCCATAGAAAGTATTGTGGGTTTCCTTTAGACAGAAGAATATTGTATTAAAACCTTAACATATCTACTAAAACTAAACCAAAGTCTATTGAAAACAAATTCATTTCTTTTAACTTCTTTCAAGTTGCAAAGCAGGAGATATTAATGGAGATATCAATCCATCATGTTTGTACTCTAAATTTGTGAGGGGGAAAAAACGGTAATTTTTCTCCGGGATTTCTTATAGCATCCATAGAAAGTATTGTGGGTTTCCTTTATACAGAAGAATATTGCATTAAAACCTTAACATATCTACTAAAAGTAAACCAAAGTCTTTTGAAAACAAATTCATTTCTTTTAACTTCTTTCAGATACAAGTTGGACAGCAGGAGATATTAATTGAGATATCAATCCATCATGTTTGTACTCTAAATTTGTGAGGGGGAAAAAATGGTAATTTTTCTCCGGGATTTTTTATAGCATCCATAGAAAGTATTGTGGGTTTCCTTTAGACAGAAGAATATTGCATTAAAACTTTAACATATCTACTAAAAGTAAACCAAAGTCTTTGGAAAACAAATTCATTTCTTTTAACTTCTTTCAGATACAAGTTGCACAGCAGGAGATATTAATGGAGATATCAATCCATCATGTTTGTACTCTAAATTTGTGAGGGGAAAAAATGGTAATTTTTCTCCGGGATTTTTTATAGCATCCATAGAAAGTATTGTGGGTTTCCTTTAGACAGAAGAATATTGCATTAAAACCTTAACATATCTACTAAAACTAAACCAAAGTCTATTGAAAACAAATTCATTTCTTTTAACTTCTTTCAAGTTGCACAGCAGGAGATATTAATGGAGATATCAATCCATCATGTTTGTACTCTAAATTTGTGAGGGGGAAAAAACGGTAATTTTTCTCCAGGATTTTTTATAGCATCCATAGAAAGTATTGTGGGTTTCCTTTAGACAGAAGAATATTGAAATTAAAACCTTAACATATCTACTAAAAGTAAACCAAAGTCTTTTGAAAACAAATTCATTTCTTTTAACTTCTTTCAGATACAAGTTGCACAGCAGGAGATATTAATGGAGATATCAATCCATCATGTTTGTACTCTAAATTTGTGAGGGGAAAAAACGGTAATTTTTCTCCAGGATTTTTTATAGCATCCATAGAAAGTATTGTGGGTTTCCTTTAGACAGAAGAATATTGCATTAAAACCTTAACATATCTACTAAAAGTAAACCAAAGTCTTTTGAAAACAAATTCATTTCTTTTAACTTCTTTCAGATACAAGTTGCACAGCAGGAGATATTAATGGAGATATCAATCCATCATGTTTGTACTCTAAATTTGTGAGGGGAAAAAATGGTAATTTTTCACTCTGATTTTTTATAGCCTCCATAGAAAGTATTGTGGGTTTCCTTTAGACAGAAGAATATTGTATTAAAACCTTAACTTACCTGCTATTAACCAAGGTCTTTTGGCAACAACCTCTTTTTTTATCACAATTGGATAGAGTGATACATCAATCGTTGAAAGAGAAGTTCTATTAAAATAATATAGATGACTCGAAATACCATATAAATGAAATAGGCTAACCAAAACTGTTTCTATGGAAAAAATAGTAAAATAGTCATCGATTTAGTATTAATTACAGCATTTTTTCTAATCTGTTTTATTCATTCATTTTGAAATATCGAAAATATAGATACTAGTATAAAACAAGAACGAAAAATGATGGCATAGATTATGTAATACTTTCCATCACTTCAAAAATACTTTTTGAAATCTTTACCGTTTAATAAGGGCTAATGTCTAATGTCTAAGCAAACAGTTTGGAAAACTTATAACACATGTAAAAATCCAATTTCTGGAATTATCAACAATATTCGGAAAAAATATCCGAATTCTTTTGTGCAACCCTGTATATGATCCATAGATTTGTATGTATAATACATAGATTGCTAAAATTCTAAAATTTAATTCAGAGGATGACCACCTCAGGAAACCCAGCGGAGGCTTTCGAGTCTAAGTGCAATCCTGAGGAGGGGCGGGGGGAGAGAGATTTACACTGTCAGAAAAAACGGCCAAAAATTTCAGCATAATTTGCTGTAAATTTATGCACCCAAATTGCCAGCATTTTTCGCTGTAACATTTAGTATAATTATAGTCATATTTGCAGTAAAATTAGCATGTTTGAAGCACATTTTGCTGTAAAATTACAAACATAATATTATTTAAGACCTATTTTGCTGTCAATTTACAGTAAAATATGCTGGCAATTTGGGTACATAATTTTACAGCAAATTTTGCTGTAATTTTTGGCGTTTTTTCTTAGAGTGTAGTTCTGTTAATAAACGCATGTACCGCAGTTGAAAATTCCGCTTCAGCAATTTCCATGAATAAGCGCAATTGTACTTTGTGCTGCCCTGTATATGATCTGTAGAATTTATATGCACCATGTATTAATAGAAAAAAATTAGTTAAATATAAATATGCATACCACAACTGAAAATACACTTCCAGCAATTATTGTTAATAGATAGTACTGTAATTGAATTCTTTTGTGTGTCCCTGTAAATGATCGATGAATGCTATGCACACCATATTCTATTGGAAGCCTATTATAATGCTACTCAGTTATATATATCATTTTCAATATGTTTGAATTAGTGGAGCATCATTAAAATACCCAGCAAACGTTTTTTCCCCATAGACCGTAATGTAACCGAAGAAAAATTGTGATATTTGCAGATTTATGTCTGGCATTGACGGCGATGACCTGTTGATATGACGCCAATTGAAAGAAGCGCAAACAATGAATTTGCTTTTAGTTCGATTTTTGTTTGTGACAGAGGATATTTTTTAATTAGATCGTTTACTTTATTTTTTTTATATATAGAGATCTAATGCAAAGAGAATATTTTCTTCTGTTTTTAGTCAATGAGCATTAGCTTGAAGTTTGCGAATTCTTTTAGTCTTCTATTGAGTGTGAGTCATAATCGCTCTTCGTATGAAAATAACGTTAGTGATTCTGGTATCCATTTTCCTTCGGACCATACTCTTGTATGAAGATAAAAATTTGCTATATGCTGCTATTATGGATTAAAAATCGGCTATAATACGAAATCAAACGTTCTGTAAAATCTTCTAAGACGAAATCGCATAGAAAATGAGAAAAATTAGTTGTAGGCAGATTTCCTTCTTAGCAGAGAGATCGTCTGTTGTAAATGTATTATATTATTTTCTCGTTAATGTATTATTATCTCTTAAAAGTACTGCTGTCATAAAGTTTTTTTAAGGGATTTTTTATGGTTTTTGAATTAATTTTCAAGCATTGTTTTATATATATATATATATATATATATATATATATATGAAACACACACACACACAAAAATGTACAGGTTTCATGAAAAATTTCGACTTCCGTTTTTCGGCGGATTTATATGCTTTAGAAGGTTTTAAACACGATGCGACTGTTTTTAGAAAATATCTGTCCGTATGTCTGTCTGTGTGTCTGTCTGCATGTGACACAAATTTTGTGGCGCTCTAACTCATGAACTACTGCACGAATTCAGTTAAACTTCATATTCATGTAGAATTTGACATAAGTTGGTGCCTAAAAGATGACGCTGCAATGCTGCATTTTTAACGATTTTCAAAATATCAAGAACTAATGCACGGAATTTCATCAAGCTACATATTATGTTAGACTTTGTCAAAAAAAAAAAAAAGATGCTGATAAGTTTTTGGTGTATATCTCCTGACAGGTGGCGGTGCTGTGCTGTGTTTTTCACGCTATCTGCAATGGAAAAAATATCTTAAAAAACACGTAAATTTTAGCAAGAGATGATTTAGATTTTAGCCTCAACTTAAGCAGTTTGTGTAGAATTGGTTGAGTTTCTTTTCTCAACTTTCTTCTATTTTTAGAAAATTTTACTTAATTTAATTATTTTTAAACATTATCCAACATAATTAAAAATTGTTTTTGAATTTGGTTTGTCTGTCTGTCTGCCATCTGTCTGTGCATAGTCTAACTCCCGTAAATATACTCGTATTGCCGAAAATTTTTTATATGTTACTGTGGTTTACTATAGAATGTTCAGTATTGAAAATGAAGTAGTAGTAATTATACTTCGTTTACAGAAATATTCGAAAGAATTCCGTTACATTATGGTCGATGGGTTTTTGAAGTACAGTTGAAGCACTTTATAACGAATTACGATATAACGAGAAGCACTTTATAACGAAATTCTCATAACCATTTATTAGGTCTGTATGTTAAAGAATACGGAATTCGAAACGATATAACGAAATATTTATAGCGAAAAGCCCGATATAACGAAAAGAAGTCGAGCATGAAAAGTGAGAAAAAAACGATATAGCGAATTATTTTTCTTTTTTTTTTTTTAACTTAACAAGGAATACTTTTTTGTTACATTTAAATTTGCCCGTTTTTTTCATATGTAGCATAGTAATATATATTATATGTATACCGTTAAAATAATATATTAAAACTCTAATTATCTGAAATACAGTCATCCAGATCTATAATCACAAATTAAAAATTTTGTGATATGAATTGCAAGTATATATATTCATAAAAATATAATTATCTTAAAATTCCTATTTCAGTTAACGCTTTTCTTCTTTTTACTGTTTGTAGTAAAAAGTATCCATCCTATAAAGTATGAAGACTTAATATGAATACATAACTTATTTAGTAATACATAAGACCAAGCTTTTTATTTATTACAAAAAAGCGATTTTTAGAGAGATTTTTATGAAATAAACCGCCTTTTATATCATTGTCTCCCTAATCCTGACTTCTACATACTCAGATTAAGTTCAGACTACATTAGTCCGGATAACTGGAGTTCTTACTATATAACGAAATAATTCGTTGTAACGTTTTAACGAAAACACGTTATAACGAGCAAATCTTCGGAGTACTTTCTATTTCGTTATAAGGTGCTTTGACTGTATTAGCATGTATGGGAAAGAAGAAAGTTTTGGGATTGGTACATCCAACTCATTTTATTCTAGGAATAAATGAAATTTCTTTATAATATCATGTTAAATGTTCGAAAGGGTTTCATAATCTATACCGGTTGCATGGTTTTTCTTTCTTGTTTTATTATTATTATTTATAGATTGTTACAATCAACTCCATCCACTCTTCTTTTCAATATTCTGTATTTACTGCCGAAGTGTCATATTCCTACAAACACAAAAGAAAATTACTGTTTCGATAAGAATAGCTATTGGCCGGAAATGGATTCTTTTCATTTCCGGTGAAAGAGAAATGCACTTTACACGAATGTTTGATGTACTGATTCTTAGTATTAAATGTCTTCCTGTAATGCATCTCACGTTATTTATACAGGGTGATCCAAAAAAATATGTCATAACTTTCTCATTTTTCTTTCTTATCAGGGTGTAATTAATAGGAAATTATGACTAGACCAACATTAACTTTTGAAACAAGAACGAAAAATCATGCGTGAAGCATAGATTATGTAATACTTTCCAGCACTTCTAAAATAATTTTACAAATCATTACCGTCTATTAAGGTAAAAGATGGAAAATAAGTAAACAAAATGAAATATAATCACCCTCTCGTGGAGATCCAGCCGTTAAGCATAGGAACTTTTCTGCACAAGGAGAAATGTTTATTGAAAATTCATATTTTAGAATACAGATGTTGAATATTGCATTAGAGATTAAAATAGAATTAGTAGAAAGTTAGTTTTCACAATACTGGTTCAGATCACAACATTTCTTAATATTTAAAAGAAAAGAAAAAAAAAAGATATAAGAAAAAGTGTAAAAGAAAGTATCTAGAAAATTTATGAAAAGAATACTTAATCATAACACAACTAGTAATTTTGCATGGTTCAAACAGTAAGCTGAAATACGAAATGTATGAGTACAAAAATGTGATCAATATGTGAACTATAATATACAAATTACAAAAACAAAATATATTCTTGATGAAATAACAAAGCAAATAAATAGACGAGGCCTTGGATCGAATATATATTGAGTTACGAAAGAACATTACACAATGACAAAAACATAGTAACTAAACTGAAAATTGAACATCACTTATATTTATAAATTCGTCTGGGATTCTTCAGTCATGTTTCCCGGACGTGCAAGAAAGCTTACACAAAAGTATCATCCAATAAAATTTAAGATGTAATGCTACGATTACAATTACGTTACGATATACTAACACCCGCCCATAATCTAGCATTACATTAGAAAAACCCAGAATAAAAAATTACAATAAACAAACATTAAAAGTATGACAGAGTTAAAACATTACTTATACAAACAGCAAAGAAACAACATTTCATAAAATTTAACTTTAGGCAATGCCTTTGTAAACATATCAGCAATTTGCATATTTGTAGGAATAAATTCAATTTTGATATTATTTTCTTTTACAACATTACGAACAAATTTTAGTTTTATATCTATATGTTTCATTCTACCATAACTACTTTCATTACTGATACATTTTATGCAAGACTGATTATCCTCTAAAATAACTAAATCCTTAATACTTACAATTTCACAAGCAATATTTTTGAACCACAACAGGTCTTGCAAACTTTTAGTTAAGGCAATGACTTCAGCTTCAGTTGAAGATAATGCAACTGATTTTTGTTTATTACAACACCAGAGAACAGGCATGTTACAAAACATTAAAATGTAACCTGATACTGATTTTCTATCATTTGTATTAGCCCCCTCAATCAGAATCAACATACATAGATAATTTAGGATCAGATTTTTGCTTTTTATACACAAGTTTTAAGGACAAAGTTCCTTTCAAATATCTTAAGATTTTCTTTAGTGCAATCCATGCAACTTCAGTAGGATTTTCCTGCATTTGACTCAAACAATTAACACTATATAAAATATCAGGTCGTAAAATATATGCTAAATACAATAAACAACCTACAAGTTCACGGTATGGACCATTAAATGGTTTTCCATTTTTGAAATCAGATGGAGTGGATTTAGGAGAAATAGGAATATCACTAGGTTTACATTCTAGCATATTAAATTTACTTAACAATTTAATTATATAAAACTCTTGATCCATTATTAAACTATCAGATTTAAATTTCATTTGAATACCCAGAAATTCTGAAACACATTCTGATTTTGACATATGAAACTCTTTAGAGAGTAAAGAAATAACTACATTAGTTTCATTTAAATCTGAACCTGCTATAAGCATATCATCAACATACAGAGCAATAATTATTTTATGACCATTACTATAACGAATAAAAATACAAGGTTCATTATCAAGAGATTTAAATTTTAATTTTGAAACAAGTTCAAGAAACCTTTCAAACCATTGTCGTGGGGCCTGTTTCAGGCCATATAAACTCCGTTTGAGTTTACATTTTAACCCACTTTCGTCATCATAGCCTTGCGGCTGATCCATAAAAACAAGTTCATTTAACTTACCATTCAGGAAAGCTGTTTTTACATCCAAAACAAATGCATGTAAGTCTTCATTTAAAATCACAAAAGGCACTAAACGTAAAGCTGGCATACTTATTACAGGAGCGAAAGTTTCACTATAGTGTAGTCCTTCTTTTTGCATAAATCCACGGGCTACAAGGCGAGCCTTATAACGTCCATCTCTTTTGATGGTATACACCCATTTGCAGGAAATAGCTCGTTTGTCAGGTGGTAATTTTTCGAGATCCCAGACGTTGTTGATTTTCATGCTTTCTATCTCTGCATCCATAGCTTCCTTCCATAAACGTTGTTCATCAACAGGGAGAAATTTGATCTCATCAAAAGATAAAGTTTCTTGTTGGCAAAGTAATGCTTCATACACCTCAGGAGCTGGATACCGAATAGGTTGTTTTCTTGATCTCTCGGATTTTCTCATTTTATCTTCTTTCTCTTCAAAATCCTCTGATTCTTCACTAGTTCTTTCTTTAGAATCTGGGTTAATTTCACAATCAGTCAATTCTGAATTTTCCACTATGTGTTGCTTTTAGTTTATGGTATGCTTCTTCTCTTCATCAAATTTGACATTTCTTGAAATAGTTATGCGTTTCGTCTCAGGATCTAACAATCGATATCCCATTGAAGAATAACCTATGAAGATCATATGTTTAGACCTATCATCAAGCTTCTTACGATGAACGGAAGGAACTAACATGTAGGCACTGCATTCAAAAACACGTATGTGCTTCAAATCAGGATCTTCTCCAAATTTTAAGAAATACGGCATTAAGTTCTCAATGGAGCTGCTTGGCATTCGATTTTTCAAGTAAGCTGCTGTAAGACTAGCTTGACCCCAAAAAGTCTTAGGTAAATGTGATTCAGCAATTAAAGCCCTTCCTATATCCAGGAGCGATCTATTGCATCTTTCAGCAACTCCATTCAAAGCTGCAGTGTATGGAGGAGTGAAATTCACTAAATCATTGCTTAAATATTCTTTTCCGTTATCACATCTGATTTTCTTTAGTGTAGGATTAGTTTTTAAGAAAACTTTTAATTCCTCTGAAGCTTCAATAATCGAACTTCAGTAAATCGTGAAAAATCATCTATGATATTCATAAAATAGCATTCACCAGAAAAAGTTTTCGGAACAATAGGGCCACATATGTCAGAATGAATAGCAGTCATTGGAGTACTTTCTCTTTTCCTAGGTCCTCTTTCCATTGGTGTTGCACTCTGTTTTGCTCGAACACAGACATCACAAAAAGAAAGGGGTATCGGAAGTTTCATTTCCTTCGACACTTTGTTGCTTGGATGCCGCATTCTGCGATGCCAAATTTCGGAATCACTTTCTGTTGATGTGAGAACAGTTTCATAATTTGGGACAAAATAACTAACATATTGTCCATTTGAATCACGTTCATCAAAACAAAAACGATGTCTTCCTTTTTCTATGAACACCTTTTCATTCTTGAAAATAACTGCATAATTTGCGTTTTCGATTTTTCTAACGGAAATCAACTGTCCACTTAAATCTGGTACGTTAAGAACATTATTTAGTGTAATTTCCATTCCGTTTGATAATTTTCCAATAATATTTCCAACACCTTTAATTTCAAGATTCGTTGTTTTCGACGCACACTTAATAGTTCCTGAAGATGGTTGTAAAGACGTGAAAAATTTCTCATTAGAGCACATATGGGAAGTCGCTCCAGAATCCACTATAAATTCATTCTTTTTAATGTTCCCCGCAACAAAAGATACCGCTGAAAAGAAAATTTTTCCTCATTTGAATTTTTAACAGTTTTACAGTTTCGTTTAAAATGGCCAGGAAGTCCACATTTGAAACAAGTAAGTTTCTTTCTACAATATTTAGCTATGTGCCCCTTTGAATTACAGTTTTTGCACACATATTCTTTGCGAGTTGATACAAACGCGGTATTATCATGAGCAGTTTTAGACTGCACTTTTTCTTTCTTTGAGTCGAAGCATCTAATAGCCGTTGTGTTACAAAATCTAAAGAGTATTCGGTTGATTTTCTAACGCAGTTTTAACATTTTCAAATTCTTGAGGCAACGACATTAGAATATAAACAATAGTATCGGTTTCACTTACTTCAGCACCGGAAATTTTAAGTTCCGAAATTAATTTATTTATTTCATCAATGTGACTTCTCATAGATACAACACGATCCTTTTTAATAGTTGCTAACCGCTTTCTAATTAACATTTGATTAACTGCACGCTTGGTATCATAAGTTCGATCTAATTTATTCCATATCTTATGCGTAGTATTTTCTTCTTGCAATGACACAAGAACCCCATCGCTTAAAAGCGATAATAATAAAGCATAAGCCTTTTTCGATTTTACAACTTCCGCAGTTTCAGTTGTCGCTTCATTGTCTAAAAATTTATCCAAATCTTTTGCCGCAAATATGGCTTTGACACGCCTTTTCCAAACAGAAAAATTTGTACCGTCCCCGTCAAAAAGAGCAACTCCGTATAATTCTTTTTCACTTTCCATCGCTGGGTAAAAAAAACAGAAACAAAAGAAAAATAAATTTTCTCTCTCAAAACCACAGCAATAAATATCAAAAGGGACTAGCGTCACTCTGTCTGCGAATTAAACCAAGCTCTGCTGATGAAATAACAAAGCAAATAAATAGAATAGGCCTTGGATCGAATATATATTGAGTTACGAAAGAACATTACACAATGACAAAAACATAGTAACTAAACTGAAAATTGAACATCACTTATATTTATAAATTCGTCTGGGATACTGCAGTCATGTTTCCCGGACGTGCAAGAAAGCTTACACAAAAGTATCATCCAATAAAATTTAAGATGTAATGCTACGATTACAATTACGATACGATATACTAACAATTCTATTAAAAAATACTTTATAAATGTAGGGAAAAGGATCACAGATCCTTTTTAATAAAGGAGAATTGTTTATTCAGAATGTTGTAATTTTCTTTTAGTTTATCATAGTTTAAAGGATCAAACAGAGTTATATTCAGATTTTGTCTCACAGTGACATTTTTATTGAAATTGAAAGTATGTCTCATTGGAGGACAATTACCATATATGTAATGTACAACAGTTCCTGAGCTTTTTTGGTATATACTTGTTGGGGAGGAGCGTTTTCCTATTTTATTTTAAAATGATGGGAAGCTACCGTGTCCACTAATGTAGTAAGCTAATTTGGAAAACGCATAACATATTTAAAAACCCAATTTCAGGAATTCCCAACAATATTCGGAGAAATAACCGAATTATTTTGTGCAACCCTGTATATGATCCATATATTTGTATACATACTACACAGAATGCTAAATTGTAATTCAGTTATGAAACGCGTAGCACAGTTTAAAATTCTTCTTCTAGAATTTCCGTCAATGAACGGAAATGTTCCCGAGAACTTTTGTGCTGCCCTGTATATGATCTATAGAATTTATACACATCAAGTAATATTCAAAAAATGAGTTACATTTAAAATCACGTTCAGCAACTGAAAATGCACTTCCAGCAATTATTGTTAACAGACAGTAGCGAATTCTTTTGTGTGTCCCTGTAAATGAACGATGACTGCCATTCACACAATATTCTATAGTAAGGCTCTTGTATTGCACCTTAGTGATATATATCCATTTCAATATGTTTAAAGTAGTGAAACATTATTAAAATAAACAGCAAATGATTTTTTTTTCATAGACCGTAATGTAAGAGAATTATTTTGAGTGTCCCTGTAAAGGAATTACAAGTGTTATGCACTCCATATTCCATAATAAACCTCTTGTAGTGCACCTCAGTGATATATATCAAAATCAACGGGTTTGAAATTGTATAACATCATTAAAATAAACCGCAAATAATATTTCCCCATAGACCGCAATGCAACGAAATTCTTTTGAGTGTCCCTGTAAAAAAACTATAAGTACTATACACTTCATTTTCAATACCGAACATGCCATAGTAAACCTCATTAACATATACACTAGTGTGCAAAACTTAAGCAACAAACACAAAATGCTAATTTCTGAACACGTGAGTACTTAAAAGGAAATTCTATAAACAGCAAGGGTAGAAAATAGGTACTACCCTAACAGCACACACAGTCGATGTTGAAGTCTTCTTGACATCACAAATGGTCACAATTGTCACACTCACTACAGTGAACAGAAATGTGATATCTTTCATTCGTCTCATTTTTACTCACATTTGGTCACTCCACTGAACAGTCACCATGACTGCTGCTTTTGACGAATCACCAGGTGACTTTACAATGAAGTCATCTTGTGACTCTCATATGACTGTCATTTTGACACTCCATTGTAAAGTCATCATGATAGCTGTTCTGTGACGAGTTCCCAAGTGACAGAAAGTGAAATCATCTGGTAACTTTTCACAAAGGAGTGCAATGATGACTTCACAATAGAGTGTCGATCACCGGAAAGTTACCATGCGACTTCATTGTGACATTATTTGGCGACTCATCACAATGGAATGCTCACAATGACTTCAAAGTTCAGTCTTCAACTGCCAGTGACTTGAGAATCACAAGGTGACTTCAATGTAATGTCACCTGGTGACCCATCACAAAGCGACAGTCACAGTGACTTTTCAGTGTTAACTAATCATTTGAGAGTAATAATGAGACAGTGATATATCCCATATTTTGATTCACCGTAGCGATTCTAACCATGTGTGACGTCAAGGGGACTTCACATCGACTGGCCGTGCTGTTAGGATAGTATATATTCTCTACACTTGCTCTTTATAGAATTTCCTTTTGAGTACTCACGTGTTCAGAAATTAGCATTTTGTGTTTGTTGCTAAAGTTTTGCACACCAGTGTATTAATTGCATGTCAATCCGAATATATTTACGCCAGTTAGAGCGTGGACAGACGAACAAACAGATAAACCGAATTCATAAACACTTTTCAACTTTGTTGGAAAGTGTTAAAAAAATTATTTTAAAATGCTGTTGTTAGAATGAAAATGTAGCATAAGTACAAATACGCAGGGAGTTTTAGGCAGATCCACCTACGCGACTTACAATTCATCGGATAAAAGATAAGTTTGAAACGAATGGATGCTCATAGGCAACGTTCAGGAACCACAATTGAGCAAAGAATGTGCCACAACACCCAATGAAATGTTTGTTGAAGTTTGACAATCAATAGCCCACCGTTATGAGCAGTGTATTGACCAGAACGGTCATAATTTTGACCATTTGCGGTAGGAGGAAAAGTTATACATTTTAATGCAGATTCTTTTGCAATTTAATTATTAATTATATGTAAATAAAAACTGAAGTTATAATCATTCAAACTGTGTATACATTTTTTAATCACATTTTGAAGAAGGGGAATGTCGGGTAGCCGCGGACATTTCAATTTCTAAGAAATTCAAAGTGTTGCGTAAATAGTTATTGTAAATGAACGCTCTCTAGAATCGAAACAAATACAGTTTAATTGAGACGTGGGCGCCGAGTAAGTTAGTCGTGAATGGGTGTTTTGTTTTCGTCAGTAAATTTTCGACAAAACGAGACAGAATGCATCATATGCGGAGAAACATTTGAAGAAGACTGGATTCAGTGCCAGGAATGCAAAGACTGGGCCCATGAAGATTGTGTTTATATAGATGTATCGGATTTTTATTATAATTGTGATGTTTGTAAGGCCAAACAAATTGGAAATTGTACGTCAAACGTGACAAACGAGGTGCGTTCGTACTATAGCTAGTTATATAAATATTCAGATCTTGATGATTTTTAATTCTGTGAAATGAATTATATCGTCTGCAGATTAATTTCTGTAATAAAATAAGTATCTCGGTCGCTTGACGATTAAACTTCGAAAGCTCCTATAAAAAGAAAGCACCGATTAAAATAAAATAAAAAAGTCAAATTTCTTAATAAATGTTTTTATTAATATTTTCTAAAATTTTGATTCGATTTTTAAAAAAATTGAAATGTCTTGACAAAATTCTGCAAAGATAATATATCTTAAATTTCAAACCATTCGGTTGGGTAGTTTTTGCGTTGTTATATGCGGACGGACGGACAGACAGACGGACGGACCAGACGACGACAATAGGTGCTACGTATTTATATAATTACGAACTCGCCTAAAAACGGTTAGGACACCATTGATTAATGTGTCCGGGGCTACCCGCCGTTTCTTGTGACGCCAAAAAAATAAGTCCAACTATTTTCAGCGTATTTCGTTAAACTAGGACTTCCCTCAAAGGGATTAGTCTGAGTGACATTGCTGAGAACATAAAGTTAACAATTACGATATAAAGAAGATATCAACAAGAATCTAAGTGAATATACAACATATGATAGACAAGAGATAGATAAAGAAAACATATGAAAAATAGCAAATTAAATGATATAATTACAAAATATCATATATAAATTCATATACTGTTATGTTTTCATATGCATTTTTTTATAACATTTGGCAAATAATCTCATTTTCTTAAGCGGGAATTGCTCAAAACTTTAAAAAAAAAACGGCGGATCTTTTAAAACGATATTTTTAAAGTCACATAATCAGATTTGCAGCCAATAGCGTATTTTAGCAAGCGTAGTTTAACGCAAATTTAATTTAATTTTTGCAACATTTTCTTTGTGACAAATATCTAAATAAAATATTAAAAAATAAAATATTAAATATTGAAATATTAAATCAAATATTTAATATTTGAATTAAAAAAATTTCCTTTGTTTATTTGTATAACTATTTATAGAAACTCGTATATACGTCAAACCACATTGATAACATGCTTTGCTACAAACGTGTCTACCAGTCTAACTACTCGTATGTCTTAGCTGTGTCTCTCTCCGAACTCATCTGTCTACTGTCTCTCTACTCTTCTGTATACCCGTCTCAGTATCCGCCGGATCTTTTAAAACGATATTTTTAAAGTCACATAATCAGATTTGCAGCCAATAGCGTATTTTAGCAAGCGTAGTTTAACGCAAATTTAATTTAATTTTTGCAACATTTTCTTTGTGACAAATATCTAAATAAAATATTTAAAAATAAAATATTAAATATTGAAATATTAAATCAAATATTTAATATTTGAATTAAAAAATTTCCTTTGTTTATTTGTATAACTATTTATAGAAACTCGTATACTTCAAACCACATTGATAACATGCTTTGCTACAAACGTGTCTACCAGTCTAACTACTCGTATGTCTTAGCTGTGTCTCTCTCCGAACTCATCTGTCTACTGTCTCTCTACTCTTCTGTATACCCGTCTCAGTATCCGTCTGTCTTTCTAACCGACTCTTTAATCGTGTCTCTACCTGTCTCGCTTCCCGTTACACTACTCGTCTATCAACACGTCTGTCTGTCTATATACCCCTCTCTCTACCCGTCTGTCAAGTCGTCTCTGTACTCGTCTCTCTATCCACCACGCTACCCGTCTCCCTACCCATCTCACTACCCCTCTGTCAACCCTTTTTTGCACCTGCCTCGCTACCCGTCTGTCCATTCGTTTCGCTACCCGTTAGCTTATCTCTGTCGCTATCCGTCTCTCTACCCGTCTGTCTACCCGTTTGTTTACACGTCTATCTATCTCTCGCCAACTCTTCCCAATATTTAAACAATTTAGTAAACGGAAGCCGTTTATCTGTTATTAAATGCAAACAGGTGTAATTTATCTAAAGAGTGTAATCAGATGCAATTTTTTTAAATACATACATAAACCAGCATAATAATTCACCAGTTTTATTTTCATAGTAGTTTATGTCATTTGACAGTAAATCTCAACTTCTTCAACCCGAACTGCGTCAAGCTTTTTAAAAAAGACCCAAGGTCAGTATAACTGGGAAGGGGAATTGTCCTCAGGGCTATTAGATACATGTTATTAAGTTAAGTGAAAGTTTCGTAATCGGGTTCGCAACCAATTTCTTATGTCAGAAAGGGTGGCTTCACGCCATTTTAAATTCATTTCTGTAACTTTCTTTTTCTTTTTTTGGTGGGTGGTTGGGGGGGGGGTTCCAAATATATACACTTAAATTCAAACTTTTGCCCCCATGTTAATATTAGTGTTGTTTGTATTATCAATTAATACTTTGTTGATCGAGCTTCATTCGAAACAAATGTAAAAGACTTCTACAGTTTTTTTTTTTCTAGGAGAAAGTTCCGTAATCGGGCCCTAAGCTAATCGGGGAATTTAATATCATTATTGTTTCTAACTCTTATAGAGTTGAAACAATATTGTTGCTAGCATTACTCTTGTTTGTGACCAACCTCTTCTGTGTATCTGAATAGGGAAAAGTTCCATATCATGTTGGTGCCAAAGGCAGTTGTAGAATCTTACAAATTTTTCTAGAGAGCGGAAAAACATGTTTTTTAAAATATTTACAAATATACGTTTATTAAACCATGTTTTTGAGCCATTTTAAAAAATTAAGTACGGTGCTAAAATAAAATTTTATTGCCATTTTCGATATTTTAATAAGAAAGGAAAATACATAACAAACAAATTTAACAAAACTAAGCCATTTTTGGGTACTTCTCTATTATCCCGTTGACCACTTTTCATAACAAAAAACTATCGCCAAACTAAGATTAAACGCCAAAAATACAGTCCCATTTACTTGATGCTAGAAGCATTATACGTATTTGTTATGCCATCAAGTGGTTTTAAATTCGACATTTGCCTGTATTTTTCATTATGTTTTACTGATTTATTAGTTATTTTATTCATTAAAGTAACAATTGTGTCCTTAAATTCTTATATTTTATTTATTTTGATATTTCAATGGCAACGTTCTCCCGTTTATTTAGCGTTACAGTTTGGCGATAGTTTTTTGTTATGAAAAGTGGTCGACGGGATAATAGAGAAGTACCCATTTTTGGTGATAAATAATTGTTATTGCCAGGGGGGCAAATTGTAAACAATTAATAAGCGAACTAAAAAAATTACCGGAAAAAACTTGTCGGAATCTCGAGAAAGAAATATCTGATATAAATAGCATTTAAAATCTTAAAATGGAGAAGTGGTCCGTATAAAAATGCAAAACATTATACACCTGATATAAGAATTTTTTAATTTTTTTATATTTCCGAAAGCACAGATAAAAGGGTAAAAATCCCGGCACAGATGCCATATACTCACCACGTTGGCGCGATTTTTCCCCCGCCCCTTTGGCGAAAACTGTTTGTTGTGTTTGTTTACTTTTATTTTTTATTTTAATTCTATAGATTATTTTTATATGTATATCAATATTAATTTAGGCACAGATGTCATATACGCACCAGATTGGCGCGATTTTTCCCCCGCCAATTTGGCGAAAACTTTGTTTTTGAATATTAGTTACAAATACCATACAATAATAGCATGTAATTTTTTATTTCAATATAAAAATAAAATAACGTAATAAATGAAATAGCTCCTATTATTCAAAAATGGGAAATAAAAATAAATAAATGATAGTTTGATATAAATAAATATTGATATATATAATAAAAACAATTTATAGAATTAAAATAAAAAATAAAAGTTAATAAACAACAATTGAAACAAAATAACCGGGTTACCATGTGAGGCATAAAATTGCCATTTTGTTGCAATCGCGCCAATGTGGTGCGTATATGACATCCACGCCCTTATTTATATCAAACTATTATTTATTTATTTTTATTTCCTTTTTTAAAATAATAGAAGCTGTTTCATTTATTACGTTATTTTTTTTATACTAGCAAGCTACGCCCGCTACGCTGGTCAATTTCTCTTAACGAACCTTTAATCAAACAAAATATTGACATTTCATAATTCACTTTTATATTTTAACAGAATAATAAGGATACTATAATTTGTGACTCGTGCTATAGTCAATATACACGTCAGGACACGTCGCCCTTATCATTATCTTTTTACGCGTGAAGGTTTCGCTATGGTACTCTATTGTGAAATTTGGTAATTTTAGAAATTCAATAGTTGAAAAATCGCAGAATCATTAGATCATTTTTCTTTAGAAATTGTTCTTAGAGCGCATTTAGATCTTATAAATAACAATCATGCCGAACTTGAAGTTTCTAGCTCCTTCAGCATCGCAAAAATCGCAATTTTAGAACGTTTTTCGCTTCTGCACCCCCCTCGGGGTAGTGGCACCGACATAAAATATAGCCTATGTTGGAGCAGGGATTGTCACCATCCATTTGCCACCATCACTTTTGAAATCGCTTTAGTAGTTCCAGACATTCCATACAAATTGTAATTTATCATGTTTTTACAAAATTTTTTGCTTATTTCAGCCTTTTAAATTTCGAATTTTTTTAGATTTTGTTCTTATAGAGCATTTAAATCTTGTAAGTAACGACCATACAAAATGTCAAGTTCCTAACTCCTTCATTATTGAAAATATCATAATTTTGGAACGTTTTTCGCTCCTGCACCCTCTGCGGGCAGTGGCACCGACAAAAAATTTAGCATATGTTGGAGCAGGGACTGTCACCATCCATTTGCCACCATCACTTTTGAAATCGGTTCTGTAGTTTCAGAGATTCCATAGAAATTGTAATTTAGAATGTTTTTAGAACGCTTCTTTCTCATCTCACCCTTTTAAATTGCGAATGTTTTTATAATTTGTTCTTAGAGAGCATTTACATCTTATAAGTAACTACCATACCAAATTTCATACTTCTATCTCCTTCAGTACACAAAAAATCGAAATTTTAGAACGTTTTTCGCTCCTGCACCCCCCTGGGGGTGGTGGCACCGACATAAAATATAGCCTATGTTGGAGCAGGGATTGTCACCATTAATTTGCCACCATCACTTTTAAAATCGCTTCAGTGGTTCCAGAGATTACCCCCAACAAACAAACAAACAAACAAACAAACAATCTTTACTACTTTATATATTAGTATAGATAAGGGGGAATTAGCCCCTTGTTCCCCCCCTTTATACTTAACCAATCAATCCCGAAAACTAATCAGAGATGCGCCTTAACACAGTGAACCTATAAATAAAATTTGAAGGAAATGGGATAATTCTGCATGAAAAACCCATTTACATAAATTAAGGGGGGTATTAGCCCCCCGTTCCCCCCCTTTATACTTAATCAATCAATCCCGAAAACTAATCAGGGAAGCGCCTTAACACAGTGAACCTATAAACAAAATTTGAAGGAAAACGGAATAATTCTGCATGAAAAACCCATTTATATAAATTAAGGGGGGGATGAGCCCCCCCCCCCCCCGTTCCCCCCTTTATACTCAGCCAATCAATCCCGAAAATTATCATGCAAGCGCCTTAACACAGTGAACCTATAAACAAAATTTGAAGGAAAACGGAATAATTCTGCATGAAAAACCCATTTATATAAATTAAGGGGGGGATTAGCCCCTCGTTCCCCCCCTTTATACTTAACCAACCAATCCCGAAAAGTAATCACGGAAGCGTCTTAACCCAATGAACCTATAAACAAAATTTGAAGGAAAACGGAATAAATCTGCATGAAAAACCCATTTACATAAATTAAGGGGGGGAATTAGCCCCCCCGATCCCCCCCCTTTATATTAACTAATCAATCCCGAAAACTAATCAGGAAAGCGCCTTAACACAGTGAACCTATAAACAAAATTTGAAGGAAAACGGGTTGGGTTGGGTTGATTATTGACGGCCAATTATCTACACTTGGGATATAGGCCCGGGGGGGAGTGCCCTTCGTAGGGGTCTTTCTAAGGGAACCTAACCCGTATTTACGCATGGATGAATCCACGGCTCGAAGAAAACCACGAAAACTCCGAACGAAGGAAAACGGAATAATTCTGCATGAAAAACCCATTTATATAAATTAAGGGGGGGGGAATTAGCCCCTTGTTCCCCCCCTTTATACTTAACCAATCAATCCCGAAAAGTAATCAGGGAAGCGTCTTAACTCAGTGAACCTATAAACAAAATTTGAAGGAAAACGGAATAATTCTGCATGAAAAACCCATTTATATAAATTAAGGGGGGGGGGGGGAATTAGCCCCTTGTTCCCCCCCTTTCATACTTAACCAATCAATCCCGAAAACTAATCAGGGAAGCGCTTTAACACAGTGAACCTATAAACAAAATTTGAAGGAAAACGGAATAATTCTGCATGAAAAACCCATTTATATAAATTAAGGGGGGGATTCGCCCCCCCGATCCCCCCCCCCTTTATACTTAACTAATCAAACCCGTAAACTATTCAGGGAAGCGCCTTAACTCAGTGAACCTATAAACAAAATTTGAAGGAAAACGGAATAATTCTGCATGAAAAACCCATTTATATAAATTAAGGGGGGGAGGATTAGCCCCTTGTTCCCCCCCTTTCATACTTAACCAATCAATCCCGAAAACTAATCAGGGAAGCGCTTTAACACAGTGAACCTATAAACAAAATTTGAAGGAAAACGGATATTTCTATGAAGAGTTATCGCATTACGTACGTACATACATACATACAGAACCGGCTGCCAAGCTCTCAGGGCTTGACAGCCAGTGTGATAACTGAAAAATCGCAATTTTAGAACGTTTTTTGCTCCTGCACCCCCTGGGGTTAGTGGCACCGACATAAAATATAGCCTATGTTGGAGCGGGGGTTGTCACCATCAATTTGCCACCATCACTTTTGAAATCGGTTCGGTAGTTCCAGAGATTACCCCCTACAAACAAACAAACAAGATTTACTCCTTTATAATATTAGTATAGATTGAAATAAAAAATCACGTGTACTATTTGTCACACTATTTGTAACTAATATTCAAAAACAAAGTTTTCCCCAAGCTGGTGGAGGGAAAAATCGCGCCAACGTGGTGCGTATATGACATCTGTGCCTTGTTTCATTTCACATAGAGGTACTGCTCTATTATCCCGTCGACCACTTTTCATAACAAAAAACTATCGCCAAACTGTTAGATTAAACGCCAAAAATGCAGTCCCATTTACTTGATATCAGAAGCATTATACGTGTTTGTTACGTCCTCAAGTGGTTTTTAAAGCGACATTTGCGTGTATTTTTCATTATGTTTTACTGATTTATTAGTTATTTCATTCATTAAAATAACAATTGTGTCCTTAAATTCTTATATTTTATTTATTTATGTATTTTGATATTTCAATGACAACGTTCTCCCGTTTATTTGGCGATAGTTTTTTGTTATGGAAAGTGGTCGACGGGATAATAGAGAAGTACCCACATATGTATTGGTACTTTTATGTTAACTTGGCGCAGTTGATAAATCGCCAAATATTTTTCTCATAACATCTTCATATTGCATTTATTTCATTTAAATATAAATCTTTCACTGATTTCATTTGAAATACATACATTAAAAATACACGTCTTTCACTCATTTAATTAAAAATACACGCCTTTCACTAATTCCATTTAAAATACTAAAAAGGAAAAGAAAATAAGAAATAATGCCACAAATCGAAACCTTTTATTTAAACATCAAAGAATTGTTCCTAACATACACACGCGAAATAAAAAAGCTGCTAATGTTGTGATTTACGCCAAATCTCTAATACTAATACTACTCTGACTAATCTCTAATACTTTTCAAACAGAAAAAATTCCAGATTAACTTTCCATTTTTATTAAATCTACCCTATATATATAAAATCCTAATGAAACGAATTTGTGAAACGATTTTATGAAACGAATTTATGAAACGATTTTATGAAACGACTGATTAAACGACTTATTATGTTTCAGGGCTATTTTTAATGAAATATTAAACGCTTGATGATGTAATTAATACCAACTGTCCATAAAAATCCGCGGATGTCAAAACTGGTAACAGAATTTTGAAATTGGAATTAGTTTTCGAGATATTAATTTTTTTTTCAATTTTAATGACATTTCTGTAATGATGGCAACTAAATACTCGGTTTTTTTGTGACAAAAAAGGGAAAAACATTGAAAAGGATCCCGATAGGGATTATTAGTTTCTTTTTATTCGTCATTTCAAATTGAAATTGAATTTATCTTTTATTTCAATCGATAATGAAGACAAGATTGTGATTAAATTATGTTTTTCAGGAAAATTTGAAAAAAAATCACATTTCTATCGTCAGGATTCAATCGTCTGTCAGCATTTAATTTAATTTATAAACTGAAAATATTTTGAATAAATTCGCCCAAATGACGTCATTTATGTAAACGCAAAAGGAATTAATAGTAATTATTATTTATTGATATCATTTTGTTATTTTTTTGTAAAATTTAATTAAACGAATTTATAAAATCACTAATTCGGATATTTGAAACGAATATATAAAATAATAATTGCCCAACTGAACGGAAGAAGAATAAAATATCCTGCTTGGTTTTCTATACTGCTTGGTTTTTTCCGCCAAGCTTTTTAAAAAAGCGTCAAGACCCCTATAATAGAAAAGCACCAAAAGTTCATTGGATTTGTTTTCATAACTTTTGGCAACAAATCTATGTATATTAACGAATCTATCCCTTTTTGAAGCTCGAATTACGCCAACCCTAAAAGCAAAGGATCCTATACTGGAAAAGTACCCGAATTTCTTATGGACAATATTCAAGTGACATAACATGGTGTAAAATTATCGCGGATAGCAAATTTGTTTAAATATCTCATCAATTGATGCCGAATAAATGCAGGCATGCATGTACAAAATATTTAATTAATTTTGTATGATAAATAATTATTAGAAAATTTGTATATACATATTAATTAAAATAAATAATTTACATATTTAAAATAACATGAAAATATGCATGATGGTGCACAAAAATAGAGAGAAAATTAAAACCTGTTACTGAAAATGTCTATAATATGGTACTTTTCAATACCGTGGTTCTTAATGTTATTCACAAGCAAATGGAATTTTTCTCATCCTTAAACGCAAAGGAAGAATAGAATACAGATCGTTGTTTTAAAAGTCAGAGAGGTAGCCGCAATTTAAACCTAACCATTTTATACAAGCTGGTTTTCAAGTTGTAATTGATTTTACTTATCAATCCTGAAAACAGTCGTCAGTTGTCGCAACAGCTGTGTATGAGGCGATGATAATCAAAAAATGCCCCATTAAAACGTTAAAAGCATGGCAACCCAATTACAGATTTACCAATATTTTTTAAATAAAGCACGCTGTCATGTTTTTAGAGGCCTCGAAGTCTGAGCGGGGGTTGGCGAGCGTAGCTCGCAGGGGGTAGGCCCCCTAGTTGAAATATATTTTATTGTGCTGAATATTAGTGCTTGCATATTTTTTTGCTCCATGTATTCCATGAACTTTTCAATTCCGATTGTCTACGAAAATCTCCCGCCGGTGAAAATGACGTACGCACAAAATTTAGTGACGTATGTACTTTAATTGTGCTTTTTTATCTATTTTTTTAATATAACTTCCAAACGGTTTGACACTTATTCTTGGTAATAAATAGACGACGTTGTCACCTTTATAGGTACCTGCTGTAAAAATTTGAACGAAAAATCCGTTAAATATTTTTTGAGTTATGCTTGACGAAAGGTTTTAATATCCATCGTAGCTATATATGGGGCAAAGTAATACTGCGCTGTGTATGAGTCTTCGTTGCACTCAGACAATAATTCGATATTTTTAGCAATGTTTAATTAAAATCATTAAAGAAGTTCGTAATTTTATTTTAAGTATAAAATAAAGACAGAAATTTCATTCATTTGTTTTTTATTTGCAATTTATCCAAGTGTCCGGGACTACCCGATCTTCCCCTATATTCATTTATTAAGGCTGTTCTCAAATCCAAACTGGCAACTTTCTGACACCTTTTTAATTTATTCTACCTATAATAGAAGAAAGTATCTTAATCGACATTTTTTTCAACTTCCGGTTTCCGACGGATTTGTACGTTTTAGAGATCAGAAATCCCGAAAAATTCGTTTTTACAAAATGTCTGTTTGTCTGTCCTCATTGTATCATCGAAAAGTGTATTAAGATATGCATAGAATTGAACCAAACTTCATACACAGTAATCTCTCCCTTATACGTCGCCTCTTTTATGCGTCTCTCATTTATACGTCGATTTTTGGTAGTCCCAGATAAAGATATAGCAATGTAATGTTTTTTTTTCGCTTATGCGTCGCAACGTGAATGTATCTCTCACTTATGCGTCGGAGAAATTTCAATTTTCTCTGGACATTTCTTACCATTCTACACCTGTCCTTTCCAAGAAATTTCATATCAGCTTGTAAATGGAAATTCAGTTTTCTTTTTACATTTGTTTTCTGGACACTATTATAAGCTGCATTCTCGGATCACACCCCTTAACATCTGCTACTTCTAAGAGAACTGTTTCAAAAAAGCAGGCTTCATTCTGAAGGAATTTAAAAATGATGCATCTTGTGACAAAGATCAACCAGTGTTAGATGAAGAATGGAATGTCGTTTCTTGGAGAATGATTAATTTTAACGATTTTGTAGATGAAAATGTAATAACAGCAGAAAAGAGGGACATACACGAAATAATCGCGGAAATTAAAGATGTGTCAATAAAAATGAATATGGTAACGAAGAAAACGTAGAGACACCATCCACTGACTTTTGTAAAGGCAGTAGATGTTCTGAAAACCCTCTGTCAGTACATCCAATGAACGGATACATCCGGTTCAACATATCTGGAGGCACGGCAGTGGATCCGCCAAGTCGAGAAAGCACGGCCGTAAGCATCCTTTTCTGGAAGTAACTCAGCACAATTTTGAACCACCCCTATCTCCGCGCTGGAGTATCCCAAAAATTTGAAACTTCGTTTTTCTAGAGTATGTGGCAAATAAGACCAAAATTTAAAATTACAACTTTCTGTCTTTTCTAGTTCACACGATATATGAACTCAAACATTCGATTTTTTGTCACTCACTCACTCACTCGTTCACGCGTTATCAAAAAGATTAGTAGTCCAGTAAATTTAGACCAAAAAAAACTTCTGCCTGGAAAGTTTTGGAGAAGTTTTTTTTCTTTCTTCCTTTATGTTTTTGGGGGTGCTGAACACGAATTTCAACTTTGCCACCTCGTATCTGGTCTGCTTAAAAAATTATAAGCGAAAAACCATGAAAAAATAGGAGTTTTTTCGGTTTTCCGTTGTATTCGGTAGAGGGTTAAATTGTTTTGAAAAAATTATTGCACCAAATGAAACTAGAGAAAATTTCCTACATTTTTCATATACAGTTTTTTTACTATGATTAATAGTTTTGGCATCCGAGTAAAATGAATTTTCACGATATAATTGAAATTCCATCATCGCAGGGCGAAAATGCTGAATGTAATTTTTTGTGAATGCAAAACGCGTGGGAGGGTGTCATTGAAACACCCCAGTGGCACCACGTACATGATATAACAAGGGTCATCTTTCTCTTTACCCCCTCTCCCTCTCCTTCAAGGATTTTTTTGGCACGTGTTGAATTTGAAAGCTCAGCTCTCAGTTTGTTTTTAGACGTTTCGTCGGTCGGTTATGCATTACTTGTATTGCCTTAAAGTATGTGTAGTGTGCATTTAATTACAGATTATGTGTTATAAACGGTTTTGTGAGACGTGAAGTGATATTCATGATGTCAGAGAAGTGTTTTATCTGTGATATGGAGTTAGAAGACGGAACGACAATAACAGAAGTGAAATCAGAAGGTGTTGAGTCCTTCAGATTAGCAAGTGAAAAACGAAAAGATGGAAAAAGAAATTTTTTAATGAACAAGGAGTCTCTAAGGGTCCATGAAAAATGCCGTAAAAAGTACACAAACGAAAAGCTCATTGATGCCCACTTGAAGAGGGTTTCTGAAGGCGTTGAAAACCAACCGCAATTACGTTCAGCAGTACAAAAGTTTTCGTTTCATTAAAGCAGGTGAATATTGTCCTTCTGTGAAAACAGTTAAAGCACACCTTCTAAACAAGCATAAAGAAGATATTGTTATATCAACCACTGCAAACATGGTAGCTGTTGTTTGCTTCAAGAACACAGGTCATAAGATTTTGACTGATGTTTGGTATCAACAACGACGCTCATCTTCCCAAGAAGAACGACGTTGTATTGTCCAGACTGCGGCGAAGATAGTGGCTGAAGATATTCGGTCTCAGGTTTACGAAACTACTCAGTATCCTCCTCCAGACGCGTTTTTGACAGAGAATGACTCACTCATTCCAGACACCCTAAAGCTTTTCACAGAGACACTGCTTTTGAGAAAAAGAAAAAGATACCTTGATAAATGGAAGAACAGGAGTACTGCACTAGCTCACAGCATCATTAAAGCAGTAAGACCAAGATCCTTTCTTTCACCACTGCAAATTGGATTGGCAGCATATTTATGTAAGAAGTTTGGTTCTCGCAAGCTGATAGATTTGCTATCGTCGCTGGGCTATTGTTTATCGTATCATGAAGCAGTACGCTTTGAAGTATCAGCAATAACTATGCCACCCTTCAAGATAGAATCAGAAGTCTTCTCTCAATTTGTATATGACAACGCCGATTTCAACACACACACTTTCGCCGGTCACGATACTTTCCATTGTTATGGGTGGTATTCTGTGTATCACCCCAAGAATGCAATAACGTCAAACCGAATTATACCTCGAGTTAAGAAGATACCCGCTGCACAAGTGGTTGGCAGTTTTGGAGCTGTACAGCTCAAACATTTTGACAGTGTGGGTTCAGGCTTGAAATCAGTCGTCAAGATCGAAAATATTGGTGAGAGGTATTCAAAATCAAGAATAGTCCCTTCGGTATGCGACCTGTTACGGCTGTATGGAAAGTCACAAGAGATAGCTGAAATTCCTGGGTGGAGTTCTTTTATGGAGATGGTCTTTGCAGGTACAGGTGCTACATAAAATCTGCTTTTAAGACCGCTGCAAATATTGCATCGCTCCCTCCAACAGAAGATGCAGCTCGATATCACTGTCTGCGAGTTTATCACCAAGTACAGCTATGGCTAGGTAACTGCAAAAATGCTGAGGAATGGGGCTGGAATAAAACCAAGAGAGGTATCATACCCATAACAACTGCCAAACCTCCCGCACCAGAAACTATTCTGCGAAAAATATCCTGCAAATGCAAAACAAACTCTAGTGGAATGTGTGGCTGTAGGAAAGCAGGTTTATTTTGTTCTCTCCTCTGCCTCAACTGCGATGGCCATTGTGACAATGTCAGCAGTGGTGTAGTCGAGGGGGGACGCGGGGGGACGGAGTCCCCTCACTTTTTTATTTTATGTCGAGCGTCCCCTTACTTTTTATTTTCAAGGGGGACGCTAGAGACGCGAGAGGACGCCATCTTTTCAAACTTACTAATTTTTTTTTTAATTATGAGCACACCAATAAATCAACAATTTTAAGAAATAAGGCATTGATTTTTAATACTTTTCAACAACATGGAAAGTGTTTACGGTGTCAGATCGCTTGTCTGTCTCCATCTGTTCGCATTCTACTTGTAACTTCCAAAAGTTTTTTTTGAATTTCTACAAAATTTTATGTATATTTTTTCAATGTAGCCTTATCACTATTGTGAATTATGTGTATAGCATCAGTATTTCGTTTACGAGTGATCAAAAAAGAGTTCTTTCATATTACAGTTTACTGGGCGGAGATTGTTTGAAATACACATAAATGAAGTAATGCCATATGGTATTGAAATTCGTTACAACATATTCCCTATCAAAAATAGTATTTATCGTTCGTTTACAGGGACGTTTAAAAGTATTTCGAAACACCATGAGCTATTAACAGTAATTGTTTGCAATGCATGGAAAACGGTGCACGAAACATTTATAGTTATTTTACAAGGCCAAAGAATGCGGACACATTGTCAGACGTGGGTTCAGTTGCTCGAAACGTGTTTTCGATTATATTTTGTATTTTTCAGCTGAAGAAAATATTTATTTGCTAAGTGATACGTAAATGATATTCGTATACAGGGCCACACAAAAATAATCCAAATACACTACCGTCATGGCCGGATATTTCTTGAAATGCGTTTTACAGCTGATTTAAATTTTAGTGTGTTATGTGATGAGCATATGATCATTAATTTCTATACATGACCACTCAAAATAATTCGAATGAATACGTTACCATTTATAGATAATTATTGCTTGGTATGTGTTTAAACTGAACGAAATTATATTTTCGATAAAAAAAAAAAAAAAAAAAAAAAAAAAAAATGCTAGACATGCTTTTCCTTCACACATTGTTGCACCAAATTAATTTTACGAACATTTGTGTGTAATGAATATAATATATATTGGCCGGTATACAGTGTGTCTGTGTATTATAAAAGTTGATACGCACTTTAATTTGTTACCTGCTGGAGATAAGTAGATAACGTAAATTATAAAAAAGTTTAAAATAAAGTAAACAAAAAATAATATTGAAATAATATTGTCAATGAAATAATTATCTTGTTAATTTTCAAACATTTATACAATAACTCTTTATGCGCCTTTTCTATTCAAAATTTGTCAGTCAGAAAAGTTTTACTTTTTGCTGCAACAAAATCATTAAAAATCTGCATATATTTAAAATTAAATTTAAAAAATGAAGGAAGAAAGCTGACTTATAAAACCTTTTCGAACCATTTAAATATTACTTATTACTTTATTAGTGAAAATGGATCTGTGCACATATTGGCGATAGCATTTTTAGAACAAAATTAAATATTAAAGAAAAAGAAAAAAAATGCATCGCAAGTGTATCTACATAAAAAGCTGCACGGGCAGAAATCATGTAAAGCGACAGTGTAGTTTTAAAACTTACAAATAAAAAAAAAATAAGAAGAAGAATTGGCTAAGCATGCTCTATGTATTTTCCGTCAGCTGCAGTACATAAATGGGGGTCAATCGCACATGTTTATTATCATCCCTGTTACTGTTACCTTCTTGTAATACCTCATAGCTTTTCTAATTTGATATATAATCGTTGTCCCCTTTTTCCCCCTGCATATTTCCTACCTTATTTTAAACTTTTTTGCATCTTACATTGACTACTTATCTTCAAGTTTAAATTTTTTCGGATGCCCTGTAAAAAGTCGACCATAGCTCAAACTTGAAGACTTTGTCAAAAAAATGCAATACTTTTATAGCAATGTGGTTCAAAGTCAGTGGTTTTTAGTGACAAAACTTGATGCTTTTAATTTATAATAGTAATTTAACTTTAATGAATAATAATCTGTTTAATCTTCTAATTCATTCTAATCTTTAACGATTCATCCTTATCTAAGTGAAAACCACAGCCTTACTCAAAATTTGGAAAGCGGTAAAATATAGAATGGCTACTGATACAAAATCTGGAAAATATAAAGAGGTGAATTTTTTTTTTTTTTGAAAATAAGTATTTCTGTTAAGTTCATTGAAAGAGTTAAAATAATACATATTATTAAACTGTCAGAGAATTAAATATATTGATGTTGTTTTCAACCCATTTTCCCCCTTTTATTTAAATATTTAATAAATAAAAGAAATTAATTTGAGCCACTTTTTTACTCGCTTTCTTTTATCTTGCATTTCTGTATTTATGTGACAGTCAAATCTTGTGATTCATTTTTCACCCACTTCCTGTTGCCGTAGAGCATTGAAATTTGGAATATATATATATATATATGTATACCTGAGGAAAATACATGAATCGGACATTAATTTCTTAAAAATTAGATCAGTAGGGGGGGTGGGGGGGGTTGGTCAACGTCGACACAAAAATAGCATTTACCTAGAAATAAAACATAGAAATAAAATTACGATTGTTTAATTGAAAAAAATAGCCCCACTATTTCAAAATTCATCCATTTTCACCACATTGCTGCCCGCATCAGTATGACATCATTGAGCGACGCACACATTTGTGCTTTATAATATAAGTTGACTTTTTGTGAATTTTAATGAAAGTATGTTTTTTTTTTCTATATTTAATTTATTTTTATTAACGTTAAAAGTAATTTTATTAGGAAAGTGTTTCTTAAATAAGTCATCTGGCACAAGCATAAGTATTATTTGCCATGGAAACTCTACTTCAAAATTATATCTTTAAAAAAATTCCGCTCAATTCTTTAAACACTTATAGAATGGCATGGATTCAAATCAATTTATAACTAGAGTAGACTTTTATATCGCTATTAATAGTGTGGTAACATTCACTGAGACGATTCCCACATTAAAATTTCAATTCATCGTAGAGAATATTTACGAGTTAAATAACTTCTATGTCAAATTTGAAGTTTCTAGTACTGATAGTTTCTGAAGAATAACAACTTTAAAAAGTTTTCGGCTTATTTCAGCACTTAAAATTTCGAATATTTTAAAAGCCATTCTTCGTGAGCATCTGCATGTTAGTAGCTACCAGATAAATCGTGATGAAACGAGTTCAGAAGATTTACTTAACAATCAGGGTTCCCAAATGGTCCGCTTTTTGAATACCAGTATTTTCTTAGAAAAATTTTATTTTTAGATTTTTCTTGTAAATTTTGCAGAAACAACCTTCGGAAGTAAATTTTTGCAGAAAAGTTTTAGAAACCTACTAAGAAATTTTCTGTTAAAAAATGTTGGTATTCAGTTTGTGAACCATTTGAGAGCCCTGGACAATTCATCCTTTTAAAATGTAAATTAAAAAAATAATAATAAATAAGATTTTACGAGCATGTAAGTCCTGAAAGTATATGTGTGCCAAGTTTTAAGTCAGTTACTCTTGCTCAAATATTTCCACACAAATCATGATGAAACCAATATTTTTAAACGTCTTTCTCCATTTCCTCCCGTAAAAGTTCAATACTTACAGATTAGAAGTAACCTAGTAACTGATTTAAAGAGTTACTAATTCTACAAAAATCTTGATGAAACGTGATTTTCAGAAATTTTCTTTATAAGGATACTGGTCTATTTCACCCCTTTCAAATTCGTATTGGGATGTTCAGAAAGTTCCTTTCATTTGGGAAAACTAATTCGTACCGGAAAATTCTGCCGGTCAATTGACATTAGGTATTGAAATTAATGTCTAATAATTGATAGAATTTTCCGGTACGAATTGGTTTTCCCAAACGGAAGAAACTTTCCGAACAACTCAATATTTTTACACGTTGTTCTGTTCAAAATTTTGTATAGAGTTTGGGCAGTGGCATATATAATTCAGAATGTTAAATAATCTTTTCATCATATATAACATACCTGCGAAATTTAATCTCAGCCGAAAACACCGTTTAAATGCTACCCTTCTACACATATTGACTCATTGCAAAATCACCAAACACAGACTTTGGGAATCTTGAAGAAAATACCAACTCGCACACATGCATACGCACATACATAGAGAATTGTTACAGAAATAGGAAAAGCGGACTCAGGGAACCTATAAAAGTAAAGATATAAATTCCATAGTCTTTTTTCTTGTCATGATTACAATATTTTCCTTACATTATACGTGTCCGTAATGTAAAAATGCAATAATTTTCAATGCTCTTAGTATACAATAGTTATTCTATGACTATCTCAAAAATAAACAATGTCTAACAAAAGTCTCGTTGCGTGGATTAGTGTTATTAAATTACGAATTCTATTTCAAATACGTATTTTCACACATGAAATAAGGTTAACAATATTTTAATTTATGGGAAGCTATGAACGACCAACAGATAAAAAACTTTAATTAATTTAATTTAAATAAATTTTAATTTAAAATTTAATTTCTCAATTACTTTTCTCTGCAATTCAAAATGAAAAGCAAGATTCATAATCAAGTTTGCCCTATGGGTGATACAGATACGGACCCTAATGATCGAGACTATGAGCGTCCCCCCACTTTTTTCCCCAAGACTACACCACTGAATGTCAGCACCTTGATCACTGAAGATGACTTGGAAGCAGTAGTTGACGATCCAGTACAGGATATTTTAAGTCAAGTGGAGACACAACCTGAGCCATCAAGTGATGATGATGTTGAAGAAGATACTGATGAACCTCCTGTTGAAGAACATGAACCAGGACCTTCAAAGCGACCAAAACAACATTAATTGGAGAACAGAAAAGCATTCCTCTTTTTTCCTGTTTATAATCTTCCACGTAAGTTATTATTATATTAAACTTACAATACTTATAATTGTACTTAAATCAGATTACTAGAAAAATAAAAATTGGTTCTCTCATCTATGCAGAGTGATTGTGTTTTTATATCTTTCCTAATCACCTGATTTCAATTAATTTTCTTAGTGCAATAAAAAGTTTAAAACTTGGTAGGAAAATGAAGAAAGATTTGAAATGCAACCAAAAATAACTAAACAGCTTCAAGTTGGTGTTTAAAATGGATGCATAGTGATTCGATCGTGTTTTAGCCCTCCGATGATGGAATTTCAATTATATCGCTAAAATTCCTTTTACTCGTATGACAAAACTATTCATCTCAGAAAAAAACATTGTATATGAAAAATGTAGGAAATGTTTGTTCTCTAGTTTAATTTGGTGCAATAGTTTTTTCAAAACAATTTAACCCTTCCCGGAATACAAGGAAAAAACCGAAAAAACTCCGATTTTTTCATGGTTTTTCGCTTATAATTTTTTAAGCAGACCAGATACGAGGTGCAAAGTTGAAATTCGTGTTCAGCACACCCAAAAACATAAAGGACGAAAGAGAAAAAAACTTCTCCAAAACTTTCCAGGCAGAAGTCTAGATTGACTGGACTATAGGTAGATCCCGTAGTCCTAGAAACTTGACAGTTGGAAAAAAGGTAGTGTTTAGGATACAAAGAAAGGAAAAATTATAAAATCCGGAAAATTCGAAAGAAAAACATTCGAAAATTCAACAAATTCCATCAAAATTGAAAATTGAAAATAATACGATCTTGTAGTCTTAGAAACTTAAAATTTGGTGTGAAGGTAGTGTTTAGCATCCAGAAAAAGAAAACATCAAAAATACCAAAAAAATCAAAAGCAAAATTGAAAAAATCGAAAAAATTGAAAAAAAAACGAAAATTTGAAGACAATCCGATTTTGTAGCGATAGAAAATTCAAATTTGGAATAAAGGTAGTATTTAGGATACAGAAAAAGGAAAAATAAAAAAAATCCAGAAAATTCGAAAAAAACATTCGAAAATTCGAAAAATTCGAATAAAATTGAAAAAACGAAAATAATTTGATCTTTTAGCCTTAGAAACTTAAAATTCGGCGTAAAGGTAGTGTTTGGAATTTAGAATAAGAAAAAATTAAAAACACAATAAAAATCGAAAATAAAATTAAAAAATCGAAAAAATCGAAAATTTGAAAATAATTCGATTTTATAGCGGTAGAAACTTGAAATTTTGAATAAAAGTAGTATTTAAGATAAAAAATCCAGAAAATTCGAAAAAAAATTCAAAAATTCGAAAAAAAGTTGAAAAAATGAAAATAATTTGATCTTTTAACCTTAGAAACTTAAAATTCGGCGTAAAAGTAGTTTTTGGAATTCAGAATAAGAAAAAAATAAAAACAATAAAAACCGAAACTAAAATTAAAAAATCGGAAAAATCGAAAAACATCGAAAATTTGAAAATAATTTAATTTTGTAGAACAAGAAACTTTAAATTTGGAATATAGGTAGTACTTAAGATTAAAAAAAAAAAAAATTAAATTCATAAAATTCGAAAAAAAAAATTCGAAAATTTGAAAAAATCGAAAAAAAAATTGAAAAAAGATTGATTTATTGGAATTTTCCTGAACTTTTAATTTTGTATCTGGAGGCACGGCAGTGCTCCGCCAAGTCGAGAGAGCACAACCGTAAGCGTCCCGTTCTGGGAGCAACTCAGGGCACTTTTGGCCCCATATCTTTGTGCTGGTGTATCCCAAAAACCTAAAACTTCGTTTATATAGAGTATGTGGCAAATAAGACCAAATTTTAAAATTTCACATTTCTGTCTGTTCTAGTGCAAACGATATCTGAACTGAAAGTTTCGATTTTCACTCACTCCCTCACTCACGCGTCATCAAAAAGATTAGGTGGATCCCGTAGGCCTATAAACTTGAAATTTGGAACAAAAATAGTGTTTAGAATACAAAGAAAGAAAAAATTATAGAATCCAGAAAATTCGAAAAAAAAAAAAAAGCATTCGAAAATTCAACAAATTCCAACAAAATTGTAAATTGAAAGAATACGATCTTGTAGTGTTAGAAACTTAAAATTTGGTGTAAGATAGTGTTTAGAAATCAGAAAAAAAGAAATGATTAAAAACACAATGAGAATCGAAAAAAAATAAGAAAATCGAAAAAAATCGAAAAAAATCAAAAAATTGAAAATAATCCGATTTTGTTGCGATAAAAACTTGGAATTCGGAATAAAGGTAATATTTAGGACACAAAATAAGAAAAAATTAAAAAATCCAGGAAATTCGAAAACAAAATTCAAAAAGTCGAAAAAAATTGAAAATTTGAAAATAATTTGATCTTTTAGCCTTAGAAACTTGAAATTCAGCGTGAAGATAGTGTTTAGGATTCGGAATAAGGTAAAATGAAAAATACAATAAAATTTGAAAATAAAATCGAAAAAATCGAAAAATAAAGAAAATTTGAAAATAATTCGACTTTGTAGCACTAGAAACTTGAAATTTGGAATAAAGGTAATATTTAGGATGCTATATTTAAGGAAATATTTAAGAATACGGAAAATTCGAAAATAAAAATCCGCAAAATTCGAAAATAAAAAAATAAAAAAGAAAGAAATTGAAAATAATTCGATATCGTAGTCTTAGAAACAGAAAATTTGTGTAAAGGGATTCAGCAAAAAGAAAAAAAATTTAAAACACACAAAAAGCGAAAATAAAACCAAAAAATCGAAAAAAACGAAAATTTGAAAATAATTTGATCTTATAGAGCTAAAAACTTAAAATTTGGAATAACGGTAGTATTTAGGATACAAAAAAAATAAATAAATAAATAAAATTAAAAAATTAAAAATCTGGAAAATTCGAAAAAAAATTCAAAAAATTGAAAAAAAAAAATTATTTTGTAGCTTTAGAAACTAAAAATTCAGCGTAAAGATAGTGTTATACAGAAAAAGGAAAAATTAAAACACAATAAATTCGAAAATAAAATAAAATAAATCGAAAAAGATAGAAAATTTGAAAATGATTCTATTTTGTAGCGCTAGAAACTTGAAAATTTTAATACAGGTAGTATTTAGGATACAAAATAAGGAAAAATGAAATAATCCGGAAAATTAGAAAAAAAAATTCGAAAAAAAATCAAAAATTGAAAATAATTCGATCTCGTAGTCTTAGAGATTTAAAATGTAGTGTAAAGGTAATGTTTACGATTCAAAAAAGAAACTTTTAAAAATTTGTAAAATTCGAAAATAAAATCGAAAAATCGAAATATCTGTAAAAAATCGAAAATTCGAAAACAATTCGATTTTGTAGTTCTAGAAACATGAGTTTTAAGATAATTGTCCTATTAGCTAATACATCGCCCCTAATTGTTTTAGGTTTTTTCCCCCGGATTATGCTTTTTTAAATTCCTACTATTAGCTCACACTCTTTATATATATATATATATAATGTGTTGGAATTTTCAATCGTTAATAAAATATTTTCTATTCATCCATTCAAGTTCAAATAAATTTTTTAAAACTTGTACTGGATGACAATTGATGTTAATACAGTTTTTTCAAATATTAATTCATTCATTAAATTTAATTAATTAATTTTGATTTTTATATGGGAGAAAAAGATTTCTCCCATTGTTTTCATAAAATGAAATGAAAGATTTATCTCAAATTAGTGATGCCAACAAAAAATAAAATACCGCAACGATGATTATAAAATAATGTTCAATAAAGATAACGTGGGGCATTAATGCTGCACGGGTTTATTTTATATATTTATGATTAAAAAGTAGGAATTGACTTTAAAAAAAATTATATTACTTGTTTTCTTTTTGTTTACGAATTTCGGTATAGAAAAGTTCCGCTATAGACCGGCTACGTTATGGGCGGTTTCTTTATGGACATGTTTGTTTTCTTTCACAGGTTATACTCTATTTAATTTGCATATGAAATGTGGATTGTTAAATGATGTTAGCACCAAAAAAAATTTCACAACTCCCCCTTCTCCTCCCGACATTACTGGTTGGTTATGGCTTAATAGTACTTTCTAAATAAAATCATGGTGACTCTAAGATTATCTTGTTTTATCTTTAAATTGAACCTAAATGATCCTAAGAAGACGGATCAAATAATTACTATATTGGCATGACAATCAGGAAACATAGAAGTAAAATCGAAAAATCAATAAATTTATAAAAAGTTGAAGGTTTGAAAATAACTCGATTTTGTAGTCCTACCAGCTTGACATTTGGCAGAAAGATAGGGTTTAGGATACAAAGTAAGGAAAAATTTAAAAATCCGGAAAAAAAAAAATCGAAAAATCGAATATAGTTTGTTTTATTGAAAATTTCCGAAAATTTTAATTTTAGCTTTCTTTTTATCCTAAACAGTACTTTTGTGCTAAATATCAAGTATCTAGGCTGCGAGTAATATCTCAGATGGATCCTTTCCTGGAAGCAATTGAGAGTACTTGTGACTCCCCCCTCGCATAACTTAGTGCTTGCCTAGTTACCTGAAATTTCTTTAAGGTAACTTCTTCGAAAATCGTTGGATGATCTCCAAAAAGAGCCCAAAATCAAGAAAAGGAGGCTTACTTACAAAAAGAAGTGAAATCTCATCAAAAAGTCACCTGTAAAAAATGCAGCCATGTCTCGTAACTCATTTACCGTAAAAAGTACTGATATCGTATAAAGCCAAGTTTAACTCTCTTATTAACTCTGAAATTTTCATTCACAAATCACTCCTAGTCTCTACATCTTCAGTTAATTATTATTTTGTGACTTGGCACAAATTATTTTGTGACTTGGCATTCTCGTAGCACGAGAATGTGATGTATATAGTTAGTCTTAATCAAATAATGCTATAACATATTAAGGTGTAATAACTTCCCTGTGCGTATATAATTTGCCTTAATTAAATTACCCCATCCCATCCCATAACATAGTAAGGTGTGAAAACTTTCCTGTGCTGCGTAATTGCCAAGTCACAAAATAATAATTAACTAAAGATGTAGAGACTAGGAGTGATTTGTGAATGAAAATTTCAGAGTCAATAAGATAGCTAAACTTGGCTTTATACGATCTCAGTACTTTTTACGGTAAATGAGTTACGAGACTTGGCTGCATTTTTTACAGGTGACTTTTTGATGAGATTGATGTTTCAATGAACACAAAAAATCTATTTTTGGGAAAAACATCAAGCTAATAAAAAAACTTTAATTTTGAATTATTTAAAATAAAATAGGGTATGTAATTAGAATTTTGAGATGTCTGTATTTTATATTTGAATTAGTTAATCTTTAACAATCTAAATAATTCGTATTTTTCATTTTTCTGCATGTCATTTAACCATTTAATGAAGAATTTTATCTTAACATTTATTTCAAATGAAATTTTTATTTGGATTTCATTTATGCGTCTCTCTCGTTTATGCGTCGTTTTTTGGTTAGTCCCTTGCACCGACGTATAAGTGAGGGATTACATTATAAGTTTTTGGCTATGGCCAGCAGGTACCAGTTCAAAATGAGGATATTCCACTAGACGGGGACGCTATGACAACAATTTTTGTGCAATATTTTTTTTTTTTTAGGTATGCGTTTAACTAAATGTTTGTATACTATGTTTTATGTATAAATGCTATAGACCGTACACAGAGCTACACAAAAGAATTCGTAAGCATTACTGTATATCTGTGTAAATTGCATAACCCTTTCAGTGCGGAATTTTTTTTTTTTTTTTTTTTTTTTTTTTTTTTTTTTGGGGGGGGGGGGTTCTGCTAAGCCCATGACGCACTACAGTGAGCACAATACCCGCCGTGAACGCCTAGGTGACTTTTGTCGACGCTTAGTTTAGTCTACAGTACCCAACTCCTAGAGGTCGACATTAGTCGACTCTCGCACTCGGACCCTTATGTCGACTTTTGTCGACTCCCGTACTCAGACCCTTATGTCGACTTTTGTCGACTCCCGCACTAAAAGGGTTAAAGCTGTTTTTTAATGGAGTTATGCATTTTGAACATGAGCTATATTTAGTAAGATGTTTGTAGAATATAAATAATGTGAAATTCAGAATCACGCAAAGGACTGAATATATCGTCACTTATGATAATTTCTAGAAATGTGATTTCAGTAGTCTTGAGTGTATTTTTACTTGAATTAAATTTTAGTTTAATATGTAGCGTGTACAAAAATCTTAAGGTAATACAGGGCTGTAGAAAAGAATTCCAATATGTTTCCGTCTATTGATAAAAGCTTCTGAAGTAGAATTTTCAACTGTGTTATGTGTTTTTTTACTAAACTAAATTATGCATAATATATTGAGTACATATAAATCTATAGATTATATACAGGGCTGTACAAAAGAATTGGAGCACTTTTCCTGCTTTGGAAGGTAATTGCTGAAATCTGGTTTTTAAATGTGTTATGTGTTTTTTAAAATGTTTACTTAGGTATCTTCTTTCCTTATTAAAAGGCGAAGGTTTGTTAAAGTATTCTGGAAGTGTTGAAAAATGTTTCATAATCTATTCTCTATGCTTGATGCATGATTTTACTTTCTTGTTTTAAAACTATTTTTACTTTTATATCTAGACACACGTCAGTGTGTCAGCCGAGTTCGTCTGACATACTAGTGTGTTATATTACACGAACCATTTCGAGCTGTTTTCGCCAAGTTTCGACACTCTACTTCTGAAAATCTATTTGACCTACGTACTTGTAATTTTAGATGTGTAGTAAGGCCCCTTAATTATCCAGAATTCAAAATTTTATAAATAACGCATAGTTAATTTCCGAAATAATGATATTTGCAAATGTCTGATAATCGATCATTTTATCACTCATCAAAAAAATCTCATATATCTACTGCCCCTACGTACTTGTAATTTTAGATGTGTAGTAAGGCCCCTTAATTATCCAAAATTCAAAATTTTATAAATAAAGCATAATTAATTTCCGAAATAATGATATTTGAAAATGTCTGATAATCGATAATTTTATCTCTGACTCACTCATTCATCAAAAAGATTTCATACATATACTGCATCTACAGACTTCTTTGGTACGAAGTTCGTTTACGCTATAAGGAATAGAAAAAAAAATTCTGAAAATTGATTTATTACCCACTTGGGGGGGGGGTGTCCATTTTTACTTTAAAGTTACATCTATTTGGCGAAATTTTAATTTGCCAATAAAAGCACCAAATGTTGAATCCGGGCTGACCTTGCAGCAAAATCACCTGATTATCAGCCATTTTTGGCTAATTTCAGAGAATTAATTTTTTGAGTAATGGTGCATAAAATTTAGCTTTTTAGACACATTGTGAAAAAACAAAAACATCTTGAGAGAATACATATATCGAAATACGCATATATTTCGAGACATCCGCAGTTAAAATTCGTCTAATCCCAGAATTAAAAATGTAAACAAAAGAGAGAGTCATTCCTATGATTCAAATAAATACTGATCATGGATGTGTGGCTACCATGGATCTAGGCAGTGTAGCTGTGGACAACCTTGCAGTGTCACGGACTCTCAACGCCAGTGCTACGGGTAATATATCGATTTCCGCTGCGGATAAAGGTACTCTACCGTTTGCCGCTAAGTATAAAGATAATGCTTGCTATCAAGTATCGTTTCGATGTCTTTCGATAGCGACACGAACTTTCAAAGTGTTGAATACGGAGGGTTTTGAAGATGCAAATTCTTGCTATGCTGTAGTTTCGGTGGATGAATTCGAATTTTAATAATTATTGTCTGTTTACTTTCAAGTTTGTATGCTGTGTGCCAAATAAATGTTATAATTAAGTAGAAGGAGTATTAGCATTTTGCTTTTCATTATAGTTTGAGCCAATACGTTCTTTCACCAGACTAAAAACCAATATTAGTAAGGGCTAGAAGTCAGCCGGATTTTCTAGTCAATGCTTGTTTAAATTTTATACTATTTGTTCGATATTATTTAGATAGCTTCGTCATTTATTTGTAAATATGAATCGGACTGTTGATTTATATGCCAATATTTCCATAATCGGGTTTTTATCATGATTCAATACGTTCCTCAAACTTATATATTTACTATTATCTATTACTAATATTGATACTCTCGTTGTATTAGTCTCAAACATTTGAATAATCCGTTATGACGTCAGATAATTTTCTTTTTAATTCTCTAATGACGTGATATTAACCTGCTTTCTGTACATACACATACTCACACTACAGCGCCTCGCTGTACTCATACTCCTTGTATTATTGAGAAATGTTTGAAAATTTCAGTTTTTTTTTTTTTGTTGTTGTTGTTTTTTTTTCAATTGGTGAATTTTTTTTTTTTTTCATTTTTCACACGGAAATCTTTCAGTAGAAAATTAATTATTGTAGAAAGAATTTTACTGTGGATTTTTAATTGTTGGCAACTGCTATAATGAAAAATGTTCAAATTTAATAGGAAAAGGCAGTTAGATTTTTGGTTTTTTTTATCTCTATACATTAAAATAATACGATTTTTTCAGATTTTAATATTTTGAGCTTCATAGCAGGTATTCAGCTATAACTACACAAGTTTTCATGCCTGTAAATTATATAGTTTCTGAGAACGGCTCTGTGACAGACAGACAACGGAGCGGGAGTAATATGGTTTCGTGAGATGAACGAAACCCTAAAAAGATGCGTTTGACCGAACAAATTGTTTTTTTAGTGCCAATCCTTTATTGTTATCCACATTCATTTTATATTATTATTTTTCTGTATTTCATATTACTTATCGGATTAAGTGGTAGAAACGTGAGAATACTGAGCAACATTCGCACTCCTCCCAGTTTAAAATTTAATTTAAAAAAAATTATATTTTTTAACAATAAAATGATTATATAAATTTAACTTTTGTTTGCTTTACTCAAGTATGATATGTTTCATAACAACTTTTTCCGTATAAAAATGTCACTTAAATTCAATCCATTTAATCACAGCAATCAGCAATTATAGTCTTCAGTGATATTTTTTCTTCCTTCGCTAAACCAAAATTTATATTACAAAATATTTTACTAGAAAAGAAAAGAAAAACATTAGCTGACCCGAACGTTGTTGCCCTTAATAACCTTAAATATACATAAAATCAATTTTAAATAATTTTATATATTTAAAAAAAAAAACCTTTTTAAACGACCCTATTGCTGGGAGGCCTACACATTCGATATTATATATATTTTTTTGTTGTTGTTGTTCCTGTTATTGGTTTCAAATGACAATATATCCAAACAAATTTAGAGTTGGGGGCTCTATTGCCTTCGGCAGCGTACAACAGGTGTGCTACGCATGCTCCGGTCTGTTTTGATTTTATATTTTTCAACGAAAGACCGGCGCAGCCCGGGCACGAGATAATAACCTTAAATATACCTAAAATCAGTGTTAAATTAATTTATATATTTAAACGAAAATCTTTCCAAGAGAACCTAATAATGGAGCCCCCACTGCCTTAGACAGCAAAAAAGTTTTTTCTGCTAACTTTTTTTTTTTCCAAGCCGGATTATTTAATCTAAAAAAAAATAGTTCTCATTGTCCAAATAGTTTGAAATTTTTAGGAGTTATAAATATAATATTTCCTATGTATATAATTCTCTAGCTAAAATATTGATATTTAATTGTAAAAAGCAGTGTTTTCTTCTCACTCTTTTTTTCCAGATCGAAATCCTATGGAATTTTTTTTTGATTTACAAACTGTTTATTTTAATCCTATATCTCACTATTTCTAAATCTAAATTTCAGCTAAAAGGTTAGTTTAAGGTATTATAATTTTAGAGCATTAGAGCAAACATAAGTTTATGTTAAAAGTGCAAAAAGAGAGCGCAATGTTACTCCTATGGGTTTTTTTTTTTTTTAACTGATCATTTTCTCCCTAAATCTATTATTTATATCCATTATTTATATCTATGATATATATCTATAATCTATTATCTCTAAAATTTATTAACCAAATTTATTCTCGATCATTAGCGAAAAGCTTAGTATATGATATTAAAATTTCAGAGCGATTGCATAAAATTAAGTGTATGTTTTTAATCAAAATGTGCGTATTGTTAATCCTACGCGCAAATGCGAAGAAAAAAATTTATTGCTTATATATATATATATATATATATATATATATATATATATATATATATGTATGTATATATGTAGGATTCCAGTTTGAACACTTCATGTAAACGATATGAACTGACAGTGTTATTATCCATGGTTAGACACTTCACTTCATCAAATGAGCTAACTACTATTATTATCCATGGTTAGACATGCGCGAGTTGTAAATGGTTTGAGTCGCGAGATTTGGCTAAGAGCCAGTTTTCTAATTTTTGTTATGAAGCAAGATATAAAAGGAATATAGCTGAAAAAGGTGTTATTAGGCCTGGCTGGATTATTGTAAGCTAAATTTTTGTTATATAGTTTCGACCAAAAGTGTATTAGTTGAAATTAAAGTCCGTATTTTGTTGTTTATCGATTATTGATTCAGTAAAGAGACTATTTACATATCATTTACTTACATTTTTGGGGGCTCGGCCGGGATTATTAAAAGTAAAAGCCACTAGTAGTGAAATGGAAACCAAACGTAGAGTGTTGTAAAACGCCAGTATCAAAAGTTGGGTTACGAATTAGCAAGGTGAAACCGTAATCGTATCACTTCAAGTACAATTTTTGAAAGATAAGCATGGGAACTCTCAATAAAGCTAAGAGAATTGATCTAATAAACCTCTGCGAAGAATGCGGGATTGAAGCACCAGAAAAACCGACAATACCCGTCCTAATAAAGCTGATCAAGAGTTGAGAGAGTTACGAAGAAGAATTTATAAGAGATCGATTAGAAGTAGTGATAGCAGCTAGAAATGAAAAAACAGAAGAAGAAAGAGAAGAGAAACAGAAGAAATTACAAGCAGAACTGGAAGAGAAGAAATTACAAGAAGAAGAAAATAAATTGAAAATGGAAATGGAAGAGAGAAAATGGAAAATAGAATCGGAGCAAAATTTTGAAATTCAGAAATTGCAGATACAAGAAAATTCAACAGAACACATTAATGAAGACCCAAGGACAAATCCAGGTAAGCAATTTGAATTGCTTAGATTATTAACTAAATATGATAGCTCGAATGATATTAGTTTATATTTATCTATGTACGAAAGGCAAATGGCGCAAACGGGCATTGATAAAAAAGAATGGGTAAATTATTTAATTAATCTAATGCCGTTAGATGTGATAAATATAATAACAAGGGAAAACGAACCTGAAATTCACGATTACGATTACATAAAGAATATTCTACTAAAACGCTACAAGCTATCACCAGAGGAGTTTAGGCTGAAATTTTTCTCATCTAAAAAGGAGCCATCAGCCAATTGGCGAGATTTCGCTTATGAAATAAAGATGTATTTTCAACAATGGATTGAAGGTCTTCAAGTAAATAACTTTGAAGATTTAGCAGAATTAATTGTTGTTAATCAAATCAGACATAATTTACCTACGGAAACAAAGACACATTTCATAGAAGAATTATTAGTAATAAAGAAAATTGATGAATTAGTTGATAAATTAGATAATTACGAAACAGCACAAAGGGTTTACAATAAACAAACAGTTAGGAATACAAGTGAACATTTTGAAGACAGAAGATCGAGAGTGGCTGATTACGCCAATTTGAAAAGACGCCAAATTGACAATAGACACAGTATGAATTATGGAAGCAAAGAGTCGCATATAATCTGTTTTGCGTGTGGCAACCCTGGTCACGTGAGTGCAAAATGTGCTATGGCGAAAAATAGAGAACAAGAATATTCAAATTTTTACCCACAACATAACCAAAATTGGCGAGAAACAAAATACCAAAATGAGACCCAAAACACGCAAAGAAAAATAGTTAATATGGGAATGTTAAATGGTAAAAAAGGAAGAATCTTAGATATTAGCGGAATAAAAACAAACGTAATAATCGATACAGGAAGCGATATTTCAATCGCCAGTTCAAGATATCATACTGCAATAAACGCACCAAAACTAACCAGCGACAGTATATCTATATCAGGCATAGGTGAAAAAGAAATTAAGCCAACAGGTTTTTTCTGGCATAAAGTCTACATGGACGATACAGAAATCGAGGATAAATTTTACGTTGTACAAGAGACGGACTGCGACTTAATAATAGGTAGAAAAGCAGTATAAGGCATGACGTTAAAAGTAACGGAAGAGGGTGTTAGAATAGTAAGCGGCAACACAGTAAGAGTAGGATACATTAAAATCAACAAAATACCGACAAAAATTGATAAAGCAAGTATAAACAACCATAATCGAGGTTGGGAAGATATGGTTAATATCGACTGCGTAAATGACGAGGCGAATTTGACTCACATTACAAATTTAGCGAACAGAGAAAAAATAAGAAAAGTAATAAAACCATGTAAGCCGAATAAAATAAAAGATACAGCATTATCCGATGAATGGAATGTTGACTATCCATCTCCAGAAGAAAATTATGGAAGTAGTAGTCCTGCACATGGTAGAAAAGACTATGTGAAAGATCGCAATAGGAATTTTGATCATAAGGGAAAGAATAGAAATTTTAATAGACCATTTGATAACAGAAGCAATAATAGATATCGTCAGAGATATTTTGAACAGTCATTTAACCGTGGAAATTACAATAAATATAGGTATGGGAAACAGAGTTTTTTGAAACCTCAAGACATAACAGAAAATACTTCACATAATTCAAAAGCAAGGTACAATCCAGATTTTTCCCCTAGATACATGAATAGAGGCTACTATCATGGTCAAAATAATTATAATTATGGTGGCCAACGATCATACAAGGCTATAAATGAACAAAAATATTCACAACCATCACATAAGAATTATTCTCATCACGGATTTAAAGGAGCCGATAGTGGACGAGATGATCATTCCAACTCTTATCATTCCAGAAGCAATAGGTATACAGCTTCTGAAGATAGAGAGCAATATCCTGAAAGAAATTACAGAGATATTAGATATGCAGGTTCTAAAGACAGAGAGAAATATCCAGAAAGAAAAGAAAAAAAACATAACAAATCAAGATGCTGATGTCGAGACGCCATCACGTCAGGATGACCGATTTGTAGGATTCCAGTTTGAACACTTCATGTAAACGATATGAACTGACAGTGTTATTATCCATGGTTAGACACTTCACTTCATCAAATGAGCTAACTACTATTATTATCCATGGTTAGACATGCGCGAGTTGTAAATGGTTTGAATCGCGAGATTTGGCTAAGAGCCAGTTTTCTAATTTTTGTTATGAAGCAAGATATAAAAGGAATATAGCTGAAAAAGGTGTTATTAGGCCTGGCTGGATTATTGTAAGCTAAATTTTTGTTATATAGTTTCAATCAAAAGTGTATTAGTTGAAATTAAAGTCCGTATTTTGTTGTTTATCGATTATTGATTCAGTAAAGAGACTATTTACATATCATTTACTTATATATATATATATATATATATATATATATATATAAATTTTAAACAGAAGGAAGAAAAAAGAACGTACGTGTTGTTTGGAATTTTTATTTTTTGCGCATTTTGACTTCTCGAAACGGTGCATTATACCAAAAAAAGGAGGTCGCCGTGTGCTTTAGATGCTAAAAAAAGGTGCTCATTATCGTTCAAATGCGTTGAAATTTTTTTAGGTTGAAAACATAATGTTTTCGAAGCTATTGCGGAAAATTCATGAAAAAATATTGATATTTAGTGATAAAAGTGCTCCAAGAAAACTTTTTTTTCGTTTTTTAATTTCGGCTCGTTTAATAGTTAAATAAAAATGATTGACGTCATAGTGGTAATAAAACAGAATGTTTTCTCAATAATACAAGGAGTATGAGTATGTGTGCATGTACACAAAGCAGATTAATTACACGTCATTAGAGAATTAACAAGAACGAAAAATCATGCGTCAAGCATAGATTATGTAACACTTTCCAACGCTTCCAAAATAATTTTACGAATCATACTCTTTTATAAGCTAAAAGATAACATCTAAGTAATCCGAATACTTTATTCAGCCCTGTATAGGATCTATAGATTTGTATATATACTACATAGGATGCTAAATTTTAGTTCAGTTAGGAAACACGTAGCACAGTTTAAAATTCTCCGTCTGGAGTTAAATAATACGGAAATGTGGTCCCGAACTTTTGTACTTCCCTGTATAGGATCTACAGAATTTATACACACCACGTAATATACAAAAAGCGATTTAAAATTAAAATCGCATTCAGTAACTTAAAACGCACTTCCAGGAATTATTGTTAACATACAGTAGAGAATTCTTTTGTGTGTCCCTGTAAATGAACGATAACTGCTATACACACAATATTCTGTAGTAAGTCTCTTGTAATGAACCTTATATAAATTTCAATGCGTTTAAAATAGTGAAACATTATTTAAATAAACCGCAGACGATTTTTCTCCATAGACGTAATGTAACGGAATTCTTTTGACTGTCCCTGTAAAGTAAGTATAAGTGCTATGCACACCCTATTCCATATTAAGCTTCTTCTAATGCACCTTAGTGATATATATAAATTTCAATGCGTTTAAAGTATTGAAACATTATTTAAATAAACCGCAAATGATTTTTCCCCATAGACCGCAATGTAACGGAATTCTTTTGAGTGTCCCTGTAAAAAACTATAAGTGCTACACACTTCCGTTGAAATAGGGAACATGCTATAGATAACGATTATAACATATAAAATTTGCAGGGCAATCCGAGCATATTTACGGGAGTTAGAGCACGGACAGACGGCAGACGGCAGACGGCAGACGGCCAGACGGCCAGACGGCCAGACGGCCAGACGGCCAGACAAACCGAAGTCATAAACACTTTTCAACTAGGTTGGAAAGTGTTAAAAAAGAACAGTTTCCGAACAGTTGATGTCGGTTAAGAGGCTTCCGAGTTGCAGACAACGTTACGCCCAGTCCATTTGTGAGTAGAGTGTCTTGTATTAAATTGAGCCGTTGTGAAAAGTTAAGATGTAGTATTAACTACAAGATAAAATAATAATTACAGTGTAAAGGATAGATTTGAAGTTAAGAAAAAATATGATAACAAATTTGGAATAAAAAAGTAAGGGGAAGGAGATTAGAGTCTAAATAATTGGAAGAAAAAATAATTGTTATAATCAGAACTTTTTGAAAAAAAATTTCGGTTATGAATATGATGGTAATGCAGACCGTGTAAAAAATTCGTGAAAATTTATTGATATCTAGTTGTAACAGAAATATGTTTTCTCCTCGCTTTTTTGTTTGTTTGTTTTCGCGTCGGGCCCTTTAACATAAAAAAATAGTTGTTACCGTCCGAACTCTCTGAAAGTTTTATGTGTTATAAATATAACTGTTTCTAAACCTGCGTATAAATTACCTGAAAAAATATTCATATTTAGTCGTGAAAACATTATCCGAAGCCGAGAGAAGCCACACGGAAACTACCCGTGTTTTCTCGTTCCAATCGAAATTTTCGCAGATTTTACTTTTTTTAAACATTTTTCGAAATTTTAATAGGTGAAATATTAAATAGTAATTAAATAGTATATTAAATTAATATTAAATAGTAATTCTGGTGTGTGAAGAAAGTGTAAAAAGATTATGTCGAAATTTCGACGTTTAGTACGTAGAAAAAAAGAATGTCTCCGTGAACCGCGAGGTGATTTGCAGTCGCGAATTTTTTGGAAAGGGTTAAAATTCGTATTTTAAAAAATAATTACACTGTCGTTTTGAAGACGGTCTCAGCTTTAAGACGGTATTTTTTGTTAATCGGTATCTCTCAAATTGAGCCCAATGGGAGCGTCGGCAAAAAAGTAAAAAAACAACCGCAAAATAGAACCTTTTTGAAAAAAAAAAATATTGAAAGGATTAACAACAATGTTTTTTCGAACGGATAACGGCGTTTTAAACGTAAAAGCGTAAAATTTAAGAGTATGTCGGCGGATTTTTCGTATTTTGAACGGTTCGGTCATAGCGCGTTGAGAAAAACGAAAATAAACAAACAACCTTCCTTTCTTCTTCGTTACGGCGCAGCGCTCTGGAGATGCGATCAACTATAGATCCTGCTACCTGCGATGCGTTTTTTAAGTTCGGTTTTTATTTAATATCCTGAAAATAATCAAAAAATGAAAAATCTAAGATTCAGGTGCATCATAGCCTGCCTTGGCCAATCCTTACCCAAATTTTCATACTTCTATGTGTGGAGGATTTTACTAGCCCACAGACAGACACACACACAGACAGGCAGACACACACAGAGAGACAAACATCTTTTATTACTATAGAACTGTTGATCGTCAATTTAATATGAAATTGGTTTAAAATAATAGAAGCCCCGCCCTTTTCATAAAGTTTGAAGTAGGGGAGAGGGGGGCACGTTTGAACATTTTTTAGAAAATCAACATATTTCTTACGTGAATTATATTTATTGCATTTTAAATATTACATGAGAAAAACAAAGTATTTCTTCATCATATGAGTCAAAAATTTAAAGTTTTGCAAATAAATTAAATACGTTGTGAGACTTTGAAAACCTTAGATATTTCTGTTCAAACCTGCCCCATGTAGGGGTTCTTTTGAATAAGCTAGGGGCACCTTTGAACAAATAAACAAAATATGAAAATATTAAGAATTTTTATGAAAAACTGCATATCTTTAAGAAATATAAAATATTCAGAATAAAATTAACTACATTTTACTGAAATTACTAATTTTTTATTATTTAATTATTAGCTTTTTTTATGAAACATACTAAAATATCACACAGCATGAAGATAAAGTTCATTAATAACAACATAAAACCCTTATACAACTATACAAAGCTTCAAAATTGATTTTTTCATATTTAAACCTATAATCAACTTTTAATCTTGTAAGATGAATAGATATTTTTAATTAAAATAAGCTACATGAAAAGATAAAAATTTAGCTAAAACCAAAACTAAACTGAATATTTTTATTTAAAATATTTCATGCAGTATACAAAGCCCTGCACAATATAATATACATTTTAAATCATAATAAAATTTAATTATGTTTAAAAATGAAAAAGAATCCAAATATATGATAAGACAAGAATCTCTCATGTTAAAAAACTATTTGACAAAAGAAAGTGCTGTTTCTATACCTAATGTGTAGTAGTTGGCAGCCCTGTATCAGTACAACTTTCATATTAAGTATAATAATTCTTAATTAATCTCTTAATTTTCACATTTTCTAAAAAAAAATCCAAAAATAATAATATATTTAGATACATCCAAAACTCTTTACTTCATAGTTTTAATTGTTCAATGGCAAGGGCGCCCATATGATTAATTTTAGGAGGGGGGGGGGGAGTGGCTGAGAAAAATCCCACTTCCTTCTAATACATTTTATTAACTATTCAAGCTACTAAAATACAGCAAAATCTGTCTCTGCCGAATCCTACTTTTATGTTTTCCGTGAAGTTTCAATCGAAGAGAAAAAGGATTTTATTGATTTTCATAAAACTCCGTTATAATTTAATATTACTAAAAATGTTAGTAATACTACTAAAAACTACATTTCATACGAATTAAAATTTAATTTATAGCTCTTTATTTTTTATAAATACAGAAGTTTCAACTGGGCAAATAATCTAGTATTTTTCCGAAAAAGCAAATTGTAGATTTCTTTTATTTTTAGAAAATTTATCTATAGCCAATTCTTTTAAATTCATATTTTTAATTCTTTGTTTGTGGACGCTTAATAAGCACAAATTTGAAAGACGCTCTTCAGTCATGGTGCTCTTCAGCCATGTCTTTACTCGCCTCAGGGTGCTGAATGACCTTTCCACAGTGCATGTTGTTGGTGGAATTGTCATATAATTTATAATGGCTGTCTTAACTGAAGGAAAAAAAATGTAGTTTCTGCGAGGAGATCATTAATCATGACATTCTCACCACAATCTTTGCTTTTCCACAAATCAAACCATGTTCTGGCTTCCGACTCCAAATTCTCAATATTGTAAAATTGAGATAACGCCTTCATTTCTTTGATAAAAACATGTTTTTCCATATTTTTCATCATATTGGGATGTAGTAAAATCGCTTTGAATGGCGTTTCATTTCGATCCGTAAACCTTGACTCAAGAGATGAAATTAAAGAGTCTAAATATGGATTAAAAAGTGCTACTCTGTAATAATCAAGAGGAGTGGCCGCAGGAACGTTCGAACGGTGAGATTGTCTAGTAGACGTTCTTGGCATTTTCATATCAATTTCTAAATAATTACAAGTTTCCATTACTTCTGTGAAAATTTCTGAAAATTCTGCTTCCGATTCCATCCTGTGCATACGAAAAATTTCAAGAAGTTCCTTCTTTATGTGCTGATGTACAGAATGCAAATCAGAATCTACAGATTGTAATTTGTTTACAACTGGCTCCAGATAGGAAGAATATCGAGAAATTATTTTGAGACATATAATAAACACTATAGATGATGTTGCAGCATCTAACTGAAAAGCTTGTGACCGTGTTTCTGCATTCGTGTCACTATCTAGAGAAAGATTACTGAGAGTTTCTTTAACAGTGGCAAAATTATTTGAAAAATGTCGTATGGACTTATACTTTTCAGACCACCTTGTTTCACATAGGCCAGGAATGCTTGGAATTTTTTTCTTTCTAAGAGTGCTTTCCCTAAAAAATCGTATAACTTGTTTTATTGTTCCTATTGTGTTTCTTATTTCTGACACTTGATTGAGATCATTTACCACTAAGTTCAATCGATGGTATGCGCAGTGAAAATATACGGCTTTTGGATAGTTTTCTCTGATTCTTTTCTGGACACCAGTATCTTTACCAGCCATCGTGGAGCATCCGTCAAATCCCAAACCAATAAGTTTTGTCATTTCTAGTCCTAGTTTTTTCGTGAATTCCAAAATAGAATCTGCTACACTTTTTACATCTAATTTTTCCAACTCGACAAAACCCATGAATTCTTCTTTTACCTTGCAGCCAACATCATCTTCTTCAGTGATATATCTTATTCCAAGAGACATTTGTTCTTTCCCGCTAATGTCAGCAGTTTCATCAGCCAGCAAAGAAAATGCATCACATTCATTGACCTCTTTTACGATCGCTTCTTGAATTATAGATCCACAAATGTTTATCAAATCATTTTGGACTCTGTGTGGAGTATATTTAGCTTTTCCTGAGTGTGTTTGCAGATGGTCTTCAAGAATTTTGTCACCTGAATCAACGCGGAAGTCAAGCAGATCTTCAAAATTCCCACTTTGCGAGAGTTTTCCACGAAGTGAAAGGTCATGAGTTCCACAGTATATTATTGTTTTCAAAATAGATCCAAGTTTAGTTCTGTTAGACTGAATTACTTCATCTCTAGCTGAGTCCAATTGTTCAATTATGTTTTTCCTTTTCATATCTGCAGAATCGGAAACGTTTTTGGCATTAGTTACAGATTCTTGGTGCCAATGGGATTTGTCATGTGCCCTTGCATCTTCATGAAAATGCTTAAAGTCCTTCTGCGCATTCACTACAAATGCACCAAATAGACCTCTTCTTAAAACTGGTTTGAATAGTACACAATACTTACAAAGCCCACCTTTCAAAGAAGGAGAATATACGAGCCAGGGATATGTTTCTAACCAACTCTTCTGAAACTTGCGTTTATTTTTACCAAAATTCAGCACATCTTTCTTAAAATCGTGAGCAGAAAACGTTACCTTTGGATTTGTTAGAAGTTGGTACTTTATATCATCTGAAACATGTGAAAATGAATTACCCAAATATTGACCTAAATCATAACATATAGAAAAACTTTCAGAACTAAAAATGTATTTATCATCATTTGAATGTATTTGCTCGGCTATTTTATCTGGTGAAGTTGAAAGATGTTTAAATGAATTTTCCATTCCTTTTATAGTCTCTGAAACTTGTTTTGAATCAATTTCAGACGGAAGTATTTCTGTTGTACATTGCTGCGTGTCTACGTTGTCGTTTTTCGTGGTTTTCTCACTGGTCTGTTTAGAAAACTTCCTAGTGTCTTTATCGTTACTTGAATGCATTTGCTCGACTATTTTTACTTCTGAAGCTGAAGGATGTGTAAATGAATTTACTGTTCTTTCCGAAGTCATTGAAATTTCATTTGAATCATTGCCACATGGAAGTATTTCTTTTGTAGACTGCTGCGTTTCTAATCTTGCCCTTTTTGTGGCTTTGCCACTATTAGGTTCAAAAAACTTCTAAGTATCTTTATTGACAATGGAATGCATTTGCTTGACTATTTTTTCTGATGAAGTTAAAGTATCCCTAAATGAATTTTCGGTTTTGTCTAAAGCCATTGAAACTTGTTTCGACTCAATCTCGGATGGAAGTATTTCTCTTGAAGACTGCTGCGTCTCTAATCTTGATCTTTTTGTGGCTTTACGATTGATCTGTTCAGAAAACGTCTGAGTGTCTTTATCGTCACTTGACTGAATTTGCTTGACTATTTTTCCTACTGAGGGATGAGGAAATGAATTTTCGGTTGTTTCTGAAGTCGCTGAAACTTGTTTCAAATCAATCCCACATGGAAGTATTTCTTTCGCAGACTGCTACGTATCAACTCTTTCATTTTTCGTGGTTTTCTCACGAATTTTTTCAAATAATTTCCGAATATCCATTATCACACAAAATTAGAACAATAGTTCACAGTTCTGTGTCCTCCACAGCTTTGAAGCAGTTCAACACCTACTGAAATATAAATGTTAATTCACATTAGGAGGACTATCTAACAGTAACAAAGTCGTTAGCAAAATAACTGATACTAGTACTAAAACTTAATTTTTACCTCATCGCTTAGTTCAGAATATTGTAAGAGCAAAAAATAATAAATATTAAATGTCATTAATGATAAAATAAATATAAAAATCATTAAAAATAATAAATATTAAATTTAAGGCTGTTCTCAAATACAAACTTGCAATTTTTTGTACATTTTTATTTATTATTATTTTTTTCAAACACATTAAATTAGCAGGTGTCCTTATTAAGACTTCGTAATCGAACGTCTGTTTCGTTTTGGGATAAATGCAGAAAATTGTTCAGAAAAAATTTCAAAGTCACAGTTAAAGGTGAGTGTTTTTAACCGCATTTCCTGACGTGGGAGCTCAGGAAATGAAAAAAACTGCCGTCCTGAGACAACCATTGCTTATAATTCAAGATGCAATTTATTTAACGAAAAAAAAAACTTCGATTACAAATCACTTCAATAACCATTCCTACAAGTATTATGCTTTACATTTAAAAATTACGCAGAAAGTTTCGCGTTGTTGAGCGGTGAACAGTATTTAGCGCAATGGTTCTTCCTTATACAAAATGCAATTTTTTTTCCAAGTATTGGAAAGTTTATACCAATTAACAACATAATAATAAATGAAACTCAAAATTGATACATGATTTTAAATATTTCAGAGCAATCCAAGTAGTTACATTTTTACTTGAAACTATTCTGAAATCTAAAATTACCTATTTTGTAACATTACAATAAAACATTTTTTATCCGGACGCCAATAAAATTTTCAGACGATATTCAGGTTTGAGATTTAGCTATATTTCAGGCAATATTTTTTTAACCATAAAAGCATGCAATAAACTTCATAAAAATATTCTTAATTACAAAAAAAAAGAAAAAATCATAAAAAAACTATTTGGATGTGCCAATGCCAAAACTTTCTTTTATCTCATACATGTTAATACTTCAAAAAGAGTAATCTTTTTAAATTATGCATTTTAGAACAAACAAATACAGCGTAGTCACCTGTTATATGATTTACACAGAAACCTAATCAGCAGCAACTTATGTGAAGGTCTAACAGAATATGAAGTTTGATGAAATTCCGAGCATTAGTTCATGAGGTATGACTATCGCTAAAATTGTGTAAGTCCTGAAAAGTGCAGCATACTAGCGCCAACTGCTGGGTGATTTAATCAGCGACAACTTATGTCAAAATCTAACTGAATCTGCAGTTTTATTAAATTCCATGTATTAGTTCTTGAGATAGAGCTATTGCAGAAATTCTAAAAAATGCAGAATAGCAGCGCCACCTATTAGGCGATGTATACCAAAAATGAATCAGCACCAATTTACACCAAGCTCTAACTGAACCTGAGGTTTTATTAAATACCATGCATTAGTTCTTGAGATAAAGCGCCCATACAATTTTTGTCACATACAGACACACATTTTTAAAAAGCAGTCAAATCGTGTTCAGGGTGTTCTACAACGTGTATAAATCCGTCGAAAACCGGAAGTCGAAATTTTTCGTGAATTCTTCTTTTAGAGCTAGAAGAAAGTAATAATAACCAGACCCGATGCAATTCTCTACTCCTCATATAAATATTTAAATTAATTTTAGAATATTAGCAAATTAAAGCTAAGATATTTCAATATTACCCAAACATATAAAAAACTAATTTTTTATAATAATAAAAAAATACATACAGTACATACAGGAATTTGATAAAATTGGGTTTTAAAAATTAACCTTTTTGATGTAGAATTCAATTTTGGTAATATTTTATACCATAATTTTATAATTAATTTCATGAACATATACTTAATGACACAAAGAAAATAATAAAAATAAACTCCAAGAAGGGGTAAAATCGGGTTAAATGACGTGATACGGGGCTTCCTTTTAAAGTATATTTACTTAACTACAAAATAATAATAAATTAAACTAAAATATTAAAATAGTATCCAAAAATATAACTAGTTTGTTGTGGCCATCACAAAACATTCTTCTATATAAATCAAATTATCTGCAACAAAACTTAAATGACAATCTATATGTTTTTTAAATATAGCTATCGCGGAAACAGCAAAAAAACAGAGCATAGCAGCGACAGTTGTTGGGCGGTATACACCAAAACCTAATCGGCGTCTATTAATGTCAATGTCTAACAGAATATGACGTTTGATTGAAATTTGTGCATGAGTTTTTGAGATGCAGCATATAGCTATCGTGAAAATCATGAAAAGTGCAGTATTGCAGCACCTCCTGTTGGGCGATTTACACCAAAACCTAATCAGCAACAACATATGTTAACGTTTAACGGAATCTGAAGTTTGGTGAAAATTCGTGTGTTAGTTTTTGAGATAGAGCACCCACAAAATTTTTGTCACATACAGACAGACTCAGACATCTTTTCAAAACAGTCAAATTACGTTGAGGACCTTTTAAATCATATAAATCCGTCAAAAACCAGAAGTCAAAATTTTTCACGAGTCCAATACTTTCTTCTTGTAAAGATAAAATAAAGTAAAAATTAATTTTTCATCAAAAGAATGCATAAAAATATACTTTATTTTATAATATAAAATTTATTTTTTTCAATCATAAATACTGATACAGTTTCAAGATCAAAAATCTCAGTTGCAAAAAGACACTAAACAATAAATCCACGAGTCCTACCGTAAAATCAGGTTACCCAACCAAATGTAGGTCTTTATTTTAAAGTATTTTTAATTAAATTCAAAATAATAATAAATTAAAATTAAATTGTTCAACTATTATCCCCCCCCCCCCAAATATGAAAATTATTTTTTTTCATCAAAAGAGTGTTAAACGATGCAAACTGAAATTCGATGAATTTCGATTTTAAATATCAAAATTATTATATTTTTTAAACCATAAACACTAAATCAATTTCAAGAAATTATTCTTAATTAAAAGAAAAACAAAAAAATACATAAATAAAAATTGCATTAAATAAAAATTTCCCTCCTGCGGTAAAATCGGTTACCTAACTCAATCTAATTTAAAGTATGTTTGCTTAATTAGAGAATAAAAATAAATTAAAACAAAAATATTCAAATATTACCCAAATATATTAAAAATTAATTTTGCATCAAAATGATAAATTTGGATTTTAAATATAAAATTTTATTTTTTTTTCTTAACAATAAATACTGAATCAATATTTTGAATTGCAAAAAGGTCAAAATAAAAAATGTGCTAAAAAGAAAAAATATCTATATATAACTAAAATATTATCCAAAAATATTATACATTAATTTTCCTTCAGCATATAAATTGAAAATCAAATTTGGATTTTAAATAATAAATATTATTTTTTTTTATATAACTTTGAACTATAAGTGGTTCACCAATTTCCGAAAAATATTCTTATTTACAAAAGAACAAAATCAAAAATTTACATACCAAACTAATTGGATTCTAAGATTCCAGGATTAGCTGAAAAAGCTAATATTTCAATTTCTAATTATGCACACTAATGAATGATAAAAGATGACAACAAGCGTGTCACAGTTTAAAGTAATATCACTTAGAAAGGTAGATCCGAAATCAGATACAACGTTACAAGCCTGAGCATGAAATTCTTGGAATGCAATCTATCCATTTCACTTTTTTTACTCATAGGCTAAGTAAAAATGATTCATTGCGCCGGGCTGTCTGGCGCGGCAAATCGAATTCACTCGTCAATTCTCAAATCAGGAGACTGCCTGGAATGAATTCGAGATGCGTACTACGTACTAAACTAAACCGGGTTCTGCCTTGCGAATGAACAGATTGCAGCACGCTAAAATTGGCTCTTGGTTGCGGCGTTAGCGCTAAATCAGCTTCAGTACATCGATTCAATGTTTCAGAACTTCTAAAACATTAAAACAACGTTACTTATTCATTTTATTTATAATAAACATAGATTTTTTAACGATATTTACAAGAATTATTAGGTTTCGGGTCGACAAAAATTATTTTGTCATGTTCCAGTTGACTTCAGATAAAATTTTCGGGTTCGGGATGTGTCCCGACACATTCAGGATTCGAATCCTTATTAGATTCGGGAAAATAAATTTTTCTATTAAAAATTGCACTGTATCATTCACATCTTATGTAACATCTGTCTCTAACTTCTGAGCGTTTTGTTCACGCAAAATTATTTGTACAGTTAAACCTGAAAAAATGGATCCTGTAGATAACGAAATCCTTCATTACGCAGAAAAATGTTAATGTCTCGTAGAAAGAAAAAAAAACTGCTAAGATAAAAATCCATCTGAAACGGAAATTGTTTCCGATCTCGTGTTTCTGTTTTCCCTCATTGCAAAAATAAAACTATTCGAAAGGACTAATTAAAAATTTATGAAAACAGAACCTGTCTAAAACAGAATCCAGCTTTAAAAGAAAAAAATCATGGTTATGATAAAATGAATTCCCAACAATTATACCTGCTAAGATGGAAACCCGTCTTAAAAGGAAATTTCTTCCAGTGCCTTCTGATTTTGTCTAGACAGGTTTTACTATGCTTTCTTTTTACAATATAAAGTTAAAATGTTCATATCTTGCAACTGATTTATATTGTAAAAAAAGTTTGACTAAACCAAAATCTCGGGGGAGGGAGCCCAAGCCCCCCCCCCCCCATATGGGCGCCCTTGTTCAATGGTGCCCCAACTTTTGTGTTCAATGGTTCCCCATCACATGGTGTTTAGCTTTACAACTATTTACTCAATTAGGCTTAAGAATTTGAATAAAATAAAGCTTATAAGCTAAAGCTAGCATCTTTATTTAAACATTGAACAATCAATCAAAATTTTAAGGATACAAGATTGTCAATAAAAAGCTTACAACATTATTTTGTTAAATTTAGATTGAAGAAAGAGAAAAATACATACTTGCAGATACAGTAGTGTGCGTGCAAAATGTATCCTTGTTGCATTGAAGCAACAGTAATGTCCTGCCATCTGTATTTCAAAAATATAATTTATTTCAAGGAAAATATTTACAGTGTTAAAAGGGGCCCCCAGTTCAAACGTGCCCCCCTCTCCTCTACTTTGGTTGCTAGATCGGACTTCGTAGTTTACGAATTAGTAAATATCTTGGAATATATAAATTCAATATAAATTTCTTTCTAACAAAATGTATCTAAATACCTAATATTTAATATAAATTCTTAATTTTTCCGATGAAAACGTTTTATGCAAGAAAAATTACCCATACATACATTTTCAATAATTAATGACACACACATTTCATTTTCAATAAGATAAATACATTTTCTATAAAATACATTTTCTATATAAAAAACACAATTTTTTATTTAAAAAATAAAAAAAAAACTTTATCGGATAGTCCTTGTAAGTGTATGTATGACCTTAAAAAGCAAAATTGATATTAACAGCAGCATGATATTTAAAAAAAGAGTGAACCATCTAGGCTAAGTTATTAACAGTAGATTTTTCTATTGCGTACATTCCAAAGACCGTGCGTGACAAGGTTTACGAAATTTTAATACCACTATTTACGGATATTAATATTTGCTTTATTTATTAAAGCTAAGTTGGCTATTCTGAAATAGTTGTATTCAAAATTAGCAATTCTTGGTACCTATGCCAAAGATTTATGTTATAATTCTCATATAGAATGACAATCATTAAAATCTATTCATGCCAGAAAACTTTTGAAATAATTTATTTAAGTAAATGAAATGCCTTTTTTGTAGTTCATCCATCATGATTTAGGGTAATGCGTTTAATGCACATTGCACTGGTACATTGGTACAGAGGTGCGATGTTCAATCTAAACTGTAGCGTATATAGAGAGGTGATCTGTCCCCATTGAATTTATGTTATGATTAATATTTGGTGGGGACATTTTTTTAACATATTCGTAGTTTCGATTGCTTCTTAAGACTTTTTAAATAGGACATCGTTCTGGCCAAAATTAAAAGAAAGCATTGAGTGTCATGTGTCATTTTTAGAAATTAAAAGTATTATTTATATGGAGTAAATTTTAATATCACATATCTACTGATTTGAATAATTTCATAACTTATGGATTCTATGCAAATAAATACATGAAAAATTAAAAACAAATTTTTATCTTAATAACTATTAGTGAAAGGACACATCAGTAAATGATAAAATTTTGAATAATACAGGGATTATTTTTTTTAAAAAATTGCGTACGTAAAAGTATTTTATAATCTGGCAATCAATAAATCCAATCAGGAAGCAGAGAATAATGTTCAAGGAACCTCAAGGCCCTTCCAAAATTGAAAAAAAGACTATTTTTTTAAGTCGCACAAATTGTTAAAAATCTACAAATTTTCTGTCTTAAATGTTTGATTATATTCATCTCGCACAAAACGACCTGTACATTAAAAAGAAAAAAAAATACTTTAAATTAAATTTAAATCTGCAGATCAAGTGCCTCAAAAGACGGTTCTACAGTTTTATTTTGAAATCATTTTATTTAGTTTTTGAAACATTCAACCGTTAATTTCATGTCTTTCATATTTGTATTACTAATTCCTAGAAGTAATATATTAAGTAGTTTCCGGAAATTTAACTGTTAAGAATTGTAACGGGAATTACCATACTATGAACTCATACTCCAATATATTTTATATTATTTACTCTTCTAAACTCTAAAGTCCCCCATTGTCACAATAACTTGATAATTATAATTCTCTGAAATCCAGTATCTAAAATAATTAAAATATTGATCTTATGATAATGACAATGGTTAATTTGAACAATTAATCATTCTCATAAATATATCATTAATTATTGATATTCTAATTGTTAAATGTATTGGAAAATGACTACTTCACTTTATTAGTATGCTTTCATTAAGTTCTGGTTCTAAATACAATCATAAGGCAGTTATGTAGTATATTTTGTAGGGCGTCATTATTGGATATTGGGTGTCCATTACTGCAATTTTGGAAGTTTCGGTTTATTTCTATTATTACAATTACATTTTGATTCATTATGGAAAATGTGACTATGAAATTGATTATATATTATTCACAGATTAATATAAAATTAAAAAACTGGAATATAATAATTATTACTATAATTTAAGAAATAATTTTAAAAAAAATCCTTAAGAGTGTCCATTACTGACACGTTTATCCTACTTAATTAGTCATCTAAATTACTCCCCTTCTCCTGAAATTGTTGCTTTCCCCCAGCATGCACAGTTCATTACCTTTAAAAACATTTATTTAAAAAATAATCTGCCTTTTTTTTTCTTTCTAGTAACAATGAATAAATAATCACTTTAACATAAATAATCACTCTAGAAATGGTAAAAGAAAACAAAAACAAGGTTGTTTTTTTTTTTTTTTTTTTTTTTTTTTTTTTTAATATTAATCATTTCTTACACCTATGAATAAAACCCGAAATTACTTTCTACTCTACATAAATTCAATTCATGGATAAAATAATGATTCTGGTGTCATGGGGCCCAAATAAGTGCTTGCTCCTGGGGCTTACGTTAGTTGGAACCTTATCCAGACCTTTCATCAAATTTTTTTCTTTCTTTTTAAACATATTTTTGTCAAACTACAGATCATATTTTAGGCATTCTTTTTTTTTTTTAATAACCATGTAAAATTTTAGGACATGCCCCGCCTCCTTCCATTTAAAAAAATAAATAAATAAAAATTACAGATATGTAACTCCTTACACGTACCTCTAACTAATAGAATTCAATTTGAAATATCATTTTATAGTTTTTCTATTATAAATATCCCTTTACCTATGTAAAAACTTATGCTTAGGATAGCATGTTTTTTATTAAAAATACCTGTGATAAACACTGGTGTTCAAAATTTAAGGGGCACTGACTGAGCCCTTTCGCTTTTATACGGTTTGTCGAATAGCTACTGAAATTCTTGACAAATCGTTCTTAAAATTTGAAGATGTAAAGTCCATGTTTGTCTTCAAGAACAGTAGAAACAGTATACTGCAATTAAAAAATTATTATATTGGATATTTGTTGAAATGTGGGCATTTGTATGAAATAATTTATATCTGCGCATGCGCCAACTATATATATATATATATTTCATGATTTGGTAGTCAATTCTATAGAGTAACTCATATAAAAAGACCAGTCAAATATTATGAAAACTCAGAAAGGTACGTGCAATACAGTGAGATAATTGGCAAATTCGTGAGGAAATCCCATTCTCAGGATTTGCTCTACATGTACTCATAGCCAGGACGTGCTGTTGCTTCGCAACTCGGAAGCCAAATACCTTACCACAAGTTCAACTTCAAGGGTAGATTTGTTTATTTGATAATGGAGCGGTGTTTATTATTTGAACTTCAATAATAAGAGCGAACGTGCAGGTACTGTATTACCACGAATCGATAAATCGCAGCCGTCCAAAACTCCAAAAGTTCAGTTTTCTCAAGCACTGTTCCGCGCATGCACATGGAGTTGGGATTTATTTGTGGGTTGTTTCAATTGTGTTTTGTTAATGTTAGGTCGTTGTGGACGTATGAAACGTGAAATTAAATTTCAGGAAAGTTCCACGAAATAAAAATGTAGAAAAACAATGTTAGTTTTATTCAACGAATCCAGAAAAAAATAAAACAAAACAAAACAAAATTTGCAAAAATTATGTACAAATGAAAAATAATTGATCTACAAGAAGAAATTTTAAATGATTCTACTGAATTTGAATCTGTTGATCACTTTTATTCTTTAAAAATACCTGTTTTGATGCAGGAAAAAGAGAATGTACCAAATAAATGAATTTGTGTTTGTACAAAATTTAAGTCATTATTTAAAGGCTTACTTAAGGAGGGTTATTCAAGATATAAAAAATTTTGGCCTTTTTACAAGTCCTTATAAATTAAAATTAGCTAATTTCTGGCTCTTCCTCCCCTTATGATTATGTAATATTTTTTATGTTAAATTGCATATAAAACCGTAACATTTTAAAATAATTTATTTCTTATTTATATGGGTTTATATCTAATGTACTCACAGTTCAGAAATCACTTGACTTTTTTTAGGTAAAAGATAATGACCCCACCCACCCAACATGATTGTATAGCACTAGAATGATACTCAGGAGAAATTTATAAGTATAAAATTTAACCTTATTATTAAGATTAAATTTTATACTTATAAATTTCTTTTTTACTTATTAATAAGAAAACAACTATAAGGAGCTTTTTACTAAAAATCAGAATTTTGTTAAAAGCAGTAAAAATTTTGCAGTCAATATTTGAGCTAGCACTGCCACAGCAGAAAACAGGATTTAGGGTTTTTAAAACTCCTCCCAGACCAATTGAAAGCATATAAGATGAGTACAAGGACCGTTATGGTAAATAAATAATGTGTAAAAAGTAACTGAAACACAAAATAGCTAAAAAATTAGCATTAAATTGTTTCAAAACTTCATAAAAAGAAGCAATTTAAGAGCGAAATGGAAGAGAAAAAGAAAGATAGAGAGAAATAATTAGAAATAGCAGCAGCACATGCATTTTGACGCCACTACTCTTCGTTTCGTTTTAAAAGGGGCTATTTTATGAAGACTTGAAATAGCTTTCAACTCATATCTAGATGACTATGTGGTTTGCTTTACTTCGGTTATAACACATTTTCTTAAAGGAAATAAAAAAGTCATACACATATAAAACAACGAAATTGTTCATAAGGGTCGATGGAAGTTTTTTTTTCTTTCTTTCTTTCTTTTTTGGCTGGGATGGGGATTTTGTGAAAAGTAAAAGTTATTTTTGTGAAATTTATTATATTTTTGTGAATATTAACATTAAGTAAAGAAAGATGAAATCCAATTACTCAAATTCGAAACAAGTATTTATTAATAACTTTGTTAAGTACTTCTGCTAAAATTTACCTTTCTAATGAACTCATATTATTTGCAAATTACATATTTATAAAACCTAACAAAATAAAAATAATTAATGAAGAGTATGTTTTTTATGAACTGGAATTTTGTGAAGGGGTCTATTTTATGAAGAAAAATTTCGCAAAGAAGTCTGCTTTAAATAAAAGGAATTTTATAAATAAGTCGTTTTATTAAGAGAAATTTTGAGAAGAGCTCTATTGTATTAAATGGAATTTTGTGACTTGGCCCTAAATATGCCCCAAGTTTTGCCTGGTTCAATAACAATGATTCAAAACCGCTCCCAAACGGAAATCTTGGCTGCACCACTGAAGACGCTACAACATTTGAATATTTTCTTAAAGTAAAATCTCAATTTCGATACAATAGCAGTATTTTTACAAGAAAAAAAAGGCCCAAAAAGATTGTACTAATTAAACATAAAATCTACATAATTACAGTTTAAATGTTTAACAAGATTTTGGTTTTAAAATATCTCATTATAAATACTTTATTAATAATTATAAATATTACCAATAAAAGCTGGAAAATATAATTTATATTTATATATAATGATAAATACAGCTTATATCTAAAGTCAATATACGGAAAAATTGGGGCCTCTTTACAAAATTCTATTTACTAAAAAAAGCCTTTCACAAAATTTAATTTTATCAAAAGGGACCCTTGAAAAAAAATCTATTATTAATAAATTATTAATTTAAATTGTCTTTAATGGCAAAATTTTATTTTTCACAATTTTTTTTTATATCCACCCTACATATAGAGTATCTCCCCCCCCCCCCCCCATTCCCTTTTTGTTTCAAAGAAGTTTAAATTAAAATTGTTAATAACTGTAGAAAAATATCAGCTTAAACATGACGAATGCTCGCTAGATGGCGCCACCACATCTATTTTACACATGTTTGAGAAAACTGAACTTTTGGAGTTTTGGACGGCTGCGATTTATCGATTCGTGTATTACCGAGACAAGAAAAATCCTGGGTAGAGTTGCTTCTTTCGAAGGTTCCAAAACTTGTAGGGAGAGAATTTTGCGATAATTCTCGGACTGACCAGCTGAATGGGGGGAAATTTGCGCTAAAAAAAATGCCGAACTTCCCTCAAATAAAGTTGACTGACCAGTTACCTTGTCAACTGGACCGAGCGGAGACCGGTTTCAGAGCTTTTCTAACCAGAGCTAAACAGTAGGTGACTGGCTCCTATGTGGGGGGTAAGTTCCTTACCGAAGGAGCTTATCACTTATTCGGCGGTTTAAATAATTGGTTGGTTGGTTGGCTGAATGGGGTTTTATGGCATAAAGTCCCTTTAGGGACATGCGTTTAAATAATTGACAATAACAAGGCAAGTGAAGTTACCTTGATTCTCAATTTTCAGATTTATGTAATGTATTATTCAACATATAAGGAAATATATATTTCATGACCATAAGCAAAGAAAAGGTGCTAGAAAACTCTTCTCAATAGGAATATATGCAATGAAGTTATATTTTAAATTAAAATATTGAAAGTAAAATTAAAAGATTTGTAGCTGAAAACCTAATTTCACTTGCCTTGTTATTGCAGAGTTAACCTCAATTACGAGTAAATTAGGGTTCTTAATCGTTCGTTCCGACATAACAAAAAGCAAGAATGGTTTTTGATTCATCAATGCTTTAATACCATTAACTGCAATAAAAAAATTTTTAAAAACATGATAAAATATTCATATATGTATATATTTCACGCTGATTACAAATTTGATTGTCTCTTGTAATAGTAATTGTTATTGCATATAAAATGTCATCCACGATTATTAGCTTAGTTTTAGGGAATGTTTTCTTTATTCAAGTTTTCGCAAAATTTCCTCCATGTGAAACTACCGAAAGCTGATTTTTATGATTTGTGTATAAAATTAAATAATAGAAGCATAAAGATGACAGAAATTAACTAAATTTTTTATTTGATATATAGTTAAAATTGTTTAATGAAATTAATTCTTGTGAATGGCGGTAAAATTACATCTGATACTTATAGTAAAAGTGAAATTTCTATAAAATCATATAATTATTTCTATTAACAAAGCTCATTAACATCACATGTATCGGATGTGGATGAACAATCCCCAACTCAACTATATTATGTGTGTCATAATATAAGATTTTAATAAAGTTTGTCATGTTTTATATGAATATATGTAAAAACGTTTTATGAATAAAATACTACATGTATTTGAAAACTCAGTATAACAATTATTGAGAAGTTTCTTTGTCATAGAAAATGTTTTGTCCCATGTAAGTTTAAAATTCGTATCAATATTTTTAACATTAACAATTGTGGAATAAGAATTCTGTAAAATAACTAAATAATTTTTAAAATGTGAAATATTTCATCAGGTCCGAAAAAAACTTTGAATGTCAATTTCATAATTTAAAACTGCTCAAATAATAATATCTTTAACCTCTACCTCTAATCCTTTTTTCTTTTATTATTATTATTATTATTATTATTGTTATTATTATTATTATTATTATTATTTATTTATTTATTTTTATTTTTATTTATATTTATTTATTTATTTATTTATTTATTTATTTATTTATTTTGGTTGAAATTATGAAGGTGAGATAATAAACATGTTAAAAAGTAAGTAAATTTACTAAAAAAATTGTGTCAGTGATTTTAATCAAATGATTTTAATCGCGATTTCATTCATTTGATATATTTTTAAATCATTGATTAAAGCCATAAAGTCTCTTAATCTCTAAAAGGTTGTGAAACTAGTAAAATGAATAATAAACATAATTTGTAAAGATATTTTATCAACGGGATAAATAAAAGAGGCTTTGAAAAATTATTTACAAGCTTAATTCCTTAAAGAAAAAGCAAAGTTTTTATCAGCTATAAAAATAATTAGGGCCAGATTAATTTGGAAAGAGATCATTTCACTTTTGTTTTTTCATTTGCGGTGGCGATGGAAAACAAAACACAGAATGTAATGTCTGTAAACACAGAATAAAAGTTCAACTCTAGTAAACTAAAAAGAAAAGAGCACAACAATCTAATCTATTTTATGTACGTGCATGATGAAATTACTTTATCTGTAGTTACAGCTTGGGTAGTTTTAATCAGTAAAAGAATTATAATCGGGGGAAAAATATGTTTTTATATGCGTAATTTTCATTATATTTCAATGAATTTATGCGGCTTAATTATATTTGAAAAATATGAAATGGTCATTGTTTGATCTCATTAAATTCTCTGTTGTAATGAAATTTCCTTAAGCATCGAAAAATATTAGTATTTGCGTTAAAATATGTCAATAAATGATTATGTTTTTAAAAATGTTTTATTTAACTCATACCAGTATTATCTTGTGAAAAAATGTAATATGTACTTTAGTTGCATTTTCCTCATTGTGTAGCCCTGTTTTAGCACTATGTGCTCTAACAGACAGACAGTACTGCAAATGTATTTGTCTAACTGAGTACTAACGTACTCGGTATAAGTATAAAAAATAAAATTACTGGAAACATATAATGCAATCTGCTATATAACTCACATCTTCTCAGATGTAAATAATGAATTTTGTAAAAGTACGTGCATTCCATATTGTAAAAAAAATTGCTACTCCTTAGAGGACTAAATTTGATACTGTTTAATGCTCATCTTTATCTCTTTAATTCCGAGATTTGTAATGAAACAAATTTCTATTATTACAATAAAAGTTTTTGAAAATGAATATTATAATGAATGATTTGGTCCCGGTATATTTGACCGAGTTTATAAAATAAATTCAATAATGTGTGAAATTGTCTATTTTACGCAAACATTTATAATCTTAACAACTCCTGGTCCCATGGAATGCAATATGAAGAAACTAACGTATTTTGATATGTTTCAGACATATCTGGCCGTGTTTACAAGGTAAGTTTAATGATGTGTAAAATGTAATCTATTTAACGCTAGGTTTGCGTTATAAAGATCTACTGTATATCCATTAATATAGTATATCACCGAATACTGTATATTATAAAGCAAACACATGTCCGTGAGTATTGCTTATGGTAATATGATAAATGCAAGCTTTTCTTGATGAAAAAATATACATGCAGTGATTTTCGCTGACGCGCATTAGGGTTTAAGAAATAAAATATACTGAATTTTATATCTTAACACATTAGCAACCGTATGTTCTTTTTTTTTTTTTTTTTTTTTTTTTTGTTAATCTGTAAAATCTGCATTTTAAAACAGTAGAAACTGCTCTGTCTTCTGAAAGTCTTTCGTAAATTGGATTCCTTGACAGGTTTTTCAAATTTATGCATCAGTAAATATTTTTCAGTGTACGGATTTAATATAAAATGTTGTACAATCTAAAAAATATATGGACAAACATGATATAAATGCATTTTCTGTAAGCTAGAAGCCACGCCCTTAGTCAATGATGCTTTTTTTTTTTTTAATAAACACGGGAATTTTCGTTCCCCGTCGTTAATGTTAATATAGAACTTGAAAATTCTCATGATTAAATTTCTAAAACGTATTTTCGATTTTGAATGCGTGAAACACGCTTGTAATGGTAAAATCGTTAAAAACTCTAGTTCAAAATAATGTGGTGATAACATTGTTGCAAATGCTTTTTGCAACTTAGGACGCGCTGGAAAGCACTCAAGGGATATACTGAATTTTATATCTTAACCCTCTAGCTGCGGGCGATGTTTTCATTTTCTTATATAAAACCGCGGCCTATTTTTATTCGTCACTTATGATAGTTATAAGGATTGATTGTCCCCGGAATTTAGAAACAAATTTATTTCCAAATAAGTAAAAACAGATTCTACACGTACATTATAAAAGCAAAGTTCTATTACGAAATTCCGGTGGGAATGTGGCATTTATGGATTCAAAATATTTCAAAAACAGCAGAGCTTTCCGAATTACCTAATATATGAAATTATATACGTATTATAATTTGTAAACGAATCTCTCTATTTCTAAATAAAAGAAAATAGATTCAACGAAGAAATAGCGTCTCCCGATGCTTCAGTGCTATAAAAATTGTAGTGAACGCCAAAATAGCGTATCCCGTGGAATTGTATACAATAAGTGAAACGCGATAGGAACGTTTCCCGCGGCTGTTCCAGTTTTTTTTATATAAGGGTACTTTAACTTTCAGAACCCGTTCCAACCTGTTTCAAAATGGAAAATGTCCGCTTATAAAAAAAAACTGTAACCAAAATCAAAAAAGTAAAAACTAATGTTAGAGATTGACCTCAGCTATCCTATGCAAAAAAAAAAAAAAATCATCTAGAAATATTAAAATACGAGCGAGAAATCTACCAAGAACCTTCCCATAGACGTAACATTAGCTCGAGCGTTTCTTCGCGTGAATAGCATAGGCTCTTAATTTAATCTTATCTATTTATTAATAATCCCAAGATACGTAATCGTATTACAATTTCCAATGAGTTTGACATCAGTATTTCAAATCAGATATATAGGCCTAATATTTTTTTCATCAGATTAAAAATATTTTTGAGATTAATTGCATTTTTTTTTTTTTTTTTTTGCGTTTAAAGAAGGAAAAAAATTCTATTTGAAAACTGTGTGCGTCCTGTAAGGTAGTGCTGCACAACCTTTTTTTATGAAAATCGTTTGCCACCACTATCTTCGAAAAGTAAGCTTTGATGTATTTAATAGCAAGGTTTCCGTCATTAACCTAAGGTAATTTTTTCTGTGTAAAAATAGTGGTAATATGGTGGCCCGCGGGCCACAGCTTGTGCATCCCTACAAGGCATTAAGTAATTGATTAATTTTGGAATTTCTATACATACCTTTATATATGAAACACTGATATTTGTCTGTTTAGACTGTTTAGACTGTTAACTATTTAGACTGTAGAAACTGTTTAATTCCATTTAAAAAACACGTTAAAAGAGTAACATTAAATGAGTCCACATTAAAAGTGTAACCCAGTTGTATTTCTGAAAAGTTAACAGGATACTTTCGAGAAATTTCACAATATCTCACGGTAAAAATTTGAATAAATAAGGTCAGTGGACCTTAACCCGTAACTGTTAAGTAATCGTACTATTAAGTAACTATGTAATCGTACTTGGTTTTTCGTTTTGCTTATAATACTATATGAGGACCACAGAAGCCAAGGGGTATAAGTGACAAAATTGAAAAAACTGAGCTAAATGCACAGGCGATCTGGATTTAAGGCTATTTGATTATACACAAAAAAATATGAGTGATTTTTTAATTATGGGCTGTGTTTTGGACGTTAACTACTTAAGCATTCGAAACTTGTAACCCCTTTTTATCAATACTGATTAACTGTAAATTAAAAAAAAAAATTTCTCCACCTTCTTTACACAATTAGTGAAATAAGAGTTCAAAAACCACTATGAAATAAGCAACAGTTTCATAATTATTTCAGTCAATTACTATTGACCCAAAACTTTGAACTGAATTTACTCCAAATAAAAAATTTGTCTCTTGTATCCCTTGGCCTCTAGGGTTCTCATATCAAAAAATAAATATAATATAATAAAATATAAATATAATAGGTACTTCTCTATTATCCTGTCGACCACTTTTCAAAACAAAAACTATCGCCAAACTGTAAGATTAAACGCCAAAAATGCAGTCCCATATACTTGATGTCAGACGCATTATATGTGTTTGTTATGTCATCAAGTAGTTTTTAATTCGACATTTGCGTGTATTTTTCCTTAAGTATTTACGGATTTATTAGCTATTTCATTAATTAAAATAACAATTGTGTCCTTAAATCCTTATACTTTATTTATTTACTAGCTGTTACCCGTGACTTCGTTCACGCAACATTAAAAGAAGAATAAATACATTAATTAAGCAAAATATTTTACTCCCAATAATTAAAAACGTTAATAATTAACTAACTATTTATCACATTTCATAGGAGACAATATGGTATTTATTATTATAGGGACCTTGACATAACTCAGTCTTAAAAAAGTGAAATTTTGTGCCAAATAATCGCGAAAATGAAATTGCAACCAATGTAAAAAAGGAGGACCAAATAAAATCGTGGAAATAGACGAATAAGCAATTTTACTTTTAACGCCTTTGTGAAACGTTTTAACAGCCATCCTTCAGGGAAAAAAAAAAAAAAAAAAAAAAAAAAAAAAAAAAAAAAAAAAACATTAATTAGAAATAGTATATGCTTTTTCTTTAAATTCAATTCTGCCTCCTTGGTTTAATATATAGTTGAAACAAATCTTGTTTTCTAAATGACAGTGTATTGGCAGGCAATTTTTGTTTTCCAGAATAAATTGATTCATGAAGTTTGAATATGTGAAAATATGTTTGTATTTTTCGGATAATTTACTGAAATCAAGACTTTGCTTTCACCATCTATTCAAAGTGAAAATAAATTCTGTTTTTCAGTTTTAATGAGAAAATGGTGTAAAAAATATACTGATCTGTTTTATTTCTCCTTTTTTATACACAAATATGGAGTAAGTTACTTTCCGTTTTTAGAGAGACTTCGTTACAAAAAATGTCATTTAATTTAATTTTTTTTAATTCTGATAGCTTGTGTGACATCCTCGGATCAATTATAACCGGTATTCGCTAAACCGGTAGTAAACTAACCGGTAGCAAATCGCGTTGCGTTCGATAGTCTAGGAGTAGTTGCGAAATACAAACACACGGTCAGATTTTAATATAATAGATTCGTGTTCATTTTTCTTTTCTTAAAATTATGATGCGATTTTTAGCAGAAAACTCGGATACTCTTGCGGAACGAAATAACGAAATAACGGATACTCATGCTTAATAATCCGTATAGATAACAAAACATTTAAATTTTTCGTTATAACTATGGCGTGAAACTCATCTACTTTCTATACTTATTGATCCTTGTATTATTAATGTAAGGAATTGATTCACACTCATTTTAAACGATAGGTACTGGAAAATTCCCGTTTTATTTCAAATGTGACGTCTCCTTTTTCCCCAGAGAAATCCCTTTTTAATATAATAGATTCGAATAGATCAGATTTTAATATAATAGATTCGTGTTCATTTTTCTTTTCTTAAAATTATGATGCGATTTTTAGCAGAAAACTCGGATACTCTTGCGGAACGAAATAACGAAATAACGGATACTCATGCTTAATAATCCGTATAGATAACAAAACATTTAAATTTTTCGTTATAAATATGGCGTGAAACTCATCTACTTTCTATACTTATTCATCCTTGTATTATTAATGTAAGGAATTGATTCACACTCATTTTAAACGATAGGTACTGGAAAATTCCCGTTTTATTTCAAATGTGACGTCTCCTTTTTCCCCAGAGAAATCCCTTTTTAATGACATAATTCTTGTTAATTTTCTTTTCCAGGCAATTAATTTCAATACTGGCATAGGGAAAATTATGTTACTTTAACGAAATAATATTAAATCTTTAGGTTTTATCAACAAAAATGGAACTATTAACATTCGTCATTATTTTTGTTTTAGGTAATCGAGTTATTTCTTTTAGTTTTATGAATGAAAATTCACTATTTCTCGCTATCCATGACATCATTTACGACATGGATAATTTTGCGTAGCATATTATTGACATTTGCTAACCATTTTCTTTTGAAACTTCTTTTTACTTTTTTAAAATTTAAATAAAAAATACGGTATAGTTATATTAGCCGTGCGCAGACGGTAAAACGGCAAGTATTGTTACCATACAAAAGAAAAAAAAAAGAAAAAAGTGAAGAAAAAACCCAAGATCATTTTATTTCACCAATCAAAGCATATCCGCTTTATTTTCGATAAATGACGTCATATTCGCTTGTTTCCTATAGTTACGCATATCGAAACCTTGTATTATTATCAAAAACTAAAAAACGTGCGTTTTATTTCTAATAATATTATTTAATCTTCTTTTTAATTCTTTAATTTTTTTATTTGATTTTCATTTTTCCCGTGAAAATTTTTCAATTAAAACTAAATTGTTGAGTAAAAATTATTTTTTCGGGTTTTGAATTAGTTTTGGCAACGATAAAGTATTAGCAACGGTAAAGTAAATTTAACCATTTTAAAATGCTATACGAAAAAATGTCCATTTATTCTCAATGAAAATAACGAAATTTTGAATTATTAAGAAAAATATTTGAATAAAATAAACGAAAAACAGCCTATGTTCATATGAGGGTTATAATCAGCCTATATGCAAAGATACAGGATCATTAAATGCTCCATTTTGACGCTGGCTTCAGCCTAACATTTGCACACAATCAGATTTATAATATTATTAGGATTTATTTCGATATTCCAATGGCAACGTTCTCCTGTTTATTTGGCGTTACAGTTTGCCGATAGTTTTTTGTTATGAAAAGTGGTCGACGGGATAATAGAGAAGTACCATATAATATAAATAAAATTAAATAAAATTAAAATAAAAATTTGGTAAGATGCTAACACGGCCTTTTTGCCGCTATTTTGGATTTTTTTCGCCAACTGCGCCAAGCGACACAGGATATGGAACTGTTCCTATTACATTCATGTTTACACATTTGAAAAAACTTGTTAATTTATGCAAAGGGCTAATTTTCCAATCGATTTTTCACCTACTTCCCCATAGTCTAGAAATTATGTAAAGTTGTGTGTTTCCGATTACAATGCTATATTTTCATATTTTCAAAACTCCATTAGCAATTAATAGATTAGTTTTAATTAAATGTTGATTATACATTGGGAAAACAATTTAGAAATCCAAGACAATTTAAATAATGTACAAGCATTTGGTTTTCTTAATCAACTATCACGTGACCCAACAGTAAGTATTTATTTATTACAATAATGTAAAGTGACATTTCCAATACTTTAAAAATGCATTTTTCCTTTTCATATATAGTATACATATATATTTTTTTTTTTCATATATGTTTTCTTTTCTTGTCATATCTTTAAAACAAGTTAGAAATTGTACGTAAAACGTGACAAATGAGGTGCGTTCGAACTATAGCTAGTTATATAAATATTCAGATCTTGATGATTTTTAATTCTGTGAAATGAATTATATCGTCTGCAGATTAATTTCTGTAATAAAATATGTATCTCGGTCGCTTGACGATCAAACCTCGGAAGCTCCTATAACAAGAAAGCACCGATTTGTTTTAAAAAATTCTAATTTCTTAATAAATGTTTTTACTATTATCCTCTAAAGTTCTGATTCGATTTTCTTAAAATTTCAAATGTCTCGACAAAATTCTGGAAAGATAATATATCTTAAATTTCAAACCATTCCATTGGGTAGTTTTTGCGTTGTTATATGCGGGCGGACAGACAGACGGACGGACTAGACGACGACAATAGGTGCTACGTATTTATATAATTACGAACGCACCTAAAAAGTTGAGCAAAAATTAAGCTTTATTGATAACAATAGATTAATTTTGACCTTAAATGCATGACTTTATTTTCAAAATACGTGTATTTTTCCATGGAAATGCGACACTATATAAAGGTGAATTCATGAATTTTAAATTTTGCTTAGCGTTAACTTCAATAATTATGTATAACCACTTTTTAATAACGTATTTTTTTTTATTATTATTATTATTATTATTATTATTATTATTATTATTACTTTGAAGATTATTAATAATTGCAAAAGAAATTGCAATGTAGGAAATTTTTTAAGTATAACTCAAAACTATCTGGTGGAGCTTTAATGAGCTGAAAGTTTGAATCCGCATACTTGAAACTTCTAGATATCGATTTCTGATAAAATTTTCCATAGGTTACATAGATTACATATATTTTCGAAGATCAATTTCATAATTTACATATTATGGCATTAATATTCGAAACAAATATACATTGTAACTTAGCCAGCAAGCGTATATTCGCCACTATTTCCGAATTCTGGATTATTTAATTACAGTAATTCTGCAATGAAATAAGACAGAGATTTCCATTTTCAAATAGTAGTAACAATTGCCATCTTATACACACACACACACACACATATATATATATATATATATATATAATTAATATATATTTTTTTTTTTTCAAAACGTATTTTGTACTTTAAATCTATTTTCAAAATACACGTATTTTGCATTTGGAAATTTTTTAATGTGAAATGTTTTTTTGTATTTTATCTTTTAAAACAAATACTTTGAATTTAGTATCGAAAATGTTTTTTTTTTTTTTTTTTTTTATGTTAGTAAACAACATCGAAAACTTGTGGAAGTAGATAACACTTCGATTTTGCGATGCATTGAGATCCAAATTTAATTATGAAACGAACTCCTACATGAATGAAATAATCTCAATGAGAGACAAAATTATTATCACTAAATTATTACATCAGATCAAAGAGAACTTTAATTTTATTCTTGCCACAGCAAAATATATATACAGTAAACTATAACGCTTTTATTTGTCATTTCTCGCACCGTCATCCACGATTTCGAATTTGCACTTGAAACGCATCACTAGCGCCAATTGTGGCAGCAAGTGATTGTGAGCATAGATTTTCAGACGTCTAGTGAAAGGAAAGAGTGAATTATGTTAGCAAATGCCTCGCATTCAACGGGAGAAGGATAGGTTGCTGCTTCAAAAAATATTTTACTTCCTCTATATTCTTTGGATGCTCCTGCTATCTACCGGCATGGAATGAAATTTCTAGTACCATGCTGATTAAATTAAATTAATGTATAAGGTTTCAAAAAAGTTGTAAATGCAAAATTTAGATTAATTTTTTAATGTATTTTTAAAATATATACCTTTTTTATAATTATTTTTTAATGCAAATATAAATATACTAGTATATAACCCCCGTCAAAAATGACGGATGTTGATCTGCGTTCCATTTTCATAAGACTTCATACAAAGAAACAGCATGAATATTTTATTACTGAAAGGTTTGTATTGTAGAAAAGTACTTTTTAAAAATGACAAATGATTTCTACAAATAAAAATGATGAAGATATATATATATATATTTACTCAATATTAAATTTCTGGAATAGCTCAACGATTGGACAAAACATTCAAATTAAATATTAAAAAATAATCCATGTGCCAAAATTTTTGTAAAAAAGTGTTATAAATGAGTTTCTAAACAGCTTGCCTCTCCACATAACTCATTGTTTGATTACATAAGCAAAATTAAATGCAAATTACGCTGTACTATGTATTCCTTAAATTTTAATTACGTTTCATAAGAAAAAAATCCCTGACGGCTCTGACGTGCCTGAAATCTACAGGCACAGGTAGATTTCGAAGCCACAGACCGTGGGGCACATGTTTATTGGGAATTGCAGAAGAAAGACCTATTTGCCATGATGTGGCAGTTGGGACCACCCACTTCGAAATATACCTCTGTCAGTAGGTGGAGCCAGCAGGGATTTTTTGTTTTTATTTTTTTTTACCGTAAGAGTTGGTCCTATAAAAAACTTATCAGTATAAAAGTCGTATATAAAATTAAGAAGATCTATAATAAATTTAAGCGGATTTGATATCTTGGGAATTGACGAAATTATGATTTTTTTCTTCTGAAACCCCTATCCCCCCCCCCCCACCTTGGGGGCATTTTTAATGAAATCAAAAATCTGTCAGAGATAAATTTTTGGCCCTTTTCCTTGAAGTAATAATAACTTTAAACGGATTCGAAATGTATAAAAATTAAGAAGTTATGTGTTTTTTCTGTTTTCACAAAAAGCCCCCCCTCTGGGTTCGATTTTGCCCATTAACGAACTTGACCAATATTTTATGCCGCTTGATTTTATGTATCAGTTTGGAAGATATTTGTGCAGAATTATGGGAGTTATCGTATGCACAAAAACGGACACTGACATAGATAGATGGATAAAGTTTTGAGTAAAGTTTTTGAAAAAAACTACTTTTTCTATTAAATTCTTAAAATCTTATGAATGGCAACGGGAATAGTTTTAAATAAATTGTACTATTTTAATAAAACTCATTTACTTATCCTTTATTTTAAACTTTAGAGAAAGAAATTTTATTTCATATTTACTAGTTTATCATAAATTGAAATATTTAAGGGTAGTCACAGAAAGAACATATTATAACTATTGTTATTTTCTAATAACACTATGAAGAGTTTTTTAATTCATTATTTTTGTATCGCGTTAAGAAATAAAAAAATAAAAAATAAAAAACCCTCGATGATCTTTTTTTTTTTTTTCATAATAAGATTCTAAATTTGTACTTGATAAAAGAGAAATGGAAAGAAAAAATTAAATATTAATAATTTTAGCTATCAATTACCTTCCAAAACGTTATGTAAATCTTACTTGAACATGTAAATGATTTTTATAAAAACAGTACAATTTAATCGAAACACTTCTCACAGCCATTCATACGTTTCTAATAATTTTATTGAGAAAAAAGAAATCATTTTTATATAAAAAAACAAAAAACAATAAAAAAGCGCTATTTATTTAAATTAATTCTGTTAAATAATCAACTAAGTTTGTCATACATAATATAAACAGTATATCCTTACATTTGGATTGAAAAGGGGCATAATAATAAGGTATTTTTTAAATATATTTTTAAAAATAATCTAAATTTGGCATTTACAACTATTTTTTAAAACCTTATTCATTGATTTAATTCAATTAATATAGTACAAGAAATTTATTGCTTTACCTTAACACGGTTTCATTTGATTCCGATTTATGGCATAAGCAGCGCTCTACCTTCCTCTCGTTGAAAACAACGCCTCACGTGAAACAGTGCAATCTTTCGCTAGACACTTGTAGTTTTGCAGAGTTAGGCAGTATCGAAAATATATGTACAGTGAAACTTCCATTTAACGAAGTCTCATCGTTACACTTAAACACTTTGTTATAAAGAAAATTCGTTAAATAGAAATCAACTTAAATTTATGAAACTTGTATACACATAGTCACATAAAATGAAAAGTACACATAAAATGGAAATATTTGGAAAATGTATTTTAATTCGGGGAGTCATTTTTTGTATGCAATGTAGATATGAGAATAATTTAATTAGAATAATGTCTAAAAAAACACATAACAAAGAGAAGTAAACAAAAACCGAAGCGTACCTTTTCTTTTTTCATTAAAATGTGATTAAATGTGTGTGTTTTGATTAAATGATTCAAATGTATTCATTTCCATATACACCGCTGAAATAAATTCATACACCCATCGCAACAACAACTCCTCGTTTGAATGTTCTGCACGCACGAAAGTGGAATAAACTTCGTTATATAGAATAAGTTTTTCGTAATATGGAGATTAATTTACATATTAATGATGTTCAAAGTCAAGGTTCTGCAGAAAATTTCGTTAAGCAGAAAACTTTGTTTAATAGAGACTTCGTTAAAGGGAAGTTCCACTGTATTTGGAAATACATGTTCAAAATACAATTGTATTTTTTATTTTGAACTGATAAAGTATTTTGTTAATGTATTCTGGCATGGTATTTCGATGTAAGGTCATTGTACCAAAATAGAGGCGATTTCCCATAGTTTAGTAACTTCCTCCGTGATTTTATCTCATTTAAGGTATATTTGATATTTTATTAAATAAATATATACTTTGTTAAACAGAAAAGGATTGAATACGTTGCTTTTATTTCAAAACTAACCTGTTTTGTAGAAATTGAAACATTCTGTAATGTAAGCAATCAATGTACGATTGTCTGATTTAGGTCATTTTTGTCACATTTATGTCAGTTAAAACCTAAATAATGTATCCAAAGTACCTAAATGAGACAATGCATTTTGATTTCTAGTATGCTTTCAACACCTTTTTGCTTTTTGTCTTCCATTTAGGCCTGAATATTTTCGTTTTGTTTTTTGGAATGTATCGATATAAATCTGTAATTCCCAAACTTTTTTCAACCACGCCCTATCTAAACATCTAAAAAATTATAATTCCTTCTCTCTATATGACATACATTTCTTATTAATTAAAAAGAGTCTCACACTTGATACATTTTATGAATGATTACAGTACTTCATTAAAAATAAATGACAAATTCTTGGATAATAATATCTCTCTCTGAATATCACAATATATAAGAAGCATTTATTGGACTATCATCATAATCAATTTTAATAAGCCTATTTTCTTTCCCACCATAATACACTTCTTTGTTAGCGTGCTTTCCCTTCTCTATTATTTAAAATATAGCGCTCGAAATGTAATGCTATATACCAGCGGTTCCCAACCTGGAGTACGTGATGAAATAATCGGGGGTACGTAAAAAGTACATTGGTAATGGCGGTTAACGCAAAAAATAAAACTTAAAATGATAACAGAAAAACTTTTCGTTCACGTACTTTTCGTAAAATTAAAATAGGCTAATCGCACAAAATAAAGGAAAATGCCTAAACTTAGTAATTGGTTGTTCATATGTTGCCATTATCTCTGCCCACTGCTTATAATATCTTGTGATTTTGCAAGATTTGCGAGCCTCATTTCCTTTTTTTGTTTTCTTTTTAGTAAATCCAGAAATACCCAGAAAAGACATGAATCCTACCGAAGTTTCTGGTTTCTGAGATTTAATTTTAAACCCATATGAAAGCAGGCCGTTATTTTAATGTGCGACTGGTCAACATTAGCCATAAATTCATTAACTTGTATTAATGGGTGTAGAGATTCACACTTTCTTTGTGAGTGCTTAATTTGAAATATATATTTAACTTATATTTAGTGTTTTGAGTGACTTTATGTTGATATTATGTTGTGGTTCAAAATTGATAAGTGGTTGAAAATTAGAATTCTGAAAGAGAACTGCATCTAATATTGGTAAGTAGCATAAGAATATTACTAATGACCGAAAGCAAAAATATTTTGAATGGGTTTATGTGAGAAGGGGTGCGCATAAATCAAAAGTCTGCGCAAGGCGTACGTGAGAAAAAAGAAAAGGTTGGGAACCGTTGCTATATACCCATGCTATAAATGCCATAACCAATAACCCATGCTATCTTTGTATTTTAACTTAAACAGCAAGAGTCCTAGCACATATGCTCGAAATTAACCCTTTCATGGGCAAAGTACTTCTGTTACCAAAATTTTAAAATCCTCGACTGATACAAGAATGTATGCACTAATTAATTTAAAAATCAGTAAAAGCTTTTCGTTACTTGCATTATAAAGGCAAAATTTTATTCAAAACTCTGGTGCTATTGGGCCATTTATGGATAGAAATTTAATAATATAAATAATATCCACCCGCCCTGCAAAGAGTTAAGAAGCAAAATCCATATTAATAGCAGCATATTTAGAAAAAAGATAAATAATTCAGTTTAGCGATTGTCAAACGACCCTTTTTAATTCGTATATTCCAAAGATCATAGTTACTAAGGAATTACGTAATTTTAATACCACTATTTATGGATAGTAAGGTTTGCCTTATTTATCAAATCGAAGATTGCTTGCTATTCGGAAATAGCTGCTTTCAAAATCCGCAATCCTCTGCACCTCTGCCAAATATGTATGCTATAAAACCCTTCGAGGATGACAATATATTAATCTATTTATGCCAGAAAAATTAAAAAAAGATTTTTTTTTAATAAAGGAAACCCGTATTGTGCCCTATATATCGCTATCTCCGTAATAGCACTGTTCGCAGAGACCTCAAAACTACCACATTAAATAAAAGAATCAACCACCTTGCCAAAAAATTTTATGAAAAATTATATGACCTCCCTAATGATATAATCGCAGAATAGCCGGATTATGACGCATTCGAACCACATCACCGCAAGCGTCCAAAATATTCTTGCATTATTGATTATGATCATTAGTGCTCACCATTCTGCAAATTTCTCTCTCTTACTTTTATATAAATTTGTAATTTCCTATTTAAACTTATTCCTATGCTATACAAATTAATAATAAAATATAAATATAAATAAAAAAAATTTTTGTAAAAAATAAATATGTTTGTTCTTTTTAAGTGCTATTTTTGTTAAAGCTTAGCTTTGCCTGACTTTCCCACCTGGCATTTATGTACTGTTTTTGAACATGTTCCGAACCCTATTTTACACTTTTTCAACTTTTTTCAGTAGTTAATTTTGACTACAGCTATACCATTTTACTTTTTTCCACTTATTAGACTCTTTCCGTAATCTCTATAGCTTTACTTTTTTATTCCCATTGTTTAATTTTTCTTCTATTTTTAATTGTTCTTTCTAATGTAGTTATACTACATTTAACTTTTCCCAACGGCTCAATATTTACAAGACAGGTTACTCACAAATAGACTGGGCGTAAAGTTGATCGCAACTCGGAAGCCCCTTAACTGACATGAACTGTTCGGCAACTGTGCGCTATATATTTACGTTTATAGTTCGTAAAATCCAGTAACATCGCGCTGATTCGTGATATCATGCTGCGATGTTTCTTATTTAAACTTAAGAAACAAAAGCTAATGGTGGGTGGGTTTTCAGTCTAGTATAATGCTATTGTTATTATCACTAGGAAGCCCCTTAACCGATGCTCTACTGTTCGGACTGTTCAAAGTTATAAAAGTAAAATTTTATTCAAACCCTCTGGTACAAGTTTTGATTAAAATTAAGTTGTATAAAATATTCGTCTACCCTTTACGGTGTTAAATATATATATATATACTGTAAAATATTTATAATGCATAAATTTGAAAAGTCTATCTAGGAAGTGTTAAGATGTTCTGTACATCTGTAAGATTCATCAACACATTCCGAAACCATACCGGAAATTTTGATAGAAGTTTTATGTAATAACGAAATGGCTGTCATTAAAGGAAAAATTACTATTGGGAAATTCTCTCTAAAAAAAGAAATTCCTTAAATGCACGGTAATGATGCAAATTGGTTAACCAGTATTAAGTTTACAGTAACTTGGTTTATATATGTTTTACTTCACTCTCTAAGTTTGCCTATTATATTAACTATTCAATGTATAGTGAACCATGAAATAGTTCCCGGTTTGAATCCAACTCTTAACTAAATGTCTGCTCGGAAATCATAAGTAATAAACGATTAAACATTAAAGTAAAAAAGAAACAAGTTGGAAATTGTACGTCAAACGTGACAAATGAGGTGCGTTCGTACTATCACTAGTTTTAGTGAAATGAATTATGTCGTCTGTTATTATGATATGAATAATTTCCGTAATAAAATAAGTACATTTTAAGTTGGCAACATTTCATCTTTTGTTAACATTTACTGAAAATTCCAAAGGGAAAGTTTTGAAAATTTCAGAACTTGAAATCCATATTTAGACTTTTTTTCCATTTAATATATATTTCTCTGGAAACTTCTATCCGAAAAAAATGTCGGTACATTATAGTATTGCTATAATTAAACAATTTTAGTATACAAATTCGGTTTTTAAATTCAGTAATACGGAAAAATTATGACTCCATCTTAAATAGGACATAATCACCATGGCAACCTAGAATCATTACCTATCATGGAATAGCATTGAATTAATTACATGTGATAGGATTTAATAGAATGAAGGATGTGACTATAACTTGGTCATAGAGGTTGTAAAATGTCATATATGACTATAATGTCATACATGTCAGATAACTTGGCGATACATCTCGGTCGTTTGACGATTCATTCTCGGAAGCTGCTATAACAAGGAAGTACCAATTTTTAAACAATTCAAATTACTTAATAAATATTTTTATTAATATCTTTATCAGTTTTGATTCGATTTTCATAAAATTTTTCGTTTGAAATGACTCGACAAAATTCAGCAACGATTATATAAAATTTCAAACCATTCGGTTGGGTAGTTTTTGCGCTGTTATATGCGGACAGACGGACGAACCAGACGACAACTATAGGTGCTAAGAATTTATATAATAACGAACGCACCTAAATATCAAACTAAAGTATCTCATTGAAATGATTCAAAGCTGCGTTGGAACATTCGCATCTCAAGATTGATGCTTTTTGTGAGAATTGAGTAATGTTTAATTGTACGAACTTCGAAGCAGTACTATTAAAGTGCTTATAGGGGCCGTCCATAAATGATATCACACTTTTTTCAATATTTTTTACCCCCCCCCCTTACTCACAAAGTGTCACACTTCACCATACCCCCCCTCCCCCTTGTCACATGTCACGCTATATTACATAGGCATATACTTGCAGTTCAGAAACAAAGCACTACATTATAGATCATATTTCAAATTTTGTTTTTAAGCTTTAACTAATGACATTTGTGAGCATAAAAAAATAATCGTGTACTTATTTTGTATAAAATAAGATTAAGGTTTACAACAGAAAACATAATTAATTTACAATAAAGTAAAACAATTAGTAATCAAATATTAATATATATATATATATATATATATATATATATATATATATATATATATATATATATATTTATTTATTTATTTAAGAAATGAATATAAGTGAAAACAAATCGCAGGAAAGTTGTTTTAGTCCGATAAAAAAATACCCTCAAATTCTGGTAGTTTCAAATAACTTCAAAATTTAATATGCTGATTTTAAATGATTTTAATTTAACCAAACTGTGTGATGTCACATTTCTTCTTACCCCCTCCCACCCCCTTGTCACAAACTGTCACAATTTCATGAACAAGCCACATCCACAAGCACATTTCATCACTCCCCTACCCCTTCCCTCCAACCGTGACATCATTTGTCGACGGCCCAATAGTAGATATATAATGTTACCTAACCAGTCAACAGTTAAAAAAATTAATAATTAAATCACATTTTATGTGCAAAAATATTAAAATTTTACTTTAAATGTGATTTATGTCCGAATATGAGCATAGATAATGAACATGAAATTTATGCAAATTTTGAAAGGAGAAATTCAATTTCAAAGATATAGTACATTTTGCAAAAATGTCTATTATTTACCCATCATACGTAGTATAGGGTAAGTCTTGTAATCGTTTTGAAAATCGAAAAAAAAATTGACGGATTTACACGTTTCAGACACTGGAGATTTCGAAAAACACATTTTTAGAAAAAAAAAATTGCCGTCCGTCTGTCTGTGTGTCTCTAAACGCTCTATCTCCCGAACAAATTGAGATAGATACTTGAAATTTGGTATGTACTTAGTATGTAATAATGGAAAGAAGCTTACTGAATTTCAGTAACCTCGATTATCCGGAACTATTTTTTTCGGACTTTCAAAATATTCGTTCTGATAAAAGGTATATAAAAATTTTCGATTTTTTTTTTATTTTAAGGAGTGAATATAAACGACAATCAAAAAACATAAATTTTGCATAAAGAATGAAGTCGATCGGATAATGAGTTGCCGAGATATTTGTAATCCAATTTACCACACTCTCCGATTTTTCATGACCCTGTATTTCATCCAAATTTCAATTCAAAGATAAATTTTAATTGGAAATGAGACGTTTAATCCAACGCAATAAACAGTTAGTTAATATACTAATTATCATTTTTGGAGTTATAAAGATGTTTCTTTTACGCAATTCAGTAATACAGCATTTAAAGTTTAAGACGTTATCAAGCCACGATTTTATTCGAATTGCGATGCATTTTATAAATAGTTTAGACCTGTTTTATTTTCATATTTTATATTATGCATATCCATGATGGGTAAATATTACTTTGGCCCCCTACGACTAGTTTTTATTTTTCATCGGTAGTACTATTCAGAGAGTTTTCTAAAAGTCTCTTTTCGTAGATGCTTATTAATTGATTAGGAAATTGTTAACAACTATTATCTTATATTTTTTTCTGTTTTAAAAACAGGTATGGGAAATTATAAACCTTGTCAACTTTGTTAAAAAATTCCCAACTAGGACTTCCCTCAAAGGGATTAGTCTGAGTGATATTGCTGAGAACATAGGGTTAACAATTACAATATAAAGAAAAAGAGCAAATTAAATGATAGAATTACAAAATATCATATATAAATTCATATACACTGTTAAAAAAAAAATAGAAAAGAAGTACCGTTCATCAAATGTGTTGTCATAATTTTTTTTAACATGTGGCAAAGAATCTCATTTTCTTAAGCGCGTATAGCGCAAAACTTGAAAAATAAAAAAAACGCCGGATCTTTTAAAACGCCAAGCTTTTCAAAGTTACGTAATTGGATTTGCAGCCAATAGATTATTCCATCAAGCGTGGCTTAACGCAAATTTAATTTCATTGTTGCACCTATTTTTGTGTGTGAATTTAAAATTTTTCTTCCTTGATTATATATCTATTATTTGTATAACTGTTTATACAAACTCTTACACTTCAAACCACATTGATAGCATGCTTTGCTATAAACCAGATTGCAAAACTATAGTCTAAATTACTATTAAAGTATACAAAAAAATCTTTTGATGACTTCAGTAAAATAATTTTTACATTAAATCTCCATATCGGCAAAATTGAAAAATTATATATATTTCAAAGTTAAGCTTAACAGTTACTTCTTGATTATTCTCTAGGATGCTCTGCATCCCTGCGCCTTTACTGCGCCTTTACTGCGCCAATCCGCAGACTTTTCTTTTGTCTGTCTGTCTGTATGTCTCTCCACAATCTTTCTGTTTCCCTATCCATTCTTCTGCCCGTCACTCTAACCAATTGTCTATCTCTGTACACGTCCCGCTACCTGTCTATATTTCTCTACCGGTCTCGCTACCCGCCAATCTATTTCTCTAACCGTCTGTCTATCCGTCTAACTACTTGTATGTCTAGCCATGTCTCTATCCACTTCTCTACCCATTTGTCTATCTGTCTCACAACTTGTCTATCTGTCTCACAACTTGTCTATCTGTCTCTCTACCCGTCTGGCTATACGCCTCTCTATCCATCTTCTTACCCATCTCCGTACCCATCTACTGTCTCTCTACTCGTCTGTATACCCGTCTCACTATCCATCTGTTTTTGTACCCGACTCGTTACCAATCTCATTACCCATCAGTCAACTCGTCTCTGTACTCATCTCTCTACTCGTCTCTTTACCTACCACGCTATGCGTCTCGCAACCTTTCTCGCTACATTCCTGTCTACCGGTGTCGCTACCCGTCTCGTGACCCATCTCGCTACCCCTCTGTCAACCCTCTTTTTACCTTTCTCTCTAGCAGTCTGTCTATTCGTTTCGCTACCCGTCAGCCTACCTATGTCGCTACTCGTCTCCCTACCCGTCTGTCTACCCGTTTGTTTACTCGTCTTTCTACCTCTCGCCACCTTTTCCCAATATTTAAACAATTCATTTAATATACAGAAGCCGTTTATCAGTTATTAAATGCAAACAGAAGTAATTTATCTAATAAGTGTAATCAGATGCAATTTTTTTTTTAAATACTTGTATAAACCTGAATAATAATTCATCAGTTTTGTGTTCATAGTTGTTTATATCATTTGACAGTAAATCTCAACTTCTTAAACCTGAATTGTCTCAAGCTTTTTTAAAAAACCACAAGGTCTGTATAACTGCAAAGTACCCTGAGGGCTATATTAGCTACATTAATTAAGTTAAGTGAAAGTTTCGTTATCGCGTTTGCAGCCAATTGCTTATGTCAGAAAGCGTGGCTTAACGCCATTTTAAATTCATTACTGTAACTTTCTTTTCTTTTCTTTTTTTCTTTTTTTTTCTTTTTTTTTGGGGGGGGGTGGTAGGGGGGGAGAAGGATTTCAAATATATACATTTAAATTAAAACTTTTGCCCTCCATGCCATTAGTGTTGTTTGTATTATTAACTAATACATTGTAGACCGAGCTTCATTTGAAACAAATGTAAAAGACTTCTTCTACAGTTTTTTTTAGGAGAAACTTTCGTAATTGGGCCCAAAGCCAATCGCAGCATTTAATATCATTATTGTAACTCTTATAAGAGTTAAAACAATATTGTTGCTAGCTTTACTCTTGTTTGAGACCAGCCTTGCCTGTGTATCTGAATGGGGAAAAGTTTCGTATCCTATGTCGGTTGGCGAAAAAAATTTAAAATGGTGCCAAAAGGTAGTTTTAGCATCTTACAAAATTTTTCAAGAGATCGGTAAAACATGTTTTTGAAATATTTACAAACATACGTTTATTAAAGCATATTTTTGCACCATCTTAAAAATTTAAGCACGATGCTAAAATAAAATTTTATCGCCATATTCGATATTTTAATAAGTAATGAAAATACATAAACAAACTTATTTAACAAACCTAAGAGACATTTTTGTGATACATAATTGTTATTGTCAGGGTGGTGTAAATTGTAAACAATTAATAAACGGCTAGTAAATAATAAATAGCATTTAAAATCTAAAAATGGAGAAGTGGTCCGTATAAAAATGCAAAACATAACATTATACGCTTGATATATGTAAATCTTTTTTTATTTTTTAATATTTCCGAAGGCACACATAAAAAGGTAAAAATCTCTTTTCCAAATGCCAAATAGAAAATATACAAAATAGAAAAATATCGATTTTTAGCATCTTACAAAATTTTTCAAGAGAGCGGTAAAACATGTTTTTGAAATATTTACAAACATACGTTTATTAAAGCATGTTTTTGCACCATCTTAAAAATTTAAGCACGATGCTAAAATAAAATTTTATCGCCATATTTGATATTTGGCTACATCTGCAAAAAAATAAGATTTAGAAAAAGTAAGCCAAATCCTGCAGATCCCAACAACCACATCGAAAAACTTATCACCAAAAAAGAACTCGCCAAATCTTACGGCACAGGAGATGGATTTTTCCGTCTGAATGCAGAATATTAGTTTTTAGGGTTCGTTCATCTCACGAAACCCTATGACCCCTGCTCCGTTGTGTGTCCATCACAGAGCCATTCTCAAAAAGTATGTAACTTACAGAGTTGAAACTCAGTGTATAAATCTGAATAGCAGCTGTAAAGAGCTCAAAATATTAAAATTTGAAAAGTTCGTATTATTTTAATAAATAGAGTTAAAAAACCAAAATTCTAACAGCCTTTTCCTGTTAAATTGAGATATTTTTCGTTATAGCAGATGCCAAAGATTTAAAATCCAGAATGAAATTCTTTCTACAATAATTAATTTTCTATCAGACGATTTTCACGTGAAAAATGAAAATGAAATAAAAAGTTTCACCAATTGAAAAAAAGATAAATATGAAATAAAATTGATTGACGCCATAGTCGTAATAAAATGGAAAATGTCTAAGATTTCTCAATAATACAAGGAGTATGAGTATGTGTAAGTGGACAAAGCAGATTAATATCACGTCATTAGAGAATTAAAAAGAAAATCTGAAGTCATATAGGAAGTTTAACTAATTTTTCTAATGTTTGAGAATAATACAAAGCGAGTATCAATATAAATAATAAAGAATAGTAAATATATAAGTTTGAGAAACATATTGAATCGTGATAAAAATCCGATTGTGGAAATATTCGCATATTTTAACATTTTGAAGGTGTACAATTTGTTTAATTTTGAAATTATTTTTTTAAATATTGCATTTAGTCCGTATGACGGATATTATTATGACAAAATGAGATAGCGGGCTTGGACCGCTATCCGGCTGGTTTAAATATTCGAAAAAAGGAAAAAATAGACCGGTAAATTTTTACTTTATAAAAAACATGACTTTTTGTGTTTGTTGCTAAATGAAATTTGTTTGAATTTAATAAAGAAAGGATAAAGTGTTTTGAAAGGAATATTAAACGAAACCATTTGAGCGATCTTCGATCACACTTACCCACTTGTTTTTCTTGTACGATGGGTGATAATAATATAATTGTTTCATTTCACATACTACATATCGTTTGATATATTGGTACTTTTATGTTATCCTGGCGCAGTTGATAAATTCGCAAATATTGTTCCTATAACATTTTCACATTGAATTCATTTCATTTAAATTTAAACCTTTCACTCATTTAATTTAACATAATGCCTTTCATTAATCCCATTTAAAATGCTAAAAAGAGAGAAAAAAAAATGATGCCATAAATCGGAACCTTTTATTTAAACACCAAAGAATTTTTTCTTTTTTTTTTTTTAATTTACACCCGCGAAATAAAAAAAGCTGCTATTGCTGAGATTTGCGCCAAATCTCTAATACCAAGTCTACCAAGTTATTGCGAGGGTTTTCTTTCAAACAGAAAAAAAATCCAGATTAATTTTCGATTTCTACTAAATTGAAATATATTTTATTGTGCTGAATATTAGCGCGCGCATATTTTTTTGCTCCATGCACTCCATGAACTTTTCAATTCCGATTGTCTACGAAAATCTGCCACCGGTGAAAATGACGTACGCACAAAATTTTCGTGACGTATGTACTTTAATTGTGCTTTTTTATCTATTTTTTTAATATAATTTCCAAACGGTTTGACATTTATTCTTGGTAATAAATAGACGTCGTTGTCACCTTTATAGGTACCTGCTGTAAAAATTTGAACGAAATCCGTTAAATATTTTTTGAGTTATGCTTGACGAAAGGTTTTAATATTCATCGTAGCTATATATGGGGCAAAGTAATACTGCGCTGTGTATGAGTGATTTTGAGCTTTATAGTACATATTCAGCTATAAGTACACAAAATTTTATGCTTGTAAATTACATAGTTTCTGAGAACTGGCTCTGTGACGGACAGACAACGTAGTGGGAGTAATAGGGTTTCGTGAGATGAACGAAACCCTAAAAATAGAATTATCGATTTCATAAACATTTTCTACCTCTTTATTTTTATCATTACATAATTTTTGTCCTATTATTTTATATGAAAATGCTTGTAAATTTTTTATGCAGCATTATATTGCTTTTTTTTTTTTTTTTTTTTTTTTACGTTTTCCAAAATTGGTCTTTAACTTTTTTCTTTTTTTCAGCTTTTTTCAGCTTTTTTCTGTATTCCAATTTGAAGATTCGTCTGAACTTTCGTCTAAAATATCACGTTTGCGTTTAATACTTTGTCTTTTTTAAAACACTAAATCAGATTAGTTTCATTGTCTGATGATTTAGAACTTACGGAAAGTTCTACTCTACCAGATATACCATGGGGTAAATCGTCGCATAAATAATTTTCTATTACATCTTCCTCATCTGTTACAATACTGCAATCAGGTGGCAAAGAAACGATTTTCTGAACATCAGAAAAATCATCCAAACCTAAATTAAAAATTTATCAATCATCTTCCATGTAAAATAGGCAGAAAAAATATCTAATTATGAATGTATATGTAATGTATATGTAATAAGAATGGTTATGGGACTGGTATTTTTTTTTTTTTTTTCTAATTATAAATGTAGAAATTGGACAAATTTATATGAATTCTTCTTACAATATCGGTTTTAAAATGACATTATCCCTTTTATAGCTAATAAACTGAAAAATAACTACAATAAATGCACTGAGCCATATCGCAGACTTGGCAAGTCTCCGGCTTTTTGGACACCAGTAATTTATTACAGAAAATGTTGTTTTATTTAATCGAAGCATTTTGCGATTTAAAAGAACAACATTTTCTCTAAAATTTTTCTTGTGTGCAAAAGTCCGGAGACTTGGCAACTATGCATATGTAAAAGTTTCCGCCAAAAAAAATACCCGCTTTAGCCGCCATTGCTTCCATTTTGGGAACAATTTATGCTTTCAGTAATTGTTATTAATATATTATACATATTAATTTCGGATTGATGTTGTTTTATATAATACACAGTTATAAACATATTTTAACTAAAAAATATAATTTTTATTCTAAAGCTTTTTTTTTTTATTTCTTTCGAATGCGGCCAGAAAGCTATTTTTCGCCTTTTTTTAACATGTTTTAAAAAAAAAGAAAATTCAAATGAAACTTTAAAAAAATTAAGTCATCTCAAAGATTCAAAATGCAAATAACATGAACCGTTTAACAATTATTAAAATACTCACTTTAGAAAAAAAATTTAAATCAATGTTCTCAAAATGGGAGCAATGACGCCTAATGGGTTAAAAGAGTTTAAAGGCTGAACTTATAATATTTGTATTTATTTATTTATTTATTTATTTATTTAACTAATTTTTGTTTATCTGAACATATCAGGATCTATTTTCTAAAATTTAATTTTAATATTAAAAAAAAAAGGGGGTTTATGTGCTGTGGGTGTAACATGGATGGTAAAAAAGAAGAAGAAAGTCCTGCTAAATGATTCTTTTTTAAAATTCTTTTGTGCCTAAAGACGTTTCCCCCACCTTAATTATAAGGATGTTTTAGCCACAAAAATTATTTAAAAGTTCAAACTGACTATGAAACGGCGTTTTCTCTTTACGTTGTTGGATTATATTAAATTGAGTTATATCTCTTATCCATTTCGCTCTCCTAGTAGGAAATAACTATACCGTTACTTAATAAAACAAACCAAGATGATAGAATTTAATTAATTTGTACTAGTAAAAGAAAACATTACACCTATAGTAAAAAAATATTCTACTCACACCACTAAAATAAAATTATTACTTATATAAGAAAATTCAACGCACTTCTCCTGGTACCTCACTGGAAACAACATTTGTGTAAGTTTTAAAGTAAGAAGTGAACGCCCATTTGGCGTTTATTCTTTCTAAACATGAAGTAAATATAGTATTAACTTGAGTATAGCTAAGTGGAGGCTGGCCAAAGATGGATACACAAGAAAGAGAAGACACTCGCGTGTTAGAAGAGGGCGCAAAGTAGCGCCACCGGAGTTGCAGTGGTAGCGATTAGAACTAAAATGTTCGATAGTGGGCGGGGTGCTCCGCGTTCAGGTATTGGTTTTGCTTTCATGGCGATCGCGGCAGTATTGCAGAAACGGCAACTTTCAGAAATTTTCAATCTTGTCATTACACAAACTCATAGAGGGATGAAATATTTTAATTTGTAATGAAAACTAATCAGTCATTTAATTTTAAAACTTAGTTATTTTCTGTTTACTTCTTATAATTTATAATGGCGAGAAGAATACGAATATTTTAAAAGAGATTAATGTCTGAAACAGTGTATATATATTTTTAAATTCATAATAATTTAATTGAATATTTATTATAGGAGGTTAATATTTACAACAAATACTTTTTAACAAAAACTTTCGTATTTTTCGATTATAAGAAGTGACCAGAAAATAAAATTAAGCATCAAAAGAAACATAATTTGATTAGTTTTCATGAAAAATTAAAATATTTCATCACTCCAAGAGTTTGTTTAATGACAGGATTGAAAATTCGTGATTGCCGTTACTGTCATACAGCCGCAAAAAAAAATAAACGCAAATTCCATAAATTACTTAGAAAAAAGGTGTATCGTGCAATCTGTTTCTGGAACCATGAAATAGCGTTTTTTTTTTTTTTTTTTTTTTTTTTTTTTTTTTAATGCCTTTTAAAATGTTGAGTAGTCTATTATAAACATGCCCAATTGTTTAATTTTTATTAAATACTGCAAGTATGTGGTTTTGTTCCATAGAGGTACATAAAACACATTTTATTAAAAACAAGAAATATTTAGAAAATTTAGAATTCAGGATTTTTTTTTTTATAAGCAAATATTTAGAGAATTTTGTTTCTTTAAAACTTTTATCTAAAAAATCTGATAATCTGTAAGCATATCCAATTTTTGTTTTATGAAACTACATAAAATATTAGATTATACATAATTATTTGGATAAATAAAATGTCCACTTTTTTTAATTTGAAAATTAAAAACTTTTTCATTAAAAAAAAAAAAAGGAAAAGAAAGATGTTTCTTTCTAAATTATATTCTTATAAAATCTGATAAGTACTGTAAATATTCTGATTTTTAAGCTACATAAAACATATTTTATTATATATTAAATAACATTTAGACTTTTTTTTTTTTTTTCTGAAAGAATACTTTTTCTCATTTTTTTCTCTTGCTGTAAAATTTGATTTCTAAAATTATTTTTTAGGAAAACATTTATTTGGATTCATAAAGTGCAGAATTTTGTAACAGTTTTATACAGACATTTTCAAATGGAAATATTTCATTTACCAGTTCTAAAATTATGTGTTAAATCTTGAAAGAGAAAAATGCCTTTACACATGAAAATGATGTAATTTTTTAAAAGTACCTATCTGATAATGTTCATTTTCATCTAGAAAACTGCTGCCTACTACGATTGTGCTTAAATTGTGTAATTTACTCTTGCTTTACCTTCCTCCAGTACCAGGATTATTCTTCACTCAAGTAAAAAACTCTCGCAAGCTAATGTTAAACCTATGGGAAAGTTCTTTTCAAATTTCTCGTTTGAATTTATATATATATATATATATATATATTTATATTTATATATTTTTGGCACAGGATAGCCGATGTTAAACTCTAATAGGGCCATTTTTTAATTTTAGATTTTGGTTCCAAATTATTTTAATAAAGGTAGTTTCACTTCCAAACTAGTTCGAAAAGTGAAAGCAGCTGTATTAAAAAGAAATCTAACCAAAATGAAAAAAGTAAAAGATGGCCCTATTAAACATCAACATCAGCTATCCTGTGAAAATAAATACATAAATGTATCAATTAAAAATATTCAAATTCAAACGAGAAATTTGAAAAGAACTCTCCAATAGGTTTAACATTAGTTTGCGAGTGAGGAGTCCCCTTAATGCCTAAATCCTCTTTTCTCCTATACTTGCAAAGAACCCATTCCCAGAAAGGCAGAATGTTTCTGTTAGCAAAGATTATATAATATTTAAACCATAATTCATATTTTCATCAAATGTTACAATTCAATACAGTCACGCCAAAATGATTTCAAATATATATTTCAAAAATTATGTTGGTATCGAGATTAGGATTTAATCTCAAAAGAAGAAAAATGCCTTTACCAATTAAAGTGACATCATGCTTAAAAGTTAAAAATACACATGATTAAGACTAGTATCTCAAAACACAGAACGATGAAATGTCTTCGCCGTTGCAAAATGTCATAAGTACCTTTTTATTGACAAAACAAAAAATACTTCAAGTAATAGGATCCTGATGATGTAATTTTTTACTCACATTTTGTTCCATGCGTTTAAGCTCCCATATGATTAAGGATTTTTGGAATTTATTTTTTAAATAGCATGAATTGAAAATCACCTGGTATCTCAAAATAGATTTACCATCCACTTTAATAACATAAAAAAAAACATGGTCAACAAAAATTATTGGAAATAAAGTTTAAACACCAGTGCCAAAAAATGAGCACTGTGATCAAAATAATTCTAAGTTAAAACTCATAATCCCGTCTCCATGCTTTTTCAAGTACTCCATTTCTTTAAATGTCATAATTAATAACCACAAGAAAAACATTACATTCCTTTTTATTAATTAACATATAATAAAAACAATCTACAAAACATTGTCATCCGATTCCAGTAACAAATTTTACAACCCATATGAGAACTTCCTGCAGAGAAAACTCTTCAGTGTTTTGTTTCTTCAAAGTTATTAGTAACAGGCATAAGTTCCGATTTAATGAATGCATTGAAAAGGGTTTTGTCAGACAAGCCAAACCATGAAAGGATGTTTGCCTTAATATTTGACGAGATGTCTATAAAACCCTGTCTGGTGTATGACAAACAAAAAGATCATGTGGTTGGTTTCGAGGATTTCTCAGGAGGTTTTCGGACTGACAATGTTGCAAATCATGCCCTAGTGCTCGTGTTAAGAACTCTGACAGGCAGGAAAAAACTCCCCATTAGTTTCTACTTTTCTTGCTATGCCATTCATTCTGACAAGCTGTCAAAATACTGTCATGAAAGCTCTTACAGAGTTGCATCATGCAGATACTGTAAAAGTTCTTATATGTGATCAAGGAGGAAACAACACAATACTTGGATTCAGCATACTTGGAGCAGATGTATCAAAGCCATTTTTTTAATTTAATGGTCAAAAAGTATACTGCATCTTTGATCCAACTCATCTTATCAAAAATTTAAGGAGGAATTTAATGAAGTATGATTTGCAGACTAATAGAGGGCTTGTTTCTTTCCAGCATATCAAAGATTTTTATGAAGATAAGAAATTACTTCTTAGATGTGCACCCAGGTTAACTGATGCACACATTTCTTCTACTGGATTCAATTCCATGAAGCTAAGTCTCTCTGCTTAAGTCTTTAGTCACAGTGTTGCTGCAGGCATGAATGTGTGTATATTAGCGAATGTTATACAGGCAAGTTCTGCTCCAACCGTAGAGTTTATTATGCATATTAACCATCTTTTTGATTCCTTGAATGGTACAAATAAAAACCTCAAAAAGGAAATGAATATCATTGTGCTATAAAAGAAGGTTCAATTCATCAATATTTTTGGAATGAGATGCTCCAATTTATTGATTCCTGGGTTTTTGTGCATACTCGTAAAAATGTTGATAAACGGAAGCAAAATCCTGGACATCTGAATAGAAAAGGTTGGCTGCAGACACTGATAGCAATGATGCAACTCTCACAAGAAATACTCCAAGACAGAGAATACTTCATGACTAAGCGATGTAACCAAGATTGCCTGGAAATTTTTTTTATCCGTATTAGAGGGTATGGTGGAAACCAAACAAACCCATCCGCATACGAATTCGCCACAGCTTACAAGCTGGCATCAATTAATTCTTTTACGTCTAAATAAATTTTCAAACTGTGAACCAGACAAAGATAAGTTTATGTTTTTTGTTTTGTCTTCTGCACCACAAATTGCAGAAGATGAAACAGAGGAAGAAACCCAAAATGAAAATGATATCTCTTATAATCGTCTTATCATTGACGTATCTCGTTGTGATGAAGATGAGGATACTCTCCAAGAAACAGGTTTCGAAGCAGCCGATTTTTTATCACAAAATGTAATTACTTATTTGAGTGGAAACATATTCAGAAGAGTAGTAAATGAACTCGAACTTAATGAATGTGATATTTGTCAGCTTTTACTAGTTGACCCTTTCTGATTGTTCTTTGAACAATGGGTACATTTCGCCATCTGCATCTGCATGATCTGTTAGACCAGGGGCAATCGTGGAGCAAGTGCAAGTGGCAATGGTCCTTTTCCAAAAAGACTATTCCAGTTCTGTAAAATATCCTCCATAGTCGAAAAAGTAAGAGGTTGGTCGTCATCCTGCATCTGAAAAAAAAAAAAAAAAAATATATATATATATATATATATATATATATATATATATATATATATAAATAAAAACTTACATTCTACGTTTGTTAAGCCATACATGATAATTAGGATATCATAAACAGGTTCAGATCAACCTACGATCGAAACTTTATCTATCTATATATCTATCTATGTCACTTTTTTATGAACACGATAACTGGAAAAATTCTGCATAAATCTCTTCCAAACTGATGCATAAAATCAAGGGGCATAAAATCTCGGTCAGGTTCGTTAATGGGCAAAATCGAACCGGGGGGGGGGGCCTTTTTGTGAAAACAGAGAAAAAACCCTATAATTTATTAATTATGATACGTATCGAATCGAATCTGTTTGAAGTTATTATTACTTCTAGGAGAATGGCCGAAAATTTATGTATGACAGATTTTTGATATAATTAAAAATTGCCTTAAGAGGGGGGGGGGGTAAAGAAAAAAAAAATGCATAACTTCGTCAATTCCGAAGATTTCAAATCCGCTTAAATTTATTATAAATCCTCTCAATATTATCTAAAACTTTTATATTGACAAGGTTTTGATAGGACCAACCGTTATACCAAAAAAAAAAAAAAAAAATCCCTGCCGGCTCCGCCTGCAAAAAAGTTAGGTTTCGAAGTAGGCGGTTCCAACTGCCGCATCATCGTAAAGAAGGTCATTTCTTCCGTAATTACCGACGAACAGGCGCCCCACGGTCTGAGTCTTCGACATCTACCTGTGCCTGTAGGCCGAGCCGTCAGGCATTTTTTTTTATTATTATTTCAAGTAAATTTAAATGAGCTTTTCTAATTGTTAATTTTAATGATTTAATAAAGATTATTTTACTTTAAAATGTGTGGTTTTAGAATTATATTTAGAATTTTTTTTTTTTATTAAAAAGATCACGAACCTTGTATTTATGTTAATTATTGAATTTTAAGAAAATTATACCACTATTTCTTAGCTGAAAGAAAAATAACAATAGAATGGTGAAAAAATATTAAAATACATTAAAAAAATGTGAAACTCTATGAACAGCAAGTATTTTAAAGTACACGTTAATGATTCCAAACTCAACAGAGGTACATGACAACTTGCTTCTGACTGAAAACAGTGTACATAGCATTTATAGATCTTATACAGGGCAACAAAAATATTCAGATCTAATACTGTCTATAGAGTGATATTGTTTAAACCAAAGCCAGTAAGTTATTTACTAAAAATTACAAACTACTTAGATTACTGTTTTAATGATGCATTGAATATTCTAAGTTAAATAAAAAAATAAAATTACATATTATTAGAGTTGAAATTATTAAAAACTAAAATATATTAATTACATCGCTGTAAATAAAACATATCTATTTTTGCCACTTTGGCAAAAAGTGGCAAAAAAGTATTTTTGCCAGGGCGGTTTTTACCGGTTTTTTCCACCTTTGGCAAAAACGTGCCAACCCCATCACAAACTGTCACAATTTCATGACGCACCCCCCCCCCCCCCCCCTCCAAGCATGACATCATTTATGGACGACCCATAAGTAAATATGGATGAACATTATTTTGGAAATGAGAAACAAAACAAATGTGTTTTGACTTAAAGATGGTGGACTGCGGGCTAATACGCCAGCTGTTCCTAAAAACTTTTTTTTTTCCTTTCTTCTTAATCTAAGTTTATTTTATACGAAATATATTTTTAATTGCTACTGGAATACTTTTTATGCTTACATTTTAACAGTATCGCCCAAGTGTCATCCGCACAGTAACATTAATTAATATTGCATAATTTTCTTTACATAATTAAAACAAAAGCTTAAAATAAAGTTTCCAGTAAATTTAGATAATTATTACTTATTCAATGAATACCTATTTTACCCCATATGGTACCCATTTTTACCCCCACTTCAGAGATAAAAAAGTGTATATAAAACAAAAATAATTTTTCTACTATTTAAAATTTAAAAAAATAAATTAACAATTACTTAAATATGAGTTGTAATTTTCCAGCTGGACGAAAAATGTCTGGGCAAGGGGTTTTCGTCCAGTTGGAAAATTACAACTCATATGATTTCTTTACCAATTTGAATAATTGTGTCAAAATTAATCTAGTATAACGACTTAAATGTTATGCCAAGACATCAGTTGCATAAATAAACACACACACACACAAAAAAAAAATCATATTAAATATTTTTGTTTCAATGAAAACAAGCCCTGAATGAAAAAATAGCGATTTTCATACCCATTTTACCCCACCTGATCCTGATGAGCAATTATTATATACGAATGTACTAAATTTAGATATATAAATTTACTTTATAGCTAGATAATAGGTTATTTTGTGATTCTACCTGTTTTGAGACAGATCGGCCCTTTAAGACGATTAAATTTGTGAAGAATCCATTTTTGATATGAATTTTTTTTTTTTTGTGAAAGGCAGTTTTTTAAGACAAAAATTTTTTGAAGCATCTGTTTTAAGATTTAAAAAAAAAAATTGTAAAGGGTCCTTTATAAGACACCAAATTTTTCTGAAGCAAATCCAGTAAAGACATTTTATTGAGCTGGAACAGGGATGGCAAACCATTTATTTCGATTGTAGTTCCTACAAGTTGGCTTATTTCATGGACGGTCAAATCCATCGTAACTGACGTAAAACTTGATCATCAAATTTTGTTTTCAAAACTGTGCAGAAAATTTACTAATAAAACTAGAACAAATTTTTACAATTTAAAATATTTCTTACTAAGGACTTAATACCCAAATACCTGCAGATTATTTCAATCTCCCTTTTAGTCCCAAAAATTGCATTTCAAAATCCTGTAACTGATGTAACGTAAAACAGACAAACATTTTTTCTGCCTTCATTGAAGTGTAAAAATTATCAAAACTATGCCGTTAAAAAAGTGATTTAATGTTCTCAACAACACTAAGTAATGACAAATTATAACAGTAACTTGTTTAATTAATTTCTGAACAATAAAAAAGAAAAAATGGCATTTACACATGTAACTGATGTAACTTTTATTGTGTAACTGACGTAACATTATGACTTTACAAAGACAATAATGGTTCTTAACTTACTTTGTAAACAGTAATTTAGAATGGCATTTTATTATACAACATAAAAATACCAGGCTTTCCAATTATACCCTTAAAATAAACATATTATAAATTTTATTTTCCCATCAAAATGAGACTTTTCTGTGGAATTGACCGGACATGCAGATATGGTTTTTAATCGACTTACCATACTTTTTTATGTATGCTGTGCCCTTGTGTGACACGCAAATTCGCAAACCCACCCTAATTTTTAATACCTCATTTAGAGAGAAAAACAGATTTTTTCTATTAAAATCTAATACCTAGTGCCAAAATTACAAAATATTCACAATGCACTGGCTAACTAGTTTCATAAATTTGAATGCAAAATTGCTAGCAAACTATTTTATGGAGTGATCAATGGTTATATATAGAGAGAGATCAGTCAAATCCCAAATACTGATCTTGTATCACATGCTCTTAGATTTTAAAAGTAAATTTTGAAGGGAAAAACCATGTGGCATACACAAAAAAATACAGTAACTTAGCTTTATTTATTTTGTTTAGAATGGCAGTAAATCACCACTTGAACTTTACTGTTGTAAACATAATACTTTTATTTTACTTCATATAAAAATTAACCTTCTCCAAGCTAGAACATGCTTAAGAAACAATATACAGATTTGTAACTCTCCAAGCCATGGAATATGGATTAATGATAATTCAAACATCTGTGCACAAATAAAGATTCATAAAAGAAATATATTTTACATGGGCATAGGTAAAAATAAATAGGAAGGATAGTATTTTGGAATGGATGTGTCTGTACTTTGCAGCTCTTAATGAATTTAAAAAAATAAAGACTATAAACATGAAAAATAAATATTTTATGTCAGAATGCCTCATAGAAGAGAATTTTTAGCCACATTTGTGTAAAAAACTAATCTTTTGTAGAAATAAGTTTTTGTATGTGCCAGGCTCGGGCCAAACTTTGAGCATTTATACTGGGGCGGGCCAAAGAATTTTCTAGTAATTATATATTTTTAAATTTGAAAACTATTTTATATTTTGCATTTTAGGTTCTAAAACCGATGTATTTAGTATCGAAAATGGTTTTTGATGTATTTTGCTCATCTCTGAACTGTAACATGTTCATTAAGACTTTCACAGAAAAATAAGGGAATTGTGAAGCATTTTCTGCCTCCTGATTGGTTAGATTAACGGCCGTATTCTCCCCTCACGCGGAATCGGAATATCGTACTGAATTCGATGATTCCAGGTGTTATTTCGAAGATCGCGATTCTCCCCTCAAAATCCGGAATTCAGGCATTTCGGAAATGTGGAATATCCTTTACTTTCTTTCGGCTGCTCAGAGGCAGCCGGAATATCGTTTTGGAAGGTGGAATCTCTGTTTGCTAATAATGGTGGACGTAAGCAGTTATTGTTGATGTTTTTTGTGTAACATTTGTAGAGTTTATTTCTTATTTTATATGTTTTTTTTTTTATTAATTCCTGTTGGATAATTAAAATGTGAATATTTTTATTTTCCGTTCTTTTCAAATTGGTAAGTAATAAATATTATTATCTCCTGAAGTAAAATATTATTATATAATATTGTAATAAGTTCAAAATTTTTCTATGACAGATTCTGTCTCCTTTTCACTCCGTATATTTGTTTGTTTAGAGACATGTATTAAAAGTATCTCTATTTTTTAGAATCTAAATATTGATATGCCCCGAATTGTTTAAAAGACTTGGTAATATTTGATTGGATCTGTTTAAAATATGCATCTTTAGATATTTTGAAGATTTTTTTAAAACTAAATTTCATATTTCTGAATAACCTTTGTACATAACTAAAAAACCTGTGCTGTACATATCTATGTTGCAGAAAGAGAGAAAATTATCCCTCTGCTGTCAAGGTCATTTTTCCAGCACGCGCTGTAACCCTTTCGTTGCGTGCGCATCTTTTGTATGCAATAGTCGACGCACCAGTCAGTCGCTTAAGAACTCTTCTCAGATCAACATGTAAATAAAAGTTTTGTTCTGTTTTTAACTATCGGCTGCTTTTCTTTCCCGGCCTTTGGAATTATTTATTTTTAATTTAAGTACGTACGTCACATTCTGGCATCCCTGCCGGGATGAATGTTGATTATGACATTCTTATTTTGCCGATAGTTAAATGTTAAGCTTAAGTAAGTTTAAATTAAGTATTTAAGTATTTTTTACGAAAAAAAAAAAAAAAAAAATATGACGGATCTAGAAAGTACAAAGCAGCAGAGAAAAGCCACTAGATCATCTTTTACGAAGACGTCTAACAAGCTACAAGAACTAATAAGTGCCGCTGCTCCGGATTTAGATGATGTGGAAATACTGCTAGATCAACTACAAGAAAAATATAAAATGCTCCGAACTATAGATGAAAAATTTTTAGAATTTTTTCAAAAACAAAGCTGCTCTCAAGAAGATTACGAAAAGGAATATGAAGCAGCTCAGGAATATTACGAGAAGATGTCTACGTTAAAGGTGAAATGTAACAGGTTAAAAACGAAGCTTAGTTACAATACAGTAAATGCTGTTTCCTCTTCTTCAATTATGGCTTTACCGGTTGCTAAACAGAAACTCTCGGAAATTGAATTAGTTAAATTTGACGGCAACCCAAAAAATTGGCTCACCTTTTGGACGCAGTTTAGCAAAATCAATGAAGATCCAAGAATAGATGTCCGCGACAAGTTTCAGTACTTACTACAGTCTACTAAGCCTGAATCAATAGCTCGACAAATCGTGGAGAGTTTTCCTGCTACAGAATTAAATTACGATAAAGCATTGAACTATTTAAAAGAACGTTTTGGAAAAGAAAGTGTCCTTATACAGATTTACGTTCGAGAACTTTTAAAGCTGGTTATTACGGACAAAACGCAAGTGAATTTGCTGACTCTCTATGACAAGCTTCAAACACAACTGCGTGCCTTAGAATCTCTGGGAGTTACTCAAGATAAGTTTTCGCATATGTTACTCCCATTAATAGAATCTGCACTCCCCACCGATTTAATTAAAATTTGGGAGCGACAGAAAAGTACATTAGCTGAAACAGGTAAGACCGATTTAGATCTCTTAATGGATTTTGTTAAAAATGAAGTAGAAACTGAATTTAGACTTAAAATCACTCGTGATTGCCTAAATTCTGAAAAATTAACTGTTAAGAAAAATAAGCCCTCTGAACCTAAAAGCAGTGTGTCAACTGCTTATGAATTACTTAATGCCAATAACGGCAACAATAGTAGTAATTTTCAAGAAAATTCTAAGTTTAAAAAATTTGATTGTATTTTTTGTAGTAAATTTCATAATTCAGAGAACTGTAACGATGCTTTTGCTATGAGTTTAGATTGTAAAAAAGACATAGTTAAGAAAAAGAATGCTTGTTTTGTATGCTTAAAACGAAATCATAAGGCTAATCAATGTAAGTCAAAACATCGATGCCCAATTTGTAAAAATCGGCATTTTGTAATTTTGTGTCCGGATTTAGTTTCTAACAAAGTTGATAATATCTCGATTGGAGATAAAAGTGAAAACAAAACAAGCACTCTGAATAATTACATTAAAATTTCAGATGTACTCTTACAAACTTTAATTGTAAAAATTCACAATGGTTCTAAAACAATGTTTATTCGTGCTATTTATGACAGTGGTTCAATGAAGTCTTATATTTGTGAAGATGTTGCACAAAGTATGAAATTTAAGTGTATTGGTGAAACGAAAATTAAGCAATCTCTATTTGGTGGTGTTGAAACACCAGAAAATGTATATAGAAATTATTTAATTGAATTAAGTGATGTAAATGATAAATATAAGTGTAAATTAGAAGTACTTAGTCAGAAACGTATTTGTTCTGAAATTAAGCAAATTCCTTCTGGTCCTTGGCTAAATGAACTTAAGTTACACGGAATTAAAATAAATGATTCAGAAAACAAACATTTTAAAGTTGATAAGGAAATAAAATTGTTAATTGGTGCAGACGTTGCAGGTAAGCTTTTAACAGGAAACATTGCAAGTCTTAAATGTGGCATAACAGCGATAAATACAAGCCCAAACCATCTAGGTATATTTATCAATGAGAGTAAATTTAAGTTTTTTCTCCACGATTTAAATTTCTTTGCCAAATCATCGGGTAGGTTGTCATCCCATTTTAGTTTTGAATTCCATGTTTCCTGTAAGATTAGTTTCGGAATTAGCATCACTGGAGTTGTATATTGTTGGTAATGAGTGTACATAATGATTTATTACATGCTGGTACTTCATTGTTAATGTCAAATTTAAGAGAAAAGTATTGGATTTTAAAATCTCGCAAGACAATAAGAAATTGTATTAGTAAGTGTCTAAAATGTCAAAAGTTTAAAGCGAAAAAATGTGAGGTCATCCCAGGAATTTTACCAAATGATAGGGTCCGCGATGCTTGTGTATTTGAAATTATAGGATGTGATCTGGCTGGACCACTTTATTTGAAAGATGGTAGAAAAGCATATATTGTACTGTTTACTTGTGCAGTCTATCGTGCCGTCCACTTGGAATTAATCACTTCCTTATCGACCGAATCCTTCTTTCAATCTTTAAGACGTTTTATCGCGCGCCGTGGACGACCTTCTACCATATATTCAGATAATGGAAAAAATTTCATAGGCGCGGAGAAATTTTTGCAAACTGTAGACTGGGATGGTCTCCGTTTTAAAGCTGCTGAACAAAAAATTCAGTGGAAGTTTAATCCTCCATCCGCAGCCTGGTGGGGCGGATGGTGGGAGCGTTTGATTCAGATTGTAAAACAAAGCTTAAGAAAAATATTGGGTCGTGCTTCTCTTGATTATGAAGAACTACTAACTGTATTGTGTGACTGTGAGAGAGTTGTTAATTCCAGACCACTTACTTACGTATCAGAGGACATTGATGAGGACTTTGCTATAACACCAGAGAAATTTTTACATGAAACTCCACAGTCAGGTGTACCTGATATTGATAATGTAGATAAAGTGAAATTGAGTAAAAGAACTAAGTATCTGCAGCGGATAAGAGAAACTTTAAGGCTTAGGTTTCGTACAGAGTATTTAGGGCAGTTACGACAGCAGTCTATAAAATGCTATAAAAACAAATCACTTAAAGTAGGAGAAATTGTCCTACTTGAAGATACTAATAAAAAACGTTCTTATTGGAACCTAGCTCGCGTATTAAAAGTTATACCAGGTCGAGATGGTCAAATAAGACTTGCGCTTATAAAAACAAACAATTCTGAGTTATTACGGCCAGTTCAGCGATTGTTCAGATTAGACTTGGAAAATCCAATACAAGAAACAAATGATGAGGCTATGCCTTTAACGACCAGTAGCGGCAGAATTGTCAAAACACCTGTAAGGTAAATTTTAAATTCAGAATATTTAATTTCAGTAATTATTTTACTTAATTTCACTTCTCTTCTTTATATGTATTCCAGTGTTTATTGTTATTTTGCATATATTATATACTGTATTTATGTTGTAATTTGTAAGGTTGTATTTTGATTGTATAAGTGATTTCTTATGTAAGTACTATGTAATGTGTATTTTGTGCATAATATAAGTAAAGATTTTGAGTGTTTAGCTGCCCACTCAAAAGGTGGGAGAATGTTGCAGAAAGAGAGAAAATTATCCCTCTGCTGTCAAGGTCATTTTTCCAGCACGCGCTGTAACCCTTTCGTTGCGTGCGCATCTTTTGTATGCAATAGTCGACGCACCAGTCAGTCGCTTAAGAACTCTTCTCAGATCAACATGTAAATAAAAGTTTTGTTCTGTTTTTAACTATCGGCTGCTTTTCTTTCCCGGCCTTTGGAATTATTTATTTTTAATTTAAGTACGTACGTCACATCTATACATATTTGTGTGATATTTTATATGCTTGTGTGTATTAGAACTTTTTAAAACCTATTATTGTAATGTAATCTAATAAAGTTAAATAATTGCCTTATGTTTTCACATTTCACTGCTTAATAAGTCTTGTATCCTACATTATCACATGCAAATTTTCGTGTGATATTTTAAAAATGAATTTAAATGCTACAGTAGCAGTAGCATTGCACCATTTAAAGTGTATTTGTTTAAAAAATATATGATCCAATCTCTGGAATTATTTATAAAATTAATAGCAAGTGTCAATTAAAGAGGGGTGAAAATTTGATTTTTTACATTGAATTAAAATATCCACATGACATGGCAGCTTTGTGAATTTTAATCTAAAAATATTATACAGCCTTGCAAAAAGAATTCTGCATTTATCAGTATACTATCAAAATAACTTTTGGCTAGTATACATGTTGCTATGATTTAAAAAATATATATTTGACTATTTTTTTTAAGTGATAACTAAAATTTGAAATTTTTTGTCAGTACTATTTTCATATTTTTAAGAACTATATTTCTCTTTCAAAGTAAAATGAGTTTAACTTCATGAATAGATGTCTTAATGTCAATGTTTATTGCAATTTTATTTTTCAAATATTTATTTGTTAAATACTAATTGCTAATAAATCAGAAATTGGTTCAAATTTGTCATAAAATATTTAATTGACCACTGGTGCCAATTTTATCACTCTCATAATTTTTTGGAGATTTGTTATTTTCTTGAGATGTAACCAGTACAGTTACCTGTTCAACATATAAAATAACTAACCCTAATCAAATATGTTGCCCCCCCCCCTTTTTTTGGGGGGGGGGGGCAAAATTACTTTTATATGCACTACATAATATAAAAATAATGCCATTTTATTGAAGGCTTTTAATTGCAGAAGGACATTCTACTATATTTTTTCAATTTAAATTAATCTTCATTGACTTACTCATACTGGCTAAACATACTTATTTTATTTTATATTTAACTTAGTCTTTATTTATTTCTTATATTATGCAAAAAAAAAAAAAAAAAAAAAAAAAAAAAAATTGCTAAATAAACAGTTGCAATGTTATAAATAATTAATGCTATTTTGATTCTAAATTCAAAATCTTGAGTTTCTTTATTTCTAACTATTTACTTGAAAACAGCCTGTGTATGGGCTGAAAAATACTTGCTGCCTTTTCTGAAAACAACTTTCACAGTTCTCAACTTGCATCAATATAATATAATATCCAAGTGGAATAAGCTCAGTCGCTTATTTGTTTATATTTTCAAATTTTTATGTTCATGTTGCACGTTAACGAATACAGGTAGAAAATAACATAATTATTAAAAAATCACATGTTATTGTTGTATAATAATTTCTTCAAATAAGACTTTTTTTTTTTTTTTTTTTTTTTTTTAACCAAATCTTTGGTAGTGCAGTTAATCTTTTTATCATTTTACAATAGTAATTTAGCATTTATTGGAATCTTGTGTTTTTTAAAAAGCAGAAAAAGATTTTTTAGATGTTGAAACCCTAGTATAACAGTTGTGTGTAATATTTGTTAGCTCAAATATAATTTGTAAGTTGCATTTTCAATTTTTTGTCCACTGTGAAGTATACGTGCATGAGTATCAGATCCAACAGCAAGGCTTACGAGTTAAATATCACACCCCCAAGCTCAAACTTTACCTAATGTGAATACTACACAAATATAAAATTTTTCTTTTGAATGATTTGTAAAAACTTATTGGAGTCAGCAGTCTTTGGTTTGGCAAAAACAAAGTTCATAATTATTAATAAAAACTTCCAGTTGGTGAATTTCACTTGTATAAAAAAAAAAATCATGCTGGCAATTGAGACCCAATGAAAATAAGGATAAGTTTAAAGTCCCTATAATAATAAATATTTTTTGAACATTGAAAGGAAACTTATTTATCTTAAAAGTTTATTTTCTTTTACTTCATTTTATCTATTCAATGTATTTCAGAGTTAAAAAAGTTTTATTTAAATTCTGATTTAGATGTGTTTATCTTCCAAGATATAGATTTATCTTACAGCATAAGTCATCTGTTTAAATGTATTTATCTAATAAAATAAAAATTTTGATTTTTTTTTTCAAAAGCATATATTTATTATTACTGTTTTTTTAAAACTTCCATTATCAAAAATTATAGAATGCTCTCTGTGGAAGATTCTTCGATTTAAGTGTATATTTATAAATTTTTAGGCAAATACTGATATATATTGATAAAGTGATCAAAAGTCTTATGATAGAAGTAGGGAAACTGCCGTAGACCCTAGTTTTCTCATAGTTTGTTGTGTAAAATGCTGTTTTGAGAGAATATTTAGCGAATAATGTTCTTAAAAAAAAAAAAAAAACTAGTTTCTAGGGTGCATCGATTTTATTTCTGATATTACTTCTAGAAACAAATACAATATCATTCCATAAAAAGTTCAGAAGGAGATTAGTAGATCTGGTGGATCCTGTGGTGCCTGAATCCTGAATAGATGTTTGATTGCTCTCAGAAGATCACAAGTGTGTAGTTTTATTGTATAATAAGTGACTATCATTAGTGATCTTTTGCAAGCAAGTAGAATTTGATGCCTTTGGACTAAATGCTACTTTTGGAAGGATTGTTGATACATCTTTGCCTCGAAGAAGTACAACTTTTAAATCTGCAATATGATACGAGTCCCACTGCTATGCCAAAAGAGGGGACAGTGAAATAAATTTAATGAAGTAGCATCAAAAATAATATTGTTGCTCCCTACAAACTAGTTTTTTTTATTACATTATACTTGCTAAATTAGGTTTTCTAAAAAATAGCATGTTACACTACAAACTCTGAGAACACAACAAAAAAAGTAATTACAAAAATTATTTAACATATTTTTAAATGACTATCATGCAATAATGGACAACATTCTTTCTTTTCGTTCGAGGCTATAAAAAGCTAACTGTTTGGGAAAACATTGAAAAATTGTTCCATTTGAAAACATGCTCTTGAATAATACTTATTTTTTATTCTGCTACTGAAATGATAGCAATGTATGCAATAGATCTGTATAATATAAGAAAAATAAATATTAATTTAATTTCTGATTAATTTACTGTTAATTATTGAATGTATTAGAAATATAACGTTAAAATAAATTATTGAATCCATTGGACACTACACTGTTAACTAGTTATTTTAAAAAAACACAAATTGTGCCAAAAATGATAAAAATTGGAAAATGAAAGGTAGGTGTCAAATATTCATTTTTAGCATTATATACTCCTTTACAGAAAAGCACAAATATTTTGCTTTTGTTTAAAATTGAAGTTCTTAATCTACCAGATTAAAATTATTTTAAGCAACTGTAAAGCTGATATAAAGCATTTTTAAGTATTACTGTATTTATAATTGAAAAATGCACTTAATCATGTAAAACAAAATTAAAACTGGATAACTTCCTATCAAGTCAGTAACAAAATTTTATCCCTTAACTGATGACACCTAAGAATTTAGTAAAAAGAAAAAAAAAACTTATAATTTCATTACAGTCGAATCTTGTTAATATGAAATCAAAAGGACCACTTTTTTTTGTGTGTGTGTGTTAATCATTAAAATAATAGTACCATCTTATCCGTTGGTATTTATTAGTGCTAAGTGATTTAATGTCAACAACAATGTTCGACTTTGTACATAGATTGTATACAGGGACCGATTTACAAATTTGGGGGCCCTGGGCACAGATGCGTGCGGGGGCCCCCCTTGCACCGATGCTTACAGAGGCCTGCCCTGAATAAATATATGTATATATATATATATATAATATCGAAAGCAGTACTTATTAAGATAACTACTATTGACTTTAATAATTTCTTTAAAATATCAATTAAATAAATTAAATTTGATAATCATTAAATTTACTTTTAAATAATTATTTGATAATTATGAATTTTTAATTGAATTTTTTAATAAACTTTGTGGTGCTGATTACCTTTCTGTATGCTAGTCCATATATCTGAAATGATAGCAACAACTAATAATAAATTTACCGCAGTACCAAGCTATAATTATTTAAAATATTAACAGATCCTATTAATCAAATAACTTTCTTTCAAATACAAACTTTCAATGGAAAAAAAAAAAAAAAAGAAAAAAACTAAATTTATACAAGTAACTAGCAGAATCATATGGCTTTGTCCATGTTAACCATGAGAGCCTTACAGGTAAAATAAATAAAAATGAAATAATATGGCGATTCCAAAAACGGAGTTCTGTACATTCCTGCACATAAATTGTTAAAAGACAATCAGGAAAAAATGAAATTACTTTGACAAATCATAGACAAACTTTGAACGAACAGATTTTTTCATTTTAATTCTGTGTTTTAGCAGTTAAAATAGTTTTGGCCTATAATTGCAAAATCTTCAGTAGCATTTGGGGGCCCCTGAAAATCGGGGGCCCTGGGCCCGTGCCCTGAATGCCCTGCCGTAAATCAGGCACTGATTGTATATGCATGTGTGTGCAAAGCTGGGCATCCATTCACAAAATTGGTGCCATCTGCTTTTGCAAATTCTTTACACATGGTGCATGTCATCAAATTTTGCTCTTGTGTAAACAAGAGATTTTCTTTTTTTCCTTTCATAAATGTGTTGGAATATAATGGAAAAGTACCCAAAATACTATCTTTGAATCACTGAACCAAGACAGATCATTTAATTGACATGTTACAGGTATTCTGAAAAATTAAGATGTAATAGTTTGCCACTTTGTACATTAAAGAAAAGTCAAAGGAATATATACCTACAGAAATAAAAGTTGATTAACATTACAAAAAAAACAAAAAAAAAAAACTATTTGTCTTTATATAAATTAGATTGAATTATGTTTTTGGTTTCTCATTTATGATAATTATAAGTATGTGCAGAACTTATTTTAATGAAATATCTTTATCACAAAAATATTATTTATTATGAAATTTTAGCAATTATAGCCATCGTCAATGAATGTGTTATTTAATAATTCAACAAGTAAAAAAAAAAAAATACTTTGTGTGTGATTTTATTGGTTTAAAGAAAAGAAGAATTATAAATTAAGAAAAAAAAATCAAAATTACAGAAAATTCAACATTTCATTTTCTAACAGCATTTGTATTATAGAAATAGATTTAAATCTTAGCTCGAGTTTTCTTTTTCAACTCTGAATGATAAAAATTTTAAATTATCATTGTTGTTTTGAGTTTATCAGAACTTACGATATATAGCTAATTTAATCCTTAAATCTTGATCTGAAACAAAAAAACGGGGGGGGGGGGGAAATCTCTGATCAGTTGAAATTTTTTTTTCTTTATGAATTCTAACACTGAAGATTTAAGAAATGCCCTAATGTTGATATGTATTATTTGATGGCATTCTAATATTGTTCAATATCATTATTGTTTTAAATTATTAGGAGATTTAAGATATTTTAAGTAAGAGAAAAAATGTACAGCTCAAACAACACTTTCAAATCTTATATTTACTATTTAAGAATACACAATTTTACTTTTAAAATTTTACCAAGTTACAAAATTGCAGTTATTAATAATACTTTACTAAAATATTAATTACTGATATACAATAATAGTGATATTTTAAACATTGCTGTAATGTTGTAATACGTGTGACATATAATGTGAAATTTTAGATATCAATGTAGTATCTGAGGTTTTTGACAACATGGTTCACACCATGGTATAAACCGTCAAAAACTGACACATGTCAAAAACCTGTCAACCCTGATTCTTTATGAAAGGAAGAAAAAACTTAACTGAAGTACATATAATATTAATTATTATTTATGTGAATAAATATCAGTTTTTATTAAAGTCTTATGTGAATTAGTTAATTTTATTTAGTTAAATCAATATGCAAAAGAAAATTTTAAAAAGCTTGGATGATAAAAACAAAAACCTTTCTCATTTAAAGTAGTCAATTTTCAACCCAAACAATAAGTGAATACATTGACAAAAGAATTTTAATTGTATTGAATATCACCTATGAAATGCCATGACAGAGAATTTAGTCATTTGTTTATTAATTAGTGTTTTGTACGTGCAGCCTAAGCTCCAATATCTTTTGTGTAAAAACATTTGGTGCATTAGAATGTTGTTTGTGAATTTTTAGCACATGAAAATTTGCCCTACCTGAAGTAGGTTATGAAACGCATACACACACGTAATTTATGTACAAATGTATATGCATACATATATATAATTTTATTGTTCAATTTAACTGAATAATAATCCACAGCAAAATTAAACAAGGTGCTTATTAAACACTGGTTGGTACAGCAAAAAAAGGAGGGGGAGGGGGGGGGGGAATTGAAGCCTTGAAGCACCTAAAAATTGATAAGATGCAAACTAAACATTGTATTAAAGTGATGCATGATGTGTAAAAGTCAACATAAAAAACATAAACCGCTAAAGATATTTTAGAATGCATCTTCTTCAAGAACTTAAAAACTTAAAACTGCTCAATAAAATTTATTTTCACTACTTGTGCTTTTCATTATATAATTTTTTACACATTCATACTCAAAATATTTTATTAATCTGTAAAAAATGGATTTATTCATTTTATAATCAATAATGATTCAATAACCCTTCTTATTTGAAGATCCTTCCTGCGCCACTATATTAAAGATAATTAAAATTCTGTTTTTTTTTTTTTTTTTTTTTTTTTTTTTTTTTTTTTTTTTTTAATAGGGGGGGGGGGGGTTACTGAGCTTGGGTAATATGTGGGGTTGTGAAAATGGCTTAAATTGTGAGTCCCCCTGCAGTAGCATAATTAGCAAGAAGTTTTAAAGTGGCAAGATAAAATAATGATTTAGCTAAATAGTATTAACATAAATCCACAAACTTGTATAATAAATATATAAGTAGCTATTTTTAACTGATGCATTTGTAAAGTAAATAATATAGCTAGTGAGTAAATTTACACTAATAATAATATATATATATATATATATATATATATATATATATATATATATATATATACTATCAGTATAGATTTATTCTTTAGATAAATTATAAAATAGAAAAATAAATTAAACTTATGTAAAGATTCAAAAACTGCATTGAGAAATTCACTTTATTTAATATAATTTATTATTTATTTGTAATATGTTCTCCATAAATCGTGAAATATACTGGTTTAAATTTTGGATCCAATATCATGAATTATTTGTTGATCGAAGTACAAAATTAATAAAAATGATAACAAATGAATATATAATAATTATGCCTTTAAAACTCAGATATAAACAGTTCAATAATAAGAAATTAGATTAGGTGTTAGATTAATCATCCGATTTAAATATTTCATATTTAACGTAAGAATAAATACACCAAGAAAAAAAAACGGACATTCCCCCCTCCCCCTTTTAATCTTTTTCAGAAATATCCCCTGCAGTATTGAAAAACATTTTATTTTCCTTTAGGTATTCATTCCTTTACTCAAATTTATTAAATAAATGTTATTTTGATTAAATCATAGTAACTATGAACATCGTCACTAGTTAATGAAAAAATAAATAAACATGTGCAGTTGCATATGTTTACGTTCATTCTGATTGGTTTTTCACACGTCTTATGAATTTGAAACGTCACTTCCTTTGGAATGTTGGGGGAAGAAATATCGATGATTCCGAATCTGGAATCGGACTGCGGCAGTATTCTGCCCTCATCGGAAAGGGTGACTTTCTCGTAATGCACCGACGAAGTGATAATTTCGCATTCTGCCCCTATCGTCTCGGAATTCGTTTCGGTATTTGGGGGTTGTTTTGTGGGAATTTCTCCGACTGGTTTAGGCAGCCGGAAAGCTTTCGCTTTGTCGTTTTAAGATGGCGCGTGTATAAGCGGCGCTTTTGTATATGAGAATACAGTTCCAAAAGACAGTGTTTTAGAATAGGTACATTTTCTAATGAATACAGTTTACACGAAATTTTTAAACATAAATTATTTTTCAGTTAAAATTTATTTTAATACTATTTTGAATTGTAAATAATACAGTATTATACACCCGTTAGGAAAATAAAAATAAAAGCCCTAATCCAATAATACTATTTAAATTATAATTAGTAGAAAGTTCACTAGATTGGAAAAAAGTTTTTTTGCTCACGAAATTATTTTTGCATGTTACGAGAAAACAGTTTTACACTACCAATGGAAATTATATACTAATGAAATTTACCTGATTTGTCTTGCACTGTCTTGCATATGTATGAAATATAGTGTCTGAGTCATAATACATATAAAGATTGAAACATATTCTCTATTGAAAACTATTAAAGGAAAGCATTACTTCTTATTTCGTTGACAGTTTCCAAAATGTAATTAACACATTTCGTTAAAAAAATAATTCGTTAAAAAAAAAAAAAAAAAAAAAAAAAAAAAAAAAAATCAATTTAATGAAAGATTTTGCCAACATTAAAAATTTTTTTAGTTTAAATCATATTTCACAAACAACATTAAAAATGTATATAGATTAATTATTCACTAACAGCATTAAAATTTTCCAACATCTCATAACATAGTTAGCATAATCAGGGGTCTGTCCAGACTTTACTCCCTGGGTCCTGCCTTTGTAAATTATGAACAGCTTTTTACATTAGTGAAAAATCTAGTCATAATTTTGTGAATTTGAAAGGATCGTCCTATTCAGGTTCTTGTTTAAACATTTTTCAGAAGATATGTGTATGTAAAATATGAATACTTTCTATATGTAAAAGTGACAGCCAGATTTTACCTTTAAATTATTAATTTTATGAAAAATTCAGTTTTTAGAGGAAAAGTTTCGTGAAAGATTTTTTTAAATACAAAGAATTTTGTCAAGAGTCCGTTTTAAATGTAAAAAGTTTTGTGAAGGGTCCTGTTTTGAGATGAAAGAATTTTGTGAAGGGTTTAATTTAAAATTTAAAAAAATCCCTGACGGCTCGGCCTACAGGCACAGGTAGATTTCGAAGACGCAGACCTTGGGGCACCTGTTTGTTGGAAATTGCGGAAGAAATAACCTTTTTTGCCATGATGCCACAGTTGGGACCGCCCACTTCGAAATCTAACTTGTTTGCAGGCGGAGCCGGCAGGGATTTTTTTGTTTTTATTTATTTATTTATTTATTTATTCTGCTATAAGGGTTGGTCCTATAAAAAACTTGTCAATATAAAAGTTTTAGATAATATTAAGAAGAAGAATATATAATAACCTATATTATAACCTATATAATAATCTATATTATAACCTATATAATAACCTATATTATATAGGTTATAATAATAACCTATAATAAATTTAAGAGGATTTGCTATCTTGTGAATTGGCGAAGTTATGAATTTTTTTCTTCTAACCCCCCCCCCCCTTTTCCCATCCCTTGGGGCCAATTTTAATGATATCAAAAATCTGTCATACATAAATTTTCGGTCATTTCCTAGAAGTAATAATAACTTTAAACGGATTCGATACGTATCATAATTAAGAAGCTACGGGGGTTTTCTGTTTTCACTAGAAGCCCCCATCCCCCCCCACCCCTGGTTTGATTGTGCCCATTAACGAACTTGACCGAGGTTTTATGCTCCTTGATTTTATGTATCAGTTTGGAAGAGATTTGTTCAGAATTATTGAAGTTATCGTGTCCTTAAATAAGTGACACGCCATATATATATATATAAAGTTTTGAACTGGGGGTGGTTTTGGGTTCTGGGAGTCATGAAATTAAAAAAAAAAAAATCCAACTTAGGAGAGAATGTAATAGGTAGTATTTCTTACGAAATCTACCTAAAAAAAGTGTGAAGGGTTCGGTTTTGAAATTAAAGAATTGTGTGAAGGGTCCTGTTATGAAATAAAAAAAATTGTGTGAAAGGTTCTTTAAAGGACCCAATTTCTTCCTAAACAGATCCCTGATAATTTACTAATAAACATAATAAAAAAGGAGGGGGTTGGCGATATTTTAATGCAACCGGGCTGTGTGTAATAGATTTAAAACATGTTAATACACAATTAAAAACCTCATCATTATTAATCACCCACTAGAAAAAAAAAACTCGCTTCCCGAAAGTTTTTGTTGCATTTCATAAGAAAATATAATATATATATTTAAACAACCCTGTATAGCTATAGAATTTAGATAAACACCTCATAAAAATGTTATTAGTTTTGAAATATATTTACTGCCCTCATACTTATGCAGCATGTAGTTCAAATTGTGGAAATAAAATACATTATTTGCAGTATATACATAATGTAATTCTATTTTTTAAATGAAATGTAAAAGGTGTATTACACGAGAAAAAAAAAGAGGGGTGGGGAAGGGAAAGTGTCATATGAATATGAATATTTCATTTCAATTGAAAATATTTATTTAATTTTAAGTCTAAATCACAATAAAAAATGCGCAAGAACAATTCATATTCACTGAATAAATAAAAAAAAGGGGGGGGGAGAGAGAGAGGGAAGTGTCACATGGCTACGAATATTTAATATTTAATTTCAATAGAAAATGTTTATTCAATTTCAAGTCTGAATCACAATGAAAAATGGGTTAGAACAATTCAAATTAATTGAACAGTAAAAAATATATATACATAATTTATAAATTAGCAATAATGCCTTTGCTGTATGTCATCAGAATATGTAGTATTTATTTTAAAAACAATGTGTATTTATGTAATATAGATAGATACCGCATAAAATATTCATAAAATTTGGTGTATTCCCCTTTATTTCATCAAAATATTTAAATCTTTTTCCAAAAAGTCCCATCAGTAATTAGTATTTTAAAATTATTTCTTTATTAATATTTATAAATAAAATTTTTCATTGACTTTTAAATAATTCCCGCAAATTTAACTACGAAAAAAAAAATTCCGCCACGCTAAAAAAAAAAAAAAAAATCAATATCCCGAAAAAAAAAAATTAAAATATTGTATAACTAGGAGCAGATTTTCTATTCTCTATCTGCCTATGATTGGTGATAAAATCAACCATGATTTAAAATTATTGTTCTCTTAGATCTATTTATTATCTGCTGATCCAAGGATTTTTCTTTTTTTTTTCAAATTAAGTAAAACGAGACGAATCTTTTTTCCCTTTTTAATAGCATCGCAAACACCACAGTAAAACACGCGTTCACATCTCGCGTAAATAAACAAACCAAGCGTGACCTTATCTTTGATTGGTCGAAACATGTTAACTCGAACGCAGTGAGTTTGAAGATCACTCGCGAATACCGATCGGAGGGCAGAATTGCAAATTCTTGAATCTCGTTATGAATTACGTTAACGTTTGTTTCCCCGTCGGCTTCTTCCGTTGAGGGGAGAATCGCTCTTTCCCACCGAACCGGAATCCAGGCCTGATTTCGGATGAACTGAATTCCGGTTTCGTTCCACTTCGGTGGAATGGGAGAATACGGCCGTAAGAGTTTAAACAATAACCCAGATTATAAAACATACAAGGGGGAGTTATGGAAAAAAAAAATAAAGATAAATTTTTAATTGCAGGGGTCAATGCAGGTTTTTACTCTTGGGGTCCATTTTGTGAAAAGTAAAGGTTATTTTTGTGAAATTTATTATATTTTTGTGAAAAATAACATTTTGCAACAAAAGTTGAATTCCAGTTAATCAAATTCGAACCAAGCATTTATAAACAAACTTTTTTTAATCCTTTTTTCTGAAATTTTCCTCTCTGGTGAACGTATTTGTTTACAAATTACACATTCTAAAACATCACAAAATAATAAATAAATAATAAATAGTAAGTTTTTATGGAATAGAATTTTGTGAAGGAACCCATTTTATTAAATAATTTTTTGTGAAGGGTCCCTAAATAGGCCCCAAAATTTTCCTGGATCGACCCCTTAATTGATTATATTTTTTATATACCAAAAACTTTGAGGGTGTCCACTACTGGCACACCTATCCTATATAACTGATAATTTTAAGTACGAAACTTTGTTTATATAAAGTTTGAGTACCTAAACTATGCTTATTTTTTTCTCTCCATTACTAAGTCATTAAAAAAAAAAAAAAAAAAATGTTCGTGCTGCTTGAAAATCAATGACAGAGGGGAGGAGGGTTTTTTTTTTTTTTTTTTTTTTTTTTTCTGGCGACTAGAATTTTTGGCTGGCTATCAGATGTTTATCAAATTTGTAAAGCACTGGCTCTACATATTATACTACAAGTTTTTAAAGTCTTGTTTAAGGATATTTTAGTACATGAAGCGTAAAAAAAAAAAAAAAAAAACGTTTTCAGAATAAATCTTAAAATAAATTATGAAAATACATGATTTATATACAGAACTCATACATTACAAAAAAGAAACAGAATTATAAAACAGTTTATTACTAACTTTTTTTCTTCTTTCGGGAGCCTGGAGAAATGAATTCCTCTGGCATACTTATTCGAATTCTTGCTGCAGCCATTAAAACGGCAGTATCGGGATGACACCTTTGTTGGATATTCATATCCTTTAATTAATAAATTATTACACAAAAAAAATAAATTTGGCTCTGAAAAGTGCCGTTTAATACTCAATAAAACGATTCTTAAATTACAGAACCTATATCATAAAAAAAAAAAAAAAACTCCACACGTGAGAAGTGAAGAATGAACTCTTTTGAAAAGTGTTGTAAAAATGGGGAGAGGGGGATGCGCGCGCAGTTTTCGCAGGTCGGGGCGATCGCAGCGCTCGTAGCTATAGCGTTTAGAACTACAAATCCGGAACTTTCAATGTGAAGTAAGTTTACGATAGTTCTTCCGTACAACTGTCTTGGCTTTTACGTGTATGGGCTTTGAGGCTGGCTCTCTACCTGAAAACTATTTTTTCTTTTCAGTTAGCAATTCTCCCGTTCGTATCTTTCTGTGATCCGGTTTTTGTGTTTTATTAGTTGACGTGCTTGCCGATTGTGTTTATTCAACTCAAAACGTGTACATGTCTAGCGTTCCGAGATATATGACAGAGGTGTCCGCCGAAGTCACATCAATGAAGGTCCTACGTCACCTAGCGGAAGGAGGGTGAATTACTAGAGGTTCAATAATTGTTGTAATAACTGCGCATGGGCAAACCAAAAAGCAAACGATTATTTCATTCGCAAAACATTTCGACTCTTGTCTTATTTTTATTTGTTCTTCAAGATTGTTTTAGGACATGTTTCATTATTTAAATAAAATATAATTTGTTGGAAGTACTTTTAAAAGTATATTCAGTTTTATTTCATAATGTGTTAGTATTAAATCTTTAACATTCTGTTTTACTATCTGATGAAATTAGAAAAAAAAAAAAGTAGGCATAAATGTATCAGCTGTTAAACATTATTTTTTTTTTAAATGTGTATTTATTTCTGCAACTTAATTTTTGAGAACCTATTTATGTGGCTCTTCTGCTATACCTTGAGTTTTTGAAGTCGGTTCTATTTTTGCTAAAAAAGTTTATTTATTTTATTTCAAAAAATATTACTTTTCCTTTTAATTACTTTTTCTATTTTCTTTATATTGTATTTTATTTTGTAACATGTGATATTTTATTTTCATCTCTTTAGTGTTTAAATATTTCATTGTTGCAATCTACAACCAGCTGGCATATATTACAGATCGTGGTTTGGTACATAATTATCTCCACTGTTGAACCTCGTATACAGTTGTAACAATCGTATAGAATTTTTGGTGACTTATCACTTGCGCCCGGATAACATAAAAATTCCATAAAATTAATTTATTAATTTATAATTAATTTATAAAATATCAAACTGTTTTACTGTCACCGAACACATATCTATGTACATAATTTTTAGGATTCTAGCATAGTTTTAAATCAATTATAAAATTCCACATTTACATATATATATGTTACGGTCAATATGATTAATCCGGTCATTATTAATAATAACCGGTTATTATTAATAATGACCGGACTAATCATATTGACCGTAACATATATATAAATCAAGTTAAGGTAAATTAAATAGTGTAAAAAAAAAAAAAAAAAAAAAAAAAAAAAAAAACAGTACTTTTAAGAGGCTACTTTACTCACGCGAAAGCACCCGCTCGCTAATGTTAATCCTATGAGACAATTACTTTTATATCTCGTTTGCATTTCAATATTTTTATACGATTTTTTTTTCTTTTGCATTGATAGTTTAGGTTGATCTCTATGCGGACCGTTTTTTATCTTTTCGATTTTGGTTGCAGTTATTTTAATGAGGATACATTCCTTTCGAAACCGGTTCCGAAAGTGAAATTATCTTAATAAAAAGACATGTAAATATAATCGAAAAAGTAAAAAACGCATAGCCGCCTGCAAAGAGATCAACCTCAGCTATCCAATGCAAAATAATAATAATAATAAAATATTGAAATGCAAACGAAATATTATAAAAAACTGCCCCATAGGATTAACATTAGCCAGGGTGTGTTTTTGTGTGATAGAAGTTAGCCGAGCGCAGTTCAGAAATCGTTAGATGTTTTTCCCATCGCCAGCGTTTGTATTGCATTCATTTCGAAAATTTAAATAATACATCCATTTAAAACACCTGCCTATTCACTCACTATATTTAACCCCTTCGCGACGAGCGTCCTTTACAGAATTTTTAATCTTTTGCCACCGGTTTTTTGAAACAGAAATTTTCGCCTAACTGAATCTCAGAAATGCTAATAAGGTAAAGTTTACAATTAAAAGTTACTGGTGGGAATAATCGAGGATTCTGAGCAACGTGACGTTCGTCTCCAAGGGGTTAAAATACAATTTTTTTCAATAATAAATCATAACAGGAACCAAAACATTTTATTTAAACATCAAAACGTTGTTTCTAATTTGTACACTCACTCAAACCATAAAACTACTATTGGCGAGAAAGAAAAATGCTATTTACAAGATTTCCGACATAAAATTACCAAAACATTTATTTATTTTCGTTTGGTTATATTTTTGTGATTGCATTTTGTTCCTCGATAAACTGAGCGAAACCTGGTGATTAATTGCTGGTCGTCAATAAATCCGGCAAGTACTTAAAATCTAAACAAAGCAAAATCTAAAAATGGGCAAAATTCAGAAATCCACAAAGCCCTTGGTCGCAACCTGTGCGATTTTTTGTGTATTGTATTAGATGACTATAATAAATTCTTGTGTACGTAACACTTTTTTTACTATTATTATTTTCTTTTTTAACAGGAGACATGAAATAGTCCGTAAACACTAAAATGCGTTTCATATTATTATATTATTTTAAACAGACCGAAACTGTTGTTGTGAACGCGTGCCTTTTGCTATAATCGATCAGTTTTTACAGAAGCTTTGATGGAATAAATGAGATGATACTTTGGATTTACTAATGCTTTTTGCAGATATTTTTATCCTTGATTTTTCTTTTGAAGTTTCAACCTGCATCTAAAAAATATTATATATTGCCAAAAATATTAGATTGCAGTGCGAAATCCTCGCACGGTTCCGCTGGTAATTTTTATTGCTGGAAAGTATAATTACATTTTGTGAACATATGTTGCGAATCTATACTCAGTCAGGGAAGATGTGTATCTTGTTTACTAGATTAATTGCCAAATATTTTTGATACAATTTGTTTTGATAGAGTTATGTATATTAATAAAAAAAAAAAAAAAAAAAAAAAAAAAAAAACATTTACACTATCATATTAACTTCGGGTGAAAGGGAATTAGTGCTACAAAGCATTAATTCCTTTTTTCCCGAAACTAATATGGTATTTTGAATGTTTTCTTATATTAAATATACATATTTCTATTAAAACAAACTGTATCGAAAATATTTGGAAATAAATCTACTAAACAAGATACGCAGCTTCCCTGACTGAGTACAGATTCGCAAAATATGCTCAGGAGATGCGCAGATGGTAGATTTTGTGTCATACCTAATGACGTCATCCTAAAAGAGCGCGCATTAGCATTATGCCCTCCGTCCGCAAGGTAGCGCAGTTGTTTCAATTTTGCGTCTCTGTTCTAGTAATAAGTTGGAACACTTAATATGTATACGTTTTTATTCTACTCTTATTACTAAATTAAAGTTAATAAATAAATGAATAAAGTTTTGCGCAAGATATGAGCTCGTATTACGAGGGAGAGGGGGGGGGGGGATTTAGATGTTGATTTCTTATGGTTACAACAAAATATTAGATAGAGTGAGATTTTTATTTTATTTTATTTTTATTTTATTTTTTAGTGAGGAGCATTGTGATTTTAAACTGTGTGCAATGGAGGTGGGTGGTGAAGGCGAAGTGGAAATTTCTGTAAATGATAATTTAGATTATTATTAGTAGTATTCTTGTTTCTGTACAGTAACAGTTAAGGCAGATACAAAGGATCAGGGTCCATAAGCCGTGTTTTTGGCCCATGAAACAGACTAAAACTTGATTTATACTGACTTAATTATTTCACTATTTAATATTAGAAGGTTTATACTGTACGCATTCAACAATAGTTTTAATTACCCATCAAATAATATAAATATAATGTAAATAAAATAAAATATAATTAAAATATAAATTTTGTGAGATGCTAAGACGGCCTTTTGCCGATATTTTGGATTTTTTCGCCAACCGCACCACGCGACAAATGATACGGAACTGTTCCTATTAAATGCATTTTTACACATTTTAAAAAATTTGAATAATTTACGCAAATGTGTAATTTCCTAATCGATTTTTCACCCACTTCCTCATATTCTAGAAATTATGTAAAGTTGTGTATTTCCGATTACAATGCAATATTTTCATATTTTCAAAACTACATTATCAATTAATAGATTAGTTTTAATTAAATGTTGATTATACATTGGGAAAACAATTTAGAAATCCAAACCAATTTAAAAAGTCCTTCCGGCCTGTACCGGGAGGAAAAGGTAGCTTTCCTATATCTTCGTTTTAAAATTTTAGCTAATGTTACACGAAAACAGCAAGTTAAAATGCAAAGAAACGTTTACAAAAGATTCGTTAATACTGAATTTGAATAAGAATTTTGCCAAATTATTGAGCAATAGCCAAATTGGCTTCATTTATAAAGACTTATTTTGGTCGCAAAATTTGGCGATATTTCGCCAAATGTCACACATTTTGCCAATTTTGTCGCCAATGTCGCCATTTTTGGCGCTAACGGATATGAATATATAGTTTTATGCGTATGATTGGGAAAATTATTACAACAATGAAAGAAAATAATTTGCGAGTAATCGCGTTAATGTGCTGTTTTGTTTCAAAATGTCAGCCACCCTAGAATTTCAAACTGCTCTATCTCAGCCATTTTTTAAGATAGAGGTAAACCAAAAAATGTTCTGGAATCCTTGTATCAAGGCCTAACACGTAATTAAAAAATAAATTTGAATTTTTAATTTTTTTGTATATTTATTTTAGTTTTGAATTTTTAAATGGCCGCCATCTTGAAACAAAATGGCGGACCAAGCTGGCCAACGAACTCGGTCGAGACATTGGTGACCTTAATACACACAATTAGTTTCATCAAAATCGATTTATAAATACGAGCGTTATCGTATGACATATGTCAGATATATATATATATATATATATATATGGATATATCTATATATATAAATCGACATTTGAACGGAGGGTGGTTTTGGGGTCTGGGGGTCACGATCGGCGAAAATATATCGAAATTTTCCGGAACTGCTTTCCTCCGAACGGCTGCAATAGGTAGCTTTATACTTTTTTGTATTGAAAGCTACCTAATAATGTACAAGCATTTAGTATTCTTAATCAAATACCACGTGACCCAACAGTAAGTATTTATTTCTTACAATAATGTAAAGTGACGTTTCCAATACTTTAGAAAGGCTTTTTTTCTTTTCATATGTATATATATTTTTCTTTTCATATATGTTTTCTTTTCTTATCATATCTTTAAAACAAGTTAGAAATTGTACGACAAATGAGGTGCATTCGAACTATAGCTAGTTATATAAATACAGTAATCCCTCAACATTCGCGGATTTAACATTCGCGAGTTTTGATTATTCCCGAATATGAAAATGTGGAAAATCTTAACATTCGCGAAAATCTGACTTGATTATTCGCGATTTTTTTTTATCTCTTTCTTTTAGAGAATTTATAGTGGTTAAAGATTATTTCGCCTGTGTTTTCTTCGTATATACAAATCAATTTTCAGTTGTCAACTGAAAAAGGAGCGAATGTTGTACTACAACATTAACTCCTTTTTGTAGAAAAGCAAAATAATAACAGAAGAATACTCATTGCAATGGGGATACATTAGAATTGGTAACGTAACGGCCTTTTCAATCTATTAATTTAAAATGTGCAGGTTCTCATAGAGATGGAGCTGAAGCTGCACTAAGATAGAAAATAAAAGCATTTCTAAAGCATTTAGCTGTATTTAAACATCGTATTTTAATATTGTATCGCATACTGACCCAATAATATACAGGGTGTTTATAAAGTCCTGGACCCATTTTGATGTTTAATAACTTATAAAATAATAAAGATAAATTACAATTAATAACATAAATGGTTAGATAGACTCAAAAAGTTTCATGACCCTTGTCAATGAACTTCCACGTGTGCCCCCTTCGTCGCACGGAGAATATCAAGTCGATAGTCAATTTCACGCCAGGTAGCGGTAAGCATGTCGGCATCCACAGAGGCTATTGCGGTTGTAATTCTGGCTTTTAAGTCATCAATGTTCGAAACTCTCCTCCTGTAAACATTGTCCTTTACAAATTCCTAAAGTCCAGCGGCGTTATATCAGGTGATCTGGTTGGCCAAGGAATTGGACCTTCCAATCCATCTTCCTGGAAAATGGTCATTCAAAGAAGTACGAACGATGGTACCCCAATGAGGTAGTGCACCATCTTGTTGCAAAAAGACATGTGGCTGAAGCTCTTCTAGTTGTGGAAATATGAAGTTTTCCAACATGTCTAAGTATACGACTGATGAGGCCGTCTTTTCTGTAAAAAAGAAAGGCCCAATGACTCGGTCGTGCATTAGTCCACACCACACATTAATCTTTGGGGAATCCCTTTCTGCCTCAAGGTATTCATGGGGGTTTTCAGATCCCCATATGCGCAAATTATGTTGATTAACAATGCAAGAAACATGAAAGGATGCTTCGGCGGAGAACATTATGCGCTTCAGAAAATCAGCAGCATCTTCTATTCTCCTTAGCATATTTGTTGCAAAGGCTATCCTCCTAGGCCTATCGTCCGGTTTCAAAACTTGAACAATTTGAACTTTGTATGCATGCAGTCTTAATTTTTTCTTAATAACCTTGTATACCGTCGAAATTGGCATATCCAATTCTCTTGCCGCTGATCTCACAGATCTTCTAGGATTGTGTAAAAATGTGTCTCTGACACGCTCAACAGCAAAATCACTTGTGCAGGGACGTCCGGAACGTATCTTATCTGCGATACTTCCAGTTTCTAGAAAATTCTTTTTCCACCGCAAGATGCTGCTTTTGGATGGAGGATCTTTTTGGTAAATTCCTCTGCAATTTCTCTGTGCTTGCACTATCGATTTTGCTTCTATGAACTACCATAAAATATGTGCTTTCTCTTGTGGTGTATGCATTCTCCTTAATATCCGCTCGAATAAAACATCACATACAAAAGTAACATAGAACAAACACATCAAAAGTAAACATAACATTGCAATAGTTGCCAAAAACAAAAGAGAGAAAAATGCAATTAATAAGCAGACGATATTTACAAAAGTAAAGATATTCAAACCTGAAAAGGAAAATATATGAGTTATTCCATCAATAAAAGCCATAAGTTTGTTTATATCTTCATTATTTTATGAGTTATTAAACATCAAAATGGGTCCGGGACTTTATAAACACACTGTATTGTCATCTCTTTGCGAATAGAAAGAGTCGATATTACGTTATACAAAAAACCTATGCTTTTTTATCTGTAATTTTTTCTCCAGTCAATTAATTTAAATTATCTTCAATAAATAAATTTCATATTTATGAATATGTGTGTGCATTCAACTTCTACCTATAGGTTATGCATAATGTATTGTTAATAATACATTTAACCTTTTGTTCTTTGAAATGCTGTGCCACTCTAATTAAAATTTCATAGAACGTAACTAATTTTTTAGTGCAGATGGATAGACTCAACATTCGCGGATTTGACATTCGCGAGGTTTTCCTGGAACGTAACCCTCACGAATTGTAAGGGATTACTGTATTCAGATCTTGATGATTTTTAATTCTGTAAAATGAATTATATCGTCTGCAGATTAATTTCTGTAATAAAAAATGTATCAAGGTCGCTTGACGATCAAACCTCGGAAGCTCCAATAACAACAAAGCACCGATTTGTTTTAAAAAATTCAAATTTCTTAATAAATGTTTTTACTAGGACTTCCCTCAAAGGGATTAGTCTGAGTGATATTGCTGGGAACAAAGGGTTAACAATTACAATATAAAGAAAAAGAGCAAATTAAATGATAGAATTACAAAATATCATATATAAATTCATATACACTGTTAAAAAAAATAGAAAAGAAGTACCTTTCATCAGATGTGTTGTCATAATTTTTTTTAACATGTGGCAAAGAATCTCATTTTCTTAAGCGCGTATAGCGCAAAACTTGAAAAATAAAAAAAACGCTGGATCTTTTAAAACGCCAAGCTTTTTAAAGTTACATAATTGGATTTGCAGCCAATAGATTATTCTATCAAGCGTGGCTTAACGCAAATTTAATTTCATTGTTGCACCTATTTTTATGTGTGAATTTAAAACTTTTCTTCCTTGATTATATATCTATTATTTGTATAACTGTTTATACAAACTCTTACACTTCAAACCACATTGATAGCATGCTTTGCTATAAACCAGATTGCAAAACTATAGTCTAATTTATTATTAAAATATACAAAAAATCTTTCGATGACTTCTGTAAAATAATTTTTACATTAAATCTCCATATCGGCAAAATTGAAAAATTATATTTATTTCAAAGTTAAGCTTAACAGATACTTCTTGATTATTCTCTAGGAGACTCTGCCCCCTGCGCCTTTACTGCGCCTTTACTGCGCCAATCCGAGGACTTTTCTTTTGCCTGTCTGTCTGTCTGTCTCTCCACAATCTGCCTGTTTCCCATTCCATTCTTCTGCCCGTCACTCTAACCGATTGTCTATCTCTCTACACCTCTCGCTACCTGTCTATATTTCTCTACCGGTCTCGCTACCCGCCAATCTATTTCTCTAACCGTCTGTCTATCCGTCTAACTACTTGTATGTCTAGCCATGTCTCTATCCACTTCTCTACCCATTTGTCTATCTGTCTCACAACTTGCCCATCTGTCTCTCTACCCGTCTGGCTATACGCCTCTCTACCCATCTTCTTACCCATCTCCGTATCCATCTACTGTCTCTCTACTCGTCTGTATACCCGTCTCACTATCCGTCTGTTTTTGTACCCGACTCGTTACCAATCTCATTTCCCGTCAGTCAACTCGTCTCTGTACTCATCTCTCTACTCGTCTCTTTATCTACCACGCTACGCGTCTCGCAACCTTTCTCGCTATATTCCTGTCTACCGGTGTCGCTACCCGTCTCGTGACCCATCTCGCTACCCCTCTGTCAACCCTCTTTTTACCTTTCTCTCTAGCAGTCTGTCTATTCGTTTCGCTACGCGTCAGCCTACCTGTGTCGCTACTCGTCTCCCTACCCGTCTGTCTACCCGTTTGTTTACTCGTCTTCCTACCTCTCGCCACCTTTTCCCAATATTTAAACAATTCATTTAATATACAGAAGCCGTTTATCAGTTATTAAATGCAAACAGAAGTAATTTATCTAAAAAGTGTAATCAGATGCAATTTTTTTTTTTTAAATACATATATAAACCTGAATAATAATTCATCAGTTTTGTGTTCATAGTTGTTTATATCATTTGACAGTAAATCTCAACTTCTTAAACCTGAATTGTCTCAAGCTTTTTAAAAAAACCACAAGGTCTGTATAACTGCAAAGTACCCTGAGGGCTATATTAGCTACATGTAATTAAGTTAAGTGAAAGTTTCGTTATCGCGTTGGCAGCCAATTGCTTATGTCAGAAAGCGTGGCTTAACGCCATTTTAAATTCATTACTGTAACTTTCTATATACATTTAAATTAAAACTTTTGCCTCCATGCCATTAGTGTTGTTTGTATTATTAACTAATGCCTTGTAGACCGAGCTTCATTTGAAACAAATGTAAAAGACTTCTTCTACAGTTTTTTTTAGGATAAACTTTCGTAATTGGGCCCAAAGCCAATCGGAGCATTTAACATCATTATTGTAACTCTTATAAGAGTTAAAACAATATTGTTGCTAGCTTTACTCTTGTTTGAGACCAGCCTTGCGTGTGTATCTGAATGGGGAAAAGTTTCGTATCCTATGTCGGTTGGCGAAAAAAATTTAAAATGGTGCCAAAAGGTAGTTTTAGCATCTTACAAAATTTTTCAAGAGAGCGGTAAAACATGTTTTTGAAATATTTACAAACGTACGTTTATTAAAGCATGTTTTTGCACCATCTTAAAAATTTAAGCACGATGCTAAAATAAAATTTTATCGCCATATTCGATATTTTAATAAGTAATGAAAATACATAAACAAACTTATTTAACAAACCTAAGAGACATTTTTGTGATACATAATTGTTATTGTCAGGTGGGTGTAAATTGTAAACAACTAATAAACGGCTAGTAAATAATAAATAGCATTTAAAATCTAAAAATGGAGAAGTGGTCCGTATAAAAATGCAAAACATAACATTATACGCTTGATATATGTAAATCTTTTTTTATTTTTTAATATTTCTGAAGACACAGATAAAAAGGTAAAAATCTCTTTTCCAAATGCCAAATAGAATATATACAAAATAGAATGCCAAATATACAAAATAGAAAAATATCGATTTTTAACATCTTACAAAATTTTTCAAGAGAGCGGTAAAACATGTTTTTGAAATATTTACAAACATACGTTTATTAAAGCTTGTTTTTGCACCATCTTAAAAATTTAAGCACGATGCTAAAATAAAATTTTATCGCCATATTCGATATTTGGCTACATCTGCAAAAAAAAATAAGATTTAGTAAAAGTAAGCCAAATCCTGCAGATCCCAACAATCACATCGAAAAACTTATCACCAAAAAAGAACTCGCCAAATCTTACGGCACAGGAGATGGATTTTTCCGTCTGAATGCAGAATATTAGTTTTTAGGGTTTCGTTCATCTCACGAAACCCTATTACCCCCGCTCCGTTGTCTGTCCGTCACAGAGCCATTCTCAAAAAGTATGTAACTTACAGAGTTGAAACTTAGTGTATAAATCTGAATAGCAGCTGTAAAGAGCTCAAAATATTAAAATTTGAAAAATTCGTATTATTTTAATAAATAGAGATAAAAAACCAAAATTCTGACAGCCTTTTCCTGTTAAATTGAAACATTTTTCGTTATAGCAGATGCCAAAGATTTAAAATCCAGAATGAAATTCTTTCTACAATAATTAATTTTCTATCAGACGATTTTCACGTGCAAAAATGAAAATGAAATAAAAAGTTTCACCAATTGAAAAAAAAGATAAGTATGAAATTAAATTGATTGACGTCATAGTCGTAATAAAACGGAAAATATCTAAGATTTCTCAATAATACAAGGAGTATGAGTATGTGTAAGTGGACAAAGCAGATTAATATCACGTCATTAGAGAATTAAAAAGAAAATCTGACGTCATATAGGAAGTTTAACTAATTTTTCAAATGTTTCAGAATAATACAAATCGAGTATCAATATAAATAATAGAGAATAGTAAATATATAAGTTTGAGAAACATATTGAATCGTGATAAAAATCCGATTATGGAAATATTCGCATATTTTAACATTTTGAAGGTGTACAATTTGTTTAATTTTGAAATTATTTCTTTAAATATTGCATTTAGTCGGTATGACGGATATTATTATGACAGAATGTAATAGCGGGCTTGGACCGCTATCCGGCTGGTTTAGATATTCGAAAAAAGGAAAATATAGACCGGTAAATTTTTACTTTATAAAAAACATGACTTTTTTTTGTTGTTGTTGCTAAATGAAATTTGTTTGAATTTATTAAAGAAAGGATAAAATGTTTTGAAAGGAATATTAAACGAAACCCTTTGAGCGATCTTCGATCACACTTACCCACTTGTTTTTCTTGTACGATGGGTGATTATAATATAATTGTTTCATTTCACATACTACATATCGTTTGATATATTGGTACTTTTATGTTATCCTGGCGCAGTTGATAAATCGGCAAATATTGTTCCTGTAACATTTTCATATTGAATTCATTTCATTTAAATGTAAACCTTTCACTCATTTAATTTAAAATACATGCCTTTCATTAATCCCATTTAAAATGCTAAAAAGAGAGAAAAAAAAAGAAATAATGCCATAAATCGGAACCTTTTATTTAAACACCAAAGAATTTTTTCTTTTTTTTTTTTTTTTTTTTTTACACCCGCGAAATAAAAAAAGCTGCTATTGCTGAGATTTGCGCCAAATCTCTAATACCAAGTCTACCAAGTTATTGCGAGGGTTTTCTTTCAAACAGAAAAAAAATCCAGATTAATTTTCGATTTCTACTAAATTGAAATATATTTTATTGTGCTGAATATTAGCGCGCGCATATTTTTTTGCTCCATGCACTCCATGAACTTTTCAATTCCGATTGTCTACGAAAATCTCCCACCGGTGAAAATGACGTACGCACAAAATTTTCGTGACGTATGTACTTTAATTGTGCTTTTTTATCTATTTTTTTAATATAATTTCCAAACGGTTTGACATTTATTCTTGGTCATAAATAGACGTCGTTGTCACCTTTATAGGTACCTGCTGTAAAAATTTGAACGAAATCCGTTAAATATTTTTTGAGTTATGCTTGACGAAATGTTTTAATATTCATCGTAGCTATATATGGTGCAAAGTAATACTGCGCTGTGTATGAGTCTTCGTTGCACTCAGACAATTATTATCCTCTAAAGTTTTGATTCGATTTTCTTAAAATTTCAAATGTGGTGACAAAATTCTGGAAAGATAATATATCTTAAATTTCAAACCATTCGATTGGGTAGTTTTTGCGTTGTTATATGCGGACGGACAGACAGACGGACGGACTAGACGACGATAGGTGCTACGTATTTATATAATTACGAACGCACCTAAAAAGTTGAGCAAAAATTAAGCTTTATTGATAACAATAGATTAATTTTGACCTTAAATGCATGACTTTATTTTCAAAATACATGTATTTTTCCATGGAATATAAAGGTGAATTCATAAAACATGAATTTTAAATTTTGCTTAGCGTTAACTTCAATAATTATGTATAACCATTTTTTAATGACGTATTTTTTTATTTTATTATTATTATTATTATTATTACTTTGAAGATTATTAATAATTGCAAAAGAAATTGCAATGTAGGAAATTTTTTAAGTATAACTCAAAACTATTTGGTGGAATGAGCTGAAAGTTTGAATCCGCATATTTGAAACTTCTAGATATCGATTTCTGATAAAAAATGTCCATAGGTTACTGCACATATATTTTCAAAGATCAATTTCATAATTCATATATTATGAAATTAATATTCGATACAAATATATATTTTAACTTAGCCAGCAAGCGTATATTCGCCACTATTTCCGAATTCTGGATTATTTAATTACGGTAATTCTACAAATAAATAAGACAGAGATTGCTATTTTCAATTAGTAGTGACCAGGGCTTAACAAATGCGGTCGCCAGGTCATCACTAGCGACCAAGATTTTCAGACTGGCGACCAAATTTTTTAATCTGGCTTTTTATGTATTTTTTATTTATTTAATTTATTTATATATATTTTTAAAAAATGGTCTAAGAAATGAACACAAACCCTTACACCCACCCTCGTCCTTACTCGTGCGCAGCAAGCAGTGATTTTTCTCTTCTATCGTACTTTTAATAGAAGACCTAAGTTTAAAATTCATTTTATTTCCTACCTCATGCACAAAAAACGTTATTCTTTTCCATTATAGCTAGGAAGCATGCCAAATGTTTAGAATGTGGGAAGAGGGAGGGGGGGAGGTTTCAATAAAAAAGTAAGAAATCGTGATAATCTAGCCTCTGTGACGGCATCCAAAATTGGATACAATTACAACTTAATGCTACAAAATGTTCAAGGTCTTTTTTTGTTTCAAATCAGATTTTTGTATGTTGAAAGAAAAACTGATTAATCAATCACATTCATTTTAAAGAATAATAACATTTAAGTTAAGTGATTATAAGTCATTCATTTGAAGTAAATTTATAAAACTTAATTAAAATTTCAAGAATAACTAATTTTAATAAAATTAAATAATACGTATTTTTTAAATATTTCTTCCTCGGTAAAATGCAGGGCGTTTTTATTATCTGCACACCGCACACATTGCAGAGTACGTAGGCGCCACCCTGGTTTGTAGACGATTTGGCTAGTCTATATGACGTAAAAGATTGAAGGTTTGCAGAGACTGGCTATTTTTAAAAAAGGAAAAAAGAATTAACAAAGTATCTTTTTTTTTTCTTGTTTAGTAAGAATTTATTTCGTCAATGAAATCTTTTGTGCTGCCTCGTCCCATGGAGCCCTAGAATCTTTTTGCATTTAAATCTTCGTTTTTTTTTTTTTTTTTTTTTTTTTTTTTTTTTTATGTTATAAGACTGCTGTCTAGAGAAGTATTTTTTTATTATGGAGAGTAAAAAACAAAAAAATATATATTCTTTCTAAAAAAAAAGTCATGTGGAATTCATAAAAGTGATAATAAGGAACAAAATGATGGCCAATAGTCAAAACCAAATGAACCAGAACAAATCATTCATTGCACTTCAGAAGGGTAAGTTTTTATTTATATTATTATTATTATTTTATTTATCCTCAAATTTTTATCATAGACTGTTGGATCAAAATAAACCTTCTCTCCCCCCCTCCCAATCCGGCTAATTTCGATTACATAATACGAGCGTGAATGCTTGTTTTAGCAATGCATATGATCATAATAACTTTTGAGATCATATAAAGATCATAATAACTTTTGAGTTATTTTTCAAACTTAATTAGTTTTGATATTTCTAATATATGGATTTATTTTACAAGCACGTAAAGTTTTTTATTATTTAAACCGGTTTATGTGTATAAAAAAGATTATTTTTTCACAATTATAGTTGCCTACAATTTCTGTCAAGAGCAGCATCTATTACTCCTCTTAATCACAATCTTAACTTAAAATTCTCATAAGATGTTTCATACAGATGTTGCAAAGTTCCAAAATTTTAAGAAATAAACTTAGAGATTATATTCAAGCAAAAAACATTTGTAACTTTTATTTCGAATTTGGTAAAAATGTGTTCATAAAATGCATATTTTAAAATAATAAAAGCAAAATTATTTGACCGATTTCGACTGAAAAATAGGAAAAAATTGTGTTCATGTTTCACTATTTCATCAATGCTCCCTCATCACACATAGATTTTGGAGTATTCAACTATCCAGACATTTGAAGCATTCGGCAATCAGCATTTCCCGAACCTGCCCGTTAATTCAGCCTTTACAGTATTTTTTTTTTTTTTTTCAGAGATATGTAATTTTGTTAAGTTTTATTAGAAAGCTTAGTTAAATGTTAGTGTGTTCTTCGTTTATATGTTAGTATAATTTTATGTACTGTTCTAAACTATGTAACTAATAATTCTAACGGCTGCTTGTTATTCTTTTTTTAATTCATAGAAAACTTTATTGTTTTTTGAAAAACAATGGTGTGGAGGCGGGGTGGAAGGTAAATATTTTTGTACTGGCGACTAGAAATTTTTGCTGGCTACCAGATTTTATCAAATTTGTAAAGCTCTGGTAGTGACAATTGGCATCTTATACACACACGCATATATATATATGTGTATATATTTTTTTTTTTTTTCAAAACGTATTTTGTACTTTAAATCGAAGTAAAATATTTCTCATATATGGATTTATTTTACAAGCACGTAAAATTTTTTATTATTTAAACCGGTTTATGTGTATAAAAAAGATTATTTTCAAATTGTATATATTTTCGTATAATTGTATATAATTGTGTATATTTTCAAAATACATGTATTTTGCATTTGGAAATGTTTTTATGTAAAATGTTTTTATGTAAAATGTTTTTTTTTTTTTTTTTTTTTATCTTTTAAAACAAATCTACTTTGAATTTTGCATCGAAAATGTTTTTTTTTTTTTTTTTTTATGTTAGTAAACAACACCGAAACTGTAAAGTGGGAAGTAGATAACACTTAGATTTTGCGACGCATTGACATCCAAATTTAATTATGAAACGAACTCCTGCATGAATGAAATAATCTCAATGAGAGAAAAATTTATTATCACTAAATTATTACATCAGATCAAAGAGAACTTTAGTTTTATTCTTCCCACACCAAAATATATATCCAGTAAACTATAACGCTTTTATTTGTCATTTCACGTACCTTCACCCTTGTTCAAGAACTTGCATTCGAGCCGTGGATTTATAAATGCCTAAATCCGGGTTAAGTTCTCTTAGAAAGACCCCCACGAAGGGCACTCACCCGGGCCTATATCCCAAGTGTAGATAATTGGCCGTCAATAATCAACCAACCAATCAAGAATTTGAAATTGAAACGCGTCACCAGCGCCCATTGTGGCAGCTAGTGATTGTAAGCATAGATTTTCAGGCGTCTAGAGAAAGGAAAGAGTGAAATATCTTAGCAAACGCCTCGCATTCAATGGGAGAAAGATAGGTTGCTGCTTCAAAAAGTATTTACTTCCCCTATATTCTTTGGATGCTCCTGCTATCTAACGGCATGGAATGAAATTTCTAGTACCATGCTGATTAAGTTAAATTAATTTATAAGGTTTCAAAAAAGTTGTAAATGCAAAATTTAGATTAATTTTTTTAATGTATTTTTAAATATATACGTTATTTTTTAATTCAAATATAAGTATACTAGTATACAACCCCCGTCAAAAATGACGGATTGTTGATCTGCGTGCCATTTTCATAAGACTTCGTACAAAGAAACAGCATGAATATTTTATTATCGAAAGGTTTGTATTCTAGAAAAGTAATTTTTAAAATTGACAAATGATTTCTACAAATAAAAATGATGAGGATATATATATATATATATATATAATTATAATATGTATGAATTTCAAAAACATATCAAGTTCTATTATCATTCTACTTAAATCTCCAAAGAGATAATTAATGATATTGTGTAGACAGAATACCACATATCTAATATTTAACATGTGCAATCATAATATTACCATAGCTCGTACTTCAATGGTAATAGGCCAAATTTACTCACACCTGAATAATATTTAAAAAGTAAAAGAGAGAAAGGGGGGAAAATTATAAATTGGAGTTGCTATTAAGTAAATACAAATGGTCAATTTAAATTTCTGAAATAGTTCAACGATTGGACAAAACATTCAAATTAAATATTAAAAAATAAATCCATGTGCGAAAGTTTTTGTAAAAAAGTGTTATCAATGAATTTCTAAACAGCTTGACTCACCACAAAACTCATTGTTTGATTAAATAAGCAAAATTAAATGCAAATTACGCTGTACTATGTATTCCTTATATTTTAATTACGTTTCATAAGAAAAAAATCCTTGACGGCTCGGCCTACAGGCACTGGTAGATTTCGAAGCCACAGACCGTGGGGCACATGTTTATTGGGAATTGCAGAAGAAGGACCTATTTGCCATGATGTGGCAGTTGGGACCACATACTTAGAAATATACCTCTGCCTGTATGTGGAGCAAGCAGGGATTTTTTTGTTTTTTATTTTTTTATTTTACCATAAGAGTTGGTCCTAAAAAAAACTTTACCGTATAAAAGTTGTATATAATATTAAGAAGATTTATAATAAATTTAAGCTAAGCGGATTTGATATCTTGGGAATTGACGAAGTTGTGAATTTTTTTCTTCTGAAACCCCTATTTCTTCCCCCCCCCCCTTTGCCCATTTTAAATGAAATAAAAAATCTGCCATACATAAATTTTTGGCCTTTTTCCTAGAAGTAAGAATAACTTTAAATGGATTCGATATGTATAAAAATTAAGAAGTTATGGGTTTCTTTCTGTTTTCACCTCTACCTGTAGGCGGAGCCAGCAGGGATTTTTTTGTTTTTATTTTTACTTATCTAGTTATTTATTTATTTTATTTAATTTTATTTATTTATTTTTTTTATTATTATTTTTTTTTCTGCAAGAGTTGGTCCTATAAAAATACTTGTCAATATAAAAGTTGTAGATAATTTTAAGGAGATTTACAGTAAATTTAAGCGGATTTGATATCTTGGGAATTGACGAAGTTATGAATTTTTCTCTTCTAAAACCCTACCTCCTCCCCCCCCCCACACACACACACATACACACACCTTGGGGATATTTTTAATGAAATCAAAAATCTGTCAGACATAAATTTTTGGCCCCTTTCCTAGAAGTAACAATAATTTTAAACGGATTCGATATGTATAAAATTAAGAAATTATGGGTTTTTTCTGTTTTTACAAAAAGACCCCCCCCCCTTCCCCACCTGGTTCGATTTTGCCAATTAACGAACTTGACCAAGATTTTATGGCGCTTGATTTTATGTATCAGTTTGGAAGATATTTGTGCAGAATTATGGGAGTTATCGTATCCATAAAAATGTGACACTGACATAGATAGATAGATAGATAGATAAAGTTTTGAACAGGGGGTGCTTTTGGGTTCTAGGAGCCATGATCGTGTAGATCTGGAAAATAAATTTCAGGAATTTCCACTTAGGGGAGAATGCAATAGGTAGTATTTCTTACGAAATCTACCTAAAATCATTTTACTTACAATGGAACCAAATTTCATAATCCGTCGGTAGATGGCGCCAATGTACTGAATCGATCACCTCAAAGCATCTCTACCAAAAAAATCCTCGCTATTTCTGAAAAAAAAAAAAAATGTTTACAGAAAAAATTGTTTTTTACAGAAATGTTGATATACATGTTTTAGATGAAATCGTTTTTGGAGGTTTTAAACAAAATTAAAATATTTAAAAGCTTTAATATGCTTTTACAAATATTTTAAGAGTAGAATCGTATGTTAAACTGTATTTTTTTTTAATGAAGCTTTCAAAGAGTTGTTCATTTGGGATCAATTTGTATTTGTGATTCTGAATGTCTGTCAACAGTGTTCGTTTGTTTATATCTGGGATTGCGATGTTTAATCTGGATTTTTAATTAAGAACTTAAAACATTATAATAGGATATGACATACGTGTTTAATAGGAAAATATGCTGAACAGACGTGATTTCAAGTATAGGTTTTTCATTAAGCCTAACATGGCGTTTAACTACGGTCGATTTGCAGACCAGGGTGGTCCCGTCCGGAATGGTTAAAGACACTTTCTTGCCTTCGGATTTTATTATAAGTAGATTGCTTTTTTTTACATAACACATTCTTAATTGACTATTTATCAGAGTTCGTTTAAATAAATCGTGCTTTTTTTTATATAAAAAAGAAATTTTCTCTATTAAATTCTTAAAAGCTTATGAATGGCAACGGGAATTGTTTTAAATAAATTGTACTATTTTAATAAAACTCATTTACTTATCCTTTTTTTTTTAACTTTAAAGAAAGAAATTTTATTTCAGATTTACTAGTTTATCATAAACTAGTTTTTACTAGTTTATATTTAAGGGTAAGAAAGAATATATTATAACTATTGTTATTTTTTAATAACACTATGTAGAGTTTTTTAATTCATTATTTTTGTATCGCGTTAAGAAATAATAAAAAAAAAGAACGCTCGATAATCTTTTTTTTTTTTTTTTTTTTTTTTTTTTTTTCATAATAAGATTCTAAATGTGTACTTGATAAAAGAGAAATGGAAAGAAAAAATAAAATATTAATAATTTTAGCTATCAATTACCTTCCAAAACTTTATCTTAATTTTACTTCAACGTGTAAATGATTTTTATAAAAATAGTACAATTTATTCAAAACACTTCTCATAGCCATTCATACGTTTCTAATAATTTAATTATTTAATTGAGGAAAAAGAAATCATTTTTATCTAAAAAACAAAAACAAAAAAAGCACTATTTATTTAACCCTTAAATGCCGTGTGTTGCCTTTCGGCAACATACCCAATTTGGTCTTTAAAAATAATATTAAGATAATACTGAAGGTTAAAACCTAATGTTGCCAATAAAATACATACTGATAATATTATTAAATCAACTTTCAACAATCAGATGACAAGTATTGTGCTGTTTAAGAATAAAGAAAATTTATTTTTTCAATTGTTGCTAAATGTGATTTTTGTTTCATTTGGAAGCTTGCAAAATACCCTATTTTAGACTGCTGTGAGCAAGTAAAATTTATTTCTCATCATAGTTCTTAAAATTCATGTGTGTTTAATGTTATAGAATTTTATCAAGTTAATTTTTTTTTTCAGTTAAAGACCAGTATTGCCGATTAGTAACTAACTGTTTTTAGTCGTAAACCATACTTAAAACAGAATATGATTTTTTAAAGTATTTTTCCCATGATTTATTTGAAAAATAAAAGCCGAAAAACATTTTAAAGTTTATTTGTGAAATATCAGGCATTTAAGGGTTAAATTAATTCTGATAAATAATCAACTAAGGTTCTCATACATAAAATAAACAATATATCCTTACATTTGGATTGAAAAAAACATAATAATAAGGTATTTTTTTTTAAATATATTTAAAGGAATTAATCTAAATTTTAAATTTACAACTTTTTTTTAACCCTATTCAATAATTCATTAATTTAATTCAATCGGTATAATACAAGAAATTTACTGCTTTACCTTAACCCCTTGGGGACGAGCGAGACGTATACGTGACTCATAAGATGCTCAGAATCCTAGATTATTCCCACCAGTTAATTTTTACTGTAAGCTTTGCCTTATTGAATGTTAGCATTTCTGCGATTCAATTAGGCGAAAATTTCTGTTTTGAAAAACCGGTGGTAAAAGATTAAAAATTCTGTAAAGGACGCTCGTCGCGAAGGGGTTAATATGGTTTCATTTGATTCTGATATATGGCATAAGAAGCGAATTACTTTCCTTTCGTTGAAAACAACGCCTCATGTAAGATACTGCAATCTTTCGCTAGACACTTCTAGTTGGCAGAGTCAGGCAGTATCGAAAATAGTTGTATATTTGGAAATACATGTTCAAAATACATTTGTATTTTGTATTTTAAAATGACAAAGTATTTTGTTAATGTATTCTGGCATGGTATGTCGATGTAAGGTCATTGTACCAAAATAGAGGCGATTTCCCATAGTTTAGTCTAACTTCCTCCGTGATTTTATCTCATTTAAGGTATATTTGACATTTTATTAAATAAATATATACTTTATTAAACAGAAAAGGATTGAATACGTTGCTTTTATTTCAAAACTAACCTGTTTTGTAGAAATTGAAACATTATCTGTGTTATAAGGAATCAATATACAATTGTCTCACTTAGGACATTTTTGTCACATTTATGGCAGTTAAAACGTAAGTAAGGTATCCAAAGTACGTAAATGCGACAATGCATTTTGAATTTCAGTATGCTTTCAGCTCCTTTTTGCTTTTTGCCTTCCATGTAGGTCTCAATATTTTTTTTTTTTTTTTTTGGAAAAGAATGGATATAAATCATTGATTCCCAAACTTTTTTAACCACGCCCCATCGGAACATCTGAAAAATTATAATCCCCCCCTCTCTATATGACATACATTTCTTATTATTTAAAAAAGAGTCTCACACTTGATACATTTTATGATTAATTTCAGTACTTCATTAAAAATAAATGAAAAATTCTTGTATAATAAGATCTCTCTCTGAATGCCACAATATACCGGGTGATTATAATTAAAGTTACGATTTCAAAAATCGATAATTTTAAAACTACTGGTCAGAATGACTTGATATTTTAGCAGAACAATCGTGAGGCAATGGAATTTTGTTTGGCGAAGGAAAAAAAATTGTTCCAAATTGTGCCGATAGATGGCGTTGTCAGGGTAATGTCAGGGGAAAGACCAAAAATGTATTCTTGAACCCTTTCCGGCGCGGAGTAAATTTGTTTGCAAAATGATGAAATAATAGACTGACACCGGAATTTACAAACGAATCCATTATTAAAAAGAAACTTGCTTATTTTTCTGGTTCTTAATGAAAGGAAAATTTTAATTAAATACCGGGTGATTATAATTAAAGTTACGATTTCAAAAATCGGTAATTTTATTTATAACTACTGGTCAGATTGACTTGATATTTTAGCAGAACAATCGTGAAGCAATGGAATTTTGTTTGGCGAAGGAAAAAAAAAGTTTCAAAATGTGCCCATGGATGGCGCTGTCTGGTTTCACATTGTCTGAAGATATGCAAATTACTAATACGTGACATGCGCACCGCAGACATAGCAACCATAAAAATGCAGAGCAGCAGCTCTTTGCCTGAATGCTTCATCATGACTCTGACTATGAAGGATCGCGCTCTGCTCTTGAAGCTTTTTTATAAGAACGATGACTGTGCACTTACAGCTATTAGGAAGTTTCGGACATTAAAATCCATAAAAAAGGTCCAATAACAACAAATGGTCTGCAAAAAATGATTGCTAAATTCGAAGAGACCAATTCATTTGACGTTAAACGGGGTAGAGGAAGGAAACCAGTTTCAGCTGTGGCAGTGGAAGATGTGGCTACAGCATTACAGAAACATACTGACAGTGATGCTGGAATCAGCAGTGCAAGGGGGATTGGCCGAATGCTGGATATGCCGAACAGCACGGTGCGTAAAGTCCTACGGAACGTCTTACGCTGTTATCCGTACAAGATAACTCATGTGCAGGAGTTGCTACCTGCTGATCTGGAAGCACGTCAATCTTTTGCACTACAATTTCTTGCCCGGATGGAAGTGGACAACGGATGGCCATGGAACATTCTGTGGTCTGATGAAGCCCACTTTCATTTGCAAGGTTCTGTAAATACGCAAAATTGCAGGATATGGGCGACCGAGAATCCGTCCCAGCTACAGCCATTACCTCTTCAGTCTGAAAAGGTCACTGTGTGGTGCGGAATAACGGCAGCGTTTATCGTCGGTCCATTTTTCTTCGAGGAGATCACACCTGTGGGTTCCGTTACCTGCACAGTTACTGGTAAGCGGTATGAAGCACTTTTGCGTAACCATGTTCTTCCGGCACTTCAACAGCGTCAGTGTGTGGATCGCATAATATTCCTGCAAGATGGCGCTCCTCCGCACATTGCTACTACTGTGAAGCAGCTACTGAGTGATAATTTCGGAGATGATAGGATCATAAGCCGCCATTTTCCAACAACGTGGCCGCCACGTTCCCCCGACTTAAGCCCGTGTGATTTCTGGCTTTGGGGGTACCTGAAGAATGTTGTTTATAGCGGGCGGATTCAGAATCTAGCCGACTTGAAGGCAAGCATCACACAACACAACCATTGCATTAGTACAGATACCCTCCGATCTGTTGTGGAGCATGCCGTTTTGCGCTTCCAATTAGTAGCGGAACAAGGCGGAGGGCATATTGAGCAACTTATGCCTTAATAATCAGTAAGGTGTTTGTTCCATGAAGCTCTTTTTTTTTTTTCATTTTTTGTCATTATCGCTGTCGTCGCTGTAAACACGTAGTCTTGTCTTTTCGCTAATAAATTTTTAGTAAATCTCTGAACTCTATTTTTTTTTCTTTTGGCAACATTCCTATGTTTAAACCTTTTAACGGGCAGTGGTCACAAAAAAGGACACCCAATTTTAATTCTAAAACTGACAAACCGCACCAAGAATATTTAATTAAAATTTTCCTTTCATTAAGAAATAGAAAATAAGCAAGTTTCTTTTTACTAATGGATTCGTTTGTAAATTCCGGTGTCAGTCTATTATTTCATCATTTTGCAAACAAATTTACACCGCGCCGAAAAGGGTTCAAGAATACATTTTTGGTCTTTCCCCTGACATTACCCTGACAACGCCATCTATCGGCACAATTTGGAACAATTTTTTTTCCTTCGCCAAACAAAATTCCATTGCCTCACGATTGTTCTGCTAAAATATCAAGTCATTCTGACCAGTAGTTTTAAAATTATCGATTTTTGAAATCGTAACTTTAATTATAATCACCCGGTATAATAAGCATTTTTGGATTATCATCATGATCAATTTTAATAAGCCTATTTTCTCTCCCACCATAATACACTTCTTTGTTAGCGTGCTTTCCCTTCTCTATTATTTAAAATATAGCCCTCGAAATGTAATGCTACATACCAGCGGTTCCCAACCTGTAGTTCGTGATGAAACAATCGGGGGTACCTGAAAAGTATATTGGTAATGGCGGTTAACGCAAAAGATAAAACTTAAAATGATAACAGAAAAATTTTTAGTTTACAAAGAGAGACTTGTGTAAAATAAAAATAGGCTATTCGCATAAAATAAAGGAAAATGCCTAAACTTAGTAATTGGTTGATCATATGTCGCCATTATCTCTGCCCACTGCTAATAATATCTTGCGATTTTGCAAGCTTCCTTTTCTTTTGTTGTTTTCTTTCTAGTAATTCCAGAAATACCCCAAAAAATATAAATCGTACCGAGGTTTCTGGTTTCTACGATTTAATTTTAAACCCATATGAAAGCAGGCCATTATTTTAATGTGCGACTCGCCAACATTCATTAACTTGTATTAATGCGTGTAGAGATTCACACTTCCTTTGTGAGTGCTTAATTTGAAATATTTAACTTATATTTAGTGTTTTGAGTGACTTTATTTTTATATTATGTTGTGGTTCAAAATTGATAAGTGGTTGAAAATTAGAATTCTGAAAGAGAACTGCATCTGATATTGGTAAGTAGCATACGAATATTACTAATGACCGAAAGCAAAAATATTTTGAATGGGTTTATGTGAGAAGGGGTACGCATAAATCAAAAGTCTGCGCAAGGCGTACGTGAGAAAAAAAAAGGTTGGGAACCGCTGCTATATATCCATGCTATAAATCCATAACCAATAACCCATGCTATATTTGTCTTTTTAACTTAAACAGCAAGAGTCCTAGCACATATGCTCGAAATTAACCCTTTCATAGGCAAAGTACTTCTGTTACCAAAATTTTAAAATCCTTGACTGATACAAGAATTTATGCACTAATTAATTTAAAAATCAGTAAAAGATTTGCTTTATTTGCATTATAAAAGCAAAATTTTATTCAAGAACTCTGGTGCTATTGTGCCATTTATAGATAGAAATTTAATAATATAAATAATATCCCCCCACCCTGCAAAGAGTTAAGAATGAAAAACTACTCAAAATATCACTCAAAAACTCTGGTGCTATTGGGACATTTATGGATAGAAATTTAATAATATAAATAATATCCACCCGCCCTTCAAAGAGTTAAGAAGCAAAATCCATATTAATAGCAGCATATTTAGAAAAAAGATAAATAATTCAGTTTAGCGATTGTCAAACGACCGTTTTTTATTCGTATATTCCAATGATCATAGTTACAAAAGAATTATGTAATTTTAATATCACTATTTACGGATAGTAATGTTTGCCTCATTTATCAAATCGAAGACTGCTTGCTATTCGGAAATAGCTGCTTTCAAAATCCGCAATCCTCTGCAAGTGTGCCAAATAGGTATGCTATAAAACCCTTAGAGGATGAAAATATTCAATCTAATTATGCCAGAAAAATTACAAAGACATTTATTTTAATAAATGAAATCCGTTTCGTTACACTTTACATTTCATTTATATTTTAAGAAATCCTGTAACGTCGCGCTGATTCGTGATATCATGCTGCGATGTTTCTTATTTACACTTAGAAAACGAAAGCTGATGATGGGATCGATCTGTCTAATCTAATGCTATAGTTATTGTCACTAGGAAGCCCCTCAACCGATGCTCTACTGTTCGGACTGTTCAAAGTTATAAAAGTAAGATTTTATCCAAAAACTCTGGTACAAGTTTTGATTAAAATTAAGTTGTATAAAAATATTCTTCTACCCTTTAACGGATAAAGCATTTCAATTGCTAAAATGTTGAAATAAATGATTGACACCGGAAATTATGAACAAATTCATTTGTATATTAAAAAAAAGCGATATTTCACATACATAATAAATGGAAAACATTTCTATTAAAATTCTGCTGTCATTGTTGAATTTCGTAATTAAAATTTTGTGGTTTCGTGGGGAAACCAATGAACGTTAAAGGGTTAAGGTGGTAAATATATATATACTGTAAAATATTTATAATGCATAACTTTGAAAAGTCTATCTAGGAAGTGTTAAAATGTTCTTAACATCTATAAGATTCATAAATACATTCCGAAACCATACCGGAAATTTTGATAGAAGTTTTATGTAATCACGAAATGGCTGTCATTAAAGCAAAAATTACTATTAGGAATTTCTGACAAAAAAAAGAAATTCCTTAAATGCACGGTAATGATGCAAATTGGTTAACCCGTATTAAGTTTACAGTAACTTGGTTTATATATGTTTTACTTCACTTTCTAAGTTTGCCTATTATATTAGCTATTCCATGTATAGTAAACCATGAAATAGTTCCCGGTTTGAATCCAACTGTTAACTAAATGTCTGCTCGGAAAACATAAGTAATAAACGGTTAAACATTAAAGTAAAAAGAAACAAGTTGGAAATTGTACGTCAAACGTGACAAATGAGGTGCGTTCCTACTATCACTAGTTTCAATGAAATGAATTATGTCGTCTGTTATTATGATATGATTAATTTCCGTAATAAAATAAGTACATTTTAAATTGGCAACATTTTATCTTTTGTAGACATTTACTGAAAATTCCAATGTGAAACTTTTGAAAATTTCAGAACTTGAAATCTATATTTAGACTTTTTTTTCCATTTAATATATATTTATCTGGAAACATCTATCCAAAAAAATGTCGGTAGATTATATGATTGGTATAATTAAACAATTTTAGTATACAAATTAGGTTTTTAAATTCAGTAATACGGAAAAATTATGACTCCATCTTAAATATGGCATAATCACCATGGCGACCTAGAATCATTACCTATCGTGGGATAACAATGAATTAATTACATGTGATAGGATTTAATAGAATGAAGGATGTGACTATAACTTGGTCATAGAGGTTATAAGATGTCATATATGATTATAATGTCATACATATCAGATAACTTGGCGATACATCTCGGTCGTTTGACGATTTATCCTCGGATGCTGCTGTAGCAAGAAAGTACCAATTTTTAAAAAAATCAAATTACTTAATAAATATTTTTATTAATATCTTTTTCAGTTTTGATTCGATTTTCATAAAATTTGAAATGACTCGGCAAAATTCAGCAACGATTAAATATATTAAATTTCAAACCATTCGGTTGGGTAGTTTTTACGCTGTTATATGCGGACAGACGGACGGACCAGACGACAACTATAGGTGCTAAGTATTTATATAATAACGAACGCACCTAAAATTCAAACTCAAGTATCTCATTGAAATGATTCAAAGCTGCGTTGGAACATTCGCATCTCAAAATGGATGCTTTTTGTGAGAATTGACTAATGTGTAATTGTACGAACTTCGGAGAAGTATTATTAAAGTGCTTATAGGGGCCGTCCATAAATGATGTCACACTTTTTTTCAATATTTTTGATCCCCTCCCCCACTTAGTCACAAAGTGTCACACTTCACCATAACCCCCCCCTGTCACATGTCACGCTATATTACATAGGCATATACTTGCAGTTCAGAAACAAAGCACTACGTTATAGATCCTATTTCAAATTTTCTTTTTAAGCTTTAACTAATGACATTTGTGAACATAAAAAATTAATCGTGTACTTATTTTGTATGAAATAAGATTAAGGTTTACAACAGAAAACATAATTAATATACAATAAAGTAATACAATTAGTAATTAAATATTAAGATATATATTTTTAAAGAAATGAATATAAGTGAAAACAAATCACAGGAGAGATAAAGAAATACCTTCCAATTCTGCTAGTTTCAAAATAACTTCAAAATTTAATCTGTTGATTTTAAATGATTTTATTTTAACCAAACTGTGTGATGTCACACTTCTTCTTACCCCCTCCCACCCCCTTGTCACAAACTGTCACAATTTCATGAACAAGCCACTCCCCTACATAAGGCACATAGACAAGCACATTTCATCACTCCCCTAACCCTTCCCTCCAACCGTGACATCATTTGTGGACAGCCCCATAGTAGATATATAATGTTACCAACTGTTAAAAAAATTAATAATTAAATCACATTTTATGTGCAAAAATATTAAAATTTTATTTTAAATGTGATTTATGTCCGAATACGAGCATAGATAATGAACATGAAATTTATGCAAATTTTGAAAGGAGAAATTCAATTTCAAAGAGATAGTACATTTTGCAAAAATGTCTATTACTTACCCATCATACGTAGTATAGGGTAAGTCTTGTAATCGTTTTGAAAATCGAAAATTTTTTTTGACGGATTTACAAGTTTCAGACACTGGAGATTTCGAAAAACATATTTTTAGAAGAAAAAAAAATTGCCGTCCGTCTGTCTGTGTGTCTCTAAACGATCTATCTCCCGAACAAATTGAGATAGAGACTTGAAATTTGGTATGTACTTAGTATGTAATAATGGAAAGAAGGTTACTGAATTTCAGTAACCTCGATTATCCGGAACTATTTTTTTCGGACTTTCGAAATATTCGTTCTGATAAAAGGTATATAAAAATTTTCGAATTTTTTTTATTTTAAGGAGTGAATATAAACGACAATCAAAAAACATAAATTTTGCATAAAGAATTAAGTCGATCGGATAATGAGTTGCCGAGATATTTGTAATCCAATTTGCCACACTCTCCGATTTTTCATGACCCTGTATTTCATCCAAATTTCAATTCAAAGATAAATTTTAATTGGAAATGAGACGTTTAATCCAACGCAATAAACAGTTAGTTAATATAATTATCATTTTTGGAATTATAAGGATGTTTCTTTTACGCAATTCAGTAATAGAGCATTTAAAGTTTATGACGTCATCAAGTCACGATTTTATTCGAATTGCAATGCATTTATAGATAGTTTATGCATGCTTTATTTTCATATTTTATATTATACATATCCATGATGGGTAAATATTACGTTGGCCACCAACGACTAGTTTTTATGTTTCGTCGGTGGTACTATTCAGAAAGTTTTCTAAAAGTCTTTTTTCGTAGATGCTTATTCATTGACTAGGAGAGTTTTTTTTTTTTTTTTTTTTTTTTTTTTTTTTCTGTTTCAAAAAGAGATATGGGAAATTTAGTTCAAAAATTCCCAATTATTCTATTGAAATGTCGCCTATTTTTTCTTTTAATTCGTGTAAATAAGTTAAAAAGGATTTCATATCTCCAGATGATTTATTTCATACGTCGTTTTGATATACATTATATTATTTTTGAAGAAAACAGCAATTGATTCTACACAGCATAGTGAAGACCATGTAAATCAATAAATTTCACCCAATCCACGGGAACGGGTGCAGCCGTGTCTACACAATTACATTAGCTTTGTACTTAACCCATTAGGCGCCGATATATATATTAACCCTTTTTTTTTTTTTTTTTTTTTTTTTTTTTTTATTGAGCAGATGTTTTTCTTTATGAATAGGAAGTCTTTAAAGTACTTCTAAAAAAATGGAATATTTAGGCGAAACAACATGTTCCCAAAATGTGAACAACAGCTTCTAATGAGGTAAATTTTGTAAGAAATTTACAGGTGTTGCCCTTGTCAATATGGTGTCGGCTTTATTTACGGACAATTTTCTTAATGCATTATAATATAGATTTCTTTCGTTGATAGTTACTTCATTGGTTTAAAAATGTGATGAATGTTTATACATTTTTATTTCGATTTTTAGTCTCAATCTATCATAAAAACATTAATAACGAAATAAAAACGTCAATCATCAATTCTTTTCCTTAAGCCATTAGGCGCCACGATATATATTAAACTATTTTTTGTTGGGCAGTTGTTTTTCTTTATGAATAGGAAGTTTTTAAAGTACTTCTTTAAAAAATGGAACATTTAGGCGAAACAACGTGTTTACAAAGTGGGAACAATAGCTCCAAATGGGGTAAATTTTTCAAGAAATTTACATGTGCCTCCGTGTATTTATGGTAGTTATTTCTCAGTTCTTTAGCTATAAAAGGGATAATATCATTCTTAAACTGATATTTTGCAAAGAATTCATATAAATTAGGGCAACTTCTACATTTATAATAAAAATAAACAAGTGGGTAAGTGTGATCGAAAATCGCACAAAGGGTTTCGTTTAATATTCCTTTCAAAACACTTTATCCTTTCTTTAATAAATCCAAGTAAATTTTATTTTAAAAAAATGGTCATGTTTTTTATAAAGTAAAAATTTACCTGTCGATTTTTCTCGTTTTTTCGAATATCTGAACCGGCACGATTGTCATGTAGACTAAATGTGATATTAAAAAAAAAAAAAAAAAAAAAAAAACAATTTCAAAATTTAACTTGTTGTATCAAAAATTGTATCCTTCAAAATATTAAAATTTGCCAATATTTCCATAATCGGGTTTTTGTCATGATTCAATACGTTCCTCAAACTCATATATTTACTATACTCTATTACTCATATTGATACTCCCTTTGTATTAATCTCAAACGTTTGAAAAATCCGTTAAACTTCCAATATGACGTCAGATTATTTTTCTTTTTAATACTCTAATGACGTCATATTAAGCTGCTTTCTGTATTTACACGTACTCATACTCCTTGTATTATTGAGAAATGTTTGAAAATTTCCGTTTTATTACCAATATGACGTCATATTATTTTTTTTTTTTCCTCAATTGGTGAAACTTTTTATTTTAGTTTCATTTTTCACGTGGAAATCTTTCAATAGACAATTAATTATTGTAATTATTTTATTGTGGATTTTTATATGCTGGCAACTGCTATAACGAAAAATGTTTAAATTTAATAGGAAATGGCTGTTAGATTTTTGTTTTTATCTCCCTATATTAAAATAATACGAATTTTTCAAGTTTTATGATTTTGATCTTCATAATACATATTCAGCTATAAGTACACAAACTTTCATGCTTGTAAGTTACATAATTTCTGAGAACGTAGTGGGAGTAATAGGGTTTCGTGAGATGAACGAAACCCTAAAAATAGAGTTATCGATTCCATAAACATTTTCCAACTCTTTATTTTCCATCATTACATCATTTTTGTCCTATTATTTTATATGAAAATGGTTGTAAATTTTTTATGCAGCATTATATTGCCTTTTTTTTTTTTTTTTTTTTTTTTTTTACGTTTTCTAAAATTGGTTTTTAACTTTTTTTTTTTCTTTTTAGCGCTTTACTATATTTTAATTTGAAGATTCGTTTGAACTTTTATCTAAAATATCACGTTTGCGTTTAATACTTTGATTTTTTTTAAACACTAAATCAGATATTTCTTCACTGTCTGTTTATTTAGAACTTACGGAAAGTTCTACTCTACCAGATATACCATGGGGTAAATCGCCGCATAAATAATTTTCTATTATATCTTCCTCATCTGTTACAATACTGCAATCAAGTGGCAAACAAACGATTTTCGGAACATCGGAAAAATCAACCAAATCTAAATTAAAAATTTATCAATCATCTTCCATGTAAAATAGACAGAAAAAATATGTAATTATGAACAATAAAGAGATGAATAATGAGAATGCTTATGGCACTGGTAATGTTTTTTTTTTTTTTTTTTTTTTCGAATTATAAATGTAGAAATTGGACTAATTTATATGATTTCTTCTTACAATATCAGTTTCAAAATGACATTATCCCTTTCATAGCTAATAAACTGAAAAATAACTTCAGTAAATGCACTGAGCCATATGTAAAAGTTTCCGAAAAAAAATACCGGCTTTAGCCGCCATTGCTTCCATTTTGGGAACAATTTATGCTTTCAGTAATTATTATTAATCTATTATACATATTAATTCCGGATTGATGTTGTTTTATATAATACACAGTTACACACATATTTTAACAAAAAAATATGATTTTTATTATAAAGTTTTTTTTTTTTTTAATATTTCTATCGAATGCGGCCAAAAAGCTATTTTTCGTCTTTTTTTAACATTTAAAAAAAAAAGGAAATTTAAATGAAACTTTTAAAAAAAATTACAGAATTCATCTCATAGATTCAAAATGCAAATAACATGAACCATTTAACAATTTATAAAATACTCACTTTAGAAGTTTTTTTTTAATCATTGTTCTCAAAATGGCAGAAATGGCGCCTAATGGATTAAAAGAGTTTAAAGGCTGAACTTTTAATATTTGTCTTTATTTATTTATTTATTTAACTAATTTTTATTTATTTGAACATATCAGGATCTATTTTCTAAAATTTAATTTTAATATTTTAAAAAAAATGGTTTTTATGTGCTGTGGGTGTAACATGGATGGTAAAAAAGAAGAAGACAGTCCTGCTAAATAATTCGAAATTCTTTCGTGCCTAAAGACGTTTCCCCCACTTAAATTATAAGGATGTTTTAGCCATACAATTTGTTTAAAAATTCAAACTGACTGTGTAACGGCTTTTTCTCTTTACGTTGTTGGATTATATTAAATTCAGTTATATCTCTTACTCTTTTTGTCTCCTAGTAAGAAATAGCTATACCGTTACATAATAAAACAAACCAAGTTGATAGGATTTAATTAATTTTTAGTAGTAAATGAAAACATTACCCCTATAGTATAAAATTATTCTACTCACACCACTAAAAAAAACTATTATTTATATAAGAAAATTCAGCGCACTTCTTCTCGTATTACATTGATAGAATAAGAGCTCTAAGGTCTTAAAATCAGAAGTGAACGCCTCTATGGCGTTCTTTCTAAACATTAAGTAAATACAGCATTAACTGGAGTATACATTACATAGTTTTCGTTTAGCGATTCTGAGATGGACTTCGCCAAAGCCAAATAACCCAAAACTCAAACGGAACCTCTCTTCCCCGTTCGTATCTTTCTGGGAGCCTGTTTATGTGTTTTATCAGTTGACGTGCTTGCCGATTGTGTTTATTCAACTCAAAACGTGTACATATCAAGTGTTCCAAGATATATGGCAGAGGTGTCCGCCGAGGTCACATCAATGAAGATCGTACGCCACGCAGGGCCATCGCTAAGACTTTTTATTGAGGGGGGAGAAAACCTTAAATTGCCAAGTCAAATTTCAGTATTTGCCAACTCATTGAGAAGCAAAAATAAATAGTTTTCGCCAATTTAACAAGTTTGCCAACTAGTTTTATAATTTCGCCAAGTTACCACAATTAGAAAATGTAATATAGTTCTTATATGTAAAAAGTTTAATAATATTCCCAATTAGTTTTATAACTTTTGCCAAGTCTATCAGAAATAGAAAGTATATTATAGTTTTTATTAAAGGTTTAAACAAATTTGCCAACTAAAAGTTTTTAAATTTGCCAAGTGTAACAGCATTCGAGAACGTTTGGTGGGGGTGGAGGAGGCTCCCCCCCCCCCTTAGCGAGGGCCCTGACGCCACGTAGCGGAAGGAGGGTGATTTACTAGAGGTTCAATAATTGTTGTAATATCTGTGAAATAACTGCGCATGGGCAAACCAAAAAGCAAACGTTAACATTCGCAAAACATTTCGACTGTTGTCTTATTTTTTATTTCTTCTTCAAGATTGTTTTAGGACATGTTTGATTATTTAAATGAAATATAATTTGTTGGAAGTACTTTAAAAAGTATATTCAGTTTCATTTCATAATGTTAGTATTAAATCTTTAACATTCTGTTTTACTATCTGATGAAATTAGAAAAAAAATGTAGGTATAAATGTATCAGCTGTTAACCATTATTTAAAAAATGTATATTTATTTCTGCAACTTAATTTTTGAGAACCTATTTATGTGGCACTCCTACTATACCTGTTGTTTTTTATATACGTCAAGATAAGGCACCATACTTAAATAAAAACTGTGGTTTATATTAATGGAACTTTAATGAAAATGTATTTAAAAAAAAAAAAAAAAAAAAAAAAAAATCTCTTTTAATTTATTCCCAAAAATCCAATTTCTTACTTAAAGAAAAGTTGTAATTTATTTTGCAAATGGCCGTTAATCAGGATTAATCGCAAATAATATGGCAAATACGTTTTTAAAGTCGTTATATTGATTCCACATGCCTCACATGAACATAGATATTTATAGCCAATTTTTAATAATACCAATAAACTCTGTTTTGAATCTAATAAAGTGATTTATCACGAATGAAAAATAAAGCGTTTTTTTTTTTTTTATTATTATTTTTTTTTTTTTATTTAAAAAGTATTATTATTATTATTTTTTAATCATCTTTCTTTTAATCGCTTTTTCTATTTTCTTTATATTGTATTTTATTTTGTACCATATAATATTTTATTTTCTTCTTTTTAGTGTTTAAATATTTCATTGTTGCAATCTCACAACCAGCTGGCATATATTATAGATCGTGGTTTGGTACATAATTATCTGCATTGTTGAACCTCGTATACAGTTGTGACAATCGCATAGAATTTTTGATGACTTATCACCTGCCACCCGGATAACATAAAAATTCCATAAAATTAATATATAAATTTATAATTAAGTTACAAAAATATCAAACTGTTTCACTGTCACCGAAAACATATCTGTGTACATAATTTTTAGGATTCTAGCATAGTTTTAAATCAATTATAAAATTCCACATTTACATATATATGTGTTACGGTCAATATGATTAATCCGGCCATTATTAATAATAACTGGTTATTATTAATAGTGACCGGATTAATCATATTGACCGCAACATATACAGGGTTCGTACGCATCAGGAGATTCGGGAGATTTTATGTGTTTTAGTACCAGAAATTTTGTAGAGTACTGGTTGCTATTTCTGAAGATAGCATTTTTTTTTTCATTAAATAAGCCAAATATTACTTTACGAAAATTCTGATAAAAGGTGCTTGAAAGTCCTTGAAGCGTACGAACCATGATATATATAAATCAAGTTAAGGTAAATTAAATAGTGTAAAAAAAAAAAAAAAACAGTATTTTTAAGAGGCTACTTTACTCACGCGAAAGCACCCGCTCGCTAATGTTAATCCTATGAGACAATTACTTTTATATCTCGTTTGCATTTCAATATTTTTATACGATTTTTTTTTCTTTTGCATTGATAGTTTAGGTTGATCTCTATGCAGGCCGTTTTTTATCTTTTCGATTTTGGTTGCAGTTATTTTAATGAGGATACATTCCCTTTCGAAACCGGTTCCAAAAGTGAAATTATCTTAATAAAAAAAACTTGTAAATATAATCGAAAAAGTAAAAAACGGACTGCATAGAGATCAACCTCAGCTATCCAATGCAAAATAATAATAATAATAAAATATTGAAATGCAAACGCGATATTATAAAATAACTGCCCCATAGGATTAACATTAGCAAGGGTGTGATTTCCTGTGAGTGAAGTTAGCCGAGCGCAGTTCATAAATCGTTAGAGGTTGTTCCCATCGCCAACGTTTGTATTGCATTCATTTCGAAAATTTAAGTAATACATCCATTTAAAACACCTGCCCTTTTCTCTCACTATATTTAAAATACAATTTTTTTTTCAATAATAAATAAAAACAGAAACCATGACATTTTATTTGAACATTTAATCATTGTTTCTAATTTGTACACTCACTCAAACCATAAAACTACTATTGGCGAGAAAGAAAAATGCTATTTGCAAGATTTCGACATAAAATTACCAAAACATTTATTTATTTTCGTTTGGTTATATTTTTGTGATTGCATTTTGTTCCTCGATAAACTGAGCGAAACCTGGCGATTAATTGCTGGTCGTCAATAAATCCGGCAAGTACTTAAAATCTGAACAAAGCAAATGATCTAAAAATGGGCAAAATTCAGATATCCACAAATCCCTTGGTCGGAACCTGTGCGATTTTTTGTGTATTGTATTAGATGACTATAATAAATACTTGTGTACGTAACACTTTTTTTATTATTATTATTATTTTCTTTTTTAACAGGAGACTTGAAATAGTCCGTAAACACTAAAATGCGTTTCATATAATTATATTATTTTAAACAGATCGAAACTGTTGTTGTGAACGCGTGCCTTTTGCTATCATCGATCAGTTTTTACTGTAACTTTGATGGAATAATTGAGATGATACTCTGGATTGACTAATACCCTGTTCACATCGGACATTTAAGATATCTTAGACCGCCATTTTTGAGGTGGTACCTCCCCGGAATTGAATACCTGTCCACACCGCCAAACGCATTTAAGATAACTCACTCAACATCACCGTGTCCAGTGCGCATGCACATATGTTAAAAGCAAACTCAACAGCCAATCGGCCTCCAGAGCCAATCAGAGTGAGCGGTATTGACTGTATCTAGCAATGGAAAGTTCGAACTCACTAAGTGAGTTTCTGGAACTCACTCAGTGAGTTCAGCGGTCTAAGATATCTTAACTATCCGATCTGAACGTAGTATAATGCTTTTTGCAGATATTTTTATCCTTGATTTTTCTTTTGAAGTTTCAACCTGCATCTAAAAAATATTAGATATTGCCAAAAATATTAGATTGCAATGCGAAATCATCGCACGGTTCCGCTGGTAATTTTTATTGAAGAAAGTATAATTACATTTTGTGAACATATGTTGCGAATTTATACTCAGTCAGGGAAGATGTGTATCTTGTTTACTAGATTTATTGCCAAATATTTTTGATACAATTTGCTTTGATAGAGTTATGTATATTTAAAAAATAAAAAAAATAAAAAAAAAATCACAATATCATATTCAAACGGGTGAAAAGAAATTAGTGCTACAAAGCATTAATTCCTTTTTTCCCGAAACTAATATGGTAGTTTGAATGTTGTTTTTTTTTAAATATACATATCTCTATCAAAACAAACTGTATCGAAAATATTTGGGAAATAAATCTACTAAACAAGATACGCAGCTTCCCTGACTGAGTACAGATTCGCAAAATATGCTCAGGAAATGCGCAGATGGTAGATTTTGTGTCATACCGGGGCTGACGCAAAGGGCTACCGTGGTTGAAAGTCACATGGTAGTCGCGGTCTTACTCAAAACGTACTTTGACGCGCAGCTGTACACAAAGGAATTCCATTACTTTGGTTTTAACTCGTGTGCGTGTTGTTATATATTCTTTAATTATAAAAACAAACGTAATTTTAATTGCGAATCTTTTATTTTACTTTACTTTTGTTAAGCTTTTCTTAAGTAGTAATGTTTAATCCATTTACGCTGGATAATCTATCGAATGTAAGTATTAATCATTTTTCCGCTTTAATGTAATATGCATAACATTTAATTGTGCAATGTTATATACTTTAAATCGTCGGAAAACAGAATGCCGGCAACTTTACTTTATGTGAAATAAAATAGCTCAGCAAAATCGTAAGATTATTATTGAATATAACGTACCTTTATTGCAGTGTTGATTACATATATTTTTCTAAGGGAGGGGGGAGGGGTTGCAGCTTCGGGTTTAGAACATTACAGAGTTTCGGGGGTGATTTTTCATTTCTAGACCATTAATAAATGTAAAATCCGAAATCATCTGTAGGGAATATCACCCCTTGAATTCAACATTGCATTACTAATCTTGGTGATGTATTTTTTTTTTAACCTTTGCATTCATATGATAATGTTTGTTTTGAATTGTTTGAATATAAGTAAACATAATTTATTTTAAATGAATATGTCTTTACTTGTACTATTTACTCTAAAAGTTTTTCACTTATTAATATAAACAGGATAGAAATAAGTCGAAGTTTTTAATAAGTTCAGATTATTTTTAAAGATTTAATATTCAGAATACTACACCTGTAATATTATTACGGATTAACATTAAGAATATACTATATATATGATACTTTGCATTTTGGTTCCATTAAACAATTCATGATTTTTTTTTTATGTATACATGAATTAAATGTTATTTTAATTTATTTATTAGCAAACTGACTACACTCCACTAATAAATGTGTTAAATATTTAAAAAAAATTGTTTATAATAAATTAATAAATCAATAAATTCAGATTTTGACTGAGCACAAAGAACAAATTGCCAGATATTGTTTCAAACTTTTATATTGGTACCATTTATTTTCAATTATGTTGTGTATGAATTTCGAACTTTGTTTTACAAGGAAATCCGACATGCTTGATTGTATTGCAAATTTAAGACTTGCATACTTTCCCAAATATTATACTTTCCCAAATTTAAACAGTTTCAGCAATAGCGATTTGGGAAAGTAAACAAGTCCTAAATTTTTGTCACAAAGTGTATTGGATTTTTTTCTAAATCAAAATTCGATAGTGAGAAATCATATAAGTTTTTTATTATAACATGTCTATGCTAATTTTTTGCCACACAATGTCTGCTTATCATTTTTGTCATAATTTCTGTTTAAAGGGTTTCCATATTTTCCTATATTTCTCTTTGGGTATGTACCATTACTCAGGACTGACATATATACATGATGTCCCAAAAGATTGAAACACATTTTAATTTTTTTACATGATGGGAGTAATGGGGCAATGTAAATTGCCAAAGTGTTCAAAATTAAGTAAGAAATAAAATTATGTCAATGAAACATCTTTTTTTAAAAAATAATTTTGAAAAAGTTACACTTTATTTATTTATTTTTAATCAATTCTCCTTAGACAAATTTGGTCAGTTAGACATTTTTTGTGTTTTTGATGTAACAGATCATTGGAAAAAAATTGCATACACGCATACCTTTAAAAGTATTTCTGGATTATTAATATTATTAATATATGTCTACGTTAACTGTATTTACTGATCACTGTAACTCCATATTAAATTCAAATAAATCCACTATACTTCATCTTCATAATAGTTGGTGTTAGGATCTATTTAAATCAATATATTGGAATGATTATGAAGAAAGTCTTGTGATGACTATACAACATATTAGTGTTTTAATTTAATATACTTAAAATTATGCCTGTGTTTTGAACTTTTAATATGATTTAACAATCATAGATCCATTGCTTGGGAAAATTTTCGTTAAAAACAATATTAATTTTTAGATAGTTTGTGTCTTAAAATTGTTTTCTTTCTGTTATTAACTTCTATGCTCAGAGATAAATAATGAGCACATTTAATTAGAAAAAAGTTATCTTTGTACTAAAACTTTGAAAAGTTTATATATTATATAAAGTATGTATCCAATGGCCATGCATAATTTTGGTTCAGAAATATTGATATTTGAATATAAAGGTCCGGTTTGAAAAAACAACAAAATTTTTTTCCCCTCAATAACTTAAAATTGTTCTACAGCTTTGAGATTTGAATATGTTAAATAAATCATTCTTAAGTAATATGTGTTAAATTTCTGTGTATTTACAGTGATTTGTAGGGTACAAGGAGCTCTTGTGTAAAATATACTTATTTTTCTTCTAAAGCTTTGAAAATTTTATAAATATATATAATATATTATATAAAATATATGTCCTATGGCTGCATATAATTTTGGTAGGGAAAATATTGTCATTTAGGTATAAAAGAGCTGTTTAAACAAAAAAAAAAATAAAAAAAATTTTTTTTTTTTTTTTTTTTCTTTGAAAATCATTCTTTTCTTAAATTGTGATTCATCTTTGAAATTTTTAAATGTTAATTAAATTATTTTTAGGTAGTTTGTGTTATATTTAGGTGTATTCGCAATGATTTTTAGGATATAAAAGGCTCAATTTTCATTATTTTTTCCCCTTTTGACAACTTTATATCTGGTTACAAATTATTTTATTTAATATAATTAAATTATCTTAATGTTTTTGTAAGATTTGATAATCATTATTCCGCTGCTTGGGGGCAAGTAACGAATTTTATCAAATTAAAGAATGACTCGGATATAAGAGTAATCTAAAATTGAGGCAATAATCTATATGTCAATTGGTTTGCTTAGCTCAGCTGAGACCGGGAGCGTCACGTGACTACTCTAAATTGGAGAAGCACGGTAGCCCGTCTTTCTCGTTAGCCCCGGTGTCATACCTAATGACGTCATCCTAAAAGCTCTCGCATTAGCATTATGCACTCCGTCCACTATGTAGCGCAGTTGTTTCGATTTTGCGGCTCTGTTCTAGTATTAAGTTGGAACACTTAATATGGGTGTCGCGTCAATTCATCTCGCACAATTCATCGCGGAACAATTCGTCGCGCACAATTCGTCGCCGCGTCAATTCGTCGCGAGCTCAATTCGTCGCGGCTCAATTCGTCGCGACGTCAATTCGTCGCAGCGAAAATGTCTTTGAAGGCTATTATGATAAAAATAAGGATAATTTAGTAAAATTATTTAATGATAATTTGTTTTTTAGATGTACAGAATTATAACTTACATTTTAAAGGCGATTTCGGAGGAATTTTTTTAAAAATGACGAATACAAATGTAAGAAATTTTTTAAAAAAAATTAATAGTTGACATATGTGTACACAGGGTACAACCCCCCCCCCCCCTTATATTTGAAAGAATTAGGAAGTAAAAAACGTATTGAGAGATATAAACATAATATACATTTTGTGATTGTGATTAAACTGATCGCTGCATGAATGCAATTTCATTAAGTAGTATTTTGGTTTTATAAGTTTTTTCATTTATTTCCTCTATCTATACTAATATTATAAAGGAGTAAAGATTGTTTGTTTGTTTGTTTGTTTGTTTGTAGGGGGTAATCTCTGGAACTACCGAACCGATTTCAAAAGTGATGGTGGCAAATTGATGGTGACAACCCCTGCTCCAACATAGGCTATATTTTATGTCGGTGCCACTAACCCCAGGGGGTGCAGGAGCGAAAAACGTTCTAAAATTGCGATTTTTTAGCTCACAGGCTATCAAAGCCGGAGAGCTTATGTGCCCGCCGGTTCTGTATGTATGTATGTACGTACGTAACGCGATAACTCTTCATAGAAATATCCGTTTTCCTTCAAATTTTGTTTATAGGTTCACTGTGTTAAGGCGCTTCCCTGATTAGTTTTCGGGATTGATTGGTTAAGTATAAAGGGGGGGAACAAGGGGCTAATTCCCCCCCCCCCTTAATTTATATAAATGGGTTTTTCATGCAGAATTATTCCGTTTTCCTTCAAATTTTGTTTATAGGTTCACTGAGTTAAGGCTCTTCCCTGATTAGTTTTCGGGATTCACTGGTTAAGTATAAAGGGGGGGGGAACGGGGGGCTAATCCCCCCTTATTTTATATAAATGGGTTTTTCATGCAGAATTATTCCGTTTTCCTTCAAATTTTGTTTATAGGTTCACTGTGTTAAGGTGCTTCCTTGATTAGTTTTTGGGATTGATTGGTTAAGTATAAAGGAGGGGAACGGGGGGATAATCCCCTCTTAATTTATATAAATGGGTTTTTCATGCAGAATTATCCCATTTCCTTCAAATTTTGTTTATAGGTTCACTGTGTTAAGGCGTTTCCCTGATTAGTTTTCGGGATTGATTGGTTAAGTATAAAGGGGGGGGGGGGGGGTACGGGGGGCATATCCCCCCTTATTTTATATAAATGGGTATTTCATCCAAATTTTGTTTATAGGTTCACTGTGTTAAGGCGCTTCCCTGATTAGTTTTCGGGATTGATTGGTTAAGTATAAAGGGGGAGAACGGGAGAGATAATCCCCCTCTTAATTTATATAAATGGGTTTTTCATGCAGAATTATTCTATTTGCTTCAAAATTTGTTTATAGGTTCATTGGGTTAAGACGCTTCCCTGATTAGTTTTCGGGATTGATTGATTAAGTGTTTTAGTTGTTAGTTATTTCCGAATACTGCTACTGTTTTTGAATAGTAATATTTGTCTTATTTAATCTGTCACTAAATAAGGGGAATATTTCTCTTCAGAATGTGGTAGCATTCTAAATTTAAAAAATAATCTCTCTCATCTAGTAACAGTGATGTATATAAACATATGTAACTCAATTTTATATTTTAGCATAAAAAAAAATTCTGTATACAAAGATAATCGGGACGTAAAAAAGCGCTGGATCTTGAGTCTGAAAATTTAATTTGTACAATATTTTACATACAATTTTTATTTGTTTAATGTCGAAACTAATACTTTATTTTACTACTATCTTCGATTACACTGCTTTACAGAACAATATGCTGTATTTATTAAATACAAAGAAATGGATTATAAAATTAATAAAATTCGGACCTAATTAAAAACAGTTTAAAAAAACTCAAAATATGAAATTAATTAGCTTTAAATGAGTCGCTTTGAAAGAGACACAAATTATCACTTTTCTGCATTACACAAACCCCCGAATATGTTATCCAGGCTCCGAACTTGGCCGTCAGTTGAACAGATGCATTTTGGATTTAGGCTCTTTATTTATTTTCATTACTTAGGAGGTTAGTAATTGTGTCACTGTTAATGAATCCTGCGTGAAGTTTTCTTTTCTTTCATTTTTTATTGATATACACATTTTATTGACATACTCTCATGATTTCAGTATTTAAAAACAACAACAACAAAACAAAACGCCAAAGTTATTTACCATTATGAATAAATATGATGAATCGAAGATGGACATCGCAGATTTTTTTAAAGGTGATGTACAATACAATTATATTCAAAGGAAAACTTAAATTTTATGTTTGTTATGTAGATACTGTTGGAGTTTGAAAACAATGTAATATTAAGAGAGACCACAGCACAAAGTATAAAGAAAACTCGCAAAAATCTGGCTAAACATCGAAAAGATAAACTGTCAGAATTGAAACTTAATACTTCTTAAAAGAGAATAAAAGTGCTTTCGCGAAGCCTATTGGAGAAAATACACTTGCTTTAAAAATATGATTATTGTCTTTATTACAATAAATATCCCACGAGTCGAAACCATTCACTACGAAGTTGAAGAAATGATGTCTAGAGCAGTTAAAGAAATTTGGAAAAACTATAAGCATAAGTACCATTACTAGGAAGATTTAAATGATTATTCGTACATAGCAGATAGATTTATAAAAGTCGGATATGTGTTTAAAAACTTACAGTGCTTATAAATTTATATTATATTCCTACGCGTATGCTTAATCATCGACAATATAAGAAATATCTGGAAAATATTGGCAGTGAAGAAAAGCAGATCTACCTTCTTATACAGATATTTGATGGCTTTTCATCATAAAGTTTTAACTGTTGATTTCGAACTGTTAAACAAGGTTACAATTTTCATTTTAAATCGACAAATATGAATCTGGATTATTAAAAGACTACCAATAGACAAAGTACTTGGAGTGTTTCATTTGAAATTACAAAGTACCAGAGTAAACTTTAACTTCAAGACAAATTTCATAATGTTATTTAGTTATTTGATATTATTGGCGTTTCCAAATAATTTATTACTTTGAATAAACAATTTTTTAAAAAAGTGTGTTTCATTTTAAATGTTGATGGGCATTATTCACACAAAATCATCACAAAAATCATCGGAAAGGAAGTTTTTAGAATATACTAAAATATATCTAAAAAATGAATTCAAAAGAAGATTTTTGGATTTCAAGAAATCTGAAAAACAGTTTAATCTATATACTACACCTTTAACTGCACCTTTATATACTACACCTTGATTGGCATTGAAATCAATAATTGATAATCAAGTAATCAATCTTAATTCATTACTGCAGTTAATCAAAATTTAATACGATTCCAAATTAAAGCGAAAATTAATGGAAATGGGGTTTCCAATTTCTGTAATTATTCACCAGTCGACCAAAGTTTTAAAGTGTAGTGTGCAATTAGGTATATTTTAGCTATGTTCGGTGGCGCAATTCCATACGACGTCTTTGCGTAGCAACCAACCTTTCGTTATTTTAAAGTCAAAAAAACATAATTTGAACCAGAAAATCTATTTAATAAATGCAATAAAATAAGTAGCGCACAGACACAAGACACATTTTATTAAATAAATTTTCTGACTCAAAATGTTTACATTTTTTACAATAAGAAAACACGGAAGATTGTCAGCTATGCTTTTGGTATATCAAAATTAACAGACCAGCTTGTACAATCAACCTATAAACAAATTTTGAAGCAAATAGAATAATTCTGCATGAAAAACCCATTTATATAAATTAAGAGGGGGATTATCTCTCCCGTTCTCCCCCTTTATACTTAAGCAATCAATCCCGAAAACTAATCAGGGAAGCGCCTTAACACAGTGAACCTATAAACAAAATTTGAAGGAAAACGGAATAATTCTGATGAAAAACCCATTTATATAAAATAAGGGTGGATATGCCCCCCGTCCCCCCCCCCCTTTATACTTAACCAATCAATCCCGAAAACTAATTAGGGAAGCGTCTTAACACAGTGAACCTTTAACCAAAATTTGGAGGAAATGGGATAATTCTGCATGAAAAACCCATTTATATAAATTAAGGGGGGTATTAGCCCCACCCCCGTTCTCCCCCTTTATACTTAATCAATCAATCCCGAAAACTAATCAGGGAAGCGTCTTAACCCAATGAACCTATAAAAAAATTTTGAAGCAAATAGAATAATTCTGCATGAAAAACCCATTTACATAAATTAAGGGGGGGATTATCTCCCCCGTTCTCCCCCTTTATACTTAACCAATCAATCCCGAAAACTAATCAGGGAAGCGCCTTAACACAGTGAACCTATAAACAAAATTTGAAGGAAAACGGAATAATTCTGCATGAAAAACCCATTTTTATAAAATAAGGGGGATATGCCCCCCGTTACCCCCCTTTATACTTAACCAATCAATCCCGAAAACTAATCAGAGAAACGCCTTAACACACTGAACCTATAAACAAAATTTGAAGGAAATGGGATAATTCTGCATGAAAAACCCATTTATATAAATTAAGGGGGGGATTATCCCCCTGTTCCCCCCCTTTATACTTAACCAATCAATCCCGAAAGCTAATCAGGGAAGCGCCTTAACACAGTGAACCTATAAACAAAATTTGAAGGAAAACGGAATAATTCTGCATGAAAAACCCATTTATATAAATTAAAGGGGGGGGGGAATTAGCCCCTTGTCCCCCCCCCTTTATACTTAACCAATCAATCCCGAAAACTAATCAGGGAAGCGCCTTAACACAGTGAACCTATAAACAAAATTTGAAGGAAAACGGATATTTCTATGAAGAGTTATCGCGTTACGTACGTACATACATACATACAGAACCGGCGGGCACATAAGCTCTCAGGCTTTGATAGCCTGTGAGCTAAAAAATCGCAATTTTAGAACGTTTTTCGCTCCTGCACCCGCTGGGGTTAGTGGCACCGACATAAAATATAGCCTATGTTGGAGCAGGGGTTGTCACCATCAATTTGCCACCATCACTTTTGAAATCGTTTCGGTAGTTCCAGAGATTACCCCTACAAACAAACAATTTTTACTCCTTTATAATATTAGTATAGATAGATGAAATAAATGAAAAAACTTATAAAACCAAAATACTACTTAATGAAATTGCATTCATGCAGCAATCAGTTTAATCACAATCACAAAAAGTATATTATGTTTGCATCTCTCAATACTTTTTTTACTTCCTAATTCTTTCAAATATAAGGGGGGTGGGGGTGTTGTACCCTGTGTACACATATGTCAACTATTAATTTTTTTTAAAAAAATTTCTAGCATTTGTATTCGTCATTTTTTCATGATCTGGGTGATTTTATCCTAAATCCTACGCCATTTTTTCGGTTATCTAAAGCAATACTTATTCTATCTCTAATTTAAATAAGAAATGACTTGCTCTTATTCATTAAACTTTCATGTTCACAATAAGGAAATTCCCAACAAAATCACTTATAAAAAAATTCCTCGGAAATCGCCTTTAAAATGTAAGTTATAATTCTGTATATCTAAAAAACAAATTATCATTAAATAATTTTACTAAATTATCCTTATTTTTATCATAATGGCCTTCAAAGACATTTTCGCTGCGACGAATTGAGCCGCGACGAATTGACGCTGCGACGAATTGTCGCCGCGACGAATTGACGCCGCGACGAATTGTGCGCGACGAATTGTGCGCGACGAATTGTTTCGCGATGAATTGTGCGAGATGAATTGACGCAGAACCCTTAATATGTATACGTTTTTATTCAACTCTTATTACTAAATTAAAGTTAATAAATGAATGAAGTTTACGCAAGATATGAGTTCGTAATACGAGGGAAAGGGGGGGGGGGAATTTAGATGTTGATTTCTTATGGTTACAACAAAATAATAGATAGAGTGAGATTTTTATTTTATTTTATTTTTATTTTATTTTTTAGTGAGGAGCATTATGATTTAAACTGTGTGCAATGGAGGTGGGTTGTGAAGGCGAAGTGAAAATTTCTGTAAATGATAATTTAGATTATTATTAGTAGTATTCTTGTTTCTGTACAGTAACAGTTAAGGCAAATACAAAGAATCAGGGTCCATAAGCCGCGTTTTTGGCCCATGAAACAGACTAAAACTCGATTTTGTTATACTGACTTAATTATTTCACTTTTTAATATTAGAAGCTTTATCCTGTACGCATTCAACAATAGTTTTACTTACCCATCATACGTAGTATAGGGTAAGTCTTATAATCGTTTTGAAAATCGAAAACTTTTTTTTTTTAACGGATTTACACGTTTTCGACGCTGGAGATTCCGAAAAACATATTTTAGAAAAAAAAATTGCCGTCCGTCTGTGTGTCTGTAAACGCTCTATCTCCCGAAAAAAATGAAATAGAGACTTGAAATTTGGTATGTACTTAGTATGTAATAAAGGGAAGAAGCTTATTGAAATTCAGTAACCTCGATTATCCGGAACTATTTTTTTTCGGACTCTCGAAATAATTGTTCTGGTAAAAGGTACATAAAAATTTTCGAAATTGTTTATTTTAAGGAGTGAATATAAAAGACAATAAGAAATCATAAATTTTGCATAAAGCATGAAGTCGATCGGATAATGAGTTGCCGAGATATTTGTAATCCTATTTGCCACACTCTTCGATTTTTCATGACCCTGTATTTCATCCAAATTTCAATTCAAAGATATATTTTAATTGGAAATGAGACGCTTAATCAAATGTAATAAACCGCTCGTTAATAGGATTATTGTTTTTGGAGTTAATAAGGATGTTTCTTTTAAGCAATTCAGTAATCGAGCCTTTAAAGTTTATGATTCATCAAACCACGATTTTATTCGAATTGCAATGCATTTTATTAGTAGTTTACATATTTTTTTATTTTAATGTTTTACACTATGCATATCCATATGATGGGTAAGTATTACGGTGGCCCCCAGCGACTAGTTTGCATTTCGTTCGGATTTATATGACTTACACAAGCTCAAAGTTCGTATTATTCGTAGTTTTTGATGAAAAATACGCAATTTCTCCTAATTTTACCTCAATTATTTATATGAGCGCAATCGTGCAACACTTTTTTCTTTACATATATTATAAAATACATCAAAATGTACAATATATGTAAAAATAAAAGTTTTGCAAAGCTGCGATCATAGTAAAATATTAAGAAATATATTAAAAATTGGGGTAAAATTAGCAGAAATTGCGTACTTTTCATCAAAAACTACGAACAATACGAACTTTGAGCTTGTGTAAGTTATATAAAGACCGAACAAAATGCAATTTATTATTAACCCATTTTAGGCCAAGCATAGAAATTTTATAAAATGGGGTATTATTTGCATTGGAATTTGCTTAAATTACATTCATTAAGACACCAAAAAAGTTTCATGCATGAAAAATAATATTTTATTTAATTTGACGTTACCATTATTAATTTACCATTAATAATTTACCATTATATTTAAATAAAAAATTTTAAGTTTACTTATGGCATTTGTTTTATTTTTATTTTATTTACAGAACTTTCAACTTTACTCCATTATAAAAACATATGATTAATCTCAAATGGAATAATTATACATTTTCGAAAAGTCGAATTTGTCAATAACTGTTTCAAGTAAAAAAAACAGCGTATTTTGGAAATTTCTCAACAGAAAGTGATTACTTCAATTGAATTACTAATATTTTATAGATGTCTCCAGAACCCTTAAAAATAGCAGAAAAATAAAATTAGTGAAAAATATACGTCACAGTGTTAATAAAAATATATTTATTGAAATGGTGCGTTTACGCACCTTTGGCCGAAAATGGGTTAATCCGAACAAAACGCAAAAACTATTGTTGAAATCGTACAGGATCAAAGCCATTAAATAATAAGCCCTGTCAGATAGTGTTAAATTTGTTAGCGACACACTAGCGCCAAACCTCTGCTGCGGAAGGAGGGCAAAACAGAAGTGCGTCGCAGAAAAACGATATGATTTATTTATATCGATATTTTATACGATTTTTATCTATTTTTTATTTTTGCACTTCCTTTAAAACAGTGGTCCCAACCTTTTTTTAACCGCGCCCCACCAAAACATCTCTAAAATGATGATGCCCCCTCCCCCTTTAACACATAATTCTCATAAAATTTTAAAAGAATTTACTCCTGATAGAGTAAAAAGCATTTAACATTGATCCTGAAACGTGCCGAAGGCAATGGATGAATCAAATATTTTTTTATAATTATCTGATACACCTCGTAGTTTACTGGCACACGGTCGCCACGTATGCGTGATGTATAGAGTGCACAGAATCCTTGATTAGAAAAATCAATAATTTTGAATAAAACATTTTTGTCTTATTTAATCACAGAATTTCTGCGATTAAATTACTAATCAATTTCTAATCAGAATGAAACGTGATAAAAGATTAGGTAAAAGAAGGTCGTCAAGTAATTGTTAAATATACACTTGAATAGTTTCATGTGTAAAATTGATTTTCATGTGACATATTGCAGTGCGACTAATTCAATAAATAATCGAAAAAGTTGTTTAAAATTCTAAAATAGAAAAAATCAGAAAAATTATAAAGAATTTTTAAATATATAAAAGTATCTAAATATGTTAAAACGTTTTTCTCTATAATTATTCTGGTAGGATTGTATTTAAAACTTTTGAATGGATACTTTTTAAAAATTGAATAAAAAACTTTTTTTTAATTTTTGTTTTTGAAATTTGAATGTGTAACTTTTATTTTCAGTCTACAACATTACTATTAGAAAAACAATTCAGAAAGTATGGGTTCACAGAAATTCTGAATTGTCCCCTTGAAAAGTTAAATTGCCCCCCTGAAAAGTCAAATTGCCCCCCTGTGGGGCGTACGCCCCCCGTTGGGAACCACTGCTTTAAAAGCTTGCTAATTATTGGGATCTTTTACTTTAAAGCTAAAACTATAATGAAAAATAAATGGGGAAATTTACTGGATTAATATTTCTATATAAATATAGTGGTGGCGAAGAAGTTGATTTATTTATTAAAAGTTAAATAAAAAGTGATGGAAATTTACATCACTATGCAATTAACCCTTTCCGGCACAGACAAATTCTGTTCGTAAAATGTGAAATTACTGACTGACACCGGAATTTACAAACGACTTTCTTAGAAAATATGAACTCCTTATTTTAAGCTTTAATTTTAGAGGCAAAATTTTATTAAAATATTCTTGGTGCCGAATGCAGCACTCCCAACCGCTAGATGGCGCTATTTTCAACTTGCGAAAAGTTTCCCATTTATCTGACTGGGCTTATTATTTAATGGCTTTGTACAGGATAAACCTTCTAATATTAAAAGTGAAATAATTAAGTCAGTATAACAAAATCGAATTTTATTCATGGGCCTTATTTCATGGGCCAAAAACACGGACCCTGATCCTTTAAATCCCAGTTTAAAAATTTGTGCGGTGGGAGAAGAATTTAGATTTTGATAATTGATTGTTACTAACGAAACAATTAGGGCAGAATTATTATTTTTTTAAATTATTATTATTTAAAAAAAATTATTATTATTTTTTAAAAATAAGAGATGGTATAAAGTTAATTTTAGTTTTGATATAATTAGAGCACTAATTGTAACAAATTGTGTGCTAAGTTAGAGTTCTAGTTACTGCATTACAAATAAGACGTTTTTGATGTACACTGGCCTCCAAAAATTAAGTTACAACTAGTTTTTTTTTATGCTCATTATTAAAAGAATGAAAAATGAATGAAAAATGAATGATCATAAGTAACTTCAATAAAATCTTATGAAAAAATTATACCCATCTAAATTATTTTAATGTATTCGATATTTGTATGTTTGTCAGGAGGAACTGCGAATATCCCACGTTGGGAATTTGTGTGACATTTTATTTTTATGGTTGATGATCTTGAATTTTTGGTACTAAAATAGTGTTATCCATTAGAGATGAGACGGGCTCGGGCTCAATTTTTATACTAGCCTTCGGGCCCGGGCGGGCTCTGGCTCATTCCATCTGAAACTGACAATTTTATTTATTCTCATATAGAAAAAAATAAAATAACTTTTTCCTCTAAAAAATTACAAATTCCATTTCAAGTAATTTTAGTGTTATTTTGTGCATAATGAATAGAAGGGGAAACAGAAATCTTATTTTTCTTTTCTAGTATTAGAATGTTACTTTAAAGGAAAATATACGATATTTGCGACATGTCTGACGACTGGGCGCCAATAATATTTATTGCTATATTTTCGTTTGTGAAGTAGGATATTTTTTAATTGGAACGTTAATTTAATTTTATTTTTTTAGAGATCTAATGCGAGATGAATATTTTTTTTTCGTTTTTTGTCAATCAGCATTAGTGTAGGTTTGCAAAGTCTTTTATTGTGTGCGAGTACTAGCTCTTCATATGAAAACAACGTTAGGGATTCTATTTTTAATTATGAACTCTGCTCATGCTAAAGCTCCGCTCTGCAGATTTACGAAGTCACTTTCATTCGTAAGTACATATAGTTGTCATGTATTACTCCCATAGAAAGCAATCGAAGAGTGTTTCAACTTTTTTTAATAAAGCACAGGATTTTTCAGATAACTGTGTCAAATTTTTAATTTAATCTGTTTTTCAGGAACACGAATTATTGTTTTAATTCAAGAATCAATTATAATTTACAAAATACATCTTTTATAGGAAATATAAAACGTTGTTCGATTCTTCGGCATAGAAATAGTAATTTCTACAAATTTCATTTATTTATTAAAGTGTCCATCAGATTTACTTATTGGGAGAGAAAAATATTTACATCCTTTTAGGGAAGTATATTTTATTTGATACCAAACTTCCCTTTGATAAGATAGAATGTAAATTTCCATAAAATTAATTATGTGTACGGGATGAACAATTATTTTAGTTTAATTTAATTAGTTTTAAAAAAATGTGATATTACTTTTAAAACAATTTTAAAATATTATGCAATTTTTTTCGGTATCGGGCTCGGCCTCTAATTATACAAAATGCTTCGGGCTCGGGCGGGCTCGGATTTAAAATCATCGGGCTTGGGCGGGCCCGGGTTCCGAAAAGAGAGCCCGAACTCATCTCTATTGTCCATGTCTAGGGGATGTCGTTTACTTGATTCGTTAAGATGGCGGAGAAATCTGATGCATAAAAATGGGGTTATCACAAGCTGGTGCTGCTAGACGTCTTAATGTGTCTCGTAGTGTGGTCCAAAGGCTCTGAAATCAATTTGAATCCAAAAATTCAGTATCAAGAAGACTTCTTCCAGACCGCTGATGGGTTACAACCGATGAACGTTATGCACACAATATTCTATAGTAAACCTCTTGTAATGCACTTCAGTCATACATATCAATTTCAATACGTTTAAAATTGTGTAACATCCTAAAAATTAACCGCAAATGATTTTTCCCCCAAAGACCGTAATGTAACGGAATTCTTTTGAGTGTCCCTGTAAAAAAAGCTATAAGTGCTACAAACTTCATTTTCAAAACCGAACATGCCATAGTAAACCCCAATAATATATATCAATCACATGACAATCCGAACATATTTACGCGAGTTAAAGCACAGACAGACAGACAGACAGACAAACCGAATTCATAAACACTTTTTAACTTACGCCATAAAAGTTTTTAACGATTAAAACGTTGTTGTTGTTGTTGTTTTTCTCTACAACAATCCTAGAAACAAAAACGTATAAAGAGGGAGGAAAATCGTCGGGTAGCGACTTTCTCGCCAAATACACTGCTCAAAAAAATTACGGGACCAAGCAGAGACGTGAAGAGAACCGTGCGAGACAGCCATGCACTGGCATAAAATGGTGAGTACACGTGTATGAATGCGCAATACAGGAAAAATGACGCAAAAAAAATTGTAAGGGAGCTTTAATTCTTTTAAACTATGGAAAGAACAAGAAAAGATGGTTTAGGGCAACAATTTGGATACATGTAAATGACCAAAAAAAGTATTGTTTAGAAATTGTGAAAGATGTTTAATATAGCGTTTGGGCCCCTCGATCAGCTAAGACTGCCGCACACTTCTATTCCATGGATGCGATGAGGTTATCGGTAAGAATTTGGAGAATATTGTTCCACTCCTCAAGATAGTAAAAGGAGGCCTTGGTCTCGCTGCTATGCGTCGTCCGAGTATGTCTCAAACATGCTCGATCGGATTCAGGTCAGGAAAACATGCTGGCCATTACATACGCTGTATTGTTTCAACTTCAATCATGTTCTCCACAAGACGAGCTGCATGCGGTCTGGAATTATCATGCATGAAAACAAAGAAACCGCCAATGTGTTGCAGCGAAAGGTACGACATGAGGTCTCGGTATCTCATCTGTATACCTTCCGGCCGTCAAAGGACATTCCGAATGATATACAGGTCCGTACGTCCACCTATGCCGATTCCAGCCCATACCATCAACCCACCTCGTCAGAAATGGGATTTTTCACGAACAAATGTGGGGTTATTTCGAGTGTACTTTTCCCTTCATACCAAAACACCTCGGGTGTCACACTCTAGACTGAATTGGTACTCGTCTTTAAACAGCACTTGACTCCAATCAAGATTGTAGATGATTATTTATTGTTAATAAGGATAAGAATCTTCCAGTTTTTCGGTAATTTCATCTTTTTACAAAAATGTCATTTAAATTCCCTCCTGAAATTTTCGTTCCCTCCCCCCCCCCTCCCCGCATCACAACGTTTTAAATTCTGAGACTTCTTTCCAACTGATTTTTTTTTCTTATTTATTAGTTACGTTATACTTTATTTTTTCCTTCACTCTTCAAAATAAGGGGGATGGGTTTCTAAACATGAGGGAGGTGGAAGCAAAATTTATCCTCATTTTTGAAGTTTGGCTGTTCTTACCCATGTTGTTGGAACAAAGTGACAAATAGAGCAGAAAAGTTTAAAAAGTAAAGTTTTAAAGGTTCTAAAAATTATTCTTAACTGTACCGTAAAGAAAAAATAATCTATGATCGCATTTCTTATATGCATTTTATTTCTCATGTCGTAAATTGAATATATTCATTTATGTTTAACTGCGTATTTATTTTCATCTGAAACATTTTTCTACTCAAACGTTTTGTGAAAATTCCAACATCCCGACTTGCAAAATAGCTAAATCTGAATTGTAAAAATTATTTTAGATTGAACCCGACCGCCAAAAAGAAACTTAGAGTGAGCCCAGCCAGATAAAAGAAAATTAGATTCAATCCAAACCGAAAAAGGAAAATTAGGGACAACCCGACCTGATGCAGGACTTTATTCAACGATACCAAAATATCCGCTATTTAGAGGTTTTACTATATTTGAATATTAAACAATATTACATATGTCCATTTTTCTATATAAAAGATAAAACTGTTAACCCCTCCGCGACGAGCGTCTTTTACAGAATTTTTAATTTTTTACCACCGGTTTTTAAAACAGAAATTCGCGAATAATTGAATCGCAGAAATGCTATGATTAAATAAGTTAGAGCTTATAATAAAAATTAACTGGTGGGAATAATGAAGGATTCTGAGCATCTTATGAGTCACGTATACGTGTCGCTCGTCCCCAACGGATTATTAGAGATATAACTGTAGATTACTCTTTTTTCATAATTGGATTAAAACATAATTTACATTCCTTTGATTTCGGGTTGAAATTACATATTTCGGATTCGGGTCGGGTTGCAAGTCGTCGCAAATTAGTTTGTCAGGATCAGTCGAGTTCTTAGTGGATATTTTTTTTTTTTTTTTTGTCGGGTTCGGTCGGATTGTGGGTTGAGTTCAAATAGAATTCGCGGAAACCGTGCAGCACTCTATGTCTATGCAGGACTCTAATCTGGCTTTAAATAAGGAACATTAAAAAAATCGATTGGCTAAACTTTTAAAAATTATACGTAAAAAATGCCCATTTTAAAATTACCTACAAACATTTACATTTATGAATTAAAATAACTTAATATATATACGCAATTAAATAAAGCATATTTATTTTTATCTAAAGCACATTGGTTATAAAATAAATTCAGTAACAGAATGTATATAATCTATTACTGAATTATTTGCATAGTTTTAACTGCAAACGGGTTAATCCTCCATTAATCGAGTTTTACTCCATTTTATGCCCGCCAGATTTTTTTTTTTAAATTCATGCTTGAAAATTATTACAAAAACGATAAAATACTAGTAAATTAAGATACAGTGTTCATATATTTCTATTTGGTGACAAACAGTAGATGCCAGGGATATTCCTGACATATATATATATACTAGCTGTTACCCGTGACTTCGTTCACGTAACATTAAAAGAAGAATAAATGCATTAATTAAGCAAAATATTTCACTCCCGATAGTTAAAAACATAAGTAATTAACTAACTCTTTATAACATTTCATAAGGGACAATGCGGTATTTCTTTGTTTTAATGCCCTTGACCCCAGTTTTAAAAAGTTAAATTTTGTGCTAAATAATCTCGAAAATGAAACTGCAACCAATACAAAAAGGAGAGGCAAATAAAAGCGTGGAAATCAACGAATTGTGTAAAATCCAATGTCAATTTTACCTGACAATCCATTTTACTTTTATCGACTTTGTGAAACGTTTAAACAGCCATCCTTCAAAAACAATTAATTGGAAATATAGTATATGCTTTTTCTTTAAAAACTCAATTCTTATGAATAGGGAGCAATAATTTGTACACCTAAATGTAAGGATCTTAAATTTGTCTTCTTGATTTAATCGATAGCTGAAACAAATCTTGATTTCTGAATGATAATATGTTGACAGACGGTTTTTCTTCTGCAGAATAATTTAATTCATAAAGTTTGATTATGTGTAAATATGTTTTTATTTTTCGAAAATTTTACTGTAATCAAGATTTTGTTTTCCCAATCTATTCAAATTGACAATAAATTCTTTTTTCAGTTTTAATGAGTAGATGACGTGAAAGATATATTAATCCCTTCTATTTCTTCTTTTTATGATATTTCCAATACTATAAAAATGCAGTTTTTCTTTTCTGTTGTCATATCTTTAAAAAAATTTGAGCAAAAATTAAACTTTATTGATAACAATCCAATAAATTTGACCTTAAAAGAAATGCGGCACTATATACAGGTGAATTCATGAAACATTAATTTTAAATTTTGCTTAGCGTTAAATTCAATAACCATTTCTTAATAACGTGGAGGTTTTTTTTTATTATTATTATTACTTTTAAGATTATTAACAGTTGCAAAAAAAATTCAATGCAGGAAAAATTTTAAGTATAACTCAAAAACTACTTGGCAGAATAAGCTGAAAGTTTGAATCCGCATATTTTAAACTTCTAGAAATCGATTTCTGATAAAAATTTTCCATGTGTTACTATACGTATATTTTCAAAGATGAATTTCATAATTTATATTATTATGAAATTAATACTCGAAACAAATATACCGGGTGATTATAATTAAAGTTACGATTTCAAAAATCGATAATTTTAAAACTACTGGTCAGAATGACTTGATATTTTAGCAGAACAATCGTGAGGCAATAGAATTTTGTTTGGCGAAGGAAAAAAAATAGTTCCAAATTGTGCCGATAGATGGCGTTGTCAGGGTAATGTCAGGGGAAAGACCAAAAATGTATTCTTGAACCCTTTCCGGCGCGGTGTAAATTTTTTTGCAAAATGATGAAATAATAGATTGACATCGGAATTTACAAACGAATCCATTAGTAAAAAGAAACTTGCTTATTTTCTGGTTCTTAATGAAAGGAAAATTTTAAATATTCTTGGTTCCGTTTGTCAGTTTTAGAATTAAAATTGGGTGTCCTTTTTTGTTACCACCGCCCGTTAACCCTTTCCGGCGCGGTATAAATCTGTTTGTGAAATAATGGACTGACACCAGATTTTACAAACGATTTCCTTAGAAAACAACAGCTTGCTGATTTTCCCTTACTTTATAAAAGGAAAATTTTAATTAAATATTCTTGGTGCCGTTTGTCAGTTTTGGAATTAAAATTAGGTGTCCTTTCTTGTGACCACCGCCCGCTAAAGGGTTAAAGGGTTAAACATAGGAATGATGTTGCCAAAAGGAAAAAAATAGAGTTCAGAGATTTACTAAAAATTTATTAGCGAAAAGACAAGACTACGTGTTTACAGCGACGACAGCGATAATGACAAAAAATGAAAAAAAAAAGAGCTTCATGGAATAAACACCTTACTGATTATTAAGGCATAAGTTGCTCAATATGCCCTCCGCCTTGTTCCGCTACTAATTGGAAGCGCAAAACGGCATGCTCCACAACAGATCGGAGGGTATCTGTACTAATGCAATGGGTGTGTTGTGTGATGCTTGCCTTCAAGTCGGCTAGATTCTGAATCCGCCCGCTATAAACAACATTCTTCAGGTACCCCCAAAGCCAGAAATCACACGGGTTTAAGTCGGGGGAACGTGGCGGCCACGTTGTTGGAAAATGGCGGCTTATGATCCTATCATCTCCGAAATTATCACTCAGTAGCTGCTTCACAGTAGTAGCAATGTGCGGAGGAGCGCCATCTTGCATGAATATTATGCGATCCACACACTGACGCTGTTGAAGTGCCGGAAGAACATGGTTACGCAAAAGTGCTTCATACCGCTTGCCAGTAACTGTGCAGGTAACGGGACCGGCAGGTGTGATCTCCTCGAAGAAAAATGGACCGACGATAAACGCTGCCGTTGTTCCGCACCACACACTGACCTTTTCAGACTGAAGAGGTAATGGCTGTAGCTGGGACGGATTCTCGGTCGCCCATATCCTGCAATTTTGCGTATTTACAGAACCTTGCAAATGAAAGTGGGCTTCGTCAGCCCACAGAATGCTCCATGGCCATCCGTTGTGCACTTCCATCCGGGCAAGAAATTGTAGTGCAAAAGATTGACGTGCTTCCAGGTCAGCAGGTAGCAACTCCTGCACATGAGTTATCTTGTACGGATAACAGCGTAAGACGTTCCGTAGGACTTTACGCACCGTGCTGTTCGGCATATCCAGCATTCGGCCAATCCCCCTTGCACTGCTGATTCCAGCATCACTGTCAGTATGTTCCTGTAATGCTGTAGCCACATCTTCCACTGCCGCAGCTGAAACTGGTTTCCTTCCTCTACCCCGTTTAACGTCAAATGAACCGGTCTCTTCAAATTTAGCAATCATTTTTTGCAGACCATTTGTTGTTATTGGACCTTTTTTTATGGATTTTAATGTCCGAAACTTCCTAATAGCTGTAAGTGCACAGTCATCGTTCTTATAAAAAAGCTTCAAGAGCAGAGCGCGATCCTTCATAGTCAGAGTCATGATGAAGCATTCAGGCAAAGAGCTGCTGCTCTGCATTTTTATGGTTGCTATGTCTGCGGTGCGCATGTCACGTATTAGTAATTTGCATATCTTCAGACAATGTGAACCCAGACAGCGCCATCTATGGGCACATTTTGAAACTTTTTTTTCCTTCGCCAAACAAAATTCCATTGCCTCACGATTGTTCTGCTAAAATATCAAGTCAATCTGACCAGTAGTTTTAATTGAAATTATCGATTTTTGAAATCGTAACTTTAATTATAATCACCCGGTATTTAATTAAAATTTTCCTTTCATTAAGAACCAGAAAAATAAGCAAGTTTCTTTTTACTAATGGATTCGTTTGTAAATTCCGGTGTCAGTCTATTATTTCATCATTTTGCAAACAAATTTACTCGCCGCGCCGGAAAGGGTTCAAGAATACATTTTTGGTCTTTCCCCTGACATTACCCTGACAACGCCATCTATCGGCACAATTTGGAACTATTTTTTTTCCTTCGCCAAACAAAATTCCATTGCCTCACGATTGTTCTGCTAAAATATCAAGTCATTCTGACCAGTAGTTTTAAAATTATCGATTTTTGAAATCGTAACTTTAATTATAATCACCCGGTATATTGTAATCTAGCCAGCAGCCGGGAATTTTTTTTAATTTGAAATGCTTTTTTGTATTGTATGTTTTAAAACAAATCTACTCTGAATTTTGTATCGAAAATGGTTTTTTGATGTTAATAAACAACATCACTAACTTTCAAGTGGAAAGTAGATAACACTTCGATTTTGCGATGCGTTGACATCTATATTTAAATATGAAACGAGCTCTTGCATGAATGAAATAATGTCAATAGGAGAAAAATTATTCTCACCAAATTTTTATGGTAAATCAAAAACAACTTGTATTTAATTCCTCTTACACCAGAATATATATTTAATTAAATTTTACAGCTTTTATTTGTCATATTTTATAGATTATTCTCTAGTTCTGTTTTTGGGATTGAAAAATATCACTATCGCCCATTGCGGCAGCAAGTGATTGTGTACAGTCGTCTACGTCTATACCGCGCCCCTCACAACGGCCTTATCACAAATGCACTCGAGAAATTCTCTGGTTAAAGGGAAAATATGGTTACTTGTTCAGTTGGTTTCCCCTAGTCGATATTTTGTGTACACGTCAATACTAATCTAGGAAAAGAATCAGATTAAATATAAGAATGTTTATGAATACTTTTATTTTTAGGATATTGTACTTGTATCGATACTTAAAAGGCATATTTTTTTCTTATTAATATCATCTGGTATTTTCATAAATTTCATTTTTTTATGATTTCATTAAGTTTTAGTCATGGGTAATATAGTTTAAAATAAAAAATCCTGTGTTTAAATAAAAAAACGCCGGGCGACAGTAAAAATAAATCTTAAAGAAAAAATAAAATAATTTTATTCAAAGATTTTAAATAAATAGATGATGATATTAACCAATTTAAATCAAGTTAATTTAATTTGTATATGAATGATGTTTCTAAGCAGTTTTCTTATTTTTTATTTGTAAAAATTATGGAGAAAGGATATGCAACACTCCATTTTCAAGATGAAAGTAAACAATAATGGCGTCATATGAGCATTCGCGCTGTGCTAGGGAATTTCTCGGTGTATTTGTTATAAGAGCCGTTGTGAGGGACGCCGTGTAGACGCTAGTCTATAAAACCACGGTGTCAGAAGGGTGGAATCGGAGGGAATGAGTTTTACGGCCCATGGAGCTTTTCCGTTCTTTGGTATCTTCCTTGATCAAACCACGGCCAAACTCGATCTTTCTCCTTCCCCTCATACTGCCTTCACAATCACCCCTTAGTTTCGGAATCGTTACAGGACTACTTTCGCCGGTGGATGGCGCGAATACATACCGTAAATTAGAGATCCTACATTAGAGAGAGATTGGACACTGACGAAATGTACGCCATGTAAGTTCCAAAGCAGGTGGAACGTAGTAGAACGCAATGAATCTTCATGACTATCTGAAGGTATATAAAACAAATTTTCCATGATTTTAATATAATAAAAAGTGTTAGACGGTGATGAAAATTCTTTACTACGCATTGATAATTTTGAGAGTAAAATACACAGTAAAAAAAATAAAAAATATTTACTAGTTTCACAGTTGTACGAAAATTAATCAAGTTCGCGAATATCCTGCAATCAACTCATATCAATTTTTTAATTTTTTTTTTCTCAAAACATTGATTATTTTTACACGATTCTTAATTATTTAATATATACATTCAAAATAATTTTTAATAAATTTAACCATTATAGGTGCCGATCTGAAATATATAAGCATATAGAAGTATAATAGAATTACGTATAAAATTAAATATCATATTCTAATTCTGGAAAGTCAAGGTATAAAAGTATGTATATGATAAAAATAAAAAGATATTTACATATTTCATAATATCAACAGAATAAGAGAACCTATTTCGCCAAGAGATAAAATAAATAAATACAATGCTTTAAGCAATTAAAAATAGTTTAAATAACACGCTACTATAAAATGCAAAACAAACATTATATGTAAATTTCTATATTTATATACATTTAAATTCTTGATTACTTGAAACATTGATATTTCTAAGCGTAAAATCTCTATCTCTATAAAAGAGTAAGTGTCTGTCTGCCTGCCCGCGGATTTCTCCGTAATTATACCACTTAGGACTCAGAAATTTTTGTCATGTGTAGATGTTATCACCGGACAGTATACCTCACGGTCGGATTTTTAAATTTTAATTTAGATTTAAAAAAAAAAATTAAAACGTGTATATGGAATTTTGGGTTCGAGGCTATTTCAAGCTCCTCCCATGAAATAGCCTCGGCAACACCATCCATGGCAACGAAGCAGCCAGCCAATGAGAGCAGGTGCAGCATCCAGGATCTAGCCACAGATTAAAGATATTCCATTACTCTATGGATCTAGCTACCAGTGACGATTTATTTACTTTCTGTTCAGTGAAGTGTAAGATGAAATTGGCCTAAACCCAGTGACAGAACTATCTTCGTGTGTCTGCAACGCTAATAATATTTCAAAAATAGTTTGAAATATGCAATATATATCATATTAAGTTCCCGATAGTTAGTTTTGTCACTGGGGTTTAGGCCTATTTCATCTTACACTTCACTGAACAGAAAGTATATCTTCATGTATCTGCAACGCTTATAATATTTAAAAAAAACTATTCTTGACTGTATTTTTAGTTAGTTTGTTTCATTTTTTAACATTTTTAGTATGAAAATATTCAGTAAATAATTTGTGCAACGCTTATAATATTTTAAAAGTCCTTCCGGCCTGTACCGGGAGGAAAAGGTAGCTTTCCTATATCTTCGTTTTAAAATTTTAGCTAATGTTAGACGAAAACAGCAAAGCTAAAATGCAAAGAAACGTTTACAAAAGATTCGTTAATACTAAATTTGAATAAGAAATTCGCCAAATTATTGAGAAATAGCCAAATTGGATTCATTTATGAAGACTTATTTTGATCGCCAAATTTGGAGATATTTCGCCAAATGTCGCCCAATTTTGCCAATTTTGTCGCCAATGTCGCCAATTTTGGCGTTAACGGATATGAATATATAGTTTTATGCGTATGATTGGGAAAATTATTACAACAATGACAGAAAATAATTTGCGAGTAATCGCGTTAATGTGCTGTTTTGTTTCAAAATGTCAGCCACCCTAGAATTTCAAACTGCTCTATCTCAGCCATTTTTTAAGATAGAGGTAAACCAAAAAAAGCTCTGGAATCCTTGTATCAAGGCCTAACACGTAATTAAAAAATAAATTTGAATTTTTAAATTTTTTGTATATTTATTTTAGATTTTAAGTTATTTTACCTCTTTAAATGGCCACCATCTTGAAACAAGATGGCGGACCAAGCTGGCCAACGAACTCGGTCGAGACATTAGTGACCTTAATACACACAATTAGTTTCATCAAAATCGATTCATAATTACGGGCGTTATCGTATGACATAGGTCAGATATATATATATATATATATATATATATATGGATATATCTATATATATAAATCAACATTTGGACGGAGGGTGGTTTTGGGGTCTGGGGGTCATGATCGGTGAAAATATATCGAAATTTTCCGGAACTGCTTTCCTCCGAACGGCTGCAATAGGTAGCTTTATACTTTTTTGTAATGAAAGCTACCTAAAAAACTGTTTTTGACTGTATTTTTAGTTAGTTTGTTTCATTTTTTTAGCATTTTAGGTAGCTTTCAATACAAAAAAGTATAAAGCTACCTATTGCAGCCGTTCGGAGGAAAGCAGTTCCGGAAAATTTCGATATATTTTCACCGATCATAACCCCCAGACCCCAAAACCACCCTCCGTTCAAATGTTGATTTATATATATATATATATATATATATATATATATGACCTATGTCATACGATAACGCTCGTATTTATAAATCAATTTTGATGAAACTAATTGTGTGTATTAAGCTCACCCATGTCTCGACCGAGTTCGTTGGCCAGCTTGGTCCGCCATTTTGTTTCAAGATGGCGGCCATTTAAAAATTTAAAACTAAAATAAACGTACAAAAAAGTTAAAAATTCAAATTTATTTTTTAATTAAGTGTTAGGCCTTGATATAAGGATTCCAGAGCATTTTTTGTTTTACCTCTATCTTAAAAAATGGCTGAGATAGAGCAGTTTGAATTTCTAGGGTGGCTGACATTTTGAAACAAAACAGCACATTAACGCGATTACTCCCAAATTATTTTCTTTCATTGTTGTAATAATTTTCCCAATCATACGCATGAAACTATATATTCATATCCGTTAGCGCCAAATTCTCGCCGAAATTGGCGAAATATCGCCAAATTTGGCGACCAAAATAAGTCTTCATAAATGAAGCCAATTTGGCTATTGCTCAATAATTTGGCGAATTTCTTATTCAAATTCAGTATTAACGAATCTTTTGTAAACGTTTTCTTTGCATTTTAACTTGCTGTTTTCGTGTAACATTAGCTAAAATTTTAAAACGAAAATATGGGAAAGCTACCTTTTCCTCCCGGTACAGGCCGGAAGGACTTTTTAGTATGAAAATATTCAGTAAATAATTTGAGTTCTTGGGCGGTTAGGAATCCATTGTGATTTTTTTTTTTTACCTCATACTTACAAATTAAATATTTTTGATGGAAACAAACAATTTACATTAAATTTTTGAGTAATTTATTGTTTACAATTTTTTTCCTGTAATTGTTTTGGACTACATTTTTAGTTCCCGAGATTGATGAATTCATAACATGCGATAAATTGTTAAGATGTATGTTCTCATTAAGCTTTGTTATTGAACTCCATTTAAGAACCATTTTTAACTCCATTTAAGAAGTTTCATTTAAGAACTTTTTTAGTCGCCCAAGAAAAATATTCTTAATGAAACAGATTTTCTGAGCTGTTTCTATATATTCATGATTTTTTTGTTGGGGCGTTTTTGAGTGATGTTTATGATTTAAGAACTTTTTTAGTCGTCCAAGAATCTAATGTTTTTCTTGAACTTTACTTTGAATAAAATGAAAACATTCAGTAAATAATTATTAAATCTTAATCACCTGAGAACGGATTTTTTTTTTCCAAATTTGTTTCTTTTGTCACTTTATAGAATGCATACTTTGCGACGATCGGCCGGTAGCATCCAACCACCGCCACCATCCATAAATATCATATAATACAATTCTAATACCGTGCAAGCGCCCCACCCCCTGGTTATTTTACGATTTTCCGTCGCATTTAGGGGGGCGGATTAACGAGATTTGACGGTAATTATTAAATTGTTTTGATGAACTGATTATAAATTCCCAGTCCGTGAAATATTTATGATGTGCATTTTGTGACATGAGTTTTATAAGAATCACTCACATATAGGACAAAATTAGCACTTACCAATCTGCAAGTAATACTAAAAATTTGTCGATTGACTGTTTTGCCACCACTGGCCATCTTAATAGTCACACTCGCCAATTGTGATTATTGATTGAAAAAAGATTTTTTACCCCTGCTGTCGTTTGATTATTTTCAAAACCATTTGGTACATTTCACAATTACCCCCCCCCCCAAATCATTTGACAAATTGTGATTTTTTTTTAAAGCTATTTGCCGATATTTGCAACCCCCCCCCCCCCCGAAACCATTTGATGATTTTTGAGATTTTTTTCAACTATTGATTGATCAATTTTGTGATTTTCCGTTTTCTCACATTATGAGTTTCATCAGAAAGTAAAACAATAAATAAATATGAATGATTTGCTGTTTCAAAATAATTATAAAGAATAAGTCTTTAAAAAGGTAAAATCAATGTTATTTCTGGCCGAGTTTTTTTTTTTTAATAATTATAAACCATTTTAATTTGTAAGCATATTGTAAAAAAATCACCGTTTGTGACAAATTTTTTGTTTTATAAGAATCGCCCAAGAACGGACATGCAAATTTATGTTGTCATCGCACTCTTTATAATTATTTTTGTTGAGGGTTTTTGGGCGATGTGATTGAATTTTTGATAGAAACAGCTCCGCAAATCATTCATATTTACTTAATGTTTTAACTTGCTGATAAAACTCATAATATGTGAGAAAACAGGGATTTTTTTCTTTTAACTTCATATTTACAAATTAAATTGTGGAAGACAGAATAGGTTTGTTTGTGTAGAGGTTTGTGTGTGTGCTGTTTTTAATAAAGACAGTTGCATTTTTCCCGCGACCCTTTCACGAAAGTTTTTTCTGTGAACCTTTCACAAAATCTGCATTTTTTCCACAATCCTTTGACGAATTTCGTATTTTTTCTGCGATCCTTCGATGAAATTCAAGTTTTTCCTGCAATCATTTGACGAAATTTGCTTTTTTTGTGATCCTTTAACGAAATTAGTGTTTTTCCACATACTTATGTCGAGATTCATGTTTTTTCAGTGATCCTACGACGTAATTCGTGTTTTTTTTTTTTTTCAGCAATCCTTTGACGAAATTCACATTTTTCCTGAGATCCTTTGGCAAAATTTGCGTGCTTTGCTATCTCTGTTTCTATGGGCTGGATCACAACGGGGTATGGCTCTTTCCACCCGACATCAATAGAGCTTACTGATTTTAGTTTGGATTTTCACCACAGGGGGGCGCTTTCGTATCTTTGGTTCTATGGGCTGGATCATGACGGGGTATGCCTCATTCGACTCGACATCGATAACCTTAATGAATTCAGTTATGTTCGTATAGAACATATTGTGCTCCCTGGCGGTGGAAGGTGTAACTAAAGGATTTTGCAGCTAACTCGGGTTCTATGGGTCACATCACGACACGGTTTGGCTCATTCGACACAACATCAATAGAGCTTACCTATTTTAGTTCTGAATTTCACCACCAAGGTGTGCTTTCCTATCTCTGTTTCTATGGGCTGGATCACAATGGGGTATGGCTCTTTCCACTTGACATCGATAGAGCTGACTGATTTTAGTTCGGATTTTCACCACAAGGGGTGCTTTCCTATATCTGGTTCTATAGGCTGGATCACGACGGGGTATGGCTCATTCGACTCTACATAGATAGAGCTTTTCGATTTTCACCACCAGGGGTGCTTTTCTATCTCTGGTTCTATGGGCTGGATCATGAAGGGGTATGGCTTTTTCGACTCGACTTACAGTAATATATGGGAGTATGATATGAGAATCATATATTAAGTTTTAACAAACCCTATCCTTTATTTAATTTATATTTTCCCCCTTCCTTTGTCAAAATTTAATCGTGTTATCTTTAACTTCAAACAATAAGCCCGCTGTAATTTATACCCTTTCCCTTTTTCATTTTCACTTATGCTCGATCACTAATATCTCACTAATATCTCACGGCTTTTCGATTAAAATAAAAAAAAGAAAAGAATTAAATCAGCACAGATGCCTTTTCGTAATTTTACTTTCCGTAACCAAGCTTATAACACAATATGTGCATTGCACATTTTTGTGGCCACAAAAGTTATGCGAATCTTCCATTTGGCCCAAATGCATGCCCTTATATGGTAGTGGTAAGAACGCAATCACTCACACCCATGTCTAAAAATATATTCTCATTGTTAAAGGCATATACTATTTTGTCTGTCGAAAATCCGTTCTCATGAGAAAGGTATTTGTCGGTTATAGGCGCCGTGGTGATATTAATTTTTGAATCAAAATTCATCCTGTCGCCAAAAATCTGGTGACCCTGCTGGGTAAATACCATTGGTTATGCCTATCTCTGTCTGAAAGTATTTACGCCTAGACACTCTGTAACAACCCTATTTTGGCGAGATTCTTGTCAGTGCAATTCCAACTTGTATCGTGGAAACAACTGACTTCGTCTTCTGTCTCCGCATAATAATGATTGCTTAAGAGCGGCCTTTCTTGTTTCCCCCTCTTCTGTCCGCGACCATCTTGACATCCTCATGGTGATCTTACAATAAAACGACTTGTCATCTATTCTGGAGTTTTTTTTATTATACACGAACCTGGTTCATGTGGATTGTTTTATTTGATCACGTACAACAACTACGAAATATGATCTGATCAGCCAAACTACTTTATAAATTTTGGTGCCTAACCAGCTTTTTCTCCAGTTTAAAAAAAAAAAAAAAAAAAAAAAAAAAAAAAAAAAGAAGAAGTTAGCGTTGGCAGAAGAGGGGACGCTTTTTCTTCACCTGCAACCGCCTGTCTCTTTGGATTATCAGCATGCATCTAAGAAAATTACCGCCTGCATATTTCCATCCCACCGGACCGAGTGGACGGTTTAAAAAAAAAAACTTTTGCTTCACCTTACCCCAAAGTTATTCTCGGGACTTTGCTGCACATATCTCCACTAAATTTATTCTCCAGTCCCTTTCCTACAACTCTCATCTATATGTCTGTGGATGAACACCCGCCTGCTATCTTCCAGTCCCATGCTCCTTAGATGTCTCCCACTGGTACGAACGACGGAGATCCACTTAACTCCAGTTATTATCCTACATCGGATATCGTCGGTTGACTTCTTTGCTCGAAATGTGTCCTCTCTACGCCACATCCATCTCGTCTTGCTGTCTCACTCAACTGCGCCCAGTGCCTGCCAACCCCATGCTCAGTGTTCTATGCCCAACGTGCTCCATCTGCATCACGCCCAGTGCCAGGAACTATAATACCAGTGTCCATGTTTGTCTGCAAATGTGCCTATTACAAAAAATCTTGCTACTAAATTGTGCTAAATAGAAGTTCATCAATTTTCCAACCTGCATTCCTCCGTGTTAATCTATGCACGATTCCTGTGTGACTGTGCTTCATGCTCCATGTGAATGACGCCCAGTGATACGTTTCTACAATCAGTGCCATGTATTGTGCTTCGCTCCCTATGAGCCCCTGTGATTTCTGCACGTATATTTTTTAAAAATATATCACCGTTCCATATGCCGTTAGAACTCCTACAGGAATTCTATTTCTTATATTTTCTAAATCCGTCAACTTTTGGCGCTTCCCTGTAGATGCACTCTAAGCCAAAATCCTGCAGAATTCACGGACTTCCAAGCATTCAAGTTCAACAGTGAAGTTAATGTTTCGGTGCTTTTATTTTTCTTTATCCAACTGACAATAAGCTAAATAGAAGTTCCGTATCCCGCATTTAAGAACCCTTTTTCTCTTCATTAAACACTAGAATATTAGCAACAACAAAAAAAAAAGGACTATGACGTCAAAAGTACTCTTAGTAACATCTGCTTAACCCAAACGATTCAAAACTTTCGAACTATGCGTTCGTAATTCTGCATTCGTTTCGATATTCACTAGCCAGTGGACTTCGATCTACATTCAGATCATTGATAGTTCTGTGTTTTTTTTCTCTCTCCGCAACTGAGATTCAAATAAAGTGAATAATGTCAGCTGTTTAAGTTTCCAGCTGATAAGGAGAACAAATTAACAAAGAATGAACTGTTTGCATCCATACTCACATAAACCACGATAAAACTTAATTATATTAAATTTTTCTCTTACAGCTGATTCATTAGATAGATATTTTTAAATAACAGGGTATGTTAGAACAAATCTTTTATAAAAAAAAATTCTCGTACAACAAGGTAAGTTATCCTTTAAACAAAATTTTTTTGTTATGTCAATAATGTGCAGTATCTAATTGAATTATAAAAAAAAAAAGAGAATAATAATGATAAGATCACTTCAGTAATTTTATTTTTTTAAACCAATGTAACAAACAGAACTTATTAAATTTAAACAATTTCTGATTATTTTCTGTTTTAATGTTATTTTTTTTGCCGGCATATTATAGGTAAGTTGGTAAATTATATTCTGTATGTAAAAAAAAAATTATTAAATTAAACATTCACAGGAGAAGTTTTTAATAAAGAATAGGTGAAGAAGAGAATTTTTGCATATTATTGATTAATTCTAAAATTTTTGTTCCTTTTTCCTATTATGCAATGACATTTTTTTTTCAAATATTGAACGTATTATTATTTTGAAAGGAGAAAGGATAATTCTATATGCATTTCTTTTAATATTTTTATAAAAGCTTATATATTTAGAAGAAACAATATTTATAACGAAAGGTATAATATAATTCTTATTATCTCTCGAAGGTTTGCCTAGATAACACATTTCTTTTATGACTGAAATTTCATTTAATATATTGCATAAAATTTTGACTTTATAATAAGGCAGACATACTTTTTCTATATAAAGTTCATATTACTTTTTATTTATCTGCCACAATGAGTATTGCAGTCTGCAGAATGAGCGATTAATTTATATATTTGCATAATTTTTTTTCCAAATTGTTGGTTCTTTTGAAAATTAAGATATCTCTTGGTTAAGAATAAAAAATAAAAAAAAATAAAAAAAATATATAGATCGATAATAATAAAAAGGAAAGATAATATATTTTTGGTGTGAATAATTGTTCATTCTGGAGATATAGGTATTTTGTTCTTTTTTTCTTTTTTTTAAAAAAAAAAAAAAAAAGAAAGAAAGAGAGATTGCATTCATTTTATTTATTCATTTATTATATATTTTGCTTATAAGTAATTTTTTTTGCGGTAAAGTATTTTCTGGTAAGTTACTGTGAATATTTTAGGTAAACAAAATTTTCCCCACCTGAATTTTTAATATTTTAAGGTAAAGATTTATTTAGCCAATAATTTATTGCAAACAAAATATTTATATTGGCTCACTCGTTAGCCAAACATGGCCAGCAAACTAATATTTAAAGTCACTAATTTTGATGGTGAACCCACGTTACTAGACTTTTTTTTTAACCAGTTACGAACATTAGCCCGTATACAAAAATGGAAACAAGATGAAACTATTCAGTTTCTGGGTGGAAAATTGACAGGCCCAGCCTTAACCTTTTTTACGCAAAACCCTGAAATATATAAATCTAATGATTTGGATTTCGTCGAGAAAGAATTCAGAGCATTTTTCGCTCCCCCGAGTAAAACTGCAGCACTGGTTGAATTCAATAATCTATTATTATTGCCAGAAGAATCAATTAAAAATTTAGCCCATCGTATTAACACTCTCACTGCTCGCGTGCATGACACTATAACAGATAGAACGGCTCTTGATAATATTAAATTTACAAAATTTATTTCAGCGATTCCCTCGAATTTAAGGGTAAAAATACAAGAAGAGGGAATATCAACGTATAAACAAGCAGTAGATAGAGCACAAACTCTCCAGGAAATTATGCAAAACGAGAAAATATTGCAGCCCTGCGCGTCATCTAGCTCCGCAGACACGATCGCAATGCAGTTGAAATCACTAAATGAAAAAATTAACACTTTGTCGTTAACAGGTAGCGAGGACAAAAATAACACCCATAATCAACCCTCTCGCCCACAAAACTCGCATGATCAGTATAAAAAGGACTTTAAAACAAGACACACTGGTCATAGATATGTCCGCACAAATAAACATAACAAATCGAATTCTCCACCCACTTGTCAGTTGTGTTTGAAACGTGGCCACACTGCAAAATTTTGTTTTAAATGGAGAAGATCAAATGCGAATAGAGGTGGATATCAAAACTACAAATTCAATCCAAATTTTCGCAAAAAAAGTAATCAGAAAGGGGAATCTTTAAACTATTAAGGAGATGTAATTTAGCTGATGGCTTTGCATCTCAGGAAAACATTTTAACATCAGCAACTTGCCCTACATTCCCATGGTCGTTTGATGAAACTCTTCCAAAAATTTCTAAGGAAAGGCTAGTCAATTCGGTCGCTTCACAGACCACAACAAACATAAAAATGACCAGGAATGGGTCGTCACAAACAGTGCACAGATCAACTGAAAGTTCATCACAAACTGTATCGCCAGGTGACGAAAAGAAAGTTGAGGTTATTTCAAATGTGAATAATAGTTCCCCAACACTTCCCCTCATAAAGGCCTCTATAGCAAGAACAGACACAATTTTACTTTTAGACACAGGGTCGACAATATCCCTTTTATCACAGTCCCTTTTCGATTCCATTAAGGACAATCTTAAATATAAAAGGTTAGGCACAACAGTTACTCTTAAAACAGTAAATTCCGATGTTGACTTCACCGCATGTATAAAAGCATCAATCAGAATTCACCACAAATCTTTTAGCCACAACTTTTATATTGTTGACATTCCCGATACCTCTAGTTTTCAAGGAATATTAGGATTTGATTTTATTCATAAACACAGGATCATAATTGATGTTCACAAAAATAGAATGTCAACAAATGAATTTCACGTGCCATTACTTAGCGCGTCAGCTGATGGCAAAGACATAAATCTTCTAAGTGAACATGTAAACTCTCCGTCAAATTCAGTCAAAACGATTCGCCTTGCACATAAATTAAAACTTGAACCACATGAGAAAACATGGATTTCCATCGACACTGATTCTTTAAACCCTTCAATGCAGTACTGTTTTGAAAATACTATTTCTAATAAACAAATTATTTGTTATGACAGTCTGCTAGGTAACAATAAAGATATTGAATCGGTCGATCAGGAAAATCATAACAAACACCTACAAAAATCACATCTATACGTATTCTTACAAAATTCTTCTAACAAACCAGTACACATAAACAAAAATGCACGAATAGGAATTTTATATGAAGTTTCAGAAATTATGGAACCATCTAAAAGTGACAATTTTTCACAGACCATGAAGTCATGCGACAACATCAACAGCTTCAATATTCAACCTCATGATAATTTACAACAGTTTATTTGCAATTATATTCAAGCTTCAGATGAGGTCTTAAAAAAAAGAAAGGAAGATTTAACAATACAAGACTTCAAATTGGATCATCTAGACACTCAACAAGCAAAAACCTTAGGCTCATTATTGTTAAAATACTACAGTTCTTTTTCTAAATCAATGAAAACATTAGGTCACACAGACAAGGTTATTCCAAATCTCAAATTCATTAATGACTACCCAATTAAAACACTACCTTTTCCTGTACCACAATCATTACACCAAGAAATGAAAGAGCAAATAAATCAACTTCTTGAAGCAAATATTATTGAACGTAACTGTTCAGAATGGGCATGTCCTATTTTGCTGGTTAGAAAGAAGTCTGATGGGTCTGCAAAACAAAAATACAGACTAGCTCTTGATTTAAGAATGCTAAATTCCGTCTTACAAGGATCTTCATATCCACTTCCCAAAATACAGACAATCATTTCAAATTTATCTGCATATAAATATTTCACTTCGTTAGATTTTCAACAGGCCTACCATCAGATAAATTTACCTGAAAAATATCAAGATCCACTTACATTCACATGCATATACGGTACTTTTCGTTTTAAAAGATTGGTATTTGGATTAAAGAATAGTAGTAGTTTCTTTCAAAATTTAATGGACACTATTATTGATGAATTAGAAATAGAAGGTATTTTTGCATATCAAGACGATTTGATCTTTGGTTCTAATTCTTTTGAGGAAACATGTGCAAAATTACAGAAAGTACTTGAAATTTTATCGAAATATAATTTAACGCTCTCGCCCAATAAATGTTCATTTCACAAAACCGCTGTTGACTACTTAGGTTTTCACATTGAAAATCATTCCATTTCTCCCGTCCAATCAAATATTGTCAAAATAAATTCTTTTCCTACCCCGACAACAAAAAGACAATTAAAAAGGTTTATTGGTCTTGTCACATTTTATAAATCTCTAGTTCCTTCATTTTCAAAACTTATCCAACCACTTATCGATCTCACTACACCCAAAACAACATTTAAATGGACTCAAAAACATCAAAAATTATTTGATCAAATGCAACAGGTGTTCTTTAAGTCTCCCATGGTTCGTTTACCCGATTGGTCTAAAACTTTTTATGTAAACACAGATGCGTCAATTATAGCCATAGGAGGTGCTCTGTTACAGGAACATGAAGGACAATTACTTCCCATTGCATTTTTTTCAAAATCTCTTAAACAGTCTGAAAAACGTTATCCAGTACTAAAACTTGAATTAATGGCCATTTACAAATCTGTAATCGCTTTTAAATACTACCTATATAACCGAAAGTTTGTAATTTTATCCGATAGTGCTCCTTTAAAAAAATACAAGAAAACAACTAATCCCGCTGATATAACAACTAGATGGTTAACGGAATTATCAGAATATACATACACTTTCGATCACATTCCCGGCTCTTCTAATGTACTTGCAGATTATTTGTCCAGATGTTCTTTCGAGAAAAACACAGTTGATTTAAATTCCAACCCAGAGCTCATCAATGAACCATATGCTTTGCCAATTGTCGATAATGATCTTCCAGACACTAATAATGATCATTTATCATACAGTACACATTCTCTAAATTACTTAGTTATTGGTAACAAGGATAAAAAAGACCCTTTATTGGAAATTTCAAATGAAACATTTGTAAACGAACAAAAGAAAGACACAAAATTATCCGAAAGTTACAACGAAATTATGCAAAATGGCTCATCGAAACAATTCCCTATGTACTTCATTCATCCCGATTCAAAGGTTTTAATGTTAAAAAAAGAAAATATTTGTAATGACACCTTTTCTTACCACATTATTGTCCCAAATTCATTAAAAGCCAAAGTTCTAACAATATGTCATTTTTCACATTTTGGTCTAACAAAAACTTATGCATTTGTCACAAAAAAAATATTTTTGGAAAGGAATGTATGCTGACACTTTAAATTTTGTAGCGTCTTGCACAAAATGTTTACAGGCAAAACATCATAAAACTCCACTTGCTCCACTACAACCTACATACACACCTACGCATCCAGGAGATACAGTCAGTGTTGATTTGGTCGGTCCCTTTACTAATGGACAGTCGGTATTGACAGTAATTGACCATTTTTCTCGACACCTAGAACTCTTCCCTTTGCGTACCATCACTTCTGAAAAGATAATTAAATGTTTATTCAGTTACATAACTATCTTTGGAAGACCTTCCGTAATTTTGTCAGATTTGGGAAAACAATTCACCTCACACATATACGACAAATTTAACGACACATTAGGCATAAAGGTACGTCATTCCAGTGTAGCGAGGCCACAAAGCAATGCCGTGTCGGAGCGAATCAATAAATCAATTAAATACTCAGTTTCTACTTTACTTCAAGAAGGTCACACTTTTGAAAATGCTTTATCAATTCATAAATCTCTTTATAATGGATCTCTACATTCCTCCACAAAATATTCTCCCAACTTGCTTCACTTTGGAAGAGAACTATCCTTAATATTTGATACTTATGACCATAATGTCAATCAAGTTCTAGACAAAGATTTTGAAGCTTACAAATTGTTACAAGATTTAAATTCTATTTACAGGAAAGCATATAATAACATCAAAGACTCTCAAAACAAAAGAAATGATCATTTTCAAAAACGTGCTAAACTAAGAAAAATTATGAATAAAGATATTGTGTATTTAAAATCAATAGATAAGTTCAAACCAAAATATTCTGGACCTTACATTGTTATACACAAATATTCACCTGTCTCTGTTTCAATCAAACGCTTACATGCACCTGATGACTCTGCTTTTAGAGTACACATTGATAGGTTAATCATCGCTCCACCAAGAAGCGATCACTTACTTACAAGTCATGATGGTTACAATAATATTAACTCTTCAACTTATTCAACACGTTATAATTTAAGACCTAGAAAATAGCGTATAATTTTTATAATTGTTGTATTTTGTGCGAATTTTTGGTTTTGTTCATACTTGTGTATATTGATGTACACAATATACTGATGTTATATTTGATGTTTCCTTGTGAAAGTTCTCGGCTGGTCCAAGTTTGTTTCATCAAGGGAATGGCAGATATGGCAATCTTGTTGTGAACATTATCTTTTATGTTTATGGGGTGTTTGCGCATATACACTTTATAAAAAAAAAAAAAAAATCTTAACTTTTGGCGTCATATTTTTTTAAATCTCATAAATAGCTATAAACATAATTATAGTAACATTAATTGCACTAAAAAAATTTTTCTCTTAAGGTCAGTTTTTTTTTAAATTTTAATAATACTAATTAAGTAAATATGTACCTCATGACTTAACATTTTTACCGAACTTGACAAAACTCTCTCTCATTACTCTAGGATTGACTTTTATTCGACATACATTAGGTGTATATATATATTTTTATTTTTCTAATTATTCCCTTTCGGAGTGGTGATCTGTTCAAAATTATTGCCCTTAGGATCTTCCACCCCATTGTAATGAGAGACACATTCGAATTGATATTCCAATTCACCTTAAATCCCCTGTCAAAATGAGTATACGAGACTGCTCCTCAGTTTGTTGCATTACTGCTGCGGGAGCAACGGGGTCTATGTTGTGACAACAATGTGGACCTCGCCCTAAATATTCCCTCCACAAATAAGGCAATAGTCCTAAACTTGCGCCATCACACTTGTTCTTAGACAAGATTTAGGGCAGGAATTTTTTTTTGGATCGTGTGTCACTTTCCCTATCCTGTCCTGTGCGAATGCACAAATTTTTACTTTTTAAACCCAAATTTTATTCATTTTTTATCTTCATCATTTTTTGTATTTCATTTTTACACATGTGTAACAGTAAATGTAACTGTAAGTGTAACTGTATCTTATTTTTATATTTTGTATTTGCATTTATATACTTGATGTTTATTTTATATAATATTATATATATTAGTATCTTATATTCTGTTCGAACAAAGAGAATTTTATTATATTGTAGTTGCAACTTAACATAAGCTTATATGTTCAGAGTTATGAACATTTTAAATTCATTTTGCATGCTTATGACCAGCTGTCAGTAAAAAAAATATTAGTTGATGATAATGCAACTTTTCTGGTCATAATTTGGTCATCAATGTATATGTTGTGTAGTTATACTACCACATGTTCCGGAACAGCAAAAACAACAACAATAATTTCTACATCTACAAAAATAAACTGTTAAGAAACCATGGACTCAAGGAATAAAATAGTGTACACTATGATGACCAGTAGCAAAAATTTTGGTATACCATTTCCATTTTCATTTCTATTTTCATTCTCATTTTTGATATTTATATGTGTTTATATATATTTTTTTTATCTTATATTGTGCATTGATTATATGTAAACTTTCAGACGGAGCATGCCTGAAATTTAAACCCTAACAAATTATTCTTTTATCTGAGCAACCGGGGGAAATATATGATATGAGAATCATATATTAAGTTTTAACAAACCCTATCCTTTATTTAATTTATATTTTCCCCCTTCCTTTGTCAAAATTTAATCGTGTTATCTTTAACTTCAAACAATAAGCCCGCTGTAATTTATACCCTTTCCCTTTTTCATTTTCACTTATGCTCGATCACTAATATCTCACTAATATCTCACGGCTTTTCGATTAAAATAAAAAAAAAGAAAAGAATTAAATCAGCACAGATGCCTTTTCGTAATTTTACTTTCCGTAACCAAGCTTATAACACAATATGTGCATTGCACATTTTTGTGGCCACAAAAGTTATGCGAATCTTCCATTTGGCCCAAATGCATGCCCTTATATGGTAGTGGTAAGAACGCAATCACTCACACCCATGTCTAAAAATATATTCTCATTGTTAAAGGCATATACTATTTTGTCTGTCGAAAATCCGTTCTCATGAGAAAGGTATTTGTCGGTTATAGGCGCCGTGGTGATATTAATTTTTGAATCAAAATTCATCCTGTCGCCAAAAATCTGGTGACCCTGCTGGGTAAATACCATTGGTTATGCCTATCTCTGTCTGAAAGTATTTACGCCTAGACACTCTGTAACAACCCTATTTTGGCGAGATTCTTGTCAGTGCAATTCCAACTTGTATCGTGGAAACAACTGACTTCGTCTTCTGTCTCCGCATAATAATGATTGCTTAAGAGCGGCCTTTCTTGTTTCCCCCTCTTCTGTCCGCGACCATCTTGACATCCTCATGGTGATCTTACAATAAAACGACTTGTCATCTATTCTGGAGTTTTTTTTATTATACACGAACCTGGTTCATGTGGATTGTTTTATTTGATCACGTACAACAACTACGAAATATGATCTGATCAGCCAAACTACTTTATAGGGAGTGTGTATGGCACGCCCAGTGTTTGCTGTCTAAGGTAGTGGGGCCCCCAACATTAGATTAGTTTAATAATAAAAAAATGTTCAACACTGATTTCAGGTACATTTAAGGTTGTGTTGGCACGGGCAACGCCGGGCGGGTAAGCTAGTACACAGTAAAAAAATTAAAAAATATTTACTAGTTTCACAATAGTAAGAATATTAAGCAACTTCGCCAATATCCAGCAATCAACTCATATCGAATTTTTTTTTTCTTAAAACATGGATTATTTTTACACGATTCTTAATTATTTAAAATATGTATATATATATATATATATATATATATATATATATATACATTCAAATCAATCTTTAATAAATTTAACCATTATAGGTTGCGATCTGAAATATATAAGCATATAGAAGTATAATAGAATTACATATAAAATTAAATATTATATTCTAATTCCGGAAAGTCAAGGTATAAAAGTATGTATATGATAAAAATAAAAAGATATTTGCATATTTCATAATAACAACAGAATAAGAAAAACCTATTTCGCCAAGAGATAAAATAAATAAATACAATGCTTTAAGTAATTAAAAATAGTTTAAATAACACGCTACTATAAAATGCAAAACGAACATTATAAGTAAATTTCTATATTTATATACATTTAAATTCTTGATTACTTGAAACATTGATATTTCTGAGCGTAAAATACACAGTAAAAAAATTAAAAAATATTTACTAGTTTCACAATACTAAGAAAATTAAGCAAGTTCGTCAATATCCAGCAATCAACTCATATCGAATTTTTTTTTCTTAAAACATGGATTATTTTTACACGATTCTTAATTATTTAAAATATGTATATATATATATATATATATATATATGTGTGTGTGTGTGTGTGTGTGTGTGTGTGTGTGTGTGTGTGTCTGTGTGTGTGTGTGTGTGTGTGTGTACATTCAAAACAATTTTCAATAAATTTAACCATTATAGATGCTGATCTGAAATGAAATGTAATAGAATTATATATAAAATTAAATATTATATTCTAATTCTGGAAAGTCATGGTATAAAAGTAATGTATATGATAAAAATAAAAAGATATTTACATGTTTCATAATATCTGCAGAATAAGAAAACTTATTTCGCCAATATCCGGCAATCAACTCTGTGGAATTTTTTTTCTCAAAACATGGATTGTTTTTAAATGGTTCTTAGTTGTTTAGAAAATATGTGTGTATAAATTAATGAAAAGAAATTCCAGGTATTTTTTCTCTGAATTTGAAGCACAATATGGAACACAGCAATGAACCATTTTCTACTAAAAAATAAGAACTCGCAATTTCATTTACGTTATATCTAAGAATACAGAAGAGTGAAAGGCGAAGATAAAGAAATTCCCCATTATTAGACACGGTGGGTGATAGAGTCACCTACGTTCCTCCGAGAAGAAAATCTGATTCCTCTTGAACAAAGGGAAAATGACTTTATGTTACGGCCGTACAGACTTTATGTTACGGCCGATATGTTTCATAATATCTGCAGAATAAAAAAAACTTATTTCGCCAATATCCGGCAATCAACTCTATCGATTTTTTTTCTCTCTCAAAACATGGATTGTTTTTAAATGTGTGTATAAATTAATGAAAAGAAATTCCAGGTATTTTTTCTCTGAATTTGAAGCACAATATGGAACACAGCAATGAACCATTTTCTACTAAAAAATAAGAACTCGCAATTTCATTTACGTTATATCTAAGAAAACAGAAGAGTGAAAGGCGAAGATAAGGAAATTCCCCATTAGACACGATGGGTGATAGAGTCACCTGCGTTCCTCCGAGAAAAAAATCTGATTCCTCTTGAACAAAGGGAAGATGACTTTATGTTACGGCCGTATAAGGGAAAGGAGAAAGATCGAGTTAGGCCGTGGTCAAACATTAACAATAAAATCTTTTTCACAGGTTCACTTTAGCGGTAATACGTTAGCAATAGAGACATTCTCTCTAGGTATTGGGATGGACAGACGGTTTAAAGAAATTTTGTTTTCAATTTTTAAGCCTAATTACATAGATTAGGCTCTTTTGAAATACCAGGAAGAGCTCAATGGAAAACAAACTAAAACAGTTGCCGAGCAGTTGATGTCGGTTAAGGGGCTTCCGAGTTACTATCAACTTTACGCCCAGTCTATTGTGAGCAAAGCCCATACACGTACTATGCATACGCACTCAGTTTTAAAAAAGTTGAATTTTGTGCTAAATAATCTCGAAAATGAAACTACAACCAATGTAAAAATGAGAGGCAAATAAAATCGTGGAAATCAACGAATTGGATAAAATCAAATGTCAATTTTATCTGATAGTCCATTTTACTTTTATCGACTTTGTGAAACGTTTAAACAGCCATTCTTCAAAAATAATTAATTGGAAATGTAGTACATGCTTTTACTTTAAAAATTCAATTCTTATGAATAGGAAGCAATAATTTGTACACCTAAATGTAAGGAGCTTAAATTTGCCTCCTTTGTTTAATCGATAGCTGAAACAAATCTTGATTTCTAAATGATAATATGTTGACAGACGATTTTTGTTCTGCAGAATAATTTGATTCATAAAGTTTCAATATGTGTAAATATATTATATTTTTCAGAAATTTTACTGTAATCAAGATTTTGTTTTCACCATTTATTCAAATTGAAAATAAATTATTTTTTCAGTTTTAATGAGAAAATGCGTGAAAAATATATTAATCCGTTTTATTTCTTCTTTTTATCCACAAAAATGGAGTAATTTAGTTGCCGTTTTTAGAAAAATTTTGTTAAAATTTACAAAAAAAAAAAAAAAAAAAAAAAGATGTATTTGAATTTAATTCAAAATTTTAAGTTCTGAGAGTTTATATGACATCCTAGGATCATTGATAAATGGTTGTTAACTATATCGCGTTGCGTTCGACAATCTAACAGGAGTAGTTGTGAAAATACAAAAAGGGTAATCAGATTTTAATACTATAATAGATTCGTGTTCATTTTTCTTTGAGAATTTTCTGCCAAATTCACATCATGATTACATGATGTGAATTTCGGCAGAAAATTCTCATCTGTATGTAACTGGTATTTTCATGCTTAATAATCAGTATAGTTAAACAAATATTTCAATCTCGTTTTAAATATGACGTGAAACTCATCTACTCTCTATACTTACTGATACTTGTATTATTAATGTATAAAATTTATTCATGCTCCTTTAAAAACATATTTGAAAAATTCCGTTTCATTTTAAATATGACGTCACTTTGTTCCCAGAGAAATCTCTTTTTAATGATATAATCCTTGTTAATTTTCTTTTCCTGTCAGTCATAAAGTGGATTTTGGCACAAAACTTACATCTGTATTTAACTGACATTCAAGCTTATTAATTTGTAGCCATAAAAATATTTCACTTTTTCATTTTAAATATGACGTCATTATCCATCTACTTTCATTATATATTGATCTTCATGCTCCTACTATTATTGCGAATATTTGAAAATGCCTGTTTTATTTCCCATATGACGTCATATTTGCCCAAGCCAAGGAGGATCTTTTTCATATTTTCATGATCCAGAAATATTTTCTTAGTAATATAATTATTGTCCATTTTTTTCTAATTATAACGCAGTTTTTGGTAGAAAACCTCTTCTCAACGTAACCGACATTCATACTTCATGTATAACAGCAAACACTCCATATTTTCGTTTGAAATATTACGGCAATTCAGCTTCTTTCCAATTCTTTTTAATTTTCACTTTTCACGTGGAAATAGTTAAATTGAAAATTAATTGTTGGGGAAACTATTATTCCAGGCTTTGTATTTATTGGCAACGATAATGCTTAGCAAAGTAAATTGATTAATTAAATTTTACAGGAAAAATATTCATTGATTCTCTATGAAAATAATGAAATTTTGAATTATTAAGAAAAATATTTGAAAATAATAAATAACACCTACCCTATGTTTATTTCTGTGTTATAATCCATCTATATACAAAGATACAGGGCCATTAAATCCTCCGTTTTGACGTTTACTTCAGCCAAACATTCACACACACAATCGCATTTATTATATTATTAAGATATATTGTATTATTAATATAGAATATATCATAATATATCATGATAAATAAATATCTATACTAATAAAAGAAGGTTGTTTTCTTCATCTAGTTATTCCGCCATTTCTACTTTTCAATTAGGAGACCCTTCATCTGAGGGCCCTGCTCAAAACTATCAGATGGCCTTTTTCTAACAACTTCTTAGGACTTCCAGCTACTATCTGCACAGTAAAAAAATTTCTCGAACTTCAGCTGCCATCAATTTTGAATATTAATCTCCTTCTTGGGGCCCTTGATGCAGCTACTTTAAAAATGATCCGATTCTCTTGTAATTTTAATTAACATAGTTCTAGGGTACTCCAGCTACTTTATAAACTTCTAAACATTTCCTTAGAATCCTATAACTACTACCTTTTTAAAAATATATTAATCTTCTTTTTCGGCATCAACTTACGTTTACTCACTACAGCCGTAAATTGAAAATCGCGTTACTGTTAAAGATAAGTGATTAGGTTTAGAGAGAGGCGAGGGGATTTCATCCGTAAATTAAACATCGCGTTAATGTTAAAGGAGATTTGTTAAATTTACAGCGGGGGGTGGGGGACACATTCCACCGCCTGGAGGCTCATTCTTTTCTTGGGTTCTATGGGCTCGATTTCAACAGGGTTTTGTCAATCGACTTGATATCGGCAACTTCAGTTTTTATTTTTTTTATTTTTTTATTATCACGGGCCCAGGCGGCTCAGCTAGCAATGTAAACAAAATAAAATGTAATTGAAATAAAAATATAGTAAGATGCTAACATGGCCTTTTGGCACTATTTTGGATTTTTTTCGCCAACCGAGCCAAGCAGCACAGGATACGGAACTCTTCCTGTTAAATTAATTTTTACACATTTGAAAAAAAAATCTTCATTAATTTACGCAAAGGTCTAATTTTCTAATCAATTTTTCGCCCACTTCTTCATGTTTTAGACATTATGTAAAGGTGTGTGTTTCCGACTACAATGCAATATTTTCATATTTTCAAAACTCCATTATCAAATAATGGATTAGTTTTAATTAAATGTTGATTATACATTTTAAAAAAGATTTAGAAATCCAAGACAGTTTAAATAATGTACAAGCATTTATTTTTCTGAATGAAATACGACGTGACCCAACAGTAAGTATTTATTTATTACAGTAAAGTAAAGAACTGAACTTGAACTTGTGATAGGTTCAATGGGCTTCCAAGTTGCGAAGCAACTGCACACCCTGGCTTTGAGTAGGTGTATATCAAATCCTGAGAGAGCCATAAGAAATGTTTAGACGTAGTCTAATTGACTACATAAAAATAGGATAGTGTTAAGTATATCAATAAAATAATGAAAATTTACTAGTTAAAGTATAAAAGTAAAAATAGTTATAAAAGTAAAAATAGTATAAAAGTAAAAATAGTACAATGTAAAGTGACATTTCCAATACTACAAAAATGCAGTTTTTCTTTTCTGTTGTCATATCTTTAAAATTTTTTTGAGCAAAAATTAAACTTTATTGATAACAATCCATTAAATTTGACCTTAAAAGAAATGCGACACTATATCAAGGTGAATTCATAAAACATGAATTTTAAATTTGCTTAGATATACGGCAACTTCAATAATTGATTGCGGCAACTTCAATACTCATTTCTTAATAACGTGATTATTATTATTATTATTACTTTTAAGATTATTAACAGTTGCAAAACAATTGCAATACAGGAAATTTTTTAAGTATAACTCAAAAACTACTCGACAGAATGAGCTGAAAGTTTGTATTGGTATATTTGAAACTTCTAAAAATCGATTTCTGATAAGAAATTTCAATAGTTTTTTAATTTTCACAAGTATATTTTCAAAGATGAATTTTATAATTGATATTATTAGGAAATTAATATTCGAAACAAATATATATTGTAATCTAGCCAGCAGCCAGGAATTTTTTGAATTTGAAATTTGTTTTTCTGTATTTTATGTTTTAAAACAAATATTTTGAATTTTGTATCGAAAATGATTTTTTGATGTTAGTAAACAACATAAAAACTTTCAAGTGTGAAGTAGATAACACTTCGATTTTGCGATGCATTGACATCGAAATTTAAATATGAGACGAGCTCTTGCATGAATGAAATAATCGCAATGGGAAAAAAAACATTATCACTAAATAATTACATTAGATCAAAAAAACTTTCATTTAATTCCTTCCACACCAGAATATATATCCAATAAACTCTAAAGTTTTTATTTGTCATATTTTATCAGACCGTCATCCACGCTTTTGCGTTTGAATTTGAAACACATCACCAGCGCCCATTGTGGCAGCAAGTGATTGTATGAAATGAAGAACAGATTTCAGCCCAGGTAAGCGTCTAGACTAGAGAAAGGGTGCAATATACACTGCTCAAAACAATTAAAGGATATTGCAGTTTTAGGTGGATTTTGTATCTGGGAAACTTTTTAGCTGATTGATACATGGTCGACAGACATAGTAGGTTATATGAGAATAAATTACACATGTTTGGCAGAAAAAAATGCATTTTATTGCGCATTTGTGTACAAAAGGAAAAAAACACAATTTGTGCATATGAGAAAAAAAGAATAAGAAAAGGTGTTTTCTTCAAAGAAAATCATTTTCAGTAGGGGGTATGGTTTCCACGGGCGGCCAGCAACGTTGAACACCTTTGAGGCATGGACTCAATGAGGCTATTAATGATGAGTTGGGGTATTCTGCCCCACTCTTCCAGAAGAGCTCTTTCCAGTTCTTGGAGAGTTTGTGGGGGTTGTTGGCGGCCAGAAACTCGTCTTCCTAGAGCGTCCCAAACGTGCTCGATTGGGTTCATGTCTGGAGAACACGCTGGCCATTCCATTCGAACGATTCCTTCCTCGAAAAGGAAATCCTCCACCAGGTTTGCACGATGTGGCCTGCAGTTATCGTCCATTAAAATGAAGTTATCTCCGATTGCTGCAGCGTAAGGGACTACAATAGGTCTGAGGATCTCATCCCTATATCGGCGACCAGTCAGAGCTCCATCTCGAATGATGTAGAGGCCAGTGCGCCCGTCAATGGAGATGCCACCATACACCAACACTCCTCCACCGCCAAATCTGACACTTTCGTGCACGAACACAGGATTATTCCTACTGCCACGGTCCCTCCAGATGAAAATACGCCTATTATCCGGATGCACAGAAATACGGGACTCGTCAGAAAACAGAATATTGCTCCATTCATTTCTCCTCCAGTTGACATGCTCGGTTGCCCACTCCCTGCGGTCGCGATGATGCCTTGATGTTAATCTAACACATACCATCGGTCGGCGAGCATACAGACCTACAGCATGGAGCCGGTTTCGGACAGTCTGAGTTGAAATCGTGGTGCCTGTAGCCGAGCGAAGGTGTTGTTGGAAAAGAGTAGCGTTCATGTTTCGGTGTCTCCGAGCTGTTAACGCTAAATACCGATCTTCATTGGGCGTTGTTGCCCGTCTACGACCTTGCCCTGGTCTTCGGCCTGCACATCCACTCTCCAAAAAATGGTTCCAGATCCTGGAAATGACACTTTGTGACACTCCAATGGCTTGCGCTACTTCGGCTTTAGTTTGGCCCCCTTCTAACCTACCAACAATTCTCCAAGCTTCTGAATCTGTCAAATGACTTCGCTGAGACATCGTACTCATCGAAACAAAGCAATCACTGAATGCCGATCATCCTTGTCTTCATTCTCTTTTATCCAGTTGAAAGTCAAATTTCATTCGCTGCCGCTGAAGCGACGTTTTTGACGTCGAACTCAAAATTTGCATACTCCACAGTTTGAAAACCAGAAAAATTTGCATTTGTGATTCTCTTCTTCTATTTTCGGCAAAAAAAATTCGTTTATATCTTTATTTTATATAAAACTTCAAATATCCTTTAATTGTTTTGAGCAGTGTATCAGCGATTGCTTTGCCTTCAACGGACGATAAGTTGTTCCTCCTGATATCTATCTCCCGGCATGGAAATGAAATCATACTAGGTTGAAAAATGAATTTTTTAGTACTATGCTGATTAAATTAAATTAATGAATTAATTTATAGGGTTTTAAAAGTTGTAAATGCAAAATTTAGCTTATTTTTTTTTAAATGTATTTTTTAAAATATACCTTTGTATTCTTTTTTTTTTAATGCAAATGTAAGTACATTGCCTTTTTTACATAACACACTCATAATTGATTATTTATCAGAATTAATTGAAATAAATGGTGCTATTTTTCTTACATTAAAATATATATATATATATATTATCTCTATTAAATTCTTAAAAACTTTTGAATGGCTACGGAAATTATTTTAAATAAATTGTACTACTTTAATTAAAACGGATCTCGACAAAAGACATATTCAGCTACCAGAATATGCGGTCTTGTTAAATTCGGAGAGTATCGGAAAAATGAATTTTGTCCACCTGGAACTAGATCTTCAAAACGCCCACTGTGCAATGCAAGCGTCTAAAGAAAAAGTGCAATATATCAGCCAATACCTGGTAAGTTGTTGTTCCTGCTATCTATCAACCGGCATGGAATGAAATCATACTAGGTTGAATAATGAATTTTTTAGTACTATGCTGATTATATTAAATTAATGAATTAATTTAGAGGGTTTTAAAAGTTGTAAATGCAAAATTTAGCTTATTTTTGTTAAATGCATTTTTAAAAATATACCTTTGTATTATTTTTTTAAATGCAAATGTAAGTACAGGGTGTTTTTCTTTAAATTGACACTATTCAGAGCCGCCTGTAGCTCGTTCTAATAACTGGATTGACACAAAATTTTGTGAATGGACTAAGAAAACCATGGGAAAAAAGATTCCAACAAAAAAAAAATTAGTTCCAATCACCGCCGATAGGGGGAAATGTGGCGGTGTACATTGAAAGAAAACATCAGAAACAGACAAAATTAATAATTTGGATAAAATGCCATGTTTTATTCATCATTTCCCTTTCGTTGATCGCAGTTGAAACATCCATTATCACTTTTTCTGCCACCGCTTTATGTCCTCTGCCTGACCGAACTGCTAGCGAGCCTGTTTCTTCGAATTTCAGAATCATTGCTTTCAATACATTAACGGATAAAGGTCCTTTGCGCAGTTTATGGCGTGTTCTAAGTAAACGAAGAGTGGCTGGTGCATTGCACTGGTTACAATAATAGAACTTCACAAAAGTAACGCGCGCTGCGGTAAGTGAGATTCATTTTCAAACCTGAGCTGAAATTGTTTCTCGGTGTTTTTCGCATGCATTTATAACTTAAACTATTGGCGCTACTGTCGCTTGCGTAAGTAAAAATTTGCATTTTCATTTATTGCCGTATTTTATACTAATTCTCAGTTGCATACTTACCACAGCGCCACATTTCCCCCTATCGGTGGTGATTGGAACTAATTTTTTTTTTTGTTGTTGGAATCTTTTTTCCCATGGTTTTCTTAGTCCATTCACAAAATTTTGTGTCAATCCAGTTATTAGAACGAGCTACAGGCGGCTCTGAATAGTGTCAGTTTAAAAAAAAACACCCTGTACATTGCCTTTTTTACATAACACACTCTTAATTGATTATTTATCAGAATTAATTTAAATAAATGGTGCTATTTTTCTAACATAAAAAAAGACATTTATTATCTCTATTAAATTCTTAAAAACTTATGAATGGCTACGGAAATTATTTTAAATAAATTGTACTACTTTAATTAAAACGCATTTACTTATCCTTTTTTTTTTCAGATTTACTAGTTTATGATGTCATAGAATAAACTGAAATATTTAAGGGTAGTCACAGAAAGAACATATTATAACTATTGTTATTTTTTAAGACAATATGAAGCGATTTTTTTAACTCATTATTTTTGTATCGCGTTAAGAAACAAGATAAAATAACTTTAAAGAACCTTCGATGATCTTATTTTTCATAATAAGATTCCGAATTTGTACTTGATAAAAGTGAAAGGGAGAGAAAAAATAAAATATTAATAATTTACCTTCCAATAATGTTAGGTAAATTTTACCTGAACATGTAAATGATTTTTATAAAGATAGTACAGTTTATTCACAACAATTCTCATAGTGTTCTTAAAAAATAATAATAGTTGTAATGTGTTCTTTCCCTTAAATATTTCAGTTTATTATATAGCATCATAAACTAGTAAATCCGAAATAAAATTCCTTTTTTTAAAGTTAAAATAAAGGAATGAGTAAAGGATTTTTATTAAAATAGTACAACAGTATTTTATCATTGGGGACGCGATACCAGGTGATCAGCGTCAGAGCCGGATTACCGCAGGAACAAACTTCTACCAATATTTCTGAATAGAAATAGTCGCCTTACTTAAACACAGAATTTTTGTGATAAATAAGAGAAAAGTACAGTTTATTCACAACAGTTCTCATAGTGTTCTTAAAAAATAACAATAGTTGTAATGTGTTCTTTCTGTGACTACCCTTAAATATTTCAGTTTATTATAATAGCATCATAAACTAGTAAATCCGAAATAAAATTTATTTTTTTTAAAGTTAAAATAAAGGAATAAGTAAATGATTTTTATTAAAATTGTACAATTAATTTAAAACAATTCCCATAGCCATTCATTAGTATTTAATAATTTAATAGAAAATAATTTTTATGTTAAAAAATAGCACCGTTTATTTAAATGTCTGTTATAGTAATAAGACATAGAATAGGAATAAGACTCAAGAACCCAGCGAGAGAGGACGTAGGGAGAAGCGCTTCGTACTTGCGTACACGTTCTCCCGGTTAGCTCGGACCTTCTACGGCATAATACCCTGAGCAGCGTAGGTGTCCTTTTCAGGACTTTATGGCGAACTTCCTGAGGTATTACTCCAATCTTGCTTGCTATTCTCATCAACATGGCCACGATCTCCTTCGACATTGACATGGATGACAACATTCCCAGGATTGTCAGTGGCATCGAACAGACTGATTTCCTCGGTACTTTCAACGAATTCCCAACGATTGATGAGCCTGCTAACGAAGTATTACGTGAATTGTTTCACAATATAGATACCTACATCAGATAAACTCTACAAACGCCTGACTATCATACTGACAGTTGCTTAAAGGAAGAGGTAACTAAAGTTTATCAATTCGCTACGACTATGTTAAGTGAGCCAGATGTTTTTCTACCTATCACCACAGGCTATTGTAAATTTCTAAATTGTGGCAACCGTGACGAGTTGTCGGCTAAACTCAATAAGCTTAATAGTATTACACCAAAAACTTTTCCCAATTTTTCTCCCCCAAAAACTTTCCGCAAAAGGAAAATTTCTGAAACGGAAAATTCCATTCCACTTAAAAATAAATACTCCGATTTACCCTCGGAAGTGAATATTGATAGCTCTCAAAATTTAGAAACCCAAAAAGATAGTCAAAATTACGAAATGGAAGGTGACGATACTGAGTCACATAAGGAAATCGTCCATCCCATATACATCGAATTTTTAGACAACGGGTGGCATAATATCGCTCAGGAATTAAAAAAATCTCGACGCTTACAACGCTCCCAAAGTGAGTCTTAACAACGATCTTCTAAAAGTCCAACCTAAATCTAAAAACCAGTTTAGAGAAATCCAGCGGTTCCTTTCTAGCAAAAACCTAAAATATACTACTATTTCCCCTAAGGATATGCAACCCAAAAAAATTTGTGTTCGCGGCATCCCCCCAATACTGACCCCCAACATATCGTCGCTACCATGTCAAACTATCGAATGTGAAAAACTGCATTTTTCATTATTTTTAAAAATGGGACGATTGCCACCAATAAATTTTATTAGAATTCTTCGCCAAGTAAGAATTCTCCTAAAATTTCTGTGAAGAACAGGATTGTCAGTTTGGCCTTCTTGTGTATTGAGAGATACCGAAATCATACCGGAAATTTTGGAAGAAAAAATTTTACTTTAAGTAATCACGAAATAGCTGTCATTAAATAAAGCAAAAATTTCTGCTTGAAATTTCTGGCATCGATGCGGAATTTCTGAATTTAAAAAAAAGAGGCCAAACTGGCTACCCTGCTGAAGAAAATTATTAAAATTTACTGGTGGCAATCGGCTTATTTAAATAAAAATGAAAAATGCATTTTTGCACATTCGATAGTTCGACATGGTACCGACGATATCATCAAAGACCTGAAAAACTATGGCTTCCAAGCTACTCGTGCCGCTATGATGAAAAGCAGAAAAACGGGCTTAGCAATGCCCCTCTATATGGTCAACTTTCTCTCCCGCAAAGTCTTCAATTTGGTTTATCAAATCAAGGAATTAAGTGACATTAGCATCACAGTTGAACAATTTCGCAAATCCAACAACATTAAACAGTGTTACCGTAGCCAACGTTACGGTCACGCATCCGAAACGTGTAATTTCACCCCTAAATGCGTAAAATGTTCTGACAAACATCTCTCTACTGAATGCCCTCACCAGGGCAAAATTACTCCTAAATGCGCTAACTGCAGCGGTACGCACCCTGCCTCGTACAGGGGCTGCCCGAAAAATCCCCAAAACACCAAAAATAAAGCTAAAATTCCTACTACTAGAAATAAAACTCCCAATAAAAACTACGACTTTGTAGAAATTCTTAAAAGTTTCAACTATACCGCTATGGCAAAAGATAGCAATTCCCAAAATGTCACTGATGACGCTATACAGGAACCTTCTGGCTCTACTAACCCTGAGGGTATTCCTCAAAATCCCCCTCTCCCTAACCCGAACCCCCTAAACGAAATATTCCAAACCTTCAACGACTTGAAAGAAGTCCTTAAACTATCCAAACTTCTCAAAAGTATCCAAAAAATCGCCCAAGACATCAAAAAATGCAAAAACCAGTTTGAAAAGATATTTGTTATCATCAATGAGCTTGAAATATTCGCTAACGAGTTTAATCTCACCGACTAGTCGGTGCCCACTGGGCAGTTATACTTGAAAATTCAAAATTTTTCTATCTCTTTTTGGAAAAAAAAATAAATAAATAAATTTTGTGTGGTCACTGAAAAGTGTCTTTTTAAAAAAAAAAAAGTTTTGCCTCCTTTTCCAGCCAGGCATTTTTGTGCTGTTTTTCGAACCTGTCCGAACCCTATTTTTATATTTTTATTAAACTATTTTATCAGTAGTAATTCAACTGCAGCTATACCTTTAATTCTTAATTTTGGTTTTTTCCTTAATCTTTTTTCCAAATTTCTTTAAATTTTAATCCCTTTTATTAATTGCTAATTGCAGTTTTTAAACATTTCCCACTGGCTCATTTTACAAAACAGTCTCATTCTCATTCGTCTGGGCGTAAAGTTTATCGCAACTAGGAAGTCCTTAACCGTCATCACCTGTTCGGCACCTGTTCGACCCAAGAACTATGCAGTTACTTTTCATGGAGGGATGGTTCACTAAGCTATACCCTTACACCTTGAACGAATCAGGTTAAATTCCTAATGAATATTTCTTGTTTCTAAAAGAAAAACTTCAACTTTAACTGAATCCATTTGTGTTCGATGTTTTGCTGTTGTGGTTGATGTTTGTACTGAAGAGGCTATGTGATGCCATAGCGAAACGTATACTTTGTGTGTGTTTTTATTTTAATTTTAAATGTTTTTAAGTATATATTTTAAGTGTTTTTAAATGTATTCAAGTTTGTCTAATGTTTCATTGTTAATTTAAATATTAATTTAATTCAGACGTTAAAATGTACGTATATCTTCAATTATGATGCCATGCCTTTAATATTTTGAAGTGCAATTAACAAAAAAATTATCGCAATTTATTTGTTTCTGTTCTGATACTGAACCATTTTGTAAAAGAATAACGAATTAAAGCAAAAACTCTGCCTAGAAATTATTGTTTTACTTGAAAGGGATTAGTGTGATATAAAACTGACATCTGCAACTCCTGAGTAATACATTCATTCTTCACAGGAAATTTAACCCTTTCAGGGGCAAGCAATTTTGTTCCTGTAACGTGACGAATTCACACCGGTATATATGAAAGAATTTAGTTCAAAATAAGGAAGCGCAATTTTTCGACTTTTCCCGTCAAAGTAAAAATAGTAAAATTTAATTAAAAGTTTCCGGTTCGAGTCAGATTAAAATTAGGTGGGATATAATATATCCCACCTCCCCTCAAAGGGTTAAGAAAAATATAATGAAATTGACATAAAAAATTTCCAAGAATTAAAATGAATTTGATCTTGATATTCTTTCGAAAAGATCTATCAGTATACTACAGAGCTACGTGTAGGAGTTCCTAAACAAAATATTCATCTGATTTTATGGCCCCCAATTGATTGAAGAAAATACAATATTCTAGACTCAAAATATTCCAAAGCTGATATTCTTTATACTCTAAATATTGCTCACCTAGAAAACATGATTTCAATTTAGTAATACAACATTTTTAATTTTGTAAGAAAAAATAAATAAAATTTAGGAATCAATAATGATTTTTTTTCTATCCTATTTATATTCCAGTAAAATAAAATTTAAAATTTGCCATCTGAAATCGCTGTAAAAAATTATGAAATAAAATTGATGAATTCGAAATATACTATTAGACTTTTTATGCCTTAAGGCGGTATTAAAAAAAAAAATATTTTTCCACGCTCAACAACTCAAAATTTTGAAACACATTGTCAGACTCATTTTTAAAAATAACAACAGGAAACTTGGCGGCGTGATTTATAAAGACATTTATAAGGGCCCCATGTTTTTATTTTTCGTTCAATTAATTAGAAATTGATTTACAGACAATTATTTTCACAGTACGATCATTTTTTTTTTTTTTTTTTTTTGTTTTTTGTTTGTTTCCAGCGCTATCTCTTCGGGAAATTCGGTTCAAAACGTCCAATTTGACAGCATTTTTTGAAATATATTCTGCCTTTATCAAAAAATCGAGACAATACGGACATTATAAAGCTTCTGAATAAGAGAACCTGCCAATTGGATGCATTTTAGAACAAAAATGAATTTACAAATGTTTCTCAAAATAAGCAGTTTGGATTTGAATACACCCTTAAAACTTAATTTCATCATCCACCCTGATTACCACAAATATCTATATTATAAAGGACAAACGTGATCATGCGTAACGCTGACGTCATTTTGCGAATGTCAACACTTGACAATGAAATTTCTGTTTTGCAATTTTTGCTACTACAATTTTTTAAATTCCTAAACATCGCACATTTTTAATTTTTACTCCGTTATAGCAGAAAAAAAAAAAGTATTTTTTTTTTTTTTTCTTACAAGAAAGTATTGGATTCGTGGAAAATTTCTACTTCCAGTTTTCGAGGGATTTTTACGTTTTAGAAGGTCCTGAACACGATTTGACTGTTTTTAGAAAATGTCTGTCTGTGAGTCTATCTGTATAGGACAAAAAATTTGTGGGCACGCTATCTCAAGAAATAATGCATCGAATTTAATAAAACTTTAGTTTCAGTTAGACCTTGATATAGATTGGAGCTGATTAATTTTTTTGTGTAAATCTTCTAACAGGTGGAGCTGCTATGCTATATTTTCCACGATTTTTTCAATAGCTCTCTCTATCTCAAGAACTAGTGCATGGATTTTCATCAAACTTCAGATTCAGGTAGACGTTGATATAAGTTGTTGCTGATTAGGTTTTGGTGTAACTCGTTCAACAAGTAGCGCTGCTATGCTGCATTTTTCAGGATTTATACGATTTTGGTGATAGGCATATCACATGAACTTTATATTCCGCTAGACGTTAACATAAGTTGGTGCTGATTTTCGTGTAAATCATATAACAGGTGGAGCTGCTATGCTGTATTTATCACGATTTCCGCAATAGCTCTATCTGCAGAACTAGTGCATGGATTTTCATCAAACTTCAGATTCAGGTAGACGTTGATATAAGTTGTTGCTGATTAGGTTTTGGTGTAACTCGCTCAAGAGGTAGCGCTGCTATGCTGTATTCTTCAGGATTTATACGATTTTGGCGATAGTAATAGCTCAAGAACTTTATATTCCGCTAGATGTTAACATAAGTTAGTGCTGATTTTCGTGTGAATCATATAACAGGTGGCGCTGCAATGCTGCATTTTTTCCTAAAATGTATATTTTAAAAAATTACGCTTTTTGACATGTATGAGATCAGTGACGTAGCCAGGGAGGCGATCCAAATGCTCTGGATACCAGTTATATCGTAAACTTTTCTTATGTCTCATGATCACAGAAAGTTATCCGATTAGATAAGGCAAAGAAATCTTTATAATATTAGTGGTATCTAGAGCATCTGGACCCGCACCCTGGCTACGCGACTGAATGTGGGATTGCCATATCCAACTAGTTTTAATCGTGAAGGTAAAGCATCAGAATTATGGGTTTATGTGAGTTTATATTTTAGATTCACACATTCCGACTCATTGGATCTTGCTATAGTCTTACAGTAAGAAGTTTCACCAAAAATTCATATATACGAGGAAATGTATTTAATAAATTACAATTACATTGTAGGGAAAAGAAATTATATATCCATCTATATTATAAAGCAAAAACATGTCTGTGAGTAACGCTCACGTCATATCAACGCGACGGTGAGAACGATCTGGATAATCAATTTCGCTTTAATGGCAAAATTATTAACATCTAATCATTGCACAATTTAAATTTTTACACCGCCGAATAGAAAAATATGAACGCTGTATCTTAGTTTATTAGTATTTTATCTTTTTTAAAATAATTTTCAAGCATGAATTTAAAAAAAAAAATCTGTCGGGCAAAAAATGGAGTAAAACCCGATTGATGGAAAATTAATCCGTTTGCAGTTAAAACAATATAAATAATTCGGCATTTGTTTGTTTCCGTGTAATATTTCATAACTAAACTGCTAAAAGAAATTAGAATTTCACAAATAAGTAAATAAGTAAATAAAACACGAATTTGACTGATATGTAATCGAACTACGCACTTCAACATTGAAATAATCAGAATAATAAAAGTTGCTTTTAACACTTTGCCGTCCGCAAACACCACAGTGGTGTCCTAAGTAAAGTAACTTAAGTTTAAGCCTTAATTGCACCATAGGCACCAGAATTTTGGAATGAAATATTCCCTTTTATCAAGTACATAAAGGAACGATTTTTTTTATGTTCGAATAAATTTGTTTCTAAATTCTAGTGTCAATCAATCATTTCAACATTTTACGAATAGAAGCATTTTTACGAGACATGCGGACGGCAAAGTGTTAATACTTAAATCTAAAGGTTAACTGCTGACATGCGGCGAATACGAACTTACCAAAAATGCTTCTTAATGTCGATGGTGAGTAAATATACGAAATGTAAAAAATCTATTTGAGATCAATTAAAATCAATTAAAGGCGATATTCGCCAACTGTACACAGGACATTATATTGGTTTCTTTAAAATGGGTAACCTGTGTTAGATTGCCTGGTTTCATTGAAGAATAAAGAAAACAGTTTTAAAGAGGATTAAAATAGCAGTACTGTATATGTGTTCGCAAGCTTATGAATGCGTAGACAGTAATTTATTCTGCAACATTTTTGCGAAATTATAAGTTACGGTAGCTTTAGAAATAGCTTTATATTCTAATTAAAAAAAAGAACTAGACTCTAATATCTTGAGGATAAAAACTAATTTAAACAATTATTTCTTATTTCTTTCAGCTTTAAATGAACAGAGAGCTTCAAAGTTGTTAAATAGCAATAAGAATGATCATTTATTTTGTTTTACGTAATTGTCTGTGCTTTTCATAAGACAGTTTAATAAGAATCAAACATGAAATATTTTAATGAACAAGAAGAAAACTTAAGGCAAGAAATTTTAAAACTCACACCACTAATATTTCGATGAATATCTTTTAAATAAATGATGCGAATTCACTTATCCCTGTAACTGTTTTAATATTTGTTGAGTTTCAGAAAAGTCTAATCTACGTAATTAGACTTAGAAATTGAAAACGAAATCCCCTTAAGCCGCCCCTCCACCGCAATACCCAGAACGAATGTCCCTATCGCTAACGTATTACCGCTAAATTGAAACTGTAACAAATATTTTATTGCTAATGCTAAAACATTTTAGTATATAAATCAATTTTTTGCATTTCGTAACGTTATTGAAAGCATTTGTGATACTGCGTTGTTTGATCAAAATTTACAGTTAATCATATTTATAGCCAGGAACGAATTTACTAAACATATGATATATGATTTTATATTAGAGATAAATTTAGATGAATGCATAAACTTTCACCCTAAAAAGTTAAGACTAGCTTTACAGACGGCATAACACTTGTTCTTGTGATATAAAGAGTTTCAAATGCATTAGCTTTATATTCTAATCAAATAAAAGAATTGAACTCTGATATCTTGTGGATAAAGACCAATTTAAAAATTCATTTCTTGTTTCTTTCAGCTTTAAATGAACAGAGAGCCTGAAAACAGATGTTAAATAGCAATAACAATGCGCATATCTTTTGTTTTAAGTAAAAAGCTTCATGTCTGTGTTTTTCAAAAAACAGTTTACTGAAAAAGAATCAAACATTTTAATGAACAAGATGTAAACTTGAGACAGGAACCTGCAAACCTCACATCACTAATATTCCTTTTATTTTTTATTTTTTTACAAAAACAATCACATACTTATCTCAGTATATATGTGACGTCTTGATAATGATCATACCAAATGTAGCAAAAATTGTAGATCAGTTCAATTTATTTAAACGATAATGACAAGCACAATCTTTTACTTCAAATTATTTTAATATAAAATTTGTAATTAAAAAAAATAGACTTGGATGTTACAATTTACTTAATTATAAAGCATACGAATTAAAAAATACATAAGTTATATAACCTCTCCTCCTGAAGTAAAATATGACATTATTAAAATCATTTATCGCCAATACAGTAACAAAAATCATTCTGTCCGGAGTGGGTATCAAACCGACTATCGAAACAAAGAACCTCAGCAAAAACCCAGTGCCTTAGACCGCACTGCCACCCTTACCTCGTTCTAGGGTGTCATAACAGTGGATACGTTCTAGATTTAATTTGACGCATGCGCAAATAAGTCAATTTTTTTTATGTGAATCTTAACGAAATCCCTTTTCGTTTTAATATATAGGATATTTTCGTCATTTTTCGGAAAAAAAAATTACCCCGTTTCTCCTAACCACAAAATAATTCGAGAAGAAAGCGAAGTTGTATCAGTTATTGGTATCTGAGATTGACTCTCTCCAGAAAGCACTAAACTGGGCCTTACGGTGTTAGCAATATGTTGGATGCAGTCATCTAAAAAGTATGGCCGTATATAAATGGCTCTACAAGCCTTTGAACCATTTTTTTTCTTTGATTTTGCTTAACCAACAATAAATTTCGTTTCAACAGTCGCTTGTAGAAATTGAAAGAGTACAAGAAATAAATACTTTTAAATTTTAAAAAAGTATAAGAACAAGAATATATGTATAAATATATTTTAATTTTAAAAGAGACACTATTTTTAAATATGCTGAATATAATTTCATGAAATCAGAATATGTTGCAGAGTTAATAAAAATTTGTATTTAGTAGCTTTTCATGATAATATATAGAAAGAATATATGACAAATAACGTTGCTATTTAATTACAATAACAATACTGAAAGCAAATCGTACGTATATTCATCATATCTGCTTATTTTTTAAACTGTGAACTCAGTACACACATAAATATTTACAAATATATTTATATATATATATCACGGAGGAAGATAGGTTCTTCCTCCGTGATATATATATTGATATGCAGTATACGAAATAATAGTTTCATTATAAATAATTACAAGTATATGTGTAAAATGTAAAAAAGAAGAAAAACCATGATTTAGGGCGGAGCTACTTAGTTTTCTGCATTTGAAGAAGTATAGACGGGCGTTACTAAACGTATTAGGATAGTTAACACCATTATTGTTTTGTAGTTTGTTTTTTAGTAATAGATTGAGGGAAAGCCCTTTTTTAATTTTGAAACGCATTAAATGGGAAATACTTTGGAAAATTAAATCTGACAAAATAACATTTTAGAAAAATATATTCAAATTGTAATTGACGAAATTTGTTTTCTGTCCTAATAAATCTGTAAAAATAAGCACAAAAAATGTACTTTCGCAGAAAAAGGTACTACTTTTGTCATAACTGTTTTTTAAGAAAATGAGATTTCGAAAACATTTTATTTTTTCTGTGATTATATTTTTTTGAAAAAAAAAAAAGTTATAATACAGTGAAGCATCGATTACCCGAACTAATAGGTGACCGTTAGTGTTCGGATAAACGAGATTTCGGATAACCGATCATTTTTGAAAACAACATACTAGGACTATATGAACATAGTGAAACAAAGAAACATTGTTAATAAACACAAATATGGATTATTTTATACTACAATGCTTACAACAAGAAGGAGGGAACAAACTATCAAGGAATAAAGTAATGAAAGAAATCTGCAGGAAATCAAAAATACAATAGATCTATATTTTAAGAAAAGAAGTCCAAAATTTGCTTTTTCTTCAAAGATAACACTTTTTTCTTGCTGCTAAATCTCTTATACGTTTTAGTGAAAACAGCTGAACAGAATCACACTCTTCTTGTTCTCCACCCACTTCAAGCCTGCCTCTAGGCACCAAAAAGCTTCCTCAGTGGATGGTCCTTTTTCAACTTGTTCTTCGTACTAAATAATAGTTTCATTATAAATATTTACAAGTATATGTGTAAAATGTAAAAAAGAAGAAAACCTCGATTTCGGGCGGAGATACTTAGTTTTCTGCATTTGAAGTATAGATGAGCGTTACTAAACGTATTAGGATAGTTAACAACGGTATTGTTTTGTAGTTTATTTTTTAGTAATAGATTGAGGGAAAGCCCTTTTTAATTTTGAAACGCATTAACTGGGAAATATTTTGGAAAATTAAATCTGACAAAATAACATTTTAGAAATACATATTCAAATTGTAATTGACGAAATTTGTTTTCTGTCCTAATAAGTTGTATAATATTTGTTTTATTAAAGTAAATAAAGTATATAATATAAAGTAGTAAAAATAAGCACAAAAATTGTACTTTCGCAGAAAAAGGTACTACTTTTGTCATAACTGTTTTTCAAGAAAATTAGATTTCAAAAACATTTTATTTTTTCTGTGATTATATTTTTTTTTTTTTGAAAAAAAAAAAAAAGTAATAATACAGTGAAGCATCGATTACCCGAACTAATAGGTGACCGTTAGTGTTCGGATAAACGATATTTCGGATAACCGATCATTTTAGAAGAAAACATAGTAGGATTATATGAGCATAGTGAAACAAATAAACAGTGATAATAAACACAAATATGGATTATTTTGAACTACAATGCTTACAACAAAAAGGAGGGAACAAACTATCAAGGAATAAAGTAATCAAAGAAATCTGCAAGAAATGAAAAATACAATACTGTAGGTCTACATTTTAAGAAAAGAAGTCCAAAATTTGCTTTTGCTTCAAAGAGAACACTTTTTTTCTTCTGCTAAATCTCTTATACGTTTTAATGAAAACAGTTGAACAGAATCACACTCTTCTTGTTCTCCACCCACTTCAAGTCTGTCTGTCTCTAGGCAACAAAAAGCTTCCTCAGTGGATGATTCTTTTTCAACTTGTTCTTCGCCACTAGAGTCCTCCATGGTCTTCTGAAGGGCTTTGGTTTTTCATAAGGGTAGCAAGGATTTCATCGTCCATATATAGTTGGTGGCCACCAAAGGTCATATGTTTTGTTTTCAGGAAAATGTATGTTCTTCTCCTCCACTTTAGCAAGAAATATCCTGCAACACCAGAACATATTAGAATTTATTGTTTCTACCAAGACCTCCTTATCATAGTATCAGACCTCTCAATCAGCAAGTTGCCTTTGACCGCTATACTTGTCCTGCTACTAGCGCCATCAATCGTCAGTAATAGTATTTACGACACGAAATCACACGAAATTTTTTCACAGCTCCATTTGCTCTATGCATTTGCTTATGAACTAGTAGTTTTCCTACCACTAAAATTTTATAGTAAATTTTATCTTATTAAATTGACAAGATCGTGTGATTACATGACGAAAAAAATTCTACTAAATTTTAGTGGTAAGAAAAAAGCGTAAGAGTTGGCAGCTATGCGGTAGCAGACCAGCTAGATTTTTCTATAGATTTTTCTATTATATTTTTGGATACCAGTTTTTTAGTAGAGACAATTTTGTTTTGTTTGATCGGAGAATTCTGGGATTTAAAAGAACAACATTTTCTCTAAAAATATACTGGTGTTCAAAAAGCCCGAAACATGGCAACTGTGCGGTAGTATCCACCAGGCGGCGATACTTTCCGGAGAAAGTCAATTAATAAGTTGGCAATTACCGCGGACATTTTCTCCCATAGACTTTCTCCGGATTGTCAAGTCTGATCTATGATAAGGGAGTCTTGGTTTCTACATGTTGGAGATTTACAGAAATGTGTATATAGATAATTTAAAATATTGAATTAACCCATTTATATATATACCAACAAACTTTTAAAAAAAAGATAAGAAAAAAGTTTTTATTTGTATTGATAGGTTTTGTGCTTTTTTTTAAAGGTTTGTAACTTCTAAAAATATATACCCAATAACAAAACCAGTGATTGATTCACAACTTTATATGATACATATAAACTAGCACAATCAACATGAGACTACATTTGGGAATAAACAAAATTGTTTAACTTCGCAAATAGTTCCTTTCATTTTTACCATGTAAAGAGACAAATAATAAAAAAATGCGATATTTTAATACTTTAAAGAGTATTATTTATTTAGATAAATTACAAGCAATAATAATTAAATTATATAAGCATGCAGCGATATTAACGTAATAACTGCATTAATGATCTAGAAATTTATTTCCATAAAAAATTCCTGATCTGTGTTTTCCTTTTGTTTAAATAATAGACCTAAAATGCTGTCCTATTTTTTCTTATTTTTACATGTTTGCAAACACGAATCCACATTAGTATCTGTTTCATTACGGCAGATATTTAGCAACGATATATAGTTAGCTTCTTAAAATAAATTCTTCAACGTATTTTAAGCCATTCTTTGACTTAATCAACTTATAACAGTTCAAATTTTCATATACCGTATGTACTCGTGTATAGGTCGAAGAATTTTAGACGATATTTAGGAATTGAAAATGGGGGGTCGACTTATACACGAGATAGTAAAATAATAATAATAATTATCATTTCCCTGTGAATGACAAAAAAAAAAAAGGCTCAAGAATAATGTCTCTGTAATTGTTCTGCACGCAGTTTCTCTTGGGATAAAATCCCCTCCAGTACAGGGACATCCCTTTTAACATTTTAATCCCCTTTTTAAAAAGAGTTCAACTTGAGAATGCTTCTAGATCTCTCTTCTAAAAGTCCTACAATATAAGATGTACTATATTTTAGCAGTCTAAGAAGTTGTTTACCCATGTAAATAAGGCTTGTATAGATTTTTGAAAGATTTTTTTCTTTTTAATTATCATTAAATTGTCATATCATTATATCTATATATAACTTTCATATTAAGAATCTAAAACATAAACTAAAACCAAATAAGCTTCAAGATTAAAATTCATAAAGATACAACTAAATGTAAATATATTACTTGAAGGTGCGTAAAAACATACATAAAACATTTAAAAGCACATTAAAGTTCTTTTTAAAAAATTCAAAACGTTTTCAACCGAACTCACTCGGTCATCATCAGTGAAAAGTTAATAGTTAAGTTGAGTTGTTGCCGCTTCGCGTTTTCTAGCTTGCCCGGAACAAACCATTTTACTTCAAGGGTCTGGAATACAAAGTGGGATGGGAAAGGTCATTCAATATTTCAAAAATAAGGACAGGTTAATCAATCGTTTATTAATTCATTCCAGACTGCGTGGATATCATATGATAATATACATCGTTACAGACCATTTCTTTTTTAGAAATTATTTCTAGAGACTCTCTTATGATAGCTTCCTGGTGATTACTTGTGCGGAATATAATTTTGGATCCATTGAAATCTACTTTTATAGGTTCAGTTTGGGCTAATCTTGCTAACGAATAATTCTTCAAAATTGTTTAAGCTTCTTCGGTTGTACATAATTATACAGTTTTAAGACATTGATTTTTTTTTTTTTTTTTTTTTTTTTTAAGTCTGATTAGAAATGTAAAAAAAAAAGTTTACTAATGTAATGAAAACTTATTATTATTTTTTTAATCCTCGATTACAAATCATTTTTCAAACATATTACCCGAAATATGGTTCGATTTATACACGAAAATTCAACTTTTTTTCAAAATTTTGCTTAAGAATTGGAGAGGACGACTTATACACGAGTATATACGGTATTTATTTTTTCCACTGATATTTTAACGACAATTCTAAATTTTTTGCACAATTTTTCAAAACAGATGCTATTTACCTATGCATTTACATTACGTAAACAAGCTGGAATCCGAGCTATCGTTACGACCCCACCCCCCCACGACAGAACAGCGCCACCTGTCGTTGATTACAAACGCGAATAGGTTTGCAGTCCTCCCAAAAAAATATTGATACAGTAGAACTCCAATTATCCGAACTCCAACTATCCGAATCGCTGATTATCCGATCGCTTTCAAAATTTCAGAAGAAAAAGCAAATTAAGACGGAAACGTACTGCGATTCCCAAAATAATGATTCTGTCTACGCGCGTTACTGTCTTTCCCGCCACGAAGACCCTGGGTTTGAAATTCTAAATGATGATGAACTCATTGAAAGTGTGAGAGAAGAAAGTGTCGAAGAAGAAGAAGACCTTAATGTCGAAGTTGAAGCATACACGGGACCATCAGCTAGTGTAGAATTTGCCGGCCTTGAAACTGAGTTGAAGTGGATGGAGCGTCAGCCTGAGTGTGACCACATGTAACTTCTGAATGTCTAGCGAATGCGCGACTTAGCTCCACGAAAACGGATGAAGACTGTCAAACAGCTTACTTTGACCGAGATGTTCAGCAAGTATAACGACTTTCAATTACAGTACGGTACTTACATACTGTACTAATGTACAGCACTTGTAAATACGCTTAACATGTAATAGTGTTTGTTTCCTTTTCATTTAGTTAATTAAAAGCTCTTTTTCTTTAAAAATAATTTTTTTCTCCCATTTTCAACATACTTACAGTAATTAATTAAAATATACCACTTTTTTGTAAAAAAAAAACCAATTATCCAAATTTTTGATTATCCGAATAGGGTCCGGTCCCAATTGATTCGGATAATTGGAGTTCTACTGTATCTAAAAGTGGCAAGAATATGTAATGCGGAACATTTTTTTTTTTTTTTTTTTTTTTTTTTTTGCCTTCAAAACTATAACCAATATAATTAGAATTCAAAAATGGTCCGACAAATCCCGACACAGCTTTAAAAAGCTTTGAATGTATTAGATAATATATTTAAATAAATATATTTCCATAAATTAGATCTAAAAATGCTTAAAAATAACAGATTTTTTATTTTAAATTATTTTTTGTTATATAAAAAGTAAAATTATATCAATGCACATGTCAAAGTATACACTTAAACAAAAGAACAAAGCTGAAACATAGCAAAAAATCACGTCTTCTCACAAAGAAACTTTCACTTCAACTTAGTCTGGGAGCCGCCGGCTATGAATCATACGCCTGAAATAGACATAGATCGATGCACCAGTTAGTCAGCTATTATAAAATATGCTTTTCAATTGTTGAGAAAATTTTAATTTCTGTCATTTTGGCCAGAATTTTGCATGAAATACTCCACTATGGGTCGTGCTTAATCGGATATATTTAATTTTATTTGAAATGTTAAAATCTTACTCAAGTTACGCTACGATTTTAACACGTAACATTAGAAATTAAGTACATATATTAGAAATAATTTGACAAATAAGAAATAAACACACATCCTTTAAAAACTGTACACAGACAACAGAACTTTAAAATATTAATTCACTGAGGAGATATTTTAAAAACACGATTGCATCGCACGCCCATTGGTTTAACATTTGCGACGGGATTTTCAGATTTTATTGATGAAGAGCCTTAATTAAGCTATTAAACGTCTCCCGTGTATTCTTTTAATTTAAAGATTTTCCTGATACATAGGTCTAGGAAAAGTGGCAAAATCTTCGGGAGAAAATGAAATTTTGTTTCATTTTTAGGGTTCCGTACTTATCCCTCTCAGGGGCAAGCAATTAATTGTGTTAATGTAACGTCGAATTCACACTGGTATTTACGAAAGAATTTAGTTCAAAGTAAGGAAAAAGCCATTTTTCAACTTCTCCTCGTCAAAATTAACAAAGTAAAATTTATTAAAAGTTTCTGGTTCGAATCGGATTAAAATTTATATCCCACCGCCCCTCAAGGGGTTAAAAAGTAAAAACGGAACCATTATAAGATAACTCCTGTGTCTGTCCATCCCTCTGTCAGAGCCTTTTTTCTTGTAAACTATGGGAAGTGGAAATTTGAAACTTGGGAAAGTTATAAAGCCTTTTTATCCACATATTTTCACATTATTAGCCATACACAAATATGTTTAGAAAATTTTCGGAGGCTAACTAAGTTACTTGAAAAAAAAATTCTTTTTATATATCGTGTTGGGTATCGTGTGCAAGATCTCGTAATACCGAACTCAAAAATTTATTTGTTTTAATTTTAAGTATTATATTTTCAGAGATATCGTCGAAAATGTACTGCAGAAAAGTGCCCCCCCCCCTCTATTTCCGAATTTATTGAAACTAAAATTATGAAAAAATTAGGGGTGGTAGGAGTTTGTTTAAACCTTGCAGGAAAATTATTGCGATTTGCCTAGGTTACATATTTTTCAGAAAAACGCATTTTCTGTTACATACAAAGTTTACTTTTCGGGCGGTCAGCGGGGGAGTTGATGTGTGCTCCAGGTATGTATCCACGCAGAATAATTCAAGGATATTTGATAATGATTTTCGAAGGAAAATGTCGGTAATTAGCCGAGATATTACAAGGTTCGTACGCCTCCTGGAATTTTGCGACCAAGAAATTCTTCGGTACCAGTATTTTCTAACAGAAAATCTCTGCTTAAAAGAAGGTGAAGTTATTCGAGTTTAACCTAGATTTCTGTTTCTATAAACAAAATACTGGTAACCCTTCTGGAAAATTACCTGATCCATACGAACCCTGTATTAATTAAGTTACTTGAAAAAAAAAATCTTTTTATATATAGTGTAGGATATTTTTCGAAAGATATCGTAACATCGAGATCAAAAATATAATTGCTTTAATTTCAAATACTATAATTTCAGAGATGACGTCGAAAGTATACTGCAACAGTATGCCCCCCCCCCCTCCTCTTCTCCTATTTCCGAATTTATTGAAACTAAAATTATAAAAATAAATTAGGGGAGTAGCAGTTTATTAATTAATACATTTAATTTACGGAACGTTTTGAGCGGGAGTTAACTCGCATTTGACCGATTTATTTTAAAATTTTTTTTAGATTATTATGTTGAAGTTTTATCAAGCAATCAAAAACATGCTCAATCTGAACGGCTCTACGCGTTGCTAAATTTCAATATTTATCGTTATTCACATAACCAAATTCTCTTCTTTTTCTTTTTTCCTTTCTTTTTGAACAATAAATTCTTCATATGAACATAAAAGATTAAGGTTTTACATGGTTAGCAGTGGGTTGGATGCAGTCAAATCGCTGGATATAAATGAACTCTTCGTGCCTTTAAACATATTTTTTCCTTCGATGTTGCTTAAATAACAATTGATTTTCTCTCAAAAAACCACTTGTATAAGTTCAAAGAACATAAGAAATAAATATTTTAATTCATAAACTTATATCAGAAATTATATAGATGTGTATACTAATAAAAAAAAAAAACACCTCTGAAATACGCTAAATCTCTTGGGTACGATAAAATTTCCAACTATACTCTTAAACAACTTCCTATCAACTGTATTCTCTACATTACGAAGCTCACTAATTCTATCCTCAAACACTGTTATTTTCCTAAACCCTGGAAAACCTCTATCATTTCTCCTATTCCTAAACCATCCTGCAATCTTAATGACCCAACTAATTTCCGTCCCATCAGTCTTCTCTCCTGTCTAAGTAAAGTCATCGAACGCGTCATTAGATCACAGCTCAATGACTTCCTTCACAACAACAACATTCTTATGCCTGAACAATTCGGCTTCAGAGCCAAGCACTCCACCCAACACCAACTTCTTCGATTTGTGGAATTCTTAACTGAAAACTTCAACGAGAAGAAGCCTACTGCTGCCATATTTCTTGATGTCGCCAAGGCCTTAGACAAAGTCTGGCACGCGGGCCTCATTTACAAATTAATTCGGCTTAAGTTCCCGTCTGGACTTATCCATTTAATACACTCTTACCTTGGTGATCGTGACTTCTATGTCCGTGTAAACAACTCAGTTTCTCTACTACACATAATACTCTGTGGTATTATTCAGGGTGGTGGTACCTTACCTTGGTGATCGTGACTTCTATGTCCGTGTAAACAACTCACTTTCTCTACTACACATAATACTCTGTGGCAGGGCTTAACAAATGCGGTCGCCAGGTCGCCACTGGCGACCAACTTTTTCTGTCTGGCGACCAAATTTTTAAACTGGCTTTTTATAATTTATTTTTATTTGTTTTGTATTTATTTTATTTATTTATATTTTTTACAAAAATTGATCAAAGAAATGATCACAAATGAATTCCTTTTGATAAAATAAAATATGTATTTTAAAAAAATATTTCTCCCTCGCGTAAAATGCATGGCGCTTTTATTACCTGCACATCGCACGCACTGCGCAATAAATAGGCGCCGGCCTGGTTTGCAGACGATTGTCTAGTCTATATGACGCTTCTTTGCAGAGATTAGCTTCTTTTAAAAAAGGAAAAATAATTAAAAAATATATATTAAGTGTCCCTTTTTTGTTTGGTAACAATTTATTTCGCTAACTTTTGCGATCAGCCCTAGAATATTTTTGCATTTCAATCTTCGGTTTTCTTTTTATGTTATAATACTGTTGTCTGGAGGAGTATTTTTTATTATGGAGCGTAAAAAAACAAAAAATATTCTTTAAAAAAAAAGTCATCTGGAATTCATAAATGTGATAATAAAGAACAAAATGATGGCAAACAATCAAAACGAAATGAACAAAAACAAGTTTTACAAAATGCAGAACTGCCACAACGTAATACAAATGATCCGAATAAAAAATCTCGACAACAAACATCTGATCCTGACAACAAATCTGGACAACGAAAATTTCAAGAAAAATGGTTAGAGGAATTTCCATGGCTGCTTTTGGAAAATGATACAGCCTCGTGTAAAATATGCTCAAATACCCTACTATTTCAGATGAAAGCTAAAAAACTGTTCACGGTTTTCAGGGGCCATTTAAAGTTCAAACGTTTAAAATACACCACACATCGAATGCTATTCTTTATTATTATTATTATTGTTTTTAATTCATAAAAAAAAATTGTGCTTTTTGAAAAACAATGACAGGGGAGGGGGAGGGGTAAATATTTTTTTTTACTGGCGACTAGAAATTTTCGCTGGATACCAGATTTTATCAAATTTGTAAAGCCCTGCTCTGTGGTATTATTCAGGGTTCAGTCATTGGCCCTATTTTATTCATAATATACTTTAATGACATTCCACGCACACTCTTCACATCACTCGCACTTTATGCGGACGACACTGTTCTCTATGGCACTGCACATCACCCATACAATCTTTACAAAAATCTACAACACCACCTCAACATCTTCATGGAATGGTGTGATCAATGGCGCATTAAGATAAACGAATCTAAAACTACTGCTGTTTACTTCTCTAGAACCTTCTCCACTCCTAATAGATTAACCATCAATAACACTACCATTCCCTGGTCTGACGATGCCAAGTACCTGGGGGTTACCATTGACAAACGCATTACCTTTAAAAAGCATATTCTTAATATCCGCGGTAAAGTCGCCGGAATTTCCAAAACCCTCGCCCCCCTTCTTCGCAGTCACTCACTCTCCATACACAACAAACTCTTAATATATAATGCTTGCATTCTCTATGTTATCACATATGCATGTCCAATCTGGGGCTTCACTTGGAAAACCAGTATTAACAGCCTCTCTAGTACCCATTAAAAACAGCTCCATTACATCAGGAACGGGTCTAGATACCTCAAAAACTCCAAAATCCTCAAGGATCTGAAAACGACTTCACTCAAACATCGCATTAAACACCTTGCGAAAAAATTCTACAATGACATTAATCACATTCCAAATGAACTCATCTATGAGCTACCTGACTACGATGCTTGCAGTCCATCCAACCGGAAAAAACCAAGATACTCCACTATTCTTGATGAATAGTCCTTCCGAGCTATAATTCTTACCTCAAAATTTTTCTCTTTAATTTAAAAAAAATATATATATATTATTATATAATTTTTTATTAATAATTTTATATTGACTTTTCTCCTAAACTTCTCCTAACATCTTTACTTTACCTCGTCTGGCATTATTTTTGTTTTTTTTAACTATGAACTAATTTTACTTTTATACTTTAACTAGTAAATTTTCATTATTTTATAGATATACTTAACACTATCCTATTTTATGTAGTCAATTGGACTACGGCTAGACATTTCATATGGCTCTCTCAGGATTTGATATACACCTACTCAAAGCCAGGGTGTGCAGTTGCTTCGCAACTTGGAAGCCCATTGAACCTATCACAAGTTCAAGTTCAAGGAATTAAAAGCATGCTCAATTTGAGCAGTTCTACGTGTTGCTAAATTTTAATATTTATCGTTATTCACATAACCAAATGCTCCGGGTTTTTTTCCTCATTCTTTTTGAGCAATAAATTCTGTATTTGAACATACAAGGGCTTAGATGTACCATTCGCCCTCAGTCCGCCATCTTGTTTTTTTATTAAACTTTTATTATTAAATATAAATAAATTAGTCAATTTAATTAAATAACGTGTTTATAATAAGTAAATGTAGATGAAGATTATTTTGAAAATGAGAAACAAAACAAATGTGTTTTGATTTAAAAAAAAAAAAAAAAAAAAAAAAAAGATGGCGGAATGAGGACGAATGGTACATCTGTTCCCATACAAGATTAGGGTTTTACATGATCAGCAGTGGGTTGGAAGCAGTTGATTAACTGAAAGGATATAAATGGCCGGATATAAATGGACTCTACAAGCCTTTGAAAATATATTTTTCTTTGATGTTGTTTAAATAACAATAAATTTTCTCTCAACAACCACTTGTATAAATTGAAAGAGTATAAGAAATAAATATTTTATTTTAAAAAATTTATATAAGAAAATACAAATATGTGTATTTTAATTTAAATTTTAAAAAAACAACAAAAAAAAACACTGTTTTAAATATGCTACATCGAATTTCGTGAAATTGGATTATGTTGTAGAGCTAATAAAAATGTATCTTTAGTAACTTTTCATAATAATATTACAGTAACAAGTGTGAGAAATAACGAGGTTATTGAATAACAATAATAGTAATGGAAGCAAATCGTAAATTCGTCATGTCTGCTTATATCATATATATTTTTAAACTGTGGACTCAGTACACACATAAAAATATACATATTGATATCCAATATTCTCAATAATAGCTGCATTATAAACATTTACAATTACATATGCAGAAAAATATAATTAAGGGCGGAGCTACTCAGTTTTCGTCGTTTGAAGTACAGATGTGCGTCTCTTAACGTATTACGATAATGAACAATGTTATTTTATTATATATATATATATATATATATATATTATATATATAGTAATAGATTAATTGAAAATCCTTTTAATTTTGAGCTCCACCAGTGGCTGAGAGGTTCTGCTCTCAAAGCTGGTAGACGGGAGGTGCTGGGTTCAAACCCCTGTCGCGCTCGTCGACCTAACTGTTCGGAGTCTTCCGTGGTTTTCTTCTAACCTTGCCGTAAATACGGGTTAGGATCCCTTAGAAAGACCCCCACGGAGGGCACTCCCCCCTAGGACCTATATCCCTCGTTTTGATAATTGGACGTCATAAATCAACCCAACCCAACCCTTTTAATTTTGAAACGGATTAACACAGAAATATTTTTAAAAATTAAATCTAAAAAATAGCATTTTAGAAATGCATATTTCAATTGTAAAAAAATATAAAATTGCCGAAATTTGTTTTTTTTCCTATCCTAATAAATCTTTAAAAAAAAAAAACATTAAAAGAAAGACAAATATTTACTTTCGCAGAAAAAAATGTCTATTTTTGTCATAACTGTTTTTTAGGAAAATGAAATTTCGAAAACATTTTTCTTTCTGTGTTTATATTATATTGAAAAAAGTCCTTCCGGCCTGTACCGGGAGGAAAAGGTAGCTTTCCTATATCTTCGTTTTAAAATTTTAGCTAATGTTACACGAAAACAGCAAGCTAAAATGCAAAGAAACGTTTACAAAAGATTCGTTAATACTGAATTTGAATAAGAAATTCGCCAAATTATTGAGCAATAGCCAAATTGGCTTCATTTATGAAGACTTATTTTGATCGCCAAATGCCGCCAATTTTGCCAATTTTGTCGCCAATGTTGCCAATTTTGGCGTTAACGGATATGAATATATAGTTTTATGCGTATTATTGGGAAAATTATTACAACAATGAAAGAAAATAATTTGCGAGTAATCGCGTTAATGTGCTGTTTTGTTTCAAAATGTCAGCCACCCTAGAATTTCAAACTGCTCTATCTCAGCCATTTTTTAAGATAGAGGTAAACCAAAAAAAGCTCTGGAATCCTTGTATCAAGGCCTAACACGTAATTAAAAAATAAATTTGAATTTTAAAATTTTTTGTATATTTATTTTAGATTTTAAGTTATTTTACATCTTTAAATGGCTGCCATCTTGAAACAAGATGGCGGACCAAGCTGGCCAACGAACTCGGTCGAGACATTAGTGACCTTAATACACACAATTAGTTTCATCAAAATTGATTTATAAATACGAGCGTTATCGTATGACATAGGTCAGATATATATATAGAGAGAGAGAGAGAGATATATATATATATTTATATATATAAATCAACATTTGGACGGAGGGTGGTTTTGGGGTCTGGGGGTCATGATCGGTGAAATATATCGAAATTTTCCGGAACTGCTTTCCTCCGAACGGCTGCAATAGGTAGCTTTTTACTTTTTTGTATTGAAAGCTACCTAAAAATTAACTAATATATTGAGGATAAAACTAATTTGAAACTTCATTTCTTGTTTCTTTCAGCTTAAAGTAATCAGAGAGCTTCAAAGATGTTCGTTAAATATCATTAGGAGGCTACACTAGTCACGCGAAAACACTCGCAAACTAATGTTAATCCTCTGGGAGTATTCTTTGCAAATATCTCGTATGCATTTTAATATTTTTTTAATGATTTTGCATAGGATACCTGAGGTCGATATCTAACGTTGTGCGTTTTTACTTTTTAGATTTTAGTTGCAGTTTTTTTTTGTATCAGGATCAGGGCTTAATTTCTAAGAAAAAAAAGTACCGGAGCCCTAATATTCTGTAGTACTAACGCCCATATCGCACCCCCCCCCCCCTTCCACCGTTACTACAATCTGCTTATTTATATTTCGTACATTAGTTTTAAAATTTAAGGCATTGTTTTTTTATTTAGCCAAATAAAAATTTTAAATAACTCTATTAGCGTATACTTAGCTATAAACTATTCCACTTTTTAGCTATTATTACTTCTAAATAGAAACTTTTGCCTAATCTTAATGCTAATTAATTGCATAATTCTGCGATTAAATAAGCTCAGGATTATAATTCGGAAATAGTGTTAACAACAACAAAAAAAAAAGAATAGTTCGCAGCTATGCACAATAGAAAAAAAAATTTCTGTTTACTGTTTATTCTTATTAAAATAGCATTAAAATGATTTGAAATGGAAATAAATAAAATTTTGAATTTAAGACAGATTGAGCTCGAGTCTAGCCAAACCCGCAGACTGATATAAAAATCGAGACAGTTTCATCTTCATCCCTTACGTGAGCGAAACATTACGTCACTTATAAGTGTTTTAATACAAAAGATTGGAGATGAGAGGGAAAGGAAAGAGTAATTTAGGATTCTTTTTTCGGAAGTGTTACCGCACTGGACTCCGGAGCGCAGTGTTTATGAGTTCCGGTGAATTCTGTCCAATATTTAAATTTTTACTAAAAACAGAGAAGTAGCGGAGCTGGGCTCCGGCGCAAATTAAGATCTGATCAGGATAGTATAATTTTCAGTACCGGTTTCAACCGGTTCCGAAAGAGAAAGTGGTTGCATATTAACGAACTGTAACCAAAACTGAAAAAGTACAAACGCACAACAATAGATATCGACTTCAGATATAATTTGCAAAGAAAATCATTTAAAAATATTAAAATGCATGCGAGATATTTTCAAAGAACGCTACGCAGGTTTAACATTAGCTGCAGTGTCTGTACGCGACACTATTATTGGCTCTTAAGAATGTATATTTATTTTGTTTTAAGTAAAATGTTTAATTGTCTATATTTTTCGTGAAGCAGTTTAATAAAACAGAATAAAGCATGGCATATTTAAATGAACATAAAGAAATTTTGAAGCAGGAAATTGTTAAACTGACACCACTAATATTTTCAGGAATCTTTTTTAAATATTTGAAACGAATATTTCGTTTTCAATGGTGGTTAATCTATCATAGATTCTGCTTAATCGTCTCTTTCAATGTTAAGGCGGTATTAAAAAAAAAATATTTTTCCACGCTCAACAACTCAAAATTTTGAGACACATTTTTAATAGTGGGATATAATATATCCCACCGCCCCTCAAAGGGTTAAGAAAAATATAATGAAATTGACATAAAAAATTTCCAAGAATTAAAATGAATTTGATCTTGATATTCTTTTGAAAAGATCTATCACTATACTACAGAGCTACGTGTAGGAGTTCCAAAACAAAATATTCATCTGATTTTATGGCCCCCAATTGATTGAAGAAAATACAACATTCTAGACTCAAAATATTCCAAAGCTGATATTCTTTATAGTACTCTAAATATTGCTCACCTAGAAAACATGATTTCAATTTAGTAATACAACATTTTTAATTTTGTAAGAAAAAATAAATAAAATTTAGGAATCAATAATGATTTTTTTTTCTATCCTATTTATATTCCAGTAAAATAAAATTTAAAATTTGCCATCTGAAATCGCTGTAAAAAATTATGAAATAAAATTGATGAATTCGAAATATACTATTAGACTTTTTATGCCTTAAGGCGGTATTAAAAAAAATATATATTTTTCCACGCTCAACAACTCAAAATTTTGAAACACATTGTCAGACTCATTTTTAAAAGTAACAACAGGAAACTTGGCGGCGTGATTTATAAGGACATTTATAAGGGCCCCATGTTTTTATTTTTCGTTCAATTGATTTACAGACAATTATTTTCACAGTACGATCATTTTTTTTGTTGTTGTTGTTGTTTTCAGCGCTATCGCTTCGGGAAATTCGGTTCAAAATGTCCACTTTGACAGCATTTTTTTAAAAAATATATTCTGCCTTTATAAAAAAAAATCGACCAATACGGACATTATAAAGTTTCTGAATAAGAGAACCTGCCAATTGGATGCATTTTAGAGCAAAAATGAATTTATAAATGTGTCTCAAAATAAGCAGTTTGGATTTGAATACACCCTTAAATGCTGTACACATCACCTTCCTTTAATTAGAGATCCGTCTTACTAGCATGCAGTCAAAGTTGGATAAACAGTATATCAAGCTTTGTTTCTATGGTAATAAGTTCTCCTTGTCGTATTTTTGAAAGTGAAAACTGAACTCACACTGAAAACTGTAATTGTAAAAAGCTGTGATGCCATCATGGTCAGTCGGCTGCACTGTCATGTATTAAGCTTAAGCTCAGTTGGTTAACGTCAAAGCTGGATGGATGAGCCATAAGTTCCCATACATTAGGAAAATAAACCTTTAATATATATATATATATACATATATATATATATATATATATATATATATATATATATATATATATATATATATATATATACTAGCTGTTACCCGTGACTTCGTTCACGCAACATTAAAAGAAGAATAAACACATTAATTAAGCAAAATATTTCACTCCCGATAATTAAAAACGTTAATAATTAACTAATTATTTATCACATTTCATAGGAGACAATACAGTATTTTTGTTATAGGGACCTTGACATAACTCAGTCTTAAAAAAGTGAAATTTCGTGCCAAATAACCGCGAAAATGAAATTGCAACCAATGTAAAAAGGAGGGCCAAATAAAATCGTGGAAATAGACGAATTGAGTAAAAACAAATGTCAATTTTACCTGATAAACTATTTTAACGCCTTTGTGCAACGTTTTAATAGCCATCCTTCAAAAAAACATTAATTGGAAATAGTATATGATTTTTCTTTAAATTCAATTCTGCCTCCTTGGTTTAATGTATAGCTGAAACAAATCTTGTTTTCTAAATGACAGTATGTTGACAGGCAATTTTTGTTCTCCAGAATAAATTGATCCATGAAGTTTGAATATGTGAAAATATGTTTTTATTTTTCGGATAATTTACTGAAATCAAGATTTTGTTTTCACCATCCATTCAAAGTGAAAATAAATTCTGCTTTTCAGTTTTAATGAGAAAATGGTGTAAAAAATATACTGATCTGTTTTATTTCTCCTTTTTTATACACAAATATAGAGTAATTTACTTTCCGTTTTTAGAGAAACTTCGTTAAAATTTAGAAAAAAGAAATCTTGGCATCTAATTTAATTTTTTGATTTCTGAGAGTTTATGTGACATCTTCGGATCAATGATGACCGGTATTAAGTAAATCGCGTTGCGTTCGATAGTCTACGAGTAGTTACGAAATACAAACACTCGGTCAGATTTTAATATAATAGATTCGTGTTCATTTTCTTTTTCTTAAAATTATGATGTGATTTTTAGAAGAAAACTCTTATCTGTATATAACGGATACTCATGCTTAATAATCAGTATAGATAACAAAACATTTAAATTTTTCGTTATAAATATGGCGTGAAACTCATCTACTTTCTATACTTACTGATCTTTGTATTATTAATGTAAGGAATTGATTCACACTCATTTTAAAACATATTGGAAAATTTCCGTTTTATTTCAAATATGACGTCTCTTTGCCCCCAGAGAAATCCCTTTTTAATGACATAATTCTTGTTAGTTTTCTTTTCCAGGCAATTAATTTCAGTACTGGCATAGGGGAAATTATGTTACTTTAACGAAATAATATTAAATCTTTATGTTTTATCAACAAAAATGGAACGATTAACATTCGTCATTTTTTTTTTTAGGTAATCGAGTTATTTCTTTTAGTTTTAAGAATGAAAATATCTATTTCTCGCTATCCATGACATCATTTTCGACATGGATAATTTTGCGGAGCATATTATTGACATTTGCTAACCATTTTCTTTTGAAACTTATTTTTACTTTTTTAAAATTTAAATAAAAAATACGGTATAGTTATATTAGCCATACACAGACGGTAAAACGCCAAGTATTGTTACTAAACAAAAGAAAAAAAAAGAAAAAAAGTGAAGAAAAACCCAAAATCATTTTATTTCACCAATCAAAGCATATCTGCTTTATTTTCGATGAATGACGTCATATTCGCTAGTTTCCCATGGTTACGCATATTGAAACCTTGTACTGTTATCAAAAACTAAAAAAAGTACGTTTTAATTCTGATAATATTATTTAATATTCTTTTTAATTCTGTAATTTTCTTATTTCATTTTCATTTTTCCCGTGAAAATTTTTCAATTGAAACTAAATTGTTGAGTAAAAATTATTATTCCGAGTTTTGAATTAGTTTTGGCAACGATAAAGTATTAGCAACGGTAAAGTAAATTTAACCATTTTAAAATATTATACGAAAAAATGTCCATTTATTCTCTATGAAAATAACGAAATTTTGAATTATTAAGAAAAATATTTGAATAAAATAAACAAAAACCAGCCTATGTTCATTTGAGGGTTATAATAAACCTATATGCAAAGATACAGGATCATTAAAAGCTCCATTTTGACGCTGGCTTCAGTCTAACATTTGCACACAATCAGATTTATAATATTATTAGGATATATATATATATATATATATATAATCAATATATATATATGTTGTGCCATATTTTAATATTTATCGTCAGTCAGGAGATCAAGAGGGTTTTTATCAATACCGATTAGGCCTTACGTTTCTGCATACGAGAGTGAGGTTTCACCTTGTTTATATGCCTAGAACATATAAATTTTTAAATTTCGCCCTTCAAAAGATTTTAGTTGTTATTTGTATCTAAGTGCAAAGTTGCATTTTTAATTATTATTATTATTATTTACTAGATTTGAGAGAGACAATAATTCAGGTTTATAACCTAATAATATATATATATAGTAACATTTATCATTCGGATATAGAAGATGTAGTTTCTACAATATTTCAATGTATCAAAAATAACGAGAAAAATTTTTGTCTAAAAAATATTTTTTTACTAATAGATAATATAATATTAAAAAAAAAAACTATGCCATACATTTTTTTGAATACAGTCAAGATAATAAACATTATTACCGACAATCCAAATTATTGAAAGTACTATAGATAAAATAGACGATATTAATACTCTTACACCCTCCAAAAAAATTATTTTTATTGTTATAATGTTTATTGAGACTTTTGGTCAATCTGAAAATGACAGACTATTTTTAGGTGCCTACAGAAATTTCTCACCTCTTATCAACACCCTTTTTCAAGTAAAAACAAAAAATGTATAAGTGGAAATTTCATTAGATCTTCTATTGAAAATACCTTCGAAACAGGTTTTCCTCATTAAATTAAAGTACATTCTCTTTTAAAAATAAAATAATAACTGAAGTTTAAAATGTATATAAACAAACCACATACGGTTGAATCTGAAAAGTGTGAATTTGGTATTTCCCGAATTAATACAATACGATCATGACAAATATATTTTACTCATACCGGTAAAATTTAACCAAAACAAATTAATAATAATAAAAGTTGACTTTGCTATCACTAAAAACCTCCCCTATCCTATTACTACTACTGTACTTAACGAACTTAGCTCTGACCATCTTCCTGTCTCTTTCAAAATTCATCTCATAAATCCTCTCGCCCCACCTCCTTCCGTGGCCATTGACTGGACAAAATTTACCAATTTTCTCAATAACAATAACTTAAATCTTCCTGAAATAAATAATACCGCTGATATGGATATTGCTGTTGACAACCTTAATTCTCACATAACTAATGCTCTAAACCACTCCACCATCAAATACTTCAAAAACAACAACTGCTTCACTCCTCCTCCTTATATTTATAACCTCTGTAAACAACGCAATCGTCTTCGGCGTCTTTTTCAAAACTCTAGAGACCCCACCCTTAAACCTCTCATCAATAGACTTAATAATAGTATCAAAAATAGCATCTTCAAAGAAAAACAAAAAAGTTGGTCACATTTTCTCAATAATATTGCTAGCGAGGATAATTCTCTCTGGCTTCTTAAACGTAAAATCAATAACAACCATACCCCCATACCCCCCCCCCCTTTCGACCAATAACAGCACTGCTTACACTGACGAGGATAAAGCCGAATTCCTGGCCAGAGCTTACTCTAACCAATTCTCTCCAAATTCCACCCTCGCTAGCCAAAATCATATCACCCACGTCATCGAAACTGTTCACAGATTCCTGGCACAACCCCCTGATGAACCCCCCACTGAAATTCAACCAATTATTATCCACAAAATTATTTCTAAACTCAAAAAACGTAAAGCCCCTGGGTACGACAAAATTCCTAATACGGCTCTTAAAAACCTACCTCCTAACTATATCATCTACATTACGAAACTTACTAACTCCATTTTCAAATTTAACTATTTTCCGAAACCTTGGAAAATTTCTATAATCTCTCCTATCCCCAAACCTGGTGCTAACCTTTCTGACCCAGTAAACTATAGACCTATCTCCCTTCTTCCTTCACTCAGCAAAGTTGTCGAACGCGTCATTTGGTCGCAACTCCAGAACCACATTCAACTTAACAACACTCTTATGCCTGAACAATTTGGCTTTCGCCCAAAACATTCAACAACACACCAACTACTTCGTGTAGTCGAATTTCTCAGCGAAAAGCTAAACTCGAAGATTCCTGCTGCTGCCATTTTTCTTGACATCGCTAAGGCATTTGACAAAGTCTGGCATGTGGGCCTCATATACAAACTAATTAGGCTTAAATTCCCTGCTAGACTTATACACCTTATTTTCTCTTACCTTAGCGATCGCATTTTTCGCGTCCGCATTAACAACATTCTTTCTAGCATTTTCCGTATCCTAGCAGGCATCCTCCAAGGGAGCGTCATCGGACCCTTGTTATTCAACATATACTTTAACGACATTCCTCGTTCACTTAACACCCACCTTGCACTGTATGCGGACGACACTACAATCTACGCTTACGCTCATCACCCATACACACTTTACAGGTATCTGCAGACTCACATTGATGCCTTCTTAGACTGGTGCGACCTATGGCGCAATAAAATCAATGAAAACAAAACTGCTGCTGTTTATTTCTCTAGAAAACTAACATATCCCAATAGAATAACCATTAATAATACCACTATACCTTGGACTAATGAAGCAAAGTACCTGGGGGTCACCCTTGACCAAAGACTTTCTTTCAAAAAACATATCCTCACCATCAGGGGGAAAGTCGCTGGAGCTATGATTGCACTAAAACCTCTCCTTAATAGTAAAACACTGGCTATCCATAACAAACTTCTCCTTTATAATTCCTGCATTTTACCAATTATCACCTACGCCTGTCCGGTCTGGGGCTATATCTGCAAATCCTCCATGAAAAACCTCAGCCAACTTCATAACAAAAATCTGCGTACTGTCAGAAATGCCTCTCGCTATCTCCGTAATAGCACTGTTCGCAAAGACCTCAAAACTACCACATTAAATAAAAGAATCAACCACCTTGCCAAAAAATTTTATGAAAAATTATATGACCTCCCTAATGATATAATCGCAGAATTGCCGGATTATGACGCATTCGAACCAAATCACCGCAAGCGTCCAAAATATTCTTGCATTATCGATTATGAGCATTAGTGCTCACCATTCTGCAAATTTCTCTCTCTTACTTTTATATAAATTTGTATTTTCCTATTTAAACTTATTCCTATGCTATACATTATAATAATAAAATTTAAATATTAATAATAAACTTTTGTAAAAAAATAAAATAATAATAATAATAATAATAAAATGTTTGTTCTTTTTTAAGTGCTATTTTTGTTAAAGCTTAGCTTTGCCTGCCTTTTCCACCTGGCATTTATGTACTGTTTTCGAACATGTTCCGAACCCTATTTTACACTTTTTCAACTTTTTTCAGTAGTTAATTTTAACTACAGCTATACCATTTTACTTTTTTTTCCATTTATTAGACTCTATCCGTAATCTCTATAGCTTTACCTCTTTATTCCCATTGTTTAATTTTTCTTCTATTTTTAATTGTTCTTTCTTTTGTAGTTAATACTACATTTAACTTTTCCCAACGGCTCAATATTTACAAGACAGGTTACTCACATATAGACTGGGCGTAAAGTTGATCGCAACTCGGAAGCCCCTTAACCGACATCAACTGTTCGGCAACTGTTCGGCAATAAGATGAGTCGTTTCGAAATTATGATTATTTAAAACAACAAGTGAGGGCCTATATGGTATTAAGTTCTCCTTGTCGTATACATGTATCTTTCACAACTGCGAAAACCTGCCGCGCCACCATGGTCAATGCAGCCGACAGCTCCCGACAGTATTTCGTCTCATTTTGAGGAGTCGAATCTCGACTCACCTGATGAAGTACGGTTGGTTGGTTGGTTGGAAAGAAATTCAAATTAACATTTATGATAGAGCAATATTTATTGCAATTAATAAAAACTAGCAAATATATACTTTTTAATCAGTAACAGCTTTTCTCACATTTAGCATAAATAAATCCAATAAAGATCATGTGACTAGATTAATTTTAATACAATTACAACTCATAGATCACGTGCTTCTAAAACAGTGATTAGCAAATAAAGGTCGATAGGAAGGACTCTTGTGAAATTCCATAAATTGAACTAAAATGCATTCTAAAAGAAAGAAAGAAAAATTCCTCTGATCGTAATTGTGGATTTTTCTGACACGTTTGCGAGATGAATTTTTTTTACTACATTCGATAAAATTTCAAATATTCTCAGTGCAGCAATAAAAATTCTAATAATATATCTTATTTTCCAATAAATGTAATATATATATCATTTTTGTCGATTGTTTTCTTGTGCTCACTTTGTCGTGATTACCGTGACCTGAAAATTAGGTTTAAACATCAATTGGATGCTGACTTTTAATTTACTTTATTTTATGACGCATTGCTTTTATAGAAAAATTAAAAACGCTGTTTGATCTGATAAATAAAATATTTTATGAATTATGAATGAAAATAATTTAGTGAATGTATAAAAATGTAGGGTAAAGAACTGTGAATAATTAAAAAGATAATAATAAGAGTATATTTTTGCCCCCGCTCACCTCCGATGAGTTGATAGCTGAGGAAAGAAAAAATCCTTCACATCATGTGAATCACTTACATTATGTGATTCATCCTCTTTCAATATTTTATCTCTAACACCATGATAGGTTTTAATTTTGCTAAACCGCCCTCGCTAGCGGGAGGGAAAAGGACCGAGTTTGAAAAAAATCATCCGTATCATATTTTTACATTGTGACTCTGAGCATCTTGGAAAAATGTATCACAAAATCAGCGAGAGATCCAAAGATGCGTTTTTGAGTTTGAACTGTAGGGAAATGCCAAAATATGCCCATGCATATAGAATCATAACCCCATACAAGCAAAAGCGTTTCCAGGGAACTCAAAACGTAAAACTATGCCAAAATTGCCTAAGCTTTTTTTTTTATATATATGAGTTCAAAATTTTTCTTACGTCCGCTAAGTAAAAATACGGTATTTTTCATTGTTGTCGGAGGACACCAGGTTTAACGTTATTTTACGACTATTTCTAAAACAAAAATTGCAAACAAATTTTAACGAAAAGCTCATTGTGTGAACCATTGTGTGAATTAGCGGTACTGAATTTTGATTTCTAATATTCTGTTATTCAGACGTTATGTTCGCTACTATGAGCGTCCCCCCCACTTTTTACTCAGCACTACAACACTGCCCTAAATTAGATGCCCCTCCTATTACCATGGGGTAAAAGTTAGATATACAATCTATCTAGCTTTGCATGTGGACACATGTGACCCCAGAGCAACTTTATCGTACAACTAAAGAAGGTAGAATAGATGTCCGTGTGTGTGTGTCATCTTTATATCATCGAAAAGTGTATGAACCAAATTTCATATAAATGTTTTTGGCTATGGGTACAGTGCCTAAACTGTACTATGGGCAACAGGTCCCAGTTGAATATGGGGATATTTCGTCAGAAAGGGACACTCCGATAGCGACTTTTGTGCCATTTTCATTATTGTATCATTGAAATGTGTATGAAGTTATGCATAAATGCATATAATTGAACCAAATTTTCCACGTGAAACGCAGTACTGCAGCGTAACGGAGGGCGTGTGTTTTTCATCAACCTGGATGTCACCACTCTCATGTAGCATTCTAAACAAAACTAACTTGGCAATAATTATATTAAATACTCGACAGGGCCCCCCGTCGCCTAGTTGTTAGAGCACGACTCTGCTAATTGCTTGAGAGTGTAGCAGAAAGCGGCGGGTTCGACTCCCATAAATTCCGTTGCACATTCCTAGAAGAGTTCTGGACTGTAATTCTTCAGTATTGTTATTTCATTGTGTCTATCCAGTTCTCATCTTGAAAAAGATTTATAAACGGATGTTTGTATCAAGCACACAAATCTGATGTATATATTACATAAACAAACAAAGAGAGCGTGTGTGTAAGCACCAGTCTGGGAGCTCGCTGAGGGGATCGCATCGGCTTCGCGGCTGCTTTCCCCAGAACTCGACGTCTAGGTACGACCCGCTGAGCAGTGTAGGTGTACTTTTCAGAACTTTACTACGAACTGCCTGTGGATCTACCTCTCTTCAAGGATGTCACAATGGACTCCTTGCACTACGGAGTGGAAACTGATAGGGCGAGGAGAAGCATCTACCTTTCCTGGTACTAATCTCGGAGGTTATCTCAGATTTAATGATGACGGTAATTGCTATCTTGATCTTTATGAGGATGAAAGATCAATGTTTGATAAATGCAGAAATTCCTACAGTCACTGGAAAAAAGGTGATCCGGGGTATAAGACCTTCAAAGCATGGAACTTTGAAACGAAAACTACTACGATAGATTTTTTCAATAAGAGACCGACTCCGATGTCTCCACTACTCCATCAACCGCGACAACCTCAAAAAGTACTAAAAAAAGAAAAAAAAGTCCAAAGCTCTTATTTCGGCTGGCCTAGTTGTCCCGTCTTCTAAAAAACCAAAACGCGAAGATAAAATTTCATTCGAGGTTCAGATCTCGGATGTTGATGATGATGACAAAATGGACTTCTCACTTCCAGAAAATGCGACAGATGGCATCACTGAAGGTGCTGGCCAAACTTCCGTAAAGCAAATTGTTGAGGAAAATTCTCCCGCTCCCCAAATTCTGTAATTGATAATAGTACGGTAAAAGAACCCGAAATTAGCAAAAAGCCTAAAACCAATCTGGATTAGAAACATTGATGACATTTTCGAATATGATTAAAATTTCATTGCGAACATTGTTAACGTTGGACTGTGTACGTTTCATTAGTTTATTATGAATTGAATCAACCATTTCAATAGACGCACCACATAGCTCATTTTTTGATTATCTAAGAAAAATTAAATGGAAATTACTCGGTACTATTTATTCCTTATATTTTAATTACGTTTCATAAGAAAAAGTCATTTTATTTACGATAGAAACAAAATTTCAAAATTTGTTTGTATTATCTGCCGATAGATGGCACCAAAATATTTAAAAAAGAAGCGTAATATAATTCTGGATCGATCACCGCAAAGCCTCCCTACGAAAGCTGTCACAGCCATTTCTGAAAAAAGTATTTACAGAAAAAAATTGATTACAGAAATGATGATATAGACGTTTTATATGAAAATAGGCTGAATAGACATGATTTGAAGCATGAGAAATTGTCGTTTAGTTGTCATATGTTTTTCATTAAGCCTAACATGGCGTTTCGCTACGCTCGGGTTCGCCATGGAAGTAACATCTCGAAGTAACAGTGTTCGCATCTCCGACTCGGTTTGCTCTGGAATGATTACCTACAATATACTTTCCTATACTTGGATTTGTCGATAGTTGACTGCTAAAATAGTTTTTAAAGGTTTTAAACAAAATTAAAATGTTTAAAAGCTTTAATATGCTTTTACAAATATTTTAAGAGCAGAATCGGATGTGAAGCTTTCAAAGAGTCGTTCATTTGTGATTCATTTGAATTTGTGATGCTGAATGGCAACAGTGTCCGTTTGTTTATATCTGGGTTTATATCTGGGATGTTTAATCTGTATTTTTAATTAAGAACTTAAAACATTTTAATAGGATATGATATACATGTTTTATAGGAAAATATGCTGAACAGACATGATTTCAAGTAGAAGATATTATCATTTAGCTGTCATATGTAAAGCATAAGTTTTTCATTAAGCCTAACATGGCGTTTAACTACGGTCGATTCGCAGACCAGAGTGGTCGCGCCCGGAATGGTTACAGACACTTTCTTGCCTTTGGATTTTATTATAAGTAGATGATTAACATTGTTAGTATTGATAAAAATGCACATATATACTGTAAATAAGTACTTACTCTAATTGAAAGCAATCCAGTCTTTAATCGAAATATTATTAATTTTCATGAAAATATACTAGAACCCAAATATGAACTTTAATTTGCACATTAACAAAAAAAATATGTTAATGAAACCGCATAAAAAGATAGCTTTTATTTTTCAATGAAGATAACTATTTTGTATTTTAAATTTTGTTGTATAAAACAAAATTTTCTTAATACTAAATCCTACAGTTTTTTTTTTTTTTTTTTTTTTTTTTTTGCGTGTGTAAAAAGCAAATTGTGTTTGTTTTGAAGCAGTTGATCTTTAATTTTGTTATGCAAGTTTTAAAAAAAAGTCATTTAGAATCTTGTTTTATTGTAGTCACAGGAATGGTTGATTGTAATCAGTTTAATCATTAGCCTATCTGCCGTGATTTCAAAATTGAGCTCTTAGCAGGGAAACACTATATTATTCATTACCATGACGTCACAAATGGTGGCTGACCGCGGCGCGACTAAAGACATACAGGGATTGGCACAAAACGATGGGCGCGCCGTTTTGTACCAATCGCTTTTCGCGGCTAGAACTCCTATAATAGAGGCTGACGCATCCTCGCAAATTTGATTTCCCGAATTGCAGCCCAGTCGAAAAACCAAGCTAATCAGAACCGGTTCAGCCAATCAGAACCGAGTCTTGGGCAACCCCAACTCCGGCTGCGGTAGATTGATGCTGAGCTGCGTACCAATTATGCGAAACAAAATGGATATGCGTCAGCTCCTATTATAGGAGTCTTAGTCGCGGCCAGCCACTATTTGTGACGTCATGAGAATGAATGAGAAAGCCTGGTATTAGTGTTGCCCTGCTCTTAGGCATTATTTCTAGGTGACTTTGTTCAGACTAGGCCATTTAAGTGACTTAACTAACGTTTTTCAAGCATGCGATCCGAAACGAGGCTTGACTTTTTCATGCATTGCTACGGTGTTTGAGAACGTTCATTTAACTCAGTTAGATTTAAGTAACTTAAATCTTCTTTTCTGAACGAAATCAAATTTTATTATTTCTGAGTCTCTACTCTCATATAGAGGCACCCTACTTGAACCTCTCAGCCACAGGATCTGACTAATACCTGGACCTGACAGACCACGCAGACCTGATAGGCCTGATAAGCCATAGTGTAAACGCAGCATAATGCAGGGACATCAGGATAATCTGCTCCGGGTTCCCTGTTTTAGCCTCTACACACCCCCCCCCCCTCAGAAAGGCGTACGCAGGGATTTCATTAAAGAGGAGCCAAATGGTAAAAATTGGCCAAAACTGACCAAAATTCTTATTTTTTGAAAAGATTGGAAAAACGGGTATTCCCAAGAATACATTGTGTGTTTTGGGAGGGAATTTTTGCTCAATGTTTCTGGCTATGGCAAGCAGGTTCTATTAGAATTTGGGGATATTTCTACGAAAGGGAGTGCTGTGATCGATATTTTTGTTCCATTTTCACTATTGTGTCATCGAAAAGTGTATGAAGTTATGCAGATAATTGAAACCCATTTTTTTTTTTATGTTTTTGGCTATGGCAAGCAGGTTCTATTAGAATTTGGGGATATTTCTACGAAAGGAGGCGCTGCGATCGCAATTTTTGTACGATTTTCACTATTGTAACATCATGTTTTTTACTTTCTTCTATCTATAATAGAAGAAAGTATTGTAATCGAAAATTTTTTTCGACTTCCGGTTTTCGACGGATTTACACGTTTTAGGGGTCAGAGATTCCGAAAAACATGCTTTTAAAAATGTCCGTCTGTCTGTCTGTCCGTTCTCATTGTATCATCGAAAAGTGTATGAAGTTATGCTTCAAATTGAACCACATTTTTTTTTCTATGTTTTTGGCTATGGCAAGCAGGTTCTATCAGAATTTGAGGATATTTCGACGAAAGGGGGCGCTGTGATCGATATTTTTGTTCCATTTTCACTATTGTATCATCGAAAAGTGTATGAAGTTATGCAGATAATTGAACCAATTTTTTTTTTCTATATTATGTTTTTGGCTGTGGCCAGCAGGTCCTACTTGAATGTGGGGATATTCCACCGGAAGGGGGCGCTGTGATAGCCATTGAAAGATTTCAAATTCAAAAAGATGTACAAAAAAATTAGAAATCCTAAAAATTTGTTCGTTAAATGTTCGGCCTTGATCCGGAGCAGTTTTTGTTTTGCCTCTATCTTAAAAAATGGCGAAGATATAGCAGTTTGAAATTTTAGGGTGGTTGACATTTTTAAACAAGACAGTAGAATTCATCCATAAAGGGTTTAATTTATGAGTTTTAGTTAACATGTTTTCGGCAAATTTTCTTTCATTGTTGTAACCATTGTTTCTATTCTTATGTGCTTAACACTATATATTTATATTAGCCAACGTCAAATTCTCGCCAAGCTTGGCGACAGTTGGCGAAATATCTCCAGATTTGGCTACAAAAACAGGTTGCCATAAATGAAGCCAATTTGACTGTAGAGGACTAATTTGGCGATATTCTCATTCAAATTCAATGTTGACGAGAACTGGGAATGAATCTTCTTTAATTGGGTTCCACGCATTTTAGCTTCGTGTTTTCCTGTAAAATTAGCTAAAATCGTAAAACCAAGGAATAGGGAGGCTATCTGTTCCTGTCGGTACAGGCCAGAAGGACTTTTCGTAGTTTAGTATACATCAGTTGATCGCATCCTGGTAACCCGACGATTCGCAAGCAGCTGACGTACAACAGAATGACAAAAAATATTGATTTTATTGGCGATGTGATTGCGAATTTTGAAGTATTAAAATGACTGAGATAGAAGAAAGTTTTGGGATTGGCTCATCCGACTAGTTTAAGAATGAAAACTGATTGGGTATTTTTACTTTCTTCTATCTATAATAGAAGAAAGTATTGTAATCGAATTTTTTTCCCTCAAAATTCCTCAGATTTTCGGATTTATTCCCCCAAATTTCCGGTCTAATTTTCATCCATCAAAATCTGCAGGTTTTTGCAACTTTAGAGGTGGGCCTCTCCTCACTCCCCCTTTGCTTCTGCACTACATTCCCCTCAAAGCCAAATGTCACCAACTACATCATCATAAAGGTAATTATTAAAATTTATGATATCACCCAAATGTATGTTGATACATTACAAAGATTAATTTTATACTACGGTAGAGAATAGTATAATATTATGACAAATAGCCAAGAATGACAGAAAGACCTTTATTTACATTTCAATGGCTCACATGAGACTTTATATTTCTATAACATATAAAAGACTGCATTTTATAAACAAAGTTGTGACCATATCTTTCTTGTTGGTCAATAAAAACTTGGTCAGTAAACCTTGACCTTCTTGGTCAGTAAACCTTGTCCCTGTACACAGATGTGAATAGTACCTGGTACGAAATTTGTGTGTACATACAATAGGTATGAAATTTAGTACTTTTTGTTATGTATTATCACAGACTCTAACTGTAACGTTAACCATAACATTTTTATGTTTCCAGAATGGCAACAGGCTAGCGGCAGTCAGATGTAAACATTCACGCCGTGTCGCTACGAGATAGCAATGCACAAGCTTTTACTACTGTGGGCAAAAAATAGTAAGACTTTTTAATTTAAATTTCGCGCGAAAACCCATTCGTCGAAATATTTTTTTTCTAGGTTGGTATGACTGTCAGAGACATCTGTGCCAAATGTCACATCAAAATAATCATTAGTGTTTAATATACGCTTGTCTTTCTGAAGTACAAAAAGTGCATTCGGCGATTTTTACAATGAGTGAAATGAAGAAGTTCCATTAAATTTTGTGTGCGGAATCAAATTTCTGGTGCCGAAACGTTCAGAATGTTGCAAAAGGCCTTCGGTGATAATTGTTTGTCGCGAGCAAGTGTTTTTGATTGGTACAAATTATTCAAAGAGGGTCGAGAACGCGTTGACGACGAACCACGTCTAGGACGGCCATCAACATCAACTGATGATCAACACGTCAATAAAATCAAGAAATTGTTGCTTGAGAATCGACGATTAACAGTCAGAGACCTTACTGGCATCGTTGGAATATCGGAAGGATCAGTGAAAACCATTTTGAAAGATGCACCGATAATGCACCGTCTCACACTGCATTAATTCTTCGTGAGTTTTTCGCCAAATTTCCAACCAATATCGTGCCGCAACCACCGTATTCGCCTGATTTAGCTCCGTGTGACTTCTGGCTATTCAGCAAACTCAAACGACCGCTCCGGGGAAACCGTTTTGAGTCAATTGAAGACATTAAACGTGAATCGCTACGCGCATTGAAGGCTATTCCGGAAATTGACTTTAACAACTGTTTCGAGGATTGAAAGAAACGTTGGCACAAGTGTATTGGGGCCAGGGGGGATTACTTTGAGGGGGACAAAATAGATTTGGAAGAATAAATTAAGAATTTTAAAATTATGAACAAAGTCTTACTATTTTTTGCCCACAGTGGTATATATTTAATAAACCCTGTTAAGTTATATCATGACTAATTATATGTATATCCCTACGAATACGTAACAAATTGGCGACGAGGATGGGATTTAAAGGGTTTAGCAAGCTACCTGCAAAATATTCATACTCACGCGTTAGGCTTAACAGTGACAACGTGGATTGGTTACAAAACTGAGTGAAATCTACATTCTGCAAACTTCTGATTCCCCCCCCCCCCAACATCGTTGTGGAAAATGGCTACTTTCGGCATCTTAGAGCCTTTCGGCGTATCGGAACCATCAACGTGGGACTCTTATCACGAAAGATTGGAATGCTTTTTAGAAGCGAACGATGTCAACGACTCGACGAAGAAACGGGCCATATTTCTGAGTGTGTGCGGCGCGAAGATGTACGCGACAATCCGTTCTTTCGTATCCCCAGCAAGCCCTTCTTCAAAAACATACGACGAACTAACACAACTTGTCAAAACTCATTTCTCGCCAAAACCTTCAGAAATCTTCCAGCGATTTCTATTTTATAGAAGGAACCAACAATCGGGGGAAAGTATAAATGCATTCATCGCGGAGTTACGGAAACTATCCGAACACTGCAATTTTGGCTCATCGTTGGATGTCATGCTCAGAGATAGGTTGGTGTGCGGGCTGCTAGACGAAGCTCTCCAACGACGCTTACTTGCCGAAGTATCCCTGACTTTTAATCAAGCACTAGATAAGACCTTGGCAGCAGAGACTGCTAATTTTCATGTAAAGGAGATTAGGAGCTCCGGATCTGTCTCAGTGATGCTTCTCGACAAGAGACAAAATCGAAATCAAAAGCAATCTAAAACTCAATCACAAAGAGAAAATTGTGCTGGTTGTGGAAGCAACCATTCAAGATCACAGTGCAAATTTAAAGATGCTGAATGCCATGAAATTTTATGGGAATATTTTTGGGGGCGCGATACGCTTCACCTTTCAATGAAGCCTTCAAATACTGCAATTTTTGAGCATTAGATATAGTCGTATTACTGTTTACGCATGCATTGAACAGATCTTTAAACGCTATCCATTCAGTGATATTGCCTCCAAAAGTAGGTAATGATAACCTAGGTAATTTAATATTCTCAAAAATGTTTTCGGAAATTACACTATCAGATTTATTTTCACTCTTATTTAACTTCGCATTTTCGATTTTCAATACTTTTTCACCTTTAAATTTCCACAAATCAATTTTATCTGAAATTTCCTGTGCGATATCTATCTCAATCTCTAATTGTTTAGATTCTGTAATTAAACTTTCAATTTCCCTATCAAGTTTTTTTAGTTCCGTTTCTTTCTGTTTTAACAGTTCAATATTTTCTTCTAATTCTGTTAAATTAATCTCACCATCTGCGATTATACTTTCGATTTTCTTAATAAAATTCGTTACACTTCTCCGTAGAGCAGTTCTTTTCGTTTTAAAAGTTGTTAGTTCACTCATTTTTACTTAAATCAAACCCAAAACTAGTTCTAAAATACGTTAGTACGAAATTTAGTTTAAATCTAAACTATATTCTCATCACAATTCCACAGTGTCATGTTGTGACATATTGTCTTTCCTTTCCACCCCATCGTAATATTCTCATATTTTATTTATCTTTCAAGTTCATCCAATTTAATTATTTATTTAACTATTCATTAATTTTGATCCCTTGTAACCTGTGTTTACATTTCATTTTATCGATCGTCCTGTCTGCGTTACGTTAATTTAAAATCTGCCGTTCTCGTTTCTCTTTTGGCCCAGAGCCAAAGTGCGCAGACATGCATCCTCTTTCTTCATTTGTGACCGTAAGCCAACGTACTTCATTGAAGCGGTTCGTAGTTCCTTCACCTAGGCAGCCGGTTCTCACCGCGCATGCGCGTAAGGTCTCGCTTCCGTCTTCTCCTTGGCGCAACGTTTAGGCGTGCGCATCTTTCACTTGGCGCGGTCTTGGCGGTTTTTAACTCCCGCAATTTTCGGCAACCGCGTTTTAGCTCCTGCAGTCAGTCAGTACAGAAAGCAGCCTGAGAGATGTAGGGTGTCTCTCAATAAGGGCAGTGCCCGGGTTCTCCCGGTGCCGTGCGAGAATGCTTCGAGTGAATGCAGCGTGTAGCACAGAAGTTGGACAGAGCAAGATTTGAGGTTTCTCTAGACTTGTACATAGACACAAGCAACTACACAAAGTAGTTAAAGTGACCCAGATGCCAATCCAGGGATCCCAGTAATTCCAACTAAAGATGCAAATAAAAAATTAATTAATTCCATGCAACGGTGTGTCTTCTCTGATCTACTTACTGAAGGTATGTCGTTACTAATATTTATTATCCTCTCTGTTCAAGACACACGAACCTGAAAATCTCCCACAATTTTTTAATAGTAATATACGATCACTTAAGAGCACGCTTGTGCCGCAGTTATTAAGTTCAGCAAGAAATAACTTTACGATAAATAGTTTTAAATAGCAAATTATTTTTACACACGAAATATAATGTTCAAAGTTAACTTACCTGACAAGTTGAGGTAATTTTCGCCACAAAACGACATCGCAGCAGTTCAGAAAAATGTTCGATTCTACATTTTTTTTTCTTTCACTAGCGCTCCGGCTAGACTTGTACCAAGAATGTTTGAGCGTTTTAAACTATACTCACACACTCTGCTGGTTCTTAACTAAAAACACAAATGCAATGGACTGTATAAATGCGGTTTATTCACAAGCAACAAAATGCGAGCCATCACTCGGCTTATTCCACAACATTCTTTTTCACATTCTAAAAACAACAAGAATCAAAACAGAACACTGAGTGTTGCCAAACGCGGAAAGTAAGAAAAAGAAACTTACATAAATTCGGAGCACATAAACCGAGTAACATGCAGCTTTAGCTCACTGCAGACGATATTTACAAAAACAGTGTCAGATAACGGACCTGGCTTCAAATCCTCAGAATTTGACGAGTTCCTTAAGAGAAATGGAATCTACCATTCTTTTACAGCTCCGAGACATCCTTCATCGAATGGACAATCAGAGCAGATGGTGCAGACAACAAAAGATGCACTTCGAAGAATTATTACTGGGAATTGGAATTCTAGACTTACATAATTCTTATTAGCACAACATGCTACACCCAATGCTACTACAAATGTGTCTCCAGCAGAGCTGCTTATGAACCGCCGTTTGAAAACCTGCCTAGACAGACTTCATCCTGATTTTACGGAGCCTACTCCCAAGAATCTGTCTAATTCAAGGTTCCGAATGTTTGCACCTCTAGACCCGGTGTATGCTCAAGGATTCCATCCTCACGACAAATGGGTACCAGCTACAGTCACAGAAGTAACTGGCGCCATAATGTATGAAGTCTTAACGAATGAAGGTCTTGTGTGGAAGAGACACATTGACCAATTAAGACGACGTCAAGGTAATCTTCAGCATGTGACAGACACTGGTAATTCCTCAGCATACCCATCCCGTGGCCCAACACCTTCACTGCTGATGTCAGGATCAGTAGAAGACAGCGAGGACACTGAGCCAGCAGGAGGCAGCAAAGATCCGGGACTGACAAAAAATGACACGGTTCCAGAGCCTGTGGATACAGATAGTTTAATTGGGATTGCACCTGTAGGAGATAGACAGATCCCTGATGTTACAAGTCCAACATTCCTCCCATCGAGACCAGTTAGAGCTAAACATCCACCGACCTGGCTAAAGGACTACGTTACATAGGGGGAGGGATGTTATGTATTATCACAGACTCTAACTGTAACGTTAACCATAACATTTTTATGTTTCCAGAATGGCAACAGGCTAGCGGCAGTCAGATGTAAACATTCACGCCGTGTCGCTACGAGATAGCAATGCACAAGCTTTTATATATTTAATAAATCCTGTTAAGTTATATCATGACTAATTATATGTATATCCCTATAAATACGTAACACTTACTACTTCAGCATAATTCACAAAATATTTTCATGTATAGATAAGAGGCGGTTCCCAAGAACAATGCTTACATCAGGACCATAGTTAGTCGAAGTCGGGACCTGCTCAGCCACCAATCAGAACTGGCTTTTGGTTGTGTTTGCAGCCTCACCTCTTCCACGATGACGTCAATCGGAACTAGCCGAGGCTAGAGCTCCTATAATACAGGCTGACGCATCCTCGCAGATTTGGGTCTCAAATTGAAGTTCAGTCGAAAAACCAAGCTCATCAGAACCGGTTCAGCCAATCAGAACCGAGTCTTAGGCAACCCCCAACTCCGGCTGCGGTAGATTGATGTTGAACTGAGCACTAATAATCCGAAACAAAATGGATATGCGTCAGCTCCTATTATAGGAGTCTTAGCCGAGGCTAACGAAAAAGACAGGCTACCGCGGTGCATTCTACTTATCTTTTTTTACAGACCGCTAGAGTGACGTGATGCTCTTTTCGTACACCTTCATTGGTGCATTCGAGCATCACGTGACTCCGGCTGTCTGTAAAAAAAGATACGCGTAAAGCACCGCGGTAGCCTTTCTTTTTCGTTAGCCTCGGAACTAGCCTATTTTTTTAATTCCTTTAAATTTTCAGTTTTTTAAAATAAAATTGCCACATTTATTTTCTATTCAATTAAAGAGTGAATGAAGATCTGCAACTTTTTGTAACTATTTTATTTATTCATTTTGAGATCTTTGCTACGGCGTCAAGCCCAACATGATAATTTTTTACTACATTTCATACATATTATTTGAATTTCCTAAAACGTATACATATGTAATTAAGTTTTTACTGCATTTCTATCTTTTTTCAATCCTTTTTTAAAAGCTATATTTCCTTAAAACCTAAGAAAAATACAAATTTTAATTAAAACTCCCGGAAGGGGGAGGGAGATAATTTATATGATTGATTATTTATTTATTGTCACTAGATAGCAACAAAGAGGGCAGATTATTTTTTATATAAAAATAACTTAAATATTTTAAACTTATTTGTATACGGCGGGGGGGGGGGGGGCGAAGAGAGAGAAGCGTAAATTATGAGATGTTACGGGGTAATTTAGATTATTATTTATTTATTGTATCAGGGAGCAACGAATGTGGCATTTTAAAAAAATGAGTTTTTGACATTTGAAACCCTGTATGCTGGAGGATGGTAAAGGGTCTAGAGAACGAAAATTTCAGGGATAAGGAGATAATTTATATGATTGACCATTTATTGACACTAGAGAACAATAAATAGGGCAGAAGATTTTTTTAAAAGCACACATTTAAAAATATTTTAAGCTTCTTTGTATGCTGGAGGGACAAAAGGGGGAAGCGTAAATTTAGGAAGTTGGGGGGGGGGGGGGGGTAGTTTAAACAGATGATTTTTTACTTGTTGATATTAGTAAGAAACATATATGGCAGCTTTTCTTTAAATTAAATAGTTTTGAAGATATGAAACTCTGTACGATACAGGAGGGGCAAGGGAGAAAGCGTTAATATTAAAGGGGGATTTACATCATTTATTATCACTAGAAAGCTATAAATAGAGCAGAATTTTTATGATATAAAAATAATAAAAATTAAAGATTTTAAATACTTTTGCATGCTGTGTGGAAAAAGAGGGAGGGCAGCGTCAGATAAAGACTCAATATAGTCACACAAGACTATATTTTGTTCAAAATAATCGTAGTCGGTTTAAAAAAGACATATCAAGAATACTGCTATGGGTTTAAATGACAACAAACGAAGAACAACAAAGTATCTGCCACCCAAACAGTGAAAATGACAGTTTATTTGTAACCGTGCTCGCCATCACCTTGCGAAAGTGACATGTTGCATGAATCCCGCACCGCATATATTGCCATTTTATCGGTTCCACGTACGCATGCGCGTTTCTGTTTATTTCTTTTGTAGGATTTTCTGAGGACCAGCGACCAGCGTCTGGTAAAATTTGCCTATATTAAAGGAAAAATGTCTATATTTGAAGTAAGTTTTTCTTTTATTCAGTAATTTTTTTCAGTTATTTAGCTTTCTTATTTGCTTAAAGTTTTAAATTCTTTTAATTATACTAGTTCTTAGTGTTTTGTTATCCGCACTTACGTTTTTGTGGAATGACTGATTTGTATTCAGATATTTAGAAAATTTCTTGAAATAAAGATTTTTTTTTTCATATTTCTTTAAAAATCAGTATTTTAAAATTAATTTAAAGTGCATACTTTATGATATCTTATTAAACATATCTACGTCATTTTGTAAGTGCTTGTCAGGAACAAAATGCCTGCTATCTTTTAGATAGCTACACTACGTGTTTCGTTGTGTTATCTATTTTATTACTAGCTTGTTGATTCTTTTTATATTCTGTTCTTACCATTATATGATAAAATGCTTCTTAATAAAAGCATAAACTAAATTTTGATATAACGTTAATTTTAATCATTTTATTAAGTGTTTGGCTGCCATATTGTAACTGTTTTAACTAAAGATATGTATATATGGTTACGTCACTGAGCATTTTACATATCTGTGTAGATGTAAGATTAAAATTTATGATAAATATAGTTCAACATAGATAATTTTCACTATTCAGTTAGTCATAGTGGATGTTTATGCATTAAATTAATCAAATTTTTATGTTTATGAAAATTCTACTATTCATATTTAAATTATCATACGTGCAGCATTAGCTTTTCTTTCTGTAGGTAGTTTACAAGCCTTTTGCTATTTTAAAAATTTAGATCCTACGAAATATTTTAAATTTTTTTTTTTACCTTTTGTTTCAACAATGGCTGACTATATGCAGGATTTGCATTTGTTATTGTTAAGATTTTTTTTTTTACACTTTTTTTTTTTTGTTCATCTATGAAGGGTTGGAATTTTGTGATCAATACTTGGATAAAGTTAAAACTTAAGGTACTTCTCTATTATCCCGTCAACCACTTTTCATAACAAAAAACTATCGCCAAACTGTAAGATTAAACGCCAAAAATGCAGTCCCATTTACTTTATGTCAGAAGCGTTATACGTGTTTGTTATGTCATCAAGTGGTTTTTAATTAGACATATGCATGTATTTTTCATTATGTTTTAATGATTTATTAGTTATTTCAGTAATTAAAATAACAATTGTGTCCTTAAATTCTTATATTTTATTTATTTATTTTGATATTCCAATGGCAACGTTCTCCCGTTTATTTGGCGCTAGTTGTTTGTTATGAAAAGTGGTCGACGGGATAATAGAGAAGTACCGAACTTAATTATTAACTTAGTTTTAAGGTATTTCTCCATTAGCCAGGCACAAATGATAAATTGTGAAATATTCTTTATGGTTACAACCGGGGATGTAGTGAAAAGTATACAGTGGTACGCGGCTTGGGAACAGATGTTATTGTTGCAGACTCACCAGTGTTGGTTCATTCTTTTGTTTTTCTGCTATTTTGGTGAGAAAACTTAATTTTCAATGCACACTAACACCACCAAAAACCCTTTTTACATGAAAAATAGCAATTATGTATTCAAATAAAGTTTTGAAATTTATTAAAAGTGATATTTTTGTGGAATATAAGCTGGAAATAAATACTGTATTACTTATATTAAATTAAGTGCAAACAGTAATCCTCTGCATGTGATTTGAGATAGATTTGAAAGAAGAAAAAAAAACATGCTGGAAAACTATTTTCAAAACCATAAAAATTGAGTAAATTGCGATACAGTTTTCAAGCAAATTGTGTTTGAAAGTACATTTCATTTACTGTTTGAAGGTGTAAGAATTGAAAATGTGTAATGTTTAGTAAGTTAAAAAAATTGCAGGAGAAAACTAAATTTAATTGCCAAACTCAAAATTACATCATTTCGCACAAACACATTTGACCTTTATAATATAAATAAACACATTAAAAATAAAATAATTAATATTTTATTTTCAGTAAATATATTTTTTTTGCACCAGGTGCTAAACAGAGTTGCAGCGCTGCTATTCATGTTAGCCTTAATGTTTATTTCAGAAAATTTGTTTTATTATTTTCCCTAAAACAATCCTATTTCTCAAAAAAGGGAGCCACCAGTCTTTTTAATTGATGTGATATCAATTTTTGATAAATTTATCAAGAAGAGTCAAATTTTGCAAAGTAGCACCAGATTAAAAATTAACATCAAAAAGTTAAATGTTAATAACACTTTTGTACACAATTTTATCTTAGTTGCTAAAATGTAAAAGTCTGACCTGACCCTTAAGTTGGGTTGGTGCTAATTGTTTTTGTTGAGAGTAGTTGACTCTAAATGTTCTGTGAGGAGTTTTGATTCTTGCGGGTTAGTTTGAGTTAACCAGATTGTTTCAAAGACAATCCAGAATTTTGTTTCATATGAAAAATTGTGTATTTGAATATGAATGTGCCTTTACATGTTTATTTTTCTAAATAAAAGAGATAGGGATGGGAAATAGTTACTTTTGGTTAATGTTAACAAGTTGCATGGGCAACAGGTTCCAACAACCTGTTATTTTTGTAACATATAACTAATCGATATGTATGGTGGCAACAGAAGTTTTAAGTAACAGACCTGTAATAGAATGTTTGAAATAATTTCGGGAAGTAAGTATAGACGAGGTTTTCTGCTTAGATGAATCCACATCATAACAATTAGTTTACAAGATTAAAACTCAATTTTTGTGCTACAAAAATTTACCTAGTTATAATACTAATTTACCTAGTTATATAAGTATCATAACTCGGTAAGTTTTGGTATAGAAGAATAAATTTTTACTATTTTACTTGTTAGAACATGGAGAAACTATTTCTAAATAAAACTTATAGGATGCAGGTATTTTATAAAAATTTAATTTTTTAACAGTTTAAAAAGTAATTTTACGGTAAATTGATTTTTATGATGCAAAACAAAATTTGAGGCATTTTTGAAATTAGAACTATACCTCTAAAACTAGTGGTTTAGAAATAAGCTATTGGTAAACGATGATTTGTAGAAAAAATGAAATTTGATCCCCTACTTTATTGCGATTGCAACCCTATCTATCCACGCATATCCAAAGCGAATCCCAAAAGAAAATGGAAATATTATATACGAGTATACATTTTTAATCAAATGCAACACCCAAACAAATTTTCCACAGGTTTTTCAAATTAGTTATAATTATATTAAAATTAACACTAATAATTACAATGCTATTTTCTTTTCTTTCTTTCTTTTTTTTTTTTTTTTTTTTTCAGTAAGATAAAACCACAGAAATAAAAATATTTTTTAACTCATTTTCTAAAAACACAAAAAATAAATGAAACCACATGGCTACAAAAAGAGAATTTTAGCATCTTAATAAAAAGAAAAAAGTTAAAACTCCATGAGTATATAGCAATGTCCCTTTTAAACATTCAAATTCATAAAACTTTCGCCGGCCAATTACACTGGCCAAAGATGTTTGCCACACTAACTCAAGAAGATCATTAAAAATCACCCTCTCAATCTATCCTCGCAAATCATTTACTAAAGAATATCTTTTCCATTTCATTCCAAAAAAACCCTACTGAGTCAAATGATTACAAGGCAGTATGCCTCTCCATAACAAATTGCAATTTTTTAAAGTTGTTTCACTTAAGTGTTAAAATGTCTGTTATTCATATTGAATGAAAACAGTTATATGTTTAAAATCAACAATAACGATTACTTGTAATAAAATAACTCCCAAGCTATATTACTGTTCTTTGAAACTGCAACACTTGCAGACATCTGAGAGATAAAAAATAAGCATTAAGCAGATGTTTTTGCCAATGTCATAATAAGCTTTACGGCTAGCGGACTTTGATTGGTTGCTCGGCTAGCGGACTTTGATTGGTTGCTCGTGACTCGAGCTGCTCAGCTTCTAAGGTCTAGTTGTTTGCTAGCCATTTATGATTTGGAAGCAGGGTTTGTAAATATATTTTCGAAAATATCAAAAATATCTGATATTTTGATAGGGTAGATGTGCCAGTAATGGACCGCCTTCCAGTAATGGGTCACCTTCAATATTTTTGGTTTATAAAAAAAACCCAATAAAAATTCAGCTTTTTTTATTTCATTAATATGCTTACTTTAAATTCTAGTTTTAAATACAATCATAATAACAATTATCTATTACTTTTTGTGGGGTGTTGTCCATTACTGGAATTTAGGGTGTTTTGATTTATTTCTGTTATTTACAATTAAATTTCGATTCACATTGGGAAATGTGACTATGACCATGGTTGAATATTGTTGGTAGATTAATATTATATTAAGAAATGTGGAATATAACAATTATAACTGTTAATTAAAAAAAATAATTTTTAACTAAATTCCTTAAGGGTGTCCATTACTGGCACATCTACCCTATTTGATTTTCGATATTTACAAAATAGTCAACTTACTGCTGATAATAAATATTTTCACGCGTAATATAGATTAGAAACTAAGATATATTGCACTTAACATGAAAACTTAAACAATATACTAAAACTGCTCCCTCCCCCCTTTTCTTTATTTTTCACTTTGAACAAAATTGAAAATCAACTAATCAACAAAACAGAAACAATTTGCTTTATACATTTATAAAATAACTATAATATTAAGTATCAATTATCAAGAAATCAGAAATTTATAAAACAAAAAATTAAATACAAAATAGTTTTTTTTAATTGAAAAATTTAAGCATAAATGTAAGCTTATTTATTTTTTATTCCCTAACATGTTGTACAATTTAAGCTCAACAATACCAAAACCAGAAATTGATTCTTTTCTAATGAAGCTGTATAGAACATAGAACTGATTATCTAAATTAGACAGTTTATCTTTCTATATCTGTCCTGAATTAGTTATATAATTATTAGTCCCATATAATCTACATTTAAAAATAAAAAAAAATTAACAAAGCTTGGATAAGATTTGTTTTTTTCTTTAGCTACACTGCAAAAAAAAAAAAAAAAAAAAAAAAAAAAAAAAAAACAAACTTTACAGTATAATACTGGCACCCCAGCTGCCAGTATTATACCGTAAAATGAACAGTAATAAACAGTAAAATAAGCCGTGTACATGGCAGCGTATTACTGCTTATTTTACTGTTTTGTTTATTACTGCAGGGGTGATTGTATTCAGGTTATATACCTGAATTCAGGTATTTTTTTTTTTTCATTTTCAGTACTGAAATTCCAGCTTTTCTGATAGTTAAATTCATAAAATAAGTCTAAAACATCCATTTCATATAATTGCTAAACATAATTAAAATTCATAATTTGACCTCCCTGTAAATAAATTATATGTTCACTTCTCCCTCTCTCCAAACAAAAGCGTTTTCTCGCTAAAATTGCAAGTATTTTTTCATGAACCTACAATCATCCCTGTTACTGTTAATTTTACGGTATAATATACTGTAAAATCAATCTTTTTTTTTTTTGCAGTGTAGAAAAGTCATTGCCAGAAACAAATGTTCTTTATCTTACTGAATGGAACAGTCATTATCAATTGAAAATTTCATTTACATTTGTTTTGACTTAAAATATCAAAAATGTCTCGCACATTGATATTTTGAAAATAAATATCAAATATTGAAAATAACAAACATCTTGATATTTTGAAAATAAATATATAAAATCTTGATATTTTGAAAATAAATATCGGATATATATATGTATCATGATATATATATCCATTGATATATATCCACGAACCCTGCTTGGAAGGATAAATTTTTTAATCTGGCTTCTGTTGGTTAATCAGGATTTTATTTTTCACATACACACTTTCATAAGCTTTCAAAATAGGTCTTTTTTATTTGAAAGTGCATTTTTAAGCTTCTTTTCATTAAGATAGAAAACAAATATCAGAAATTTTAGTATTATAATTTGAATATGTATTTCAAAAATACTGTTTTTCAGCTTTTTATTATTTTTTTATATGATATAATTTGCAGGTAATATGAAATTTAACAGGGACCTTCCAGTAATCTGTTATAAAATAATTAGCTATAAAGCAATAACATTGTTATTTATCCTAATACATTAAATAATGCCCATCTCTAAAAAAAAAAGAAATTATTATTAAAAATGATTGTTGACTATTTTTCTAAAATTACATAAAATTTTGGGTCAATTTCTTTGATTTCATGTTTCGGGTTGAAAAACTTCGGTTTCAGGTTGATGAATATTTTTTATGAAGTTGTGGGGGGAAATTGCAAAATTCGTCTACGATCGCATGAAAAAAAAAAAAAGAACCCCTCCCCCCCCCCCCCCCCCCCCCTCTCAGAATTTCGACAGCAATGTGCAAAAAAAATCCATCCAAAAATTCGACATGGAATTTACAAATATTTCCTAAAAAGTTATTTAAAGGTCTGGGGGAAAACATTTGAATTTGAAATCACTTCTTTTTCAGAAAATTGTCACTATTTCTCGCTACATGGCGCCTCTGAAAAATCTCTGAACTCTTGTCAGTTTCCAGATCGTGAAATTCCTCCAAATGCAATGTTGATCATGGAAAGTTAGGGAAATTGCCAGACATGTTTTGCTGGGAACCCTGCCATGATTTTCATAAAATTTAAACATATTAAAATGATTCCGTTTAATTATGCACTAATCGTAGAAGAGCAGAACAGATTATTTATTGAGAAATATTAAGTAATCTGTGTAAATAGAATAACAGTAAATAATCTATCATAGTAAATAATATGTAAAGCGAAAGGTTTCTGATGATGAAAATGATGTCATTCAAAAAACAAAAGATGTATTTTCTTACAGAATATACAGGGTCATTCATAATTCCCTCCGGGGTTTCGAAACGTTATAGTAAAAAAACGAAGACTAATATGAAAAAAAGAAACATATGAAATTATTCCGAAACTATTCAAGTTTTACTTACATACATTACAGGTGTTCTATGTGTGAACCCTTGGTCACACGGCATACATCCATGCGATAGTCCAGTTCCTGCCATACTCCGTTTCTTTAAATTTCCGGTACCACACATGAATTGTTTTGTCAGTTGGTCCCTGTTTTCGATATTTATTACGAAAGGCCCGTTGAACTGACACCACTGATTCAGATTTAAAGAAACTGAGTATGGCAGGAACTGGACTATCGCATGGATGTATGCCGTGTGACCAAGGGTTCACACATAGAACACCTGTAATGTATGTAAGTAAAACTTGAATAGTTTCGGAATAATTTCATATGTTTCTTTTTTTCATATTCGTCTTCATTTTTTTACTATAACGTTTCGAAACCAAGGAGGGAATTATGAATGACCCTGTATTTTACTACAACTTTTTCAGTGATGTCATATTTACTGATGCTTATTCCTGCAGCTAAATAGACTGAACTTTTGCTATTTATTTAAAGATCCTTAGTATGCAAAAAATAAAATATTTCTGAAAATTATGATTTCCAATTAATTATAATAAATATTAATGAAACTTAGGAATTTTAAAACAATTTCTTAAATGACGCTCTAATCTAGGCAGGGATGAATGTCTGTGATGGGGAAAATGATGTCAGATTTGAAAGAAAGGGTGCAATCTCATATAGACTCGAAAATTGTGATGGCACATGGTAGAACAAGCAACCGATTTCAGAGTAGGTTTTCTATTGTGTGAAGGAGTTACATGCAGGAAAAGTGTAGCAACAGCTGGGAAATGCATAGCAATTATTTGTAAGGAACTCCCAATGACGTTATGATCTTTTAGTCTATATAAAGCTAAAATATTTTAGTATATGATTTTGTCAATATGACATCATATTCACTGGCCTTTAGTTTTCATTCAGCAAATCCAAATTCAGAACAAGAGCTATTTAAATATATCACGATCTTTTGGCCAATGTATGAATAGCAATGGTCATTGGTTTGTTTTACAGTCATGTGATGTTTCCAGCAAAACAGCTTTTTGATTAAGAATTTCTTTTAAACACAGCAGAAAATGTGTTGTTTATGTTTTCTTAACTTGCCAAGCGTCTCAGATATATTCTATTTTTCACGTTGAACGAACTTTAGACGATGATTGTTGATTTATATTGAGCTATCTTGCTATCATGTAGTGTTTTTCTAAGGGGTTTTAAAAATAAATTTAAGCCATTCTGTACAATATTCTAGGCTCAATGAACGAAGTTTTAAATTGTGTTTCCAAGGTATTTTTTTCAGTTAAATATTTTAAAATTTAAAAATTTGTAAATTTCATAATCCTGAAATAATTTATGCCCATTGGTAGCACCAACTAAATGCATTTTTAATTGTGTTTTCAATAGCTTTTTTTTAACATTAAAATAATTTGAAATTTCATATGTTAAAATGATTTATGATAGTACTCATTCTGGCTAGAGTTGCAGCAAAAAGTGATGAGCGGGCAAAGCGTTCCCAATGTGAATTGCGTCACAATTCACGGGGGTTGGAGAGCGTTGGCAAGTAGGGGGGTAAAGCCCTACTAGTAGATTAATAGTTAGCTAATATAACATCAAGTATTTTCATTTTAAAAATACTGATTATGTACAGCAGTTAATGACATAATAAGATCTTAAAAATTTTGGTGAAATCTTGAAATAATTTTTTTTCTTGATTGGGAGGAAATTATCCTTTAAGAATTTCATAAGTCTGATGGCTGCTTAAATCTTTTAGTGCATGACAACTTTTTTGTAAAGCTACTGTGTATTTCAAGAACAAGTTTCACTAGAGTTTAAAAGCTAGTAAATTGACATTTTCCTGTTTTTACTGTTGCTTTTTTAATTAGAAATTTGCCAGTTTTGGGAGAGAAGTGCCTAGTGATAATACACAGTACTTCTCGGAAGAAGGTGTAAAGACTCAACTGCTAACTGCCAAATCATTCCAGGAATTCCTTTTTATGGAAAAATGTTTTTAAATTTGAATTTAATCATGAAAGAGGAAAGATAATTGCTCATTTAATTCTCTGACGGAAAAAACAGAAAGGGTTTCAAGGGAAATGTTTTGCATAACTGTAAGAAAATTAATTGTATTCATTAAAGCACATCAAATTTTTATTTATTTTAATTATCAAATGAATCTTCATAAAGAGATTTATAATATCAAGGTTTAACTGTGTAACAGTAATTTATTCTTTGAACATTAGACTTACTAATAATCTTTAAATTGTAAATGATTTGAATTTTTTACGCAACTGACTTTCTAAAATATGCCAACTGGCTGTTAAACTGCAACAATAAAATATTTTAAACACTAAAAAGTAGAAAATAAAAAATAGTGTGTCCTAATATATATATATATATATATATATATATATATATATATATATATATATTAAATATGCCTTTATCAGTTAATAGTTTAATAGTAATTAAATTATGATGTTAATTTTCTCTCTGTAATGCCTGCTTTCATACATGCTTGATTTTAAAGTTTGCTTTTTTTTTTTTCTAAACTAGGATCATAGTCATCTTGGCTTTATAAATGATAGAATTAAGAAAGCTGAGAAGCGGCTAGAACAAAATTCATATGATGTAGAAGCTTGGAGCATTATTGTTAGAGATGCCCAGGTAAAATTTAGTTTTCAGTTATTGTGTATGTTAAATATTTTGATAATTTTGTCTTGTAAATTTGAATTATAAGTATTTCTTTACAGATATTGACAGTTTATTATAAACATCTTTAAATATTTTTTTGTTCATGTATGTATTTTGTAATGTTTGTAAATGTATGTTGATTCAATTTTGTAATCAAATTCATTCAAAAATTAATTCAATTTTGTAATCAAATTCATTCATCATTTCAAAAAGTTTACAACTCTGTTTTTTCCCCCCCAAAAATGCACTTTTTAATTGCAGGCTCATGTGTGGATAAAAATTATAGGTTTATTTATCTTTTGCCATTCAAAAGTCATGGTACAATTGTCATTCATTGCAAGAACAATGTTAGGCGATGATTTTCATAGTTTTTGCATGCACCATATAGATGACGGTAGTATTTCGTGTCAGAAAAATGGTTAATTTGACTGTGCTTTAATGTCATCCCTTGTGATGCAGACAGATGATTTATGTCTATTTTGTCATACATCTAATAAATACAAATCTAATTTTCGTATCATTTGCAAGCATACTTGTATTTCTAGCAAAAACAACATAAGTCTTACAAGAATCTTAAAAAGATGATGAACACAAAACCGTTCTAAAAAAATCCAAAATTTGTGTGTCACATTTTTTTGAGGTATTTCAGGATAGATTACATACTAGATACATACTAAAAAGAAATTGATTACAATATGATCTATGGGGAAAAATCGGTTGCAGTGCATTTTAATGATGTTATGAATGATAATATTTCAAACATGATGAAATTAAAATGGAGCACTGATGGGCACTACAGCATGTTTTCTAAAGAATATGGATTATATAGCATTTATCGTACATTTATAGTTACAGACATGCATAGAAGAATTCATTTATTGCATTGACTGTTATCAATAATTGCTGGAAGTGTGGTTTCTGCTGCAGTATGCAATTTTAAACTTATCTAATTTTTAGTATATTATGTTGTGCATATAAATTCTATAGATTATATGCAGATCTGCACACATTGCTGGATATGGACAGCAATTTTGCTATAGATTTTTACTGAGTTAGGTTTTTTTAGGTTAGGTTGCTTATTTAGATATCTTATTTCATTTCATTGTATGAAAAGAGGAAATTTCTTAATGTTCTGTTATTGTTGGAAAGTGTTCATAATATGTGCCTAATGCATAATTTTTTGTTCTTGTTTAGAATGCTATTTATTGGTCAGGTTGTCTTTTTGCCATGAGTGCCTACTAGCAAATAAAAAATAAGAAACATTTTATTTAATATTTGAATAATATATTTCTACAAAGTTGCAATGTACTAGAATTATACAGTTTTCTCATGAGCTTTGAATTATTAAGGAAGTGTACAAATAAACTGACAATGAGCGTGTTGCAGTGTCTTCGACAAATTTAAACTTCCCTTATCAGTATATACATGAAAATAGCTGGAATATTGAACTTTATTGTGGAGGAGAAACATTTAACTGGTTAACGCTCAGCATTCTCATTTGAAGACAGATATCAAATCAAATTTCCGGCGCAGTATTTTTCTTTAGAATCAACTAATTGCAGTTGGGCTGTAATTTTAAAACTAAAAGGTGGATTTCTTAAATTTCTCGCTTAACTTACTTAGGATCATTTATATGCGAAAATATGACAAAAAATAATGTAATTCTATTATTAGTAATTTGGAGGTTAACCAATTAAAGTCAGTTACATGGAATTTCCTCATTGTATTTTTAAGAGGAAGGTAGTTTAAGAGATAATTGATATTTGGGAAAGGGGGGGGGGGATAAAAAAGTCAAACATGCAGCTACTGCCAGTTAAAAATATTTTATAGTATAGTTTAAGGAGGCGATAATTGCAAAATAACATCTGAAAGAGCTTACATTGGTGTACCTTTTTCGCAGGGACTGCTCCAGCAATTTTAATGTTTTTTTTAAAATAATTTATCAATAGCAAACATCATTACCTTCATTAATGCACAAAATTCTATTTTTGATGCCTTTCTTTTATTTAAAAAAGATTACAGTGTAGTAAGAGTTAAACAAAAATTTAGACATTAGCATATACCGTAAAATCCTGTTAATGCATCCCTCCCAATCAAAAGAACCACCCCACCTCCCATATTGTAAACAAATTAGAAAATTTCGAAAAATCCCATCCCTTGAAAGTGCCCCCTCTCCCCAAAAAAATTCTACCCCATACGTCAAGGTCAATACTAAATATCTTTGTTTCTGAGCTTAGAGTTTCTTCGTCTCATCAGAAAGGTGATCCGATTCTAAACATAATATCGCCAACCAGAAGGTTTGCAAAATCCCCCCACACCCCCACTCATACATGTTACATATCCTTTTAATCCCGTATAAGCACTCCCTCTGATTATTTTAAGATTTTTCGTCGCGTCTTAGGGGGGCGGAGGATTTTATGGTAGTATAAAGAAATTTTCTGAAAATTTCGTGCATTTTAATTCATTATGTTGCAATAGAACATTAAATTTTTTTTTAAAAACCTGGCTTTTATTAAATATTTGTAATTAAAAATATATTTTCTTTTGAAACTGGCATTTATGTATAAATACTCTTATGCTTCTATTTGTTTTTTACAGGACTGAAATTAGTGAATATGGAATCTATTGGAGATTCCTGTACATTAAAACTATTTCTTAATTTGAATTTTTTCTTTAGTTTTCCTGTATTAAACCCAAGATCACTAAACTAAAATGTAGATAATGTACTTTAATTATACATTTTTTATTACATACTTACATAATAAAAAAAATATTACAAAGTTCGTAAGAAATATTCATTCTTGGGTGACCTATTTCACAATAGCTCCTTCAAGGAGCATTGTAAAAAATAGGTGAGGAGCCAATAGGATATTGAAGGGATGTTTACTGATCTAGGGTTGAAAATAAAATTTAAATTTCATATAGCTTTTTATATTAAAATTGACACTTGGTCAAACTTAAAGTTTTCAATTTGTCGATTGTATCAGGTGGTGGGGAGGGAATCGAAAACAGGAATTTCTTTACTGTGATTCTTTTTCAATTAATGTATGTAACACATCATATTTGTTAGCTTAGTTAATAATGCAAAAGATTGTTTTGTTTACTGTTGTATTTTTAATATAAACAAAGATCTTTATTTAAGTATTGGATGAAACATGCTTCTAAATGGTATCTGTTATATATCTATTTTGAAATACTTCTAAATAGTATCTAGAAGTTAGTCTAACTTAAAATTTTCTTTGTAACACCATTTGAATCAACTGTAGTCTGCAAATATATGCTTTATGTTTGTATGCATTTTTTAAAAGTTTAATGTTTTTCTTGATTGCTTTGTAACTTGTTTTATGAATGCTTATTAAAGTGGAAGCTTTGAGCTAAATTTTTATTGGTTATTCATTTCTTGTTGTTACTAAAACTGTTAAAATTTAATCCTACTCTTGGAAATTCTTCTTTTTAACATTTCTTCCACCAAACCTAATTGTTATGGACTTATGAGTTGACAACATATTTAATAAATTTTATAGTGATTTTTTGTTAAAAGAGCAACTATGCAAGTCATTTAATCGTAATTTGATAACAATGTTTAATGCTGTATTTACATTGTAGCTTTCTTTATCTTGATTTGTCTAACAATTACTATGGTGAGAGCAAGTATTCATTTTGTATTTAGCATCAAGAATTTTAAAGACAAATAAGGCCTAATGTGTGGAGCAAACTGGAATAGAATACAGTCTCCAGAAAGTCTTCCTCCACATCTTTTTGCCTGCTTTAGATTTTTCAAATTAATTTGATGTGAATTGCTCTCATCTGATAGGTACTGAACAGTCCATGTGTTGTGTGAGGTTGCAATGATATTGCCCATTAAACCATAGATTTAGTAATGTTCTCTCTAGGCATAGTCCATTATTTAAGGGTGCAGCACCCTATCATTTTCAAACTACCCAAAATCACCCTTGCTCTTTTTTAAAATAATGAAATGCACTTTATTTGTATCAAATCTGTATGTCCAAGAATTTTCAAAAATTATCAAACTTCCTCCCTTTTTTCTTTAAATATATAAAATTATGCTGTAATTTAATTGTAATTTTTTATTTAATAATCCATAAAATCAGTTAAAATTGGTGTTACTTTATATTATACCTAAAATAATTTTTTTAGTCGTTACTAAACATAATAAATTTTCTATTTAATTTTTTATTTAATAATTCATAAAATCATTTAAAGTTGGTGTTACTTTATATTATACCTAAAATAATTTTTTTAGTTGTTACTAAGCATAATAAATTTTTTGAAATATGCTTTTTTTTTCCTGAACTAGTGCATTTTTCCTGCTTCAAGAGAGCCCTTTTTAGCGATTAGTACCCTGTCTTTTTCCTTTTGAGTGAACCCTAGACATAGTACATCCATGTAATTACTTCACAAAAAACTCAATAATTTGTGATCATAGTAACAGAAACAGTGCAACATGGCGAGCAGGTGCTGCAGATTTAGACTTTGCAGAATAATCTAGGAGCTTTTAAAATGCTGTGTTAAAAAATATATAAAAATATGACAAGATTTGCTTTGTTTCCAGATTTTTCTATACTTTTAATTTCTTTGAAATGCACATTTTGTTTATTATGTTAATTTTATTTTCTATGACAGTGTAATCTTGGTTTAGAGATAACAGATAAATTTCAATTAGAGATGCTGTAGGCTGATATATAATATTCTGTTATTGGGTTTGTACACAAGGGTCAGTAGACTGGAACTTTCAAACACACTGCATCTCCCTCTTGAGAGATAACACATTTGTATAGACGGCTTGCATTGACGTCACGTTGCTAACTGATACTATTGCATCTGGAGCACACACAGAATGTCAGAACTCCCCGTTTGCCGTCAAAAGCACGTTTTATCTTTCTGTTTAATTTAGATCTTTCTTATTTTTATTATTATAGTGCAAATAAATGTAATAAATCAAATGGAGAGCACCACATTCATCTTATATTTGGGTGCCATATGAAGTGATGCCAGACATGTGACGTCATGTGCAAGCCGTCTATAACTGTATTATTAAATTAATATTATGTAACCAGTTTTTCAGAAAAAAGATACACTAACAAATGCAGTGCAGCATGTCAGTAGATGCTACAGATTAATCTAACAATTTCGAAAAATAAAAGTTGAGTGAATAAAGAGATGCTAAATTTTTTTTGTCTTCAAATTAGTCTACTTTTATTGTACTACATCCACATTTTGTTTTTTATACTGATTATTATCATTTACCACAATTAGTTGTGTAGATTACAGATAAATTTTGAAGTTTGTGCTTCAAATTGACACCGAAAATTCTAAACAAAGTTTTGTCAGAAAATGTATTGGTTTTTGCTCAGCAATGTCTCTTTCTGACACATTCACAAACACATTTCCTTTCTTATTTATCTGAAAATTTCAGATATTATCATTTTAGGCCTATGAATCGATTAGTGTTCATAATTTTTTGTATAAATGTGATAAATCTTGAGTTATATCTGCCGTATCTTGCCATATGCAGGAATAAAAGTTTTCAGCTCTGCCAACTTTTATATTGTTTTTGGAATGATACATTACTTTCACAAGAACCTAAATAAGAATATCTGCAAATTTTGTGTGTGTATGAATAAAAGTGATTTTGTGAATGTGTTAGAAAGCAGCCAATATGGATTTCAGAATAGCTTTAACTCTCTCAACTGTACAAGTATTGGGTCATTTGATTGCCTGAGGCAACTGATTTATTTATTTTATTTTTTCAAGTGTGACTAAAATAATAAAAATTATATTTCTAGTTAAAAGAAAGAAAGAAAAAAACCCTCCATATATACGAAGGGTTTTCGAAAAGTACAGATACTATACATACTCACTCAAAATACACATACTCATTAAAAAAACGTTTAATTGATAAAATGTCCATTACTAATTACTTACTTGTATATGCCTTATTTTTTGACATAGTTGCCGCCATAGTCTAAGAATTTAAGTTTGGGTTCAAGCTTTTATATCCCACAGTCATAGAAGTTTACCACATGTTGTCAAAACTACATTTCAACTTCAATTTTGATCTCATCTCATTGATTTTGAGTATGCATTATATGATGGAATATATGGCATATATTTTCTTTGCTTTTTAATTTCTATTTTCAAAATTATATTAGGATATATAATATATTTTTACCCGACTGCCAAGAAGGGTAATTTGTTTGACGCGTATCTGGGTATGTATGTATGTGGATTTCTTTATACTCTCGAAACATCCCAACGGCTGGATGGATTTTAATGAATCGGGTCTCTATCGATTCGTCTTAACCATCCAATGGTTATAGGTTAGGTTTTGTTTTCTTAAATTCAAAATGGCGGTAGAGACGGAAAAAAAAAATTACGCACCATATTGAGAAGCATATCATTGGATAGGTCTTTCTAAATGAAGAGGATGTTTCCTAGACTGTTTTACAGTCATAAGCTCCGTTTAAATATAAATATTACACAATCTGAAAGTTGTGTAGGTAGGATCTCTAGCTTAACTGTAACTCTAACCTTCATAGACATTTATAGGCCTCATCAAAACAGTGTTTATAGATAGGAACTACAGTTAAACACAATTTAAAAGTCTTCAAAACAAGTAAAGAAAGAAAAAAAAAAGGGGGGGGGGGGGTAAGTAATATAAAAAATAGTTTCACATTGATGAAAACTAATTAATTTTTAGTTCGCTTTTTACACATTCAGGTTTCTTGATTTTATAAAATTTAATTCGTACTTGTATGGATAAGATTTTTTGTTTCTTGAATTCAAGTGCTTCTTTTAACATTTATTGTTTTGTACTCTATCTTGGCACCTTTTAAAACAAACATTTTCTGTATTTTTTGTATAAAATTTAAGTATATTATAAATGTTTTATTATATTTTTATTTTATTATAAGTATTTTATAATAAAATACTTTTTCATTTACTACAAATTGATAGTGATGTTTTTTTTTAGAGCAAGAAAATAGAGGATGCAAGGCCGTATTATGAGAAACTTATTTCACAGTTTCCTAGTGCAGGACGTTATTGGAAGTTATACATCGAACATGAGGTTTTTAATCTTCTTTATTGATTTCACCTTTCTTTAACCTATCTTTGTATCATGTTTAATTATCTTTTTTTTTATTATTATTATTCATACCATACTTAATGAGTTAGTCAGGTGCTGCCAATTTCTTATGCTGGTATGATGACAATAAAAATTTATTTTCTTGGTTAGAGGGGATAATATGCAGGTGTCTCATTTTTTGAGTCATGTCTCATTTTTATCCAGGTGTGAATGTAGTGAAAGTGTGTTGTGTGTGTGTGTGTTATACATTACTACACTTTTAAATATGCACACATTTTAATTGAAAAACCTAGTAATCTTTTATGGTAAAATAATAATAATAATAAAGTGAAGCTAGATAATAAAAGTTAATATTCTTTCAATTACTCCATAACACTAAAGGGGGAAAAAATTAAAATTATTTATCGTTTTGCAAACAATTTAAATTTTTATTTTAAACTTAAAATCTCTTTACTCATATACAGTCAAACTTTTGATACCTTAAACATCAAGGGAAAGGAAGAAAACTTTTGGATGAAGTTTTTCAGAATATTGTTTAATTTAAAATAAATTTAAAACAACATTCCATAAAAATTTGTAAAACTAAATATGATATGAAGTGTTATAAGAGTTTAATTTAAAAAGTTTGAAATTAAAAATAGTTTTATCAGAGTCAAAATTTTGTTTAGTCGTGTAAAAGAATTGAAATACATATTAAAACATCCTAGAGTCACAGACTCCTATATTTTCTCTACCACTATTTCCAAACAATAATCTTTATGATAGACTTCTATTGCACATCTTAAAGAAATCTTTTGTTTTACAAAATTGTAAGTAGTGGTAAAGTAAATGTGTGAGGCTGCGACCTCTGCAAACCTTAACTGTTTAACAACGGGTTATAAAAAATAAGATAATTTTTTATAATGTGGTCTGAATAGCACTATACTAACGTTTTCTTTGCATCTGGTAATCGTGTTGATATGATCATGCCAAAGTTACTGGATTACTAGAGCTTGACATCTGCAAGTCTTTTGAAGCAAGCACCGACAACTTTTGGTAAAGTGGTAATCTATATAAATATTTCAAGACTAATATTTTCTTTTGACTCTATAAAGCTATATAATATATATTGTGCATAAAAGGTCATAATATAAAAGCTTTTAACATAATAGCTTTTTCTGATGCTTTTACCATTACTTCTTCAAAAACCTGAGAAATTTGGTTGACATTATTATTACATTACAATTTGTTTTTCCTTTTAAAGGAAATAAATAAAAAAAATTTTGCAGAAAAGAATGCTTTACCTTTTTTTTCTGCTTTAAATTGTTATGACAATAAAAATCAGAAATTTGTAATAACAGTGGTTTTAAAGAAAATATTTTGAGATAGCTGTAGAAATATAAATTGATTTAATTCTAAATATATGGGTAATGATGGTTATTCTTCAGATAGAACTTTGAGTTATCGATGTTTGACTGTATTTGCTTTAGAAAGATTTGCTTAATCTAAAGGTTTTTTTTTTTTTTTTTTTTTATTCTAAATTTTGAGGTTTCTAAAGATAATTTATTTAGAACAATATTGTCTTTACGCTTTACGGTTATAATAGTATAAATTATTTGCTTCCATAATGCATAGCAGCAGTAAGTCATGGTAAAATAAATTTTTTATATTCAGTGCAATTGATCTCTCATCGCAATAAGATATTTAGGAACCCTCTGTCCTTAAGTCTAAGATATCCGCTAGAAACTAATGGTATGCTGCCTACTATGGATCTTATGTAACAAGATGGTAAGTGTATTTGCTATATGAAGATTAATGGTAATGTATAAAATTCAACAACAGCCATTTTGCATAATTTATTTTTTGTATGATTAAAAAAAAATAATATTTGAAACTATTGAAATACATCAAAGATTTTTTTTTTAATTGTTATAATACAGGTCTTAAATTAAACAATTAAAAATATAGAGAAGAAGTTTGACACTAGATGTTTATATCACCTTTTTAAAACGTAAAAAAAAAAAAAAAAAAAAAATCGATAAAATACACATTAAAACATGCTTAAAAGGTGACGAAAAAGATGTTAAAACATAATTATTTACACTCCGAGACCTTTTGATGGCTAACGCGATTATCATTAATGGGAAACTTTTGACTGAAAACGACATTCGTATATTCAGTTCAGTCAAAAGTTCCCCATTGATGATGATCGCGTTAGCGATCTAAAGGTCTCGGGGTATAAATAATTATGTTTTAACATCTTTCTCGTCACCTTTTAAGCATGTTTTGATGTGTATTTTATCGATTTTAAGTACAAGGTAAATATTTCATTCTACTTCAATTTAGTTTTTTTTTTTTTTTCGAATTTTTCGGTTAAAATAAAAAATAAATTTCTTATCAACCCTCCTTAAATAATATCCATCAGTATTGTAGTAAAATTTTACAAGTATGATTAAAAATTTACCCCTGTAAAATTCTGGAGTCAAAACTTACATTCAAAATAAGCAATCACTTTGTGAATTTCATTTGAGCTTTAGTATTTTGAACATCTAAGTACATTGCCCTCCCCCTTGCCTTTTCATTTTTAAAGTTTTGTGTGTTGGCTTTCCATTTAAATGACAGTAATGAAGAATTTGTCTGTGGCATTCTGTCCTGTTCCGTCCATATCACTTTGATTTCTTTAAATTTCTGTAAATACTGCAATAAATGAAATTGAGGTGAAAATTGTTTACCTCCTTCTTACAAATTAGGATAGATTTAATGTATGCATATTTTAGCTTATGCATTGCACATAATTTATTTATAAAGACATTCCCTGTATGTGTATACCCACCTTTCCGTATGTTCCTTTGCAGTTTTAATACTATTTGTATAAAAGGCATGATATAATAAAATTATATGAAATTTCTTTATACTTATTTAAAATGCTGCATGCTATTAATTGAAAATCTATAATTGTGTCTTGTGTAGCTGTAGTTTTTTTAATCCCCCCCCCCCCTCTCCTGTCCCCACTTTTTTTCAGAATGTATGCTTGAAAATAAGAAAACAAACATTTTATGTAAAAATTATGTTCATAATAATTTTCTATTAAATTATTTAGTCTAATACAATAAATATTAGTCATTAATAAATATCTTTAAAAAAAAAGTTAATGAACTTTAGAGCTTAGTTTTTGGATTAAAAAAAAAAAAAAAATCTTTGTTTTATAAGCAATGCACTTTAATTTTCTATTTATTATACTAACTTAAAAAGGAAAGTTCTCAATTAACAAAATTATGTGAAAAATAAGTTAGATTTTGCTTTCAATTTTACTCGTTGAGTAGTATTTTTACTTGATTTATGTTTGCATAAGTACACATTCCTGTAAACAGTACCAACATGCATCAAATTGCTATTATTTTAGTTATTCAGTCTAGATTACTTCTGAAACTTATTCACTTAATTTTTAACTGTCGATTTAAAAACATTTTTTAATGTCTAAGTAAGAGGATTTTTTAATCAAATTTCATTGAAATTTTCTTTGTAAACACGCTCATATATTAATTTAACATAAAATTAAAATTTGTAAAACCTTAAGTAAAATCAAGTTCATATAAAAATAATTTTGGATAATTATATAATAATAATTTTGTAATTTTGGATGTCCTCTCTAGTTGAGAAAGAATATAAGATTAAGTTGAGTTACTTTGTTAGTCATTTACTGCTAACATCTTGTAGGCATTATCTGCTATAACTTCCTATTTCCTTTCTATCTTCCACTTTTCATTGTAGATTAGTTTTTAAATGCTTTAATGGCTGTTGTAGTAATTGGAAATTTTACTGTTTCTAAAGTTACACTCACACTACATACTTACCAATATACTCAATTTAATATACATATTGTGTAATGCTTCCATTTTTTTTTGTTTTTATGCTTACTTAACTTCAAAACAAATTCATAAATTGCTTCATTTCTGTTATTTTAGGCATTTTCATTTAAACAATTCAATGGAAGCAATGCACATTTATGAGGCGAATGTGATGGAGTGAGTGCTATTGACTCAAATGATTTATTTATTTACCCAATTTTTGTAATTATTTGAGAAAAAGGCAGCACCTTTTTATATGTTTGAATATGTATTCATCATTCTGTAATAAACTTTTATGTATGAGAATGATTTTAATGTGGGAGGGGCTTATTTTGTGCTAAAGATATTTGTGACTTATAAAAGCATGTATATATAACTGATATATATATACAAAGTTTTGTGTTTGAGGTTTATATTATGCTGTTTTTAGGTAATTTTTATCTGTGCCATGTTTTGTGCCATTCTTTTCTTTCAATGCCTTTTTTTGAAAAAAGTGTATTAACTTTTAAAGATTGATTTTATGTTTGCAAATAAAATATTCATTTAAAGTAGATATTAATTTTTATAACACAACATAACTAAACTTTCATCTGAGTTGTGGAATCTTTGCACTTTGTTTACATGTCGCTTTCGAAAGAATTTGTGTCGCTCAAGGTTTAAACACAATATCCAGTTTCTATGTTGTTTTTATGTGTTAATTTCGTGTGTATTTCCGTTCTTTATTTTTCGTGAACAGGTGGTTTATAAAGTGTTTAAGTATCTGAATAGAATTTTTAATTTCACTTCTGCAAATTAGAGTGATGTCTTATTTCAAACTTGGGGAAAATAAAAAAGGAATACAGATTCCAACATTAATACAAAATAATGTATTTTATGTGGTAAGTTTTTTTGGAGCACATGGCTTGTTTGATTTTCATGCTTGTTTAATTTCACTTCTGCAAATTAGTGTGGTATGTTTTTTAGTGCACTTGAAAAAACAAACAAACAAAGGAATTCCGAATCCAGCATCATAACAAAATAATGGGTTTTATATGATAACATATTTATTTTTTGGGACACACGCTTGTTTGATTTTTCCTCCCTACTTTATTAGAAGTGTTGAACGTTATTACTCAAATTCTGTCTTTCAGTAACAGTTTTAAACAAAAACTACTGGTTTATTGTTAATGTTGGTCAACAAATGTATAAATATGTTTGATTAAGAAAATTTTATTATGTTTGTATGGGATATGAAACAAATAAGTGTTAAACTCAAATTTTTCAAATGCCTCGTTTTTTAATGGGTTTTTCAATTTATATAGCTTTATTGAGACGAGACATAAATTAATAACTTTTACAGTTGTCAGGCCTGCAAGAAATCCCATCTCCCCCCCTCTCTCCCTTGTTTTTTTTCTTTACAAAATTGCTTTCACCGTGCAAGGACAATTTTTTAGCAAAAATATCTCAACTGAGAGAATCCTAAAATAACTATTTATTTTATTATTTTTATATTAAAATAGCCTGTTAGTCATAAAAATAAAACTTTACTTTTAAATGTTTTTTTTTTTTTTTTTTTTTTTTTTTTTAAACCATTGTTTGAGAAACTCCTATGTTATTTAAAATCTCAAGAAATTGATTCTAAACTAACCTCAGTTTGAAAGAGATGTTGGGATTTCTAGATTCATGATGTATAGAAGTTACAAAATAAAATTTAAAATGAACTAATACTATTAGGTAAAAAAACAAAAACAATTTTATGAGTGTTTGATTAAAGTATTCTGTTTTTAAAATACTGGATTAATTCCACTGTAACAGTTACAGTGGTTATAAAATAACGTACCAGATTAAATTAAGCATTCTGATATTTATGGGTTAATATTTATTTTCTAATTTAAACTGTTGAAATTTCTGGTTAAAGCTTTTTGTTTGGAACAATCCTTAATTTTTTTTTCTTCTTCTTGGGTGGTAGTTTTGTAATCAGAGATGCAGAAGAACGTTCAAATGTTGTTGCCAGGTACATTTTAGAGAATTAAATGAAATACCCCCCCCCCCCCCTTCTTTCATTAACTGTTGTAAGCTCTGTGAGTATTTATTACTAGGTAATCATACAATTAATATTTTCTAAGCCATTTGATAAGCATTTTGCTTAAGAAGTAACATTAAGAAATTTTTGAATGATCGATCAGTCGACAAGTTGATATAGAAAAATTAATTTCTTACTGATAAATTTGTTAGATTTTTTTAATGAGTAATTTTTTTTGCCCACTATAAATGATTCGTGAAAAAGTTTATAAAATAAACTTATTAAGTTTAGTGTATAAACATATTCATGCTCAGAAATAAACTTATTTGATTGTGTGTGTCTGTGAGAGTGAGGAAGAGAGAATGTGTATACGATTTAGCAGATCTTTGTAGAAAATAACAACCTCGTTAACACGAACACTCTTAACACTCTTAACGTGAATTACTTTTAGCAGGAACTGTTTCTGATTGCCCCGTCCAGTAAACAAAAAAAAGTTTCCCCTTGAGTGTTCACGTTAACGAGGTTGGACAGTATTAAAAAGAAAAAAAAAAGAAATATACATTTTTGTCAATTATGTATCTGAAAGAAAGGTTGTGAATGTTCAAGTATTGTTAATTTTGTAAATTGCTTTTTTTTACTATTAATTATTCCTAATTACTGTTCTACATGTTTAATAATTGAAAATCTCAACTTAGTTGATTGCAATGCGTTATGTAAATGGGGATAAGTATAAGACTAGTTGCAGTATTTGGTTCTAATAGAAATTTCTCCATTATATTAATTGGCAAATTAGTGTTGAGTTGACTCTCTTTTTGGTGATATGTTGTTGAGTAACACAAATTTTGGTGATAATTTGGCATATGCGTGTCTCTTTCTGTGCATGTACATGTTTATGTACATAAAAAATACTATAAGTAATTACTATAATTAAACCTATTTCACAGCCACCATTATATTTTCATGTTCTTTGCATATATCAAACATCAGGTGTAGCTACAGTCCTTCATCAGGTTAGGTAACCCGATTTTACCCTACCTAACCCATCAGTTGAATTAAGTTGGTACTTTTTGTTTGTGTGTGTTTTGGGTTGACTTCTATTTTTTTTTTTTTTCACTGTATGTTGGATTGACTTTGTTTCGAGTTGAAGTTTTGACTCTTTTGGATTAAGTTCAAATTGAAATAAAAAGCGTGTAGTAATTTTTGACTTATTGTTTGTAGATTTGATTTGTTTTAAACTTCTGTTATTATTAAAAATACTTTAATACTACTAGTAAACAGCCAAACACTGTATTTCTTTGCATACTACAGGGTTAAACTAAATTATTCATCGGGTTTCAAAACACTATTGAGAGGTATATGACCTACAAAGACGAGTGATACATGACAAGATACATACTCACCAAGTTTAAAGCCCGCTTCGTGGGTCGCATGCACACTGGATGGCAGGCCTGTACAAGATGGTGGCAATGCAGGGAAGAGTTTTTGTGTGTTGCAATATGCAAATTGTTGTTCAGTTATGAACGTTCAGTGTGCATTCATACATACACAAATACATAAAAGCTGCACCTGGTCACCAAAGCATTTTGCGGTGGCTTCACCAGTTTCATGAAACTGGTTGTCTGTGTGGGGCGATTACTGTTGTGATGTGTGCCGGGTGACTAAAGGTGCCCACATTGAACATTTGTAGTATGTACCAGAAACTTGGTGAGTATATCTTTTCATGAATCACCCGTCTTTGTACGTTGTATACTTGTAAATAAAGTCTTTTGAAACTCTATGAATCATTTAGGCTAACCCTGTATTATTCAAGTAGTTAAAGCTATTATTCAGCACTTTGTTTCGGTATACTAATAGAACCTCATTGTGTTAAATGGCGCTTTACTCTCTCACCTCTGCATATTTTGTCTACCATAATATGTAAAAGAAGTAGCGGTTTTTGAATAGTTAATAAATTGCATCGTACTAATGAACTGTAAATAATTTACAACCCGTACTTTTTTGCTGTTTTTTACATAACTTTCTTAAGTAATGTACATTTTTATATTCATTTCCAATCTATATATTACATATTTAAAATATAAAATCTTTTGAATAAGTTCTTCATAGATTTGTCATAAATGGGCTAACTAGCTAGATAATATATTAAAAAATAAAATTTAAAAGATGAAATATATGATCGCAAATGTCATATTGATTCAATGCAGAAATAACTCAACTATTCCATGAAATGGGCATTCTTTATTCATGTGATTGGTATAATACAAACTTCAGTGGAAAAAAACCCTCGCTAACTCAACATATTTTAGCAAACATCTGCTTAAGTTGGCTGCAGTTTAATCTATTCTATCATAGTTAAAATTTTAGAAATTTTCTTACCTTGACCAATAATTTTCTATTTAAAATTGATTATTTGTTTCTATAATCCAATTTATGTCTGCTAGTTAATCAACTCCTCAATTTTCCTCGCTAATGTTAAACCTATGGCCGTAGAATACATTCGTATATTTAAAGTATCTCCTCAGGAAATTAATATTTTTAACTTCTTTTTTCTGTATTCTCTTAAAGGATGCCTTTTTTCTTAGTTGTCAAAGTATATCTAAAATGTATACGTAATTTATAATTTTATGTTTAAACTAGGGGGCCTACCCCCTGCGAGCTACGCTCGCCAACCCCCGCTCAGACTTCGAAACCTCTAAAAACATGACAGCGTGCTTTGTTTTAAAAATATTGGTAAATCTGTAATTGGGTTGCCATGCTTTTAACGTTTTAATGGGGCATTTTTTGATTACCATGGCCTCATACACAGCTGTTGCGACAACTGACGACTGTTTTCGGGATTGATAAGTAAAATCAATTACGACTTGAAAACCAGCTTGTATAAAATGGTTAGGTTTAAATTGTGGCTACCTCTCTGACTTTTAAAACAACGATCTGTATTCTATTCTTCCTTTGCGTTTAAGGATGAGAAAAATTCCATTTGCTTGTGAATAACATTAAGAACCACGGTATTGAAAAGTACTATGTTATAGACATTTTCAGTAACAGGTTTTAATTTTCTCTCTACTTTAGTGCACCATCATGCATATTTTCATGTTATTTTAAATATGTAAATTATTTATTTTAATTAATATGTATATACGAATTTTCTAATAATTATTTATCATACAAAATTAATTAAATATTTTGTGCATGCATGCCTGCATTTATTCGGCATCAATTGGTGACATATTTAAACAAATTTGCTGTCCGCGATAATTTTACACCTTGTTATGTCACTTGAATATTGTCCATAAGAAAATCGGGTACTTTTCCAGTATAGGATCCTTTGCTTGTAGGTTTGGCGTAATTCGAGCTTCGAAAAGGGATAGATTCGTTAATATACATAGATTTGTTGCCAAAAGTTATGAAAACAAACCCAATGAGCTTTTGGTGCTTTTCTATTATAAGGGTCTTGACAGAGCCGTCCTTAGGGGTGTGCAACAGGTGCGGCTGCACAGGGCCTCGCGCCTAAAGAGGCCTCGCACCCGGACGCAAAATATTTTTTCTTTAATAAAAAGGAGAAGGTATAATAGAAAATCTTTAATATAAATTTATGATTTTAGTTAAGAATAGTTAAGATAGTGATCTTCACATAAAATATAGCCTATGTTGGAAGAGGGACTTTCACCATCAATTTGCCACCATTACTTTTGAAATTGGTTTAGTAATTCCAGAAATTATCTCTACAAACTTCTTTATAGTAGCTAGGGGATTGAACCCGGGCTCCCCGGGTTACAGTATATAGGTGAAAACCATTCTTTTTTATTGATAGTATAGATAAGATTATGTTAAGAATCTGGAAGGAAAGGGCCTCGCAAAATCCTTGCACCGGGCCTCGCTTTAAGTCGTCCTCGCTAAGGACGGCTCTGGGTCTTGACAACCATGGTCTTGACTTTTTTAAAAAGCTTGGCGCAATTCGGGCATCAGAAAGTGAGATTTGGTGCCAAATGACATAAACAGCCATGGAAACAAATTCGACGATTTTTTTGTTTATATGCGTATTTTAATTATACGTATATGTATTATTATTGTTTTTTCTATACAAATTACTTCTGATTATATATAAATAGGATAAAGGACATTTTACGCTAAACAAATTGTATAAATATTTTTTTGCTCCTTTCTTTTGCGTTTACATAAAGGATGTCATTTGGACGAATTTATTCAAAATATTTTCAGTTTATAAATTAAATTAAATGCTGACAGACAATTGAATCCTGACGATAGAAATGTGATTTTTTTAAAAAATTTTCCTGAAAAACATAATTTAATCACAATCTTGTCTTCATTATCGATTGAAATAAAAGATAAATTCAATTTCAATTTGAAAATGACGAATAAAGATAAATCAATAATCCCCATCGGGATCCTTTTCAATTTTTTTCCCTTTTTTGTCACAAAAAAACTGAGTAATTAGTTGCCATCATTACAGAAATGTCATTAAAATTAGAAAAAAATTAATATCTCGAAAACTAATTCCAATTTCAAAAATATATTACCAGTTTTGACATCCGCGGATTTTTATGGACAATTGGTATTAATTTCACCATCAAGCGTTTAATATTTTATTAAAAATAGCCCTGAAACATAATCAGTCGTTTAATCAGTCGTTTCATAAAATCGTTTCATAAATTCGTTTCATAAAATCGTTTCACAAATTTGTTTCATTAGGATTTTATATATATAGGGTAGAAATCTTAGCAAAATTGAGTAAGATTTTAACACTTCACATAAAATGAAGTATATATATTAGAAATATTTCGGCAACAAAGAAAAGAAAAAAAAAAAAAGACATTCTTTAAGAAGAGTACACACAAAAAACTAGTTGTTGGGGGCCACCGTAATACTTACCCATCATGGATATGCGTAATGTAAAATATTAAAATAAAAATGTGTAAACTACTTATAAAATGCATTGCAATTCAAATAAAATCGTGGCTTGATGATGTCACAAACTTTAAAGGCTCGATTACTGAATTGCTTGAAAGAGGTTTTTCCTTATAACTCCAAAAATAATAATCCTATTAGCTAGCGGTTTATTGCATCTGATTAAGCGTCAAATTTCCAATTAAAATATCTCTTTGAAGTGAAATTTGGATGAAATACAGGGTCATGAAAAATCGAAGAGTGTGGAAAATAGGATTCCAAATATCTCGGCAACTCATTATCCGATCGACTTCATGCTTTATGTAAAATTTGTTTTTTTATTGTCTTTTATATTCATTTCTTAAAATAAACAATTTCGAAAATTTTTATATACCTTTTATCAGAACGAATATTTCGAGGGTCCGAATAAAATAGTTCCGGTTAATCGAGGTTAATGAAATGAAATAGGCTTCTTCCCATTATTACATACTAAGTACATACCAAATTGCAAGTCTCTATCTCAATTTTTTCGGGAGATAGAGCGTTTACAGACACACACACACACACACACACACACACACACACAGACGGACGGCAAAATTTTTTTTCTAAAAATATGTTTTTCGGAATCTCCAGTGTCTGAAACGTGTAAATCCGTCAAAAAATTTTTTTCGATTTTCAAAACGATTACAAGACTTACCCTATACTACGTATGATGGGTAAGTAATAAGTTTAAAATATTGATTTCCTTAGGAGATATTTTAGGAAGGCATTGTAAAAATCATACGTGAATCAAAACTTGCTGTTACAAGGGACTGGAATACTATAACGTCTTTGCAAGTACATTTTCTCTTAAAAGTTTCCCCTGTTAGTGAAATGAATTTTTCTAACTTAAGTACACAAAAATAAGAAAGAAATCTCTCTATGATGTAAAATGATTATTTTCTAATTGTATAAAATGTTTTACATTTATTAATCTAATCTAATTAAATAATAAAACAATGTTAAATATATGCGAGGAAATCATTGTATTTTGAGATATTTACATGCTCTCTGAGTAGCTTTTATATTCATACTATACTATTATAACAAAAAAAAAAAAAAGTCTATAAGCTTCTTATGTTAACATTATAATACATGCTAAATACATTTTTCATTTTTGTGTTTTTCTACTTAAGTTAAATAAAATAATTTTTCTTGAAATTTTCTTATACTTTCTGAGTTACGTGATTCGTATTCTATTTTTTTTTTTTCCCTTTTGTTTCAATATTATTTGAACTTACAAAAGATCAATGATTTTTTGTGTCTTCGTACACGTGCATACATACACTCATACAACACAATATCTGATTGCCTGAACTTAATCTGCTGGCAGCTAGAGAGATTATGAAATAAAGCTGCTTCTGTTTTTTGTGGTTGACATTCTTTGTCGTTTTAAAAGTTTCAATTTGTTTTGCTTTGGAATATACTATAATAGTTTTTACTTAAAAAAAAATAATTAAAAAGTGCTTGTCCCTTTCAACAGCTTCCATTTGATAAGGGTGTGTATACTGTTGAAGGTTATTTAACAACAGGGTGGTGCAAAATTTTAATTAGATTAACTATTGAAAACTAACGATTAAAAGTTTAATCATGACTAAAGATTGACGATAAAGTTCAATGGTCAATCTTTAGTCATGATTAAACTTTTAATCGTTAGTTTTCAATAGTTAATCTAATTGAAATTTTGCACCACCCTGTTTAACAACCACCTTTTGATCAGGCCACTATCATATGTACTCACTCAAAATATATTTCATAGTTGCTATCAGAATGTTATCTATGCACAAATGATACGTATTCATGCATACAATGGAACTCAAGGAACTAGAATGTTATCACCTGTCCTTTTAACCTTAATATGTTTTCAAGAATCTTTATAATATAATTCTAACCCTTTTTCAAACTTTTACAGTTAAGTTTGTAAGAACCTCAATACCCCATATTTCGAATCCAGACTGTTGCGGAAATGTTATATGATGTCTTTGCACTTCAATAGCTACTATTGTGTTGCCCAAAATGTTCTGGAATTTTCTTACAAATGCGAATATCAGCTGCGTAGGGTTTTTTTAATGTATCCTGTATAAACATTTTTCAGCAAAATGCTGAAATAGAAAGTGCATGGAAATGTTCGGCCGAATATTTATCATTGTCAGTGTAGCTAAATTATATTATAGTTCCACATAGTTATTGAAAAGCTGTATTTTAGATATTTGGATTATAGACTATAAAGGTTATATTTTAGGTGAACCAACAGTGGTATGCAAGATTAAAATCTAAAGTTTCAGCCTGCAAGGATATGGTCAATGTGGTCAGATAAGTATGTTAAAAAGCACAAAACAGAGCAAAGCCCAAAATTCATTACTCAAGACTTAGTGGGGTTTATAAAAATGCTTACAAATTCAATTCACAAATATTTGATAAAACTGAGACATTTTTTCTAATATGTTTGGGTATCACACAGTCTGCTGAAAAAAAGCTACATGAATTGATATTTGTTGTATGATATGCATCTGAAACAAGATGAAATAGAGCCATTGTTTAGAAGAATTATTACTCGAAATTGAAAGTGAATTATTCGTGACCATATGGTGCAAATGAGATCCTCTATTCAACTCTCCATCAAAAAGCAAAGACAAATATCTATGCACATGATATTATTCTTTTTGTCTAATGAGATTAAGTTATTTATTATGAACTTTCATTATTTTAAAAGATAAAACTCTGATGTCTTGTTCAAATCTAAAGTAACTGAAATGTTTTTTTAAAATAGCCTAAAATATTGCTTAAAAGTTATGGAAAAGACAAGCAATACTTTGAAATATAAAGATTAAGACTTAGTAAAATAAATCTGAAATGCTCAAAACTTACCTGACAGCTCATCTGGATCGATAGATGTCACTTCATTGAATTTTTTTAATTCATTATACTGTGTCAGTTGTCCAAAAAATCATTTGTAGAATGAAAAAAATATTTTGAAGCAAATTTGTGTTTTGCTTCTTCTTTTTACCATATTTGCTAGTTTTTTTTTTCTTTAACTCTACTTTTTAACCATTTTCCCAGTCTACAGGAAATAATTACTTAAAATCCTGGCTGTAGTCCCCTAATTTTACAGAAATTCAAATGCTTTCTTATGTCTGAATATTATTTTTGCTTAAGTATAAATTTTTAACTCAATATCGCAGCAATATTATCTTTCTTTACAAAACAGCATTTTGGTTAAATTTTGGCTTTACATTGGCCATAATCACTGCTGCCTGACAGTGGGTTAATCATTTACAGGGATCATTCTTAATTTTTATATTAATGCTATTTTAAGATTTTGAAATTATATGGTCTGATATACCATACTTGATTATTAGAGGTATTAGAATCTTGATTACTCAGTATTAGAATACCGAATTCAATTTAATTTTAAAAACTTTCATTTTTCCTTGCTATTTTTTAGATGTTTTTACAAATTGATGAGTTGATTGTGATGCTGATGTTTATTTATTTTTTTTTAATATATTTCAAGTGGCAAATTTCATATCTGCAAAACACGTTATTATATATTTGCCACCAAACATACATAGTAAAATCCATGAAATTAGACTGTTGTTTATTACTTCAGGGATTGCTGTAATGAAGTCGTATATTATCTCTGCTGCACTGCCTGCTCCCCTCCTCCTATCCTCATAAAATGAATCTCTGCATTTTTATATGTGAATCTTGGAATACAAGAAATTCGAATGGAAATGTAATTTGTTTATTCAGGTGGCAATGAAATTGCAGAAAATACATTTTTTAAATTGAGAAATGAGCAGAAACCGTATTTCTGTTTATTATATAGCTTAATACTGATATGTTTGTGTTATCGGTAATCTCCTGTACATGATAGTATATTGTGAGATTATGAGTAATATCCAAAATAGATGTCCTGAATGACTCCTTGTGGGTATTTTTCTTTTGATTACTTAAAAAAAAAAAAGTTTATATGTTGTTGAACCAAATAAACTAGAACTGCATTACAGTTTGGAAATTTAGTGGGATATGGAAAATTTCAACTATAGAGTAAATGAGACAATTGAAACATTTGTCCTCTATATTGAAAGCATGTTTTTTTTTTTTTTTACCCATCCATATTCAGTAAGATGTGCATTGTTATCTGTATGTGTGTGTAAATGTTATGCTTATTTTAATTTAATGAACTTTTGTATTTTTAAATAAGGTGTTGTTGAAATGTTAATTGCCAAGCGTCTTAATGTATAGGATGTCATAAAAAAAATTATTATGGCAGACATACTAGACATCCAAAATGACAAACAAAAATTTTTCTTTGTATTTCGCTGTGAAGAATAGCAAACGAAAGGTCTTGTAAAAATATGCAAGATGAATCAAGCAACCTTAGACAAACTTCATGAGGTGGTAGAGCACAATAATAAAGATATTTTAGCAAAATTTGCAAGAGATTTACCTTTTTTTGTGTAAAATATAATGATACACGGAAAGTGGTAAAATTGACCTCCAAGTGGCACTGAACTAGACACTCTATATTTTCATATGTAATTTGTAATTTAGACAGTCTCTAAGACTGAAGTACTGAACACATCCAGCATTTTTCATGTCATTTCATTTCACACAAAGCAAAATAAGTCTGTTGAAATTTTTGCTTAAATATCTTTATTTTTGTTATAAATTTATGAATATGTTCAGACTGTAACATAATTATAAAAGGATTGCCACCTTGGTTTTTTATCGTAAAAACATTATTAGTTGCAGTTTTTTCTACCACTCGTTAAAATTTGTCTAAAGTATTTCTAATTTTCCTGTTTATATATTACTAGCCGCCACTGGCAACCAGTTTGGTCTCCCTTAAATGTATGTTAAGCATTGTAACACCTTAATTTTATTCATAATTTAATTTTTTTCTTAATACTTTGCCAAACCGAAAGATTCTAATAGACAAATCAAGAACTTTTGCGATCATGGTAACATTTCGCATATTTTTTGTTATGCATTTCATCTTTCTTGACAAAAACCACTTAACAAACTTAAGCATTTATGCTTCATGTCCGTTTGCTTATCAGTTGCAATATGTTTGTTAATGCGGAGATTCTTAAACATATTAAGTAATTTTCCGTAATTGGGTCCATTGGCAATTGGCGTATTTTAATTAATGCGATTTGATGCAATGAAGTCTATTTTGTGAAAGTCTTTAATGACCACATTTACACTGAACCATATAATTGCTAATATTTTTTTTTTTGTTTCTCGCTAACTTTGGCTTTAGACTCGATTACGGAAGATTAGAAAATCTATCATTATTCTCATCTAAAACGACTTGAATAATGTGCCATAATCGGGCTGCATATTATTACACATAATTTTGGCTGCAGCTGCAGCTGTCGCAGGGGCACCGGGGTATCTTGCTTCAGTAGAAGCGATTAAAATAAGTTTCATTTCCAAACAAAATTTATAAGCTATTGCTAATGTACACAATTGTAAATAGTCTTAAGTAAAAAAGTCTACTCTCTACTAACTGTATGTTCTTCATGTTGGAATTGAGCATTCATTGCATAGGATTAACCAGTTTTAGCACAATATGCCTATAGTGATGTCACATGCACATCTATATATTTAAAACGCTAAGCGATTTCTTTCGACAATCCGTGAGAACAAACTACTGCATCAAATTACATCTTACTTTTTTTAAATGAAAGATATTTGGACACAGATTTGTTATCGTGCATTCGTTTGTTCGAAAATTTAATTAATTCGCCATAATTTTCAATTAAATTTTTACTTCTGCTAATGACGTCATAATCGGATAACGCCCACAGTTGCAAGGCATAGAGTTTATTCTCTGAACTCTGTGGTTGCGAGGATATTAAGAGAAATAATGAATATTAAAAGCATGCGGCTTTTAGGCTGAATTTTTTGATTTGCAAGTTAAGTTTCCGTAAAAATATTTATCCACGTGTTTTAAAAGCGAATAAAAATTCATATTTATTGTGACTTCACAGGAATATTGTCCATTGGGTTTATTTTATCATTATGCAAAATTAGATTAACTTTATTGATGCCATTTTTTCTTTCCAATTAAATGCAAAATATATTTTTATTTGTATGCATGGTGTTTAAGCATTAAAGTAACGGATATAAAGTACGTGTGAAAATCACGTTATGCTTACCTTGAAATGCATTTTAACATTGATAAAACTAAAGAGAAAAATGTATATGATTATGATTGTGTCAACTCAACATGATGTAATTTTAACTTATTTTTGCACTCATAATCTCTATAATAAAACCGTAAGTCATGTGACTGTCATCAACAGTTCCGGGATGCCCGTATCGCTTTTTCATATGCCAGGTGGCCATTTTTATTCCAAATTATTTTTCGAATAAAACTGCATAAAAGTTACATTTTTAGAAAGATCGTTCAAAATAAATTAATATTTGAGAGATGACTTACGTTCAATTATGTATATATTCTCCAATAACTTCAGCTGAAATTAGCTTCCCAGTTCAAATTCTCTATCCATGAAAGTAAACAAACAAACAAACAAAAAAAAAAAGATTCATGCGTCGTGAAGGTTTAAAATATTAAACCATTAAACCATGGAGATAATCGTTCGTAAAGTAAGTTTTCCGTGAATGATTTTTTGGAGCGCTTCCTGGTGTCAAAAAAATAATTGACACCAGGACCTGTGAGACAATTAAAGTTTACCATATTTCCGTTTGATGAATTGCTTATACAACTCAACTTCTTTCCGAATCTTTTCTTGACATAAGTTGAATGTAAACAAATACAACTCATGTAATAATATTTAATGAATCAAATTTTGAAATGATCAGTTAATTTGGTATTTATGTATTATACATGGCAGGAAGAGATATCACCGAAAATGATTCTTAATCGCCAATCATATTTACCATTGTTAATGACTAATCGCATTCAAGATAGTAATTTAATATACATTTATGAAATACGTAATATTATTAAGTACTTTTATGTTATTTGGGCACAAATCTCGCCAATAGCATTTTTGAAATCGGCAATACCAGCTTTTATTTTTCGCGTGTGCAAATTAGAAACGATACTTTGATTTTGAAATCAAATGTTTTGATTTATGATATTATTTCTTATTTTTCTATTTTCTATTTTAAACTAAAAGTGTGAACGGCATGTATTTTAAATTCTAACAGCTGTCGCAGACGCACCGGGGTTGGCACGATTTTTGTTTTACGCCATTTTGGTCAGAAAACCCCATTTTCAGGTACCTGTTAGAGATTGCTAAAACAGCATGATTCTTTTATTTTATTATGAAATAGTTTATTTTATATTAAAAAACACAAAATTTTATTATAAAACACACACAAAGGTTTATTTATTCAACCAATAATTATATCGCCAAAATGATATCCAGTGCGTCTGCGACAACTATACCCAACAGCACCCATCATTAAAAATGGTAAATAATATAAAATCAAAGTAAAATAATACAAAAAATAATTTAGTGTAAATTTATAAAACACATAAAATTATATTGATGGCATTTAGCTTAGATATTTACGATTAGATTCGTCAAGAGAAATGAAACACATAACATAAAAAAAAAAAAAAAAAAAAAAAAAAAAAAAAAGCGAAATGCTACCGTGATTGCAAAAGTTGTTGACTTGTCTATTAGAATCTTCCGATTTGGAGAAGAATTAAGGAAAAAAAATTAAATTAAGAATGAAAGTAACGTGTCACAATGCCTAACATACATTTAATAGAGACCAAACTGGTCGCCAGTGGCGGCTAGTTATAAATATTAGAATTGGAGCCGTCATTGATTTCTTCATCTTGATTGCATACCTTAATTACATGTTACCAATTACTAATTTTAGTTATAGGTTAGAAGATTTCCTTTTTTATTAAAAATAAAATCACAAAAGCATTTCAGGAAATTTAAAATTATTAAAAATAGAGTTAGGGTAGAAAAAAAAATCTTGAAATAATGATTGTATTTTTAGCTAGAATAAACAATGTAAGACTAATATTTCATAGGAATTATTTTGGTAGGTTTATTTTAAGTTCATTTAACAGTTCTTTATTAGTGCAAAGTCCTATTTCTTTCACTGTGAATTTCTTTTTCGATGTCAAAAAATGGTTTTCGACTTTTGGACGCCAGCCAAAATACAGTGGCAATTTTTAGAAATGTACAACGGTTGTGACAACAAACGGCACTATCGCTTTAGCTTTCATCACGGTTACATCACTTCTAAATACTACAAATTTCTAATTTTTACTACATTTTACATCATTTTACAATTTCAATTCTTATATCATCTATTTAAAAAAAAATTAGCTTTCGATTGAAATTTATTTGGAAACTGTCGCTTAATTTAACGACTTTTTAAATAATTTTCAACCATGATGAGTTTTTCAATTCTATCTTATCAATGACCACCAGTTTGCTTCAGTAATGTAAAATAGCCCCTGAGAAAATTGCCACAATTGAAAATAGAATTTCCAAACCATCATAAATAGTGAATAATAATAATAATAAAAATAATGAAAACAGTGATAAATCATAAGATCAGATTATCCATAAGATAGAGCATTTTAGCGCTAAACGAAAATCTGTCAAAAAAAAAAAAAAAAAAAAAAAAACTATTTTTAGTTTATGAATAGCATAAAATTGATATGTTGAATTTGTTGATGTATATGTTCCATCAGATATCAGAATATGCTAGGAATTGTATTTTTATATTTTATTACATTTTCAACTGTATAAGAAAGAAAATATCCCCGACTTTGATGGAAAAGGGATAATCATCCTGATTATGTAAAGGAGCCGAAGAAAAAATACAAATAAATTACACTTGAAAACATTAAAAATCTCCCTCATCGGCCGATTGATTTATTATTGTAAAAAAATTCATCTTTACATAAAAACTGATTAGCAATGATTTAACAATGGATGCGTTTTAGAAGATATGGATTTGAAACGAACAATGATTAAAGAGGACATTTTAAAACTTTTTAACGTCGAATTTCGACGGTGCTTTTGGGCAGATACAATGCACATGCGCATAGGAGCTCATTCGGTTGCATTATCACAGGTGGGGGGGAGGAGATGTGTGCTTTATTTACTATGTTCTTTTATTAATATGATATGACTGTAGGAATATACTATTTGTATATACTTCATAGGTCCATGAAATTTTTAGGTGCGTTCGTAATTATATAAATACGTAGCACCTATAGTCGTCGTTTGGTCCGTCCGTCTGTCCGTCCGTCTGTCTGTCTGTCCGTCCGTCTGTCTGTCCGTCCGCATATAACAACGCAAAAACTACCCAACCAAATGGTTTGCAATTTGAAATATATTATCTTTGCATAAATTTGTCGAGACATTTCAAATTTTATCAAAATCGAATCAAAACTTTAGGAGATATTAATAAAAATATTTATTAAGAAATTTGATTTTTTTTTTAAATCGGTGCTTTTTTGTTATATGAGCTTCCGATGGATGTTAAATCGTCAAGCGACCGAGATACTTATTTTATTACAGAAATTAATCTGCAGACGATATAATTCATTTCACAGAATTAAAAATCATCAAGATCTGAATATTTATATAACTAGCTGATACATATATATCTGAATATTTATATAACTAGTTAAGATATTTGTATGAACAGTGTCATAAAATATATACTTAACTAGCTGTTTAACCCGTTCTACGCACGGGATATCATGAATTTAATTCTAAAACGTGCGTACGAACGCACCTCGTTTGTAACGTTTGACGTACAATTTCCAACTTGTTTTTCTTGCCGTGGGGAGTATGGCGGTAATGTCAAACTGATTTGCATCACACAGTTGTTAACGGATTGTTTGCATCGGAAATAGTATTGTATTTGACTGAGGGAAAAACTTTTAAAATAAAGTATTTGAAAGACTGTTTCATACGCACCCCTTTTTAAATAATAAAGAAGCTTATTTTACTGATATTGTTATAGTATTTTTTTTCCATCAAATTTTGACGGGTTCCATCTAGTTGTCAATTAAGGAGCTTCAATTATAAAAAATGAGAAGCTACCTATTGCAGCTGTCAGAAGGTAAGCAATTTTAGAAAATTTCGGTACATTTTCACTGATCAGGACTCCCAGACCCCAAAATCACCCTCCGTTCAAATGTTGATTTTTATATACAGTATGTGATCCCACATTCGGAATGCTCAGGACCTCTGCTTTCCCGGATTTCAGAATATTCTAGATTTTAGGTTTTCATATTCAAAAAATAAGTCAAGTCTACAAACAGCAATAATATGATTTAATTTCGGTATCCGTTCTGTTTAACATAATACTTATAATTTGTGCTTTTAAAAATATTCAAAATTAAAAAAAATGTTTTAGAAAACTAAAAAATATTGATTTAAAAAGAAAAAAGTAGTTAGCACTTTACTTTTTTAAACAATAAATACTTGAATTTAAAAATTTGACAAAGGAAAAGAAATATCGAAAATGTGCTTACCTAATGTTAAAAAACAAAAATGTTAACTGCAACAGAACATAAAATTATAGCTAAAGAAGAAAAGAAAAGAGGCGTAGGTATCAGTTAGCATTTTACAGCTATCCAGAGGCAGGGATGTACACATCTCTCTTCATGTCTCTCGCACTTCTTATTGTGGTTGATTACCCAGGGTTCATACTCATCAGGGGAATCATAGGAAAATCAGGGGAATCTCGGGGATTTTTCAAAAAATGCCAAAAACCTGGGAAAATTTGGCAAAACCATCGGCTACTCTGGGAAATGAGGGTATTCACATGCTTCATGATGCCATAATGCAATCAAACTAAGATACACCTTCAAACCTCAGGAGATATCGTAAACTAGCCATGCCTTCTAACTTCCAACAACATCCATTGAGATACCAGTTTTTTTTTTTTTTTTTTTGGGGGGGGGGGGGGGGGGGGGTGTAATACTTCCATGTCGATAATTGTCAACATGGAAAAATTATTCATCCTGGAAAATACATCAGGGGATTCTCAGGGGATTTTTTGGTGGGAAATGAATATGAACCCTGTTACCACTTGACATGCTTTTTAAATTGAGTAGCATCCACTGTAAAATAATAGTAAAGGTGATTCTTTATTTGCCAGACACAAACATGTCCGATAATTTTAATTGTTTCATCTGTTTGTTTTAATTCTGCAACACCTTTTTTTTTTAAAGAAATATTTTCAAGTGATGCCCTTTTTTTTAGTAAAGTTCCGGATTTGAGGACCCATAATGTATATATATAAATTTTTGTTATGCAATAGTACTCGTATTTACAAACCAATTTGGATGTAATTCTGAGCAGTGGACTTATATTGGCCCGTGGGGCTCGAGCCCATCCAATAATTTGCTCCCCTATCCCAATTAATTTCCCTTGTTTCATTTCACTACATATTTGTTTATATTTTTTAATTTCTGAAACAAAATTTTATTCTGTTGACATTTAAAAAGTCATTTTGTTTGAAAAATACTAATGACAGCCGTAACACACACGAGGACTAAATATCCTTCACTACACATATAATTATAAGATTTCACTCAAAAGATAAAGGATCAGGGTCCATAAGCCATGTTTTTGATCCATGAAATAGACTAAAACTTGATTTTGTTATACTGACTTAATTATTTCACTTTTTTATATTAGAATGTTTATCCTGTACGATTTCAACAAGTTTTTGCATTTTGTTCAGATTTATATGACTTACACAAGCTCAAAGTTCGTATTATTCCTAGTTTTTGATGAAAAATATGCAATTTCTCCTAATTTTATCTCAATTATTTATGAGAGTGCAATCGTGCAACACTTTCTTCTTTACATATATTATAAAATACATCAAAATGTACAATATATGTAAAAATAAAAGTGTTGCAAAGCTGCACTCATAGTAAAATATTAAAAAATGAGGTAAAAATAGGAGAAATTGCATATTTTTCGTCAAACTACGAATAATACGAACTTTGAGCTTGTGTAAGTTATATAAAAATGAACAAAATGCAAAAAATATATTTAAAATCATACAGAATGAACCTTCTAATATTAATAAGTGAAGTAATTAAGTTAGTATAACAAAATCTAATTTTAGTTATTTCATGGGCTAAAAATACGGCTTATGGACACTGATCATTTCTTGTACATTTGGTCAGTGAGTTTAAGTCAGCAAGTGAACATTATCTATTTTAATGACCTGACTCTGACATCCATAAAGAAAGTCCTTAAATGACTGAAATGTTTTTTCTTTTTGCATTTTTAATTTGTAATGATATATATAGTATTATAGTGAATATTAATTATCTTATAAGAAAAAATTCACTAATAACAAAAAATAATAAAACAGGTTGCCTTTTTGCTTAAAAATTTGAGTCCACCTGATATTTTCCGTTAGTTGGTGCCACTGATTGTGAGCTTATGTAGAAGGCTTACCAAGATCTTGACAGAGTTCATTGACCAATTTGATCCGCCATCTTGTTTAAAAAAGGCAGCTACTTAAAAATTTCATACTAAAAAAAAATTGAAATCCAAAATTTCTTTGTCTTTAGATGTTAGGCCTTGATACAAGAATTCCAGAGAATGTTTTGGTTTGCTTTTATCATAAAAAAATAGCTGAAATTTGTAGTTGTAGGGTAGCTGACAGTTTGAAACAAGATAGTGGTTTAATCATAGGTGGTTATTCTGCTAATTTGTTTTATCGAACGTGATTTCTCGCAAATTTTATTTTCATTCTTGTAACTATCATATGCTTATAACTTAACTTCATAGTCATATTATAAATAACATCCTATTTAAAAGGAAAAATATATTGGTATTCATAAAATATTTTGACATATGCTTGCACAAATGTACATAACAGTGTCTGCCAGCAGCTAAAATATTACCAATCTTGGCGATACTTCGCAAATCATCGCCAAATTTGACAACAATAATAAGCCATCAAAAATTAAGCCAACTTAACTATAGCTGACTAATTTCTAGAAATCTTCAGTAATCAGGTTTTGGGCATTTTAGCTTTTGTGTTTTTAAATAAAATTAGCTGAATTCTTAAAACCAAGGAATAGGGAAGCTACCTTTTCCTCCCGGCACAGGCAGGAAGGACTTTTTTATTCAAAATTGAATGACTTTTTTTTTTTCTTCTCTGAACAATGAAAATGTTATCTTTTCATAATTCATAAATTATGGGTGCAAGTTTCCTGTCCTGTGGATGGAAATTAATCTTTTGAAAATGTCCAAGGACGAAAGCGGACAGAAAAAAAATGTCCATTCTCATAAAATATTTTTAGTAATCTAACTTAAAATAACTCCACTTTTTGAACATCTCGCTTAAAACTTTGTTTAAAATCTGAAAATATCTTATTTCTAGCACAAACCCTGCATGTCAGGATCAAAATAGTAAAATTTCCCCTTTTTTTTTCTTTTAATTTCCCTTGGATAAATATTTTTTTCTGGCTGCCAGATTTTTGCAATTTGTAGAGTCCTGTTTATGTGTGTATGTTGAAATAAATTTTAAAGATTTATTATATTTCACCGGTTTCTATCTTGTACCTTCTAATTTAACTTTTTGTTTACAATTTACATGAATATCGATATTTTACGTTCAAATGCAGTTTTTAAATATACTTTAGACATAATTAAATTTTGCCACACATAAAATGTAATGTACATTGTTTGTGCCTGATCGCTCATGGTATATGTTTAAAATATTTTCAGTCTTGAACACCTATCACAACTTCTACTTTTGAAAATAACTAAAATTTTTTAACCGTACTTGTGATTTTAAAAGCAATCCATATCCTTGATATGGCAGCAAAAAGTTTTAGTTATGTCTTAGAAACAATGCTTGGCTAAAGATATTTTTCTTTCTGCCATAAAATTGTAAATTTTGTAAAAGTACTGTTTTTGTCAAATCCAAACTTGCTACTTTGACATATTTTTTTAATTCATTTTTGTTCAGAAAATCATGAAATTGGCAGGTGTTCTTATTCAGAAACTTTGTAATCGAAAGATATCTTCTATTTTTTGGTAAAGGCAGAAGATCTTTCAGAAAATACTGTCAAAGTCGGCATTATGAATCGAATTTCTGATGCCACAGCACAAAAAAAGGGAAAAAAACGTATCACGTGACAGCAATTGCTTATAACTCAATAAGTAATTTATTTATCAAAAAAATGGAAAATTCATTTTGACTCCAAATTGCTTCAATAGTCAGGACTGCCAATTTTATGCCTTTGCATTTAAAAATGTGTCAAAGTTTCGTGTTGTTGAGCAGATAATTTGAGAACTACCTTAAGGAGTATGCTTCAGCGATGTAAGTTTTCCTTCGTAACAATGATGAAATCCCATGTTAACTTATGAGGAAATTTGAACAAGTGATTACTCATTACCTAATATAATTATTAAATGAAAATGTACTTGTGAACAAGCCGGGTTTTCACTGAAAATTAAACCAATCTTAGTAAGCAATTTTAAAAAATTAAAAATTTGAGTGCTGTGAGAGCATAGGAGGAGAAGTAGAAATTTTGGATGGAGAGAGTTATTTAGATGATTATTTTTATTGCTTTGGTGTAACAAGGTGTGGGAAAAAAAAAAAAAAAAAGCTTTAAAGATTTTAAATTTTGTGTGCTTGGTGCTGGGGATGGCAGCGGGGAAAGGGAAGTGGTGATTTCAAGGAGATGGAAGGAACATATGACTATTTATTGCTACAATATAGTAAAAATAAAAAATGGGTAATTCATAATTTTAAGGATTTCTGGCTCTGTGTGCTGCAGGTAGGCAATTTCTTAAAGGGGAGGTGGATTTCATTAGTTTTTATTTAATCAGAAGATTCTTACCAAAAATATCGATAAGTAAATAGTATGGTTATGGTATGATTTGAATGCAATAAGCAACATCAATCATTCATTAACTTGGAGACGACAGTGTTACATATAAAGAAAAAAAAAAAAAACAGCTCTCCCAATTTGACAATTTTGATTGTACCTTTTCTTGCTAAATGAAGCATTTTGTTGCTATTTGGCGCAATTGTGTTTGGTGACAAGAATCCTGCTTGTGAGTGCTTACATCTATGAGATAAAAATTAAAACCATTTAAAAATGTGTGGATCCACTTCTAGAATGTAAAAGAGCTTTGATGCGGCATGCACCTTCAACTAGATGTCGATAGATTGTGCTTGGAATATCACAGCTTGATTTCAGCAGAAATTTGCTTAATTCTTCTAAATTTCATGGTTGTGTTTTTGCTCAAGTGCATTGTTCTAAGTAAAACTGCAAATGTTCAATAGGATTAGTGTCTGGAGAATTTGAAGGCCATATCAGAAAACTTATTTCATGTTCCTTGGATGTTTCCAGAACCATATCAGCTTTGCAACAGGGCAATTATCTTGTTACACAATGTCGCTGTTGTTTGGAAAGACTGTGACATACAGTGGTGAAACTGTGCTCCCCGCCTCAGAATGTTTAAGAACATGAAGGCATTAATATTGCCTTACACAATGACGATGGAACCAAGCTGCTTTCATGAAAATAATCACGCACATCCGCCATCAGCTTGCTTCTTTCCAACAGTGCAGTCAGATAAGAATGATTCCCTTAGTAAACTTCAAACACAAATGCATAAATCCATATGGTGTAAACAAAAATTAGGTTTGTCTGTCCCTGCTACTTCAATTCTTCAGTTGTCGGATGGGTAGGGATGGATTATTTATCAATATATCGGTCAAATATTGATATTTTTTAAATGTCGCATTAACGATATCTAACTCTGACTCAGCCGATATATCTCTATAACAATAGTATTGTTTTGTTTTACTATCACTGCGATTTCGAGCGCCGAAAAACAGCAACTAATACCCCATACCAATATGTCCTTCGATGCTTCTTTCATCCGATCTGTGTATTTATTCACTGCACTGCTTCATCCAAAAGAGAAAACTACTTCCGCTGATTATCTCTCTTATCATATCACAAAGTAAGGAATATTCCAATATATCCCAATACATTCAATCTTTTGAAAACCATAGTTCAACTGTTTGTTACCGATAAATACTGAATAACACTTTCGCTACTTACTAAATAACAATCGCACGTTCTTTGTTTGGTCCTGACATATTGCGATATCTCTCGGCTTTTGATATGTCATGAGCTTGAATAAGTGTTGCTATTGCTTAGTATTGATATTGCTTTCTAGAATGTGGTTTCTTGGATTCAGAAGGAATTTATGTCTGAGCTTAAAATGAGTGTAACGAATTGGGTAGATTGTCTTTTTTGGTTGCCCTGTTTATAAAAATAAAGGTTTAAATTACATTGAAAAATTTTACAGTGAATTTTGCTAGATTATCGAAATTTAACTTATTGCTTATTTTAGTAATTTTATTGGGAAATTAAATTTCTGAATGGAGAAAAGGAAATGTCTATCATTTATTCAGGAAAGAAGCCCTTTTTTTTTTTTTTTTTTTTTTTTTTTTAAATGAGAGATGTATTAAATAATTTAAACAATGTTAGATAATAATTAACGCAAAAAAAAAGAAAAAAAAATAATTACATGATTGCCATGATTAAATATTGTAGTAAATCGCAAGTTTCTCAAAATACGCTACATTTTTGAAATTTTTTAACACGTTGACGGACACTTGCAGCTATAGCCGTCAAAGCAAAGTTCACTATGTGGCATAACGGCTATAGCAGCACAAATGTGCATTTACTGGCGTACAAGTAGAAGCCCAGTGACAATTTTCGAACTTCACTTGTTCCTACTGTCCGTCAATGTGTTAAATTCATATCTTTAGTCATCCAAGGTCAATCTTTGCTAAATTAAAAATAAATGATAATGATCATTGATAAAATGAAGTTTTTCAGGATGGACTGATTTCTTTATGCCAAGATTAAATGAAGGATATATGACGAAAGGATCATGATGTATGGGTGGTTTGGCTCGGATCCATTTCATGTAGAGAATAAACAAAATCGGACTCCCCAAACTCTATTTGAACCAAGTAAAACAAAGTTTGGTAATTTTTAACCAATAATTAAATTCTATGAAACGAAAATTGTATACATTTTTATCTGGACAATTTTGAATTTCATTTTATTAAATGTGCTTTGTAATCTCGTATTTAATCATATCATAGTGGTGAAAATGAGACTTAAAAATAATAATAATAATAATAATAGAATAAAATGAGAAGAATAGGGATTATACTATCTTTAGATAAAAGCTTTATGAAAGTAATGGTAATGCAAATAGTTATTAAACTATTAGTTTATTTTCTTTTAAATGTTTTCTTTTAAAAAATATAAAAAATAAAAATTATGTTCTATGAGCAAATAGATTAATTCATTGTATTCAACTAGGTTTTATGTTTAAATTGTTGATACTACATCATTTATCTTTAAAAAATAGCAAATGTTCTTACTCTCCCCCTCCCCTTTAAATTAGTATCGCGATATATCAGCAATACCGATATTAACTTGTTGATATATTGCAATATTAAATTTCTGATATCGTCCAGCTGTACTGATGGGTATCACTATGTGACCATAGTATGTGCTTATGGCAATGAATTACAATGAGCGTAGGTGCAAGCAATGAGCATAGTTAGCAAGAGTAACAACTTGATTGTGCCACAGACGACAATCTAAGATGAATTGTGTGTTGCAGCACATTCTTTGCATCACCATTATTATGTTCATTGGTAACTTCAACCACTATAGCATGTCTATCTGTGCAAACAAACCGATAAAGTCTCCGCTTCCCTCCGCCGTCAATAGTTCTTGGTTGGCCAACATTTTTGCGAGATGTTTTACCTGTTTCTAACCATCTCTAATGCACACTAACTACTATAAATTCTGTAGAGCAATACGAACTACTTCTCTACAGAACACATTCACATGCTTTTATAATCAACTCAAAACCTAACTCTTTCCATTTGGTGCTGCAGACAATTTCATCTGCATAATAATGCATAAGCGGTCGTAATATTTTGCCTCATTTATGTATGTTTGCACGAGATCTTTTTAAATACCTAGCATAATCTAAACTAAGTAAACTAAACTGTGTGGCGATCCATTAAGGATCCTGGCCTACAATGCTAAACTCTGTTTTCTTGAACATCATCCCTGAGGTGATATACAGCATATGTCCTGGTCAGGTGGTCAACCTAACGCAGAATCCTCAATGTTTAGTTCCTAAGCTTGTTTGTGAACTCATTTATTAATTTTATTAACCATGAAGGGGAAAAAAAAAAAATTGAGTGAACCGTGCCAAAGTCTGGAGTGTAGCATGGCAGTACTACATGCTGACCATTTAATCGACAGGGCTTATCTTGCATAATCTTATTGATCATTATAATTGATACCTACATGATAATCATAAAATAATTGACTATTCTGAGCACTGAGTCATCTTGAGGTATCTCTGTGAAAATTGGCATGTAAATAATGGGCCACAGGAAATACTATTGGCAAGCTTAAACATTCCTATGATCATTTAGTAGTAAATGAGAAAAAAATTACCACACATAAAATAAGTGACCCTATTTATTCAGAAATATCTGGCTTAAAGACTAGTAAAGATACTATGAAACTTCTGTATGAAATAAAGCATTTTAAGTTTTAAAAATAGTTCAAATTTAGATTTCCAAGACAAAATTCCACACATGTAAATTTACGACATTAGTGATTTATTAACTACATAATTATTACAGGTTGTATTATGTGATTTATGCATATAGCTGAAATCAGTAACACATAATAGTGCCATCTACGTGGCAAAATTGTAACTATTTTTCAAAACCTACCAATTGTTTCCATAGGCTATTTCATACAGATACAATATTTCTTGACAACCTCTTGTCTAAACTTATGTTTCATAAATTTTAATAGGGTCTCTTGTGTTATTTCCATTTTGTATTTTTCTGTTATTTTCTGCCAAATTGATGATTTTATAATGTCATAGCCTTACGATAACTTAAGATTGTTTTGAGTTCATTGTCCCCCTTCCCCTACAAATTATATTACATTTAACATTACGATTTACTTCCAAGTAGAGTCCCACGTCAGGTCGGATTGATGCTAATTTAAATTTTTCAACAGGACTCTTCACAAAATTATTTGTCTTTTAAAAATAGATCTTTTACGAAACTTTCCTTCTCCAAACTGAACCTTTTCACAAATTTAATCATTTAAGAATAAACTGACCTCTCTGTAGCAAAACAACTTCTGAGCTTGCCAAAGAAACTATTATGTTTTTTACACATGAAGGTTAGATACACAAAAACCTGAATATAACAATTTCAAATTCACACTATCAGAATTTTCCCAAATGTAAAAAAAATCACAAAAGCAGGACCTTGTGAGGTCTGGACAGCCCCATGTGAATATTTTTTACTGAAAAAAACTATACAGTAAAACCCCGATTATCCGAAAAGCATGGAACAAAAGGATTTTCGGTTGACCGGGGTTCCATAGGAATTTTCGGATAACCGGGAGGCTTCCTAATTTTATTCTACCAGATGACACTACTTTTCTTTCTCACTGCCCACAGTCAGGTAACGTGTTCGTGCTTGCTGGTGCAGCAAGAGTCCATATTCCGTATGATATCCTTTTCCTGTTTACACATATCTTAATTTCCCCTAAACTTTGTTTACGATGAGTAATGCTTTAAAGCGCAAACGGGTTTTTATAAGCATGAAGAGCTCAACACGTTGGAAAGCATTCATATCGGTATTATTGATTTTCTGTAAAATCAACAATACTGAATCAATTACGGTATCAATACATACCAATATTTCAATATATTGAAGTGCAGAAAGATACAACAGCGTCAGATGTGTTATTGTTTAAAAAGTGGCGTGATAACGCAGCATTAAAGTAATGCGAAGTTTACAAAATATGTAGTGTATTTTTTTTTAAAGAAATGAGGTGTCATATGTGTCTATGCAATAAAATGCCAGCATTTACGCAATGGTTCAAATAAGTAAGTTGATGCTGTTTATTTATTTCATAAACAGCATGCTTGTTTAAAAATGAAAATTTTTCATATAAAAAAAATAATAAGAGTTTTAATGTCTTTCGCTTAAGCCGATTTTTGGATAATCGGGGTTCTACTGTATTTGAAAATTAATGAGTGTATATGTGTTCATTTGTATATAAAAAAGATAAAATTAATATTAGAGATGTAATTGTAGACTACTTTTCCATAATTGTATTAAAATATGGATTCATTTTTTTTTCACTTCGGGTTTGGGTTGATGTGTGTCAGGTTTTGGGTTGACTTTAAGCAGAGTGTTTTGGTTCGGTTCAGATACAACACCTCCTGTGCAAAACTATTTCCAAGTAAGTATTTCTTTTCATAGACTGACCTTCTAGCATTACATTAGAATAAGTTTTTTTTTTTTATAAAAAAAAAAAAGAGCGAATGACATGCTTTCTTTTCGAACAGGTGGTTGTGATCCTTTAGCAAACATTTATTGATTTGTCTAGGCATTTCTCTACAGCAGATAGTTTATCAATGCCACATGATGTGTGATCATATACTTGATAGGTTTAATTAATATACTTTTTGTAAGAAAAGCAATTCCAGTCATCCCTCATAGGACCTGGCCCAAACCTGAAAATTCCACTTGAAATTATCGTGAAACCCAACCTGAGAATATTTTTATATTTTTATAAAATCTGACTAACTTACCTGAAGTGGAATTAAGTTTCTTCTGTCCCCTTGCCTGTGGAATATTTTTGAGAAAGATATGTCAAAAATTAAAACATTTTTTCTCTCTTTAATTTTGTGCATTACACTAATAAAAAGGTTAAAAATAGGTTGTTTTATATTTAAAAAAATAATAAATTAAATTAAATAATTACTGTATTTAATAGTTTCACATACATGAGAAAAATTACTGGTTTATAGTCAAACTTTGGTCAACTATTAGTTATTGTAAAAATAGTAAATTAAATTACAGTACACATTTGAAAAAGGAAATAGAACTAATGGAGCAGAATCACTGATTTCCCCCCCCCCCCCTTTTAGTTCGGGCATTCCAAATATGGCACGTTGAGTGTCCTGAACTGGATTCGGGTGACACAGGCAAGGAGTCGATGAAATTATGGAAAATAGTCTACAATTATATCTCTGATACCAATTGCATCTTTTATGCAGAAAAATGAATATATATAAACTTATTCAAATATGTAGTTTTTTACCAACAATAGTATTCTCTACTTTTTTTCGGTACTTCTCCATTATCCCGTCGATCACCCTATCGCCAAACAGTAACGCCAAATAAACAGACAAAAGAATGTTGCCATTAGGTTTTCAAACAAAAAAATTAGAAAAAGCCTTACTTACTAAAGTATTATTTATAAGTAACTTTAAACAATAGAATTTACAATATATAAATGAAAACAAACAAAAATATCTTGGATATTTATTTACATTATTTTTCTTAACCCCTTCGTGACAAGCATCCTTTACAGAATTTTTAATCTTGTACCACCGGTTTTTCAAAGCAGAAATTTTCACCTAATTGAATCACAGAAATGCTAAGATTTAATGAGGCAAATCTTACAATAAAAAATAACTGGTGGAAATAATCGAGGATTCTGAGCATCTTATGTGTCACGTATACGTGTTGCTCGTCCCCAAGGGGTTAATTATCCCTCTCGACTGTTGGATAAATGTTTGTGATGTCAGTTGAAATTGATCTATTGTACGTAATTTACGCATCGCAAGATTTTTTAAATTTTTTTTCTCTTAATACGGTTTTGTCGTTTAAGGTAGTAATTTCTATTTTATATAATGAAATAACTAATAAATCAGTAAAACATCATTAAATACATTAAACGTAGAATTAAAAATCACTTGATGACATATCAAGTACATGTAACACATCTGACGTCAAGTGAACGTGATGCCACGATCATGCATTTTTGCCGTGAAAATCCTATAGTTTGGCGATAGATTTTTTATCGAAAGTGGTTGATGGGATACTGGAAAAGTACCTTTTTTCTTCTTTTTTGAAAAACCAGTGTACCCAAATGAGATTTATAAGAACAAAATTCCAACGTCAGGTTCAAGTTAATTTAAAATCGAACTGCAGTAAAACCGCTAAATAACGGGACACCTTAGGAGCGTGAAAATTGTCTGCTATTGGGAAAGAAGGCCCCGAGATTCACAAAATCTCTAAGAAAAGTTTAATGTCTCATTACTTGGTTTTTATATATCCAAAAACCTCATATTATTAATTAGAAATTAAAATTATTTTTTAAACAATAAAACTGAAATGAAATTGTAAATACATTTTTCAAAATACATTCTTACGAAAAAATCTGTTACAAAAAGTTTGCTTTTGCTTGTGCTGACATGTAATTTGTTTTCCGGTGAAGTTTTAACTCTTGTATGTAGTTTTAATCCTTAATTTTTTTTTTTTACAAAAAATTTGTGTAACTGCTCATTGTATTTTGCCGTTTCTTGGAAATTATTGATATTGCTGGAAACATCTGCAGTTTCTGTATCTCATTCATCGTCACTAATAGTCAGCTTTTCTAGAAGATTCTGAAGGAATATAATAGCACACATCAACTGATTCTTCTACAGTAGGTAACTCATAATCAATGTTAATGAAATTTTCGGCAATTTCTTCACTCCTGATAAATTTTATTAATTTACTTATTTCGCTTAATTCTTCATTAGTGATGGAAATAAGTGTTTAACTCTCTTTTAATATAAAGCCAGCTTTTCTGAACATTGTAGATTTCATTGTAGATTTCTGCGGGTGGTTAATTACACTTTTTAATCATTAAAAGCATAAAATCTCAAATCTTCCGGGGTAGGGGATGTCCTCTGAATTCTCCACTGCTTTCAATTGTATGTAAAAAAAAAAAAAGTATATAAAAGTTTTTTCTTTTTTTTTTTTTTAAATGTTCATTATTGCAGCAACTTCATAGCCAGTGTGTCTATTTTACAGAGCATTGTGTTGACACATAATTAACTCCATTGTTGTTGTAGCTATAAAGAATATTCGGTAATTTTATCACCTGCACCCGGCTAACCAAAAAATACCTAAAATTATTTATAGTCAAGAGCTAAAAATATTTAAATGTTATCATCGCTAACACACATGTGTATACATATTTTTTATAATTTCAGCATATAAGGAAATAAGTGCAAAATGGATTGTAAAATTCCATCTTTACATATACGTTAAATAAAAGAGTGTAATATAAGGCCACGGTAGCAAAATTATTTTTATAACGTACACAAAATCGTATTACTACTGTTTAACTGTATCATATTCAATCAATTGCGGTTGTCTTAAGACATCATATGGCATCTCCAAACAACGACATATGTTATGTGAATCGGAAAGACGTCATAATATAACTATAATGGTTGACAATAATGGTTATACAGGGTGGTTCAGAACTATATGTCAAAAATGTAAAGGCAGGTAGAGGGGACCCAAATAAGCAGATTTCGTATAGGAATGTGGGTGCCAAAATCCAGCATTGAGGCAGTAGATGGTGCTGTTGAGTTCGTCAGATGAAAGCGTTTCACTGGCTTGAATCATCATTCCCCGCACGGATTTCGAGCAACATCCATCGTTACACCAATGCAGAGCTTGCTGACATGCGTTTCACGTATGAGACTGCACAAGTAAATGGAGCGGCTGCTCAAAGGATGTACATGGAACGATTCCCGTGTAGGAATCTGCAGGATCGTCGAACATTTGAGCACCTTCATCGGGTGTTGTGTGCGAGTGGATTATTTTATGCTTCCAGGTGTAATACGGGCACTGGAAGATATCGCAGAATTCCTGCAGTAGAAGAAAAACTATTACGCACAGTAGCGGATAGTCTTTCGACAGGCTCAAGAGTTGTTGTATGTGTGCATCTTTTGAGCAGTCGCTCCATTCTCTTGCGCAGTGCCATACATGAAATGCATGTTGGCAAGCATCGCATTGATGTAACAATGCATGTTGCTCGAAATCCATGCTGGAAATGACGATTCAAGCCAGCGAAATGCTTTCATCCGCCGAATTAACAGCGCCCTCTACTGCCTCAACGCTGGATTTCTGCACCCACATTCCTATACGAAATCTGCTTATTTGGGTCCCCTCTACCTGCCTTTACATTTTTGACATATAGTTCTGAACCACCCTGTATATGACAATAATGGTTGATGATGTGTCTTCGGTTAAATAACGTATTCATCTTTCAGTGACTGCACTGTTATAAATTTTGCAACAAACCTGATTTTTCTTAGTTTTTTCTCATAAACAGCGCTGAAATTAAAATTCAACTTTTACTACTCATATTTATTATTGTTTTTCTAACATGTCTCTTATTACTATTATCAAATATGTTACATTGCATTTGTAATAGAGCAATTACTGTACTTAAAAAATACGACACGCGCCTATTCGTGTGAAAAACAAAAAGTGTCCACTGAAAGATTAACCCCTTCTTTCGCGACGAGCTATAGGTATACATAGGATATGCATAATAATAGAGTTTAAATACCACTATTTCTAAACAGTAATTTTCCCTTTAACTATCACAGAATTTCAGCGATTAAACAAGGTAAGTTACTATTCGGAAGTTATGGTTGCATCGCAGATTCTTTTTTATTCACTTTTCAGGAAAATCTGACCAAAAGCGTTAGTTTTTACAAAAATCTTTCTCTCAATAATGTTATAAGAAATTTACTTAATAGAATCATTTTAATTTGAGCAGATCTACTGCTCACTTTAGTGTTAACAAGAAATCCCAATACGCAGATGGATTTGCAGGATTGTAAAAAAGGTAATTACACCTGCGAGATCTGAAAATCCCGGTAATTTTACTCATCGTGTATAAAAATATATACAGTGTCTCACATAAGTGATGGGACACTTGTGCTTTACAAAAGGAAACTAATCAAATAAATTAAAAAAACATGTACACATTTTTTTGTGGGTGTGTTTCATACTTAAATTTAGTAAAGATTATTGCATAACATACATTTTGTCAAAATATTAAAATATTAATTTAATAAAAATACAAATGTTTAGAACGGAGCAAAAAATAGCTCACATAAGTGATGGGACACCATTATATATGCAACAAAAATCGTCTGAAATAAGCAATAAAAATATTTTTGGGGGTTTTATTTTTACTTAAAAGCAATTGGCAATAACTTATAAAATCGTCTGCAGTATTTCTCTCCAGTTTGTTTTGGAATTTTTGTGTTTTTTAGCTCTGTGTAGCCATGAATGCTAAACGAAAAGAAACTTCGCCTGAAATTCGAAAATTAGTTATTAATTTGCATATTGAACGTGGAAAATCTATTAGAAAAACTGCTGAAACAGTTAACTTGAGTCGTTCAACAGTTTTCAATATCATTAAACGATATAAAAAGAATCATATGATTCAGGATAAAAGAAGACCTGGCCGACCATCAAAGCTATCCAATGGAATAAAGCGAATTATCGTTCGAAATATTAAAAAAAATCCAAGAATTAGTGCTTCAAAAGTTGCTGCTGATTTACAAGCATTATATGGAATAATTGTTAATCCTGAGACTATTAGAAGGGTAATTCGATCTGCTGGATATCACGGTAGAGTAGCCAGGAAAAAATTCTTCGTAAGTGAAAAGAATAGAAAACTCAGACTAGCTTTCGCAAAATCCAACATAAATAAGAATTCTGATTACTGGAATAAAGTTATATTTGCTGATGAGAGTAAATTTAATATATTTGGTTTTGACGGTAGAATCTTGGTGTGGAGAAAACCCAGGGAAGAATTTCGCAAACAGAACTTGGTACCAACAGTAAAACATGGTGGAGGAGGAGTTATGGTATGGGGGTGTATGTCGTCCGCTGGAGTTGGTAATCTTGTTTTTATTGACAGTATAATGGATCAGTACAAGTATATTGATATTTTAAAGCAAAATTTGAAATCTTCAGCACGAAAATTGAACCTTCATAACGATTTTAAATTCTACCAGGACAATGACCCCAAGCACACTGCTCTGAACGTTAGACTCTGGCTGCTATATAACTGTCCTGAAATAATAAAAACACCACCACAATCTCCAGACTTAAATCCCATAGACAATATTTGGCAAGAATTGGAATCAAGAATTCGCAAACACACCATTTCTTCAAAACAACAACTAAAATCGGTGCTTCAAGAAGAATGGGGTAAAATCACTCCAGAAATCACAAAAAAATTAGTCGAATCCATCCCAAAAAGATTAAATCATGTTTTAAAAGTAAAAGTAAATCCAACAAAATATTAAAACCTTTTAAAAAGTAAAATTTTTGGATAAATATTTGATGGAAAAGTAAGTGTCCCATCACTTATGTGAGCCATTTTTTGCTCCGTTCTGAACAATTGTATTTTTACTAAATTAATATTTTAATATTTTGACAAAATGTATGCTATGTAATAATTGTTACTAACTTTAAATATGAAACACACCCAAAAAATTTTTGCACATGTTTGTTTATTTATTTTATTGCAGTTTCTTTTTATAAAGCACAAGTGTCCCATCACTTTTGTGAGACACTGTAAATCATGCAAAATGATTCTGGTCATCAAAAAATTTAAATTTTTTTGCCTGCCTTATTACCTTTTTGAAGCCGGCCTTGTTTCAATGTAAGATTCAAGGCTGTTCTCAAATTCAAACTGGCTACTTTCTGAAAGTATTTTTTATAAGCACATAAAAATGGCAAGGATTCTTATTCAGAAATTATGAAATTAAGTAGCGTTTTCCATTTTTCGATAAACTGAATTTCTGAATGTGACAGGGACGTTTGTGACAGCAGTCGCTTATAACTCAAGATGCCATTCCTTTATTGAAAAATGAAAAGCGCTATTCACTTCCAAATCACTTTCAATAGTCATGCCGGCCGACTGCTTTTACGTGTAAAAATAAGTTTGTGAATGTTCCAGAAAGTTTTATGTTGTCAATCTAGGAAAATTTTGAGAACCGTTTTAATAGAATTTATTTTAAAAAATATGATGTTCGATGAAAACAGCGAGAAAAATAGTTTTTATTTTGTTTTTACATTCATTTACAGTTTCTTCGCTTCATTTTCAGTATTCTTTATAATTGGATTTTTCCCCCCATAGCTGCTGGAAGTAAGAAGGTGGGGGAAAAATGCAAAATATTCTTCCTCGGAAAGATAAAAACTGAAACACCAATATGTCTCTGTTATTAATCTTATTTTGAAACTTTTTGTGGAAACCGCTATGACGAAGCTGACAGGATCATGAACAGGGGTGCAAAAATCTAGGCGACAATGGGCTGATTCCCACCATTAAATTTTATTAGTATTCTTCGTCAAATTTTATTAGTATACTTCGTCTAAATTTTATAAGTATTCTTATTAGGCGAAGAATGCTAAAAATTTAGTGGTGGGAATCGGCCCATTGGCGCCTAGATTTTTGCACACCTGATCATGAAAATTATTTTTCATGCAGATTTTGTTATAACAGATTTCCTTACATCATGTTGCGATTTGAAAAGAATTTGAAAAGACCGAATAATCGATACTTCCTTTAACCTTGCTTGTATTATCTGGATATTATTGTGTAACTATTGTTGCCGTTTGATGACAAGACGATGTGCTTTAATTGATTTTTTTTATGTGCGAACAGTGTCGAATTCAGGAGGTGGCCTGGGAGGGGACCCCCCCCCCCCCCCTGAGTCACAGACATCCCTCACAGAGAAAAGTGCCTGAATTCAACACTGTGTGCGAAACTCTAAATACTAAAATAACAGCGTTATCGAATGCAATGATTTCGAATACAATACCGATTGTGCTCTGAAATTCGTGTTTTTGTCGATAGTAATGTAAAGTTCATGCATATATACAAGTTCTTACGTTCCTACAAAACTCCTGACTTTAATCTCCTAAAATTTGAACACACCTCCTGCAAGAACTCTTACTTTTCTATTTGCAAACAGAGTATATCTACTTAAATTCAGGGTAAAATTCTTCAGCATTTATACGGATTTCCGCTCTTGCTCGAAATCTCACCACTACTCACCGAGAAATTTCTGTTCCCCGTGCCCGTACTTCCAACATACAAAGTTTAAAACTTTTTTTTTTTTTTTTTTTCATATTTTGTCCTATTTGTTGTTCTGTAGAAACAATGAATAAATAATAATCTTCATTTCTCTACTTTCCAGAATCTCTACTCTCCTCCCCAGCATAAAAAGTTTAAAATCACCTTTATTAAAAAAAAAAATGAATGCTGTATTTATTGCTCTTTAGTAGCAAATAAATGATCAGTCATTTGAATTACCCCCCCCCCCCCTTCCTTCCTTTTCTCTTTATTAACACACAAAGTTCAAAATCTTTAAAACTATCTCTATAGATATATTCATATTAATAAAGGAAATATGTTTGTGTGTGCATTTCATTGTTGACGGTAGCTCTGTGTATGTACAGTGTCTCACATAAGTGATGGGACACTTGTGATTTACAAAAGGAAACTAATCAAATAAATTTAAAAAACATGTACACATTTTTTTGTGGGTGTGTTTCATACTTAAATTTAGTAAGGATTATTACATAACATACATTTTGTCAAAATATTAAAATATTAATTTAATAAAAATACAAATGTTTAGAACGGAGCAAAAAATAGCTCACATAAGTGATGGGACACCATTATATATATGTGTGCGTGTGTCCGTCTATTTGCGATGGTTAGCGAAATCTGTTACACGTAGAGATCTGAAAATTTGGATGAGGAATAGAAGACAGGTCTGGATGCATCTGATTACTCGGATTTTTCATTTTTGATAATCAGTTGGGATATTAATTAAAAACCCTAATGAACATGGTTCAAGTTTTGGCAGTTCGCTGGCTTTAAAATCACTTACGTGCGCATGTCTGGGGAATCCGCGGTTTTTAAATCGGACGAAGAGAAAGATTCCATTTATCCCACATTTTGAAATCTCAATCGCCTGGTCGTGTATGGAGTTACAATACAAAAAGGAGTGTTGAAGAGAAAAGAAAGATACGAACGTTTTCGCGGTATTTTCTTGGTTGTAACGATATATTTTGTTATAAAAATATTAATATTTCCTATTTTAAAAAATTCTGAAGATCATTTTCATATGTTCCATTTTTTTCTGCAGTTTTAAATTGATTTCAAAACCCGTTTTCTGGATGAAAATACACCAAAAAAAATATTAACTATTATTTTTTTTAAAAAATGTGTTGTGTGGGTCGATTTTGTATTCGTTTTCAGTTTTTCTGCTGTTTTGATAGTGCCATACTTGTTTCCCGGATAGAAATACAAAACAAGTGGGTAAGTGTGATCGAAGATCGCACAAAGGGTTTTGTTTAATATTTCTTTCAAAACACTTTATCCTTTCTTTAATAAATCCAAATAAATTTCATTTAGCATAAAAAAAAGTCATGTTTTTTATAAAGTAAAAATTTGCCGGTCTATTTTTCGTTTTTTTAAAAATATCTAAATCGGCCCGATAGCGGGCGAAGCTCGCTATTATACTCTGTCGTAATAATATCTGTCATGTGGACTAAATGCCATATTAAAAAATATTTATATAAAATAGATATTTAAACCTATTGCGTAATCCTCTGTAATCCAGGTCCTACTGCCAAATTGCGTATTTTAGAAAGTGAGACTTTTTGTGACAATTATTTAAAAGTATCTACATTGATTTTAAACATTATTGTTGCTAGCAAACGCCCATGTTTGGAGCTAACTTTGCCCACAGATTACAGAAGATTAGTTATTTTATATTTTACTAGCTGTTACCCGTAACGTCGATCACGTAACATTATAAGAAAAATAAATGCATTAATTAAGGAAAACGGTTCACCCCCGATAATTAAAAACATATGTAACTCTCTTTATAACAAACTCCGTTTTTTCGAATATCGGAACAGGCACGATAGTGGACGAAGCCCGCTATTATACTGACATAGGGACTAAATGCGATATTTTAAAAAAAGTTAATTTGAAAATTAAGCATGTTGTACACCTTCAAAATGTTAAAATATGCGTATATTTCCATAATCCGGTTTTTATCATGATTCAATACGTTCCTCAAACTCATATATTTACTATTCTCTATTACTCATATTGTTACTCGCTTTGTATTATTCTCAAACATTTGAAAAAGTCTGTTAAACTTACAATATGACTTCAGATTAATTTTCTTTTTAATTCTCTAATGACATCTTATTAACCTGCTTTCTGTATTTACACTTACTCATACTCCTTGTATTATTGAGAAATGTTTGAAAATTTCCGTTTTATTACCAATATGACGTCATTAATCTTTTTTTTCAATTGGTGAAACTTTTTATTTCATTTTTCACGTGGAAATCTTTCAATAGCAAAGGAATTATTGTAGAAAGAATTTTATTGTGGATTGTTAATGGTTGGCAACTGCTATAACGAAAAATGTTTAAATTTAATAGGAAAAGGCTGTTAGAATTTTGGTTTTTTATCTCTATTTATTAAAATAACACGATTTTTTCACATTTTAACATTTTGAGCTTCATAGCAGGCATTTAGCTATACGTACGCAACTTTTCATGCTTGTAAGTTATACAGTTTCTGAGAACGGCTCTGTGACGGACAGACAACGGAGCGGGGGAGTAATAGGGTTTCGTGAGATAAACGAAACCCTAAAAAGAATGAAACCCACTTATTCACAATACCTTCCCACTTGTATAAAGATATCTTTGGTTAAAAAATATATATATATTATTTGCTACTTAAAAAATAAATAAAGAAATAAAATAAAACAAGTCTGTGTCCAAATATCTTTCATTTAAAAAAAGAATGGTGTAATTTGATGCAGTAGTTTGTTCTCACGGATTGTCGAAAGAAATCGCTTAGCGTTTTAAATATATAGATTCTGGAAGTTGTTTATCGCAATCACAGCGGACTTTAAATAAAAAGTTATGTTTTCTTATTGCTTTCGAAGATGCGAAAGGGTTTTCGTTCATTTTAGCTATTCCATTTCCAACACTCGGCGATATCATTTCGCATTTAAAAAAATGACAAGGGATTAAGCGTTTTTTTTTTTTTTTTTTTTTTTTTTTTTTAAAATTATTTCGATGTGTTAAAAATGTCAAATCATACAAATCCGGCGTTTGTTTGCAAAAACAGATCGGAGTGTGCGTGGCATGCCCGGCCGGGTGTACGTTGCAGAAGGCATTGTGTACTCAATGTACCCCAACTCTAGGTTCGTTTCGATAGAATTTCGTTTAAAAGTATAATATCACAGAAATTCGATCATGTACACTGCCGAAGCCAGCATAGTCCCCAACACTAATCCCCCTCTAGGAGAAAAAGGTCTGAATTCAACACTGATTTTAAATATACTGATTTTAAATATATTCAAGATTGATTATTATCCCGGGAACGGACAACTCGGGGCAGGGTAATATATATATATATAGATAGATAGATCAAAATCTACCCCATTTGTTACTCTCTAGTAACAAAAAATCAGTCATCTAAATTATCCCTCATCTCCTGAAAAATTGGCTTCCCCCTTTCACTCCCCCTTACTCTTACAAAGTTTAACATTTTTTTTTTTTAATTTCTTGCACTATTTGTTTCTCTCTAGTAACATTAAATAAACAATCAATCATTTAAATTACTTCCCCTCACCACACAGTTTTAAAATCTTTAAAACTCCAATTTTTAAAACTGCCCCCCCCCCCCCCCTCCTTTTTCCATTTTGTTACTTTGTAGCAAAGATAAATATCGTTCATTTAAATTTTCTAATCTTCTATTTCTGCCTATTCCCTTTTCTCTCAAAAAAAGGGAGGATTTTCCAGATATAATGTAAGGGGGGAAAAAAGAGAGGAAAATTTCCTCTCTTTTGTAGTTTGGCTGTTTTCACCCGAGTTGTAAATTGGTTGATTGTTTTTTAAGATTTTCTTTAAAATGATTTCGAAAGTATTTCCAAAAAAAAATATAAATTTTCTCCTGAAAAACTTTAACTCCTGCATTTTTATTTCCAAAATTGAGTAAGAACCCTTTTATTTGCCAAAATGTCAGTAAATTCTATTGAATTTTTATATGTTTCTAAGGTATTCCTATTTGTTTATTATTATCATCATTATTTAATTAATTTATTCGAAAAATTGAATATTTTCTTTTCATACATTTTTTTCGTTGTTTCACATCAGATTTATTTTTTTATGCAGTACACTAAGCGTATTTCCTGTATTGCATCCCATTTTATTAAGTTAAGATTTTTTTCTCTATAAAATACAATAGATTAATAAAAATAAAATTCTTATAGGTTTTCCTTTTCAATTAAAAAAAAAAAAAAAAGCTCGTTGCCACCGAAATTTAGACACGTATTAAAATGTTATAATTCACTTTGCAGTTGGGAAAAGTACATTTTCAAAATTCATTTGACCGCTAAATCTACCCTATATATATAAAATCCTAATGAAACGAATTTATGAAACGATTTTATGAAACGATTTTATGAAACGACTGATTATGTTTCAGGGCTATTTTTAATAAAATATTAAACGCTTGATAGTGAAATTAATACCAATTGTCCATAAAAATCCGCGGATGTCAAAACTGGTAACAGAATTTCGAAATTGGAATTAGTTTTCGAGATATTAATTTTTTTCTAATTTTAATGACATTTCTGTAATGATGGCAACTAATTACTCAGTTTTTTTGTGACAAAAAAGGGAAAAAAATTGAAAAGGATCCCGATAGGGATTATTGATTTCTTTTTATTCGTCATTTTCAAATTGAAATTGAATTTATCTTTTATTTCAATCGATAATGAAGACAAGATTGTGATTAAATTATGTTTTTCAGGAAAATTTGAGAAAAAAAATCACATTTCTATCGTCAGGATTCAATCGTCTGTCAGCATTTAATTTAATTTATAAACTGAAAATATTTTGAATAAATTCGTCCAAATGACGTCATTTATGTAAACGCAAAAGAAAGAGGGAAAAGGAATTAATAGTAATTATTATTTATTGATATCATTTTGTTATTTCTTTGTAAAATTTAATTAAACGAATTTATAAAATCACTAATTCGGATATTTGAAACGAATATATAAAATAATAATTGCCCAACTGAACGGAAGGAGAATAAAATATCCTGCTTGGTTTTCTATCCTGCTTGGTTTTTTCCGACAAGCTTTTTAAAAAACGTCAAGACCCCTATAATAGAAAAGCATCAAAAGTTCATTGGGTTTGTTTTCATAATTTTTGGCAACAAATCTATGTATATTAACGAATCTATCCCTTTTTCAAGCTCGAATTACGCCAAACCTAAAAGCAAAGGATCCTATACTGGAAAAGTACCCGATTTTCTTATGGACAATATTCAAGTGACATAACATGGTGTAAAATTACCGCGGATAGCAAATTTGTTTAAATATCTCATCAATTGATGCCGAATAAATGCTGGCATGCATGCACAAAATATTTAATTAATTTTGTATGATAAATAAGTATTAGAAAATTCTTATATACATATTAATTAAAATAAATAATTTACATATTTAAAACAACATGAAAATATGCTTGATTGTGCACTAAAATAGAGAGAAAATTAAAACCTGTTACTGAAAACGTCTATAACATAGTACTTTTCAATACCGTGGTTCTTAATGTTATTCACAAGCAGATGGAATTTTTCTCATCTTTAAACGCAAAGGAAGAATAGAATAAGTAAAGTCCGAGAGGTAGCCACAATTTAAACCTAACCCTTTTATACAAGCTGGTTTTCAAGTTGTAATTGATTTTACTTATCAATCCCGAAAACAGTCGTCCGTTGTCGCAACAGCTGTGTATGAGGCCATGATAATCAAAAAATGCCCCATTAAAACGTTAGAAGCATGACAACCCAATTACAGATTTACCAATATTTAAAAAATAAAGCACCCTGCCATGTTTTTAGAGGCCTCGAAGTCTGAGCGGGGGTTGGCGAGCGTAGCTCGCAGGGGGTAGGCCCCCTAGTTAGACTATAAATATTTTCATAACATTGTATCCAGTATTAGCTGACCCGTCCGACATTGCCATTGCTGGGGATAATAACCCGAAATATACCTAAAATCAGTGTTGAATCCCGATATTTTTCGCCGGAAGGGATTTTTGCTACGCTTGAGGGGGGGGGGGGGGGGGGGTTGCACTTAGCTCTGGAATTATTAAATTTTGATATTTTTAACACTCTTCTTTCTGCATTCATGTATTTAAAAAATATAACACTTGTATATACGAAAAAGAAAAAAAAAAATGAGCAAATCTTTTAAAACGAGAAATGATATTTTCTAAGGCACCGAGAAAAAAAAAAGTCCTCGGCAATTGCGATATAACTGCAGAAAAAAAATATACATAAAAACGACCTACAATTTTTTTTTGAAATAGTAAATATTCATATTTTTTTTAATGAGATACCGTTGAACGTAAAAATAGAATTTGCTGAAAGTTTCTTTGCTTTTTGTATTTCCTTCCGGGCCACACGAATATCAGTTTAAAATTGAAAAGAAAAAAATAATAATAATAAACTGAAAATATGAAAACGGCCTTCAGAAAATGTTTTCTGAAATTGTAAATATTTTTTTAAAAACAAAAGGTATCTTTACAACCAAGAAAGTACCGTGAAATCGTACTTTTGTTTTGGTAACTCCACAAGGAGGCGATTTTGATTTCAAAATAAAGAAAAAAAAATGTAACGTTTACTTCTGTGCTTTGAAAAACTTTGTTCCCGGACATTCGCAAGTAGCCTCAATCGCCACGCCGGAACAACGGAAACTTGTTCATTCGCATTCGATGAGGATTTTAAATTAATATATCGGCTTATATATTTGTTGCTAGAACTTTTTTTTTTTTGTATTTTGAATTCAAAGGTTTATATATATATATATATACATATATAATATTATAATACGAGAAGATCGTGTGTGTGTGTGTGTGTGTGTTGTGTTAATTTTATCTTAAAAATGCCTCTAACGATTTTGACGAAAATTTGTATCCTACCGTTTCAGGGTAACAGAAGACCATTGGGATATGTCACATGTTCGAGAAAATTCGATTAGTGGGTCATAACGGGTCAGAGTCAAGTCAATTTTATCGCAAACGATTTTGACTAACTTTTGTATACCACCCTTTTGGATTACAAGAAGACCATTAGGCTGGATCATATGTTCGAGAAAATTAGATTAGTGAATCATTTTGGGTCACTACGAGCCTGGATCACGCAAATTTTATCTAAAAAAAAGGGCTCCAACGATTTTGACTACATTTTGTATCCTAATATCATAGATTACGAGAAGACTATTGGACTGGGTCACATGTTCGAGAAAATTTGATTTGAGGGTCGCTATGGGTAATGGTCAAGCTCATTTTATCTAAAAAATGGCTGAAACAATTTTTGACTAATTGTTACATGTAAACGTAACACTTGCAATTGCAAAGCTTTTTGCAACCCAAAATTTATGTAAACATTACTTTTGTTTGTAATTTTCTGTGCAAATTAACATCCATTAAGGTTCAAATTAAAATTAATTTGGGCGCAAATTACATGTAAATGTTACGTTTGCATGTAATTTTGGGTTGTCAAAAAAGCTTTGCAAGTGTTACGTTTGCATGTAACAGTAAATTTTGTATACTACTGTTTTGGGTTACGAGAAGACTATTGAGAACGGATTTTCACGTGTTCAAGAAAATTCGATTAGTGCGCCAATTTTGTGTCACCACGGGTATAGCTAATTTTATCCAAAAAAAGGTTCTAACGGTTTTGACTAAAATTTCTATCCTGTCGTCGTTTTTTATTACAAGAAGACCATTGGGCTAAGTCACATGTTCGAGAAAATTCGATGAGTGGGTCATTTTTGGGTCACAACGGGTCAAGCTATTTTCATTTGAAAAACGGCTCTAAGATTTTGACTAAATTTGGTATCCTACCATTTTGGGGTTCGAGAAGACCATTAGGCTGGGTCACATGTTCGAGAAAATTCGAATTGTGGGTCACTATGGTGCAAGCTAATTTTAACCGAGCGTAGCTCGGTCTTCCCCACTGGTATTTATAAAAGAGAGATCTGTGTCTCAGGTGCAATCAGACCTGTCTTCGCCTATCCTTATCCAAATTTGCTGACCTCTGCGTGCGATAGATTTCTCTATCCATTGCGTATAAAGCTCATATCGTACCAAGATATGACGAGGCAGACCAGCCATTCCTTAATCTACTAATAATATTGTCCTACGTCATAATTTCATTTCGTCATTCAGTATTCAGGGGGCTGTGGTTACAAAGCTAAATGACGTAGTTGTCTAGATTTTTTACCGAGGTCAGGACTTCAATGGAATGTGGTTTTCATGTGCAAAAGTTTGAGTATGTTTGTGGGAATATCATGCGTTGGATTTGCAGTGTCACTTTTTAGGTACGTTCGTAATTATATAAATTCGTACACCTATTGTCGTCGTCTGGTCCGTCCGTCCGCATATAACAACGCAAAAACTACCCAACCGAATGGTTTGAAATTTAAGATGTATTATCTTTGCAGAATTTTGTCGAGACATTTCAAATTTTATTAAAATCGAATCAAAACTTTAGCCAATATTAATAAAAATATTTATTAAGAAATTTGAATAATAATAAAAAAAAAAAGCTAGTCGGATGTGCCAATCCCAAAACTTTCTTCTATCTCACACAGGTTTCACATACGCACAAAAAAATCAGCAACCAATTTATATCAAGGTCTAACTGAATGTAAAGTTTTATTAAATTCCGTGCATTAGTTTTTGACATATGACTATTGCTAAAATCGTGTAAATCTTGCAAAATGCAGGATAGCTGCGCCACTTGTTGGGAGATTTAGACCAAAACTTAATCAATAATAATAACTTATGACAACGTCTAACTGAATCTGAAGTTTGATGAAATTCCGTGTATTAGTTCTTGAGATATAGTTATCGTGATAATAATGCAAAAAGTAGCATAGCAGCGCCACCTGTCGGGTAATTTATCGTAAAACGTATGCAGCATCTATTTATGTCAATGTCTAACAGAATCTGAAGTTTAATGAAATTGCGTGCATTAGTTCTTGAGATAGAGCTTAAGCTATCGTAAAAATAATGAAAAAAGTGGTATAGCAGCGCCACCTGTTGGGATATCTATACCAAAATGTAATCAGCGTCTATTTATGTCGAGGTCTAACTGAATCTGAAGTTTCATGAAAATAACTGCATTAGTTCTTGAGATAGAGCTATTGCGGAAATCGCAAAAATGCAGCTTAGCAGCGCCACCTGTCGGGCGATTTTCACCAAAAACTAATCAGCACCAATTTATATTAGGGACTAACGGAACATAAAGTTTTATTAAATTTCGCGCATTAGTTTTTGAGATAGAGCGCCCACAAAATTTTTGTCACATACAGACAGACGGAGTCATAGACAGGCATTTTCTAAAAACAGTCAAATCATGTTCAGGACCATCTAAAACGTACAAATCCGTCGAAAATTTTCATGAATCCAATACTTTCTTCTTGTAAAGATAGAAGAGAGTAAAAATCGGTGCTTTTTTGTTATAGGAGCTTGCGAGGTTTAATCGTCAAGCGACCGAGATACTTATTTTACTACAGAAAATAATCTGCAGACGATATAATTAATTTATTTCACAGAATTAAAAATCATCAAGATCTGAATATTTATATAACTAGCTACAGTACGAACGCACCTCGTTTGTCACGTTTGACGTACAATTTCCAACTTGTTTTTCATTACATTATTTTTTTATTCATAAGCTTAAAATTATACTTATTACTTTCTTCTATCTTTACAAGAAGAAAGTATTGGATTCATGAAAATTTTTGACTTCCGGTTTTCGACGGATTTATACGTTTTAGAAGGTCCTGAAGACGTTTTGACTATTTTTAGAAAATGTCTGTATGTATGTATGTGACAAAAATTTTGTGGGCGCTCTATCTCAAGAACTAATGCAAAAACTAATGCACAAATAAATAATTTAATAAAACTTTATATTCAGTTAGTCCCTGATATAAATTGGTACTGATTAGTTTCGGGTGAAAATCGCCCGACAGGTGGCGCTGCTAAGTTGCATTTTTTGCGATTTCCGCAATAGCTCTATTTCAAGAACTAATGCGCTTATTTTCATCAAACTTCAGGCTCAGTTAGACCTTGACATAAATAGACGCTGATTACGTTTTGGTGTAGATATCCCAACAGATGGCGCTACTCTACCACTTTTTAACACTTTCCAACCTAGTTGAAAAGTGTTTATGACTTCGGTTTGTCTGCCGTATGGCCGTCTGTGCGTGCTTTAACTCCCGTAAATATGCTCGAATTGCCCTGCAATTTTTATATGTTATTGTCGTCATCTATAGCATGTTCCCTATTGCAACTGAAGTGTGTAGCACTTATAGTTTTTTTACAGGAACACTCAAAAGAATTCCGTTACATGACGGTCTATGGGGAAAAATCATTTGCGGTTTATTTTAATGATGTTACACAATTTCAAACACATTGTAATTGATATATATCACTAAGGTGCATTACAAGAAGCTTAATATGGAATAGGGTGTGCATAGCACTTATAGTTACTTTACAGGGACAGTCAAAAGAATTTCGTTACATTACGTCTATGGGGGAAAAATCGTCTGCGGTTTATTTAAATAATGTTTCACTATTTTAAACGCATTGAAATTTATATACAGTGTCTCACAAAAGTGATGGGACACTTGTGCTTTATAAAAAGAAACTGCAATAAAATAAATAAACATGTGCAAAAATTTTTTGGGTGTGTTTCATATTTAAAGTTAGTAACAATTATTACATAACATACATTTTGTCAAAATATTAAAATATTAATTTAGTAAAAATACAATTGTTCAGAACGGAGCAAAAAATGGCTCACATAAGTGATGGGACACTTACTTTTCCATCAAATATTTATCCAAAAATTTTACTTTTTAAAAGGTTTTAATATTTTGTTGGATTTCCTTTTACTTTTAAAACATGATTTAATCTTTTTGGGATGGATTCGACTATTTTTTTTGTGATTTCTGGAGTGATTTTACCCCATTCTTCTTGAAGCACCGATTTTAGTTGTTGTTTTGAAGAAATGGTGTGTTTGCGAATTCTTGATTCCAATTCTTGCCAAATATTCTCTATGGGATTTAAGTCTGGAGATTGTGGTGGTGTTTTTATTATTTCAGGACAGTTATATAGCAGCCAGAGTCTAACGTTCAGAGCAGTGTGCTTGGGGTCATTGTCCTGGTAGAATTTAAAATCGTTATGAAGGTTCAATTTTCGTGCTGAAGATTTCAAATTTTGCTTTAAAATATCAATATACTTGTACTGATCCATTATACTGTCAATAAAAACAAGATTACCAACTCCAGCGGACGACATACACCCCCATACCATAACTCCTCCTCCACCATGTTTTACTGTTGGTACCAAGTTCTGTTTGCGAAGTTCTTCCCTGGGTTTTCTCCACACCAAGATTCTACCGTCAGAACCAAATATATTAAATTTACTCTCATCAGCAAATATAACTTTATTCCAGTAATCAGAATTCTTATTTATGTTGGATTTTGCGAAAGCTAGTCTGAGTTTTCTATTCTTTTCACTTACGAAGAATTTTTTCCTGGCTACTCTACCGTGATATCCAGCAGATCGAATTACCCTTCTAATAGTTTCAGGATTAACAATTATTCCATATAATGCTTGTAAATCAGCAGCAACTTTTGAAGCACTAATTCTTGGATTTTTTTTAATATTTCGAACGATAATTCGCTTTATTCCATTGGATAGCTTTGATCGTCAGCCAGGTCTTCTTTTATCCTGAATCATATGATTCTTTTTATATCGTTTAATGATATTGAAAACTGTTGAACGACTCAAGTTAACTGTTTCAGCAGTTTTTCTAATAGATTTTCCACGTTCAATATGCAAATTAATAACTAATTTTCGAATTTCAGGCGAAGTTTCTTTTCGTTTAGCATTCATGACTACACAGAGCTAAAAAACACAAAAATTCCAAAACAAACTGGAGAGAAATACTGCAGACGATTTTATAAATTATTGCCAATTGCTTTTAAGTAAAAATAAAACCCCAAAAAATATTTTTATTGCTTATTTCAGACGATTTTTGTTGCATATATAATGGTGTCCCATCACTTATGTGAGCTATTTTTTGCTCCGTTCTAAACATTTGTATTTTTATTAAATTAATATTTTAATATTTTGACAAAATGTATGTTATGTAATAATCTTTACTAAATTTAAGTATGAAACACACCCACAAAAAAAAATGTGTACATGTTTTTTTAATTTATTTGATTAGTTTCCTTTTGTAAAGCACAAGTGTCCCATCACTTATGTGAGACACTGTATATCACTAAGGTGCATTACAAGAGGCTTACTACAGAATAGTGTGTGTATAGCAGTCATCGTTCATTTACAGGGACACACAAAATAATTCTCTGTCTGTTAACAATAATTCCTGGAAGTGCGTTTTAAGTTGCTGAACGCAATTTTAAATTTAACTCACTTTTTGTCTATTACTTGGTGTGTATAAATTCTGTAGATCATATACAGGGCAGTACAAAAGTTCGTGAACACATTTCCGTTTATTGACAGAAACTCCAGAAGGAGAATTTTAAACTGTGCTACGCGTTTCCTAACTAAACTAAAATTTAGCATCCTATGTAGTATATATACAAATCTATAGATCATATACAGGGCTGAATAAAAGTATTCGGATATTTTTCCGAATATTGTATATTTTGGAAATATATGTTGGAAATTCCTGAAATTACATTTTAAAATATGTTCATACCTGCCAACTTGTAAGGTTTAGCCTTACAATGTAAGGATTTAGGTCAAATTGTAAGGTTGTAAGGGTGATAGGTAAGATTATAAGGTTTTTTGGTAAAACTTGAAATGATTACTCAAATAGGTTACTCATTGAGTAAAAGAATTAAACTGATGCACAGTGTTTGTTACAAAGATGAGAGTGATTAGCAATATAGTAGTACAGCCAAGTAGTAATTCACAACACGTTATTCTATGCCAGGGAATTTTTAGTCATGCTTTGTATTTAAAAATTTTCTTGCAGCAAAGCTGAATGCAAAACTAAAATTGCAGTTTTGGGACTTTTTTGATTAGAAATTTATTAGATTTTTTTTTTAACTTATAAAATATTATATTTTAATACTTAAAAGAATGTAAGAAGATTACTATGAAAAAATGTTTGACAAAAAATTATTGGGTAAAGCCAAATCAGCCTATTTAAAGTTCATTAACAATAATTATCAGTGCTAATATTTTTTGGGTTGTGTCTTTGACTTTCTTTTTTAACTTAAACAATTACTTGTTCAATATTTTTGTATTTATCAGTAAATTTTGTATCACACCATATATTACCTTACTAGATGCCTTCATAAACACTACATATATATTTTTAAAGATGCACAATGAAGTACGTCGGGAAAATTGTAAGGTTTTCTGAATAGACATGTTGGCAGGTATGTATGTTATGCGTTTTCCAAATTGTTTACTTAGATGTTATATTTCAGCTTATTAAACGGTAATGATTTGTAAAATTATTTTGGAAGCGTTTGAAATCGTTCTTGTTTCTCGATTTTTACGATCGCTATATCTCAAGAACGAATGCACGGAATTTCATCAAACTTCAGGTTCAGTTAGACCTTGACATAAATAGGTTAATAAAAACGGATAACAGGACATAAAAACGCCGATTACGTTTTGGTGTAGATATCCCAACAGGTGGCGCTGCTATACCACTTTTTTCTCGATTTTTACGATAGCTATATCTCAAGAACGAATGCAGGAAATTTCATTAAACTTCAGATTCTGTTAGACATTGACATAAATAAATGCTGCTTACGTTTTACGATAAATTACCCAACAGGTGGCGCTGCTATGCTACTTTTTGCATTATTATCACGATAACTATATCTCAAGAACTAATGCACAGATATTCATCCAACTTCGGATTCAGTTAGAGGTTGACATAAGTTGTTGTTGATTAGGTTTTGGTCTAAATCTCCCAACAGGTGGCACTGCTGTGCTGCATTTTGCAGGATTTACTTGATTTTAACAATAGTCGTATCTCAAGAACTAATGCATGGAATTTAATAAAACTTTAGTTTAAGTTAGACCTTGATATAAAATGGTGTGATTATTTTTAGTTTATGCGAAATCTTTGTGAGATAGAAGAAAGTTTTGGGATTGGCACATCCGACTAGTTTAATATATTCTCTTGCGTCGAATTTCGATAGGTGCAACTAGTAGTCTATGATTACATTTTTATGTACATTTTGTTTTTTCCCATGCAGTAAATTGAATTTATACTCATTCATATTTAAATACGTATTTATTTTCACCTGGAACATAGTTCTGTACTAACTTTTTGTGAAAATCTCAATAATCTGACTTGCAAAAAACGTAAATACGACTCGGAATTCTAGGGTGAACCCGACACGCAGAAAAAAGAAGAAAAAATAGTCATCCCAACCCGAAAAAAAAAACCCATCCCGACCCAATGCAGGACTTTATTCAACGATCTCGAGGTGTTCGCTTTTCAGAGGTTTCAATGTATTTGAATATTAAAGAATATAGATGTGCCCATTTTTCTATATAAAATACGAGGGTAACACTGAAATTTTTGACAAAGGGGCAGACGACATGCACCCCCCCCCCCCCCAAAAAAAAAAAAAAAAAAAAAAAAAAAAAAAAAAAAAAACATCTGATATGTACATTTGAACTCTTTTATGTCCGCAGACGATAATTTGTGGCAACAATTGCAATTGAGCTATCGTAGAATAAATTTTGAAAAAAGAGAAAATGGAGTTGTAGCGATAGCATTGTCGAGCTATGATTTTAAAGTGGGGCTAAATCAAGAAGAATGCCTTCAACATCTACAATTAGCATAGGAAATGAAGCTCCATCTCGTGCCACTGTTTTCAGGTGATTTATAGAATTTAGAAAATGTCGAAAATTTTTCTTTTGGATGAAGAACACGCAGGGAGACAGTTGTCAGCTGTAGTTCCAGAAAATGTATAGGTCGGCGTACGAAAAATGTTAATCGACGATAATCGCTGTACCTACCAAATGATACAGAAGGAACTTAACATTGGATCCGCAGCTATACATAAAATTATTCATGAAGAACTGCATACGAAAAAAATTAGTTTGACGTTGTGTCCTCCATAATTTAACAGAACACCAAAAAGCGTATTGTGTCAGCACCAGTAAAGAAACCCTAAAATTACTTAATGATGGCCCTGCATTATTTCTAAAATCTTAACTGGTAATGAGATGTACATTTTATATATATATATATGTTCCAACACGTCAAGAAAGTAAAGTATATGGGTTTTTGAAGATGATCCCAAACCAACAATGGTGAAAAGACAACGATCAATGAAAAAGTAATGTATGCCGTGTTCTTCAGGAGTACAAGTCTGGTCAAAGTCATTGAACTAGAGCAGGCATGTCAAACTCATTTACCGCTGCGGTCTAAATTAAGCAGTATGTACAATGCCGCGGGTCACATACAGAAAATTAGATAGTATTATTACCATTGCACAGAATAAAATTTGTATATGTACAAAACACAGCCATATTTTAAAAGTAGTATATATATTCTTGTATGTACCAAAACCCCATAAAATCGATTACTCCATGGTTACAAATATGGAAATAAACATCCAAGTAAAAAATAAGATAGCGTCTCACATAACTTCATAGACCGTGCAATTATAGAATATTCTTATCCGTTTTGATAATGGCTCAGATTGAGGTGAAACATGTCAACAGATTTTTAGAAAAATTACTCAAAATTACTTTTTATCACCCAAATCTATAAAATTTTATTTTTTTTTAATTTAATTTATTTTAAAAATTGATTGTACTCCCTGATCTGTTAATCTTGATCTAGCAAAGACATAGCTGACAATCTTCTGTGTTTTCTTCAAGTAAAAAATAAAAATAAACATATTTTGAATCAGAAAATTTATTTAATAAATTGTTTCTTGCCAGTTATGGAAATAAACCTTGCCAGGGCTACTATCAGATTTCTTGATTGGCAGCACTTTTTCGAAATGATATTATTCACCTTGTTTTCGCCTTATTTAGTCTGCCCTTAAATGAAAGTTCGAAAGGAGGAAATAACAGTTAAAATTTTATGATGGAAAGCCGTCAAATATCTGTAAGAGAAGGTCACCTTTACTATCCACGTTTCCAAGATATTTTCCAGATTGACGATGATTAAGCATGTGCATGCGACTATAATGTAAGTTTATATAAGTACTTTATGTTTTTAAGCACATATCCGACTTTTATAAAGATATCCGTTATATATTAATTTTTCTAGCAATGGTACTTATGCTAATAGTATTTACAAATGTCTTTAACTGCTCTAGGCCTCATTTCTTAAATTTCGTAGTGAATTATTTCGAGTCAGGAGATATTTAATGTATTTGGTTGTTCGGAAAGTTCTTTCCGTTTGGGAAAGTTGGCTCGTACGGGAAAATTCTATCATTTAATTATTAGACATTAATTCCGATGTCTAATAATTGACGGGCGGAATTTTCCGATACGAATTTGTTTTCCCAAAGGGAAGGAACTTTCCAAACAACCCTATAATAAAAACAATAATTAGTTTTTTTTAAAGCAAATGTATTTTCTCCAATAGGGTTGGTGAAAATGCTTTGATTTTCTTTTAAGAAGTATCAGTTTCAATTCTGGCAGTTTATCTTTTCCATATTTAGTCAGATTTTTATGAGTTTTCTTTATACTCTGTGCTGCAGCACCTCTTGATGTTACATCCAACAGTGTTTATATATTGATATATAAACATAAAATTCAAACATAAAATTGCAGTTCTCTTTGAATATAATTGTAATGTAAATCCCCTTTAAATAATCTGCGATGTTCATCTTCAGTTTATCATATTTATTCATAGGCGGTAAAGATCTTTAAAATATCTTTTTTATAAATCGTGGGATGCATGTGAGTATGTCAATAAAATGTGTGTATATCAGGATTCGTTAACCCTCTTTAGCAGAATTATTAACCTAAGTAATGAAATGAATTAAAGAGCTTAAATCCCAAATCCATATGTTCCACTAAATAACAAATGAAGGACCTGTATGAGATACTCGGGGGTTTTGTGTCAAGCACAAAAGGGATAATTTATGCCACTTTCAATGCTACACATTAAAAACTATTTAATTTTGTATTTTGATTTTTTTTAGCCACACACAGGGTGGCTTATTCTTTCAATCTCTATCATTTTTCATGTTTATGAAAAGTCACAGCAATCCATCGTTGCCACAGATTAATCTCGGAAAATGAAACATTTGAAGTTACTTAAAAAATTAATAACTCGAAAAGTATTTGTCACAAAATTGTTTTACAAACTGCGTTAGAATGGTAAAAAATTGTATTTTTCTTGATATAAATTTCAAATCTAATAATTATGTCGTTTTTCAAGTATTAGATTTCAAAAATTACAAAACTTCAGAATGGAGTACCATAGCGAAACTTTTACGCGTAAAAAGATGATGGTAAAGGCATTGTGGCTCGACGTGTATCGTGTATACTGGCCATAGCATGAGTAACAAATTATAGTAAACTTATTATTCTGTTAAAATATAAAAGTGAATTATGTACAGTGTCTCACAAAAGTGATGGGACACTTGTGCTTTATAAAAAGAAACTGCAATAAAATAAATAAACAAACATGTGCAAAAATTTTTTGGGTGTGTTTCATATTTAAAGTTAGTAACAATTATTACATAACATACATTTTGTCAAAATATTAAAATATTAATTTAGTAAAAATACAATTGTTCAGAACGGAGCCAAAAATGGCTCACATAAGTGATGGGACACTTACTTTTCCATCAAATATTTATCCAAAAATTTTACTTTTTAAAAGGTTTTAATATTTTGTTGGATTTCCTTTTACTTTTAAAACATGACTTAATCTTTTTGGGATGGATTCGACTAATTTTTTGTGATTTCTGGAGTGATTTTACCCCATTCTTCTTGAAGCACCGATTTTAGTTGTTGTTTTGAAGAAATGGTGTGTTTGCGAATTCTTGATTCCAATTCTTGCCAAATATTCTCTATGGGATTTAAGTCTGGAGATTGTGGTGGTGTTTTTATTATTTCAGGACAGTTATATAGCAGCCAGAGTCTAACGTTCAGAGCAGTGTGCTTGGGGTCATTGTCCTGGTAGAATTTAAAATCGTTATGAAGGTTCAATTTTCGTGCTGAAGATTTCAAATTTTGCTTTAAAATATCAATATACTTGTACTGATCCATTATACTGTCAATAAAAACAAGATTACCAACTCCAGCGGACGACATACACCCCCATACCATAACTCCTCCTCCACCATGTTTTACTGTTGGTACCAAGTTCTGTTTGCGAAATTCTTCCCTGGGTTTTCTCCACACCAAGATTCTACCGTCAGAACCAAATATATTAAATTTACTCTCATCAGCAAATACAGTCACCTCTCACTTATGCGCGTTTGAAGGGACTGACTTAAAATCGCGCATAACTGAGAGCCGCGCATAACTGAGAGGACGTTGTATGTAGTAATTCCTTATACACATTATTCGAAAGAAAAACATATTGAAATATAAGAATTATGATTAATGATATTTTATAAAATGAAAGGGGTGTAATATTAGTATAGTGTACTAAAAAAAAATATATCCTTACACTTTCACTATAAAATTTAGTTTAAAAAAATACAATAAAGTAATTTTTTTTCATTTGACATAGAAGATGATATACTTACATAAAAAAAATGCCAATTAGTCCTCTTTTAAGAAGTCATCAATGGTAGTTTGTTTTTGCTTAGGCCGCGTTTGTACAACGACCTTTTCTAATGCATTAAAGTGCGTCATTGTATGTGATGCTATATCAGCATTTTGTAGGTAACATCTCAAAGTGTCCAGGGCTCCTAAAGCAGTAGCATAAGATGGGACAATTACAGTATCAGTTTCATCATTATCATCATCATCTCCTTCTCTTTCAGCTGTCACGTCATCAAACACAGTTTCATGTTCAGTGCCGTTGATGTTAAGTTTTCATCAACACTGACGAAATCTTGAAAAGAAAGAGAATCTTGGCTTATTCTATTCCATTCTTCTTCGTCTATGTTAAAATCATTGCTGTTGTTTTCATTTTCCTGTAATGGAATAACTTCAGCATTATTTGAATGAAAAATACCCGCTTTCCTAAAGCAGTTAGAAATTGTCATGGCTGTTACGTTATTCCAAGAGCAAACCAACATATGCATGGCATCCAGAATCGAAATTTTCTAGAATTCCTTTTTCTGCTCTGGTGATATAAACATTCTTCGCACCAAATCTTTCCTATACTGCGCTTTAACTGACCTTATTATACCGAGATCTAAGGGCTGGAGTCTTCTAGTACAGTTAGCAGGGAAAAATATAACTCGTGTATGTGTCAGCAATGGGAGATCTGAAGGATGGGCGGGACACTGATCCATAAATAACAAAACTTTCTTTTTTTTTTAGCCATCTTCATATCGAATTCCTTCAAAAAGTCTAAAAAATTTTTCGATGTCATCCAGGCTTTGGTGCTACCTGCATAAGAACATGGCGATTTTTTGACATTTTTCAAACACCGTGGATTCTTGGATTTACCAATCACTATTGGCGGTAACTTTTCTGATCCGTCCCCATTGCAACATAAAAGCACAGTCAGTCTTTCTTTGCTGTGTTTGCCACCATGGCATGTTTCTCCCTTAAAATCCATCGTTTTGTTTGGTAAAAGACGATAAAATAAGCCTGTTTCATCACAGTTGAAAATGTTCTTAAGATCAAAGTTTTGAATTAAATTTGGAAGGTCTGCGATCCATTCATTAGCAGTTGAATCTGAAACGGCTGCGCTTGCACCACTCAGACAATGATTTGTTAAACCGTGTCTTTTTTTAAGTTTTTCTAACCATCCCGAAGAAGCCGAAAAAATTTCGATTCCCATTTTGGATGGCAAAGTGAGTGCCTTTTCTTTAAATAACTCACCGCTAATGGGTAAATTAGACGCTCTGAACCACTGAATTAAAGTGGTTTCTAAAATCTCAAATTTTCCATTCTGAATTCTTGATCGTTTCTTCGCTTGTGCAGAATATTCACTATTAATTTCTTTGATCGAGTCCTTGTTCTTTAAAATTCCTCTGAGTGTTGATTCTGGCAAATCGAATTTTCGAGCTAAATTTATTTTTTACAGTCTAAGATCATTTTCTGCTGCTTTTATAACTTCCATTTTGAACGAAATTGTTAACATTCTTTTGCTCATTTTTATTGAAAAAAAAAAGAAAGAATCTAGATGCGACCGTAAAGGCAAGGACGAAATGTAACACGCAGGTGACGATAAAATTAAAACAGAAAGAAAAGAAGCAACCATTAGAACTGAGGGGGTGAGTGTAAAGTCGAACTGTAACATCCTCTCCACCCTCTCCACCCCGCTTTTCAGAACGGTTTTTTGACCTTGACAGGTGCAGAAAATTATTTATCGATTTAAAAAAAATGTGAATTGCGTTGTCATTTCCGCGTATAACTGAGACAGAAAAGTCAAAGTGGCGCTTATAAGTGAGAGATCTATAGCATTATTTTCCTATTCCTCGTGCCGGGACCTTACGAAATTCGCGTATAAATGAGAGACGCGTATAACTGAGACGCGCATAAGTGAGAGATGACTGTATAACTTTATTCCAGTTATCAGAATTCTTATTTATGTTGGATTTTGCGAAAGCTAGTCTGAGTTTTCTATTCTTTTCACTTACGAAGAATTTTTTCCTGGCTACTCTACCGTGATATCCAGCAGATCGAATTACCCTTCTAATAGTCTCAGGATTAACAATTATTCCATATAATGCTTGTAAATCAGCAGCAACTTTTGAAGCACTAATTCTTGGATTTTTTTTAATATTTCGAACGATAATTCGCTTTATTCCATTGGATAGCTTTGATGGTCGGCCAGGTCTTCTTTTATCCTGAATCATATGATTCTTTTTATATCGTTTAATGATATTGAAAACTGTTGAACGACTCAAGTTAACTGTTTCAGCAGTTTTTCTAATAGATTTTCCACGTTCAATATGCAAATTAATAACTAATTTTCGAATTTCAGGCGAAGTTTCTTTTCGTTTAGCATTCATGGCTACACAGAGCTAAAAAACACAAAAATTCCAAAACAAACTGGAGAGAAATACTGCAGACGATTTTATAAGTTATTGCCAATTGCTTTTAAGTAAAAATAAAACCCCCAAAAATATTTTTATTGCTTATTTCAGACGATTTTTGTTGCATATATAATGGTGTCCCATCACTTATGTGAGCTATTTTTTGCTCCGTTCTAAACATTTGTATTTTTATTAAATTAATATTTTAATATTTTGACAAAATGTATGTTATGCAATAATCTTTACTAAATTTAAGTATGAAACACACCCACAAAAAAATGTGTACATGTTTTTTTAATTTATTTGATTAGTTTCCTTTTGTAAAGCACAAGTGTCCCATCACTTATGTGAGACACTGTATATATTTTTATACACGATGAGTAAAATTACCGGGATTTTCAGATCTCGCAGGTGTAATTACCTTTTTTACAATCCTGCAAATCCATCTGCGTATTGGGATTTCTTGTTAACACTAAAGTGAGCAGTAGATCTGCTCAAATTAAAATGATTCTATTAAGTAAATTTCTTATAACATTATTGAGAGAAAGATTTTTGTAAAAACTAACGCTTTTGGTCAGATTTTCCTGAAAAGTGAATAAAAAAGAATCTGCGATGCAACCATAACTTCCGAATAGTAACTTACCTTGTTTAATCGCTGAAATTCTGTGATAGTTAAAGGGAAAATTACTGTTTAGAAATAGTGGTATTTAAACTCGATTATTATGCATATCCTATGTATACCTATAGCTCGTCGCGAAAGAAGGGGTTAATCTTTCAGTGGACACTTTTTGTTTTTCACACGAATAGGCGCGTGTCGTATTTTTTAAGTACAGTAATTGCTCTATTACAAATGCAATGTATCATATTTGATAATAGTAATAAGAGACATGTTAGAAAAACAATAATAAATATGAGTAGTAAAAGTTGAATTTTAATTTCAGCGCTGTTTATGAGAAAAAACTAAGAAAAATCAGGTTTGTTGCAAAATTTATAACAGTGCAGTCACTGAAAGATGAATACGTTATTTAACCGAAGACACATCATCAACCATTATTGTCATATACAGGGTGGTTCAGAACTATATGTCAAAAATGTAAAGGCAGGTAGAGGGGACCCAAATAAGCAGATTTCGTATAGGAATGTGAGACACTGTATATACAGTGTCTCACATAAGTGATGGGACACTTCCCAGCAAACACAGAATTGTCAGAAACGTCACGAATTGATATAAGAAATATCATTATTGTCAGGTACATCGATTTTCATGTAACAATCCGATATATTTTTCATGGCAAAATACAGTTTTATCATATAAGTGGTGTCCGTACTGTAAAAGAATAGCGATAATCTTACGCAGTACAAAACCCGTATCAAATACTAGGTATCCATTAGCTCGTCGTGCTAACATTACGTCGAATGCACAGTTTCCATTTGACACCATGGATATGATAATTTTATAACACCCATCGATACACCGCCGATACACTATCATCGGCTGGCATTTATCTAAACCGGAGTGGCAACACATTTGACCTTCAATTCAATGGCCGCTGTGTTGTGACTGTTTCGTAGCGGCGATAAAAATTCTTCTAAAGAACATCTCAGCTAAAGTAAGTTATTTGTCTAATATATTGACTGTTTAAGTTGTAAATGTTATCTAAGTTTTCTTTTTTTTTAATGAATTAAGTATTTAATTCTTTTCATGCATTTTAAATTATGTGCTAGTGTACGTATATAAACAAACACGTGTAGTGTTTAGCGTTTGCATTAAATATTGAAAACAAAATTTGTACCTTTTTACGATTGGCTTTCAAATTACGTAATTCATGTTTTTTTATCTGACTAATAAGTATTGTTTAATGGGGAAATAGGAAATGTAAAAGTATAACTTGCTTATTTATTATTATTATTTTTTTTGTTTGTGTAAGGTTGGAAGATTTTTTTTTTTTTTTTTTAGTAGTTTACTAGTCTGCAAGATGCAATATAGGGTAGATGTGCCAGTAATGGACATCTTTCAAAGTGGAAAAAAAAAAAATCAATAAAATTTTAACTTGCATTATTTTTTTCTTCATAAATTGCATGTTTTATTTATAATCTATGTTACTGTTGACACTTTTAAACAAAGCAGTCTGAGGCAAAAAATGTTTCACAGTTCCATTGTTTTTGAGTGAAAATCTAAATTAACATGCTAAGAGCTGGCTTGAATTAAATTAATTAAATCTTTTTAATTTTCTTGCAAAAATTGTATGGTTTTGTTTTGATAATAATATAAAACTTTGAATTTTATATATTAATGGCCATTTAGAAAATCGTATTTATTTTTTTAATTTTTAGGACCCATGCCCATTACTGGAATACTTAATTAGTCGATTTCTAGTAATGTACATCACAATGTGAACATTACTAAAAGTACAATTTCAGTAATGTTCATAGTGTTTAAAATCTTTTAATTTAACTGAACAGCTAAGTACTCTAATTTAATTTTTAAATTGTACTTACCAGAATGTTTGTAATAACCTTTTTCTATATATATATAAATAGACGCTTGTAAATAATTTCATGTAATTAATAAAATTTGGTACTGTTTGGTTAGCCGGGCGGCAGTGATATATATATGTGTATGTACATATATCACTGGCGCGCCCGGCTAACTGAAAAGTACCTAAAGTTTTTATCATGCAATGAAATTAAAGTTTTTTAAAAACGGTGACTTGCATATTTTATAATTTGTATTTAAAGTTTTTTTATATCATGTTTGAAATTTCATGTATCTTTAGCATTTTAACCCCCCCCCCCCCCCCCCAAAAAAAAAAAAATAAATAAATAAATAAAAAGGTACTTTTCCATTATACGGACACCATGCCAAAATGTAAGCTAATGCATAATGTATGTATGTGTATGTATCAGGGTTAGAAATAAGCAGTCGTTAGTCGCCAAATGCAACTAAATTATTGCATTTGACGACCACAAAATTATACCTAATTGTCAAATTTAACACCTAGCTTTTCTTTTTTTTTACACACAAATGCTTTTATTCCTACTTAAGTATAAGTTTGCATCCACCCCCCTTCCGCTGCCTGCACTTGAAACACCTGTTTTAATATACTGTATAAAGAATGTTTTAAAATTTCAGTGTTTTTCCACAAAAAAAAAAGTATTTATATAGAAATCAATATCTTTAAATGCCATACAAATATACATTAATTGGTATCCAAAAGTTCATTTATTTGCTTCTTTTTTCATTTTCTGATGTACTTTCAATCATAAGATTTTTTTAAAAATTAATACCTGGTTGTATCTAAAAGTTCAAATTTTCTTTCTATGGATATAAATGCTTGATAATCTGTTTTGTATGTATATTAGCTTTATAAAAAGAATTATTTAAACATTTTTCTAGAATCCAAATATTGTAGTTTAATGCTGTTTTAAAATTTTATCGAAAGCCAATTTTTATTTTGTTTTAGTGATTAACGCATGGATAAAATGTTTAATATGTACAGCCCCCTTGCCCTTAACACATAAAGGTAATTACAATATTATTGTTAACCTGGGTTCGAAAAGAAATGAAAAAATATGATATAACATGAAATGCAGTTTGACACCTAGGAAAAAAATTGCAGGTGTCATTTGACGCCTTACTTAGAATTCCCAATTTCTAACCCTGATATGTATGCTTGGCGACAATGGCGCCTGTATAACAAAGAAGTACCATAAAAAAAACTTTCCCAAGTTTTATATTTGAAGCTGAATTTTTAAATGTAGAATCAATAATTATGTTGGACAATATTTACTTAGAAAAGCTATTGAAAGATAAACTTGCAGCTTCATTAGAAATATTTTTTTCTCGTTTTTGTTTTGTTCAGTTAAGAAGACCAAGCTTACTATATTTATGTTAATTTTTTTTAATAAAAACAAATTATTTTGTTGTGTAAAACATAAAATTTTCTTGAAACTTGTTTACTAAATCTTAATAGTTTGTTTTTTGTGAGTGTAAAAAAGCAAATTGTGTCTGTTTTCAATTAGTTGATCTTAAATTTTGTTAAGTAAAAAAGAAAAATAGAAAAACACATTTTCTAAGTGCCCTTAAGAATCCAAAAAGTGCCCTTTTCTCACCGGCAGCACCCTGCCCTTTTTTAAACCTGGGGGAAACTCTGCTATAGCATTTTCATGCTAAATGACGTGTTTTAATGTCTAATTTATATTAACTCTGAAAATATTTATAATCATCGATAAGTTAACTATTTTGAAACTATGGGACCCAGAAGCAGAAAATTCTCCAAGTGTCTGCGACGGATATTTCAGCGGTAGAAAATAATCTGCAGGTAAACTATGTTACAGTTCATGATTGGCAGGTCTTTGACATGTGTCCGTTTTTGAGTTTTAACTGCTATGTCCAAAACCATCTTATGTCAAAAACTTCAAATACTGCATTGATATGTAAAATTTTACATTAAATAGTACTTATATTATATGAAACAGTACAACATTATACGTAATAAATAAGTCTTTTACTGTATATCATCAATAATTAATATCTAGTAAAGTAATACTGTTACATGCAATTTTTTAACTTGATTTCTCGATATTTACCTGCAACCTATTGGTGAATTGAGCTGTTTTTTTCCCGCAAGATATTGAAGAATTTCACGTTTATTTTTTGTAACCAACTGATGAATTTCGCGATTGTTTTCCTGTGATCGATTGAAGAAATTTGATATTTTCCTGCTACCAATTGACAATTTTTTTTTTTTTTTTTTTTTTTGCCAACCGATAAGCGAATTTCGCGCTTGTTTTCCTGCGTCTTACAGGTGAAACTCGCATGTTTCTTTTTTAACACATAATTGAACAAATTTCACATATGTTTTCATGACCGATCGGCGAATTTGGCTATTTACCTGCAATAGCTTGACAAAATTTACAATTTTTCCTTGCGACTGACTGACGCATTTCGCAATATTTTCCGCTATCTATAGATGAACTTTGCAATGTTCTTCCGCAGCAGGTGGCAGAATTTTGGGGTTTTTTTCTGCAACTGACTGAAGAGATTCACTATTTTTTCCCGTAACAGACAGGTGAATTTCTAGATAGTTTTCTAACGATTGATTGACTAAACTCGTGATATTTTCCTGCAACTGATTGATGATTTTTTGGATTTTTTTCCATGTCTTGCTGGCAAAACTCGCAGGGTTTTTTTCACATGATCGTAGACGAATTTTGCTATTTCCCCCCTGTTATCGACTGGGGAATTTCGCAATTTTTCCCACAAGAGATTTGCAAATTTTTCGATTTTTTCTTCACACGATCGATTAACAAATTTCGCAATATTTTCACATGACTGTTTAACAAATTTTGCGAAATTTTGCTGTGCCCGATTGACAAATTTTTTGTTTTTTTTCCGCAACCTATTGGTGAAATTCGCAGGTTGAAATATGTAGACAGAGTTTTTTCGCAAACCCAAAATGCTATGCAGCTATTAACAAAAAAAACAGGCAGAGTGCATTTGCAGCTCTAAAAGAAAATATAGGGCCTGCTTTTTGCTGATTTCTTCAACCGCTTTTCACAGATTTTCTCTTTTGAACTTTCTGGCGAGATGCAAGCACAGTATATGAGCAAACGCTGTTGGTCCATTGAGCAAGGATGTCGGAGGGAAAAAAATGATATTTAGCTTGCAAAGAATGAGACAATGCACAGAAGATCATAGCGCTCTGCCAGATGCGAAGCGAAAGTGTGGCTGCGGCACCGCACTCACTGACAAAGTAAAAAAATCTGCAGAAGGAGGAAGAAAAAATCTGAGCCGAAGAAAATTCCATGGAAAAAAATCTGCTGAAGAGGGGAAAAAATCTGCGACATACGTCGCCAGTCTCTATCTTTCTGCTACTGGGATATAGTATATTAAAAAAATATTGTATATTTTTGAAAATGCCATGATATTTACGAACCCTGATTTTTGTATATATAAAATAAGATAAAATGCCTTCAGTATGAAATAAAATGTTTCTAGTTGGTTATATATCGGTACTTTTTGGTTAGCCGGGCACCAGTGATATCTATACACACATATATCTACACAGATACATATATACATATGTATATATATACACATATATGTATGAATATATATACATATGTTTATACACAGTTTCCCCCAGGTTTAAAAAAGGGCAGGGTGCTGATGATGAGAAAAGGGCACTTTTCAGATTCTTATTGGCACTTTTTTTAATTTTTAAAGTTATTATTTTGGTGTTTAAAGCCACTTTTAATATTTAAAAGTCAGGGCATTCTTTTTAAGACAACATTGAGTCAGTTTTTACTCTGGAAGGAAATTTTTTAATGCAAAAAGGACACTTTTTCTACTGAGGGGCAAGAAGTGTGCTAATTATTTTTGTGAAGGACGAGAAGGGTGCTATTTTGTAAACCAAAGGGCAGGCAGGGTTCAGCACCCTTCTGAAACCGTCTGGGGGAAACTGATATACATATATATATGTACATATATCACTGGCACCCGGCTAATGGAAAAGCACCCAAAATTTTTATCATGCAATGAAATGAAAAGTTTTTAAAAAACCGTGACTTGCATATTTTATAATCTATGTATAAAGTTTTTTATATGATGTTTGAAATTTCATGTTTTGTTAGCATTGTACCCCCCCCCCCCCCCCCCCCAAAAAAAAAAAAATAAAAAAAATAAAAAGGTACTTTTCTGTTATACGGACACCATGCCAAAATGTATGCTAATGTATGTATGTATGCTTGGTGACAATGGTGTCTGTATAACAGAAAAGTACCCTAAAAAAAACTTTACTAAGTTTTATATTTGAAGCTGAATTTCTAAATCTAGAATCAATAATTATGTCTTTACTAATGTAATGTAACTCTTAATTATGTCTTTAGACAGTATTTACTTAGAAAAGCTACTGAAAGATAAAATATCTCATTTAGATAAACTTGCAACTTCATTAGAAATAATTTTTTTCTTGTTTTCGTTTACTTAAGAAGACCAAGCTTACTATATTTGTTAAAATTTTTTAATAAAAACAAATTATTTTGTTGTGTAAAACATAAAGTTTTCTCAAAACTTGTTTACTAAAACTTAATAGTTTGTTTTTTGTGAGTGTAAAAAGCAAATTGTCTGTTTTCAATTAGTTGATCTTAAATTTTGCTAAGTAAAAAAAAAAAAAATAGAAAAAGACATTTAGAATATTGTTTTATATAAGTTTTCATGCTAAATGACATATATGTTTTAATGTCTAATTTATATTAACTTTAAAAATATTTATAATCATCAATAAGTTAACTATTTTGAAAATATGGGATATAGTATATAAAAAAAATTGTATATTTTTGAAATCATGATATTTACAAATCCTGATTTTTGTGTATATAAGATAAAAATGCCTTCAGTATAAAATAAAATTTTCTAGTTTATTATATCATTACTTTCAGTTAGCTGGGTGCCAATGAAATATAAACACACACCCATATATGTGTGTATATATATTTCACTGGCCCCCCTGGCTAACCGAAAAGTACCGTTATATCTTACCATTTTTATAATGGGCTTAAGTCTAATTTTTAATAGACCCAATTACATGCGATTTTTTTTTTTTTTTTTTTTTTTTTTATTGATATGTTTATTTTTACATGTAAGTTTTTAAAGATACTATATTGCAATGTTAAAATATTGGCTATTTGTTTCTAGCTCATGTTGAATTATTGGCAAGATTAAAATTAAAAAATATGGCTATCACTGGTCTAAGTATATCTTCATAAGCAGTCTAATAGTGTGGACAAAATGGGAGAAATAAAAGTAAGTTAATTTTTGTTTATTTATTTGATAAGTATTGTGTTATGTGCTTAAATTATAAGCAGGGCGGGATTCGCGGTGAAAATTTTGAAATACTGCCCAAAAAAGATTGTGGGCGGGAGCCTCCCGCCCAAAAAATTTCACAATTTTCGGAAAAATTTGCATTATTTTATTTACCTGCAACTGAACGATAAATTTCGTGATTTTTTTTTTTTTCCCGCAACCGATCGACGAACTTGGCGTTTCTTTCGCGACAGATCGACAAACTTTGCTGTTTTTCCCGTGACAGATCGGCAAACTTTGTGGTTCGAACTTGGCGTTTTTTCCACAACAGATCCACGAACTTTTAGTTTTTTAAGCGACTGGTCGACGAACTTTTCGTTTTTTAAGCAACTGATTGACGAACTTTGTTTTTTGTGGACAGATCGACGAACTTTGTGTTTTTCCCGCGATCGATTGACGAAATTTGCATTTTTCCCGCGACTGATCAACGAACTTTGCGGGGGGGGTTTTTTGCGACAGATTGACGAACTGCGTTTTTTCCACGACAGATCGACGAACTTTGTGTTTTTTCCGCGACAGATCGACGAACTTTGTTTTTTCCATGACAGATCAACGAAATTTGCGTTTTTTCCGAGATCGATCGGCGAAATTTGTGTTTTTCCCGCGGTCTATCGACAAAATTCGTGTTTTCTTTTTCACAATCGACCGACGAAATTTGCGTTTTTTCGCGATCGATCGATGAAAATCGTGTAACTTTCCAAACACTTCACAGAATACTGTGGGCTCAAATAAATGGCAATAACAAAAATGAAAATCCTAATTATGAATATATATGAATTAATAAAATGAATTTCATCAAAGTATCGCAAAAAAAATCCGAGAAATTAGTCAAATGATCGTGGGAAAAATTGCGAAATCTGTCAAATGAACTCTGGGAAAAATCATGAAATTAGTCAAAAAATGATTTCAGTAAAAAAATCACAAAATCCATCAAGTGATTTCGGGGAAAAATCGCAAAAATAATCAAACGATCGCAGAAAAAATCATGAAATTCATTAACGAATGAGAAAAAAATCGCTAATTTTACGATCGCGTAAAAATCATGAATTTTATCGACCGAGTGTGTAAAAATCATGAATTTTCTAATGCATAAGTGCAATTTTTTCTTATTTTCTGTTCAGTTGTTCCAAAAATGCAAAATATTTATTCAAGGGAATTTATTTCTGTTTCTGCACTTGATAAATTTTAGGAATGTGTGTGTGTGGGGGGGGGGGGGACTGAAACTTTGCACAGGGTGCAAATTTTCTTTTGCATGATCCTCTTTTTTTTTTTCTCAAAATATTTAGCTTTTTCCTCTCCAGTCGCTCCCCCTCTCCCACACTCTTTCCTCCCATAAAATGGACTTTTGAAAACAGAAGTTCTGTTGTTCTGATTGACTTACGTGTTGTGAGTTCTAAATAAATGTAAAAAAAAAAAAAAAGATGCATCAACTGCATAATTGCAATATGCATTTTCCATTTATGGCACGTTTCTATAAGTGGAACATTAAAAAAGTGAAGTTATTTTAATCAGATTATTATGAGATTCTTAAAAGTACAGCACGATTTCAGCTTACCTTGATAATGTGCACTAGTGAATCCAGAGTGTGGCGTTCTGGGGAGGGGGGTAATTCCCCCCCCCCCCCCCTTAGTTTAGATAAAATGGAGTTTTCATGCAGAATTATCAGATTTCTTCCAAATTTTGTATATAGACTCATTGTGGTACGGAGCATCCCTGATTAGTTTTGGGGGTTCATTGGAAAAGTTTAAAGGGGAACAAAGGCTAACCCCCCCTCCCCTCCCTCCCCTTAATTTAGATAAATTGGTTTTTCATGCAGAATTATCAGATTTGCTCCAGAGTTTGTATAGAGGTTCATTGTTATAAGGTGCTACACTGATTAGTTTTGGGGGTACATTGTAAAGGTGAAAATAAGCAGTCTCCACTCGTCGATTAAACTTTAAAAACTGGCGATTAAACATATGGAAAGAACCAGCCAAATTCAGGATTTCCTGATTACCATTTTCCCCTAAATTTCACGATTTTTCCGCGTCCATTCGACGTAATTTGTACGCCCCGTTGGAAGAAATTTATGATTTTCTGTACATAATCGACGAAATTCATGATCTTTACGTGTCAGATTGATAAAATTCATGATTTTTAGGAGTGCAATCGACAAAATTCCTGATTTTTATGCGCATAATCGACGAAATTCATGATTTTTACATGCCCAGTTGATAAAATTCATGACTTTTCCACGCTCGATAGACGAAATTCAAGATTTTTCCGCTCCCGAATGACAAAAATCAAGATTTGTATTTAGCTGTTCGATGAAATTTAAGATTTATACGTAGCTGATCGACGAGATTCAAGATATTTATGTAGCCGATCGACAAAATTCAAGATATTTACGTAGCCGATCGATGACATTGAAGATTTTTCTGCACCTGATCGACAAGATTGAAGATTTTTCTGCACCTGATCGACGAAATTGGAGATTTTTCTGCACCCGATCGATGAAATTGAAGATTTTTATGCATCCGATCGATGAAATTGAAGATTTTTATGCACCCATTCGACGAAATTCATGACTTTTATGCACTCTGTCAATAAAATTCATGATTTTCATTCTCCTGATCTACGAAATTCATGATTTTTACGTTGAATGATGAAATTCATTATTTTTATGCACACTATCGACAAAATTCATGATTTTTATGCGCTTGATCGACAAAATTCATGATTTTCCATGTGATATCGACGAAATTCATGAATTTTACGCTTTCGAATGACGAAATTTGCAATTTTTTCTGAAACTAATTGCCGAAATACACACAATTCCTGAATTTGTGCAGATTTTGGCCTGCTGGCCACAAGTTGTGCATGTGTAATGCATTCATGATTCATATCATGTTGTGGGTTATTATTTAGTACATAAACATACCTATTTATTATTGTCAGACCTTGATTCTATACAAATAATTTTTTTTGAAAAGTACTTATGTAGTTAGTTAAAAAGTACCTAAGCTAGTGTGACTTATGTAGTTAGCTACATAAGCATGTTGTGTAGAACTTTACTGTTAACTTATTTTAAAATTTAAAATAGATTGGAAATTAATATCGGAAGTTTATTCAAAACAATATAAATTAAAACATTTTTATTTAGTACATAAATTACTTGTTTACTGTAAAGTCATTGTATTTAAAAAAAATAAATATTCAGTGACATACGTGTATTTACTGGCTACTAAAGAAATTATTCTCATTAGCCAGTAACTGGCTACTAAAACAAATCAACCTACCGGCCAGTGGCTACTAAGCGAAATTCCTTATTTTCCCCTTTAGTTCATTGGTTACAAAGGGGGAAACGAGGGGCTAATCCCTCCCCCTTAATATAGGAATAGCCTTTGAGCTCAATGCCATCAGTTTAACTGGACGCTTTTCTTTTTATTTTAATGGTACTATCAAGTTGTTTGCCGTCAAATTTTGGTGGGTTTCATCTAGTTTTCTTTTATTTATTAGGGTTGATGTGCGCCAGGTTTTATTTTAATGAAAATGTTTGTCTGATTCAGGTTGATGATTTTTAAGTTAATAATTTTTTTTTTTGTCTGGTTCAGTTAGAGTTGTAGGTTTACTTGATATAATGTTTAGCAGGCTTATTTTCAGGTTGGTTTGTTGTCTGGCTTAGTTCATTGTGGTCACTTATGGGTTTTGCGGGGCTGATTGCAACTGTCTTGATCCAGTGCAGTATTCTATTTTATGTGCATTAATTCCAGGGAAATAATCAAATAAAAGTATGGTGTCTTATTAAAAAAAAGAAAATCCAATCATTGTTAACAATAGATTATGCAATCTGATGCAGAATTTCATTTAAAAGTGTTAAAAGGAAATTATAACTACAATCATCAAAACTTACTCAAACCAGGGTTGGCAGGTTTCTGACAGTTTAAACTGTCACTTCAAAAACCTAATCAGAAACCTCGAATACTACATTGATATGTAAAATTTCACATTAAATGTCATATATATACAACATTAGATGTAATGTTTAAAATGTTACTATTACTGTAAATCAATAATTAATATCTAGTAAAGTGTTATTGTTAAGTGTAATTTTTTAACTGGGTAAAATTGTTTTTAAGTAATTGAAACTGCTCACATGAACTGCACATTTTTTCCCTTACTTAAAATATCTTAAATGTGCCCGTAATTTAAAACAATGATATCATCTTCCTGCAGCATGGCTTAAAGAGTGTAAAGAATCATAGAATCCCAGCTGCCAAGTGATACCTGCTGGAATAGTCAACTGAACATTTTATGGAGCCCTGAAACATTTTATGGAATCGGAATATTTCAGAAAATTATGGAAGAGCATAAGGAGGATGCAAGGAATATTAGAATTTCCCAACTAGTTAATGATTTTAATTTATGCAGTGCAAATATCTTATTCTTCAGTTAAAACCCATAGGTGTTTCATTGCATTAGATATTCTTAAACGAGATACTGCTACAATTGCTAATGCATGTCATGTTTGATCAAGTCTTCAGAAAAAAAGTTCACTTAAGCCCCATATTGAAAATGTGCATAATAAGAATGGATCAAATCATGAAACTTTGAATTTTTTTTGTTTGATTTTGCATCTCAACCATAACGGTGAAGGGTTGACTGATGCAGAAATTTATTCAGCTTGCACATGGACTACAGAAAGCAAGGGTCGATGCAGGTTTTTTTTCTTGGGGCCCATTTTGTGAAAATTAAAGGTTATTTTTGTGAAAAATATTTTTTAACGAAAGTTGAAATCGAGTTAATAAAATTTGAACCAAGCATTTATAAACAAAAACCTTTTAAAATCCTTTTGCTGAAGTTTTCCTCTCTGGTGAACTTGTTTGTTTACAAATTACACATTTTAAAACATCACAAAATAATAAATAGATAATAAATAGTAATTTTTTATGGAATAGAATTTTGTGAAGGGGCCCATTTTATCAAATTGATTTTTGTGAAGGGGCCCATTTTATTAGATTTCCCCAAATTTTTCCTGGATCGACCCCTGGAAAGAATAGATAAATGTTTACCTGTATGCTGGTAACATAAATCACATTTCTTAATAAGGGTGTATAATTTTAAATTAAAAATTAAATTTAATTACAACTATTGCAATTTAAACTTAAATTATTTACACTAGTTTGTATCTGAAATAGCAAAAACTTTCTTCTGGTCTTTGATAAAAATGCATTTGTAACTTTTTTTTTTTTCAGATTCTCCTTTTTTCAGCCTATGGTGGCAAAGATGCACATAGTGCAACCAGGAAAATGAGGTCCTAATATCCAGTATCTTCGCAGAAGCAGAAAATTCTCCAAGTGTCTGCGACGGATATTTCAGCGTCAGAAAATAATCTGCAGGTAAACTATGTTACAATTCATGTTACAATTCAATAAGTATGAACCCTGAGGAGGTAGTTGAACTGTTTGGAAGGGAGAAAAATAATCTATCCCACTATTTTATATGATATTTGAAGAATTACATTAATACAGACATGACAAAAAGTTTGAAAAAAATTTAAATCTAGAACCGAGAACTCAGAATGATTATATACAAAGTGTTTATTTTTAAAAAAAAGGAAGAAAATAGAGCTCTATATATACACAACACCTCTACGTTTTTCAACTTTCACCAATGTTATGGACCTTTAACAATTGGGTTGCTAAATGAATTTCTGATTTTTTTTTTCGATTTTGTGCACTGGAGATGAGTTTCAGAACCTTTACAAAATCTGATGTCTTTACTTTTAGCTACTTGCATGAAAAATACATATTTAGGATGATGGCATCAATATCCATTTCTGAATAAAATTGTTTTATTATATCCTTAATGAAGTATAGGTAAAACTTGAATCCCTGGTATTTTCTTAGGTTCTATGTGCCAGGGATGCCACTTTTCCGCGGAAACGCGGATTTCCGCTTTTTTGCTTATTTTCAAAATCCGCTGATTTCCGCTTTTTTTTTTTTTTTTTCTTATTTCTCGGACGCATTTCTCTTTAATGCATCAAGCGGAACCAACCAACCAACCAACCCATTTGTCAGAAGAACTCCTGAACACTTTCTCCTCTGTGATTGGTGAGTACGTTTGACGTCACATCGTCAGTGGGAGTAGTCATGATTCAACTGACCAATGAGCACAAAGTGTCGTGGCTTTCGATAAGTAGTGTAGATGAGCCGTGCCGTGTTTGTTTACTTTTTACCGACGCTGTGCGGAAATAGATAGTAAGATTTGAAATCTCATGATGGATTAAGTGTTTAATCTCGTCATTTGTTTTTTGATTTATATTTAATTATCGCGCCGCAAAGGACAGATTTTGATAGTAATAAGTATTATGGGTGAAAAAAAGTCCGTATACTGAATGCACGGCACGTTGTTTTGATTTCCAATTTTGCCAGATATAGTAACGCCCGAAATCATATAGATAATCTACAACCCATCAAATTAATCGTAGATGGAATGGATCAAATAATCATTAAATCGGAATATTTATTTTCGTCTTTTTCAGTTTTAGTGGATCATAGTTTACCATTAAATGCTTTATAACATGCAGTATTCCTATTTAAAAAGATGTTCCTGAATGGTGCTGTAGTAAAAATAGTTATGCACAAGGACAAAAAGAACCACAATTGTGAAAGAAATGACCGATAAATTGTAAATATCTGCACATGATAGAGTTCTGCATTGAAGATATATTCCAGCGACTATTTATTCTTGTATTACCTATTATGTTAAAGATAAATTTTTAGTGACTGCTAGTGTTCTTAGAGAGCACGATGTGAAAAAGGTAAAAATTATGTTTTTAAAATCTTTTTTTTTTTTTTTTGTAGTATTTTCAGTTTCATTGCCTAAAAACTAATTTTATGTAGGAAAATATAGTATAAATAATTTGCTACAACATTGATCTCACTAAATGCTTTTGTAGCTGTGGCACTGGCAGGTTAAACATTAGCCATATGTATTAACTTATGTTTTGAGTGAAAGCATGTAGGTTTTTAAATGTATTTGCTTATAAAAATTTTAAAGAATAGTTTTACAATTTTGAGGAATTCTCATATTAATATTTGTCATTTATATCAGATAATTATTGAATAAAATTTTGAATTAGCCATTTTTGTTATATTTATTAGTGTTCTTATTTTTGTATTACATGTATATATGTTTAAATTTGAATTCAAATAATGACAAATTTTATTTCGCGTATAATTTCACTTTTTTTGCTCTATTTTTACCCCGCGTACAGGTTTAACTTTTTTGTTCAATTTTCACCTCACGCATCATTTCCTCTTTTTTGCTCTTTTCTCAGACTCATGCCTGTATGTGCATTGAAATTTTAAACTGATGTCCAAAGTTTGAAAGGGAAACAGTCAATTCATTTTTTCTGTTAGATGAGAAATGTTTGTTGACTTTAAAGCTCTTCTGAAATCCAAAAGAACTACTTTCTGACTTCTAAATTAATTTTTCTTCGCAAATACGTGAAATTGCCAGGTGTTCTTATTCAGAAACTATGTATTCAAAAGACATTTTCCTTTTTTTTTTTTTTTTTTTTTTTGTAAAGGCAGAAGTTTTTTCAGAAAAAACAATCAAAGTCAGCATTTTGAACCTAATTCTGATGCACAAGAAAGGAAAAAACATTCTCACGTAACAAGATTCGCTGACAAGTTGATAAGTAATTTATTTATCAAAAAACACTATTTGATTCCAAATTGCTTTAATAGTCATGCCTGCCAATTGGGTACCTTTTATGTTTAAAAATGAGTAAGAAAATTTAGCGTTGTTGAGCAGGGAATTTGAGAATTACTTTAAATTGTCAAGTCCTAATTTCTGTAAATTGCAAGGATCAACTAGTTTGTTGTTTCTAAATGTTTCCTTGGAGTTCAGGAAAAATAAAATTCCATGTGCACTACAAGTTCTGCACAGTTCTAGTCTCATTTCTGCTTAGTGCTGACTAGGCGAATTTGGTGGGGCGCAGCACACGGTGGACCTTACTGTCCTTTTGGTTCTTTTCCTTTTTTGGTAGCAAAAAAAATATCTTGAAATACATCTGTCTGTCGTCGGAATGTCAATAGGTCGAGGAAAAAAATTGCAAAATATCTTGATCAGTTGTGGGGGGAAAAAATACAAAATTTGTTGATTGGTTTCATGGAAAAAATTATGTATTTCGCCAATCTGTTGCAGGAAAAGTTTTTAACTACTTGCCTCTGTTGTGAGGAAAAAAACCACACCATTCGATAATCGGTCAAGGGAAAATATCAGTAAATTCGTCAATTGGCCACGGGAAAAATATCGTGCAATTTGTTGATCTGTCGGGGGGGAGGGGGTGGGTTGTAAAATTCACTGTTTTGTCACTGAAAAATATCGCAAAGTTTGTCAATTGGTCTCGGGAAGAAAGTTGTGAAAATTTTCGATCAGTTGCGGGGAGAGGGATGGTAAATCACGAAAATTTTCAGTCTTAACGCAAGGAAAATCGCGAATCTTGTCACTCTCGCAAGAAGAAACCATGCAATCAGTCGAGCAAAATATCGCAAAAATTGTCCATCTATCAAGGAAAAAAATCGCAAATTTGTCAATTGAATGCATAAAAATATTTCTAAATTCGTGAGTAGGTTGTGAAGAAAAATCCCAAAAATTTTCATTCAGACGCAGCGAAAAAAAAAAGTGTTCATTTTGTCAATCTTTCGGTCAGAAAAAAACATGAAATTCACCAATCGGTCGTGGGGGAAAAATCGTGAATTTCTTCAATCTATCTCAAGGAAAAAATCATAAATGTTGTCGGTTGGTTGCTGGAAAACATCGCAAAATTGTCAGTCGCTTGAGGAGGAAAAAATTACAAATATTTTCAGTTGAACACTGGAAAAAAAAAATCATAAAATTTGTAAATCATGTTGGAAAAAAAAAAGCATGCAAATCACCGATCACTCACGGAAAATATCGCAAAATTTGTCAATTGCTCATGAAAAAATATTGCAAAATTTGTTGATATGTTGTGGGAAAAAATTGCAAATTTTGTCAATCTGTCGTGGGATCCTATCGTGTCAATCCCCACAAAATTTTTTGATCGGCATGAGAAAATATTCGTCAGTTGGTTGCGGGACTTGATCTTCGTTTTAAAAAACAAATTTCTTCGGAAAATGGTAATTCTTTTTTGGGCCGGAGCCTTCAGTCCTCAACATTCTTTTGGGTGGGATTTCAAAATTTTGGGCATGAATCCCATCATCCGACCCTGAAATTCAAGCCTTGTATAGATTTATTATTTAAAGTGGTTTTTCTGTAATTTTCTACGTTATGAAATTAGACAACTCAATGTAATTAACTCTTAACAAAACTCAATACAATTAAATATTGAGAGTGTGCTATTGGAGGGTTTAGAAACAAATCTATTGGTAAATACTGTTTGATATTAATTTATATCCGAACGGAATAGCTGTTGCAATAATAGTAAATATTCATGCGCTGTATGATTGTGCATAAATGTTATATACAGTGTTGTTATAACTAAAGTTACCCTGCTTAGACCTGATTGACAGATATCGATGAAACTTGGAATATAAGTTATATGAGGGGGCGGAGGGGAGTTGCAAAATTCACCGGTCCATCACTGAAAAATATTGCGAAATTTCTCAAAAGAAGTCAGCTGTTTTTTTGTTTGTTTGTTTGTTTGTTTGTTAGTTAGACTGTTTGAAGTGAAATTAAACCAATTCTCAATATGCTGCCTGGTGTACATTGTAGATGAAAACTGTAGTTATTTCTGAACTAATAAAATTTTAATCTTTATTTTATTTTATTTTTCCTTTTCATCAAAAATTTTTCTGCTCTGGGGAACCTTATTACTCTACTTTCCCTTTTCAAGTCCACAAATCCAAAATAGTAAAATTTCTGTTTTCTTTTCTTCTTTAGATTTCGATAGTTGGAATTTTTCGGGTTTGTGGGATATGAAATTGAAAAATTAGTAAATCATTTGAGAATTTCTAGCTGAGCAAGTTTATTGGCAGGCATGCCCAAAAAGCTGTTGCATCTGATGATACTTTTGCAATAATTAATGAGTTAACTGTCCTCCCTGTAGCACTGAAATGTGAAGAGAAAGGAGATTCATCTTAAAGTTCCTATTTTTTCAGCCCTCTACCGTCACAATTATTTTTTATTTAGCTGTGAGCCGCAAAGTTTTACAATCCGGATGTGATTGCATGAATTTCGTCAATCCTATGAAGAAAAAAAAGTAAATTTGTTAAGTCTGTGGCAATATTGGAAACTTCATCATTTGATTGCGAAAAATAATTGTGAATTTCATCCATAGATTGAAAATAAATCGTGATTTTCGTCAATGTATCTCAGAAGAAAAAAAATATGAATTTCGTCTATCGGTCATTGAAAAAGTTGCCAATTTTGTTAATCGATGGCTGATAAAAAACGTGATCTTAGTCTATGAAGTGGTTATAAAAAGAAAGAAAAATTCTCCAGTCAATTGCATTAAAAAATTGTTGATTTTGTCAGTCATTGTAATATATCTGGAAATTTGTCGATCAGTTGATAAAAATCGTAAATTTCGGCATTCACTTTTCGAAATATCGTTTTTTGTCATTCATCTGTGTAAGAAAGAAAAAATCTAATTTCTTCAGTCTCATCAATCAGTCCCTGAAATGAATCTCAAAATTTGTCGACCATTGGTTGATAAAAAAAATCTCGAAATTTCAACAGTCACTCGCTGTGAAAAAAAACATTTTGATTTTGCCAGTAAGCCATAACATATAATTGCGAATTTCTTCTGTGTCTTCAATTTCGTCAGTCAAGCAAAAAATCACAAATTCCTTCAGTTAGTCGTGGTGAAATATCATGCATTTCTTCAATCAGTCTCTGCAAATATTACTAATTTTGTCAATCTGTCATTGAAATATATCATCAAATGTGTCGATTGTTCATTGATTAAAATCTTATTTTTCAGTCACTTATGGCTTAAAAATATCGCTGATTTCGTTAGTTGGTCATTGAAATGAATCAGGAAAATGTGTCAATTGTTCGTTATTAAAAAATGCATATTTCGGCAATAGTGGAAAAAAATCTTTTGTCAGTCAGTCATCGAAATATATTACGAAATTTGTCAATCATTTTTGTCAATAAAAATAGTAATTTATGGCAATCAGTCACGGTAAAACAAAAATCTCAGATTTCTTTCTGTAGCTTTCCGATATTTTTTTAATTTAAACCCTATCTTACCAAAACTAATTTGTCTTGTTAATTTATATGCAAATAATGTACTAATATTGTATTCTTAAATATTTTCTAGCTTCAGTGAGACACGACCAACTGTTTGAAGATGCTGCTGTTAGTGACATTCAAAGCTGGATAGCCAAGTGGCTGTGATATGCAACAGATAGAGAGTTGGGCTGTCGAGAAAAAAAAACAACCTAATGTATCAGAAAATTTTGATTTTAATAAATAAATAAATAAATTACCATGTATTAGTATTGTCATTTCTTTTTTTTTTCCAAATCTTAATATCAAAATTTTTATTACATACAATTTCAAAGGTTTTGAAATATCAATATTTGTATGGAGTTAAATAAAATTTGTTCCAAAGTTGATTTTTCTTTCTTTTTTTTTTTTTTTTTTTTTTTTTTTTTATTATCATTGCAGAGGATGAAGTCAAAAAAAGGATCTTTCAAAGTTTATTATACTTTAGCCAAAAATGTAAAATACTTTATAAAATTTATCTCATGTTTCTTTTAAGTATATCAACAGTTTTAAATTATCTGCACAAACTAAAAAAGTCAGTTTTTATAAATAGCCTTGACTTGACAATAGCTTTTCCTGTTTAATTAAAAATAAATTGTAAGGTAGTTTATCAGTGAAGCTAATCTAAAAAATAAAAATCAAAGTACAACCAATATTATTGCAGTTTGATGACAAATTTAAACTTTTAAAGTATTGTTAAGTATGTAAACAATGCCATTTTTGAAAAACAAATTTTATTTTTGGCATAAATATTTTCAAATCTTCAATTATTACTAATTTGATACTGTGCATTTTGTTTTGGAGCAGCTTTTCAGTGTTCTTAAGGTCGAAATGTGAAGCAACAGAGATGTTACTATAGTGATGACTATAGTACATTTTATGATGAATGTGATCAAGTTATTCATGTGAAACATAAATAACATACACAGACAGGTGTGGGAGAATTAACAGAAAATTTTATCAGACAATGATTTACTTCACTAGCCAACAAGATGCAAGATACAGTTGAGCATTGTTATGACAAGATGTAAGTAACTGAAAAAGAAATAGTTTCATAATCTTTTGAATAAAAATATTGAAAAAAAAAACTTAGTTTACTGAAGATAATTGAGGTTGTCAGGGCAAGAAAGAGATAAGCCACATTTGTAAACTTCTGAGATATCAGTTTGAAAGTTATATCAAAAACTCAAATCAAGATATATAACCTAAAGTTTTTTCGCCAATGTCTTAGTAACATTTGAGGTACTGAGCCACAATATGGCATTACTTTAATGATATTAATATTACATTTTTTGTAAATTAGCTATCTTTATTGGGGTAAAAAACGAAACTTGTCACATAGGCTGCCACCAAGTGACATTAGAAACAAATTATATGTTTTGTATTATAATTTACAATATTGAGCAACAGATTACAGTACTATATTTATTTCACTAAAAATGTGGCTTGGGACTTTCTTGCCCCGACCCCCTCAATTGTTGGGTAAAGCCAGATCAACTATTTAAAGTATAGTACATTGGGAAAATTGTAAAGTTTTCTGAATAAACATTTTAGGAAGTCTGCCATTATAATTTTAGAAAAATTTAGTGTCTAGTGGCTAATTAAGCAAACATCACATTTTGCATAGTTTGTTCAAAATAGCAACTTTTATCAAAGATAAATAAAATGTTTAACTGTTTTATTGCATTTTAAAAGTACAACTAAACTTAATGTAGAAATTTTTCTTTAAAAAAAAATGGTGGTATGTTCATTTAATACTAGTGATGTGAGAAATATAAGTCAATTTTTTTACAGTAAACTTGTAAATAGAAAAGACCGGCTAGAAAGGTAAAAGGGAGATGTATCATTTATTGTGTTGTCCTCTAAATGTTTCTTAATAAAAACCCACCACCCGTACTGCATCAAATATTTCACTAAAGTCAATTTTTTTTGTTTTGTTCTCTTTTTCTGCACCATTTATAATAATAAAAATACCTAAGAAGTCTTATTTAGTTTTAAAATAATTTAAATTAACAATTGCAGAATTCTGGCTAAGCATGAACTTATAAATTTTCTTGTAATAGAATTTTAGAATGATCTACATAATTTTTTTTTACGTTAAACCATTAATATGTAATAAAATGCTCCATATTCTGCTGATTATGTGTGTGTTTTTTCAGGTAACAAAGATTATATATATATATTTTTTAATTCTTTATTAGATTTTATACAGAAAGAATTTCAAAAGTTTTTTTTTTTTTTTTTTTTTTTTAAGATGTCAGCAAAATATATAATAATAATATTAAAAAAAAATCAAAGCATTAAATATTTTTTCTGAATAGCTTGAAATTTGATTTGCCTTAAAACCTTTTAAAAAAAATATTCTGTTATGTATGTCAACTAGGAATAATAAATGACAATAACTGAATAAAATAATTTTTTTTTTGGGGGGGGGGGGGGGGGGTGTCTGAAAACTTTAAATGCATTTTTAGAAGAACTTTGATTTCACTGATTTTAGTATGCGGTAAATTAGGTTACTTGGAAATTTTACAGATATTCTTAAGAAATGTTTTTTTACATTGATTTGCACATAATGTAGTTATGCTATGAAATTGGAAGTATCTGTCGTAAATTTTTAATTTTGAATCATTTATATTGAAAAATAGATTTTTTTAATTTAAAATTGGTATTTTTGCTAAAAATTTCAAATTTCTAGTTCATTGCACAGAACAAGAACAAAAGAATGTGGCAATGAAAAAATTTTTAAATGAATAAAGACATTTATATAAAAGATTTAAAGAAATCGAAAAAACAAAACTTGGTATCTGTATTTAGTTAAAGAATTGAAGTTAAGTACAACACCATAAAATGATAAATTGAGCATGTGAGTGGAAAAAGCATAACATTAGAGCTGATGTAAATGTTTAGGAAACGCAAAAAAAAAAAAAAAAAACGTGCATTTCAAAGTAAAAAACTGATTAATTTTATTTATCAATGAAACTATTTCATTTCATTTTTTGTTTTTAGAATGTTATTCTTTTTCCACACACCTGTTCAGTTAACTGCAAAATGTGAAAAGAAAAAAAAATCTTCAGTTAGCTTTTGACAATAAAAGTTTAATTATTTTTATTTATAGAACTAGGATAAATTAACTTGCGTATTTTCCATTTGTTCCTTTCTTTATATAACAGTAGAGGAGAATAAGCTACTATAAATAAACTTGCTTTTATAAGCTAAGAAATTTTTTTTTAGTTTTCAATACTATGAAATTTAATTCTTTACTGTTCAATATTAATTAAATCAAAAATATTCGCCGACATGCGTATAAATGTCGATAAATTGTCACAAAATCGATATTGATCATAAATATACGTCGAATATAAGGCACAAGAACGATATTCATCGCATATACGTCGAAAATAAAAGGCGAAATGATAACAATTAGATATAAGCAATACCAAATTAGTGTCATTTTGTTTACGTTCTTGTGTCGGTCAAATCGGAATTCAAGCATATTTGTATCGAATACGTATCGGATATATCGCCGGTGGCCGTCGTTGTGTCAGAATTATGGCGGCAAATCGATAACCAGTCCACGTATCGCTAAAGATACCAGAAAAGTTGACAAAATCGAAACAGTTCTGTTAAGATTTGCTGTTATCGGTATAGCACCTCTAGTATTTGATGATAGGTATCTTTCTTGTATCAATCTGTCAGCTCTGTGTTTGCTGGGTTGTGCTTTACAAAAGGAAACTAATCAAATAAATTAAAAAAACATGTACACATTTTTTTTGTGGGTGTGTTTCATACTTAAATTTAGTAAAGATTATTACATAACATACATTTTGTCAAAATATTAAAATATTAATTTAATAAAAATACAAATGTTTAGAACGGAGCAAAAAATAGCTCACATAAGTGATGGGACACCATTATATATGCAACAAAAATCGTCTGAAATAAGCAATAAAAATATTTTTTGGGGTTTTATTTTTACTTAAAAGCAATTGGCAATAATTTATAAAATCGTATGCAGTATTTCTCTCCAGTTTGTTTTGGAATTTTTGTGTTTTTTAGCTCTGTGTAGTCATGAATGCTAAACGAAAAGAAACTTCGCCTGAAATTCGAAAATTAGTTATTAATTTGCATATTGAACGTGGAAAATCTATTAGAAAAACTGCTGAAACAGTTAACTTGAGTCGTTCAACAGTTTTCAATATCATTAAACGATATAAAAAGAATCATATGATTCAGGATAAAAGAAGACCTGGCTGACCATCAAAGCTATCCAATGGAATAAAGCGAATTATCGTTCGAAATATTAAAAAAAATCCAAGAATTAGTGCTTCAAAAGTTGCTGCTGATTTACAAGCATTATATGGAATAATTGTTAATCCTGAAGCTATTAGAAGGGTAATTCGATCTGCTGGATATCACGGTAGAGTAGCCAGGAAAAAATTCTTCGTAAGTGAAAAGAATAGAAAACTCAGACTAGCTTTCGCAAAATCCAACATAAATAAGAATTCTGATTACTGGAATAAAGTTATATTTGCTGATGAGAGTAAATTTAATATATTTGGTTCTGACGGTAGAATCTTGGTGTGGAGAAAACCCAGGGAAGAACTTCGCAAACAGAACTTGGTACCAACAGTAAAACATGGTGAAGGAGGAGTTATGGTATGGGGGTGTATGTCGTCCGCTGGAGTTGGTAATCTTGTTTTTATTGACAGTATAATGGATCAGTACAAGTATATTGATATTTTAAAGCAAAATTTGAAATCTTCAGCACGAAAATTGAACCTTCATAACGATTTTAAATTCTACCAGGACAATGACCCCAAGCACACTGCTCTGAACGTTAGACTCTGGCTGCTATATAACTGTCCTGAAATAATAAAAACACCACCACAATCTCCAGACTTAAATCCCATAGAGAATATTTGGCAAGAATTGGAATCAAGAATTCGCAAACACACCATTTCTTCAAAACAACAACTAAAATCGGTGCTTCAAGAAGAATGGGGTAAAATCACTCCAGAAATCACAAAAAAAATAGTCGAATCCATCCCAAAAAGATTAAATCATGTTTTAAAAGTAAAAGGAAATCCAACAAAATATTAAAACCTTTTAAAAAGTAAAATTTTTGGATAAATATTTGATGGAAAAGTAAGTGTCCCATCACTTATGTGAGCCATTTTTTGCTCCGTTCTGAACAATTGTATTTTTACTAAATTAATATTTTAATATTTTGACAAAATGTATGTTATGTAATAATTGTTACTAACTTTAAATATGAAACACACCCAAAAAATTTTTGCACATGTTTGTTTATTTATTTTATTGCAGTTTCTTTTTATAAAGCACAAGTGTCCCATCACTTTTGTGAGACACTGTACATTTTTAAAAAATAAAGAAAAACATTTTATCACAAACATCAACAAAATTTTTTCTTCTATTTATTCCCTTATTCCAAAGATATCGTTTTATCGTCTGCTGCCATAGCAACATGAATTAAATTTCATTAAGAAAAATTGCTCAGTGGTAGAAAAATATTTTTCTAAATCCAATGGTTATTCAACAACTCAACACTTTAACAGGGGAATTTTTATTTGTTATTTAGATATTTTAAAATTGTTATTTGTCATTGCGTTTTTATTCTGAGTTACAGCTAGTTTATTTATTTTTTAAATAAAAGCCGTGTGTGGCAATCTATATTCTGCCTTATAGCAGAATTTTCCCCTCTTGTTTAAATTATCTGTTCTTAATTAGCGCCGAATTTTATTAATTTTGCGATACATTTCTTAGTATTTAATAAATACGGTATATTATTTTGTAAAATGGTGTAAAACAAAGAGTAGTAAAATAAAGTATTAGTTTCGACATAAAACAAATAAATATTATAAGTAAAATACTGTACAAATTTTACGAAGCTTTAAATTTTCAAACTCAAGATCCCGCGCTTTGGTACGTTACAATTAGTTATCTTTGTACCCCCAATATTATGTGCTAAATTGTAAAATTGAGTTATATCTGCCTATATACATCACTGTTGCCAGATTAGCGAAAAATTTTTAATTCAGAAAGCTACCACATTGAGAAGAAAAATATTCCTCTTATTTAATGGCAATAAATAAGACAAATGTTACTATTCAAAAATAGTGAAAGCATTCTGAATTAACTAACAACTAAATTAAACACAGGTAAAATGCCAAAGGCTTCGCGGGCCACCCAGAAGTTGTCGGCGGGCCACATGTTTGACATGCCTGAACTAGAGGGACAGAAGACAGTTACAGCTAACTGGTACACCACTAAGTGTCTTCCAGAAAATTTTCAAGAGGTGAATGTTAGATCACTCATGCTTGACAATGTATCTTCTCATTCAGCAAGGATTACAGTAGAATTTCTAAAACAAAAAAAAAACATCAAATTGATAGAACATCCACCCTATTCTCCTGATCTTGCTATGTGTAACTTTCGGCTGTTGTTTAATCTTTAAAAAAAAAAAAAAAAAAAAAAAAAAAAAAAAAAAGTGGTTATCGTTTTCATTTTGAAGATGAGATTGCTGAGGCTATAAAAGAATATTTTTCATCTATTCCAAGAAATGGATGACTTAGGGTAGGGATGCAGAACCTGTGGCCCGCGGATCAATTTCGCCGATCGGACGCGAAAAATATCGTGAATTTTGCCGATCGGGTTCGTAAAAATCGCAAATTTTGCAAAATTTCGACGATCGGACGTGTAAAAATCGCGAATTATACCGATCGGGTGTGTAAAAATTTCGAATTTTGCAAAATTTCGCCGATTGGACGCGTAAAAATCACAAATTTTGCCAATCGGCCCCGTAAAAATCGCGAATTTTGCCGATCGGGTGCGTATAAATCGTAAATTTTGCCGATCGGGTGCGTATAAATCGTAAATTTCGCCGATCGGGTGCGAAAAAATCATGAATTTTGCCGATCGGGCGCGTAAAAATCATGAATTTTACCGATTGGGTGCGTATAAATTATAAATTTCGCCGATCGGACGCGTAAAAATCGTAATTTTTGCCGATCGAGTGCGTATAAATTGCGAATTTTGCCAATCGGGTGCGCAACCAACGCTCCCTAGATAAAAAAGCCTCGACACGCGTCACGAAAACGTCATACCAAGCAGGCTAAACAAAGAAAAAATTCGAACAACTTGCATGTTTCGATTTCATTGGCTCATAGAATTAATAATTATTCTATAAAACTTATGGTTAATAATTCCACGATGCGTCAAAATCGAAACATGCAAGTTGTTCGAATTTTTTTCTTTGTTTTGCCTGCTTGATATGACGTTTTCGTGACGCGTGTCACGGCTTTCTTATCTACGGGGCGTTGATTCAACCCGTGTGGACCCGGACTATAAGACACAGGCATATTTTCCAACTTTTACACTTTTTATAATTTTTTTACATGTTTACGCTTACGATACTTCTTTTTGCAGCCTTTTTTCAAAGCATCTTCCGCCATTTTTCTTCCCTTAAATTTTGAATTACTTTCTAACTCTGCGTTTAATAGCGATAAATGCTGAATGTGAGGGATATTTAGTACTATGTTAAAAAGAATGAGCGCAGGTTTTATTGTCAAAAATAAGTGATTTTCACATTTTTCTCGTCAAAATATCTCGATAAGATATTTCTTATATTTCGTTGAAAAATTCGTTACAGGGACATTCGTTGTAACGCGATTCTACTGTACATGTTTTTGGCTATGGTCCCAGTTAAATTTGGAGATATTACGCCATAAGGGGCGCTGTGATAGCAATTTTCTGGATTTTTCGTTGTTGTGTTGTTTACATCCCCGCTGCTTATGCAGCGAAGGGTGCTTCGCATTCATAATAACCGGGCGATTCGCAAGCAGCTGCCATACAACAGAATGACGAAAATTATTCATTTTATTGAATATTATGATCAATTTGTATTTACTCCGATTAGTAAAATGAAGCAGAACTTTAAAATGACAATCAGCGTAGTTGTGTTTTTCAATGGATGCTCGTGCAGGGACGCACACTTCGGCATCTTTCTTGTTTCTAAAATGGATAATTAAAAAAAAAAAAAAAAAAAAAAAAAAAAAGAAAAACGATTTTTTGAAGTATTAACATGTATGAGATAGAAGAAAGTTTTGAGATTAGTTTTTGTCGTTTCGTTCATCTCACGAAACCCTATTCGTCTCGCTTCCCTGTCTGTCACAGAGCCGATTCTCAGAAACTGTATAAGTTACAGGCTTGAAATTTTGTGTACTTACAGCTGAATACCTACCGTAACGCTGAAAATTATAAAATTTTGAAACTGTCTTCATTAACGCAAGATATTAATTAAAGCCTTAAAAAACCACTCATGGATAAAAATATTCAACTGAAGCGCAGATTTTTTTTTTTTTTTTTTTTTTTTTTTTTTTTTTTTTCATTTGTTTACAGTTTAAGAAAACTGACTGACCTGTTGTTTGACTCTTCCTTTAATATTGATCATTTGTTAAGAATTAACTCGAAAAAATCGTTGATTCCACAGCAGCACTTAGTATTAGTTTCTTTCAAATTTATAATCCTGTATGACTTGTTTGAAGTAAAACTTCACGAATTTCAGCCGTCCATACAATTTGTCGAAAACTTCAGTGGTACTTCATTTTTCTAAATTTTATTTTTATGCAGTATTTTCTTTTGAATTATCTTAAGAGCTATTTTCAGTTGTTCCACGATACATTCTTTGAATTTCATACACTCAAGCTAGAGATCTGCACGGACCGGAAGTTCCAGGCCCGTGTTCAAGTCGGCCCGGTGTAAAAACTAAAAGTTCAGCCCGGGGCCGGTCTAGAGTCCAGCGCGGGTCGGGTTGTACCCGACCCGAACCCGCAAATTCCATTGAAGATAACCCGCAACCCGACCCGATCCCGCAATACCTCAACCCGCAACCCGACCCGATCCCGCAATACCTCAACCCGCAACCCGATTCACACCCGAAATGAAAGGACAATAAATCATGTTTTAATGCTATAATGAAAAATAATGGACAATTATATCTCCAATACCAATTTTATATTTTATATAGAAGAATTGACAAATCTATATTCTTTAATATTCAAATAGGGAGAAACCTTGGAATAGCTTACACCTCGAGATCGTTGAATAGAGTCCTGCAGCGGGTCGGGTTGCTTTTATTTATTTTTTCGGGTCGGGCTGACTTATTTTCTTTCTGCGAGTCAGGTTCAACCTTGAATCATTCTTCCGGCTTATATTTAGGTTAAATGTGCGTGGTTAGGTTACATGTGGGATTTTCACAAGAAGTTTGAACAGAACTATGAAAATAAATACGTATTTGAATGTGAATAAATCAGGGATCTGCAAAACTACCTTTTTTTAGTACCGAACTACAACTACTTGTTTTAAAAAGTAGCGACTACAAACTACTTTTCAAAAGTAGTCATTATTTCGCTACTTTTAGATTATGTTTAAAGAATCAATCTACACTCAAAATGGAGGACAAGAAATTAGATTAGAATTCTGCACGTATCCGACCCGAACTTTAAAATTCAGCTTAAAGTTAACTGGAAACCGACCCGAACCCCAAAATATTTATACCCGAATCTGATCCGAAGCCGAAGGAACAGAAAATTAATCCACATTTCAATACAATTATGAAAAAGCACTCCACAAAGAAGATACCCGGTATTAAAACATTAGATATAATAATGCGTTAGGGTTAACCGCAAGAAAATTTATTCTTTTCGTGAGTTAGCGATTTGTTTTGTTTTATTAGCAAGAGTCAATGGAGAAAAATCTATGACACTGCAATTGTGGCTGTTTGAGATTTGTCGCTGACATTCGCAAATTGTTGCACAGAACACATTTTGTAAAAAAAAAAAAAAAAAAAAGCGAGTTATGATCAAATGATTAGAAAAATCACATTTTTTCATCCTTTCCAAGTAGCATAAAAGGTCAAATTTCGAGAGTGTCCGTTATTGAGGTCTTATTGTATACATATTTTTAACCTGCAAAAATATTGTGTACATTCTTTTGGAAAAGCGGGTCAGCCTGAACCCGCAACAAAAAAATAGAAGTCAACCCGATCCGAACCGCAACGAAAAAATATAGCGCCAACCCGACCCGATGCAGGACTCTAGTCCGGCCCGACTCAATTTCTACAAAAAATTCAGTATTTTCTTACCATAGAATTAAGATTATTTTCTTGAATACTGCATACATATTTATGGGGAAATTTGTTTATTTATGCAATCCTATGTGAGTGGTTTTGTTAAGAGAGTAACCAACAATTTGGTATTATTTTAGGAACGTGTAATTATCTCCGTTTTGTAATTCGAATACACTTCTCCCTTTATATAAATTCGTAAAAAAGTGATTTCAAAATTACAAGAAAACTACCGGACCGATCTGCACTTTTTATAGCTTAATAGAACAGGCTTGAACTTCCAAGTGGGACCTGCTGGCCATAGTTAAAAATCTATAAATGAAATTTGGTTCAATTCTATGCATATCTGCAATTCTATGTATTACACTTTTCGATTGTACAATAATGAATTGCGCAAAAATCGCTACCACAGCGCCCTATTCCAGCGGCATATTATCTTCAAATTCAAGGGAGACCTGAGAGGGGGCTTTCTGGCCATAGTGAAAAACCTATAAATGATTTTTAATACCGCTGACCAGGCTCCTACCTGCCAGGCTTTTGCCTAGCTTAACGAGTAGATACCTGGCAACGGGGCGAAGATTCGCCTGCTCTCCGCTTGGCGAAGATGTGTTTGTTAAATCTATAGGCCGACGTGGCTTCAGTGCGTCTTGTTGCTTTAATTGCTTTTTCTTAGTTGGCCAGTTGCTAATTGATTTTTGATGAGGCGGTTCAGCACTGCGCAGCGTAGCGAAGTCACGCCGGACGGATGTGAGATGCTGGGATATTTACTATTTCCTCGCTGCATCGCTTATCCATACGTTATGCCATCGCTACTCGAGTTGGTCTCGTAATTTAGAACCTTGATCTGGTGACGAGACCTTCACCAGACTAGGCACCCCCAGAGGTATAATTCACAGGTAACTTGGAGGACTTACCCCCCACGACGGATTTTACATGCACCGGGGCGGGGCCATTAGCATACATGATCGCCACATCTGAAAAGGAATGGGGTTAGACATTTTATAACACCTTTAATACAACAAACAAAGTGCTACTTTTAGACTTTAAGTACTATTACTTTACTTGGTTGTTTGTCTTAATTTACATGTAGTTCTACTCTACGATAATTTTAACTGAAACTAAATATTCTAAAGTTGCTTATTCCTACAGGGGGACATTATATGCATAATTTACTAAATTAAGAGAGGGTTTGGACCATCGGACTATCTATATATAATTTAATATTTATAATTTATATAACTTTTATAAATATGGGAGGGTAGGGATAAATGGTTAAATAAAAACTAAATATAATTAATGGTATAATGTTTATAACTACCACTAACTTACCTTTGGAGGGGCTGAGAAGCTTAATTTAAGTTAAAAATTGCTACTAAAAACTGCTTAACTAATACGTACTAAAATTAGATGGGATACTAAAGTTACCAATTTTGCTCAATTCTATGCATACTTTCATACAGTTTTCGATGATACAATGAGGACAGGAATACATTTTCTATCATGTTTTTCGGGATCTCTGACCCCTGAGGCGTGTAAATCCGTCGAAAGTTCTTTTTTGATTATAATACTTTCTCTTTTCTATTACTAGCTGACCCGCCCGGCGTTGCTTGAGCCCGTGATACAGTTAAACAAACCTAAATTTTGTATGATTTTACACAGAGGCGCGCCGACATGTGCAAAGTGTGCGGCGCACACAGGCGCAGAAATAGTAAAGGCGCCAAAGATTTCAATTGAGGAGAAAATACTTCCAAAAAAAATCCTTAATTTAATTATACTAAAATATATTACAATTTTCTTGACATCTTAATTATGTTTTGTAGATTTACCTGAGACTAATTTACTTATCTATATATTTAAAAAGGGCTAAGCATTTTCTTTCGACAATCCGTGAGAACAAACTACTGCATCAAATTACACCATTCTTTTTTTAAATGAAAGCTATTTCGTCACAGATGTGCTATCGTACATTCGTTTGTTCGAAAATTTAATTAATTAGCCTTAATTTTAAATTAAACTTTTACTCCAGCGTATGACGTCATAAAGTCGGCAATCTAATAACGCCTACTGTTGCGAGGAAACTCCGTGGAACTCCGAGAAACTCCGTGGTTGCGAGGATCAAAGAGAAATAATAAATATTAAAAGCACGTGCCTTTTAGGCTGAATTTTTTAATTTGCAAGTTAATTTTAGGTAAAAATATTTATCCGCGTGTTTTATAAGCGAATAAAAATTCATATTTATTGTGACGTCACGGGAATATTGTCCATTGGGTTTATTTTATCATTATGCATTATAACTTTGTTGATGTCATTTTTTCATTACAATTAAATACAAAATATATATTTATTTGTATACACGGTGTTTAAGCATAAAAGTAACGTATACAAAGTACGTAAAGAAAAGTTTGCCCCGGTAAAAATGACGTTATGCTTAGTTTGAAATGCATTTTAACATTAATAAATCCTTCTATATTAAAAAAAAGTAATCTGGAACTGAGCCAAAAACGATTTAGAAATGGACCAATCAAATTCTGCGTAGATATTCCGGGTTATTCTCATCGCTTTTTTACTAGGGACTTTTTTGAGGAGCTATTATTTTTTTTCTAGCCATCCTACGGATTCGAAAATCATACCACCAGACGCGAAATATAACAAGCTTTCAGAAATAAAAAAATTATCACGGTCGGACAATAATAACTCAAAAAATCCTTAAAAATCGAGTAAAAAATCTTTTATTGAAAAAGTCATTTTTTATATTGTTTCCAATTTCTAAATAAGCGCAAAGGATTATGTTTTATCTCAAATAAAAAATGTATTTGCGCGAGACTATTAAAAACAATAATGAAAGTTTAAAATAAAAATTAAATGATCACGTGTTGAAAGCAGGAAATAACGAAAATTACGTCATAAAAATTGTGCTTACACATGAATATTAAAAATAAATAAGATGAATTAAATGAAACAGAATTATAACCAGTTAAATGAAAAAGCATTATAACCTGATTACAGAAGATAGTCGCCGTTCGTGATATCATCATCATCATCATCATCATCTTTTTAAAACAGGATACATTACCAGGTTTTAAGAGGCTGTGAAATCAGAACGGGGGTTGGTGAGCGTAGCGAGGATGGGGCAGAGCGGGGCCTCCGAGATGTCGCTGTGTGTCCTACACAGGTGTAGGACACACAGCGACATCTCGGAGGCCCCGGGCAGAGCCCCCTAGTAAAACTAAAAAGAAAAATGTATATGATTATGTCAGCATGACGTAATTTTAACTGATTTTTCACTTTTAAATTTTAAAGATTAGAACTGGAGCCTTAATTGGTTGCTTCATCTTGATTGCATACCTTGATTACGTTGATTTTTTTAAAATTATATTTGCTATTTGCCAAGATTTCATATTTTAATAAAAAGAAATTCCCAAAAGTAAAGGATTTCAGGAAAATTTAAATTATTGAAAATAGTGTTATGGTAAAAAGAAAAAAAATTGTATTTTTATCTGGAATAAACAATGTATGGCTAATATTTTATCGGAATTATTTTGGTAGGTTTGTTATAAGTTCATTTAACAGTTCCTTCCTTATTAGCGGCTAAGTCCTATTTCTTTCACGGTGAATTTATCTTTCGGTAGTCTACTTTTGGACGCCAGTCAAAACACAGTGGCAATTTTTAGAAATGTATAACGGTTGTGACCAGGGCTAGAGAATATTCTCTAGCCCTGGGTTGTGACAACAAACGGCGCTATTGCTTTAGCTTTCCAGGGGTCGATCCAGGAAAAATTTGGGGCCTATTTAGGGCCCCTTCACAAAAATCTATTTAATAAAATGGGTCCCCTTCACAAAAATCAATTTGATAAAATAGGCGCCTTCACAAAAATCAATTTGATAAAATGGGCCCCTTCATAAAATTCTATTCCATAAACATTTACTATTTATCTACCCTATATATATAAAATCCTAATGAAACGAATTTGTGAAACGATTTTACGAAACGAATTTATGAAACGATTTTATGAAACGACTGATTATGTTTCAGGGCTATTTTTAATAAAATATTAAACGCTTGATGGTGAAATTAATACCAATTGTCCATAAAAATTCGCGGATGTCGAAACTGGTAATAGAATTTTGAAATTGGAATTAGTTTTCGAGATATTAATTTTTTTCTAATTTTAATGACATTTCTGTAATGATGGCAACTAATTACTCAGTTTTTTTTTGACAAAAAAGGGGAAAAAATTGAAAAGGATCCCGATAGGGATTATTGATTTCTTTTTATTCGTCATTTTCAAATTGAAATTGAATTTATCTTTTATTTCAATCGATAATGAAGACAAGATTTTGATTAAATTATGTTTTTCAGGAAAATTTGAAAAAAAAAATCACATTTTTATCGTCAGGATTCAATTGTCTGTCAGCATTTAATTTAATTTATAAACTGAACATATTTTGAATAAATTCGCCCAAATGACGTCATTTATGTAAACGCAAAAAAAAAAGGGGGGGGGGAGGAATTAATAGTAATTATTTATTGATATCAGTTTGTTATTTTTTTGTAAAATTTAATTAAACGAATTTATAAAATCACTAATTCGGATATTTGAAATGAATATATAAAATAATAATTGCCCAACTGAACGGAAGGAGAATAAAATATCCTGCTTGGTTTTTTCCGCCAAGCTTTTTAAAAAAGCGTCAAAACCCCTATAATAGAAAAGCACCAAAAGTTCATTTGGTTTGTTTTCATAACTTTTGGCAACAAATCTATGTATATTAACAAATCTATCCCTTTTTAAAGCTCGAATTACACCAAACCTAAAAGCAAAGGATCCTATTCTGGAAAAGTACCCGATTTTCTTATGGCCAATATTCAAGTGACATAACATGGTGTAAAATTATCGCGGATCGCAAATTTGTTTAAATATCTCATCAATTGATGCCGAATAAATGCAGGCATGCATACACAAAATATTTAATTAATTTTGTATGATACATAATTATTAGAAAATTCGTATATACATATTAATTAAAATAAATAATTTACATATTTAAAATAACATGAAAATATGCATGATGGTGCACTAAAATAGAGAGAAAACTGTTACTGAAAATGTCTATAACATAGTACTTTTCAATATCGTGGTTCTTAATGTTATTCACAAGGAGATGGAATTTTTCTCATCCTTAAACGCAAAGGAAGAATAGAATACAGATCGTTGTTATAAAAGTCCGAGATGTACCCACAATTTAAACCTAACCATTTTATACAAGCTGGTTTTCAAGTTGTAATTGATTTTACTCATCAATCCCGAAAACAGTCGTCAGTTGTCGCAACAGCTATGTATGAGGCCATGATAATCAAAAAATGCCCCATTAAAACGTTAAAAGCATGGCAACCCAATTACAGATTTACCAATATTTTTAAAACAAAGCACGCTGTCATGTTTTTAGAGGCCTCGAAGTCTGAGCGGGGGTTGGCGAGCGTAGCTTGCAGGGGGTAGGCCCCCTAGTTATTTATTTATTATTTTATGATGTTTTAAAATGTGTAATTTGTAAACAAACAAGCTCACCAGAGAGAAAAACTGCAGCAAAAGGGTTTAAAAAAGTTTTTGTTTATAAATGCTTGGTTCGAATTTGATTAACTAAATTTCAACTTTCGTTACAAAATGTTATTTTTCACAAAAATATAATAAATTTCACAAAAATAACCTTTACTTTTCACAAAATGGGCCCCAAGAAAAAAACCCTGCATCGACCCCTGCTTTCATCGCGCTTACACAACGTTTAAATACTACAAATTTCAATTTTTTACTACATTTTAATACATTTCACAATTCTTACATCATTAATTAGAAACAAAAATTAGCTTTCGATTGAAATTTATTTTAAAACTGCCGCCTTATTTAACGACTTTTTAAATAATTATCAAGCATGGAATGTTCAATTCTATCTCAATAATGACCATCAGTTTACTTTAATAATGTAAAAAAGCCCCTGGGAAAGTTGCCACAATTGAAAATAGGTTTCCCTAACCATCATGAATAGTAAAATAAATAATAATAATAAAAAATCCTGATAAATCATAAGATCAGATTATCAGATTTTGGCGCTAAACTAAAAGCTGTCAACTATTTTCTGTTTATGAGTAATATAAAATTGATATGTTCAATTCGTTCATGTATATGTTGCATCAGAATATGCTAGGAACTGTATTTTATTATTTTTTAAAAAATCCATTGGATATTTAACTCTATAAGAGGGAAAAGATCCCCGACTGTGATGAAAAAGGAATAAATATCCTGATTATGTAAAGGGACCGAAGAAAACATACAAATAAAACACTTAAAAAATCTCCCTCATCTGCGGATTGATTATTGTATATAAAAAAAAAAAAAAATCTTCATCTTTACATAAAAATTGGTTAGCTTAAAACGATGGATGCGTTTTAGAAGATATGGATTTGAAACTAACAATGATTAAAGAGGACATTTTAAAACTTTTAATTTAAATATTTTAAAACTTTTTTTTAACGTCGAATTTTGACGGTGCCTTTGGGCAGATGCAATGCACGTGCGCATAGAAGGTCATTCGGTTGCATTATCACAGGTAGGGGGGGTGTGATTTATTTATTTTCTTTTATTTACTGAATACGAGATGAATGTAGGGATATACTATTTGTATGATATTTCATAGGTCCATGAAATTTTCTTTCTTGCCGTGGGGAATATGGCGGTAATGCCAAACTGCTTTGCATTAATTAGACAGTTGTTTACGGATTGTTTGTTTGGAATTTGCATCGGAAATAGTACTGTATTTCACAGAGGGAAAAAACTTTTAAAATAAAAAATTTGAAAGATTGTTTCATACTTGCCCCTTTTTATGTAATAAAGAAGCTTATTTTACTGATATTGTTATAGTAATTTTTTTCCGTCAAGTTTTGACGGGTTTCATCTAGTAATCATTTAATTCTTTTTTTTTTTTAACCCATTTTGTTTTTCGTCTATTTCTGAGTCTTCTAATAAGTAATTTAGAGAAACGGTGTAAAACTAGAACTTGTACGAGTGTGTTGTTCAATGTAGAGATTTCAGATTAAAAGGACTGGTGTCGATTATATGGAAGAACTTTTAAGTGGTAAAAATGAGCATTTAAAGTCTGCTTTAGGCGGCAGAAGCAAATTTTTTTTCAGCGCCCCTAAAAACGATCACTTTTGTAAGAAACTATTATGCATTGAAAAAAAAATGTGTTTTTTCCGACCATTAGTATTGCTCAATAATTTGGTGAATTTCTTATTCAAATTCAGTATTAAGGAATCTTTTGTAAACGTTTCTATGCATTTTAAGTTGCTGTTTTCGTGTAACATTAGCTAAAATTTAAAACGAAGATATAGGAAAGCTACCTTTTCCTCCCGGTACAGGCCGGAAGGACTTTTTTTTTTCTATCTGGGAAGTAGATGTGGAAAAAAAATGTAGAAAAAACACAAAACTTGAAAAGGAATGGGTTGGTTGGTTATTTGTTATGTCCGATTATCTACACGAGGGATATAGGCCAGCGGGGGGATTGCCCCCCGTAGGGGTCTTTCTAAGGGATCCTAACACGTATGAAAAGGAATGGGAAAACACAAATTGAACTTCGTAATTTTTTTTTTTTTTTCGAAATAGTAAATAAAAATGTATTTTTGTTAAAAAAAGAAGAAAAAATGCACTGTTAGAAAAGAAAAAAATACTCCGAATGAGAGGTTTTTTGTACTTTCGCTGTGGAAGCGAATGCGACAGTTTGAAATTTCAGAAAACGGAAAACTTGAAAACTGATTCAAATAGAGGTCTTGTAAAAGTGGTTTTTTTTTTTTTTTTTTTTGAATAGTAACTTTTTTTTAACGATTTATCATTTATATCTATTGTTTTATTGCACATTCTGTTTGTAGATTATGATTTTTGTTTAAAAAAAAAAACTTAAAATTAATCTACAGTAAAATCTGCTAAAACATACAAGTGATGAGAGACAACACAACAGATTTACATGCTTTATTCAAACATATTCTATTGTAATTATATTGTATTATTTTCTCCGGAACAAAGACATTTTTCGTTTAATGCAGGATTCCGATATCGACAGTCTCCATTTTTACAAATTTTACTGTATTTCGGATTTTATTTAGAAAGCAGCCAACTTTCTTATTTTTCAAGTCAAATAAACATATTTTGAACTAGAAATTTTATTTAATATATGAAATCGAATAAGAAACCTATAGAAACAAGCCACATTTTATTAAAAAAAATTCTGATTCAAAATTAGTTTTTTTGACATGGAAAAAGAAAACCCAGAAAGTTGGAAGCTATGCATTTATACTCAGTGAAAAAAAAATTATATATATTTTTTTTCGTGCAGGGGAGGTAAGAATATAGGGCGAGAACTGAAGTTCTGCACACAGGCGCCAGATACTGCTGGCGCGCCCCTGATTTTACATCTTTAACCCGATTTAGTTGGAAATTATTTATTTAAAAGTGCTGCTCATTCGAGGAAAATTCCTTATTTCCGCTTTCAGCCGATAGGGGTGCATTCTGATATAAAAGAACGCACGACACGTGTTCCCGCCGCCTGCGGCACCATATAGTAGGCGTGCAGCGCACTCTCTGGAGAATCTTTTAGTTTTACCATCCGCCGCCAGGGGGCACACTCTGTTCCAAACGAATCTCCGATACTTGTCCCCGCTGCCTCCGGCACCGTATAGCAGACATGCTGCGCACGCGCTGCAAAATCCTTTAGTTCCACTTTACGCCGCCAGGGGGCGATTTTTTCTATACAAACATTTAACATGAGTACCCATTGTACCAAGGGAGTTGAATGAACCAATTCCCGTTGAAATCGGGGCCATAGTACTCGAGAAAATGATACGCCCCCTCGCGGTGGAAGGTATAACTAAAATCTTCAACGCGATCGAAATCCAGGTCGAATAATTCAAACCCAGTTGTGATCGGGCCCATAAAACCCGATATAAGAATGTAAGTTCTCAACAACAAATCATTTAGTTTGATTGTTGGTATACATCAAGTAAATAAAGGGTTTTTGTATTTTTATTAGGAACATAAGTTTAATTTTTACGAAAGTCGTCATTTGAAATTTCCGTTATTTTCTATATATAACATTTATAAAACTCTACGGGAGAAGCTAAAAATGTTAAATTTGTTTAATGGAATTTGTTTTGTGTAAATCGGAGCAGGGCGTTAACCCCTCCCTCGTCATACTCGGAAATATAACGAATAATTTGTTCTAGAAAACCACCTTCTCCTACATTAACGCAATCATTAAAAAAAGAATTACATTTTTCTGATAATTAGAACATAACGAAGACGCTACGCTAAAAAAAAAAAAAAAAAAAAAAAAAAAAAAGATGACACCCCTTCCCATCCTCAATTTCAAATCTATATCTTAATTAGTTATCTAAATTTTTGTTCGTTAGTAAAAATTGGCAATTATTTCCTTTCATTTTCGCAAACTAAATGGAGGGATCGGCCAGAGAAACAGATCTCTTTGCAGTTCACTTTTTAATGAAAGAAGATCCCTGTCTGAAACTTTCTCGGATTTTTTTCACTGGCGCCGGCAGATTTTTGGCAGTTTTTTACATAAATTAAGAAATATTACCAGCCTAATTTTTCAAAAATCGCACTGTCGGATGCAGATTTCTTTTTTTTTACATATGCTTAGACATTTTCAAATAGATATCGTAATTACTTTTCTTAAAATTCGCTAATTAGTAAAATAATTTCGAATTCGTTCATTTCCGCTTGCAAATCCAGAACAGCAGTTCTTTTCTTTAGCCATTTTGATTTAAAAGATGGCATTTTCGATACGATGTTTAATGAGATTATAATTAATGTGTTGGATTAAATTATTTTTAATTATTAAAATATTAAAATTCTGAGACTCTCAGGTGCACACGGCCAGACCTTGGACTATCCACACCTAAATTTTCAGACTTCTAGGTGGGCTAGATTTTCCTAGCCATCGCCAATAGACAGACACACACACAGAGCTCAACTTTATTTTATTAGTATAGATAGATAGAAGAAAGTAAAAATGAAAAATCTGAGCCTTAGGTGCATTAGGACCTGTCTTGACTATACTCATCCCAATTTTCAGATCCCTACGTCCGGTAGATTTTCCTAGCTATCGCCCACAGACACACACAAACATCCCGATGACTATGTAAAAAATTGGCATTAAAATATTGATGATAAAAAAAAAATTAGTGTTTAAAGGGTTCGGAAGAAATATTTTTCTTCTCATTTTTCCTCCCATCCAAAGACGACATTTAACGTTAAAAAAAATATTTCTTCTCCGAAGTCTTTGAAATTTTTATGAGTTATCTGTACTAATAAAATAATGTTGTTTGTCTGTCTGTGCGATGGCTAGCGAAATCTACCACATGTAGAAGTAAAAATTTGGGAGAGGACATTTTCTGATGCAGCTGAGGTTAAGATTTTTATTATTTTGATAATTAGCGTTGATATTAATAAAAAACTCATAAACATCGGGAAAATAGACACACACAAACATCCCGATGACTATGTAAAAAATTGGCATTAAAATATTGATGATAAAACAAAATTAGTGTTTAAAGGGTTCGGAAGAAATATTTTTCTTCTCATTTTTCCTCCCATCCAAAGACGACATTTAACGTTAAAAAAAATATTTCTTCTCCGAAGTCTTTGAAATTTTTATGAGTTATCTGTACTAATAAAATAATGTTGTTTGTCTGTCTGTGCGATGGCTAGCGAAATCTACCACATGTAGAAGTAAAAATTTGGGAGAGGACATTTTCTGATGCAGCTGAGGTTAAGATTTTTATTATTTTGATAATTAGCTGAGATATTAATAAAAAACTCATAAACATCGGGAAAATGTTATATTTTTATCTGAAAACTAGCTGTGAAGCAGAATAGACCAATGAGATCTCTTCTTTGAACGGGACCCGATAGAGGCGAGGCTATCATTTTCACACTCAGAGTGATAAAATGGAGAACTAGAGAGATTTTGGGTTCAATAAAATTATGAAAATTATTGCATTTATCGATTTGAAAAATATGCATTTATACATAAAATTAAATTTTTAATCCAAAAATCTAATTTTTGTAAAAATGCGATGATACTTTGCTGAGATATTAATTTAATTTTTCATTCGAAAATAAAATATTTTTATTTAAGTACAACTGTAAACATTTCAGCGCAGACAGGAAAAAGGTTACGAACGATCAAACCACAAAATAAAATGGCGTACTGGGGATATTTTGGCTCTGTAAAATTATGAAAACTTGCATTTATCGATTGGAAAACTACGCATATACAGTATGCCCACTAAAGTCCCTTGCCACCCTCTCAACTTCGGAACGGCTGCTGCTATATTCATAAAAGTAGTGTCTAGGTATAGTAAAGTAGTACTTTAGTGGGCATACTGTGTATACATAAAATTAAATTCTGAATCCAAAAATCTAATTTTCGTAAAAATTCTTTCATTATTTGCTGAGATAGTAATTAAAAAATCTTTAATTTTCTCTTCGAAAATAAAGTCTTTCCAAGTCAAAATAACACATTGTTTTGCTTACCCTGAGAAGAGAGAGTTGCCAGAAATCGGAAGAAATACCAGAATTTAAAGGGACTCAGAAATTTTAAGGTATATACAATATTTTTTTTAAACTATTTTAGTTAGGGTTTTGAAAATTGATATACAGGGTTTTGTCTGTAAAGTAATGAGACTGGGTCTGGTAAAAATAATTTATTGATCTGATCGGTACACATTGTTAAAATTCTTCAAAATAGTCTTCTTGGGCGTTGATACACCGCTGCCAACGCGATTCCCACGCTGCAAAAGCTCCCTGGAAGTCAGCGGCCGTAACTTCTTTCAGAGGCTCTGTGACAGCCCGTTGGTTGGCGGGAATATAATCGAAACGGTGGCCTTTCAGGTTTCGCTTGAGCTTTGGGAACATGAAAAAGTCTGCCGGCTCAAATTACGGCTGTACGGTGGCTGCGGCAAGGTTTCAAACCTTATTCGGGCCAGGTAGGAGGTCACACTGAAGGCGGTGTGAGCTGGAGCGTGGTCGTGGTGGAGCTTCCAGCGATTCCCGGTCGTTTCTGTTTGACGGCTCTGTGCAGGCGCGCAAGGACTTCTTTGTAGAAAACGTCGCTGATTTTTTACTTTCACCACATTTTCGACCAAACCATTCTTTGAAGGGCGGCCAGATCGCTCCATGTCTTCAATAGGCTCCCGTCCGTTCTTGAACTGACTGCACCACCGGAAATCCTGGTCCCTTGACAGGGTGTCGGCTTTGTGAGCCTCCTTAATTAAGGCAAACGTCTCGGAAGCGGTTTTGCCCAGATGAAAGCAAAATTAACTCGCATATCCCTGCTCCAGCGAACGCTCCATTTTTTATGTTTTTTGCCATGGCAAAAACTTTTGCGCCATGCATAATCCTCACTGCGTCAGAACTCGGACGCTACTGCCGGCCGGTGCGTTGCTCACCACAAATCCCGCCGCCAGAGAGCGCGCCGCGCGGCTTTCAGTCTCATTACTTAACGGACAAACCCTGTATATACGCAGAAAATTACCCAATTTCCGAAAAACAAAAATTCGAAAAAATCGACCGGTAACTTTTTTTTTATGTATTAAAAAAAATTATTTATTTTACTTTCTGATACTAAAGAAAATCCACAATGCCTGGAGTAATTAAAAACTGTACTCACAAATTTTAAGGTATTTTAAAAATATTAAAACTATATAAGATAGTGAGTTTAAATTTGGTATACGCAAAATCATATTCTGTTTCAGAAATTCGAAAAACTGAAAAAATCTACCGGTAACTTTTTATTTTATCAGAAACTGATTTTTTTTTTTTTATGGAAAAAGAAATTTATTGTCCTTTTATCCTATCTTCAATCCAGAGACATTAGAAGTGGAGGCAGGGGGACAAATTGACATCCATTTCTGATTATTAATCACCAGTGGGGGGGCGGGGGATTTATTTTCTCTATTTCTATGGGTCCCGTCACGACAGGGTTTGACTCATTTAACTTGGCTTTCTATTGTCTTACATATTTTAGTTCCACCTTACGCCGCCAGTGGTCGCATTCTTATCTCGGGTTCTATGGGCCCGATTACAAATGGATTTGGCTCATTCAACTTGATTTTCTACTGTCTTACATATTTTAGTTCCATTTTCCACAGCCAGGTGGCGCATTCTTATATTGCGTTTTATGGGCTCGATTAAAGCGGGGTTTGGCTTATTTAGCTTGGTTTTCGATTGAATTACAGATTTTAGTTTCACTTATCAACGCCAGGGTCGCATTCTTATCCCGGATTGTATGGTTACGATTACAACGGTGTTTGGCTCATTCAACTGGGTTTTCGATTGTCTTACAGATTTTAGTACAGGTTTTGCAGCGCGTACGCGGCACCCCTGATGTATGCTGCCGCAGACAGCCGTTGGTGGCGCCGCACACAGAGTTGGATGTTCGTATAGAACAGATTGCGCCCCCTGTCGATGGAAGGTGAAGCTAAAGGATGCCTGCTATACGGTGCCGCAGGCATCTGGGACATGGAATCACCCTACCGTAACACCAACCGTTATGTTTGTGCTCTAGGTTAGGCCAGGCATGGGGATAAGTGTTGGAGGTTCGTTTAAATCAGGATGCGCCCTGTGTCGGGGAAAGGTAGAACTAATTGAATTGCCAGCGCGTGCGCAGCACGCTTGGTATACGATCCCGTAAGCAGCTGAGATCGAACCGGAGTTTCGTTCGGTTCGAGGTTTATCATACTGTAAGAGATTTTTTAGGCTAATAAAGCTTATTATTGGAGATTTGTTTGTAGTTAGGCGCCTGCTAGCGGACGAAGTTGGTTAATTATATATGTTTTTAATTATCGGGAGTGAAATGTTTTGCTTAATTATGCGTTTATTCTTCTTTTAATGTTATATGAACGAAGTCACGGGTAACAGCTAGTCTATAAAATAAAATGAGGTTGTTTATCTCTCTCTGTGGGTCTGATGGTCAGCGAAATCTAATGAACCTAGAGATATGAAAATTTGAGTGATTACAATCCAAAGCAGGTCCTGATGCACCTGAGGCTCAGATTTTTAATATTTTGTAAATTAGCCGAGATATTAATTAAAATCATTAAATGTCAAAAATCATCAATCTTTCTTTCCGATTTAGCGGTGGGACTCGCGCAAGTCCAGAACCCGATTTACTCAACGGACGTAAATGAAGAACCGTTTGAATGAAGAATACGTTTATTTCGCTATTTTGTTTTAACTTCTGTCGACTAATCTGAATGCCGCAATCAATTCGAAAAAATATTAATGTTAACCGTTTGAATTTTTTTTTTTTTTTTAAGTGTTGTTTTCGCTGGTGTATATTATTCCCCCTTACGGCAACGCCCCGGGCGTAATTTTAGAGGTAACGACAAACCAAAAATATGCTCTTAAAGCTGAATCCTTCTAATCGACGGTGCAATCGGTTTAAAAAAAAATGCGAATTTTAACCCTTTCAAAAACACTGGCTTTCGCGCCTCCCGACACTTTTTTTTACGCTAAAAGTAGCTAAACGTCCGTACTGCGACACAATCTTTTTAGAGCATCTCACAAAGAGAGGTTCCGAGGTTGGGGGTCACAGAATGCGGTGAACCTTTGTGTATCGATAGAGTATAGATATGATAGAGATATATATCAATCAAAGTAGAGATATATATCAAAGCCACAATACCCAGTGGGTTTTGAGAAAAAATGGTCTCAAAGTTTACGTCACAGTTTACAAAATTTCTACCTTTGGTAAGCGGCTCTATAGCTTGGCTGGTAGCTCACTGGATTCAAGATTTTTCTGTTTGGGTTGGAATCTTAGCTAGACTTAGCAGCGAAAATTGTTATCAATTACTTTATAACTACAATTGAAAAAAATATGTATAATCATTGAAATTTACGAAAAATATAAATTTAATATATGTTTTGTAGCATATAAGTGCAGCTTTAGCTATGAAATTTTGCATGTTTAAATGTATAATGAAAAGTAAAAGAAAAAAAATAGGTAATTTTTCTATAGACCAGAAATGTTTGCTGTTATTTAAAATTATTTACAGTTATTTAAATGAAGAATCTACTATTTTTCACAGATAAATAAATTAAAGTACATGATATAAATCTATAGTATATTATTATAATTTTAATGTATTACACAAATATTTTAAATATTTCATGATTTATTTAAAAATATTCTTTTAAATTTTTAATATGATTTTTTAAAATATAGGATTCTTAGTTTTGTCTTTACTGCCTACATAACTATTTTTAGTAATTCAATATCTTTTTAGAACTTATTTTTAAGTACATGAACAGTAATTCTCATTATAAACACAAGAATCCAAGATTTAAACAATTCAAAAATAAAATGTAGTTGTTTAAAATACGATATATTTTAAAATACTGTTATGATTAAAATACTATTAATACTAACAGAAAAATTAAAATTTAACAAATAATTAAAGCTGCGTGTTATAATTTTATGTAACGTACAGGGTGATTATACTAAAAAAAAACTAGTCGTTGGGGGCCACCGTAATACTTACCCATCATGGATATGCATAATGTAAAATATTAAAATAAAAATGTGTAAACTACTTATAAAATGCATTGCAATTCAAATAAAATCGTGGCTTGATGACGTCACAAACTTTAAAGGCTCCATTACTGAATTGCTTGAAAGAGGTTTTTCCTTATAACTCCAAAAATAATAATCCTATTAACTAGCGGTTTATTGCATCTGATTAAGCGTCAAATTTCCAATTAAAATATATCTTTGAAGTGAAATTTGGATGAAATACAGGGTCATGAAAAATCGAAGAGTGTGGAAAATAGGATTCCAAATATCTCGGCAACTCATTATCCGATCGACTTCATGCTTTATTCAAAATTTATGTTTTTTTATTGTCTTTTATATTCATTTCTTAAAATAAACAATTTCGAAAATTTTTATATACCTTTCATCAGAACGAATATTTCGAGAGTCCGAAAAAAATTGTTCCGGTTAATCGAGGTTATTGAAATGATATAGGCTTCTTCCCATTATTACATACTAAGTACATACCAAATTGCAAGTCTCTATCTCAATTTTTTCGGGAGATAGAGCGTTCACAGACACACAGACGGACGGCAAAATTTTTTTTCTAAAAATATGTTTTTCGGAATCTCCAGTGTCTGAAACGTGTAAATCCGTCAAAAAAAATTTTTCGATTTTCAAAACGATTACAAGACTTACCCTATACTACGTATGATGGGTAAGTAAAAGAAAGAAAAAGAAAGAAAGAAAGAAACTCTCTCGATATATGAGCCTCTATCATACTGTTTACAGAAACTGAGTGAAATTTTGGTTTAAAGTATTTTGAGGTATGCGCTCAACAATCATATGTAAAAGTTAAATTCTAATAGTTACGGTTACAGTGACAAAATTTCGAAAATTTCAAATGGCAACACCTACTTTATTTTATTGGAATATGATCCTCAGAGTGAAAAACCATAAAAAACGTCGGGATGGTACCTGTAGTACGAAAATCGGCGACAATGTACAGACTAAGAAGAAAAGTGAAAACAACCAGTAAAGGACAGAAGCAACAGAAAGTAAAACATTTTATTGTTTAGTGCTATCCACCATCTACCGCATGCAAAGTGTCGTCGTGTGTAAAATGGAAAATTTGTGAAACACAATAAAATGTTTTGTTTTCTGTTGATTCTCTCTTCTTATGGATTGTTTTCACTTTTCTTCTTAGTCTGTCGAGCGCCGGCGATTTTTGTGCTACAGGTACCGGTCCAACGCTTTTTATGGTTTTCACTAGGAAGATCGCATTCCAATAATAATAAAAAAAAAAGTAGGTGTTCCCATTTGAAATTTTTGAAATGTTGTCACTGTAACCGTAACTGTTAAAATTTAACTGTTGTTTTTCATATGATTCTTGAGCGCATACCTCAAAATACTTTAAACCAGAATTTCATTCAGTTTTTGTGAAGGTCAGGTCAGGTGGTCTATATTAATAAATAACTAAACGTCGGAATTTTAACACAACCTTCTTACACGTTCTACACTGGATTTGCATCACCAATAAAAATGTTGAAACATTCGATAAAACATAAAACAAACTAGAAGTATTAAAAAAAAAAAAGAAACTGCAAAAATTTCGCCCAGAACGCGAACATTCGGGTGGTTTCTGCTCATACTTTTATAAGTAAATCAGTATTTTTACACAGGCTTCAAATCTGTTATATTTATAACTTATAAAAATTTCAAAGAGTTCGGTTTATAAGAACTTTTTCTTTGATGTTAAAGGTCTCGACTCGGGATAAAAGAAAAAACCATGAAGAAAACACAGTTCTTTACAGTTGAATATCGATATTTAAAGTTTTTTTTATAAACACCTGTACCACTAAATATGGATATTATTTAGATTTTTTTACACAGGCTACGGAAACATTATATTTTTGACTCATAAAAATTTCAGAGTTTGGTCAGTAACTTTTTATAAAAACAGTTTAATGTACCCGACGACCCTGCCCCCCCTCCCTGTTTTCGGCATACTTCAAAATTACGCATCGGCGTGGAAAATCAAAAAAAGGAAAGAAAACAAGTGGGTAAGTGTGATCGAAGATCGCTCAAAGGGTTTCGTTTAATATTCCTTTCAAAACACTTTATCCTTTCTTTAATAAATTCAAACAAATTTCATTTAGCAACAACAACAAAAAAAAGTCAGGTTTTTTATAAAGTAAAAATTTACCGGTCTATTTTTTCCTTTTTTCGAATATCTAAACCAGCCGGATAGCGGTCCAAGCCCGCTATTATATTCTGTCATAATAATATCTGTCATACGGACTAAATGCAATATTTAAAAAAAATAATTTCAAAATTAAACAAATTGTACACCTTCAAAATGTTAAAATAGGCGAATATTTCCATAATCGGATTTTTATCACGATTCAATATGTTTCTCAAACTCATATATTTACTATTCTCTATTACTCATATTGATACTCGCTTTGTATTATTCTCAAACATTTGAAAAATTAGTTAAACTTCCTATATGACGTCAGATTTTCTTTTTAATTCTCTAATGACGTGATATTAATCTGCTTTGTCCACTTACACATACTCATACTCCTTGTATTATTGAGTAATCCTAGACATTTTCCGTTTTATTACGACTATGACGTCATTCAATTTTATTTCATATTTATCTTTTTTTTCAATTGGTGAAACTTTTTATTTCATTTTCATTTTTCACGTGAAAATCGTCTGATAGAAAATTAATTATTGTAGAAAGAATTTCATTGTGGATTTTAAATCTTTGACATCTGCTATAACGAAAAATGTTTCTATTAAATAATAGGAAAAGGCTGTTAGAATTTTGTTTTTTATCTCTATTTATTAAAATAATACGAATTTTTCACATTTTAATAATTTGAGCTCTTCACAGCTGCTATTCAGATTTATACACTAAGTTTCAACTCTGTAAGTTACATACTTTTTGAGAATGGCTCTGTGACGGACAGACAACGGAGCGGGGGTAATAGGGTTTCGTGAGATGAACGAAACCCTAAAAATACCAATCTACATGTGAGTTCATTTTTCTTTCCAACGGTGCAATCCGTTGAATATTTGAAAAAGCAATAAATTCCGAAAGTCACTTTTGGCAAATTTTTTTTCCCATAGGATTTTGATGTTTAAAAAAAAAAAAAAAGAAGAAGAAGAAGAAAAACACTGCAACTAAATATTAATATTTTAGTACAACAATTATACACAGTCTCTGGAAACATTATTTTATAGCTCATAAAATTTTCAGACGGTTTGGACAATAAGAAATATTTGTATATAAAGTTGATATGTATTCGATGAAAAAAAAAATCTTCTAAATCGACCTACAGGCACAGGTAGATTTCGAAGACGCAGACCGTGGGGCGCCTGTTTGTTTGGAATTGCCGAAGAAACGACCTTTTTGCCATGATGCGGTAGTTGGAACCACCCACTTCAAAACCTAACTTGTTTGCAGGCAGAGCCGGCAGGGATTTATTTTTATTTATTTATTTATTTATTTGCTATAAGGGTTGGTCCTATAAAAAACTTGTCAATATAAAAGTTTTAGATAATATTAAGAGGATTTATAATAAATTTAAGCGGATTTGATTTGTGGTAAAGCAAGAGCCGTCGTGGTAGCTCGACATATGACCTAGCGACCGTCTTCCCCAATGGGGTTTCGCGAACGAAGTCGTCGGGGGTTCCATGGCGGTTCATCAAGGTTTCGTCTCTGCGGAAGTTTCCTCCGAGACGTGGGGTTACTGCCGTGACGACCTATGTCATCGGCCTTGGTAAAATGGGCAGTGGGGAGCGGCCCCAGGCCGATCGCAGCGACGGGGCGAGACAAAGCTCCTGATGCGTTATAAGCCCTTCAGAGGTTTGGGCGCGACGCACGGTGGACGATTTGCTGATTCTAGCTGGCCAAAATTATTTTTCAACTTCTATTTGATGAAATCTATTTTTCGTTTATATAAACGATATATTAAGTTGATTTAAAGAAAATATATGAAATTTTAAACGGTAGTTTAATAAGAAATCATTATATTTAATTAAAAATTATTAATGTAGTACATTAGATGTGCAGGGTGGCTAGTGGTCAGTGAAAAATACGGTCAAAAAAAGTTATATACCAAAAGTTATAACACCAATATATTTTTGTAGAAAAATTCATGTTAATTATTTGATCGAATAATCGACATGAATTTTTCTATGAGAATATACTGGTGTTTATCACTTTTTTTGACTGTATTTTACCCTGACCACTAGCCACCCTGATGTGATTTTTTTTATTATATTACTATGATGTACCATTCAGTTAAATATTTAAATTATTTAAAGCTTTAAAACATGTAATGAATGAGTTAATCTTTTACTTGATAACTAACAAGTTGGAAATTGTACGTCAAACGTTACAAACGAGGTGCGTTCGTACGCACGTTTTAGAATTAAATTCATGATATCCCGTGCGTAGAACGGGCTAAACAGCTAGTTAAGTATATATTTTATGACACTGTTCATACAAATATCTTAACTAGTTATATAAATATTCAGATATATATGTATCAGCTAGTTATATAAATATTCAGATCTTGATGATTTTTAATTCTGTGAAATGAATTATATCGTCTGCAGATTAATTTCTGTAATAAAATAAGTATCTCGGTCGCTTGACGATTTAACATCCATCGGAAGCTCCTCTAACAAAAAAGCACCGATTTAAAAAAAAAAATCAAATTTCTTAATAAATATTTTTATTAATATCTCCTAAAGTTTTGATTCGATTTTAATAAAATTTGAAATGTCTCGACAAAATTCTGCAAAGATAATATATTTTAAATTGCAAACCATTTGGTTGGGTAGTTTTTGCGTTGTTATATGCGGACGGACAGACAGACGGACGGACAGACAGACAGACGGACGGACCAAACGACGACTATAGGTGCTACGTATTTATATAATTACGAACGCACCTAAAAAGGACAATATTTATGAACTTTTATAATATTATTAAGATTTAAGCGATAGAATTATATTTATTATATGATACCAAATTATAAAAGTAATTTTTTATAATAATCTACTAGAAATTTGTATACAAAATAAATATTAAAGAGTAATACATATTATTACATATACAAAGGAATAAGAAAATTGCGTAGAAATTTTCTGACAATTCGCCATCTAATAGTTCTTCATTCTGGCTTTCCTCAGTAAGTTACGAGTACTCATTGAACGAGGTATTTCAAAACTGCTTTGCAGCCAAGTTTTATATTTTTTCAGAAATTTTTCATGTGCTCTATGTACAGCAGTCCACTTTTGTCTAAACTGGGTTTTCTGTATAATCATTTCCTGCTTGAAAACTTTCATTTGTACTTCGTTATAATTTTCATTTGTCAACAAAACATTTTAAGCCATTCGATTTTTTCGTTAAATGTGGAAGTTTGTTGCTGCTGTATAATATTATAAAAGCTTGTTCGTGTGATTGGTTTACATTCTGATGACCCTGGTAAAAAGAAAAGTGTTCTTAGAATAAAAAATATAATAATAACTTTAGACTTCGTATGATAAAAACAACTTTAAAATGTACGGAAGCAGATAGAAGCAGACAAGTAAACGTTTATCCAATATCTAAGACTCTAAACTATTGACTAAAATTAAAAGTTGAGATTTATCTAGCTTTATCACATAACTTTTTGAATTTTCAAAATGAAATTTATTAAAAATACATAAAGTCATTAAAAACATTAAATGTGAAATAACTATTGCCAAAAGAAAAAATTATGCTTATAAATTAAAAAAAATAAAGTACATGCCTTGTTCTAAAGCACTCATAATGTACAATTTCATCAACATTCCCATATTAAAACAATATACTAGAAATCATCGATTTATTCTCCTCTAATAAACGCCAACTTCATACTCCCCTACTGGCAGTACGGTTGCATTAATATCAAAAACATCTGCAGTGTCCACCACCTGCACATATAAGGTACATGTGGTAAAAAAAAAAAATCCAGTTGGATAAACTTTGAAAAATCGACTTTTGGCCAGCTAGCAGCGCGCGTCGACGACCCCCGTGAGCGCCGACGGCGTAGGATAGTTTTATCTTGTGAATTGACGAAGTTATGATTTTTTTTCTTCTAACCTCCCCCCCCCCCCTCGGGCCATGTTTAATGATATCAAAAATGTGTCATACATAAGTTTTCGGCCCTTTTCCTAGAAGTAGTAATAACTTTAAACGGATTCGATACGTATCATAACTAAAAAAGTATGGGGTTTTGTCTTTTTTCACAAAAAGCCCCCCCCCATTTCTTCCCCCTTGGTTCGATTTTGCCCATTAACGAGCTTGACTGAGATTTTATTCCCTCTTGATTTTATGTATCAGTTTGGAAGAGATTTGTGCAGAATTATTGCAGTTATCGTGTCCATAAAAAAGTGACAGATAGATAGATATATACAATTTTGAACTGGGGGTGGTTTGGGGTTCTGTGAGTCATGATCGGCGTAGATCTGCAAAATTTTTTCAAAAATTCCAACTTAGGGGAGAATGTAATAGGTAGTATACGAAATCTACCTAAAAAATTGAGAGAAGAGCGCTTTATGCAAGCTCTTTTAACTTAGATTTTCGTTAAAAAATGTAAAATCATTCAACACTTATTTTAGGTTTAGTGAAGGTTGCTATCACGGGCCCCGGCAACTATAATTTTTGTGCTAAAATATTCATATTTAGTTGTAAAGCATTGCTGTTCAAATCGAAAGTAGGTATATTAACTCTTGAAACACCAAATACTTTAATCACATGCTATGAAAAAGTATATTTTCATCCAGGTAAAACAAGAAGTGCCGAAATCATGAAGTGAGCTCCAGAAAGAAATTTTTTTGAGAGAGTTAACGTTTTAAAAAACGAAGACGTCGTTTTAAATGGAAAATATACGCTGGTTAAATGAGTATTTATTTTTTCTATTTTGATTTTTAAAGCCGATGCCTATTACTTACCCACCATACGTAGTATAGGATGAATCTTGTAATCGTTTTCAAAATCGAAAAAAAAAAAAAAATTGACGGATTTACACGTTTCAGACACTGAAGATTCCGAAAAACATATTTTTAGAAAAAAAAAATTGCCGTCCATCTGTGTGTCTGTAAACAATCTATCTCCCGAACAAATTGAGATAGAGACTTGAAAATTGGTATGCACTTAGTATATAATAATGGGAAGAAGCTTATTGGATTTCAGTAACCTCGATTATCCGGAACTATTTTTTTCGGACTCTCGAAATATTCGTTCTGATGAAAGGTATATAAAAATTTTCGAAATTGTTTATTTTAAGGACTGAATATAAAAGACAATAAAAAAAAAAAAAAAAAAAAAAAAAATTGCATAAAGAATGAAATCGATCGGATGATTAGTTGCCGAGATATTTGTAATCCTATTTTCCTCACTCTTCGATTTTTTATGACCCTGTATCTCATTCAAATTTCAATTCAAAGATATAGTTTAATTGGAAATGAGACGCTTAATCGGACGCAATAAACCGTTAGTTAATATGATTATCATTTTTGGAGTTATAAGGATGTTCCTTTTACGCAATTCAGTAATAGAGCATTTAAAGCGAGTTTAAAGTTTATGACGTCATTAAGCCAGGATTTTATTCGAATTGCAACGCATTTTATAAGTAGTTTACACATGTTTTATTTTCATGATGGGTTCATTTCATTATTTACATGATGGGTAAGTATTACGGTGGCCTCTAACGACTAGTTTTTGAAAGTGTTTTTCGGAAACTAATTTTTTTTTAAAGGATTAATATTAACTTCTTAAACACCATCTTTAATTTAGTGATAGTATGCTAAATACTAGATACATTAAATTTCGTCAAAAGTAGCTTATGTCATTATTTTAATTACATGTGAATTATTTAATTACATGCAATGTAAGGAGATAAAATAACGGTTTACTTATATTTTTCAAATAGAAATAAGGTTCGAAGTTCCAATCTTCATCGTTTGACTCAAAGCTATCCTCACTATTGTCAGCAGTTCCCAACCTGGGGTACGCGTAACCCTGGGGGTACGTGAAAATAATATCGGTAATGGCGGAAATCACAAAAATCGTTTAACTGAAAACACATAAAGAAAGTTGATAGTTTGGGATTACAAAGTTAGTCTCAGTCTCATGTGTAACTCCAATATGTTACACTCAAAATGAGCGTACAAGCCCACTAGACTTAATAATCTATTGATTATTCTATGTCTTTAGCTCCGCCTACTGTAAATAATATTGCATGAGTGCTTATATATTTTCCCAATCTTTGCGAAAACTACCATTGATCATTATACAATGTTCTTTTCCCCCACCTTATTTTTATTCCCGTTTTTAATAATATTTACAAAACGCCTAAATTACGCCAGAGCTTCTGGTTTTAATGTTTTATTTTAAAAAGAAAACATGTGTTGAAAAGAAGGCCCTTATTTTCGTTTTCGAGTAGGCGGTTAATCGGAAAGCTTCCTTCCTTTTAACGAGTTTTAATTTGAAGTGTTTATTTATTATTCGAATGATATGGTTTTATATTTTAAAAGGGATAACTGGTTAAAATCTGGAAGTCTTAAGATCACTGCAACTGTGATTGAAATTCAACCTGATGATTCGGGAACTACGAGTCCTTCGAAACAATCTGATTTCTTTGAAATACAACAGATCCTGAGTGCAGCTGTTAATAGGCATGTTCTCATAACTGATAAATACTGAATATTAATACTTTATAATTCATACTGAAACATAAGTGCTCCCTCAATGAATAGAAAATATAATAATGAATAATTCTTAAAATATGGATTTTGCATTCACGGGAGATGAAAATGTTAATAATATGTGTGTGTGTGTGTGGGGGGGGGGGGGGGGGGGGGTTATGAGAAATGGGGGTATGCCGAAATGTAAAGCCTAAGCAAGGGGTACGTGAAAGAAAAAAGGTTAGGAAGCGCTTGTCTATGTCATCATTAAAATTAGGAACATAATCACTGCCCGTGTCTAACATAATCTATATCTATACTAATAAAATAAAGTTGCCTGTGTGTGTGTCTGTCTTTTGGCGATGGCTAGGAAAATCTGTCGCACCTAGAAGTCTGAAAATTTAGGTGAGGGTAGTCCAAGGCCTCTCCTGGTGCATATGAGTCGTCGGGATTTTAATATTTTGAAAATTAGAGTAGTTATTAATTAAAAACCTGATCACAATAAAAAAAAAGCAGTCTTCCGAAATCCGCGCGCGCATGCTCAGAAGCCTTTTTACCGCATCTTCCATGAAGAGAAGAAACAAAGTGACAGTCAGATCGTTTTTTTTTTCGGTTTTTCTAAATTCGCCACGGACGAACGGCCAAAAATGCGGAAAAACCGTCTACATATTTTCGATGAACATACTGTTACGTCTCGAACGATTCGGTCGGTTAAAAAAAACTTTCACATTTAACCCTTTAAAAAAAATAATCAAGAAGTGTCGAATTCATGTTTTTTTATTTTCTCCCGTTTTTTGAGCCTAGCATCCGCCTGACTACAAGAGATACGGAAAAACGGAGTCCACCAAATTAAAGATCTGACTTTGCCCTTTTCAAAGCCACCTTTGGTTGTAAAAAAAAAAAAAAAAAGAAGTTTTCGAAAAAGTATATTTTCTGATCGGATTTTGCCGTTTTTTAAAAATTGGCGACGAAAAATCCGATCTAGTTAGTTACGAAAAACTGAAAATACCAGACAATATCTTACATTCGTTAACTTTTCGACATCTGTATTTGTTCTTGAAAAATACGAATATTAACCTTACGAAAAATTAAAAACACCGCGCCTAATTTACGTTCCTTTACTTTTTAAAATCTGGTAGCTCTTTCAAAAAAAATTAATTTAACCCTCCGAAAAAAAATCGTTTCCAAAACTCACTCACGCGATTTTCGTTTTGTGGCCCAGGTTTAAAAGTTAGCATCGACTCAGGAAATGCGAATATGGACAAACAGTAGACTCCAGATCATAGACACGTTCATTTTCTTCAAAACGCATACCGTTGGGGTTTAAAAAATACCTAAATTAACCCTTTCGAAACCGATCTTAACCCACTTTTGGCAATGTTTACTCGTGGTTAAATTTCAATTCTAATAAGGAAATTTGGTTGGGTCGAGTGTTCTGAAAAGGCCTCTTCCAGAACAGATTGTGCACCCTGGCGGTGGAAGGTGGATCTACAGGAGTATCTCTGGTTCTATGAGCCCTACAAACTGAATAGCAAATAGCGACGCAAAAACACAGATGCTTAGAACATTGCAGTCTGGACTTAAAATGAAGACATACACACATACGTCCTGGTATTTCAAATAGAAGAGTTCATGACGTACGCAAGTACGTTGTGGTGCTTAAGGTGTCAATATATTTTTTAAACGGATTATATCGTTCGAAAAGAAAATGAACGTAGATATGGTTTGATATTTTTCTTTTTTTCGTATTTCGATTTCCAGAGTGAATGCAGATTTTTAAATATTGCAGAGAAAACGAAATTCGCGAAAATGGCCTGCGGAAAGGATTTTTTTTTTTTTTTAAAGTTAACATTAATACACTAGTGTGCAAAACTTAAGCAACAAACACAAAATGCTAATTTCTGAACACGTGAGTACTCAAAAGAAAATTCCATAAAGAGCAAATGTAGAAAAGAGGTACTACCCTAACAGCACGGCCAGTCGATGTGAAGTCCCCTTGATGTCACACATGGTTAGAAGTGTCACAATCGCTACGGTGAATCAAAATGTGGGATATTTCACTGTCTCATTATTACTCTCAAATGATTGTGAACACTGAAAAGTCACTGTGACTGTTGCTTTGTGATGGGTCACCAGGTGACATTACAATGAAGTCACCTTGTGATTCTCAAGTCACTGACAGTTGAAGACTGAACTTTGAAGTCATTGTGACCATTGCATTGTGATGAGTCGCCAAATAATGTCACAATGAAGTCGCATGGTGACTTTCCGGTGATCGACACTCTATTGTGAAGTCATCATTCACTCCTTTGTGAAAAGTCACCAGATGATTTCATTTTCTGTCACTCGGGAACTCGTCACAGAACAGCTATCATGATGACTTTACAATGGAGTGTCAAAATGACAGTCACATGAGAGTCACAAGATGACTTCATTGTAAAGTCATCTGATGACTTGTCAAAAAGCAGCAGTCATGGTGACTGTTCAGTGGAGTGACCAAATGAGACGAATGAAAGGTATCACATTTCTGTTCATTGTAGTGACTGTGACAATTGTGACCATTTGTGATGTCAAGAAGACTTGTTGTCTTCATGAAGACTTGTTGTCACATCGACTGTCTGTGCTGTTAGGGTAGTACCTATTTTCTACACTTGCTGTTTATAGTATTTTCTTTTGGGTACTCACGTGTTCAGAAATTAGCATTTTGTGTTTGTTGCTTAAGTTTTGCACACTAGTGTATTTTTTTTATACTGAAGACGCCGCGCTTTGAAGGAAAATATACGCTGGTTAAGTGGGTACTTTTTGTTTTTTCGTATTTCGATGCAAAATAGCGGATGCAGAATTTTAAATTTTGCAGAAAAAACACAAAGCTCGAAAGTGACTTTCGGAAACGAATTTGTTTTGAAAATGTAAATATTCATATTTTTTTAAACGGACTGCACCGTTCGAAAGGAAAATGAACGTAAATAAGGTCTGGTATTCTTTTTTTTTTTTTTTTTTTTTTCGAATTTCGAATTTTTTTTTTTAACCAATGCAGATTTTAAAACATTGTGGAAAAAAAAAACGAAAACTGCGTTCAGAGACGATTTTTTTTTCTTAAATGGTTAATATTAATATATTTTTTAATGAATTGCGCTGTTAGAAATGAAAAGAACGATCCTTTAATGGTTATTTTTCGTTTTTTCGTATTTCGAACAGTTAGTCGATGCAGGCTTCGATAAACAGAAAAACACAAGTTCGAAGTTTCTAAGATAATTGTTTTGAAAAGTTTATATTCAAATTTATTTCAATGGATTACGATGTTAGAAAGGTTCAAGTATGAAATTTAAGCTTGTATTTTTCTTATTTCGATTAGTTAAGCCGATGCGCTCTTCAAAAAACGCAAAAAAAGAGCCATTTTACTTTCGCGCTTCTTCCCTGCTTGCGTATCTGCGCAGCGTAGTTGACTCAAATTGGTTTTTGTCCAAATTATGGCAACTACATTACAAAACTCTATATTTGCTTCGACGAATCAGCTTATATGTTAATGTATACAGTAGAGTCGCGATTATCCGAGTCCCGCTTAACCGAGTTTCGGTTTAACCGAGTCACAAAAAAAAAAAAAAGAAAAAAATCCCTTTTTCTTATTTTGAATAAAAAATCAGAATTTTATTAATTTTCTTTCATCTCCACCTTACACTTCATTGACAATCAAATTATGAAAATTAAGCATCTGATGACAAATCTTTATTGAGCTTACCACAAACACTTCCTGTTTCTGAAACCCTTACTGAAAAAGACATTGCTGAGTGGATGAATGCAGATGAACAGCAAGAAATTACAAATGACATGATTACAGATATGGTTGAAAATCGCGAACAAGCGAGCAGTGATGATGAAAGCTATGATAATCAGAAAAAAATTACGCATTCTGAAGGTCTAAGTTCTATTGAAAAAACTATTTATTACAATGAGCAGCAAGAAGAGGCTACACCTACAATATTTATGACACTAAAAAATGGCGTAATATTGCAGCAAAAAACGTTTATCATCCCCCAAACAAACAAAAAGTATCAAGGATTTTTTTAAATAAACAATTTCATTACCTGTTTTTATTCTACAATAATTTGCAGTGTACATCACAATGACTGTAAGTATACTATAAAAATTAATAAATTGTGTGTAAATTTATATTTTATCTCTTAAATCAGTGACAATTTATATAAATCCCGTTTAAGCGAGTTTTTCGCTTATCCGAGGTGAGCTTGGTCCACATTAACTCGGATAACCGCGACTCTACTGTATTATCTTTGTGATAATGGTAGGTTTCCCATATCTATTTTTGTCCAAAATCTTCTGAGCTTAAATCGCCCCTCTTAAAATTCAGGCTCTCTAAGAGAGTTAACATCGTGTCAGATCAGGGGCGCCATTTCAGAACTTTCTTGAGGGGGAACGGGCAAAGTTTTCTTTGGTCAGTGGGGATTTAAAAAAAAAAAAAAAAAAAAAAAAAAAAAAAAAAAAAAAAAACAGATTTGTCAGGTTGCTGGATTCCCACCCACCCCTCCCAACTTTTCAACTACAAAGTCAGTAAAAACTTCGAATGCGGAAACGCAAGGGGTCGATAAAAAATTCTGTTTTAGATAGGTGTTTATCTCATCGAATATAATTTTAGATATTGACTACTATGAAAAAATGCAGACAGGATTCCGTCATAGACGGGCTCCGTTTTCACAGGTATCCTCTAAGACTGTTAAAACATCCACTCTTTAGTATACCTCTGAAGAGCATAGATATATTACATTAAAACTTATGAAAACAAAACCTGTGTATAACGTAATTTTTTTTCAAACGGGATAACGGGAAAAAAAAAATCAATTTTCGACGAAAACAAGACCAGTTAATTATATTTGCTAAGATCTGTCTAAAATAGAACTTTTTTCTAGTCCCTTTGGACTCCTCCTTTGCAGGTTTTACTGCAGGAACGCTGTTTCAACAGTTTCTTGTGTGACGGAGGGGGCAAAGTTTTCTTTGAAGGACGACGAGTTTGAAATAGCGTGCGGGATTGCTCAATTCGCGAACAAAATAAGAAAATCCCGAACATAAAAAATCCCTGACGGCTCGGCCTACAGGCACAGGTAGATTTCGGAGACGCAGACCGTGGGCGGCAGTTTGTTGGGAATTGCGGAAGAATTGACCTTTTTGCCATGTACGGCATTTGAAACCACTCACTTCGAAGCCTAACTTGTTTGCAGGCGGAGCCGGCAGGGATTGTTTTTTGTTTTTATTTTATTTATTTATTTATTTTTTGCAATAAGGGTTGGTCCTATAAAAAACTTGTCAGTATAAAAGTTTTAAATAATATTAAGAGGATTCATAAGAAATTTAAGCGGATTTGATATCTTGTGAGTTGACGAAGTTATGATTTTTTTTTTCTTCTAACCCCCTCCCCCCTTGGGGCCATTTTTAATGATATTAAAAATTTGTCATATATTCATTTTCGACCCTTTTCCTAGAAGTAATAATAACTTTAAACGGATTCGATACGTATCATAAGAAATTCAGGAGTTTTTTCTGTTTTCACAAAAGCCCCCCTCCCATTCCCCTCCCCCCTTGGGGCCATTTTTAATGATATCAAAAATTTGTCATATATTCATTTTCGACCCTTTTCCTAGAAGTAATAATAACTTTAAACGGATTCGATACGTATCATAATTAAGAAATTCAGGAGTTTTTTCTGTTTTCACAAAGCCCCCCTCCCATTCCCCCCCCCCCCCCCCCCCCCCCGGTTGGATTTTGCCCATTAACGAACTTGACCGAGATTTTATGTCACTTGATTTTATGTATCAGTTTGGGAGAGATTTGTGCAGAATTATTGGAGTTATCGTGTCCATAAAAAAGTGACATAGATAGATAGATAAAGTTTTGAACTGGGGGTGGTTTTGGGTTATGAGAGTCATGATCGGCGTAGATCTGCAAAAATTTTTCAAAAATTCCAACTTAGGGCAGAATGTAATAGGTAGTATTTCTTACGAAATCTACCTAAAATGCTGTGCGGGATTCTCTCTCTCTCCCCCCCCCCTTCCTTTCCATATTTTTGATAGCATTGTAATGATTGTAGTAAATATAATGCGACACTAATAATGCAGAAAAAAAAAATAACAACTTGATTTATACCCCCCTCCCCACTCCCAAAAAAAAAAAAAAGAAGAAGAAAAATCCCATCTAAATTTTGAACTAAGTGAGAAATTTTCACCCATGAAATTCTAGCCTTGAGTTTTGTTTTCATCAAGTTGTACACAGCTCAGAAGCAATTGATAGTTTTTTTCTCACATAATTTTTTAGAATTAGCCAAGGTACTCATTAATGATAAATATCCCACTTTGAGAATGTTGGAATAGCAGGGCTTTAGAGTAGGGATGCACATTGCACAACCTGTGGCCCGCGGATCAATTTCGTCGATCGGACGCGAAAAAATCGCGAATTTCGCCAATCGGATGCGTAGAAATCGCGAATTTTTCTAAATTTCGCCGATCAGACGCGTAATAATCGCAAATTTCGCCCATCAGGTGCGTAAAAATCGCAAATTTTGCCGATCGGGTGCGTATAAATCGCAAATTTCACAGATCTCTTTCGTAATATTCGTGAATTTGGTCGATCGGGCCCGTAAAAATCGCGAATTTTGCCGATAGGGTGCGTATAAATCGCAAATTTTGCCGATCAGGTGCGTAAAAATCGCGAATTTTGCCGATCGGGCGCGTAAAAATCGCGAATTTTGCCGATCGGGCGCGTAAAAATCGCGAATTTTGCCGATCGGACGCTTAAAAATCGCGAATTTTGCCGATCGGACGCGTAAAAATCGCAAATTTCGCCCTTTAGGCGCGTAAAAATCATGAATTTTGCCGGTCGGTTGCGAAAAAATCGCGAATTTTGCCGATCGGGTGCGAAAAATTGCAAATTTTGCCGGTCAGGTACGTAAAAATCGCGCATTTTGCCGATCGGGTGCGTATAAATCGCATATTTCGCCGAACGGGGAGCGTAAAAATCGTGAATTTCGTCAATCAAAAAACTACAAATATTGTCAATCGCGCGTGGCGGAAAAAAAAAAAAGTGCAAGTTTTTTCCACCCTTGCCAACTGAATTGGATTATGCTGACTAAGGAGGTGTTGAGTATAGGGAGCTAACCCTCCTTTTACAATTAGAATTTTTATGAATTTTTAGGTTGATCTTCCCTCTCCTTCCCTGAAGCAAAATTTTGTTCACCCTATGGATTTTGGCTCTCGACAATCCAGTCCTTTTTGTGACTGGCCCTCCTCTTATAAAGGTTGTGCACCCCTACTTGATATCCACATTTTATGACTAAATATGTTATGAAGTACAATTTAGAATAATATATGTTTCTCCTCCTCTCCACCTTCATTCATGAAAGCAGATTTTTTTTTCGGCACTGGCAATCTTTAAAGCAGGGTTGTTAAAAATCGTGATTTTTTTTAAAAAATCAAAAAAATCGGATTTTTTTGATTTTTTTTAAAAAATCAAAAAAATCGGATTTTTTTGATTTAAATCAGATTTTTTTGATTTAAATCGGATTTTTTTGATTTTTTTAAATATTGTTATAGTATAATATTATTTGTGTACTCTGCACATATTTATTTATATTTTCTGTGTAGATTTACATATTTCTATTAATTTCATTACAATTTCTAGATAAGAATTCAAAATAATTTAAATTTAAAATTGTTGCAAACAAATTTAGATTATTCATTTAAAATTTAAAACAGTCTAATATTAAATTGTTATACATATAAATATGTGTGTTATATAAATTTCTATTTAATTTAAAAGTTGTTAAAATTTTCTTTCGTGTATTACTCCAAATAACACATATTTTATATAACAACGTATAATAAATACAACAAAGAATGCTAAATGCATATGGGTATATATTTATTATGCATCATGCAAAAACAATTCTATAATTTTTAAGTTATGACAAAATATTAAATAGAAACAGTTTAACATTGGTGAATATCTATAAACAGATAATTGTTTAAATCATTAATATAAAGTTATACTTTAATATTAGATTACAATTCAATCTCTTACAAAATCTGTTTTTTATTTTGTAATTATTTACATATATGTAATTATATTAACATTTTTCACTATTTATGCATTTAAGGTTTTGTATAAGAACACCAATTTGGCTGCTTTATCATTTCCTAATTTAGTTCTAAGTATAGATTGAACTGAACTAAACCATATGTTGAAAAAATCCGTTCCACGGAGGAAGAAGTAGCTGTTGCTGTAAACAGTTGCTCTATGAGTTTCTTTACACTCCCCTCACCATCTGATACACAAATTTCTGAATCAAAGTGTGTTTTCCACCAGTCTACGGGAGAAATCTTTGTTATGATGTCTTTATCAAATAAAAATTCAGAAAAAGGATCAGATTTTCCTTGAAATTTCATTATCACGGATGTAAAATGTGAACTGTATTTTTGTCTTTCTTTTTTTTCATCATTAGTGAAATTCACACTATACTATTCTTAGGTACCAAATAAAAGGTAATCCTATAACTAAAAGTGTGAAGCTATCAATTATTAGTGTTATTGCCCCTCAGCCATGGTCAATTTTAGAAAACAATCTTGCTTACTTGACAATACGTATGACTGCTTAGTGCTTAGCTTAGTACAATAAAATTTCTTATTTTTTTTCCATTGCAGTAAGCAATGAATTCTAAGGAAAGAAAGAGGAAAGGGATTAAAGTATTTTCAATTATAGAAGAAACATGAAACTGGAATTAATTCTATGTTAGACAAACAGTCCAAATATTTATGTTATAATTAGTTCATGTATTAATCACATTATATGATCAATACATCAACATCAACATATGGGATATTGTAATTTGCAGGTAAATGTAAAACAAACTTGTGGATTATGTATCATTTGCTTTAGAGAAAGTGACTCTCCACTGAAAATACTATTATATTAAATATATTTAACTTTAGCTTCAGCATCTTGCTTTCAAAAAATGGAAGTGACTAAGAAAAAAAACCTTTACAAATTAGTAAGTATTTATCAGTAGTTTTGGAGAATGTACTATGGATAGATAATAGTGTTGCATTTACTTTCATAATATAATAATATTTTTAATCTATAAAAGTTTTATTTAATGTTATTAAAAGGTAATTTTTAATCTGAAATGAATGAGTTTAACTTTTATATTAACATGAATGAGGAATTTGATCCTTATTCAGCCAGTAAATATGAATGTTAAAAAAACTGATTTAAATCAAAGATTATTTTAAAAAAATCATTTGATTTAAATCATGATTTAAATCACGATTTAAATCAAGCTGATTTAAATCAAACAACCCTGCTTTAAAGCTAAATTTACTCCTTCAAATAAAGTCAAGGAGTATTTTCACTCTTTGAAAATAATCTTAGCTATATCTCTTGTATAAATACAAATGTAAACTGTTGATATATCCTTGCCAACAGAACTGAATATGTTGACTGGGAAGGAAGGAAGAAACCTAGGGGACTACCCCCCCCCCCCCCACACACACACACACACACTTCCTTCCACCACAAAATTCTACTGATGGTGGCCCTCGACAACCCAGTCATTTTTGTAAATGGCCCTTTGCTTAAAAAGGTTGTGCACTCCTACTTTAGAGTTTTTTTTTTTTTAAATAATTATTTATTTCTGTTCTGATGGTGTTTATTTAATGCTTATGTTTTTATTGTAATGAAACCTGACATATTATTTTAGCTTTTGAGCAAATCTTGGATTTTTTTTTTTTTTTTTTTTAATCAGTTTTGTGATGGCTTATAAATTTTTTGAAATATCAAATCTCCCCCAAATACTGCCCTGCACAGCAGTGCCTCCGCCAAGTGAAGGAAGCACAGCCCTAAGTACCCTTTTCTGGAAGCAACTCAGGGCAGTATTAGTCGATTTTTCTGCATTTTACCACTGCATGCTTAACTTTTGGCAGTGAGCGTAGTTTGATTTTCCAGAATTTTAAATTTTGTCTCTCTTTTTATCCTAAACAGTACTTTTATGCCAAATATCAAGTATCTAGGGCTGCGAGTAATATCACAGATTGGTAGCACCTTTCCTAGAAGCAATTGAGAGTACTTTTGACTCCCTCCCCCATAACTTAGTTCTTATCTAGGAATCTGAAACTTCTTTTTATCTAGAAGACTTTGCAAACGGAACTAAAGTTCCAAATTTTTAATACTTTCAAATGATAAGGACTGGGTGTGGGCTTGGCGAAAACCAGTGGATGATATCCAAAAAGAGCCCAATGTCAAGAAAAAGAGGATTACTTACAAAAAGAAGTGAAATCCCATAAAAAACATCACATGTAAAAATGTAGCCAAGTCTTGTGGCTCTTTTACTGTAAAAAGTTCTGAGATCGTGTAAAGCCAAGTTTAGCTATCTTATTTAACACTGAAATTTTCATTCACAAATCGCTCATAGTCTCTACATCTTTAGTTAATGATTATTTTGTGACTTCACAATTATGCAGCATGAGAATGTGACATATATAATTAGCCTTAATCAAATAATCCCATCCCATAACATAGTAAGGTGTACTAATTTCCCTTTGCTGTATAATTGCCAAGTCACAAAATAATCATTAACTAAAGATACACAGACTAGGAGTGATTTGTGAATGAAAATTTCAGAGTTAATAAGATAGCTAAACTTGGCTTTACACAATCTCAGAACTTTTTACGGTAAAAGAGTCATGAGACTTGACTACATTTTTTACATATGTTTTTGATGGGATTTTTACTCACTACTATATACATAAGAACAAAGCCTTGAAATCGTTAAAATTTTCGACTTCCATCTGTTGAGGAATATACAAGTTTTAGGATGTCCTGAAAATGATTTAAATTTTTTTGGAAAATGCATGCCTGTCTGCCTGTGTGTGACACAAATTTTTGTCCGCTCTATCTCAAGATTAATGCATGGAATTTAAGCAAAAGCAAACTTCAGATTCAGTTAGATCTTGACATAAATTGGTGTTAATTAGGTTTAGGTATACATCGACCAATAGCGTGCGCTGTGGTAATGGTAATTTTAAAGAGCTATGTTATTTATTATTGGGATGCTAGACACAAAAGTGTGAAATGTTCCATTAAATAAGAAAAAATCACTGTTACATTTATTACTAGTTAACCCCTTCAGGCACAAAGTACTTTTAATAAAATGTTGAAATAATTGAATGACACCAGGATTTATGAAAAAATTTATTTAAAAATAAGTGCCTTTCTTCACGTACTTTATAAAAGGCAAAATTTATTTCAAAGTTCTAGTGCCGTTGTAACATTTAGAAATTAAAATTATGTGGGACAGAATTTAACCCATCATGCCGGAAAGGGTTAATGGAATTAGCTTTTCTTTTTTTGTCAGTGTTTTCCTTCAAAATGCAGTCATGATAGTTTTATAAACATGACTTAAAAAGTATTGAGAAGAACAAGCTATCTCTGCATCAGTTTGGTGATTATAGGGTTGAGAGGTTCCTTTATTATTATTACTATTGGAGGGGAGGGAAGGGGGAATTACTATTCATAATGTCAATGCAGTGTACTGATTTTTTTTAAAATTGATATTGATAAACATAATTTTATTAAAAGTATTTAACTATAAATTTTGTGAAAACTTTTTATTAAGGAGGGAAAGTATGTTTTTCAGTTCCTTTAAAATTTATATTTAGTAGCATTCAGCTGATTTATGGCTTACAAGAGTATAATATTGTATTGTTGATTTTTACAAAAGCTTGTTGTTAGCAGAGCTAAAATATTTTGTGCATTTTAAATCATTTATTTTTTAATAAATAACTAAATAAGTAAATTTTAGTGAAATAATTCTTATTTATTTAAAAATTTATAATTTAATAATTTAAATTGTATTTCTTGTTGCATCTCTTTCATTTTAATATATTTGATTACTTTTTTATTTGACAGTACTTTCTAAAATGATTTTAATTTATTTATTTTTATTTCTTTCCTTAGATGAAATCAAGAAATTATGAAAGAGTGGAAAAGGTATTTATTTATTTTTAAATGCTTGTAATATTCTAGTTGTTATTTTTATTATTTTAATTTATTTCATTACCTTCAAATGTCAGCATATTATTGAAGTCTTCCATGGCTTCTTTGTATCAGCTATGTAAACGAAGTTGCAAGCTAGTTGGAAAAATATACAGTTTCAATTTTTAAATCAAAATGTAGTAAAATTATACAAAATCCATGAATTTAGACTGGCCGAGATTGACTGAATTCGATTGGTTCAATTGATTATTGTCTTACAGATTGAAGAAACTGAAATGCAACTTAATAAATTCCAAACTAGCTCATTATTGGCTAAAAACTTTGTCTGATTAATAGAGGTTAAGGAGATTATCGGAAAGGAAAGATTATAAAACATTATAAGCAAATAAAATTATACAACGTGGAATTCAATTCTCAGGCAGGAATTTTTGTTTAAATGAATTATTTTAATGAATGCTTGCCCTAGTGACTTTTTTTCTGCAAATTATTATTTTCAGAAATGGATTATACGAAAAATTCAAGTAAAAATCACTTGTTAGGTAACTCCTATCTGAGCTTGCATTCTTACGAGTACAAAGCTAATGTTAACTAAAAATAACATTTATTTTAAAATTACTTTCTAAAGTATAACACCAAATGTTATCCAGATATTTTTAACTTCCAAGCACGAAATTTTGATTTATTATTATTTGATCGACCAAATTTTTTTGTTGTTGGCTTGTCATAAACACGTTTTCTTTTTCTTTGAAAAATTCAGCATGCGGAAGTGAAAAGCTTCACCATCCCTACTGTGTACCTGCTAAGACAGACTTTTCCTCAGGTCCCTTCCTTTGCATGGTCCAGGGTGTCAACTGTTCTGAAATGTTCTTAATTTCTCCTCAAGTACATAAAGAATCTGCAACTTTGCACATTTTATTAATTGCCCTGGAAAACTGCATAGATTTTCCGTTATAAAATGGAAAATTTTAAATTTGTGTTTAAAAAAAAATAATAATAATCTAACAACTTTGATCATTTTTTGAATTATTTTCCATTCCTCTGTTCTAAACGTAAATGTTCCTATGATGATAGGTTTTCTGCATATACAGGGTGTTTATAAAGTCCCAGACCCATTTTGATGTTTAATAACTCATAAAATAATAAAGATAGATTAAAATTAATAACATAAATGGTTAGATAGACTCAAAAAGTTTCATGACCCTTGTCAATGAACTTCCACGTGTGCCCCCTTCGTCGCACGGAGAATATCAAGTCGATAAGCAATTTCACGACAGGTAGCGGCAAGCATGTCGGCATCCACAGATGCTATTGCGGTTGTAATTCTGGCTTTTAAGTCATCAATGTTCAACACTCTCCTCCTGTAAACATTGTCCTTTACAAATCCCCAAAGGAAAAAGTGCAGCAGCATTATATCAGGTGATCTGGGTGGCCAAGGAATTGGACCTCCTTGCCCAATCCATCTTCCTGGAAAATGGTCATTCAATGAAGTACGAACGATGGTACCGCAATGAGGTGGTGCACCATCTTGTTGCAAAAAGACATGTGGCTGAAGCTCTTCTAGTTGTGGAAATACGAAGTTTTCCAACATGTCTAAGTATACGACTACCACCACCTCATTGGGGTACCATCATTCGCACTTCTTTGAATAAGTATCTATAAAGCATATATACAGTCTTGCCCTTTTCCTTCAATCATGCTTTTTGAGTTTTGTGGGGCATTAAAGTATCTTCCAAAGTCGATTGCTTTTCTCTCTTCATCAGATGTTTCTACAGTGATTAACAGCATTTTCTTTGTAAAGGTCCCCAAGCCTATCAACATCAGCCTGTTTTGGTTGCCATTTTGAGACTGTGGTCCTGACTTCCTTCCTCTTCTTTAAAAGTTCTTTATAAGAAAGGTCTGTTGTTGTGGAAAATATCAAAAGGATATTTTTGAAGAACATGAAGTTTTAAAATTCTAGACACAACTTATCAGCTTCTTCTTTATATGCACTAGCAGACTCGCTATGCATTACTACATGTTTAATGCCAGTTTTCTTTTAAAATTTCACAAGCCATCCAGTAGTAGCTTTAAATTCTAAATCTTCATATGATGAATGAGGGGTTTGTTTCTCCAGTTCTTCAAAAATTTCTCTAGCTTTCTTTTGAATGATAACCATACTTGGTTACATCTCTTTTCATTTCCCTTTCTTTTATCCAAACTAAAAGAAATTTCTCCATTTTCTCAGGAATGACACACCTTTGTTTCTCACATGGAATTTTCATTATTCCCTTAGCCACTTGAGTATTCTTAATCACAATCACAGGTTTCTTAGCTTAGATTGTCCTTGTCCCTACAGTAGACTTGTTCAAGCCATAATATAATGCCTAGTAATATCAGTGTTAAGTATCAATGTAGTAATATAAAAAAAAAATACTGAGAACAGAAATCATAAAGCACACAAAAAGGTTCTAGCAAAAAATACGTTCCAAGATATCGGCGTTTATGCCACTTGTATTTTATGCCCGTTTTCTACTTTAGCTATGATTCCTTACTTAGTTTGTATGGTGGGGACATTTCTTGATTTTTTACATCCCATAATATTTAGCTATAATTTCATGCTTAGTTTGTATGGTGGGGACATTTCTTGATTTTTTAGATCCCATAATATTTTCTGTTTTTCTTTTTTAAAATAACAGTTCAGGAAAGCAATTTTAAAAAAAATACTGAGAACAGAAATCACAGAAATCATAAAGTACACAAAATGGTTGTAGCAAAAAATACTTTCCAAGACATCAGCGTTTATGCTACTTGTGGTAAAATAATAAAATGTACGATCACTGCATCACACATAACACAATCAACATACTCTTTCTTGTCATAGCGGACAGAAGTCGCGTAACATAATGTATGAAAAATTGTTCTTAATGCTATTGCCGTTTTCATAACTCCTGGAGAAGTGTCAAACACATGCAGCACTGTATCACGTGACAGCTCTCCTCACACATTTTCTCCTCACTGCAGATAATGGGGTTACAAAAGAGAGTTTAATTAAGTTCTGTTTTAAAGAAAGTTTTTATTTTTTACAAAAGCTTATTGTTCCTTTCTGGAGTTTTCAATCTTCCCTTTTTAATAGGGTAAATATACATCCATATTTAATAGGGACAGATTGTATTTTGATGGCTTTGTCTGTGTCATGCCGTACTTAAAAAAAATAAAAGACATGCCCTTTCTGAGAACTTTTAGGATCACATTCATTGACTACAGCATTTTAGCATAGCAATTTATCACTTTGACCTGTCAAAAACTCCATTAATTCTCTAAAAGATCGTATTTACTGCAGAGCCTGATAAAGCTCAAGTGAAGCCCAGAGTCTGTTAATACATAATTTAGCAACTAAATTTCAATTAAAATATTTAATTTCCAATTAAAAAGGGACACAAAATAAAAAAAATAATGTTTTTAATCTGTTCATTCTAATTTGGGGGTCCGAAAATGTAGGGCCCGAACATCCGGTAGTGCATGAATTAATTAGGCCATAAGTATACAACTGTTAAAAGTTCTCTTTGTCGATAGTAGATGTAATTAAATACAATTCTGCAAATCTGAAACACAGCATTGCTTCTTCTTGGCTTTGTTTTGTGAGGTTTTGTTAACATGTGTTCGTTATTCGAACATAAAAATCTCTTGCGGAAGTGTTCGTTAACCAATCTGTTTAAACTGATCACCCACTGTATATATTTTATGTTACATATTCTATAATTTGATATTCCAATATATAGCTTTAAAAAATAAAATATGTCCTAAAGAAATTAATGTTTTTTTAGTCTTAACAAACAGTGTGGACCATGATCATATGTAGTAAAAATATAAATATTGTGCATTTATAGTTTGAAAACTAAAACATCTTCATATTTAGAGATTTTTTTTTTTTTTATGTTATGAGAATCCTTATGAATAATTTTTCTCAAGTATTTTTTTTAATTAAAAAATATCCTATGATTTTTAAATTATCACATTGTAGCATACGAACCTTAAAAGCACCTGATAGTTTATATCACTGCTTCTGAAACTATTGAAACAACAGTTGGCAACCGTGATAGTCTCTCTCTCTCTCTCTTTATCATATTCCTTTGGTCCCATTGTCTTAGCTGGTTTTACTATATGTATATAACTATTGTCACATCTAAATATTTATGATACATACTGAAATCATTGAATTTTTGAAAGCACAGTGTTATATTCTTAATATAATGTATTTCTGATTTTAGCTCTTCACAAGATGCTTGGTAAAAGTTTTAAACATTGACTTATGGAGAACATATTTAGGTTATGTAAAAGAAACTAAAGGTTCTCTTCCATCCTACAGGTAAATATAAAAATAGTTGTTGTCTTTGAATATTATAATTGTGTGCATTAAATGTTACTGGCCACTAATGAAACTTCTCAGTTTTGTCTTTTAGTGATAAAATTCATTAAATATATAACATATAGTCTTAATAGAAAATGAATGTTAAGAAATAATAACATGCCTTGCCTACTCTTTTTTTTATTTTAATTTAATTATTTTTCAATAAACACAGTATTATTGCTTAATTTTTGTTTGTAAATGAGATGAATAAATCAGGGTGTCTAGCCACCTGGAAAACATAGTCAGAGAAATTTATATGAGCTGGAAAAGTCACAAAAAATTTACCATTCCTGAGGAAAAGTCTTGAAAATTTGAGAAAAAGTCAGAGAAATTTGAAACTTCTAAGGAAAAAAATCAGTATAATTTTTTCTGATTATAAAACCAAGGATTTGATATTGCAGCGTCATTAAAATCTAACTTTGCTTTTCATAAGTACTGTAAAAAGTATTTTAACCTCTCGTGCAATTCATTTTGTCTATCCCCTTTCAGTCCTTCCTTTAAACGGAGATTTTCAATTCCAGCTTCACTGAAATTTTGTACTGAATGGTGTAAGATTGATTAGGTGATTCAGTCTGTATACTTATCTTTGTTTGGGAACTGAACCTGTGTTAGCTTTATTTATTGAAATATTTATTATTTGTATTAAAATATGTCAAAACAATTTGTATTTAACTGTGACTGATGTGATAAAGAATTTCATCCCGAATGAACAAAATGGATGGAACTTGGTGCTAAAAAATGTGTATCTGCAAAATGCTTAGCATGTAAAAAAGAATATTCTTATTAAGAAAAAATATAGGAGCATCAGGCAATTGTTAACCATGAAATAAATATCTTGATGTTTAACAATTTGTAAATTTTGCAAAAATTTGGTTTAACAAATCAGTAGTTTGTGCTTCAGAATCAGTTGTAAAAGTCTCATTATCAAATTCACAACTTTTAAGATTTTTTGTGTGTAACGTCACAAATTCTCATTACCTGGATTTTATTTTATTTTATTTATTTATTTATTTTGTAGGGAAAAGTCAGGGAAATTTTTGTTGCTGATGTGAAATAGACACCTTGATATATATATATATATATATATCTTGGAGAGTGTTCTTAAATTATTTTCAGATTTTTTTTTTCTTCTTGCACAATATTGTGCAGTAAGAAGTTCCCAGAAAATTGATTTAAAGATTCTGTGATTATAAGTTTTAAATTCATTTTCATAGAACACCACTTTAACTGCTGTAAATAAAAAAAAATAAAAAAAAATAATAAAAAAATGAATGAGAAATCATGCATCAAGCATAGATTATGAAAAACATTCCAACACTTCAAGAATACTTTAACACATCTTCGCCATTTAATAATGTAAAGAAGATAACTAAGTAGACATTTTAGAAAATGCATAACACATTAGAAAAGCTGATTTCAGCAATTACCATCCATAGCCAGAATGGTACTCCCAATTCTTTTGGGCAGTTGTGTATATGATCTATAGATTTGTATAGATTTTAAATAGTATGCTAAAATTAAGTTTATCAAGAAAAAGCACAATACTATTGAAAATGCCCCTTCAGTAATTGCTACCCTGTAGTTTTGGTCATTTATTGTTCAAATATGTTAGCTTTTGATTTCAAGTTAGGTATTCCATATATTAATTAATTACATGCCATGCTGCATACTCATTCAAGAAACATTTAATTGATAAAATGTCCATTACAAACTACTTACTGGTATATGCCTTATTTTTCGACATAGTTGCCGCCATTGTCCAAGCATTTGTTAAGTCTGGATACAAGCTTTTGTATCCCACAGTCATAGAAGTTTATTGCCTGTTGTCAAAACTACATTTCAACTTTGATTTTGATCTCATTATCGTCATGGAAGTTTTGCCCTGCAAGATGTTTCTTCAGGCAAAGGAATAAGTGGTAGTCGCTAAGTGCAAGATCTGGGCTGTAAGGTGGATGGTTCTTCATGAACATTGGTCCTACCTCCAGCAAAAGCACAGCGTCATTTCATTACATTTTGTTGATTCATAATATTCCCTTAGACGGAAACAATTTCTTTGTGAATATCTGCTTGACAAGATGTTTCACGACAATCACCTTTGGCATAATGAAAATATATGATGGAACATACTTCACATTTGGCAGGTTTCTGAATTGACACAGCCATTATAAACATGTGCTACACGAAACAGACTCACCATATGAATGACTGCAAGAGAAAGGTCAAATGTTCAAGGTTACAATATGTGTTACCAATGTGCTCATTAAAACTTTTTCTTTCCTACTGTCTAAGATGTATCTTTACTTTTCAAAAACACCTCGTATATATATATATATATATATATATATATATATATATAATTTATACAGAATTCCAGCAAACACCATTTTTGGTCAAATATTTTTTGTAGCTCTGTGATAATTGGTGATAAAATAGCATGTTTCTTTTTTGATTGACTAATTGTACAAATTAGGAATACCAATTTCTATTAGATCTCTTGCATGTAATAAAGTCTCTGTATGTTTTATCTTTTATTTTCAGAGAAAAGATGGCACAAGCATATGATTTTGCCTTGGAAAAAATGGGCATGGATATTATGTCTTACCCCATTTGGAATGATTATATCACTTTTTTAAAGAATGTGTAAGTATATAGTATTTTTTGTTACATAATTTTTAACGATTACTAAATATTCATTCATTCAATAGACTATTTGCCTTTTTTTCAACTTTTTGATTAATGAGTAGGGGGCTCTGCCCCCTGCAAACTATGCTCACCAATCACCATTCAGATACCACAGACTCTAAAAACATACTATTGTTCTATTTTTAAGAGATTATGAAAGATTGAAATATAATTCAATGACCTGTAGCAATTTTCTGTAATCGGGTTTTAATTAATTTCCCTTTGACTTTTAAGGCCAAATCAACTGCTGGGTCTAGGCAGCTATTAGCTGTTTTCATGATTGATTAAATTAGATCAATTAAACATTTTAAAATCAGCTTGTATACTATAAAATGGCTAAGTAAACAATATTGCTGCCTGCCAGAATTTTATAATGACGCTATAAAAATAAATGCTATTTTAAATATGTTGTAATTTTTGCCAAAGTTTTCTTTGTCTTTTAATATTTATGTGAAAATGCATTTTTTTAATTGAAAAAAAATATTATTTGCACTATTTTAAAATTCTCAACAATAAGTAAAAAGACTTTTTGAAATATGAAATACAAATTTTCTTCCTGTATAAGAAAACAAAAATTTTGATAGCTAATCTTAAGGGAATCGTCTTATGTTAATACTAGATAGTATCTGTCGAAACTTAGCAGTAAACAACTTAAAGGTTGCATAGTATAAAGGTTCATAACATCATTAAAATGTCAGAATATTTTACAGAATATTTGTTAGCCAGGGATCTGTTTAGGAAAAAATTGGTTCCTTTAAAAGACAAAATTTTTTAATTCAAAACAGGACACTTTACAAAATTATTTTCCCTAAAACAGGACCCTTCACAAAATTATTTTTCTCAAAACAGGACCCTTCACAAATTTTTTTGTCTTAAAATTAGGTTTTTCACAAAATTTTTCCATCTTTAAACCGAACATTTCACAAATTAATCATTTAAAAGTAAAATCTGACCTGTCACTTTTACATATATAAAGAAAATATATGTATTTTACATCCATATATCTTCTTAAAAATGTTAAACAAGAACCTGAATCAGGGGGTCGGAAGTAGCGTGCTACAAGTAGCGAAACTACTGTAGTCGCTACTTTTTACAGTAGTTTGTAGTGTAGCGCGCTGCATTTTGAACAGTGTAGTGTAGCGAATAGCGTGATACAAAAAATCAGTAGTTTGTAGCGAGAACCGACGCTACTTTTAACGCTACTTTGGGGGAAAAAAGTGCCATTCTGCAAATCATGTGGTCGAAATTGCTTGTTTTGTGCAGAATTTGTTCTGCTCAACAATTTTCGAATCCCAGTGGCAAATATCAGCTGCAGTGTATAGCAACGTATCGCGTGAAGTCATAGATTTTTTCCATTGACACTTGCTGCTGAAATCAAGTACTAACCCACCAAAAGAATTAATTTTCTTGTTGGCAACACTTGCCTATTTATTCGTTATTAAGTCTTCGTGTTTTAACGCCGGGTTTCTTATTATTCAGAATTGCTCTATTAACAGATTGATTTATTGTTTGCATTTAGGGTTGTTTTTCTGCAATTTTCTAGATTATAATATCTTAATTTTACTACGAAATTTGTTAAGTGTGTATAAACTGACGTTTTAGAGACAAACACAAAACATTTTCGTGTATGTTATCTTTCTTAAATTTTTAACGCCCTCGGTTATGTCGCATTTATTTAATTGTATCACTGTCAGACGCGATACAGCAAGGGGTCACTTTATTATTTAATCCGTGTATTCAATTTCTAGTGTAAATTATACACTTTGACAAAATTTGAAAGTAGCGAAGTAGTGACTACTTTTGAAATATAGTTTGTAATTGCTACTTTTTAAAATAAGTAGTTGTAGTTGTAGTTAACTACATTTTCTACAAAGTAGTTGTAGTTGTAGTTCGCTACAATGAAAAAGTAGTTTTTCCGACCCCTGACCTGAATATAATGATCATTTCAAATTCACAAAATTATGATTAGATTTTTCACAAATATAAAAAGCTATTCATAATTTTACAAAAACAGGACCCTGGGGAAAAAGTCTGGACAGACCCCTGTTAGCAATAGTTAAAAGAAATAAAAACACCTTTCTTTTCATAACCAGACTGTGGACCAATTGCATATTAACTGTCTTTACATGGGTATAGACATCAAAACATGTGGGCACCACCTTTTGCAGAGCCACAATGCTACTTGCAGTGTTTTAACCTGAAGCAGCAAGAATAGCAAATTATAATGAAAATCATGGGTAGATTGATGCCAGGCTATGAGCCATTTACTTGATTAAACAATTTCTGAACCATATTTCCTAAAATTAAAATGACAATTCATGATATATTTAGTGTGAAATGGACTCAAGATAGAGAGATGTAGGCATATGCAAATGGGCAAAAAATATACTCAAACAGGTAATTAATTTCAACAAACTTGTGACTTCATTCTTCAAAGAAGTATGATACGTCTTCATTTTGTAATGAAAAAAAAATGAAAATGCTACTTACAGTAGATGTCAAAGACCAAAGAGTAGTGTGCCTCAGTGTTCTTTAACATAATGTGGGAGTCCAGGATATTTTAAAAAAAAAGGGGGGGGGGGATTTAAGAACTGTGTACATCCTACAAAATATTTTCCAAGGAATTCAATTTTCCTATTAAAAAAAAAAAAACTTTTTTTTTAAATAAAAAATTGTGTTTCTTAAAAATTTCACAAAAAAATAAAGTGAAATTAAATTTGATTTGTTTTCTCACATATAAATATTTAACTGCATTGTTAACGGAAAGTAAATTACAAAATCATTAATTAAAAAAAATTGGCTGTGGTAAATTTTACTTAATAATAATGAAGAAAAAAACAAATTCTGTAACTTTTCCTCTTGAAATAAAGTATAATTTACGTTATTAAATTGGGTTATCAGAACACAAACAATGTCAGAGAAACATCTTGTGCCAGGAGCAGGGTTTGAACCCAGATTCCCTTTTGAGAACCAGAATTCTTCTTTCTATCACCTTATACGACTCAGCCATTTCGACTTCGTTCAACTTTCTCTGGAACAAAATAACTTCAAAACTGGTTTTCCATTCCCTTTAGCAACAGAAAAACACCATAAAATAATCATTATGCATGCTTAGATCTGCAGAAATCATCCATAAAATTTGGTTTTGTGTTTTAATACATAGATGTTGATATAATTGTCTCATTTACTAAACAGAAGACTCACTTTTGTAGAAAGGATCCAGGTTTTTGAAGTATCTGGTGGTTTTCCGGAGATCTTGAATTATGCTAATCTAATGCTGTCATATTATGCATAAAAAGACATATACAGGTTTCCCTTGCTTTATGTTGTTTCAGTTAGTGTGGAATTTTTTTTCAGACGATCCCTCAGTTAGTAAGGGGAAAATTTAGATTACTGCTCAAAGTGCAAAAAGAGTGATCACATTTTGCTATCCTGCCAGTGCTGAATTGTTATGAATATAAAAAATCTGACAAGAAATGTTTCCAGTAACAATTAGACTAAGGTCTTTATTATCCAGAATGGAACTTAAAATCACCTTTTTAATCTTTCTTCATTGTCATTAATTAAATTAGCTTTTGCAGATTTTCTTTGAAGCTAAAGTATAAATCTGGAAAATAGTAGTATTTCATACACTAATCATCATCTAGTCTACTATCTAGATATGCTATACATCACTCATATATCATCTTATATGTATATCTTTCACATATAAGTGATGAATATTGTGTCGGTGATTCATGTACAATTACAAAAATATTGTGAAAATGAATTATTTAATGTCAAGATATCTTGAACTCGCATTTTTCTAAATAATCACATTATTTTTATAACCAAGCTTTTACAAATTTGATAAAAATCTGGTAGCCAGCAAAAAATTTTAGTCGCCAGTAAAAAATATTCCAACCCCCTTTCCTCCCGTCATTGATTGATTTACAAAAAACACAAAAGTTTTTTATAAATTAATCGAGAATATATCATATGAGATGATACCTATATGGATATATCAACAGATATAAAGCATTTAATTTATCATTATTCTTATTACCATGCTTCTTGTATAATTTTTTATTGCCATTTATCTCTGAATTTATTTTTTTATAGTTTTTATCAGCTTTGAATGTATGAAAATTTTTATACAGTTTGTCTTATACATATTATTAAATTTCCATTATTTGTGATTTTAGTTAACTTTTTAAAAGATCTATTTGGATATAAAAATCTTTCTGCTAAAATTATAAAATGTACATTCTAAAATTATTGTATAATTTTAGTGAGGCAGTTGGGAGCTATGCTGAAAATCAACGAATCACTGCTGTAAGAAAAGTATATCAGCGGGGTATTATCAATCCTATGACAAATATTGAGCAACTATGGAAAGATTATGTTGCTTATGAACAAGTAAGAATTTTTTAGGAACCTTCTGACAATTTTATACATAATAGGCACCCTTGTAGCCTGTTTTAATTTAAAATATTTTTAAATGTTTCCTTTTAAATAAAATGTTAATATGTAATTTTGAATTTATAACTTAATTTATTCTTTTTTAAGTAATTTTTCTAATTATAGTAATTTTGAGTGTGTTGTAGTAAAATTTTATTATATGTTATTTAGTATCGATGTCTATTTTTTATTCCCTCAAATTTTATTTTTGTCTACATTCAAAGTCATGATTCATCAAATTTTATCTAGAAACTAGCTGATCGACTCCACATTGCCTTGGTTTGGCCCCTGATAATAACCTTAAATAAACCCCAAATTTGTATTATTTTATATCTTTAACCCAGTTATGAAAGAATTTATACTTTTAAATGAAAATCCTTCCAAACAAACCTTGTACCGGGGTCTCCTGCAATATTATTATTTTTTTTTTTTCAAACTAAATCTGTCATTTTAAACTAAAATGTACGCTCTTTACGTGGCTGTTATATACTTTCCCTTGTTTGAACAGAAGAATAGTGTATTCACAATTTTAAAGTGTGCAATTTTTTTTTTTTTTTACATAGGGTTATTTAATATTTAAAAAAAATAGTCCATATTATCCAAACTCTTTGAAATTTGTGCGAGTCATAATTATAATGGCTGCATAAAAAGTTAGCGAAAAAATATTGATCTTTAGTAGTAAAGGTGCTTGGAAGAAGACTTTTTTTTTTTTTTTTTTTTCACATTGGGTTGTTTAATAGTTTTAAAAAATAGTTCTTACTGGCTAAACTCTTTGCAATTGTTATCAGTTATAAATATAGTGGTAAAAAATTCATGAAAAAAATATTGATATTTAATTGTAAAAAGGCTTTTTTTCTTCTCGCTTTTTTGGTCTGATCATGTAATATTAAAAACAAAATAGTTCTCATTGTCTGAACTGTTTGAAATTTTTATAAGTTATAAATATAATGTTTCATAACCATAGTCGTATAATTTTTGTGCAAAAATATTGATATTTAGTTGTAAAAGCATAAGCAAAAGCCACCTGCATATTCACATTCTGAGCGATTTTGCAGACTTTATTTTATTTTTTTTTTAATATAGTTGTTTGATCTGGAGATTATAGGCTGGAAATTATGGTATTTATTTTAGTTTCGATCCAGAAATTTTATTCAATAGTTGAAGTTTAATATTAATACTTACAGCGATTTACTAAGTTATGTTTCATAAAATAAAATTTCTGGATCGAAACATGATTGTTTGATCCATGGATTATTGACCGGAAATTATGATGTTTAAGTTGTGTTATAGTATTAGACCCTCCTATTTCTCTAGAACTATGGAGCGTTGTATAAAATCCATTGAAATTGTGACTAAGTTGCTTCTACCCTACAACATAATTATCAAAATCTGTGATTACCAAGATTGGCCCTCTCTTTGTCAGACAATTAACTTAATACTTTTGAATACTAAATCTATGTTCATCAGTTAAAAACATTCAATATTCCAAACTTAAAGATTCCAAAATTGTTATTCCTTACACTGCTTATGCATCAAGCATACAAAATATGCTATTGAACTCTTAACTGCCACGGACGTATATACAGTAGATTTCTTCAAATCTGCACAGCTTGTGAACATAGGTCGTGCAGATTTGTGAATTTTGTGGATTTCTGGTCACTATTTTGTTTACATTTTTAAACAGTAATTTGAATTGTTGCAAATTTAAGGGACTGTGTATGCTTTGCAGAGTTGATGCGTTAACTGTCCCGGCCATATCTATATGTCTTTAGAAAATATCTACCCCTATAAAATTTTTGAAGACTTATAACTCCACCCACTGCTTTGAATTGGAACAAATGCATAGCTGTCAATTGGTATGATTTTTTGTTACCAGTATTTCTGAATAGTAATATTCACCTCATTTAATCACAGATTACTCATTAAATCTACTTGTGTGAAAAACTGTGGCAATGCGGAGCGAATTGTGCCAAATTTCATCGGCAGTTAAAAGGTTAATAAGCAAGGATATTTTTTCTTTAGTGACTCAGCAATCTAAAAGGATTGGCAAAACAACATGCAGATTTAATAACTTCAGTGATGAATTCAAGTGTTTATATTATATACCAAGGTAAAAAAAAAAAAAAAAAAAAAAATCGATAAAAACTAGGCAAGATATATAGTGAAATTTTATTTCCTCTTAGATTTTTAATTTAACTGAAACAATTGTAACATAACTATATTAACATCTACCTTTTGGGTGGAGAAGTTTTGAATAGTGCATTGTTTGACCAAGTTGCCAAAATTTTTGATTTTCTTGCTACCTGTTCACTAAAAATGTTTTTTTTTTTTTTTTACTTTCACATAGATGCCACTAATTCCAGATTTAAAATACCTCTTTTTTTTTTTTTTTAAATAGTAATATTTATTTTATTCAGAAATTCTTATGAGGGAAAAATTACTATTCAGAAATAGTGTATTCAAAATCCAGAATCAGTGGCATTGTGTTTTCATGACCTAAAAACTTCATTTCTTATTGTTTTGAATTTTCTAGATTGATAGATATGTTGCTTTTTGCTGGCAGGAATCTCCTGTCGTGGCATTTTTCAAGGAGACAAATTTTGATGGGAATTCTGCCATCTCACCCTGCATTTTAGCCCCTGTTTTACTTAATATGTATTTACATCTATATAATAAAACCGTAAGTCATGTGACTGTTATCAACAGTTCCGGGATGTCCGCTTCATTTTTCATATGGCAAGCGGCCATTTTTATTCAAAATTATTTTTTTAAATAAAAAACTGTATGAAAGTTACATTTTTGGAAATATCGTTCAAAATAAATTAATATTCAATTATGTATATATTCTGCAATAACTTCAGTTAAAATTAAGTTCGCAGTTCAAATTCTCTATCCATGAAAGTAAACAACAACAAAAAAAGGAAAACATTCATTCGTCGTGAACGTTTAAAATATTAAACCTTGGAGGTAATTGTTCGAAAAGCAAGTTCCCCGTGAATGAATTTTTGGACCGCTGTCTGGTGTAAAAAAAAAATAAAAATAATAATTCGCACCAGGGAGACAATCAAAGTTTACCATAATTATGTGCTATACAACTCAACTTCCTACTGGATCTTTTCTTGCGGTAAGCTGAATGTAAACAAATACAACTTATGTAATAGTATTTAATGAATCAAATTTCGGAACGATTTGTCAGTTAATTTGGTATTTATGTGTTATGGGAAGAGAGCCAGGAAGAGAGATCACCGAAAATGATTATTAGTCACCAATCATATTTACCATTGTTAATGACCAATCGCGTTCAAAACAGTAATTTAATATACATTTATAAAATACATAACATCATTAAGTACTTTTATGTTATTTGTGCGCAAATTCTGCCAATAGCATTTTTAAAATGAAACAGCTTTCGCAGACGCATCGGGGTTGGCGCGATTTTTGTTTTGCGCCATTTTGGCGAGAAAACCCCATTTTCAGGTACCTGTTAGAGATTGCTAAAACAGCATGTTACTTTTATTTTATTATGAAATATTTTATTTTATATTAAAAAACACACAATTTTATTATAAAACATACACAATTATCAATTTATTATTAAACACACAACATTTAATTTATTATAAAACATACGGAATCTACTCTATCGGGTTGCCATGCCAAGCAAAATCTAGCCGAAACTGCCGGGTTGCCCATGCAGAAAATCGTCATTTGGGTGCCAAAATGATAAGCCGCGTCTGCGAAAACCGTACCCAAAATTACGTATAATAATATGCAGCCCGATTATGGCAAATTATTCAAAACGTTTTAGATGAGAATAATGATAGATTTTCTAATCTTCAGAAATCGAGTGTACAGCCAAAGTTAGCAAGAAACAAAAAAAAAAAAAATATTAGCAACAATATGGTACTTCAAAAAAACTTTCACAAAATAGACTTACTTCATTGCATCATATCGTATTAACTAAAATACGCCAATTGGCAATGGACCCAATTACAGAAAATTACTTAATAAGTTTAAGAATCTCCGCATTAGCGAATATATTGCAACTGATAAGCAAACGGTCATGAAGCATAAATGTTTAATTGGGTTAAGCGGTTTTTGTCAAGAAAGATGAAATGCATAACAACACAAAATATGCGAAATGCTACCATGATGGTAAAAGTTCTTGATTTGTCTATTAGAATCTTTTGGTTTGGCGAAGGTTTAAAAATATATATACATGAATAAAAGTAACGTGTTACAATGCTTAACATGTATTTAAGGGACCAAACTGGTCGCCAGTGGCGGCTAGTTAAATATATGTACCTATTTCATGCTGCTCTCACAACACTCTATGAAAACTTCCATTAGGTTAAATAGGTTAAAAGTGTTTGCCATTTAAATGTTGGCAGCTATGCATTAAGGGGAAGTTCTACTTCTTTGACCTAAAATTCATGTGATTTTATGATTTTTTTCTTTCAGTTAGAAAGAAAAGAGATATAATCTTTGGACTTTTTATGTTCTATTTATTGACATTTCACTTGCATATTTAAATATTTGTGCGTTTAAAAAAAAAAAAAAAAAAAAAAAAAAGTCTTGTGTGAGGGGTAATACCTGCAGTGCATGCAAATTGGGTGATCATTTTTCTCCGATCACACGCATCTGAAACAAATTGGGTCACCAAATTATGAAAAGGCATTAAATTCTCTGGAGCTTATATCAACATTTACTTTTAAAAGTTTATTTTTGTCAAAATGGCAGTCATTTGAACAAAAAATGTCATTTTTTTCATCCTCTCTTTTTTACCTTTTGTAAACTTGAAAAAATAATTAATCAATGAAACCTTTCTTTTAAATAAAAAATGAAGGAAATCAGTCAAATAGTTCTTGAGAAAAATGGCCGCCCAGTTTGGAAAACCAGGCTTTGAGAAAAACAAGTTTAAAGTTTTACAATAGCATTGTGTTCAATGAGCAGAATTACATTTAGTGCACAAAAAATATTGTAAGGATTTGGAATATCACGAAACTGCTTTAAATCAACAATCTACATGCTTTAAAGGCTGCAAAAAATGCAAAATTAAAAAAAAAAAAATTGTCCAAAAGAAGTGGAATTTCCCCTAAATTATGTAAGGATTATCATTCTTCTAATCATAGTTTGCTATAGTAAAACATTGGTATTTTCAAATAATTCTGATACATGTCCGTTTGTATTTAAATTTATTATTATTATTATTATTCTTTTTCAGGGTATAAATCCTATTATAGCTGATAAAATGATTCAAGATAGGAGTCGAGATTATATGAATGCTCGTAGGGTTGCAAAAGAGTATGAAGCAGTTACTAGAGGACTCAATAGGAATGCTCCATCAACACCACCTCAAGGTCTTCCTGAAGAAATTAAACAGGTATGTATTTTCTTCATTATATAACCTTTTCCTATATGAAGTTTTATCAGGCTAGCATGGGATGATGGTGCCTCAGTCTGAAAAATCTGAAACCTTATTCTGAAAAGGTGTGCCTACAGTTAATCGGAATTTTGCACTAAGGGCTTCAAGTAAGAGTTTGGGGAAAACTAACAGCTAATCGAAGGGCTGTAGATGATGATGTTTTGTTTGCACACACATTAGCATGCAATGCATCTTATGTTAACTTTCAAAATATCAAAAGACAAAGTGCAATAAGTAATACAGTCCCAGTAGCAGAATTTTCTGTGTTTATCTGCAGCAAACCAAAATTTATCTGTGACCCAAAAATGCCAGACCAAGCTTACTATCATAAGAAATTACAGTAATTCATAAAATAAGCAAAATTTGTATTCATAAAGTAAGCATAAGAAGAAAATTCAATAAATCTAGAGACAAGGAAGAAATTTTAGCAATTTTTCATAGCCCAGAATTTAGTTTTAAGCTGTTAGATTGATCTGCAAAGACTAAAATAATCTGCAGCACTGCTGCCATGCTGCATTGTTTCTGCTACTGGGAATACAGGGGTTGTATTTGTCCTGAAATTCCCAATATTCCCGAAAAAAGTAAAAACCTCCTGAAATGTCCTAAAATTCCTGAAATTTTGCAAGTTTTGTACTATATCAGCATTTCAAATCACCAATTAGAGGGTATGTACCTTTTTATCGATGCAAAACTATCACGAAAGTTCCATTTTTCTTCAATCTATCATTAAAAATAATGATTTTCATCGATTTGCACAAAAAAATATTTACATTTTTGGTGTTCCTATACCAAAAATAACAATTTTTATCGATTAGCAAAAGTATGATTTTCATCTCTTAGTCACAAACAAATTGCAAATTTTACCGATCAGTTATCAAAAAGAAAATCTTTTGCAATTTTATCAATGAGTTATAAAAAAGAAAATATTTTGCAATTTTCATCCTTCAGTAATGCAAAAATTGTCATTTTTTTTAGCAGTTTGGTCAAAGGGTGCTGGTAAAATTACTTTTCTTTTAAATGTATACTTTTAAAACAAAAAAAAAAAATGTGCATATATAATACACTATTTATGGTAATAAAATGTATTGAACAAGGAGTTAAGGGTTTTTTTTTTTTTTAGTTAGTATGCCAAGCAAATGTGTCCTGAAATTGTCCTGAAGTATCGAAAAAAGTGTGTCCTGAATTATCACCTAGGGCTAGTACTACCTCTGGTAATACTATTTTACTTCTATAGCACTCACTGTAGAATAATTATACTTTTCGTATCTCGGGGCTGAAAGAATATTTCTTTAATAACACCAGAAGTAAAAGATTGCTGGCATTTTCATAGATTTTATTATTACTTGACGCAAAACACACACATCACAAAAACTTTACATGACACGTATATATAAGATTTTACTTTCACATTTCCGGAGAACAAAACAACCCATGACATAACAATATTCTGTTTACAACACCGCTCTTCGAATAACATACATCTTACGGCAAAACTCACATGACAACTGCACTGAACGAAAATTTCTAGATCACGTGATGCGTGGCGCATTTCGCCGGGAAGAGTCTAATTTTCACGAAGGGGTTTTCTGCGTTACACTTCTGTTTTAAATTAGAACTTATGTTCATTAAGAGGCACCATAATTTTTGACAGGTTTTTCTACTTTGTGTTGAATTTTATTATATGCACTTGAATTAACTCTAGAAATAATGCATTTTTTTTTGTGTATGCTATTTAGGTTGATCTTTGGAAGAAGTATATAGCGTGGGAAAAAAGTAACCCTCTTCGTACAGAAGATCATGCAGTTCTTACTAAAAGAGGTAAGTCTTTATTATAATTTATATTTTATGCATACTCTGTTTGTGTTTATGCATACGCTGATATTTTAAAATTATATTACATAAATATTTTTTATAGGAAAAAGCAATTAATGTTTTTCTTTGTATTTATATTTACTTTAAAATACAATATTTAAATATTATTTTGATACATTACCAAAAAAATAAATATATTTGAAGTTATTTACCACTCTTCTGATAAATATATTTTTTCTTCTTGTGCCTTGCGATAATTATTGTGTTTAAATTTGGCTTATCTGAAGTTTAAAAAAATTAGTAGTTATTGATTAAACAAGGTTTATTCTAAAGACTAGATGAAGGAATTTATTGACTTTTTTTCCCAAAAAGGGATTTGTCTGAAAATAAAGTTCAATTTTTATCTTTAAAAAAGTCTGTTTTGATGATAAAACAAATACAACAACAAAATTTTAAAAATCATTCTTCCAGTCTCTACATAATTAAGAAAAGAGCTGACAAAATTAGAAGTGAATCGATGCTGTAGTTTTTGAGTAATCATGATATTGTGACTATTGAAGCCACAAAAGTCTGCATTGTGTCAAAACCTTAAAGTCTAATAAATATTTTTTTCCCATGACATATCTGAATAACATGTGTAAATAACAATAATAATTCATTTAAGTTAAATTTAGTTTCCAAAAATGCATTATTCAACATCCATTGTTAGTCTCCTTTTTAAAAGAAAAAAAAAAACTATTTACAGTTTATTTAAAACTATTATCTTTCTTATATTGAAACATACAAATTAATTTCTTGTAGAACATAAATCAAATACATTTCTTGATTATTATCATTATAAACTATTCAGAATTTACTATTTTAAAAATTATATAAATTGCATTAAAAAATGAAATCAATGTTCCAACAAAATCATTAATTTTTTGGCGTGTTTATAGACATTATAAACGAATACAAAAATACTAGGGGGCTCAGCCCCCTACTCGCTGACGCTCACCAACAAAAGAGGTAAGTGAATTGCAAACAAAGTGAATTGCAAAGCAATTCACTTTGAGAACGCTACGCGGTCCCAGCTCGCTTCGCTCGCTCGCCCCTTTTTATTTTTCTAGTAATTCTAGCCGGAATAAGTATAAATCATTTGAACATATGAAATTGACAATTTTTTTTATGTAAAAAAGTAATTGAAAACTCCGTTGAAAACACAACTAAAAATGCATTTAGTTGATGCTACTAATGGACATATAAATCATTTAAATACTATGAAAAAAGTATCTTGGAAACATAATTAGTTTAAAACTTATTGCACCTATAATATTGTACAGCACGGCTTAAATTCATTAAAAAAAAAAAAAAAAAAAAAATTGTTCGTTTAAATTTCGTTTGACATTTTACTATTATAATTGATTATAGATTTCTGAAAAAGAAATTATTTTTACTTCAATAAAACAGCAACAGATGGCAGCAGGGGCATTCTAGAAAGTTTATATTTTATTATCTCCAATTTTTTGTGCGAGTGAAATTCGTAAATAAATTCTATAAATAAGAGTTGAGAATTAATTTGAAATTAACAATATTACTCATAATTAAAATGAGGAATCATCTCAGACGCTTTGGATTATATTATCATATTATTTTATTTTTAATAATTGCTAACTTGAATTCCACTGTTCTGACGCTGACCGCCATATTGGAGGCGGGGCTAACACAATCTTGTCTGTTCATTGGTCTGAGCTCTGGAAACTACAGTTGTTGCCAACGATAAGGTAGAAATTCAGCCTTATTTCCGCGCCACGTAAGACAAATATATATATAGATTATCTTACAACAAATTTTTGGTCATCTCTTACAATCTTACCTGCGAAAAGAATTTTTTTTATTATTATTTTATTTATTTATTTATTTATTTTTATATATATATTTTTGGCCCGTACTCTCACACTGTGTGAGCTGTGAGCATGCTGCTATCTACCTTTATTTTTAATGTGTATTTTCACATTGTTTTCAGAATAAATGTTGAAATAGCATTTTTAGACCTTAGAGATGAATATTTTTTTATGTAGTCTATTAGCTGTAATATGTTTAACGTAAAAAAGAAAAAATATAAAGTAGTTTTTTAATACAGAAAAAAGACTCTTAGTTGGTATTATTATATTTTTGTTTACTTATTATGAATCTTTTTCAATATAAGATGAATATTTTTTTAAAATATTTTTTTAAGCAATGGGATTAACTTTTTATTATTCTTTTAGACCATATATAGCTGGGCTTTGTCCATCTGCCCAACTGTTTTATTTATTAAAGTTAAACCTGTCTATAACAAAAACTTGCATAAAACTAAATATGATTATTCTAGAATCAGGCTTCAATTGGAGTTTGGCTCCTCTATTCAAAGTTCATTTTAATATGAAACTATGGGATAGACGAGCAAAGACCAGCTTTTTTATAAATAACAGGATGTCAAAAATATATAAAACAACAGTGATGGTCTTAAAAACCTTTTATGCGCATCTCCATTAGTTTTATAAATATGGATTAAAGATTATGCATCTCAAGCCACAAATATAAGGTCGCAGGGCCAGGCTGCATGTTAAGTATGGCTGTTCTAAGCTTTTTAAAATCCATAATTTAAGTATATTTTTGTTTCCCTTATTTGAAAAGTGCGTATATTTCATTTGTGTACTTCATTGAGAAATGTCAAATTATTCATTTAATGTAAAAGTGAATCAAAATATTTATTTTGCTATACTCTTTTCTTTGTTTAGTGATGTTTGCTTATGAACAATGCCTTCTTTGTCTTGGACATCATCCTGATATATGGTATGAAGCCGCACTTTTCCTTGAACAATCCAGTAAACTTCTGAATGAGAAAGGGGTATGTGTTCACTTATTTTACTTGTGTATTTGTTATGTTTGATGTATATGTGTACTTATGTACATTATATTTTAAAATACCTTTGTTATCATCCTGTTTTAGACATGCTTAATTACTATACTTAAACGTTTTCTATTCTCCTTGGAAATGTACTTATGGAGAAGCTTATTTGGCCGAGGCTTTGTGATCGTTGTAAACAAATTATAAAATTTTAAATGCACTATGTTGTGGAAATAATAATTTCAAGATTCGTACACCCAAGAAGCTATGTTAAATCCATATCAGGAGTCCAATATTTTCCAAATAGATATTTATCCAATGAAAATAAATTATAGAGAGAACATAGAGAAGAGACAATAAGAGATAATCACTTCATGAAAAACAGAGCAAAATGTCCTTACAGACCAACTCTTTTAGATAGCCAACCTTATTTTACGTATCACGTCATAATGCCGTGAAGGCGTGAAGTACTTAATGTTAGCCTTTGCTGACACAAAATTTTAAAAATGAAATTGCCAAAGAGCAAACTTATAAATTGAACATGTGTGAATTATAGTGGCACCCCTGAAATTAGCAGATAGGGGTGGCAGAGATTAAACAACCATGAGTGTAAGACCTTCAGTCTCAGGACTGATATCAATCTTGGAGAGATTTTTGACTGATAGTAAATTTCACTTTATGTACTTAAATAATAACAATTTTACTATCAAGGACTTTTAATCACTTTCTTTAATTGTAAGAGATCAATTTTAAACCATAATGCAAGACAAATCTTCTAGTCTACTTCCATTTAATCATTCCTAATATACAGAAAAGTTTTCAGTCTTGGCTTGAATATACTTCTTGCACCCATGTAAACAATATGTGATCAGTAGTGAAAAGCTTTTTAGGGTTTCATTCATCTCACAAAGCCCTATTCACCGCACTTCTCTGTCTGTCTGTCACAGTACATTCTTGGAAACTGTATAAGTTAGAGACTTGAAATTTTGTGCACTTACAGCTGAATACCTACTGTCCCACTTGAAATTATAAAATTTTGAAAATATCTTCATTAATGCAAGATATTAATTCAAAACCCACTCATTAATAGAAAATATTTAACTAAGCGTAGAATTGAATCACGCTGCAAAGAAAATTCATTCTGAAACTCCAGAAGAGGGAGAAAGGTTGCCATAGTCACAGCATTGCAATGGCTATAACAGACGAGACTTTTCAAAGACACCCTTATCTCATAAAATATTCCACCTAAAAACGTGAAATTTTAGACACACGCAAAAAAAAAAAAAAGGCTTTCAGAATTCCTAAAATTTTTTTCAATTACAACCATTAGAAGTGTAAATATCAAATAAAAATCTATTTGGATAAATTTGCTTAATTTCCTTTCATTGGAAAAACTACAGAGGAACAGTCTGACACCTGTTCTACAGCCCAGAGATGGCAGACTAGGCATTTTTCAGGCTCTATAGAATTTTTTTTAACATTGCACTTATCAATTTAAAATTAACACAACATATCTATGCATATATTTTTTTTTTACGGTGAACCCAGAAATATAATTTTTATAAAGATCACATAATTAGAACCAAAATTACGAATTATTTTTGTGTAATGAAAATAATATTTTTTATTATATGGTGATTGCAGCTGGTTTGTGAAATCAAAGACTCTCAGTGAGACATCCAGTCTTTTTTCGAAGGGCTGAAGATAAATAAACGACAGTTTTTGATGGTAGTAAGAAATTAAGAGCTCTATTATTATTTATTTTTTAATTGCATTTACCAATTTGAAAATTATGCATCTGTGCATATTTTTTGATGGTGAACCCAGAAATCTAATTTTTATAAAGATTGCATTATTATCATGGGTGCAAATTTTCCGTCCACAGACGGAATTCTGTCTTTTAAAAATTTCCGAGGACAGAAACGGGACGGAAAAGAAAATTCACAGTTTTTTCGAGATCCTTCGACGAAATATGCCATATTTTCGAAATCCTTTGACGAAATATGCCGTATTTTCGAGATCCTGCGACGAAATATGTTTTTTTTTTTTTTTTTTTTTCGAGATCCTTCGACAGAATTCGCGATCCTACAACAAAATTGGGCGTTTTTCCATTATCTGTCAAAGACATTAGAACTTTTTTCCACGAACCTTTGACAAAGTTGTTGTTTTTTTCTGTGGCCATTTGGCGAATGTTTTTTTTTTTTCCATGGCCCTTCGGCGAACTTTGCACTTTTTCTGCAATTCTTCAATGAAACTCATGTTTGTTTGTTTTTTTAACTGTTTTTTGACAAAATTCACATTTTTCCACGGCCCTTGTATGAATTTTTTTTCGTGATCTGTCAACGAAATTAGCCATTTTTCGCGATCCTTTAATGAACTTCCCGTTTTTTCCTCGACTTGTGGACAAAATTCGCATGTTTTCCTGATTCTTTGATGCAATTTGTCGTTTTTTTTTGAGATCCTTCGATGAAATTTGCTGGGGTTTTTTTAGATCTTTCCACGAATTTTGTCGTTTTTCGAGATTCCTTCGGCAAATTTTGCCGTTTTCTCGAGATCCTTCGACGAATTTTGCCGTTTTTTCGAGATCCTTCGACGTTTTGTCTACGTGGACATGGTGTGTGCATTGTGCATTCGAAGAGTAGGTCTGGGTGGAGAATTCAAAATATTTTCAGTCTTTACCACATCTCAAAGTCAAAACATGCGTTGTGTGTACACACGTGTGTGCTTGGAGAGAGAGCGGGGGGGGGGGGGGAGACAAGTCAAAATATTTTCAGTCCTGGCCACATTTCAAACTTGCACCCATAATTATTATAACCAAAGTTGTATTTTATCATAAAATGCTGATTTTTGTATAGAAAAAATAAATAAAACACTAATAGAGAATGGTGTAATTAATAAAGAAGGGGAAAGGGGAGAAACTACTTTTTATTAAGTATCACATTTGGTCCACATGACAGATATTATTATGACAGAGCAGAATCCTGGGCTTCGCCCACTATTAGGCAGGTTCAGATATTTGAAAAAATAGACCTGTAAATTTTTATTTTTTGAAAAACATCAGTTTTTTTTTTGGAAAATGAAATTTATTTGGATTTATTAATTAAAGGATAAAGTGTTTTGATAGGAATATGAAACAAAACCCTTTATGTGATCTTCGATCACACTTACCCACTTGTTTTAATTTAATGTATTACATTGAATTGGGCAACTGAGAGATATGTTTTCTTTCATTGCTGACATGATAGTAGGCTTACTGTAGAGACCTGCAAAAATTTTTGGTTTCTGTCTGTCTGTCTGTTTGCGATAACTACTTCAAAAAGCATCCGATTAATTTGTAATTAGGTATAACATTACAAATTAAGTTGACAACATCATTATTATCTGTGCTTGCTTTTCATAATGTTCAGTATATATATAATATTTTTTTTCTACTTTTGTTTATTATTAGTTATTTTTTATTTCAGGATTTAGCTGCTGGCAAAATGTTTAGTGAAGAAGCCGCACAAATTTATGATAGAGCAACAACAACATTTTTGAAGACTAATATGCTCCTGCACTTTGCCTATTCTGATTTTGAAGAGGTAACTTTAATTACATTCATGTGCCATTTTATTTATTTTATGATATATGCCAATAAGCTATATGTGCTTGATTCATGAAGTTGTACAGAGAAAATTATATATCTTTCTGTAATCTATCAAATAATTATAATTTATTCAACTGTACTTTTAGGCTACCAAATTATAACATGATGAAAGCTTGAATTTTTGTTGATGTTTCTTATTTATATGATACAAAGCATATTATCAATTAAAAAATTTTATTATATGTCCTCTAATTATATGTATACTTTTGGTTCTAGGGTAGAATGAAATATGATAAAGTACACCAAATTTATAATAAATTTATCGAAAATCCAGATATTGATCCAACATTAGTAAGTATATTTAAGAATATTAAAGTATCTTTTGTACATTTTAACTTATTGATTAGTTTTTCTTAATGTATAATAAATTTAGTTTTATAAGTTAATTACTTCTGTAACTAATATAAAATTTCTCTAAACACTTATTATCTGTTAATTTATATTCTTATGAGTATTTTTTTGTATTTTCTGCATTTCTGAAGCTTATAGTTTAGGAAAATGAATTTAATTAATTAAAGTGAAATTTCAGAAGATATTTTAATTCAAAGATCCACATAATATTCTTAGAAAAAATACTTAATTCTTTCACATTTAATTAGAATTTAATTTCAATCTTTCATTTGAGAATCACCAATTGCTTTTCTAAAATGTATTTTAAATCTAAAAACTGTAATTTATTTTATGCAAAACCACATCATTAGATAAAGGAAGATAAAGGTGGACTCTATTTTCTTGTCCCACATGATTTTAAACATTATTATTGGAACTAACAAAGAACTATTCGAGATTCTATTGATCAAACTCATTATAGTATTTTAATGAAATATTATGGAATTTTCTCTGTTTGCTAAAATTTTTTGAAATTTGAAAACTTGTGTGGAAAGTTATTTCTTTGCAATAGATTATTCACATGTTTGAAAACTTTTTTTGTGATAAGTTTCCTTCCTTAAAAAAAAATTTGTGTGGAATAAAGCTTTAAAAAAAAAAAAAAAAAAAAAAAAAAAATTGGTGTTTTCTCGGACAATAAAAAAGCAGTTTTTTGTTGTTTATGCATGTGCATAAATGTAATATGTGTTTATGAAAATTCATCCCAGGTCTTTCCCTAGGTATTTTTTTACACCTTGCTACTGTTGTATAATTATTTGTTGAATTTCATCATTGAATCAGTTATACTTATATATATTTTTTTTTAAAGTAATTCACTGTTGGTTTTTTAGTATTTATATATGTATATATTTACACATGTGAATTGCATAAATTCATTTTGATGCTTTTTTTTCCATTTTTCCTTTTTATGAAAAAAAAAATGTATTTTTGTTATTATTATTTGGATTTTTTTTTTTATTCTTTTAAGACGATGTTTCTCAAACTGTGGTTCACTTACATTATAAAAAATTCAGTAAAAATAATATTAATAGCCAATTAGATGTCATAGTGAGTTTAATCAGGTAACAGTAGGCTTTAATTTTTGTCATGTTTTGGAGCTGTGAAGAGGCTGTTTGTCAGTGCTTTATGTGATTGATATTAGAGTTGGATGTAAAACATAAGAAAATTAAATAAATGGCGCACTTTTTTATTTCAGGCTTATATACAATACATGAAATTTGCTCGAAGGGCAGAAGGAATTAAATCTGCCAGAAACATTTTTAGAAAAACCAGAGAAAATCCAAAGAGTCGACATCATGTATATGTAGCTGCTGCATGGATGGAGTATTATTGTAGTAAGGTAAAGATTTTATTTATTTTTTTCATCCCAAGGCTACAATTCATATATTTTTTAAAAATCAATTTTAAATGTTAGGTGATTTTCGAAATTAATTTTAAAAATATATATGAATTTTAACCTATAATTTTTTTTTTTAACAGAAATAGAATTTTAGAAACCTTAAATATGTTAATCCAAGATTACAGTATCCTATAAAAAATTTCAAAAATCACAGCAGACAAAATTTACCATAATAGGCGAAAGTTTGAAACTGAATTCCTTTTATGAAAGTAAAATAAAAGGCTGCAAAATGCAAACACTCCAAAAATCACTTTAAAAAATTCATGAAAAATTAAAAAATCACTGTACAAATTCTGAATAAACTTTATTGAAAAGAGATCCACATTTTCTATATTGGGCTAAAGTTTGAAATCATATATATATTTTCTTTTACTAATGTGAAAAAGCACCACCAAATAAAAAAAAAAAAAAAAAAAAAAAAAAAAAAAAAAAAAAAAAATTACAAATAGCATTAAAAATATGTTGTAATTGTGATTTTATTTATTTATTTATTTTTTTACCCTTTTAAAATATATATTCTGCTATTTTTTAATATCTGCTTTAGTGTTGTCTTTTTTTAGTATTGCAAATGCTTTCCTGGCATAAATAATTTGTGGGGCAAGGGAAGAAGGGTTGGTGTTAGGTTATTTTTTTCTCTTTTTTTTCTTTTTTTGACAAACTAATTGCAGATGACCCAAAATTTGGAATCAACCATATCCGAAGGATTCCTGATTTTGGAATTTGTACTGTAGCAGTAATGAAATAATTTAAAACCATTATATTTCAAAAGATTTAAATAATCAGTATTATTAAATAGTCAATCAAACTATGTAGTTGTTGTTTATGAAATTTTCCTGTGCTACATTTTCTTACATCTGACTCTCTAACTATTCTATTTTTTTTCTAGGACAAAAATATAGCTTTTAAAATTTTTGAACTTGGCTTGAAGAAATATGGTGATAATCCTGACTATATCCTAGCATATATTGATTACTTATCTCATCTTAATGGTATGTATTAAAGTTATCTAAGTTATGCCTTTTTTATATTTATTTATTTTCATAAATTGTTATAGTCAGTCCTATAGCTTGTGGTTGACATTAAAAGCAGTATTCAGAAAACATTCACCATATTACATGCACCCCCTTCTTTTCAAAGGAAACTTCATGATATATATTAAAAAATCAAATAAAAAACTTTTCAAATGAAAATCTTTCTAAACAAACCTGATGTTAAGACCCTATTGCCTTCAGCAACATTCATCCTCAAATTTGTATGATTTTATATTTTTAAATGAAAATCTATCAAAATGGACAAAACCCCCTCATTATGATGATTGTGGATTTAATTTCTGAGATTTAGATATATTAAACAATTCTGACCAAAAGTTCCCGAGAAAACCTAAATAATATAAAATGCTTCCCTTCTCTTCCTCTTTTAAACTCAAAATAATATAGCTTTCTGTTGAAGATATGAGTTTCCCAGTGCATGTGCACAAACAAAAAACCCTCAGAAAATATTCTAGAGCACAGAGGGGGAAAATAAATGCCAAATGAGTCAAAGAAATTCCAGAAAAAATATTTTTTTAAATAGTAAATATTAATATTGTTTAAACAAAGACATTGTTAGAAAGCATAAGGCACTATCAGTGGCTTTTTAATTTTTTTTTTTTTTTTTTTTTGTATTTCGTTCATGAAAGCAGATGATCATTTTTAAAATTAGCATAAAATCTTTGAAATGGCTCTCCAAATTTTTATTTTTTTTGAAAGTGTTAATATTGATATTTTTTCAAACTGATTGCACTGATAGAAAGGTAAAGGTGTGTATTTAAAAGCCTGGCACTTTTTGTTTTCTCTTATCTTGAATAGTTAAGCTGATGCAGACTTAAAAAAACAGGGGGAGGGGGGGAGCATGTAAAAAGACGTTTTGAAAATAATTACAGTCCCTGGCCAAATTATTAGACGCAGTTGTTTTTATTATAATTTGTTAAATATCTGGAAAGATACATGAGTAATTATCTTGAAACTTTAGGAGTGTAAACAACATGATCAACGTCATATATTTCCGAGAATATTTTTTCTTGAAACCCCATAAGGGGCCGTCAACAAATTGAAGAAAAACAAATACGTTTTTGATAACCCTGTAAAAACCAATATCACAAAAGCGTTGAAACGGTATCACACGCTTAGGCGGCTTATTGTAATAATTTGGGTTCATTTTTATGAAGATAGCATGTATACTCGAAGAGAAATTCAGGTTTTTATAAAAACAGTCCCAAATTTTACTAAGTTTTTTGCTTATAATTTGCAGAGTTTTTAATATAAAAACAAGTTATTTTTAGAAAATATGACAAGCAAAATTATACACAATACCCTGCAATCAGAATTAAAAAATAATAAAAATTGCAAGAAAAATGAGCAGGTTTACTAAATATTTTTTTACTGCGTATGCGCGAATTCAATCAAAATATACTGTGCATAATATAGTAGCTAAATATATAGACCAACTTTTATGAAAGTCTCAAAAACATAGCTGGAAAATTCTGATAGTGATCATCGATAGAATAAGCTCGAAATTCGCAGTTCCCAAAAGGAAGCAAAAAGATGAGGGGTTGTATCAAATATAGAATGAGAGACACATCATTCTTATTATGTCAACTTTCATAAGCTAGTATATTTGGATACAACCCCTCATCTTTTTTGCTTCCTTTTGGGAACAGCGAATTTCGAGCTTATTCTATCAACGATCACTATCAGAATTTTCAAGCTATGTTTTTGAGACTTTCATAAAAGTTGGTCTATATATTTAGCTAATATATTATGCACAGTATATTTTGATTGAATTCGCGCATGCGCAGTGAAAAAATATTTAGTAAACCTGCTCATTTTTCATGCAATTATTATTATTTTTTAATTCTGATTGCAGGGTATTGTGTATAATTTTGTTTGTCATATTTTCTGAAAATAACTTGTTTTTATATTAAAAACTCTGCAAATTAGAAGCAAAAAACTAATCGAAATTTGGGACATGTTTTTATAAAAACCTTAATTTCTCTTCGAGTATACATGCTATCTCCATAAAAATGAACCCAAATTATTACAATAAGCCTCCTAAGTGTGTGATACCGTTTCAACGCTTTTGTGATATTGGTTTTTACAGGGTTATCAAAAACGTATTCGTTTTTCTTCAATTTGTTGATGGCCCCTTATGGAGTTTCAAGAAAAAATCTTCTCGGAAATATATGACGTTTATCATGTTGTTTACACTCCTAAAGTTTCAAGATAAAACCTAATGTATCTTTCCAGATATTTAACAAATTATAATAAAAACAACTGCGTCTAATAATTTGGCCAGGGACTGTATTTTGAAAGGGTTAATATTGATGCTTTTTTTAATAGATTGCACCATTAGAAATGTTAAAAAATGGAATTTGAGTGTCAATTTTATGTTTTATTGTATTTGAAATAATTAAACATGTGCACACTGTGAAAGCCAATATATATATATATATATATTATATATATATTCTGAGTTTTAGTTTTTTTATCTGCGGAATGGGTTTTCAGCCACCCCACTGCCACTTTTTACACCTTTTTGTGATCTTCATTATGGTTTTCAGGTGCATTATCAAAATATTTCTCCAAAATTTTGATGAGGATAAGGACTTGCCTTGGGCTATCCTTATCATCATCATCAAAATTTTCAGACCTGTATGTGCAATAGATTTTCCTAGCCATTGCCAACAGACAAGCAGAGCAAAACGTTTTTTTAGTAGTATAGATAAGACATGCCTATCTGGAACCTAAAAATTTACGAGCATCTTGGGAAAAAAAAAAGCTTTATTTTTAAGTTTATCATTTTTTTTCCTTGTTTATTAGATTTTATTTATTTAATTATTTATTTATTGCTTTCTTAGTCCCACCTTCTTCGTTCAAATCCGTTTTAATTCCTCATATTCTCACACTGTTAAGGCTATTGGTCAATGAGATCTCAATTTCCTCTCACTAATGTTAAATCTATGGGCATGTAATGCATTAGTATTTTTGAAACATCTCTTCAGGAAATTAACTTTTTTTTTCTGTGTACTGTTCTTAAAAGATGTCTTTTGTCAAAATATTCCTAAAATATATGGTTAATTTATAATTTTATGTGTTAAAATCTTTACAAAACAGAGTAAGATTTTAACACTTCAAATAAAATTTTGATCCATATATTTTAGAAATATTTTGTCAACTTAAAAAAAAAGACATCTTTTAAGAATAGTACACAGAAAAAAGAAATTTAAAATATTAATTTCCTGAGGAGATATTTTAAAATATATGAATGCTTATAGGTTTTTAATTAGCAAGAGGAGTTTGAGATCTCACTGACCAACTGTCTTAATTAGGTACTGATTGCTGATGTCTTTTGAACTATTTTATTTATGACCTTCATTTTTATGATGCTCCATTCATAAATTATTTACCTTGGATAAAATTTTCTCTCAGTACTGCTTTGGTGGCTTTAAGGTGAAGTGAAGTACACTGAACAAATGCAACAATGTAACCATTCATGATAAAGTTGATGCTTTGCATAGTATTTATCGTTCATATACAGGAGCACACAAAAGAATTCAGTTACAGTATGGTCTATGAGTGATAATTGTTGGAAGTGCAGTTTCAATTGTGGTATGCATTTTTAAATTTAGACAATTTTTTTGCATATTACTTGGTGTGTATAATTTCTATAGATCATACATGGCTGCACAAAAGAATTGATACATGATTTTCTTTATTGAAAATGAAAATTCGCCTCATTGTATTTAATATCAACATTCTACCTTCATCCAACATTATATAATTGATTTATTCTAATTGTTTTTTATTTTCATGTAGATGACAATAATACAAGAGTGTTATTTGAGCGTGTCCTTTCTTCTGGTAGTTTACCCCCAGAAAAACAAGTGTAAGTTTTATTTTCTATCAAAATGCAGTATTTAATGGAAATTTTGTAACATGCATTTAATCATCAAAACATTAAAAAAAAAAATGATATTCCATAAGATGTATTAATGTTTCTTTATTTTTTTGTTTAGTGAAATATGGAATAGATTTCTAGAATTTGAATCCAATGTAGGAGATCTACAGAGTATACTGAAGGTTGAAAAGAGAAGGGCGGCTATTATAGAAGAGGTATAATTTTTACATTATTGTATATCATTTAGTAATAAGTAGATATAAGTTGTTGGAATAGTAGAGTATCTATTGAAGTCTTCTATGTTATTCTTTTTAACACTTTCCAACATATTTAAAAATTGTTTATGAATTCGGTTTGCCTGCCTGTCCATCCTCTAACTCTCATAAATATACTTTGATTACCATGAATAAGTTTTTGACATTTACTATCAGGGGTTGATACAGACAAAATTTGGGGCCTATTTAGGTCCCCTTCACAAAAATCAATTTAATAAAATGGGCTCCTTCACAAAAATCAATCTGATAAAATGGGCTCCTTCACAAAAACCAATTTGATAAAATGGGTCCCTTCACAAAATTCTTTTTACTAAAATAGGCCTTTTCACAAAATTTTATTCCATAAAAACTTACTATTTATTATTTAATTATTATTTTGTGATGTTTTAAAATGTGTAATTTGTAAACAAACAACTTCACCAGAGAGAAAAACTTCAGCAAAAGGATTTAAAAAAGTTTTTGTTATTAAATGCTTGGCTCGAATTTGAGTAACTGGATTTCAACTTTTGTTACAAAATGTTATTTTTCACAAAAATATAATAAATTTCACAAAAATAACCTTTATTTTTCACAAAATGGGCCCCAAGGAAAAAAACCCTGCATCGACCCCTGACTATAGAAGGTTTGGTATTGAAAATGAAGTGTGTAGTGTTTACAGTTTGTGCACAGGGACACAAAAAAATTCTGTAACATTTGTGGACTATGAAAAAAAAAATCATTTTCAATTCATTATACATACATACATACTGCAAACATAATGAAACTCATATGCATCACTGAGGTGGACTAAAACATGTTTTTTCAAGAGTATAGAATAAGTAGTATTTATAGTTTGTTTATAGGGATGCACAAAAGAATTCCATAACACTGTGATCTATGGAGAAAAATTGTTTGTGATGCATTTTAATGATGTTATGATACGTCAAACATAATGAAAATAAAAAGTATCACTGAGATCCACTACCAGATAACATTAAACAGTGTGTTGCATTTATTTACAGAGATGCACAAAACAATTCTGTTTCAGGATGGACCTTGATCGATTTCATTGTATAAGAAAATGAAATTGCTTAATAATATTCTGTTAGTGTTGGAAAGTGTTTTATAATCTATGCCTGATGCATAAATTTTAGTTCTTGTTTAATTGGTATTTCAAGAGGTGTGGTGATGAAGTTGTAATAATATGTTGAATCATTAGGTCTTCTGTTCCCTATGGTCACCTTTCAGATTAATACAATGAAAAATTCTGTAACAGTCTTTCATATTATTTATTATAATTTCTTAATATGCAGAGTGTTTTTTTACTTTTTAGAATAAAGTTTTCTTAATCTTTAAGAATTTTTTTATTTATTTCTGCAACATTTTGTTACTTATGAGATCTATAATATGCATTTTGTCACATTATTACATTTATAATGTAATAATGTAACAATACATCATATTTTCTACTGAAGGGGGTCAGAAAGGTTTGAAATCGTGAAATTTGACTGAAGTTTCATTGTGGATTAACCCTCTCACTGACACGCTCGTGTTAATACATTCATTAAGCTCCAGTTTTTATTGCAATACAAGCATTATTTAAATCGATGTAATTCTATGGATATAATGCAATTTCAATACATTGAGTAATAATTATTACTCTCAAGGATTACATTAATTTTTTTTTCATATAATGTTGGGATAATCATGTTATTTAGCAATTAAAATAAAATACAGTGAACACAATATTACAATTTTACCCTTTTGCTGGACAGTCAGAGGGTTAAGAACCCTTTAATTAATTTAGACTGTTACTTCTTTTAGTATTTGTCTATTTATGTTTTATAGAAATTAAGAATATTGTAAAGAAAAAAATATATAAATTTAATATTGAATGACAAAACTAATCTTGCAAAACTAATTTAGCCATGATTTTGAAGTCCAGGTTCCATATTTTTGAGTTGCTATTTCTTTTTAATACTGCTTGATACATTGTCTGTCGATTATACCTAAAAAATAAACAACAATTTGGGAAAAATTTTAAAAATAATAAATTCAAAATCCATAAAAATTGGCCAACCTGAAAAAAAAAATTGTTTGTTTTTTAGGTACAGTTTGTAGAGATTTTAATTTGCTTTATTTAAAAAAAAAAAAAAGAAATATGTAAATTCATTAACTTGTTCAAAAGCAGGTTGAAAAACTGCTGAAAAACAGTGTTTTAAGATAATTGAGTTCAAAGTTTTGCCTTCACAAGTATCAACTCTCTGTATGGTTCAAAGCATAATATGCATATGGCTTGTACAACTGCAATTTTAGGAATTTTCTTATCGGACCAACATTTTAAAAATAATAATTATAAACAGGGCTAGACAAATGTAGTGGCCATGTCACCACTGGCAACCAAGTTTTTTTATTCAAGTTATTTAATCTGGCTTTTTTAATGACCTAAGAAATTAGAGCATTGCAATCAGCTTTTTCAGAACATGCCAATTAATTCAGCCTTTCAAGTATTTATTTTTTTTACAGAAATATATAACTTTGATATGCTGCATTAGAAAACTTAATTTAATATAAAATATAGTTTAACTATAAATTTTAAACGTTATGTTCACCTTGAATATGAACGCTTTCCGAATTTCCCCTGATGATAACTGTTTAGAGCAGTTGAAAGCGCTCGGGTTTTTTTTTTTACATCTTTTGATGGGTTTTTATGTTTTAAAAACCTTTATATGTATATTTGCACCTTTTTAATAAAAATAAAATTAGTTTAGGTTATCTTTCTAAATTGTATACTATTCTGAACTATGTACCTATTAATTCCAAACTATGCTTGTTATTATTTTTTCTCAATTAATTCATAAAAAACACCTTTGTGCTTTTTGAAAATCAATGACGGAGGTTTGTGTGTGTGTGGTGGGGGTTCCTATTTTTTACTGGATGACTAGAATTTTTTGCTGGCTATTGGATTTTGTCAAAATTGTAAATTCCTGATTATAATAAATATATTTTTTCACCATTTCAAACTTCAAGTTAGCTGCCTTGTTTTTTGAATCAATCAATAGTCATATGAAGTTATGTAGTGCTATAGATCAGTATAAGCTATCAAAAATTATTTTTCTGTTTATCATTTCACCATAGTAATAAAATTGTGGTGAACATTATCTTGGCACTGATATGTTTTTACTACTTGTAAATAATTTAAAATTTATTGTTGCCTATATCCCAACACATTTTCAACTGAAATATTCACCATAGTATAATTTAAAACCGATTCTGACATTTTCTTTGAATCAGCTGCATTCATTCATATACTGGGGTAGTATATGAAAGTACTATATTTACTTGCATAATTTACCCTTCCACATATTTCACATGGTTTATTTTTTGCCGATCTTTTTTTTTTTAAATTTTTTTTTATTGGTATTCTTTTTCAGCTTTCTGCAAATTCATTATATTGTCTATGGAGAGGCAATTAAAAACATCAATGAAAAATAGGATGTCCAGTAAAAGACAAAAAAAAAGATCGGCAAAAAATAAACAATGTGAGAATTTATCTCACACACATTCCCTACTTTTGAAAAAAAAAAGTCTGGTAAAAATCAAAGATTTGCTTAATTTTTGCATATAGAATACAGCAACTTGAATTTCTGAAACTTGATTCAAAATACACATGGTCTGACAAAAGCCATGATTCAGTTCTGTACTTTGTATTAAAATGGGCAAATTTGCTATTTTGTTTCCTGTTTTTTAAACACTTGCTACAAGAGTATGGCTGGTTTTCTAGCCAATAATATTACATAATTAAACATGTGATATGTATGTCTGTAAGTTAGGACTTCCTTAAATTTGCTTACATTGTCCATGCTCTAAATTTATGATTCTTAAAAAAGGTAACAGCTTCACTGCAGATTTTTAAATGTGCAGCACCTTGTTTCACTCTATTCTAAATAAAAGTAAATATAGTTGAAAAAAATAAAAGAAAAACACTTTTATAAACAATCAATGTTCATCTTAAAAATCATGTATAATTTCATGTTTGCAAGTCATGTAGTTCCAAAAAATTTCTGTTGCATTACATTAACTTGGCACGGACCCTGATTAGTTAAATTCACCCATTTGATTCACGCTTAATAGAAAGCACAGATTAGTGAATCTATTATAGAAATTATAATTTTTGCTTTGTTTCTTTTTTAAGATACGACAAGAAGAAAGAATAAATCATAACTTAAATTATCTATTCAGTATTTTTAAATTGTGATTTCAATGTATAGTCATAACTTAATTAATATCAAACTGTTAGATGATAAAAGGGTATTTTTTAAAATATCTATATTGCTCTGTTTATTTTTTATTTATATTTTCCACTTTTTAGTGTTTGAAAGTAGTACTTTATGTAAGCCTTAATTGCTTAAAAATCTAAATTTTTGAAATGTGAAACATAGTTCTGCTGTTCTTTTTTTAAAGAAAATTATTTGAAAATGGTTGTTGCATCTTAGAAAGTAATTTCCACAGTAAATTAATTATAGATATTGGCATTTATGAGTCCTTATTGGGGGCAGGGCTGTAATTAACAGATCATTGTTTTATAGAAGTGAAATTGTAAACACATTTTATGCATATTAATTTTATTGCTATAAAATATAAAGTATTTTTCACTATGCTTCTTTGAAATGTAAAAAAATATATAAATAAAGCTAATTTTATGTGCATTTAAAGGCTATGCTGGCTATTTTCATGTCATGCCATTGGCAATTGTTATGTTAAAAGTTATTCTCTGATGTATAAAATATATTTCTACTTATTTCATTTGTTTTGTTTCATATTTACATTTTTATTTACCTAACTGAAAGTGAAATTTGTTTAAAATATTTTCTCATAATGACAATATTATGAAGAATTGCATTGAATCATTTTGCAAGCTGAATTTTCACAAGTTGATAGACATAGATATTATTAGTTTGTGGTATATTGTATGATATTTTATGCCAATAATTTCCAATGGTTAGACTTTAATAATGCTTTGTTTCCTTTTTAGTTGAAAGAATTTGAAGGCAAGGAAACGGCACTCCTTGTGGATCGATACAAGTTTATGGATTTATATCCTTGTACTCCATCAGAACTTAAGTCAGTAGGTTATAAAGTAAGTTATTTAAATTTCAGCTATCAATTTATTCTTCACATGAAATAAACTATATGTTTTGCATTAATAAAATTAAAGTTAGCTTGCCCATTAAATAATTTTCTGATTATTCTTGCCCATATTTTTTTGTTTTGGTACTTTTCCTATAAGAAGCCTTGACTTTTAAAAGAAGCTTGGTGCAACTTAAGCTTCAGAAAATAAAATTTGTTGCAAATGAATTGGAAGGCAAGGAAACGGCACTTCTTATGGATCAATACAAATTTGTGGATTTACATCCTTGTAGTCAATCACAATCTTAAGTCAGTAGGTTATAAAATACACAAACAGCTATAAAAACAAACCTAATTAATTTTTATCCTTGTGTATATATATATAAAATAATAAACTCCAATTTAAAAACACATGCAGAACCAATATCACAAAAGCAAACTAAAATCTATAAACTGCATAAATACAAAACAAGCAAACAAAACAAATTACTTATTTAGACTTTCAAGTTCAATCTATAAGTTGCATTCGAAAAAGCAGTTGATAAACATCTACAATACTGAGCATGGTTTCCCCTTTTAAATTGCACTAGGTTGCCATATGGTAGCAGTTCACAGTAATTCACAGTTCAAGCTCCATTTAGTTAAAAGTAAAAAAACTTTATTGACAATTTTGAAGACACCAATTCAAGAGTACATTCTATTGAGATTGTAGTTAAAAATAACTTCGAATTTTATATGCAATAAAGAAAAAAAAAAAAAAAAAATCTTTGATGTGGAGGAGGAAAAAAAAAATGAGAGCATTTTGAAATATTGTAATAGACATTTAATGATAGAATGTTTTTGTTTTTTTAAAGAAATAGGGTTTTTTAGAGTGGAATAATTTTAAGCAATATCATATTTTAGCATTTAAATAAAGAATTTATAGCGATTTGATCTACACGGGAATTATAATGAATTTTAATAGTGGATTAAAACTAAAGGTGTTCTATTTAAAGAATAAATTTAGTAGTTATCGCCATTTTTAGATTTAAATACTTTGTAATAAATATAAAGTACTTTTATATATGGAGGTTGATTGTTTAATTTTAGATGGGATTTTAGTTTAATTAATCAGAATTATATATGAAATACTATAAAAAGGAAAATTTTATAGAATAAAAGTTAATTATGGCAGAATATAATAAATTTTGTAACATATATATGTGTGTGTGTGTGTGTGTGTGTGTGTGTGTGTGTGTGTGTGTGTGTGTGTGTGTGTGTGGGCGCGCGCATGCGTAAACATTTTATTTATATATTTATTGTTATTGTTTTTTATGTACAGTTTACTTCTGCTTGTAGATAAAAATAGTTAAATGGTTTCTTTATATTAAATAAATTGTATAAATAGTGAAAAAATTGCTTGTGTACATGAAACAGTGATTAGGTTGCCGAAATTCCTTCTCTTCCCAAGACTTCTTTAGTGGAAAAGTGCCTATTCTTCTTTAAAAAAAATTTTGTAAAATAAATGTATTTAGCTCTAAAATAATTATTTTTTATTTCAAATTTTAGGAAATAGCCAAGCAACATGCCTCTAGTCTCCCACCTTCCATGTTAGCTATGAAAGAAAGCCTTTTAGATGACGACAAAAATAAAAAACCTCTTTACCCTGATCCAGATGTTTTACAAATGATTCCTTTCAAGCCCAGACAAATTTATCGTAAGTTTCTAACCTTTTATTTCATAGGTTATATACATTTCTGTTTCTGATTTTACATTTAAAATATTTTTATTGGTTTAACTCCTTATGAATTGCTCCTGTCAATATGATGGGCTGAAGTATTGTTCTCTACTTCTTGTGCCCGTGATATTGCCCGGCTGCAGATTCAAAAATATTACACTACCAAATGTTCAATTAGAACTTATTTATCATGCCCGAAAAAAACTCTGATGTTTTAGTTCTTATTTTGAACACTAGATGGTAGTACAAGCTTGCATTATAAAAAACATTTCAGCGATAACTGGCATTTAGTTTAACCCTAAATGTTTGATTGAACGACACTTTCTGAAACAAATACCTGCCTTAAACAAAAATACTATCAACCATCTAGGGAATGCAGAGTGTGTTGTTCCAAAAGGGATACAAATATTAAGCAATTTCAAAAAGAAACTGGATATTTTTGCCCTAATTGAGATGTTGGGCATTCCATGTTTCAAAATATATCACACCCCAAAAAATTATTGATTAAGTTAATCAACATTTTATGTACACACATTCTTTCAAATAATACTTGTAAAAATTAGTAAAACAATAAAACTGTAAAAAATAAGGATTTTATTCTTGTGAAATTGTATGCTGAAAAACAAACATATTAAGCACTAAATTCCTGCTTGTTGGCTTTTCTGTAAATCTTGAATATGTTCTATAACACACACAACTAATTGCATATTTCCTGTAGAAACCTTATAATTGTTTAATTTCCGCAATACAAAAAATAGGTACTTTTTTAATGTTTTTAGCTACGTTCATAATTATATAAATATGTAGCACCTATAGTAAACATTTGGTCCATATGTCTGTCCGCACATAACAGTGCAAAAACTACCCAAACGATGAAATTTAATATGAATATATAATCGTTTTAGAATTTTGTCGAGTCGGGCTGACAATTTCTTTTTTTATATGCCAGGTGGCCATTTTTATTCAAAATTATTTTTTCGAATAAAATTGCATAAAAGTTACATTTTTAGAAATATTAAAAAAAATTGTTTGTTTGAGAGATGAGTTACATTCAAATATGTATAGATTCTAAGATAACTTCAGTTGAAATTTGGTTGAAAGTCAAATATCTCAATCCATCAAAGTAAATAAACACGAGAGATTCATTCATTATGAGTCATAAAAATATTAAACCATGGAGGTAGTAATCATCCATAAAGCAAGATCTCCATGGTAAATTTTGCAGCCCTGTCTGGTGTAAAAAAAAAAAAAAAAAAAAAATATGCATGTGTAAACATGACATACATAATAAGAAGAAAAAAAAAAAGCATGCTCATTTCGCTTCTAGCAGACGATATAATTCATTTCACTGAAATAATAAGGATGACTTTTTTACATTGTAAAACTAGTTATAATTCCTTTGTCATGTTTAACATGCAATTTCCAACTCGTTTATAAATAATTAAGCAATCCTTAAAGGGTTAAAAAATTTGCTACTTATATCTAATGTTATATATATAGTATTAATATATTATTAATTTAAAATGCGTCATTACAGCTACTGGTGCCCATCCTGTTCCTGGAGGAGTATTTCCTCCCCCACCAAGTGCTTCCTATCTTATGACATTACTTCCACCTCCATCTTCATTCCAGGTATGTAGTTAGGAATCTTTCTTTTAAAGTTCAACAAGTGTTTATGAACTTTGTTTTATCATTGCCAAGAGATCCAACCGGGCTTCCCGAGTTAGATATTGCCCGGTGTACAGATCATAAGTGTAAATCATTTTTAATTGAAATTTCTAATAGAATATTTACATTTAATATATATTTTTTTTAGATTGTCCACTATGAAAAATATCAATTATGTATTCAAATAAAGTTTTGAAAATTATTAAATTCAGCACTTTTGTATTAGCTGAATGGCAGAGTTTAATAGGCGAAGAAATCAGCAAAGATTTTTCTAATTGCAGCAACCTTCTTGATCATGATTTTTTCAGTGTTTAAGCATATTGTTCGATTACATATCTGTTAAATTCATGTTTTATTTATATGATTTTATTGATTGATTGATTGATGAAGTATTAATTTCATTATTGAATATTAGCCAGAAACAAATGCTGAACTCTTCATGTTATTTTAAGTGTCATTGGGTCAGTCTTCCATAATTGAGCTGTATACGATAGAGATATATTTTTTAAAAACTCATGCTTAAAAATTATTTTAAAAGCATAAAAAATTAGCAAGTTGATATATATGTATTTTAATTGCATTTAGCAGTACATTTTTTAGAGAGAATTGCAGGGTACGTACAAACTCTTTATACTCCTTAGACATGAAAAAGTTTCAAAAGAGTACTTAGAAATCCCTAAATGAACAAAATACTCCTTAAAAATGCTTTAACTTATTACAAAGTCAAATTTAGTAGTTTCAATGATTTAATTGAAGTATACAAGAGTAGAAATTGGAGACTTATATATTTCATGATGAGTAATACTGCCTCTATAATAATCTCTTTTAAGTATGTAAGGCAAGAAAGAGATTCACCTTTAATGGAAGTAAAATAAAAATCAGTACATCTTTGTTGTAGCGAGCCTCAAAGACAGGGTTCATACAGACTCCTTGGACTACTTAAAAACTCCTTAGAAATGGAAAAGTTTCCCAGAAGTACCTAGAACTCCTTAAATAAACAAAATACTCCTTAAATTGTCACAAAGTATAATTTAGCATTGATCAATGATTTAATTGAAGTATAGCAAATTAGAAAATTGTAGCATATGTTACACAGTGAATATTACGGCTTAAGCATGTATGGCTTCATATTTACAAAGCAGGGTGTCTAGTCACCTGGGAAAGTCAAGGCAATTTATATGGACTGGAAAAGTCAGGGGATAGTCAGGGAAATTGACCATTTTTGAGGAAAATTTGAAAATTCTGAGAAAAAGTTAGAAAATTTTGAACTTTTAAGAAAAAAATAGGAAAATGTTTCTTATAAAACTGAGGGTTTGAAATTGCAGTGCCATTAAAATCAAACATTGCTTTTTCTAAGTACTGTAAAGAGTATTTCAACATCTCATACAAATCATTTTGTCTGCCCCCTTTCAATCCTTCTTTGTAATCAGAGATTTTCAGTTCCAATTTCACTCTCCTTACTTATCTTTGTTTGGGAATTGAAATTTGTTAGCTTAATTTGTTGAATATTTATTATTTGTATTAAAATATGTCAAAGCAATCTGTATTTAACTATGACTGGTGTGATAAAGAATTTCATCCTGATTTAATAAAATGGATAGAACCTGATGCTAAAAGTGTGTATCTGCTTAATGTTTATCTTGTAAAACGTTCAACAATTTGTAAATTTTGCAAAAAATTATGTAACAAATCAGTAATTTGTGCCTTAGAATCAGTTGTGAATGTTCCACTTTCAAATTCACAACTTTTAAAATTTTTTGTGTGTAACATCACAAAATCTCGATACCTGGAATTTTTATTTAATGATATGGAAAACCTGGAAAAGTCAGGGAAATTCATTTCTGATCTGGAATAGACACCCTGACAAAGGTAAAGTTCAAGTGATTACTGCCATTCTAAACGAGAAACACCAACAAAAAAGTTAAGTTACTGTATTCTTTTTGTATATTCAGCTGCCAATTTTGTATTCAAATTTATGAAACCAGTAAGCAATCAATGCATTGTGAATACTTTGTAATTTTAGCACTAGCTATTAGATTTTAATAGAAGGAAATCAGTTTCTCGCTAAATGAGAAAACTGAGGTATTAAAAATTAGGGTGTGCGTGTTACATGATAAGGACATGGCATACATGAAAAAATATAGTAAGTCTTTTAAAATTCTTGTACTCCTTAGAATTTTTCTAGACTCGTTGTATTTTTTTTCTGCTCTTCAAATCTGTATCAACCCTGTGAGGATGAATTGCCAAGTGACAGAGATATATCCCCTAGTAAGGTTGTAAAATCACCTCAAATGGTTTGCAGTCCTAAAGAAACAACACCTGTTTATGTTTTCTCCATATTGCTTTTTTTTTTTAAATTTTGGAGGCACGGCAGTGCCTCCGCCAAGTCGAGAGAGGACAGCCGTAAGCATACTTTTCTGGAAGCAACTCAGGGCACTTTTGACCCCCCCATATCTCCGCGCTGGAGTATCCCAAAAATTTTAAACTTCAATTATAGAGAGTATTTGGCCCACAGGACCAAAATTTAAAATTACAACTTTCTGTCTTTTCTAGTTCAGGCGATATATGAACTCAAACATTCGATTTTTTGTCACTTCTTACTCACTCGTTCACGCGTCATCAAAAAGATTGGGTAGATCCCGTAGCCCCAGAAACTTGACATTTGGAAAAAAGGTAGTGTTTAGGATACAAAGAAAGGAAAAATTATAAAATCCAGAAAATTCGAAAAAAAAAATTCGAAAATTCAACAAATTCCATCAAAATTGAAAATTGAAAATAATACGATCTTGTAGTCTTGGAAACTTAAGATTTGGTGTGAAGGTATTGTGTAACATCCAGAAAAAGAAAACATCAAAAACACCAAAAAAATCGAAAGCAAAATTGAAAAAATCGAAGAAATTGAAAAAAACCGAAAATTTGAAGACAATCCGATTTTCTTGCGCTAGAAAATTCAAATTAGGAATAAAGGTAGTATTTAGGATACAGAAAAAGAAAAATTAAAAAAATCCAGAAAATTCGAAAAAAAAATAAAAAATTCGAAAAAAATCGAAAAAATGAAAATAATTTGATACGATAACGCTCGTATTTATAAATTAATTTGGATGAAACTAATTGTGTGCAATAAGTTCACCAATGCCTCGACCGAGTTCGTTGGCCAGCTTGGTCCGCCATCTTCTTTCAAGATGGCGGCCACGGAAAATTTTAAAACTAAAATAAATATACAAAAAAGTTTAAAAAATCAAGTTTATTTTTTAATTAGTTGTTAGGACTTGATACAAGGATTCCAGAGCATTTTTTGTTTTACCTCTATCTTAAAAATTGGCTGAGATAGAGCAGTTTGAAATTCTAGGGTGGCTGACATTTTGAAACAAAACAGCACATTACAAAAAACCAACGATAAATTTATGGTCAATAATGGTCAAGCAGGTGCAATCCCGAATGAATACTCAGTGTTATTATAACTGTAACTTTGACTTCGAAATTTTGATACGTTACATTTTCTATTTGTTGATATTTTTGAACAATGATTTACGCTAAGTGAAATGTTGTTGTTGAAGAGGGATTTTCCATGTAAATCCGAAACGTCCAATTTTAATATGTTTTTAATGTTTTATGAAAGTGCATTGTAATGTCTGTAATTTTAATGATTTTAATATAAATTTATAAGTTTTAGTGAACGCGATTTCTCGCAAATTATTTTCTTTCATTGTTGTAATCATTTTCCCAATCATACGCATAAAACTATATATTCATATCCATTAGCGCCAAATTCTCGCCAAACTTGGCGACAAAAATAAGTCTTCATAAATGAAGCCAACTTGGCTATAGCTCAATAATTTGGCGAATTTCTTATTCAAATTCAGTATAAACGAATCTTTTGTAAACGGTTTCTTTGCATTTTAACTTGCTGTTTTCGAGTAACATTAGCTAAAATTTTAAAACGAAGATATAGGAAAGCTACCTTTTCCTGCCGGTACAGGCCGGAGGACTTTTTTATGAGTTGTCGGATGCAATCTATGTTTTGCATTAAATAAAGTAAAACATTGAAAAACAAATCCCACAGGATGGGGATAGTTTGTTTTAGATAGATTTTAAGATAATTGTCCTATTAGCTAGTACACCTTCCGTTATTGTTTTGTGTTATTTTCCCCGGATTATGCTTTTCTTTTCTTTTGTTTACGAATTTTGTATCAGAAAAGTTCCGCTATAGACTGGCTACGTTATAGACCTTTTTTTTTATAGACAGGTTCATTTTCTTTCACAGGCTTTACTTTATCTGGAGGCACGGCAGTGCCTCCGCCAAGTCGAGAGAGGACAGCCGTAAGCATACTTTTCTGGAAGCAACTCAGGGCACTTTTGACCCCCCCCCCTTCCCCCCATATCTCCGCGCTGGAGTATCCCAAAAATTTGAAACTTCGTTTTTCTAGAGTATTTGGCACACAGGACCAAAATTTAAAATTACAACTTTCTGTCTTTTCTAGTTCAGACGATATATGAACTCAAACATTCGATTTTTTGTCACTCACTCACTCACTCGTTCACGCGTCATCAAAAAGATTAGGTAGATCCCGTAGCCCTAGAAACTCGACATTTGGAAAAAAAAAGGTAGTGTTTAGGATACAAAGAAAGGAAAAATTATAAAATCCGGAAAATTCGAAAAAAAAACATTCGAAAATTCAACAAATTCCATCAAAATTGAAAATTGAAAACAATACGATCTTGTAGTCTTAGAAACTTAAGATTCGGTGTGAAGGTAGTGTTTAGTATCCAGAAAAAGAAAACATCAAAAACACCAAAAAAATCGAAAGCAAAATTCGAAAAATCGAAAAAAATCGAAAATTTTCAAAGAATCCAATTTTGTTGCGCTAGAAACTTGGAATTCGGAATAAAGGTAGTATTTAGGATGCAAAATAAGGAAAAATTAAAAATTCCGGAAAATGCGAAAAAAAAATCAAAAATTCGAAAAAAATTGATAAAATTAAAATAATTTGATTTTTTAGCCTTAGAAACTTAAAATTCGCAGTAAAGATAGTGTTTAGGATTCAGAATAAGTTAAAATAAAAAACGCAATAAAATTCGAAAAAAAAAAAAATCAAAAAATCGGAAAAATCGAAAAATAAGGAAAATTTGAAAATAATTCGATTTTATAGCGCTAGAAACTTGAAATTTGGAAATTTAAGATACTAAATAAGGAAAAATTAAAAAATATGGATAATTGAAAAAATACCCATAAATTAGTGCAGACGATATATGAACTCAAAAGTTTCGATTTTTTGTCACTCACACACTCACTCACTCTCGCGTCATCAAAAAGATTGGGTAGATCCCGCAGCCACAGAAACTTAAAATTTGGAATAAAGCTAGTGTTTCGGATACAAAGAAAGGAAAAATTATAAAATCCGGAAAATTAAAAAAAAAAAAAAACATTCGAAAATTCAAAAAAATCGAACAAAATCGAAAATTGAAAATAACACAATCTTGTGTGGTAGTGTTTAGAATTCAGAAAAAGAAAACATCAAAAACACAAAAAAAAATCGAAAATAAAATAAAAAAATCGAAAATTTTCAAATAATCCGATTTTGTTGCGCTAGAAACTTGGAATTCGGAATAAAGGTAGTATTTAGGATGTAAAATAAGGAAAAATTAAAAAATCCAGGAAATTCGAAACAAAATCAAAAATTCGAAAAATTCGAAAAAAATTTAAATAATTTGATCTTTTGACCTTAAAAACTTAAAATTCGCGGTAAAGATAGTGTTTAGAATTCAGAATAAGTTAAAATAAAAACGCAATAAAATTCGAAAATAAAATAAAAAATCGAAAGAAATCGAAAAATAAGGAAATTTTGAAAATAATTCGATTTCATAGCGCTAGAAACTTGAAATTTGGAATAAAGGTAATATTTAAGATACTAAATAAGGAAACATTCAAAAATATGGATAATTCAAAAAGAAAAATCGAAAATTTAAAAAAAAAAAAAAAAATAGAAAGCAAGAAAGAAAAAGAGAAAAATTAAAAATAATATGATCTCGTAGTCTTAGAAACTGAAAATTTGATGTAAAGGTAGTGTTTAGGATTCAGAAAAAGAAAAAATTAAAAACACAACAAAAATTGAAAATAAAATAAAAAAATCGAAAAAATAACGAAAATTTGAAAATAATTCGATTTTGTAAAGCTAGAAACTTAAAATTTGGAATAAAGGTAGTATTTAGGATACAAAAAAAGAAATAAATAAAAAAATCTGTAAAATTCGAAAAAAAAAATTCGAAAAATTGAAAAAAATTCGATTTTGTAGCTTTAGAACTTAAAATTCGGCGTAAACTTATTGTTTAGGATACAGAAAAGGGAAAAATTAAAACACAATAAATTCGAAAATAGAATAAAAAACTCGAAAAAGATCGGAAATTTCAAAATAAATCCAGAAAATTATAAAAAAAATTCGAAAAAAATAAAAAATTGAAAATAATTTTATCTTGTAGTCTTAGAAACTTAAAACTTGGTGTAAAGGTAGTATTTACTATTCAATAAAAGGAACAATTAAAATATTCGTCAAATTCGAAAATAAAATCGAAATATCGAAATATCTTTAAAAAATCGAAAATTCGAAATATCTTTAAAAAATCGAAAATTCGAAAACATTAGTTTTAAGATAATTGTCCTATTAGCTAGTACAACGCCCCTAATTGTTTTATGTTATTTCCCCCGGATTATGGTTTTCTTTTCTTTCGTTTACGAATTTCGTTATAGAAAAGTTCTGCTATAGACTGGCTACGATATAGGCGATTTCTTTATAGACAGATTTGTTTTCTTTCACAGGTTGTACTCTATTTACTTCACATATGAAATATGGATTGTTAAATGATGTTAGCCCCACAAAAATTTTCACAGCTCCCCCTAGAGATCTGCACGGGCCGGGCCAAGGCCCGAAGCCCGTACTCGGCCCGGCCCGCGGGCCGGCCTCGGGCCTATTTTTGTTCACGGCACTCGGGCCGGGCCGGGCCCGGCCCATATTTTTTTCTGAATACTCGGTCCGGGCCGGGCCGAGTGATTACTCTTTACGGGCCGGGCCGGGCCTTACTTTTTTCTTGAAGTATAAGGCAGTGCCTTAAATTATTTTTTCTGTACAGAGCCGGGACTGGTTTCATTTTTCCTAGTCTTCACGCCTCAAAATGTTTAGTCCTGGTTTTGATCCGTATGAAAGTCATTATCTCGACGTGCCTGGTCCTTTCGAAGGTCAGTAAAATAAGATCTAGCATAAAAATCATTGCAAAACATGCATACATTTTTAAATCGCCATTATTTTATAATTAAGCATTAAAATTTATTCTTTTTAAAGAATAGTAGATTTATACACTTATTAAAATATGGCTAAATTAAAATATAGTAAAACGTGTGAAAAAGAACCTGCTTATGACGGAATCCTGTCTTAAATTGAAAAATGTGTTGATCCATTAAAAATGAATATACTAATACGTAAGAAAAGAATATATAATACATTTACACCTGATAAGAAGGCAAATTGTCTATAACTCATTTTTTCTTCCCTATGCAATTCCATTTTAGAAGATTTTACTGCATAGCATTTTTCTGATTTTTAACACTTCAATAAATGAAATATGGATTAACAATATTGATGATAACTTAAACACATACATACAACAAATAGAGATTTATTAAAAAAATAAACATTCCAGCTTGAGGCACCTCGATAAAAATGAGGATTATAAACATGAAAAAAAAAAAGGCTAAGATAGAAATTTTTTGGTTAGATCTCCTCCTACGAGACAAATTTTTAACCAAATCCACGTAAAAATTATGTTTTGTAGAAATTTACTCGGGCCGGGTTCGGGCCAAGATTTTAACTTTTTTTCGGGCCGGGCCAAATTTTTTTTTGTATGGGTCGGGCCGGGCTCGGGCCTGGAAATTTCGGCCCGTGCAGACCTCTAGCTCCCCCTACCCTCCCGACTTTACTGGCTGGTTATGGCTTGATAGTCCTTTCTAAATAAAATCATGGTGACTCTAAGATTCACTTGATATATCTCTAAATTGAACATAAATGATCCTAAGAAGACGGATAAAATAATTACTATATTGGCGTGACAATCAGGTAACTTAGAATTAAAATCGAAAAATCAATAAATTTATAAAAAATCGAAGATTTGAAAATAATTTGATTTTGTAGTCCTAGAAGCTTGACATTTCGCAGAAAGGCAGGGTTTTGTACACAAAGTAAGGAAAAATTAAAAAAATCCGCAAATAATAAAAAAAGACTAAAAAAAAAACAAAAAAAAAAACATCGGAAAAAGGAATATACTTTGATTTATTGGAAATTTTAATTTTGGCTTTCTTTTTATACTAAAAAGTTCTTTTATGTTAAATATCACGTATCTAGGGCTGCGAGTAATATCTCAGATGGATAGCACCTATCCTGGAAGCAATTGAGAGTACTTTTGACACCCCCCCCCCCTCCCATAACTTAGTGCTTGCCTAGGAACCTGAAATCTCTTTTTATCTACGCATTTCTTTGCAAACGAAACTAAAGCTTCAAATTTTTGATACCTGTAAATAATAGGGACAGAGTGTGGGCTTAGCGAAAATCAGTGGATGATCTCCAAAAAGAACCCAAAATCAAGAAAAGGAGGATTACTTACAAAAAGAAGTGAAATCTCATCAAAAAGTCACCTGTAAAAAATGCAGCCAAGTCTCGTAACTCATTTACCGTAAAAAGTACTGAGATCGTATAAAGCCAAGTTCAACTATCTTATTAACTCAGAAATTTTCATTCACAAATCACTCCTAGTCTCTACATCTTTAGTTAATTATTATTTTGTGACTTGGCAATTACGCAGCACAGGGAAGTTATTACACCTTACTATGTTATGGGATGGGATGGGATAATTTAATTAAGGCAAATTATATACCCACAGGTAAGTTATTACACTTTAATATGTTATAGTATTATTTTATTAAGACTAACTATATACATCACATTCTCGTGCTACGTAATTGCCAAGTCACAAAATAATAATTAACTAAAGATGTAGAGACTAGGAGTGATTTGTGAATGAAAATTTCTGAGTTAATAAGATAGTTGAACTTGGCTTTATACGATCTCAGTACTTTTTACGGTAAATGAGTTACGAGACTTGGCTGCATTTTTTACAGGTGACTTTTTGATGAGATTCCTACTATTAGCTCACACTCTCTCTCTATATATATCTTGTTGGAATTTTCAATCGTTAATAAAATATTTTCTATTGATCCATTCAAGTTCAAATAAATTTTTTTAAACTTGTACTGGATGACAATTGAAGTTAATACAGTTTTTTCAAATATTAATTCATTCAGTAAATTTAATTAATTAATTTTAATTTTTACATGGGAGAAAAAAACTTCTCCCATTGTTTCATAAATGAAATGAAAGATTTATCTCAAATTTGTGATGCCAACAAAAAATAAAATACCGCAACGATGATTATAAAATAATGTTCAATAAAGATAACGTGGGACATTAATGCTGCACGGGTTTATTTATATATTTATGATTAAAAAGTAGGAATTGACTTAAAAAATTGTTTTTATATTACTTGTTTATGTTCAGATACATTTTTCATGAGGTTTTTTGTTTTTATTGCATGTTGTATTGTTTTTCTTTAATCGCCTGTCTTTATTTTGATAAATATGGAAACAATCTTCGGTTTACCTAGTACTGAGATGGATGCAATCTCCTTTTTTTCACAAGCAAGGACTTTTACCCCCCAAAAAAATTTGCAAAAATGTCCATGATATGACTATGGTGGGATACTGCTGATGAAGCTATATTGAGATGCAATGTAAAAAAAAGACCTCTTTGTTGGAAATTGGTTTAGTGGTTCAAAAATACTATTCGTAACTGCTTTAACATTTATGTACTGTTGGCCAGAGGAATTAACATTTATAAAATTGTATAAGTAGCCACTATATATGGGTGAAAACAGAGCTGCCAACTCTCTCGTTTTTTAGCACGATTTCCTGTTTTTACATTTAAGTATGAATTTCTCCCGTTTCTCACTGGGATTTTTAAATTTGTAGAAACATACTTCTGAAAAAAAAATTGCTCTTTTCAATCTCAATAAATGGCGCCACCGCATTGCTCGGATCACTTTTACATTTCTCAAAAACATAAGATCTACTGATCATAAAGAAAAAATCGCTGATGAAAAAAAAAAATAGAAAATTTCGTTAATCACTAATAGAAAAAAAAATTGTGAATTTCATCTATATCTCTTTGGAAAAAACTGCTGATTTCATCAATTAGTTGCGGAAAATAATTGCATATTTCTTCAACTGTTCACAGAAAAAAATTTGTGAATTCCATCAATCACAGTTTCATCACTATGTCCCAGATAAAAAATCGTGAAATTTGTCAATCGATCCTTGAAAGAGTGAAACAATCAAGAATTCTCACAATCAATTATTCACAAAAAAAAAAAAAAAAAAAAAAAAAATGAAGAATTTCATTTATATATTTCAATAAAAACTAATTTTATCAATATTTTTCAGACACGAATTTCGTTTGTTGACCGTTACAAAAATTGCTAATTTTTTCAATCGTATGTGTAAAATAATCGCAAATTTCATCAATCGCTAACTGAAAAATTTTGTGAATTTCATCAATCGCTAACTGAAAAAGTATCGCGAATTTCATCAATCACTAACGAAAAAGTATTGCAAATTTCATCGTATTAATGTTGTGAAAAAATCGAAAATTTTGTCAGTCGGTCCTTGAAAAAAAATCATGAAATTCGTCAATCGATCCTTGAAAAATATCACAAAATTTGTCAATCGATCATTGATAAAAATTGTTAAAATTCATTAATCAGTCTGGTAAAAGATGGTGATTTTCCTCAATCGGTCAATAAATATTCTTTAATGATTGTACTTAAGTTGAATGAATTGTTAATATATTTTTAATTTCTAAATGAATGATAAAATAACTCTTTATTCTTACATAAGCTCATTTAAAATCTCCCATTTTCCCCTTTAAATTATGAAGAATCTCCTGTTTTTTCTTTTGCTGTGGTTGGCAGCTCTGTGAAGATATGACTGTTGAGTTGTTCTAATTACATGAGAGAAGTGTTTAAAAATGAAAAAGTTTTCTTTCTTGTGAAGTATTATACGAAATTGTTATGAAACATAGATAATGTTCATATGCAAATTAATTTTAACTTTGTTTCTAGGGGCCATTTGTTGGTGTCGATGATCTTATTAGAGTCATAAAATCATGGAGGCCACCTGAAAATGGTAATTATGTTTTTTAATTATGTTTAGATCCTTAATATGTAAATTATTTTTTGACTATCTTTTAAATATCCTGTTCCATTTATTTAAGATTTTTTCTTCTTTTTTTCCTTTCATATCAATTATTTCCTCTCTTGTTTCATTCAAAACTTTCAATATTTTTTATAAAATATTAAAATGATTGTGTTTAATTATGCACTAATTTCAAAAGAACAGAACACAGATCATTTACTGAGAAATAATATTAAATAATCTGTGTAAATATTCTATCATACTAAGTAATATATAAAGCAACATGCTTCCAATGAACACACATTTAGAAAACAAAAGATGTATTTTCATCCATGAATATAAAATATTTTGCTTATAACTGTATCAGTGATGACGTCATATTCACTAACCCTTATTCCTGCTCCTAAATAGACGGAACTCTTGCTATTTATTTAAAGGTCCTTGATATGCACAAAATAAAATATTTCTGAATATTACATAATTTTCAATTAATTATAGTATTTAATGAAACTTGGGAATTTTAAAACACTTGCTTAAATGAGTCCCTAATCTCAGAAGTGATGAATGGTTCTGATGATGAAAATGATGTCATTATTCAAAGAAACGATGCATTCTCATATAGACTCTAAAAGTGTGATAGTATATGGTAGAATTGTTTCAAACAAACAATTGTTTTCAGTGTAGATTTTCCATTGTGAGCAGGGAAAAACATAGCAGGAAAAGCATAGCAACAGTCAGGAAATGCACAGTAACAATTTGTTAGGAACTCCCAGTAACATCTTGCTATCATGTAGTGTTTTTCCAAGAGATTTTTGAAATGAATTTAAGTTGTGCTGTACAATGTTATAGGCGCAATACGTTTTAAATTAATTGTGTTTCCATGGTAATTTTTTCAGTTTAATAATTTTACATTTAAAACATTTATAAATTTCATACTGTTAAAATGATTTATGCCCATTGGTAGAACCAACTAAATGCATTTTTAATTATATTTTCAACAAAGTTTTGAATTACTTATTCTTCATTAAACAAATTTATAAATTTCATATATCTTGGCTATTTGTAAATTTAATATATAGAAAGGATTTATGATAGTACTCATTCTGGTTAGAGCTGCTGCAAAAAGTAGCGAGCGAGCAAAGCGAGATAAAACTGCATAGGGTCCCAAATAGGAACTGCGTCACAATTCATGGGGGTTGGCGAACAGCAGACGGAGCCCCTTAGTGTTGTATATTATTTCCAAAATGAAACTCGCAGGTCGTTGAAGGAATTTTTTTTTTGGTATTTTATTTTTATTATTAACTAACTTGTATTTTAATGTACTCTTTAAAAAAAAACTTCTATGTTAATAGTCCGATAAGTGGTCTTGAAAATTTCATTTTCAGAAAGTTATGCTGCTGTATAATCACTAAATATGATTTTTGCAGACAAATTTTATCATTTTTCTAACTTTGGCCTTATATAGGGCTGTAAAATGTAACAGGTGTCAATGCTAGGTGTGAGCTTTGCTAGTAGTGATTCCCTTGTGAGGATGTTAAGCTTAATGCTATTGAAACAGGTCTTCAGTTTTGCAGAACTCAACAAGGGTCAATCCAGGCAAAATCTGAGGCCTATTTAGGGCCCCTTCACAAAAATCTATTTAATAAAACTGGCCCCTTCACAAAAATCAATTTGATAAAATGGACCGCTTCACAAAATTCTTTATAATAAAACAGGCTGCTTCATAAAATTCCTTTTACTAAAATAAGCCCTTTCACAAAATTTTATTCCATAAAAACTTACTATTTATTAATTTATTTTTTATTTTGTGATGTTTTAAAATGTGTAATTTGTAAACAAACTAGTTCATCAGAAAGGAAAACTTCAGCAAAAGGATTTTAAAAAGTTTTTGTTTATAAATGCTTGGTTCGAATTTGAGTAACTGGATTTCAACTTTCGTTACAAAATGTTATTTTTCACAAAAATTTTACTTTTCACAAAATAGGTCCTTAGAAGAAAAAAAACCTGCATCGACCCCTGCAAAATGTTGTTTTATGTATTACTGTCGATTCGGTTCATGTGTTGATCTAATTTTTGAAGAAAAAAAAATTGTATTACATTTTTCTTTCTTTCTTCCTTTCCAGCACCTAAACCTACCATGGAAAATGGCATATCCAAAGATATGGAAAAATATTTCGAGCACGCTATCAATGCTATGGGTGATAAGAAACGCAAGTTGGGCGATGGTGTAAATGATGAAAGTGATGAAGAGGATGGTGGCTTAGTTCCTCCAGTCAAGGATGTCTACAGACAACGACAACAAAAGAAAGTCAAATAGGAACTGATTAAAAAAAAAAAGTTTTTAATGTAAATATTTGTTCATACAGAAGCATATCCATCTGTGTAATAGTGCTTGTTGAAATTCATATTCATATATTTTGTGTACATTGTGAATGGCTGAATGTGTGTTTGTATAATGTGTTTAAAAAGGGAGTATGACTTTTAGAGTAATTGTATATGTGCTGAAGCATAACATGACCATTATGCGATTTTTTTTTTCCTCCTTGAAAAATGTAGATCATTTTTTAAGATAATAAATATATTTAAAATTTAATGGTGATTTCTCTTTAAATGTTGCATCTTGTTCATGTTTTTATTGATACTTTGTTGCTGAATCGCATAGAAGGACTAAGATTTTCTAATTAAGAATATGAATCTTTTATGATAATTTTACATATTTTAACAAAATCATGCTTTTTTTTTTCTGTTTGAAAAAATGTACTTCATTAGAAACTGATGGTTACTTTCATGATTACATCTTAAAGTACATTTAAATAATTTTAAAAAATAAACACATATCTCGATCAATCACAAAATTCTCTCATTAAAGAATAAATTTTATTTTAGATTCCAAGAAAAAAAAAAAAAAAAGAGAGAATGTTTGTCTGCCTACTTCCCTTACCCTATGGGCTTTAACCTTTAAAAAAAAAAGTCAATTTTTTTATGAAGTTTAGTATGTCATCAAGCTTGATAATATTATTTTTTCCTTTGAAAGTAGTTATTATATTGCAAATTGTTTATTTTTTTTCCTCAGTGAAACAAAATATTTGAGTATGTTATCAAGCAATCTGAATTTAAAAAACTAAAATTGCTCTAAAATTTAAATATGTTACACATAATAAAAACTAAATATTGTCATTTAAAAATGATCACTCTATAATACAATTATCTGAATTCATTATCATCGATCACAGGGGTTGCTAATTGCACATCTTTATAAATTTATACTTAAATATTATGTTTTGTACTTTTGGGAGAGTATAGTAAGTGCTAGTTTTGATATAAAGAAAGAAAATATTTCTTAAAATGAGTTCTTCCCCCAAAAAATATTGAAAGACTTTTTAAAAGACAGCATTTTGGGCCATTCATTTCCTGTTTGTATCCTTGGTAGATGCAAAGAAGCTTTGTTATACCTTGCACTTAAAACATTTCATAAATGTATGTGTGCATGTTAACCCAGCATTTTTAAATAATGGATTGTCTTTATGTAATGTGTACTTCTCTCCCCATATACACATACATATAGATCCACATATGTTCACATAATATTTTAGTGTTTGAGTATAAAGAATTAAAGAATAAAAGATTAAAGAATTTGTCCGGTTAATTAATTAATTTATATAACAACATATGTAATGTTGAACATGGAAAACTAGTAGAATTTTGGAAATCAGAAATTGAAACCTATCCAAAACTGGCTGAAAGAGCAATCAAATGCTTGTTAGTTCCAACAAATAGCATAGTCACTGAAAGTTCATTTTCAAATGATAAAAATATTTTTTCAAGACATAATATAAGCCTGAATAAGAGTAATTTAACCAAACATAATGTTTTACTTAAATTTACATTCTATCCACTTAAAAAAACCCTTGAAATAAAGAAAATTATTAGAGATATTATATGGGTTTTTTTTATACAGGTTGCATAAAAGTTTATAATAAGCAAAATTGTAGGTTATTAGCTTTTTTTTTTCTTTTGCGTTACAATTTCTTAAAAAGGCGAATTTCTCACAAATTTTGGCTAATTTTTTCTGTGACAAATGTAATATAGTTATCAAAATTCAGTTTCCACTATCAGAAAGTGGATATCGGACATCAGTGTGCTGTTCAAAAATTATCTGCCTGAGTTTTAAGTATTTTTAAAAATGCAATAAATGTTTAGTGTGTCCACTGTTTGCTGCATGGCAAACATCTACGCGATAGCCAAACTCGAGAAAGCATATCTTCTGTTACTGAGTGCACGGCTTTCAAAGCGGTGATGGTTCCAGAGGCGCCGGTAGAAGTCGCGTGGCAATAGGCCACTGTGAGCTGAGTGCATTGCTGCCGTGCACTCAGTAACAGCAGATAAGCTTTCTTGTGTGTGGGACAAGTTTGGCTATCGCGTAGATGTTTGCAGTACAGCAAACGGTGGACACATTGAACATTTATAATGTCTTAAAAAAAAACTTTGAAACTTCTTCTTTTCATTGGTATAAAGATTGTTCATTTTGGATTTGTACTTTAATAAATACAATTTTTTGAAAAAGGGTCCATCATTTAGAATAACCCTGTATTTACTTGAATAAAATTTTCAAAATTAATTTTCTTCTTAAACATACTTAAAATTTTAGGAGACAATTTTAAAATTAACAGCTATTGACAAGGATTATGAAGCATTCCTAAAGGAGCCAAAGTTTCTTCTTCTCCACCCCACTGTCTCTACCATAATTGTTTAGATATTTCACATAACCTTGCAATATTACTGACACACGTGCTTTGCATGATGAAGAGGGTTGTTTTGTTATACTTGAAACATCAAAAAGCGATTAAATCCAAAAATCAAGTTTATTAGAAATCAATGGTTGTTTGGTATGGCTGATTACACTGGTCAACAAAAAAAATAATAATTTTGCCTCCCTGCCAAACAAATATGTGAATTATATAGATCCGACATTTCTAAATCTAAATATCACATCCAAATTGCTCCAACACATCATTTTTCCAAGAAGCAGTTTTCTAAAAATAACAAATAATGAAGGATTGTTATATTAATTTTTAATGTAAAATTGAAATATGAAAAAGGTATTTTTACTGCCTTAGATAACAAATCAATAAAATATAGCATGAAAATATATTTTGAAGATATTTTAAGGTTTAATCAAGAGCTAGCCAAATAGCTAAATAGCTAACTGAAAGCACCTTTTGCCCCCAAAGCATTTAGTGGATTAGCCAAATAGCAACAGCCAAAAAAATATATATCATTTCCATTTTGTTGTTCCTGCCTTTCGTGAACCTGCAGCTGCCGCGTGAAAAAAAATCTCAAACCGCCTCTGTCCCGGCAACTCACTTCAAAATTTGTCTCGTCCTCTCTGTGCAAGCATCTTACAAATAGTATGACGTCATTTGCATTAAACGTATGACGTCATTTGCATTAAACAAGTATTGAGGAAATTAAAAGAATTTGTTTATTTTTTGTTGATGATCCCAACTTAGGAAATGAAACCAAAACGGTTCATGAATGGAAGTTGTTCAGGCAGGTTCTGGCTACAGGGGGTAAAGAAATGAAACCAGCTGATTGTATTCTTTTTCCATAAAAATGGCATTACTGACATGTTTCCCACTGTGACTTCTTTGTATGAATTTGTAGCAACAATTCTGTTGTCTACAGCAGATTGTGAAAGGGGATTGAGTCTCGTGAATATAACAAAAACTGACTTGAGAAATAGACTGACAATCAAAAATTTAAGTAACTTAATCGTGATTAATTTAGAAGGGGAAGTTTAAAAAGAATTTCCATTTAAAAAAGCATTTGATATGTGATGTATGGCCAAATCTCGAGAGGGTCAATTTTACAAAGTGGTGTACTGTTTGTATATTGCATAATTACAAGTAATACTCATTTATATAGAAATTTTGTATAAATAAAAGTTTTTCTTGGCTAAAGCTATTTTTATTTGGCTAACAGTTATTGGCTGCAATTAGCCAAAAAGCTACAAATCTTTTTTTTCCTAGATTAAACTCTATATTTGTCTTTTGCATTGTAGTTTTGGCACCTCCCTCTCTTTAGTGTCCTACAGTAATGACTTGCATATTTAATTGCTTTTGTCACTGTCTATTTGTTAATGTTTATTACATTTATTTATAGATTTTTTACATATTACTCTACCCATTTTATTAGTTACACAATTTCCAGTAATAATTTAGTAAGATAGAAACTACGTCAATTTTAAAAAACAAACCACTCCACCTCAAAAATGGTATCCAAAACAGTAATTTCATTGTCATATTTTGATTTAGTGAGCTGAAATCTATACGAATCAACTGTTATTTTTACATGCAGAATTTTGGTGCCAAGCAGTATTATTTGCCAGAGGAACATAGGCCGAGGGGCAGAGTTGCCTCCGTGGGGGTCTTTCTAAGGGAACTTATATCCTATTTATCCAATATTTGTACAAAATCATGTGAAACTCTGAACAGTTGGGCAGATGAACATGACATGGATTCGAACCCAGCACCTCCTATCTACCAGCTTTGAGAGCAGAACCTGTCACCTGCTGGTAAAACTTTTGAGAGATCGAAAAAAAAAAAAAAACTATAAGTGATAGAGTTTTTATTCAATAACCACCAAAATTTTACTGGTATTTAAGAACCCTCTTTAGGTATGCAGTAGTACTTAAAAACAATATATATATACCCAGAACTTTTTTGGAGTTGAAAAAAAGTGTTGGATTTATTTTCTTCTTAAAACTTACAAAGTTTCTGTTAGGTAAAAATATTAAACTTTTAAAATGAAAAAGAAAATATATTTTCCTTTAGTTTTTAGTTTACAACACAAAGATGAAAAAAGGAATGACTAAGATAAAATTTTAAGGCTGTTCTCAAATCTAAAGGAGCTGCTTTCTGACACATTTACACTTACACACTACTCCTGAATACATTTTTGTTCGGAAATGCTTGAAATGGGCAGTTGTCCTTCTTCAGAAACTTATGTAATTGAATGGTGTTTTCCATCTTTTGGTAAAAATAGATCTTTCAGAAAACACGGTCAAAGTTGGAGTTTTGAACCAAATTTCTAGATGCGGCAGCACAGAAAAAGAGAAAAACCTGTCATCACATGACAACAATTGCTTATAATTCGATAAGTAATTTATTTATAAAAAAAATGGAAAACACCATTCGATTCCAAATCGTTTCAGTAGTCAGGCCTTCTAGTTGTATGTCTTTATGATTAAATATGTGTCAGAAAGTTTCACAGTGTTGAGCAGGGAATTTGAGAACCAGCTTAAAATAGAATGAAACTGAAACAATGAACAAAGTCATTCATCCTCTGACTGATCTTCATCATAGTGAGAAGTTGTTACACCAAACACCAAGACATGATAGAATGGTTTTTTGCAGTCCGAGATGTAAGAGAAAAGTTTTTTCAATTTATTGGTAATCTGGTATTGTAAACTTTACCCATGGGGAATGTCACAGCAGGTTCTATTCAAGGTCCTATATCTTCCTCTATGTATTGGTTTTTATTTCCTACTTACCACTTGTGTGTTGAACGAAGCTTGGAGATACTTTAGAGAGGTGGTTCTTAATTCAGAAACTTGTCAGCATCTTGCAAAAAAATAAAGTTTTATATTTGAGTTTATAACTTTTTTCTTGTTTACTATATTTTATTTGTTTGTTTTTGTTTGTCTAGGCCTTCTTCAGTAGACTCAGTTACATTTCCTTTATTTTCTCTCAGTGGGATCTCAAATTTTCATCGATAATGTTAAACCTATGGACATGGGATGCATTCATATTTTTAAAAATCTCCTCGGAAAATTAATATTTTTAACTTATTTTTTCTGTGTACTGTGGACACTTCTTAAAAAATCCCCCCCTCTCTTTTTTTTTACAAAATATATCTAAAATCTATGTGTAATTTATTATTTCATGTGTTAAAAGCTAATGTTCTATGTAACACTTCAAATAGCATTAAATATATATTTCAGAAATATTTTGGCAACTAAAAAAAGAAGAAAAAGAGAGAAAGACTTACTTTAAGAAGAGTATACAGAAAAAATAATAAAAAAATATTAATTTCTTGATGGGATATTTGAAATATAAGAATATATTCCACACCCATTGGTTTAACATTTGCAAGAGGAATTCAAGGTAGGTTGTATACGGTTTAACCCTCTGAGCGTTTTGAAAAAGGGTAAAATTGTAATGTTGTTTTCACTGCATTTTGTTTTAAATGCTAAAAAAATATGATTCTTTCAGCATTATAAATAAAACTTAATTACAAATATGAATGTAACCCTTGAGAGTATTAATCATTCTTCAATGTTTTGAAAATTCATTAAATCTATAGAGTTATATTATCTTAAACATTGCATATATTGCAGTGAAACCTGGAGCTTAGTGAACGGAATATTACGTTCTACACGCTTAGAGGGTTAATGTCACAAGGTTCCTTTAGGAACATGCTGCATCAACATGCTGATTCCAGATCTGACTGATGAGCATCCTTAAACCCTTACTTACTGCAGACTTCTTTTCGTATTTCCTCTGCTTTTGTGGACTCCCAAGGTTTCAGATTGAAATTTCTACTGCTTTTTATATTCTAATCCTTTTCCTTCAGGAAGCATAATTTTCTTTGAAAGAATTAAATTTATGTGATGATGCGAGACCATGTTCATGATTCCCTTGCATATTCTTAAAAAGAGTATAAAAACAGAAATATGAACTTCCAAATAATGAAACTTTAAAACATTCATTCTCATAATATAATAAAATCACTTCTTAACTTTAAATTAAAGTGTAATTACTGCTTAAAGGGATAAGAACATAATACAAAAAGGCTTTAACCCTTTAGCGGGCGGTGGTCACAAGATAGGACACCTAATTTTAATTCCAAAACTGACAAACGGCACCAAGAATATTTAATTAAAATTTTCCTTTTATAAAGTAAGGGAAAATCATCAAGTTATTCTTTTCTAAGGAAATCGTTTGTAAAATTTGGTGTCAGTCCATTATTTTACAAACAGATTTATTCCGTGCCGGAAAGGGTTAAAAGATATTTTTAAGCCTTTTTATGTTATATTTTTATCACTTTGAACAGTAATTACACTTTAATTAATTCTCATTTCGAAGTAAATCGCATAATATGAAATGTTGCATATTAATGTATCGATATTTCTGTTAACTATTAAAATCTTGATGCAACTGTATTTAAAATTGTTTCGACACACTTCAGGCAATCACATGGTGTACCGGTTCAGAACCATTGCTGTGGAGCTGTGTTTTCCAATCTATGATACACATACCAGTTCTGCTACGTAAATATTCAAATATTGGTATGCGAAGTTTATACAGAAAATTATTATACAACTGAAAACTGATTTTAAATCTATAGACACGCAACCCACCCGGCAAATATGTCAAGTTGCCAACTTATATGCTTTTTTTTTTAAGTCGTCAAACATATTTGAACCACAATTTTTACTTAATAAATAAAATAAAATGCTAATTAAGTTTCATTAAATAAATGCAGCACTATTTTTATTAATTTTTCTTTTGGTTCAATATGTTTATATGATTTTAAAAGCATAGGAGTTGGTAGAAGTCGATAAGACGGGCCCGACTTAGACTATCTAGGGCCCCAGGAGCAGCATCATTCTGGGGTGGCCCCTTCCATAGGCGTAGAGTTGTACGGGCTCATGGGGCTCGAGCCCTACCAATAATTTCTAAAATGAACTTTTTTTCTCTAATATATAAAAAAAAAGTTTTAAATTATTTTTTTACTTTATAATATTTTATGGAATTTTTAATGTGCCGTTTTTTGGTAAGTAAATTTTTTTCTTAAATTTTGCTACAGGGATAAAAGACATCAGCAATTTTCCCCCTTTATGTTCTATTTATTTTTTAATTAAAATAAAATGCTAAACGTTTGAACTTCTGTAGCCGAAAGGTCATATAAAAAAATGAACATAGAAAAAAAAAACGTATTCCAAAGAGAAGATCTTATTCAAAGTCGACTTTCATTGAGATTTTATTACAATTGGTTTGCGAATAACAGCGAGTATATCATTTTATAAGCAGGTCTGTACATTTGAATTTTTACATTGTCTTAACGTTTTATTTTTTATGTAGCTTGTGATTTATTTATCAGTATACGATTTTGTTTAATTTCTATAATAGAGAGTTAAAGCAACATTAAATTGATAATTGATCTCTTTTACACACACATACATGTATTTGTGTGAGAAATAGTTATATTCGAATTCAGCCTTGCCAATTTTTTAACTTTACGCCGTCTATTTATCCATAGAAATTTTTCATGAATTATGTTGAAGTGACTAGTACTAAAAACTTCATACCTATTGTATGTATGTATAAAATTCGTACCAGGTACTATTCACATCTACATACAGACTATCACAAGAGAGATGGTCGTAACCCCAGTGGCAGAACTATCTTCAAGTGTCTGCAACGCTAATAATGTTTTCAAAAATAGTCTGCAATACGCTATATATCATATAAATCTATTCTTGCTGCTGTTGTAGTTGTAGTGCTAATTAATTAAGGTATCAGCATTTATCAGCCTTTCTGAGTAAAAAAAAAATTCTGAAATTTACAGCAAGTATGCTGAAAGGTTACAGCAGAGGTGGGAGGGGGGAAAATTCCCTCTCGGCAATAATTATCCTTGTTGAGGTCGGATTAACTCTGCTTTTGATTCGAGTCGATTTCAGGCTGAGTGTAGATTCTTGCAAATTGGATTCGGGTTAACCCAATTTTTCAAAAGTTAGTTCAGAATATTTTTTCTGATTAAAAACTATGCCGATATTAATAAGCATAGAAGTTTGTGTGTCTACTATTTTCTAAAGGAATGCTGCATCTTTTCCGGGACTATTTCACAAAATTCGTGTTTTTTTTTTGTGAAACTTTGATGAAATTAGCGTTTCTTTTTTCCCTGCGATCCTTTGGCAAAATTTACGTTTTCTTTTTTCGTGGCCCTTTGACGAAATTCACACATTTTCTGTGATCCTTTGACAAAATTAGCAATTTTTTCCACGATTCTTTGGCGAAATTGGCATTTTTTTCTGCGACCAATTTCATGAAATTTGCGTTTTTTCTCTGGCCTTTTGATGAAATTCGCATTTTTTCCATGATCTTCAATGAAACTCATGTTTTTTTTTTTTACGGTCTTTTGACGAAAATCAAGTTTTTCCGCGGCCTTTTGACTAAATTTGCGTTTTTATCGCAATCTGTCAACGAAATTAGCCATTTTCCCAGATCCTTTGATGAATTCCGCGATCCTTCGACAAAATTTACCGTTTTTTCGAGATACATCGACGAAATTTGCTGTTTTTTCGTGATCAGTCGACGAAATTTACCGTTTTTTCGAGATCCTTCAACGAAATGTTCCGTTTTTTCGAGATCCTTTGACGAAATTTTCCGTTTTTTCGAGATCCTTTGACGAAATTTACCGTTTTTGGGCGATCTTTCGACGAAATTTGCCGTTTTTTCGCGCTCTGTCAGCAGAATTCTCCATTTTTTCATGATCCGACGACGAAATTGACCGTTTTTTCGTGATCTTTCGACAAAATTAACAGTTTTTTCCACGATATTTTGACGAAGTTGGCCCTTCGGCAAAATTTGCATTTTTCCGCGATCTTTCAACAAAACTCATGTTTTTTTGATGGCCTTTTAATGAAATTCACGTTTTTTCACTGCCTTTTGACGAAATTTGCGTGTTTTTCACGATCTGTCAACAAAATTAGCCATTTTTCGCGATCTTTAAATGAATTTCACGTTTTTTCCGCGATTCTTCGACTAAAATCGCCTTTTTTTTACGCTATCCTTCGACTACGTTTGCCGTTTTTTCGCATAATTTACGCGTCCTCGGCAACGCTGTATGTTTATAGTCTGCAAGGTGCACTAAAAGTCTGCGACGGCCGTCGCAGCGTCACGTACATTCTGCCACGGGGGTCGTAACTTTAAGAAAAATACGAGTAGGAAAATAATAGAAAAAATTATGGATTGCTTGACGATAATTTGATTGTTTGCAAATTTTCCGTTTGCTTATCTACGTATGTCAACGGATATCTAAAAGAAAAATGCCACCAATTGGTCATTATTAATGGTTTTAACTTGCCTCGTTACGAGAAAAATAATCAATTTCTCTTGAAAACAATGGAATACTAAGTTGTTATAATAAAATTTTAATCATTAGTGTTTTAATGATATAGTTCTTTTTTTTATGTGAATGGGTGGAGAGAGGGATAGGGGAAACAGAGAGGGGAAGAGAAGGACCACACTTCTTTCCTAAATCTTTGAAAATATAAGAATGTAGGTCATTTATGACCAATTTTATCCATTTGGCACCCTCTTAACAAAAATCTTGATTACTCTTAAGGGGTCCCCCTAAAATAGGAGGTGTCTGGGGCAGCTGCTTTTACATTAGACAGGCCCTTTTGATAAGGACTCAACATAAGTATTTCATCGTGATATACTAAACTCCTTGATTGCAGCACTTATCTGCTGATTCGTACGATTAAGTTGGGTACATAAAAGGATGTTCCTAGACATCTGTCAGTCCTGTCTTAAACGATCAATATATACTAATAAGTCATGAATACTATAAGCTTCTTCTCTTCAAAAAAATATTAGTAATAAATCTTCATAAAATATTGTATGCCATTTTTACAGTTTTTTTTTTTTTTCTTAGTTATTTTTTTATAAAATTTTTCTTATTATTTATGAATTAATCTTGTTTAAAATATAAACCATGGTGTTACTTTTAATTTGAATATCCATAAAATAATATTATCGGAGTAGTAATTTATTGAAACAATAATTGCATTTTAAATGTTAGCATTATCGTTATTAAAATGGTATGCCGAAATTATGAATTTTGGTTTAGTGATACACGCCACACAGTGGAGTATTTGGTGCAAAATGCTGGCCAAAAAGGCAGAAATTAAAATTTGCTCAACAATTGTAAAAAGCATATTTTATAATAGCTGACTAACTGACTCATCGATTTATGTGTATTTCAGGAGTATTATGAGTCATATCCGGCAGCTCCTAGCCTCAGTTGGAGTGAAAGTTTTTTTGTGAGAAGACATGCTTTTTTGTTATGTTTCAGCTTTGTTATTGTGTTTAAATGTATACTTTGGCATGTGCATTTAAATAATAATTTTACTTTTCATATAATAAAAAATAATTGAAAATGGTTTAATATTAAGCCGTTTTTATGTCTAATTTATTGAAATATATTGTCTAATATATTCAAAGCTTTTTAATGCTATGTCATGGTTTGTTGGGCCATTTTTGAATTATAATCCTATTTTTTATAGTTTTGAAGGCAATTTTTTTTTAATGTTCCGCATATTGTTGCTATTTTTGACATCAATGTGAGAGGACTTCAAATCTATTAAAATCCCTCAAAAAATCAGTTTCTCTATACTATAAAGACTCAACTTTGGTAAATACTAAATACACGTAATATATATATATATATATATATATATATATATATTACCTACATGCTTTGTTTTTTATAAATAGTTAAGCATTTATGTGTATAAAATTAACCACATTTAATTAAACATTACTTGTAAATAAAAGAAACCTATCAACAATTAATTTCCTCTTATAAACAGTAAACATTGTATTAGATATATATATTTAAATAAATACATACATTTATGAATATATAATATTAATTAAGTGTATTTACTAATAATAGTAAGTAAACAACAATGGTTATAACTTTAAAACATATAAACATTAATTTTTGCCAGGATTTTGCTTCAAATACTCCACTGTGTGCTAGTTTAAATGTTTGGGAATGCCTGCTTTAGAGTATAAAAAGTAATTTTGCCATTTTTCTTAATTTTCTTCCTACACCTGACTATTCAACTATTGTTGTCAAAATAATTTGTTTCAAGATTTCTAGACCATTAAAAAGTCTTATTTGCTGTCCACAACCCCTCCCAAATGGCAGCCCTTTTTAGAATCATAATGTTGACTTTCATATTTGGATATTTTAAAGAGAATTTAAAAAAAGTTTTTTTACACATTGATCTAAAATATATAAGGGAAGGTGGCTTAAAATGATCCTAACGAGCAAAACGAACCACATATGGTATCTTCCAGACAGGCCGCAATATCTACAGGGTAACACATAAATTAGTTGTGATAAATGAAGAAGAAGCAATGACGGTATTCAAATGATCACAGTATTACGTGTCTGAATAGAATTCTTTGAAAAATTTCGTTTTATAACATCTGTTATAAGGTAAGCACTAACTTTCATATTTATTTAGATAAAGAGTGTTTCGTGTACAGAAATATGACTTGGTTTACTTAATGGAGTATGTTTTTAGATGTGAATTACACCTATGCATTGTCATAATTACTTTTATATCCTTTATTTTGCCGATAAAAAACAATTTACAATTATTTTTAAATGAAGGATCATTTTGCCCTTTGGTGAGGGTAAAATTATCCTTTGGACACTTTTTAAAAAATCTTATTTTTTTTATTACTCAATGTGGGTTTAAAATATTATTAAAATATGTTTATAATGCAAAATATAGTGTAGAACATACTAGCAAAGGGCCAAAGTTTTATTTAAACAGTTATGTTATTTTACATAAGTTTACCCTTAAGGGGATCATTTTAGGCCACCTTCCCCTACTGTCTGTCAAAAAGGGAAAAAAAAAATAATAAATGTAATAAAAATTTTGTTAACAATTTAAAGAAAGATTTGAAGCAGAACAAGTAATTATATTTTAAGTGATCTGTGTTTAAAGTATCTATACCATTCACTCCCAGTCCCTTTTATTCTACTTTAAATAAATAAAATTAAAAAAATACATCGCTAAATTCGTAATGATTTTCTATGGTTTTCATGCTATAGCAAGGTAAATTCTTGAAGGATCCACTATCGTGCACATGGCTTAACAAATGCGGTCGCCACCGGCGACCAAGTTTTTCTATCTGGCCACCAAGTAATTTAGTATGGTGTTTTTATTATTCTTATCATAATTTTTTTAGAAAAATGGACCTAAAAACTTGACCCTAGAACACAAACAGCATTTTTTTTTTCTTTTGTGGCATTTTTAATCTGGTAAAAATAAGTTCAGCAAATGCAAAAGATATTTAAATAATAAAAACAGTATTATTTGACTGATTTCGACAGGAAAATAGGCAAAAATTATTTTTCTGTTTCACTATTTCATCTGCCCCCCCCCCCCCCCCCCTCTTCAGATATAGATTTTGATAGCACTCCTCTCTGGACATTGGAAATCTTCGGTAATCAGTATTTTCCAAACATGTCGGTTAATCCAGCTTTCACAAAAATTCTTTTTTTTTTTTTTTTTGTCACATAAATAATTTTGATAAATTTCATTAGAGAACTGGGTTTATATTATCTTTCTAAATTATGTAACAATTCCAAACTATGTAACTAATAATCCTAAAATTATGTTTATTATTATTTTTTCTCAATTAAATCGTAAAAAACTATTGCTCTTTTTGAAAATCGGTGTCGGGGGCTGGGGGGGGGTAATACTTTTTACTGGCGACTAGACTTTTTTGCTGACTACCAGATTTTATCAAATTTGTAAAGCCCTGCTTTTGAACATGCATAAAATGCTCAGAAGAAAAAATTATTGTCACCATTTATATTGAAATTTCGATATATTTTAAGGATTTAAGATAACTGTATAGAATTCCACTAGAATTTCAGGCAAAATATTCCTTTTTGCCTAATTTTAAATGTGATAAAATAAAGTTTCAAATTTTCCTCAATAATTCTTAATTTCATCTAATACTGAAAAATGTTTAGTGCTGCCATCTACTACTTTTATTTTGAAATAAATGGTTGATTTTAAACATTATTTAAATACAAGGGGTGGACAAAATAATACGAACACTCATGAAAAATGGTGAAAAGAGCAATATCTAGAAAAATACATGAGGAATTAACCTGAAACTGCAGGTGTGTAAACAGTATAGTATAAGTTATATATTTCCGTGAAGATGTTTTCCCGAAAGCCCATAGCGGACTGTCAACAAATTGAAAAAGGACGAATATCTTTTGGATAACCCTGTAAAAACTAATGTAGCAAAGGCGTTCAAACTCGAGATTAATAATAAGTTGCTTATGTTAATATACTGTGTTCATTTTTATGAGGATAGCATGTATACTCGTAGAGAAATTAAGGCTTTTATAAAAACAGTCCCAAATTTCGATTAGTTTTTTTGCTTATAATTTGCAAAGTTTTTAATATAAAAAAAAGTTCTTTTCAAAAAATACGACAAACAACATTATACTTAATACTCTGCAATCAGAATTAAAAAATAATAAAAATTGGATGAAATATGAGCAGGTTTACTAAAAGATGTTTCACTGTGCATGCGCGAATGCAATCAAAATATAATATGCATAATGTATTAGCTAAGTATATAGAGCAACTTTTGTGAAAGTCTCAAAATCATAGCTTGAAAATTCTGTAAATTATCGTCGATAGAATAAGCTCGAAATCCGTTGTTCCCAAAAGGAAGCAAAAATGGTTGTATCCAAATACGTGCAATATTGTGTACGCTATCTTGGCACTAATCAACAGATATTTGATACAACCCCTCATCTTTTTGCTTTTTTTTGGGAACAGCGGATTTCGAGCTTATTCTATCGACGATAATTTACAGAATTTTCAAGCTATGATTTTGAGACTTTCGCAAAAGTTGCTCTATATACTTAGCTAATACATATTATATTTTGATTGCATTCGCGCATGCGCAGTGAAACATCTTTTAGTAAATCTGCTCATATTTCATCCAATTTTTATTATTTTTTAATTCTGATTGCAGAGTGTTAAGTACAATGTTGTTTGTCATATTTTTTGAAAAGAACTTTTTTTTATATTAAAAACGTTGCAAATTATAAGCAAAAAACTAATCGAAATTTGGGACTGTTTTTATAAAAACCTTAATTTCTCTACGAGTATACATGCTATCCTCATAAAAATGAACACAGTATATTAACATAAGCAACTTATTAATAATCTCGAGTTTGAACGCTTTTGCTACATTAGTTTTTACAGGGTTATCCAAAAGATATTCGTCCTTTTTCAATTTGTTGACAGTCCCCTATGGGCTTTCGGGAAAACATCTTCACGGAAATATATAACTTATACTATACTGTTTACACACCTGCAGTTTCAGGTTAATTCCTCATGTATTTTTCTAGATATTGCTCTTTTCAGCATTTTTCATGAGTGTTCGTATTATTTTGTCCACCCCCTGTATATGTATGCGCAGGTTAGATCATGAAATTGAGTGTTAAGACATGAAAGATATAATAGTATATTTCAAAATCATCAGTTTTATTTTATAATTTTTACAGTGTTTTCAGATGGCAAGTTTAATTTTTTTTTACTGAAACATAAATTTGGATGATAAAATTCATTACTGAATTCCTTAAATTTTATTTTTTTTTTTTTACTAAATTTAAAATACTGTATTATTACTAAAGTGAAATCATGTTTTCTAGGTGAGCAATATTTAAAGTACAGCTCATATTCAAAATATTAGAATAATTACTTTCTTTTTTACAAACTGAAAATATCGTTTGGTAATTTAATGTCTTTTAATGCAAATATATAAACGATATTTTTATTAAGAAATTATTGTTGATTAAACTTATTTATTATCTTAAAATTAATATCATTTTTGGAAAGATTAATTGAAAAAAAATTATTTTGAAAAGTCAAAATATTAGAATATTTATTCAAGTGGTTCAAAATATTAGAATATTGCACATTAATTCTCCTTTAATTATCACCTATTCATAACTGGTGGCGTCATTACAGACCTTAATCCCATCGAAAAATTATGGTGTATAATGAAGAAAAAACTCCAAGAAAATCCTCCTTCAAGTAAAACTGAGTTAGTAGCACGTATAAAGTCTATTTGGGCTAATATAACAGATAGCCCATATTAGATAGAAATGTTTGTAAACACATTGTATCACGTTTGTAAACACATGATATGGTATGCAAGATCGATTGTACGCTGTTAGGAAAGCTAAAGGGGATGATACAAAATATTAACTACCGTTTACTTCATATTCGTAAGGTAATATTGTTGCGTAAAATAAAATATTCTAATATTTTGAACCAATCTAAATTTTATTCGAATATTTTGATGTGTTTCAGAAAGCTGTATACCTAATTTATTGTACTGTATTTTATATTTTGTAAATGTTAAAATCTTATCTAAACATTCCACATTTAATTTATAAGAAATTTAATTGCATTTACTTAGTATCAAAAATAAATAAATGAAAGATAATTTTTTCTTATTACTTTTTCTCAATTATTCTAATATTTTGAATATGAGCTGTATCAATAATACCAGCTTCGCAATTTTTTGAGTCTAGAATATTGCAATTTGTTTAGCGAATCGGTGGCCATAAAATCAGATGAAAATTTGGTTTAGGACCTTTGTGGAATAGGAATAGATATTTTCAAAAGAAGATCAAGATCAATTTCACTTTAATTTTTGGAAAAATTTTATGTTAATTTCATTATTTTATTTTGCTTAAATTTCCTGTGAAGAATTAACGTATTGCACAGGAATTGCAGATGTTAGTTTTGTAAAACATTAATCCCTTTCATATAAAAACATAAGAATGAAACTAATAAGAATCACTAATATTTTTAATAATAATAAAACAAATTTCTAGGCAGATACTCTGCAGTACTAATTACGTGAAAATAAAAGTAAAATTGTGAAAGTTAAAGTGCAGACAGACAGACAACAGATGAGCCACTCATGAATACTTTCAACTACGTTGAAAAGTGTTAAAAACAAAAAAACATTATGTCGAATCCAGAATTTATTTCGTTTAACATCAATGTTACCAGATGGGCAAAAGTGAATTTCCCCAACTTGGTTTCTACTCAAAAAAGTAAATTTTGAATTTAGGAATATAAAAACTATTTAACTGTATCTATCTCAAAATTCCCCCCCCCCCCCCTCCCCCAATCAAGTCCTTTTTTGAAAAAAAAAAAAAATGTAAACTTTTAGAATTTGCATATTTGGGGTGGGGTAGGATTACAAAACTCGATTATTCACATTGTGTAATAAATTAGAAATGGATATAAACAATTATGAAATTTAAAAAAAATCAGTTTGTTGGAAATATCGATAAAAAAAAAAGACACTGACAAAAAATATTAACACAATTGAAAATCTTATCTGACATAGACAACCCAAAGAATAAAATTTCCGTAACACATTAAAACATTTCCCTAACATAGCAACGCCGCCATTTTAACAGCGATTCCATATTCGTTACGAAATATAAAAACAAATCTTATTTTATTAAATTTAGGGACAGCGCGAACGCAGTCCCAACTACCAAAAATTATGCACCCCAAGCAACCGCAATTTGCGGATGTGGCGAACGTCAACCTCTCGGTGTGCAATGAGAGGCCTCTGCTCGGGGGAGCCTCCTTGGTGATCAAGGCTGACCCCAGTGCCAGGTAAGTATGTCTGGCAGTAAGCAACAGAAATCTCTATCTGACGACACTTGCAGCAAAAAGTGGTGGGAGTGGAATATTTAAAATGTAGATTGAAACTACCGTATTACAAATACAACGGAAAACTTCTAAATTATTTCAAATAATAGCAAAAACTAAATTGGGATGCATAGTATCGGAAGAAAACATTAATAAAAAACAATCGCGTGTTAATAAGTGTCATCAGAAACATTGAGTGAAGATCGGAAATTCCTAAATATTTTAACAAAGAAAAAAAAATTAGAATATTTCTTTGAATTTTAATTATGTTTTAATAAGAGTCAGCAGATACATTGTGCAAAGATCGCAATGCTGTTAAAAGTTTCAACAAAGCAACAAAGAAAAAAAAATGAATTTGAATGTGGAATATTTCTCAGAAAATTACGTTTTAAAAAGAGCCATTAGAAACACTATGTAATGTTCAGAAATTTTTTAAATGTTTTATTTAAGAGTGGATTATTACGCACAAAGACAATTATGCCTTAAAAAGATTCTTCAGAAACATTGTAATTGCCATTCATACGATAATCAGAGCGCAAATGTTTAAACGTGATCAACATAAAAAGAGAAGAAATAGCCCTCCTATTTTACAAATACATCTGAAGATAGTTTTACAAATACATCTTATATAATAGATGGAATATACATGAAATAGTAGTTCTCAGAAAATTATGTTTTAAAAAAAGCTATTAGAAACACTGTGCGCAATTCGAAAAACTCTTAAATGTTTTAATTAGATACAAAATAATTTAAAATGTGGGTTATTTCTCATGTTGTTGTTGTTGTTGGCGTGTCAGAGAAAGTGCCAAGGCACTTCTCTGAAAGAAGGGGTGCCAGAGCATCAAGAGAGGTTGGACTTCTAGAGCTGGTCTCCTAATTTTGAACCTATTCCAGATGAGAGGCCTGCACCGATTATTTCACATACAAACAATTATGCTTTAAAAAGATTCTTCAGAAGCATTGTATTTGCCCTTCATATGATATTCGTCAAATCACAACGCAAATATTTAAACGCGTTGATAACACACACACACACATATATATATATATATATATATATATATATAAATACATGGGATATACATAGAATATTTCTCAGAAAATTAAGTTTTAAAAAGAGCCATTTGAAACACTGTGTGCAGTTCGGAAAAACTCTCTTAAATGTTTTAATAATAGTAGAAGAAGTGTGTATATTTTTAACACTGACAAAGACTTTCTGATGGGGGATCAGCTTCTATTGTTTTAAAACCCACATTTCACAAAAACATACGGTCGTAATGGGTAATCTATAATGTGTTAAGATAAAATTCAGCATATTTTATTTCTTAAACCATGGTGCGCGTCAGCGAAAAGCACTGCATACATATTTTTTCATCAACAAAAGCCTGCATTTAACAAGAATGTGCAGTTATTCGTCACAAAATATTCTGCAATAATATAAAAGTATTGAGATGTTTAGAAGAAGTGAGTATATTTTTAACACCAACAAACACTTTCTGATGAGGGAGCAGCTTCAACTGTTTTAAAACCCAGATTTTACAAAAACATACGATCGGTAATGTGTTAAGATAAAATTCAGTATATTTTATTTCTTCAATCATAATGCGCGTCAACGAAAGGACAGCATATATATTTCTTTCACCAGCAAAAGTCTGCATGTATAAAAAATGAGTAGTTATTCTTCACAAAATGTTCTACAATAATATAAAACTATTGAGATGTTTAGAAAAAGTGTGTATATTTTCAACATCAACAAAAATCTCTAATATCTCGCCAAGAATAAGTATTTACTGTATGTCAACTTTCAATGTTTATTAAAAACTGACTGTAATTTATTAAACAAAAAAAAAAACCTTTAAGATAAAATTTTGAATGTTTTATTTCTTAAACCGCGATTCTTCCAACTTATAAAAGATTGTGAGGTGAATGATATTTTAGCGTACATTATGCGGTTCTAATATTATACTCTAAAAAAACTATATTCAAAGTAATATTATTGTGAAAAATTGGTCATTTCGTGTTATTTAAACTCATGTTTGATGTACAAGTTTCATGATTGAAGAAGTAAAATTTCAAATTTTTATTACATTTCTGCACATTTTTCCTTCTGTATGTGAAACTTTAACTTTATTTTTTTTAATATTGGAAACTTTCGTGCTTGTCTTTTTTTTTTTTTTTTTCTCCTGTACTTTCCTTAAAGTTAGGTTTACTCTTCTGTAAATCTCAAAAAATGTTTTCACTTCTTGAAACAATCCTTGCGAAATCATTGCTTTGGACACGCCTACTTCAAATAAAGAAGAAAAGAATATATATATATATATATATATATATATATATATATATATATATATATGTATGTTGCGTACTAACTGTAACTTAAGAGAAAACAAAGCAAATTAAAATTCATCTGACCAAAAACGTATTTAGGATAAGTGCAGTCACAAGTTAAAATTTTTTAGAAGCTGTTAGAATTTTTATGTATGCACTGTTCTATATTATTGAAATTTGTGAAACTCTTCATTCATGCGGCTGTATATTATAGCTAGCATACTCTGAAATCTCGGTCTGCATCATATGACATTTATATTTAAGAATATGAAATGAATTGTACTTAAATTACATTCAGAAACAATCTCCTGTGAATAGCATATTTGACAATTTGAATAGATCCGTTTTGTTTATCTAATTATCTAAACGTCTGCATGAATTTGAAAAAATAAGGTTAGTACTTAGTTTGAACAAATATGATTTTTAATGGAAGTTTTTCTTATGTGTTTACTATTCAAAAATGATGGGACCGTTTGATCGATGATGCCATTTGAAATAGTACATAATTCACCTTTAGATAATTTTATTTAAATAATTTTAATTATTACTAAAATATATGAACCTGAAATGAAATATACAGCTTAATAAATTGTAATTTAATAAAATTCAAAACGAATATTCTTAAAAGCGGACTCGATTGTAAGTACAGTAAAAAATGCTACATATATATTTTTTATGTGTAAACTACTTATAAAATGCATTACAATTCGAATAAAATCGTGGCTTGATGACGTCATAAACTTTAAAGGCTCGATTACTGAATTGCTTGAAAGAGGTTTTTCCTTATAACTCCAAAAATAATAATCCTATTAACTAGCGGTTTATTGCATCTGATTAAGCGTCAAATTTCCAATTAAAATATCTCTTTGAAGTGAAATTTGGATGAAATACAGGGTCATGAAAAATCGAAGAGTGTGGTAAATAGGATTACAAATATCTCTGTAACTCATTATCCGATCGACTTCATGCTTTATGCAAAATTTATGTTTTTTTATTGTCTTTTATATTCACTCCTTAAAATAAACAATTTCGAAAATTTTTATATACCTTTTATCAGAACGAATATTTCGAGAGTCCGAAAAAAATAGTTCCGGATAATCGAGGTTAATGAAATTGAATAGGCTTCTTCCCATTATTACATACTAAGTACATACCAAATTTCAAATCTCTATTTCAATTTGTTCGGGAGATCGAGCGTTTACAGACACACAGACGGACGGCAAATTTATTTTTCTAAAAATATGTTTTTCGGAATCTCCAGCGTCTGAAACGTGTAAATCCGTCAAAAAATTTTTTTTTCGTTTTTCAAAACGATTACAAGATTTACCCTATACTACGTATGATGGGTAAGTAAAAAGAGTATCTTACATCGTATCTGAAATAATTGAAAACTTTCTCAAATCCTCAACCAGTGGTGAAAAATAATCGCGATTCTGTAAATAAATATATAAAATAAATATTAGATACTTGTATTATTAAAATAATACATTTTTAAATAAATTCGAAGACATGTTACATGTTGTTCTAAGATTGATAAATAATGTAATACAATAAATCATAATGCAAAACGCATCATTGATAAATAACGCAAAAAATAACTATTTTATTTTCACTTTAGAATTATCAAAGCAAACCATGGTTTTAATTCCTCGGATACGTGTTTTTTTTTTTTTTTTTTTTTTTTTTTTTTAAGTAAATTATTTAGTCGCTTTTTTTTAAGAAAGAAAAAAATCATTAAAAGTGTCTGATTATGGTGCTAGCAAACTTCGATTGCTTGCCGGAAATATTCTGAATTCTAAATTTCAAACAAATCTATTTTAAATCTCAACTTATTCACCGTTTAAGGGTAGCGGCTACACTTCAGTTTACAAAAAATGACGAAAATATAAATTTTCCTTTTTTTTTTTTTTTCGCTTAAAATGCACTTAGACGTCCTTGGTATATTGTGGAGAAGTTACGCAAAGATCAGATGATTTAAATATGTGAAAAAAAAAAATGTATTTTTACCACACCCATTTCACTTTAACAATATCAATCAGAATTGCAATCTTTAAATTTATTTTACTGAGTTTGCATTTTTTCAATTGACCCTCTATTTTTTTTTGGACAATGCTATGTAAAATTAGAAATTGGATTTTAAATAATATAAATAGTTTATTAACAAAAAAAAAAAAAAAAAAAAAAAAAAAAAAAAAATGAAAATGTTGAGTAAATAGTTATTTTTACTCTATTCTTTACATATGTCATGACATTTTATTTATTTTTTCTTTAAACTAATTAATCTTTTGGAAATCTAATAGATAGAACATGAAAAAATAAATAAATAAAAATTGTTAGAGAAGTAGGGTTTCTAAAATTCACCTAAACTTTTTAAATTGTACCACAAGAATTGTATAGTACTTTCTTGATCACTTTTCTTCACATAACCAATTACTTTCCATACCCATTTAATATGTCAAAAAGATTTTATAAAATAACGGAAATTAAAAAAAAAAAAAAAAGCTCCAAAGGGAAGGTTAGCAAGTCTCTTTAAAGGAGAAGTGTTCTAGAACTAGAAACTAACCAACCTTATATTATTTCTTTTATTATTTTCATTTATACCGAGTACGTTAGTACTCAGTTTGTCAAATACATTTACTGTCTGTCTGTCTGTTAGAGCACATAGTGCTAAAACAGGGCTACACGATTTAAAAAACGCAACTAAAGTACATCATACATTTATTCGCAATATAATACTGGTATGAGTAAAGTAAAATATTTCTTAAAATATAGTCATTTACTGACAGATATTTTAACTCAAATACCAACATTTTTCGATGTTTAAAGATATTTCATTACAACAGAAAATTTAATGAGGTCAAGCAATGACCATTTCATATTTTGCAAATATAACTAAGCCGCATAGATTCATTGAAATATAATCATATTCACGCATATAAGAACATATTTTTCCACGATTATAATTCTTTTCCCGATTATAACTACCAAAGCTATAACAACAGATAAAGTAATTTTATCATACACGTAGATGAGGTAGATTAGGTTGTTGGGCTTTTTTTCTTTTACTTTACTAGAGTTCAACTTTTATTCGAATGTTTACAGTTAATAGCAATTTCTTGTTTAATTATTTATAACCAAAAATTTAGAATAATGTTTAACTTATTTAAAAAATTTATTTACTTTTCTGCTTGTATATAAAACTGCAAGTTATTACAAGTGCTATTATTTTAAACATCCTACATTACACCACAACAAGAAAAATACTATATGATTTTTTTTTTTTTTTTTTAAATCATCAAATTGTTTAAGAGAGATGCTAGAGGTACTATTTGACATATAATTGAGTCCTCTTTCCGAATGTGAATGCATTTTTTGAAATAGGGAATGGAAACGTATTAAAAACTGTGCCAATTTTTATTTTCCAAAAGGTGTCAGCCATTTTCGACACTTTTTGAGTTGCTTGGATCAAAGCAGTTCCTGACCTTAAAAGTAGAAGAAGAAGAAGAAAGTCGTTCATCCCTTTTTTTAGATCAGATTCCTAGACAGCAAGTAATTTTAATTTCTTCTATAGCATTATACGAAATGGAATAGCAGCAAGTAGCGATAGAGATTTGTCTTTGAAAAGGATCATGTTAGAGAACATCACCGTATGCATTTTGCAGCAGGCAGCAACAGTTGCAGAGATACAGGTCTTGTTGTTCGTTTCGATGTCACGTGACTTATTCTTTTTCAACAGGCGGCAAAAAAGAATTGAGGGCTTCGAAAAAACAGTTTGCTACTGTTAAGATTAGAAACGTCTTGCGGATGAAGTGAAGGTCAGCGGCGAGCGTCAGCTAAACGATGTCCAGAAGAGCTACTAGTTTAGTTATACTATGTAGCAGGAGAAAGGCATAGCCAGCCTTCTCAGATGAATTCTACTGTTTTCCCTAAGCCACAGAATAAGATTCCCATAGATTCTCAAATCACGTGACTTGCTAATTATTCTTTTTCTAATACTGCTTTTGCAGGGTTCGTATGCCTCAGGGGAAAAATAGAAGTTTTTTCGCAATATATTTGCCTTATTTAATAAAAGAATAATGATTTATTTTATTTATTTATTATTTTTCTCAGCTGATGTCAAAATTTCCAGTTAAGAGAATTAGGTAACTTTTGAACTTTTTTAAAAAATATTTTATAATACCTTTTTGACATATTATTTAATGGTTTTCTAAAGGAGATATGAGATAATAATATTTTGCATGATTACACTTGGCAGTTTTCGTAGGAGAAGGGCGGAGGGAATTTGGGATCGGGATCCCTTTTTGTCCCCAAAAAATGACGGCAATATTAATTTTCCAATTTGATTTACTGCATTCCTTTCACATTACATACACTTTCACTTACAGATTTGCAATCTTTAATAATATACATATTTTTTCAATTTATATTTTTATTTTTTAATACATCCGCATGATCAAACTGCTAAAACTATTACAGATGTTTTTCTACTGACCCGATCTTTTTAATGGACAATCGCTATGGTTCATTTAATAAAATTAAGGATAGGAGTTCCCGTAATATAAAAGGACTATTAAAGACTATTAGCTTAATACTTTTAGAAAATAAAAATGTTAGGCAAAAATAAATTTTTACAGTATATTTATTTTTGCCGTGCCATTTTATTTATTTTTAAAACTAACTGATTATTTGGAAACTAGTCCTTGCAGTTATAGAGCACACGTGGAAGAAAACTAAGAAAGAAAAAAGATTGTTGCACGAAATTCAAAATTCTAGAAGTGTGATTTTAGAAATCGCCTTAATTTTTTCAAATATTTGTTCTTCTTTTTTAAATCTTATTAGAGGAATTGAATTTTTCTTAAGTAATTTTCCTTCATAAAACAATTTAATAATATGTCAAAAAAGGTATTATAAAAAAAAAAAAAAATCAAAAGTTACTGAATTCCCTTAGCCGGAAATTTTTACATAAGCTTACAAAAAAAAAAAAAAAAAAAAAAGTAGGCTTGGGGGTTGAATGGTTAGAGCCAATTTGAGACTAAATGGCAAAAGAAATTCCAATCCCATGTGTCTCCTTTTTATTCCCAAGTTTTCTTCTAGATATTTTTTTAAAATGTTTTATCGGTTAAAACATTATATTTCAGGGGTTTTATATATATATATATATATATATATATATATATATATATATATGTGTGTGTGTGTGTGTGTGTGTGTAAATATTTTATCGGTGACATATTCTATTTCAGTTTTATTTTCGACTTATCTATTTAAAAATATTTTATCGGTTGCTTTATATTTTTCATGATAAGTGTAATATTTTTAATTAAAGCAAATTTTGATGTTAGTAACAATTAATTTTTATTTTTAGCATAAAATGATTACTTCAATATTCTATTTCAGAAATTCTTTTTCTACTTTTTGATTGTAAAATGTCATGCATGGAATATTTTAATAAAAGTTAATTTTGATATTAATAACAATTACATTTATTATTAAATAAAAATTAAGTATTTTATTTAAAAAATAAAATACTTATTTAAATACGATAAAATGTGCTTAAAATTTTACACTAAAGTCCCTTTTAAAATTGAAAGATTCCTTTCAATGCAATATTATCAGATACTCTTTTTTTAAAGCAAAGCATATTTAAAGATATAAAAGGGCAGGAATCTAAATATGGTCACGTGATGTCTACCGCGAGACACTTGTATGGAAAATGAACCGGATGTAATAACGCACTGAGAAAATTTAAGTTGGTTCGTTAAAATCAATAACTTTAAATCACAACCATGCAATAAAGTTAACAGAAAATTAATAAGAAACAATAATACTTAGTTTTAAAGATTACATTAATCTCGGAATTGCGTCAGAAACGAAAATACAAAATTCATACATACGAATAGAATTGTCTTCTGAGGGACCCAACAATTTTATGATTGATATGCTGTGAAGTACTAAAAATTAATTTCTAATTTTAGAGCACTTGGATAGATTTAAAGTAGTGCTCCCTATTAAACGTTTATACGAGTATACGTATTATACGGGGTGCAGATTTTGGATACGTATCATACGACCAAGGCGGTTATACGTATTATACGAAACAGCATATACGGTACATCATATATACGGATCTTACACCAGCGGTTAAACGTATAAACATTTAAACGGTTTTCGTTCATTGCTTAAAAAATTATGCCTTTCTCCTGCTGGTCTGCGGATCAGAGAGTTTGAGAAACACCTGCTGTGTCCTGTGCCGTCGGTACTTAAAAAAAAAAAAAAAAAAATCAGAATATTTTTTCTCAGTTTAGATTTTGTTTCCCTCCTCCCTCAAATCTAAACTATTATTTATGAAATGATTTATCTTTCGCATATCTGTAACACACGCACATAGCTTATTTTGATTTATGGCGTAGATATTTCGCCCGAAACATTAGTATTGCAGAACACAAACTTACATTGACTTCATATTTTATATTGACATTGATTAATCCAACTTCTGGGAAGTTTCATAATCTTATTTTTATTTTAAAGACCCCCATGGATGGCACTCCCCCCACCGGCCTATATCCCTAGTGCAGATAATCGGCCGTAACAAATAACTAGTGGTGTACCGAGTAGTGCTTTGGCCGAGTAGCCGAGTACCGAGTTTTGATACCGAGTACGGAGTAATTGTGTGTAAGAAAGAATCATTGGTGCGCACATGAAGTGAGCTTAGAGAAAACATTCCTATGTGTGTGTGTGTGCATTTTTATATATACATAAGCATATTTCTTGAGCATATAATCATTTTTTTTTTAAATTTCAATAAAAAATTTAATTTATTCTGCACTTTTTAAAGAAACTTTTGGTAAATTCAAAATTTTAAGACAGTGGTAACATTATTTACAAAAAAAAAAAAAAAAAAAAAAAAAAAAAAACATAAAAACTACATTTAACCAATATGAAATTAAAACTCATCATTACTCATTCCGATACTTGAAATCTGTCTATGAAAAATGGTTATTGTTTGCTGTAACAATTCATTGAATAATGCAAAATATTTCATATTTTCTAACTGTACCTTATTTTACAGGTTTTTTTTTATTTTTTCATATGTACAGCATACAAAGGCATTGTTTTAGCAGTGCTTGCCGCAAGTGCATTTTTTCTGAGGCAGGCCAAATTTACAATAATAAAAGAATGCCCTATCTTTTGAAAATGTAGGACTTTTAGTGCTTTTGTAACATAATTTACAATCTAACAAATTATTAAAATTTGTTTTATTGTATTTTTTGTTTCTACAAACAGTTTCTTTTTCCAAAATCAGTCTTTTCCTACAGATTTAAAAATGACTTATTTTTATATGTATAGTTATTAAACTAACTTAATTTTAATCAGCATTAATTTTACATCAGGGATTTTTCTTACTTTTTTCTATATTTTGCAGATATATTTTTTTATACCAAGCAATTAGTTTTTGTGAATGCTTGCATATATTATACATTTATATTCAAATAACTTTTTATAGATCAGTTATAAAATCTTTTGTCTTCAAATATGCTTAAAAATGCTATTTTTATAACTACTCGGTATGGGCCGAGTACTCGGCCAAAATTTAGCCGAGTACCGAGTATATACAGAGCACTCGGTACAACGCTACAAATAACCAACTAAACATACTTTATTTTATTTAAGAATACGTTTTTCTATATTAAAAATATTTTGAAAATACGTTTTACAGCAAAAAAGAAAAGAGGAGGCAAGTCATTTTAAGCTCGTTTGATTGCGTTCTGAAACCTGCAGTGACGATTTTTTGTCAGGCTACAAGTAATCGAAATTTATAGGTACTAACGCAAAAAATGAAATTTGTTAAGATTAACAACAATTCTTAAAGCGTAATATCTTGTAATGCACATACACTTTATATAAAAAATACCACGAGTATCATGGTTAAAAAATGAAATCTCGTTATACATTAACACAAAGTAGAAAACATGAGCACCGTGGAAAGAACAACATTTGACCCCCCCCCCCCCCCCCCCAGGGCACAATTTGAGTATACGCACACAAAAATAAATATTTTTTTAAAAATTAAAAAAGAAAGAACACACTTAATAAGGTTTAACCCCTTCAGAGTCGCTTAATATTTGAAAAAAACATAAAAAAGTACCAATATTTTTTATTACAGAAATTGAATAATTATAAGGTTTCTAAATAAAATATGCAATTAGTTTTTTTTAAGGCAAAAAAACAATATGTTGTAGAACAAATTCACATTTGTAGAAAATCCACCATGCGGGAGTTCTGTGTCTTAATACCTTAAGCGCCGCCCCCCGATAAATGTAGTCTACCTTTAATTTATATAATTCAGATTTATGATTCCCACCCCTTTTTTGATGTAGAAATATTCACCGTAGTTTACGGCAGATAAAATGATGCGAAAATAAAGCCAATTACACTATTTAAAAAAACTGGTGGGAGTCAAACAATCTGAATTTTAAAAAGGTAGTCTACACTGCTCGTGAAAATCACGGACGGGAGAATTAATAGGGTTAAATTTTTCTGGTTTCAGAAGTTTTTTCCAGCAGTTAAATCTTGAGCCCTGAATTATGACGGGCACGAGAAATAACGAACGACACCTCAGACCGTGATATTGACGGGAGCGAGAATTAAGGGGTTAACAATAAATCTGGAATGTGTATATTCTCCTTATTTGCTCAAAAACGTCTTTTTACTTTCGTTATATATTTACGATAATAGTTTATAGGGAAAAATAACAAGGTTCTATGTATGAAACCAGATTGCCTAAGCAACGCCTCAGATTTCCAACTTGTTCTCCATTCAGTGACGTAACACTGATGATATCCATTGGCATTGAAAGTAAATACGATACTTGAATTATACGTTTGACCGATATACGCATCTTGATACGTTTAAACGTATAGTTTAAGGTATACGTATTCCTTAAATAGGTATTATACGTATATCGGTTAAACGCAGACCTGCCAAGTCTCCGGCTGTTTGGATACCAGTAAATTAGTACAGAATATTGAATCGAAGCATTTTGCGATTCAAAAGAACAACATTTCCTCAAAAAAATTACTGGTGTTCAAAAAGCCGGATGGATACTTGGCAACTCTGTAAACGTATAACTGAAATACATATCACATCGTGAATCACTAATTTAAAGTGAGAATACTGCACCTTATTAAAAATTCAACGAGGAGAACTTATTACCACGTAGGTGCTCGCTCGTTACATTTAGACTTCATTGTGAAATGCAAACTGTACTACAGATAACAGCTATTTTTTCATTAACAAATAAGTACTTAATTTTACCGGTATGAGTGAAATATTTTGGTCATGTTGGTTTTGTATTAATTCGGGGACTATCAAACTCAAACTTTTCAAATTCAACCGCATGTGGTTTGTTTGTATAGATTTTAACGTGCAGTTAACATTTTGTTTTTATTTTTTTAAAACGAGCTTAACAGATAATGTACTTCAATTTGATGTGGAAAATCTGTTTCGAAAGTATTTTCAATGGAAGATCTAATGAAATTTCAAATTCTAAATTGTTTGTGATTGACAAGAGGCTCCCAAATGGGCCGATTTTTAAATGCCAGTATTTTCTTAGAAAATTTTTATTTTTAGATTTCTCTTGCAAATATGGAAGAAACCACCTTCGGAGGTAAATTTTAAGGAAATGTTGTAGAAATCTACCATGAAATGTTCTTATAAAAAAACACTGGTATTCAGTTGGCGGACCATTTGGAAGCCCTGTAAGAGGTGATAAATTTCGGTAGCCACCTAAAAATAGTGTGTCGTTTCCAGATTGACCAAAATTCTTAATAAACATTGTAACAATAAAAATATTTTGTATTTCGGTGTAAAAATGTTAATATTGTCTTACTATTTTATCTATAGTAATTTCAATAATTTTGAGTGTCGGTAATAATATGTATTACCTAGATTTTATTCAAAAATTACATCGCATAGCTGACTTCTGATTATATTATCTAATATTAAAAAAAATATTTTTAAGAACGAAAATTATTCTTGTTATTTTTTATATATTGAAATATTATAGAAACTACGGTATTTTTCGGTTAGCCGGGCGCCAGTGATATATCTACATATATAAATACATATGTATATACCTATATATGTATATACATACATATATGTATGTATATATATGTATATGCAGACATATGTGTATATACATAGATATGTGTATATATACATGTATATATATCACTGGCGCCCGGCTAACCGAAAAGTACCGAAACAACTTCTATTTATCAAATAATAAATGCCATTATATACATAGACATATATATTTTTTATTAGGTTATAAACCTGGATCATTATCTCTCTCTCTCTCAAATATAGTAAATAATAATAATAATAATAATAATAATAATAATAATAATAATAATTAAAAATCCAATTTTGCAACATAGGTACAAATAATAATTACAAATTTTTAAAGGATGTAATTTAAAAATTGATATGATTTAGGCATACAAACAAGGTGAAACCTCACTCTCGTATGAACAAACACAAGGCCTAATCAGAAGATTGATAAAAACACTTGTGATCTCTACTTGGTTTTTTGACTGACGATATTGAAATATGGCAACTGTAAATAATCAACTTTTTTTTTTTTTTTTTTTTTTTTTTTCGTATTGGTTGATGAGATTCAGAATTCCTTCGACAAAATTCTCTGCAAAATATTTAAAACTAAAATAAAAATACTCTTTCCCCCAAAATTTGAATAAAAAAAAAAAACTGCCAAAGAAGCTATACTAAGTTTCTGATTGTAAACTCTTTGACAATGCCACTATTCCAAATACCCTTATTATTATTATTATTATTATTATTATTATTATTATTATTATTATTAACCTAGATTTAGGAAATTTCCCCCGAAGCCGAATGCATGGTAAAGCGAAGACAGTTGTAGGGAAAAACTGTAGCGCGGTAGTTGAGGTTGGAATGTTGGGAATTGTAGTTCAGTTCTATTAAATTTAAAATAAATGAAACTTTTAAATTTATTAATAATTAAACATTAAATTGCATAAACAAAATTTAATTCAGTTGATTTAATAATAATAATAAAAAAAATTGTGATTAGTTGTATTATTTTATATTTTCTTCGAAAATATTTTATTTTTAGAAATCTAGTTTTACAGCGTGCTGTTTTATGTAGTTTTATAAAACAAAAATCAGGTTTCTTTTATCGTATTTGTATCTTTTGATGTTCTTATTTCAAATAAATTCTCGAAATTTATTTCTCCAAATAATAGTTGTGTGTAATAAAATGTGTGTTTTATGTAGCTTAAGAAATCAAAAATCAAATAAACTTGGAGCATATTTCAGATATTTTAGGAATGTATTTTTTTAAAGAAAAATAAATCTCCTAATTATTTACATAAAAAATAATTTGAATTCTTATTTTTTCTAGATATTTCTTGTTCATAATAAGATGTGTGTTCTATTGGCCTCTATAAAACAAAAACCTCATATATTTGCAGTACTTATAAAATTATTTAGGAATTTAATTTTTATTGAAAACTAATTAGATTAAATATTTCTTTTCATGTATAATCTTGTTTATTTTCTGTTTAATTCTTATAATTTATAATGGCGTGAAGAATGCGAATGCTTTTGTAAGAAAATAGTTGTTGAAAATAATATTAATCTCGCATAACAAACATTCCATTAAAAGAAAATGTTGAACACATTACATTCTATATTTAAAAAAATATATATGTACTGTTTCCAAAATGAATCTCTCTCTCAAAAAAAAAAAAAAAAAAAAAAAAAAATCATCAAATCATCACTATATGAGTTTGCTTAGTGGATAATATGTTCAACGATTTGTTGTGAATGTTAACCCCTTATGATAAATATTCCATCAAAATAAAATGTTGAATACGTTAAATTCTATATTTAAAAAATATATATCCACTGTTTCAGAAATGCACTTCTCGTAAAATATTCGTATTCTTCACCAAATTATAAATTATAAGAAGTAAACAGAAAATAAATAAGATTAAAAATGGACAGAAATACATAATACGATTAGTTTCATTAAAAATTTAAGTATTTCATAACTTAATAATTCTTCGAACTACTTGTTATTTCAGACATTATTTTAATCTTTAAAACATATAGACAGGCACTGTACATTCTTAAAAACACATAAAACCAGTCTACACGCTAAAAGTTTCATAAAAGTAGAATATTTTCGCCTGTTGGCCCAGGCATCTTCAATATTGATATTTCGTCTTTCTACTCTGTCAGTCCGATTTCTCTGAAACTCCCATTATGTCCCTTCCTAAAAGCATCTGGCGCCATCTGGTGTCAATTTTGGCGTGAGCATTCCGCTATTATATTTGATATTGGACATCCCATCGGTACACCATTATCAAATCAACCAATATCAAATATAATAGCGGAAGGGAAAATGCGATTACTTAAAGAAACTATTATAAATGAATTAAAATATCTAATCAAAATATGGGTAAGATACTATACATAGACGATATATTTATAATAACTACGAAAAATACAAACCTCCTCCCCCCCCTTACTGGAAAAACTTAATTCATACGATCAAAATATTCAATTTACCATAGAAACAGAAAAAGATAACGCACTAGCATTCCTGGACGTACAACTCATTCGATCAGAAGATAAACTACAGACAGCAGTATTCAGAAAACCATATGCAAATGTTCACATAATCTCAAAATACTTCAGAACCCCCTTCCCATACAAGATAGCTGCAATAAATACATACATTCATAGAGCCTTTAAAGTATGTTCAACAGAAGACCTCTTTGACGCAGAAATAAATAAAATTAAAACAATAGCTAAGGATGTATGATATGCCACAAAAACTATACAGAAGTTAATCGAAAAAGCGGCATCAAGATATGATAGAATACAACCAGCTCAAAAAGAAATAAAATTTACGAACTCAATTCCGTTTATAAAAGGCATTTCCCTAAAATTAAAAAGAGAATTAAAAAAACTTGGAATAAATACTCCTATCACTCCAGATGCATCCATTTTCAAATTAATCAGATCAGATACGGAAAAGCTTAATTACCAACAGACATCAGGGATATACAAAATTAATTTCAAAGATAACGAAGGAAAAGATAATTCATATATAGGCATGACAAAAAGAAAAATTCAGGAGAGAATGAAAGAACACAGATGATACATAAATTTAGGTAAATCAACCACTGCAATAGCCCGATTAAACAATACATCCCCAATTAAAATAGACTTTAATAATGTTGAAAAAATAGCTAATTACAATAATCTAAACTACGCATTACAGAGAGAGGCAATAGAGATATACACATCAGATACAAAAACTTGCAACAATGTAACTCACGCCAAAATTGACACCAGATGGCGCCAGCTGCTGTTAGGAAGGGGCAGAAAAGGAGTTTCAGAAAAATCGGACTGACAGATCAGAAAGACGAAACATCAGTATTGAAGATGCCTGGGCCAACTGACGAAAATATTCTACTTTTATGAAACTTTTAGCGTGTGGACTGGTTTTATGTGTTTTTAAGAATGTACAGTGCCTGTCTATATATGTTTTAAAGATTAAAATAATGTCTGAAATAACAGGTAGTTCGAAGAATTATTAATTAAAAAATGACATTAGAAAAGATCATAGCTTGAAATACTATTTCATAACTCTATGAGTTTGTTTAATTACCGGAGTGAACATTTCTGATTGCCGTTACAGTTATACCGCCGCGAAATAAACGAATATTTCAACGGTTACATTTCTGGCCGTGAAGCAGAATCATAAGCAATTCGTGAAACGCTTCGCCCACTACCGAACAAATTAGTTAATATCACGCCCTCTGCAACTCCAGTAGTACTACTTTGGGGCATCTTCAACACACGAGTGCCTTTACTTCATTATATGTCGCACTTTGGGCTAGGCTAGTAAAGGCTAAATTAATTTTTAATTCTAGAACACGTCCAGATTTAATTAGAAATATTTCCTTTTAAAAATTCAACAAGGAGTACGTTTTGAATAATTTAGCCGACGACCGCTGCAACAATAATCTTCTAACACGCGAATACCTTCGCTTTATTATATATCCAGCTTTGGGCTGTGGGTAGTAAAGACTAAATTATTTTCTAATTCTAGAGCAATTCGAGATTTAATTGGGAATATTTCTTTTGACGTCACAAATCGACCATTTGAGTTCAAACTACAGTGTCTAGAAGTTAGTTCTAGGCACTGTAGTTCAAACTACCGTTGGAGGGTAGTTATGATTGGTAAGTGTTACCAATCTGAAATTTGCTTTTTACTTTAATTTTTACTCTCCAACTCCGATAAAAATACTTGCAAAATACCCCCATGGTTAGAATTAATAGCGCCATCTAGTGATGTGAATTGTAACTGATTCACAGGGTAATCTCTCTAAAAACCTTGTAATTGGGGGGTTTTCTTTATGTGAGCTGCTGTAATCCCTGAGGCTTTTTTTTAAAAGTAAATTCTGAAATAATAATAATAATAATAATAAACAGAAATAGACATCTGAAAGTAAAATTTAACAAGAAAAAACATTTTGCTTAAAGAAATTAAACAATATAATACTAAATACACTAAACACTATTTATGCAATATTGCATAAATAGTGTTTAGTGTATTTGTGTTACATATGTAACATAAACATAACTGTCTATAACAATAAAATAAAATAAAATAAAATAATTAATTTAAAACTCACAATCTTTTTGTTTGAGTTCTTGCCAAGTGCGTATCCAGATCTCCATTTAGACGTGTGGAGAGGGGACCATTTTTTTTTCTTCTGTTAAGGGTCACTTTTCTTTATGAAAAAATTTTCTTTTTGAAGTATGTTCTCAAATACAAACTAGAAACACTTTCAGACACTTTCACAATCTCATTTTCATTCGTACATGCATGGAATTTGCATTAATATTCGTAAATGTATGAAATTTCAGATTCTAACTAGATACCAAGAAGTCGAACATTTCTCATTTCTTTATAAAGGTAAAGAATCTTTCAGAAAATGTTGTAAAATTCGCAATTTAAGCAGATTTTTGGGATTTAATAGTCTAGGAAAGGTCGTCATGAGAGAGCAATCAGATATAATTCAAGATGCACCAGATGTAGGGATATGAAACAGGTTGTTGAATCTATGATATTTAAGACAGTTTACCAAAATATATATCTCCCCGCCAGAGGTGCAAAAATCTAGGCGCCAGTTGGCTGATTCCCACCACTAAATTTTATTAGTATACTTCGCCTAAATTTTATCAGTATTCTTATTAGGCGATGAATACTAAAAATTTTGTGGTGGGAATCGGCCTATTGGCGCCTAGATTTTTGCATCCCTGCTCCCCGCTCAGCATCGCGAAAATTTATTTAACGATTTAAATTTTAACGAACTATTTTTTATTAAATGGAAAGCATGCAAATGACAGAGATGATTATTAAGGTGATTTGGAATCGAAGAGCTTTTTTTTTTAATTTGATAATCTAACATCCTGCGTTGTAAGGGATTAATATCTCATGACGACCAATTTAGAGCTGTCGATTTCGACAGTATTTTCTGAAAGATTCTTTGCCTTTATCGAAAAATGAAAACGAAATTCGATATCATTGTTTTATCATCATATATATATATATATATATATATGTTACATATTTCTTTATTTCTAGGAAGTACATTAAATAAATAAAATATGAACATCTTTAATCGTATTGTTACAGTAAAACCTGCTAAAACGGAATCACGAAGGATCGAAGAAAAATTCTGTTTTAGCAGAGATAATTGTAGTATAGTATTCATTCTATCAGGACCATAAAAGGTTTCCGTGGTGGTTTTCAAATGATCTTCTGAACAGTGCAAAACTTTCTGACGCAATTTCTGACTTTTTTTTTAAATGCAAAGGCATGAAATTGGCAGACCTGACTATTAAAGCGATTTGCAATCGAAATCGGTTTTCCATTTTTTTAAAAATAAATAACTTACTTATAAAAGTTATAAGCGATTCTTGTCACGTGACAAACCGTTTTTCTCCTTTCTGGTGCTGGAACAAAGGAAATTCGGTTCAAAGCGCCGAATTTGAAGGTGTATTCTGAAACATCTTCTGCTTTTACCAAAAAATGGAAAACGTGTTACAATTATAAAATTTCTGAATAACCAGACCTGCTCATTTCATGCCTTTCTGAACAAAAGTGAATTAAAAACTGTATCTGAAAGTAGCTCATTTGGATTTAAGAACAGCCTTAAGGTAGGATCCACTTATATATAGGTTCCGTTAACACAGGTTTTACTGTATTTTAATCTAAAGTAGACCAACCCGAACCCAAAAAGTCCGTTTGAAGACAACCCGAAACGGAAGAAAAAAGGTATAATTTAATATTATTACGAGAAAAAAAAATCTACAGTACAGGCATCTCTATAGTTGTTTCATCTAACACCTATTTCTGGACAAAATCGGGTATATATTTAATTCTTTAAAATAATTCCTAACTGATATATGACACTGACACCCGAAACATTTTAATAAAATTTTGGTTTGATAATGCATGTAAGACAAGCAATTATTTAATCTACACTAATAGAAGAAAGTTTCGCTCTGTGTGCGTGTGTGTCTGTTGGCGATGGCTAGGAAAATCCAGCTCACCTAGAAGGCTGGAAGTGTAGATAGTCCAAGGTCTGGCCATGTGCACCTGAGCCTCAGAATTTTAATATTTTGATAATTAGCCTAGATATTAATTAGATTATCATTAACCATCGCTTCTAAAATGTCAACTTTTAAATCAAAATGGCGAAAGAAACGGACTGGCGCATTGTATTTGCGACCGGAAATGAACGAATTCGAAATTATTTAACTAATTAGCGAATTTTAAGAAAACTAATTGAGATATCAATTTGAAAATTTCTGAGCATATGTAAAAAAATATTCTGTATCTGACTGTGTGATTTTTGAAAAATTCGGTTGGTAATTTTTTTTAATTTACGCAAAAAACTGCCAAAAGTCTGCAGGCGCCAGTGAAAACGATCCCAGAAAGTTTCAGACAGGGATCGGCTTTCATTAAAAACTGAACTAAAAAGAGATCTGTTTCTCGGGAAAATCCCTCCATTTAGTTTGCGAAAATGAAAGGAAATTATTGCCAATTTTTACTAATGAACAAAAATTTAGGTAACCAATTAAGATATAGATTTGCCCTCCATTTAGTTTGCGAAAATGAAAGGAAATAATTGCCAATTTTTACTAATGAACAAAAATTTAGGTAACCAATTAAGATATAGATTTGAAATTGCGGTCATGGGGAGGGAGGGGGGTTAACGCCTTTCTCTGAGATTGTAATTATCTCGGTCCCGCGCAACGCCGGGCGGGTTAGCTAGTTTTTAATAAATTTGTTTGTAAATTCTGGTGTCAGTCAATCATTTCACCATTTTACAAGCAGAATTACTCTGAGCCTGAAAGTGTTAAACAGCTCTTTATATAAAAATTTTCTGTTTTACATATATAGTATTTTATTTCATTGTAGGTATAATTTTAACTAATTATTTGTGAAACACTATGAAAAGTAGGTTCTGTTGACATCATAAGATCATATAAGCATGAATGAACGATTTTTTATGTTCTACTTGGAAAGTAAATTTTCTGTGGAGTAAGAGAAACTTCAAAGAAGACAGAAAAACTATTCTTTTTGCATCGCCCCTCCCCCAAGCAGAAAAACCTAGAAAAATCCTAATATGTTGTAGTCTTTGTTTAATTAGTTTGTTTCCAGATGCGGTAAATGGTTTTACTATTGTAAAACCAATGCTCGAGCAATAGTTAACAACTGCAGTACTCGTTGATCATTAAAAACAATCTCTTTTTAATCACATACAGCTAAACGAGAAAAGAAAAAACACCTCACACGACCCCTAAAGAGTTACCCTGACAGACCCCCTCACCTCCTAAAGACATTTTCTCACTTATATCTTCAATTATCACATTCACAGAACTCTGGTTACCAGTGAGAAAAACACAAACGACACAAATTGCACCAACTTCAAAAATACCCTCCAACACTGTGTTCGAAAATACCCTCAAAAATACCCGCAAGCATTCAAATTATTATTAATTCAAAATTTTAGATTTAAAACTATAAAACAGCCCTACGTACAAAAAAAAAAAAAAAAAAAAAAAAAAAAAAAAAAAAAGCAAGAAAATGAGCGTTTTTATCACTTAATATCAATATTTTTTCACAAATTTTTCATTTAATAATAATTTCATACAAAATTTTAAAGGAGCTTGGATACAGTTATATTTATACCCGATTGAAATGTCAGAGAGTTTGGAAGATGTGAGACATTTCTTTTACAACTAGATAACAATATTTTTTCTCGAAATATTTACACGGGCTGTAAAACCGTTTTATTTATCACCAATAAAGATTTCAAAGAGTTCGGGAAAAAATAACTTATTTTAAAACTGTGAAACGAAACTACGTAAAAAAAAAAAAATAAATAAAAAAATAAAATAAAATGAGTGCTTTTATCACTAAAGCATCGTTTACATCTACACTTACAATCTAACCGGCTTTGCAAGAGCGATGATTGCGTGTGGACTTTTATTCAATCAAACTGCCAAAGTTGCTCCTGGGCACAGATAATCCCAACGTTTCTCACTCTTCGAATACATCCAGAAGCGGAGTGTATCACCGATTTTGCTGGATATAGTGAAATCTTGACTTCATAAGACAAAAATGTTAAAAATTGTAAAAAAAATTCAAAAACTATACATAGGTATCAAAATTCAATTGGGAAAAAAAAAGAAAAAAAGGGGGTAGGGGGGTCAGAATATTGCGCACAATATGGGCAAAAAAAATGCAACAATACAAAAAAACGGACTTGCATAATTTTTTTTTTCATTTCTTACGCATTTTCTGTTTTCATCTGTTTTTTTTTACTTTTCCGATACATTTGCATATATTTTTTTTCATTTGTAATGTATTTTCGGTTTTCACCTCTTCTTCTACTTTTCCGATACATTTCCTTCTGAAAACGGGACTAGTCGGTATACAAAGGGAAAAAATATATGAATTCTCTTGTTCCTGGACTTATAGAACAAGTCTACATAGTTGGCAAACCTTGGGAAAATACGCACAATTTTCACCTATCTCGAAGAAATTCATCATTTCGACACAGTGCTGCTTCACCGTCCTTCCCTAATCCCGGAAAACTATGTTGACACATTCGCAAAGGCCTGGTTTTGTGAAATTTGGGTTTTAAAACATTAGAAACTCCTCCCTCATCTGAAAGTATTTCGTAAGTTGCTTCCAAGATTGTTTTGTTCAAGGTTATGAATCAGTCAATATCATTCAATATACCGATTAATTATAAAATATCTTACAATTAAAAAAAAATATATAGGGAATATGATATAAATGTATTTTGTCTAAGGCAGAAAAACCACCCCCTTAGACTATGATATTTTCGGAATGAAAACGAAAATTCACGTTTCCCGATGCGAATGTGTTAACCTATGGAGATTTCTGTTTCTAGCCATAAGACTCGTCCACAGTTGTTAACTTTCATTCATTATATACTAGGAAAAGTTGTAAAAGTGGTTTCAAAGATTGTATATATATATATATATATATATATATATTAAATATTATAATATAATTTTTAATGCAGTACAACGTATGCGGATGTATCCGTTTTAAGTACTTCACAAGTTTAAATATATATATATATATATATATGTATGTCAGAATGGCAACAGTACATCCAAGCAGAGTTCTAGCGCGGTGGACAACAGCGCCGCCTTCTTTTGATAAGAACAGACGACAGCGCCACCAAGGCTTCAGCGGAAAAACTTCCCGCCAGAATCAGAAGACGAGTTGATTCGGAAGGAACAATACGTAGTGACTGTAGCTAAACGAAGTATAACAGAAGTGTAATAGAGAAGATGTATTGGAACGACGATTAGAGCTTATTATTATATTTTTGTACATAGTAGTGTAAATAGTTTAATATAACATCTTAATTAATTTAAAGTGTCTTCTTTTATTGAAAGTAATCATCTTTATTGAATAACTCTTCATATTTACATGGGGAGCTCGCCGGTTGAATTCTGAGTAAACGGAATAAAAACCCCTAGACAAATGCGACGCCACTTGGAATTATAGATGAAAACTCCTAAACCAGCATTCAAGATGACGAAAGCCAGATAATTTGTTTTTTGTTCACGCATTATTTACAGTGCTAAAATGACGACGCAGAAGTTGTTCTACGATAAAGGAAAAGAAAAAATAATAAAGAGAGACTGAAGCAGCCTTTATTCTTATATGACGTGCCGACGGAGAATTATATTTTCTTCATTCTATCTAAAGGATATATTTTTGCGGTGAGTTCATTTTTTTTTCTTCTTCTCTTTCTTTTGTATATTTCAAAATTAATCATGAAACTAGTGGAAATAGCTGAACTGGAAACTGTTTTAAAGAATGAAAAAACAAATAAGATTAAACTTTTCCATCGATTTTTATATGATAATGACGGAGATCGTTCGAATAGGAAAAGAATACGGGAATTTACCGGTTTTAATCTTGTCACAGATTCGGATGAGTTTAAAAAGAAAGTCGATAAAATTAAAGCCGAATTTTCTTTGAATGATTCAATTACTTTATGCAATCTACTCTGTGTTGATAGCGAGGGAAATTTAGTTGACATTGCTACACGTTTAATTACGTATCTTTCAGACTTAACATTGCTACAGGCTAATATCTTACAAAACGAAAGTGGCGCAGAATCTGATACTGAGTTAAATTCTGATAATGTTGAAAATAATCAAAGTAATGTACCGGGTTCGAGTGTTTTAAGCACTGACGAAGAATTTTCTCATTCTCCTAACAAGCATTTTCCAGTTCAACATGTTTTGCCAAGTACTACTGTAAATTTTCATGATATCGAAACTGTTCTTGCACCGTTCGACGGCAGTTCCTTTCAAAGTATTCATAAATGGTTAACCGATTTTGAAGATGTAGCTAATATTTTTAATTTGTCTGAACTGCATAAATTTTTATTCGCCAAAAGCTCTTTAAGAGGTAAAGCGCTATTATTAGTTCAAACAGAGAGTCACATAAATTCATGGAATAAGTTGAAAGAGTTGCTTCTTGCCGAATTTGGGGAATTATATAATTCTGCTGAGTTACATGAAATTTTAAATGCGCGAAAATTAAATGAAAATGAGTCATTGGATGAATATTTTCTAATCATGAAGCAGTTGGGTTCACGCGGTAATATCGAAGATTCTGCTCTTATGCAATACATAATTAAAGGTATTCCTGGTACTGTTTTTCAGAAATCTATCCTTTATGAATGTAAAACTATCATGGAATTTAAACAAAAGTTAAAAATTTACGACAAAATTCGGCATGATTTTCTCAAGAATAAGCGCCATTTTCAAGATGAAAAACCGAAACACAATGAAAAATTTGTTCCTAAATTTAAATCTAAACCTGATAATGCTGAATCATCATTTAATTCCCAGAATTCCAAAAATCGTAATGTTAAGTTCTGTTACAATTGTGGCCAAAAAAATCACGTGAGTATAGACTGTAAAAATAAAGATAAAGGTCCCCTCTGTTTTGCTTGTAATCGGTACGGGCATAAATCATTTCAATGTGATAAATCAAAGGATACAAAAAATTCAAATGATCATTCTCAAGTACATATTCTAACTTGTTCTCGTAATGAAATGCATAAATTAGTTAAAATTTCTGGTGTTATGATTGATGCTCTCATCGATACAGGAAGCAATTTTACTTTACTTCGTGAAGATATTTATAAACAGCTGGGTTTGTCAGCATTAACACCCGTGGGTTTAACATTAACAGGGTTTGGTAGTGGTAATTCTAAACCAGTTGGCTCATTTTCTGATAACATTGATATTGATAATACTATTTTTTCTACAACTATACATGTCATCGAAAAGCATCACATGAATCTCCCACTTATCATTGGTACAGATATAATTACTCAAGGCACATTACTTTACGACAAAACTGGTATTTCTCTTAGTAAACCAGAATCTGATGATAATTTGTTTGTGCATTTAGTAAATGCTGTTGAAGATCCCCTTGACGTAGATTTAAGTCATATTCGTGATAAAGCATGCAAACAAGAAGTGTATAATTTAATTCATGGTTATAAACCAATCAAAACGCGCACCACCAATCTAAAGATGTCCATTATATTAAAAGATGATATTCCCGTTTGCCAACGAGCTCGTCGAATGTCATTGCCTGAAAAACAACTTGTTTCTGCTCAAATTGAGCAATGGCTCAAAGAAGGCATCATTAAACCCTCCTGTAGCGACTATGCCAGTCCAATAGTCCTTGTTAAAAAGAAAGACAATTCTACACGTTTATGTATTGACTATAGAAAATTAAACAAAAAATTGTTAGGGATAATTACCCTTTACCCCTCATTGATGATGTTTTGGATCAATTGCAAAGTGCCCAAGTGTTTACATCAATTGATCTCAAAAATGGTTTTTTCCATGTGGATATAGATCCTAACAGTACTAAATATACTGCTTTCATCACTCATGATGGTCAGTGGGAATTTTTAAAGGCCCCTTTCGGGTTGAGCATTAGCCCTGCTGCTTTCAACAGATATTTAGCTTATGTTTTTCGTCCTTTATTAGCAAACGGCACATTAATTTTATATATGGATGACTTTATCATACCTGCGAAAACTGAAGAAGACGGACTTGCTAAACTGAAACGCGTCCTACAAGTAGCTTCAAGCTATGGCTTGAACATTAATTTCAAAAAATGTCAATTTCTTGTCCGTAAAGTTGAATTCTTAGGACACGTGATAGAAAATAACACAATTGCACCATCGCCCTTGAAAATCAAAGCTGTACAAAATTTTCCAGAACCCCAGAATGCGAAACATTTACAATCCTTTTTAGGTTTAACGGGTTATTTTCGTAAGTATATCTCTGGATATGCTGCCATTGCAAAACCCCTAAGTGATCTTCTTAGAAATAATTCTACATTTTATTTTGGCGCAGAGCAACAAGCTGCATTTTCCACTCTAAAAAAGCTGCTTACAACTGAACCTGTTCTTCACCTTTTTGTCCCCGGTTCCGAATTAGAAGTACATACAGATGCATCTAAGTTTGGTTTCGGCGCAGTTCTTTTACAAAAATCTGCCGATGGCAAATTTCATCCTGTTTTATACATGAGTAGAAAGACATCCCCTACACAAGAAAAATTACACAGTTATGAATTAGAGGTTTTAGCGGTCGTTGAAGCGTTAAAAAAATTCAGAGTATATTTACATGGAACTAAATTCAAAATTGTCACAGATTGTGAAGCCTTCCAAAAAACTATGGATAAAGCTGAGATTAGTGCAAAGATTGCCAGATGGGCTCTTTTTCTCCAAGATTTTAATTTTGTTGTTGCTCACAGAGCTGCAAAACAAATGCAACACGTCGACGCGTTAAGTCGATACCCAGTAATGTTAGTCACACATACCGAAATTACACAAAAAATCATTGCATCTCAAGCCACTGATGATTTTATAAGTAGTATGAAGCAAGCTGTTGAGAATTCACCAGTGAATGATTTTTTCTTAAAGAACGGTGTACTTTATAAACTTGTTCAAGATCGCGAACTATTAGTTGTCCCACAAGCTATGCAAAATCAAATTATACAAGATGCACATTCTAAAGGTCACTTTTCCACTCAAAAAACTGCGGATATCCTTAACAGAGACTATTACATTCCAAATCTTAATAAACTGGTACAAACTGTCATTGCTAACTGTGTGCCATGCATTTTGTCTTCCAGGAAGTCTGGAAAGCCCGAAGGTTTCCTTCACCCAATTCCCAAAGGTGACACTCCTCTTGATACGTACCATGTCGATTTTCTAGGACCGTTACCGTCGACGAATAAAAATTATAAGCATCTCTTGAAGGTAGTCGATGCATTTACTAAATTCATGTGGATATATCATGTGAAATCCACAACTGCCCGTGATGCTTTAGACAAGCTTAAACTTCAACAAACTGTCTTTGGAAATCCACGTCGCATTATTTGCGACAAAGGCCCTGCTTTTACGTCGACTGATTTCATAACATTTTGTAAGGAAGAATACATAGAGTATGTCCCAATCGCTACTGGTGTACCACGTGGAAATGGCCAAGTCGAAAGATTCCATGCCACGTTAATCCCAGTTCTCACTAAGTTATCTTTGGATGATCCCACCAAATGGTACAAATATGTCCCTTCAGTACAAAGAATTATCAATAGTACAAAGTCAGATACAAGACAGTTTTCCCCATTCGAATTGTTGGTTGGGATTAAAATGAAAAATAAAGATGACATTCGCATAAAACAACTCCTAGAAGAAGAGCTTGCCAACGTTGCATTAGATACTAAAAACGAGTTAAGAGAAATCGCCAAAAATAACATTATTCAACACCAACAACAAAGCAAACGATTTTACGACAAACGCAGAAAACCGCCCAAAGTATATCAGGTTGGTGACTTAGTCGCAATTAAGCGTACTCAATTCGGACCAGGCCTGAAATTTCGAATCAAATATTTTGGTCCCTATAAAGTCAAAGCTGTTAACAGTAATGACAGATATGAGGTAGAAAAGGTTGGACACCATGAGGGTCCAAACACAACATCCACTGCAGTTGGTATGATGAAACCGTGGTCAACCACGTAAAAGATGAAATTCAACGCTTTTTTTTTATTCTTATACTGTACATATTTTCTATATTTTTGTCTTATATTATTACACGACGTCTATCATTTTATTATTCAAGTATATTTTTGTGTTTTCCATTTTTGTCAAGAAAGATTCTATTATTATTTTATTTTCAAGTGTATATGTATTAATATTTACTTCATTTCAATTTGGTTTACGAAGATCAGTTTATGAAAATTTTTAACATGTATACAGCAAGACGAAATGATGTATTCAGTTAAATTCATACGACGAATATGTGGTAATATTAAGATGATCTGGTGATTTTAAGATGAATGTTACGACTATAAGATGACGACGAATTTTTAAGACGATCCAAGACGGTTTGATGACGATGAAGACGAACAAACAAAGAAAAATTATCACCAATATTCATCAGTTGCTATATATATTTGTTTGAAAAAAAAACTGTTTGTTTTCCCTTGCTGTTTCTTTTTTCCTTTTCAATTTTCAGTTCCTGGCAACGTCGCCATGAGGTCATGGCATGCAGAATGTCCGAGTGTCAGAATGGCAACAGTACATCCAAGCAGAGTTCTAGCGCGGTGGACAACAGCGCCGCCTTCTTTTGATAAGAACAGACGACAGCGCCACCAAGGCTTCAGCGGAAAAACTTCCCGCCAGAATCAGAAGACGAGTTGATTCGGAAGGAACAATACGTAGTGACTGTAGCTAAACGAAGTATAACAGAAGTGTAATAGAGAAGATGTATTGGAACGACGATTAGAGCTTATTATTATATTTTTGTACATAGTAGTGTAAATAGTTTAATATAACATTTTAATTAATTTAAAGTGTCTTCTTTTATTGAAAGTAATCACCTTTATTGAATAACTCTTCATATTTACATGTATATATTAAAACTGGCTTAGATATGTCAGACTGGATCAAACGCCCTTTCTATGATTGTCATCCTCCATTATCCCCTCCATACTTATTCCACTAAACATGCCAGGGTGAAATATCACACACACACACACATATATATATATATATATATATATATAATCAAACATTGCAGAAAAATAAAACGAAAAGTAGAAGAATTCAACGGAGAAGTTTTTTAATTTGAGATGAAACATATCTTTAAGAATGAATTATAAGCAAAGATACAGAATTTAAAAAAAATCTGTGGAAATAATGAAAATTACGTTTTTGCTTTCTCTGTCTGTTCAGTTTTTAAAACAGCATATAGACTTAAATAATGAACAGAAAAAAGTAACGATTGAATTTTTAGATAGGAAATTACTTAAGCTACGTGCTTTTCTAACGTTCAGTTTCAAAACTTAATATCTCTATCTTTAAATTAAAAAAAAACCCTGCTAATTAACGCCATAATTAACTAAAAACAACAAAAGAGCGATAAAACCTCCAAACAACCGCGTAATATGAAGATCAAATTAAAATAAAAGTTGAGTACCTTTCTCTTTGTTATCTGATGATAATTAGATGCAGATTTCGGTATGAAATTAAGTTTTCTTGAAGAACGTGTTGACTTCATTTAGCAATTTAAATTAATTATTTTCTTAATTATACTTTTATTATCATAATAACTACACCAAGAATAAAAATTATTTGATCAATACAAATATTAGTGCTCAAAGACTTCAGAAATTTTAATTAGTGTAGATTTTAGAGTTAAATTATATGATGCAATTAGATAGGATAAAATCCTTATGTTTAATCACGGCCAAACTCGATCTTTCGCCTTCCCTCATACGGCCTTCACAATCACCCCTTAGTTTCGGAATCGTTAAAGGGCTACTTTCGCCGGTAGACGGCGCGATATACTTACCATAAATAATGCTTAATAAAGGTTACTTCTATACATAAAAATACAAACATCTTTGCAATGTATTCATTATAAAAGGTATATATATATCATATGTAACTTTAACCTCAGCTTTATCTTTACTACAAACAAGAAAAAATAAGATTTAGAGATAAAATAAATAAATACAATGCTTTAAGTAATTAAAAATAGTTTAAATAACACGCTACTATAAATGCAAAACAAACTTTATAAGTAAATTTCTATATTTATACACGTTTAAATTCTTGATTACTTGAAACATTGATAATTCTGAACGTAAAATACACAATAAAAATTTTTTAAACATTTACTAGTTTCATAATAGTAAGAAAATTAAGCAAGTTCGCCAATATCCGGCAATCTACTCATATCGAATTTTTTTTTCTCAAAACATGGATTATTTTTACACGATTCTTAATTATTTAAAATATGTATATATATGTACATTCAAAACAATTTTCAATAAATTTAACCATTCATTATAGGTGCTGATCTGAAATATATAAGCGTATAGAAATATAATAGAATTACATATAAAATTAAATTCAAAACAATTTTCAATAAATTTAATCATTATAGGTGCTGATCTGAAATATATAAGTGTATAGAAATATAATAGAATTACATATAAAATTAAATATTATATTCCAATTCTGGAAACTCATGGTATAAAAGTATGTATATGATAAAAATAAAAAGATATTTACATGTTTTATAATATCAACAGAATAAGAAAACCTATTTCGCCAATATCCGGCAATCAACTCATACCGATTTTTTTCTCTCAAAACATGGATTATTTTAAAATGATTGTTAATTATTTAGAATATATATATATATATATGTGTCTGTACATTGCGGACATTTTCAGTAAATTTAAATACTGTAGGTGATGATCATAAAATAGAGGTAAACAAAATATTAATAATTTTTAGATGTTTCGTTATTTTAGACAATGAACAAGTTTTTTTGCTGTAACATCATGTACTCCATTTATGAGAGAATAGTTTTCGTGGAAATTTTAGAATATTGGGCAACAGAGATTACAGAATATTTTTCAGAATTTTAAAATATTAATGCATAAATCCACCATGCTTGTATATATAAATGTATCTATAGGTATATGCAGATTCCATTTCTTGATTAGACTTCAAACATTGATAATTTTTACAACGAAATATACAGTAAATATTATATAATTAAAATTAAGTAAACTTTAAAATTTTGCTTGATAAAGAGATCGTATATGCAGATGAACTGGCTTCATTTGTAAAATTCCTTGCCATATTTTTTTTAAATGATGGGCAAAAATCTTGCACATATTAATGACCATATATTTATTTTATGCTCGTTTAAGTCACATTCCCATATAGTGTTTTTTATTAGTTTCGGATATATCAATTCATAAATAGTTTTGACGATTCCGTTTGAATTTAGGATTGGTACAATCCTAAAATTCTAGTAAAATCCAGTCTAAAATTGTGGAAATTAGACTGATGAATTGTAGTTTAGGATAAGACAATCCACCTCTATCCTGATTGGCAATTAACTGAAGTATGGTTGCATCACATTGATCTGTTTCTATGCTTGATAAGCAGGATTCTCATTCAAAATTTTCTTGAATTACTCTTACAAGATCCATCCGCTAACAATGGCAATACTTGCAAACTTCAGATTAACTCTTGGTGGTGCTAGCAATTAAAAAGAAATTAATTAAGTGGTTTATAATTTCGATCATTAAAATTCAATTTAAATCTACAAATAAATTGAGAGCCGCAGCAATTTTATAAGGCACATATTTCGAAAATTTTGCTCTGTACTTCTACTGATTGCTGGTGTATCGGTAATAAAAGCGCCTATTCATGAAAAGAAATTCCAGGTATTTTTTTCTCTGAATTTGAAGCACAATGTGGAACACAGCAATGAACCATTTTCAACAAAAGAAAAATAAGAACACGCAATTTCATTTACGTTATATCTAAGAAAATACAAGAGTGAAAGGCGAGAATAAGGAAATTCTCCATTAGCCATGGTAAGTAATAGCGCCCCCTACTTTCTCCGGGGAGAAAATGTTATTCCTCTTGAACAAAGGGAAAATGACTTTTTGTTACAGCCGTATAAGAGGAAGGAGAACGATCGAGTTAGGCCGTGGTTTAATATAATCTCCATTGCGTCCAAAGAGAAATTCTCCATCTGATTATATCCCAGTCCGTGATTTCATCAAGAAACTGTATCGGTACGTCCACACCGTAAAAAGATTTGACACGAAACCTCTCTAGTTCTACAAAATGTGTTACTTTTCATTTTCATACACGCTAACTGAATTGCAGAAAAAACCTTGAGAACACAAGAGCAGTCATTTAAACATTTATGAAAAATTATTTTAATTTTACTGGCATGAATGTAATTTATGGAAACTTCTCTTTTTATCATATCCTAGCGGTCTGTCATTTATACCAGAAAAATAAAAGTGACTCATTACTAATGCAAAAAATAAAATAAAAGTGAAATATTCACAATTCTTTGATGTTAGCTGATGGCTGATAAAAGAATTCTGGGCTTCGGGAAGTTATAATATTTCGGTTGGATTCAAAAAGAAAGAATTTATAAAGAATTATATCTCGTTGTGGGCGACTTCTGGTGCACTTATGTTTCTATAGATAAATGCACGTTTTACGTAATTTAAAATGTTTATAATAAAGTGAGATATTCTATTAAAACAGTGATATAAAAAAATATGAAAGAGTTTTTATGTATTAATCTACAAGCTAATGTAAACATGAAACTTAACCAAGATTTAGTAAATTACATTCCTAGTTGAAGTTACATTAAGCATTAAGTGTATGAAAACCCGCCTCCCCTCTGTCGGTATGGATCATCAGAGAGGAGAAGAAGGGGTGTACCAAATTTAATATGTTTTTTTTTTTTTTTTTTTTTTTTTTTTTAATATTTAAATAGTTTAATTAGAAATTCTACAGATATTTCAGACAAAGCCTTAAAACAATATTTCGTAAAACGGTTACTCCAAAACGTAACTGAAAATATACATTTCGATTCAAGTGGTAATTTCACTCTAGATCTAGATGGATAAAAAATGCAATTTGTTATTTATATTGTTTATAATAAAGGGAAATATTCTATTGAAACAATAAATTAGGAATGTTTCAAGAGTTATTATATATTAATCTACAAACTTATATAAATATGGAGCTGATTCTTAGTAAATATAAGTTCAAGTCATTGTAATGAAGGCATATCATGACTGTATGGGGCAGGGGTAAATTAATACAACAAATACAAATTTAATAGACATGTAATTGAAATACGTGTTGAAACCACTTTAATTTTGAGAATCAAAAAGGCTGCTGTAAGTAGCGATCTCTGGCGATTTCATTGGCTATTAACTCCTGGCACAAGTCCAATAAGAAAATAATGCTTTTAATACATTTCAAAATGTGTTTTGAATACTAATTGATATATTTCATATAAAAATGCTTTTTGTGTTGTTGGTAGGCAATCTAAAAAATGTATATTACATGTAAAAATTCCATTGTAGATTTCAAAAAAAAAAAAAAAAATGTTAATCACCTATATTCTGTAACCTTGGAAGCCCGGAATGGATACCATAGTTTACGTTAAAAACGAAATTGATTTCTCATCCCTCAGGTCATTCCTAAGAATTTCTATAAGGGAATCTGACGCATATCCATTTTGTTGCCCAAAATAGTCGCCATATTGTAATCCAGCTCAGCATTAGGAAACCGCACGAGCAGGTGTTTGACGTTCCTGTCACTATTACTCGCCGTGAACTACTACGGTAAGAAAGCCGGTTTTAGATTAGTTTATGGTCCGTTGGGTTATTAAATAGGGATTTGATTCAGCCTGTAGTATGGGAAACACAAAGGATGTGAATTATCACTTTACTAAACAGCCTACAACCATTAACGTGAAAAAATGTTCAGAACGGGCTTCGATCCTGGATACCTTGGTATAGCGCATCAAGTTCTTTACCAATTAAGCCATCCAGACGACATCCAGGCTAGCATTCTCTCACTCTTATATGGCACGGCTACAACCACGCAGCACAAGATGGAAAGTCAATCATGATCACAACACCGTTGGTATGCATGAAAAAAAATTAAACCCAGCATCGGTGAATATTAATTTACATCGTAATTTCATCTCTGCTGAAAATTTAATTATTAGTGTGTAGTATAGGAGCTCTAGCCCTTCTTAGTGCTACTAGATTTATGAACTGAAGCATCCGCCATTGATATGCCTTTAGGTTTGCCATATGTACACAACGGCCATTAGCTTGCATGGAAACAAAGAGCAACGATGCTACATTTTAAAAGTTACTAAAAAAAAAAAAAAAACCAATAATTAGTTACGAATTTTATGATGGGAGGCGTAGATTGTTCAAATGTTTCTAGAAAAATGCCAAGGTTGTTCAATTTTCCTAATTTAAGTACAAGAAAAACGAAGTGAACGATGAACTATCGTCAAGATAAATGGCGAGATTTAAGAGATCTCCAAATTTAAAAGTCTGTCAAAACGTGTAAAAATTAGTGATGAATACGAATTTTTTTTTAAATTTAATTATTTATTGTTGTTTATAATACTTACATTGGTGTATAAATAACATTTAATAGACATTACTATTTAATATTTTTTATTTTCTTTCAAAGTTTGAAGCGTTATTAATCAATATTTATGACATTTTGAAATATTTATTTTTTCACGAAGCCCATTAATTATTTATTTTTTGTTACTACATAAAAAATAAAGAGTAACAAATAAAGGAAAAAAATGTAAACATGAAAGTGTTCTTTTTTTAGGAGAGGGGGTGGGGGTGGGGGGAGGTATTGAGATTACTATTAATAATATATTACATTAAATATAAAACAAACAGGACATGATTTTTTTAAAAATTAGATTATTAAAGGTGAAACTTTTTATTGGGCCAGAGGGGCTAAATGAGAAAGCCGAAATTTATGGGGATTATTTTTTATTCTTATTTAAGGCTGTTTTCAAAATCTAAAGGAGCTATTTTCTGACACATTTCTGAAATAATTTTTGTTCGTAAATGCATGAAATCTGTAGGTGTCCTTATTCAGAAACTATACAATAGGAAGCCGTTTTCCATTTTTTAGTAAAGGTTTTTCAGAAAATGCTGTAAAATTCAGCGTTTTGAACCTAATTTCCGACGCGGCAAAACGAGAAAGAGGGAAAACTTGTCATCACGTTACAAGAATCGCTTATAACACTATAAGTAATTTATTTATTAAAAAATGGAAAAAGCTATTCGATTTCAAATCGCTTTAATAGTCAAGTTTGCAGATTTTATGGCTTTACGTTTAAAAATGAGTCAGAAAATGTGCCAGAAAGTTTACTGAGCAGAGAATTTGAGAACCACCTTAAGTGATGCTTATGGAATTTTAACCCTTCTTCCACTTTATAATTCTTTAAAAAAAATTATAAATAGGTCAAATAGATTTTTTTAAACAGATTTAGACATTTATAATAGGAAATAATATGGTTTTTTTTTTTTTTTTTTTTTTTTTTTTTTTTTTTTTTTTTTTTTACAATATTTAAAATAGTTTAGGAAAGCTTCATAAATTAATCAATTATTAATATAAACAGGGAATTAATGTAAAATGAAATGAGATAAATGGCAAACTTTAATTAGCTGTTTAAATAGACAAAATGCAAATAATTGTTCAGGAAATCATCCCCAATCTTGTCGATGTTTCACATTTTGTTTTTTATACGTCCCTTGCACTATCAATTACCCAAAATAATAATACTAATTTAAAAAAAACGATGTCTTTGATAGAAATGTTAGCGTTTTTATCCATTGAAAACACTGGTGATAGCGTTTATTCGTGTTTAAATCATATAAACGCTTAAAATCGTTGCCGATTTTTTTATGCACTTTAATGTAAAGGCCTTTTTACTGCTTTCTAGATTAACCATGACTAGAGAAGCTAAAATTAATTAACTGTCATTCTCGGGGAAAAACGCATTTTAAAAAAAATATATATATAAATAGAAATACGTGCATATTTGCATGACACATGGACTTATCTAACAGTAACATGATAAACAAATTTTTAAATCGCCAATAAATCGCTTAAGTTTACAAGTAAGAAGTTGGGATGTAACCATGACATATATTGGAGGTGATTCTCCGGCCTGTAATTCTAGAGGCTCTAGTCCTTCCTAGAGCTCCTATAATACCCTTAGGAGCTACCCTCAGTATAAGCAGGGGCCTTTGTCCTTCCCACCGTCGATATGACGTCAGCGTTACTGACGGAAATGTATTTTGCTTTATAATATTGTCATTAAATTTGTAATGCAGGTGTTTCTCTTGGAATAAGTAAAGAAGCAAATAAAAAGTACAAAGGGCTCATAAATTATAGAAAAATTTAACAAAGAACTCCCGCGAACTCATCACAAGACCACAGCATATTAGTTTTCTAGAAAATTTAAACAACCCTAAAACTTACTACAAAATTCGAAAAACTCCAGTATTTCTTGCTGGTTAAAAATACATATAATTAATAAATATATAATATATATATAATTAATTTGAGATGAAAAGTACCTTTAAGAGTGAATTATAAACAGAGATACATAACTTTAATAAAAAATCTGTGAAAATAATGAAAATTACTTTTTTGCATTCTCTGTCCGTACAATTTTTAAAACAGCATAGAGACTTAAATAATGAACAGAAAAAAAAAGTAACGATTTTATTTTTAGTTAGAAAATTACTGAGGCTATGTGGTCTTATAAAGTTCAGTTTAAAAAACTTAATATCTCTATCTTTAAATTAAGAAAAATGCTAATTAACCGCCATAATTAACAAAAAACACCAAAAGAGCGATTAAACCTTCAAACAACCGCGTAATATGGAGATCAATTTAGAATTAAAATTGAGTACTTTTATCTTTGTTACCTGATGATAATTAGTTGAATATTTCGGTATGAAAAAACGATTTTTCTTCAAGAACGTGTTGTCTTCATTTAGTTTAAACTAAATATTTTCTTAAACACACTTTTGCTATCATAATGACTACACCAAGGTTAAAAATTATTTAACAATACAAATATTAGTGCTCAAAGACTTAGTGTAGATTTCAGCATTAAAATATGTAATTATTAGATATGATTAGATAGGATAAAATTCTTATGTTAAATATAATTTCCATTGCGGTCAATGAGAGATTCCCTGTCTGATTATATTCCAGTCTGTGATTTCATTAAACAATTGTGTCTGCACCGCAAAAGGAATTGAAATGCCCCCTCCCAAACTCTAGAAAATGGTGAAAAACAAGTTAAATTTAAATAGACTTTGTATCATTATTTTAATTTTCATTCATACACGCTAAGTTAAAAGCATGTTGTCACGAATACATGTTCTAGAACAAGTGCCTGATCATTCGTCAATAGTTTTCGGAAGGCATTTAAATATTGATAAAAAATTTGTTAATTTTACTGGCATGAATGAAATTTACGAAAACTTTATTTTTATCATCTTCTAGGAGCCGGTCACTTATACTAGGACAAAAAGAAAAGACTGATTACTAATGCAAAAGCTGAAATAAAAGTAACATATTCACAATTCTTTAATGTCGGCTGATGACTGATAAAAGGATTCTGGGCTGCGGGAAGTTATTATAACTTCCCGAAGCACAGAATGAGTTTCATTTTGTGCTCAAAAAATGAAAAGCATTTTCAAACAGATTTTTTCAAACAGATTTAATAATTTATAATAGGGAATAATATACTTTATTTTTATTTTATTTTTTTTATTTACAATAATTAAAATAGATTAGGAAAGCTTAATAAATTAATCAATTATTAATGTAAACAGGGAATTAATGTAAAACGGAATGAGATAAATGGCAAACTTCAATTAGCTGTTTAAATAGACAAAATGCAAATAATTGTTCAGGAAATCATCCCCAAATTTGTCGATGTTTCACATTTCGTTTTTCATATGTCCCTTGCTCTATCAATTACCCAAAATAATACTAATAAATTTAAAGAAAGAATACGATGTCTTTGATAGAAATGTTAGCGTTTTTATCCATTGAAAACACTGGTGATAGCGTTTATTCGTGTTTAAATCATATAAACGCTTAAAATTGTTGCCGATTTTTTTAATGCACTTTAATGTTAAGGCCTTTTTACTGCTTTCTAGATTAACCATGTGTAGAGAAGCTAACATTAATTAACTGTCATTCTCGGGGAAATACGCATATTTTAAAAAATATAATTAAATAGAAAGATGTGCATATTTGCATGACACATCGACTTATCTGAAAGTAACATGATAAACAAATTTTTAAATTGTCAATAAATCGCTTAAGTTTACAAGTAAGAAGTTGGGATGTACCCATGGCATATATATGGAGGTGATGCTCCGGCCCGTAATTCTAGAGGCTCTAGTCCTTCCCATCGTCGATATGACGTCAGCGTTACTGACGGAAATATGCTTTTCTTTATAATATAAAAGGTTGTCATTAAATTTGTAATGCAGGTGTTTCTCTTGGAATAAGTAAACAAGCAAATAAAAAGTACATAGGGCTCATAAATTAAAGAAAAATTTAACAAAGAACTCGCGCGAACTCATCACAGCACCACAGCATATTAGTTTTCTAGAAAATTGAAACAACTACAAAACTTACTACAAAATTCGAAAATCTCCAGTATTTTTTTCTGGTTAAAAATAACTTTTTTAATTTGAGATGAGAAATACCTTTAAGAATGAATTATAAACATAAATACATAACTGTATAAAATCTGTAAAAATAATGAAAATCACTTATCTGCTTTCTCAGTCCGTTCAAATTTAAAACAGCATAGAGACTTAAATAATGAAGAGAAAAAAAGTAACGATTTTATTTTTAGTTAGAAATTACTGAGGCTACGTGCTTTTATAAAGTTCAGTTTAAAAAACTTAATATCTCTATTTTTAAATTAAAAACAAACTGCTAATTAACCGCCATAATTAACAAAAACACCAAAAGAGCAATAAAATTAGAGTACTTTTTTCTTTGTTACTTGATGATAATTAGTTGAATATTTTGGTATGAAATACCGTTTTCTTGAAGAACGTGTTGTCTTCATCTAGTTTAAACTAATTATTTTCTTAAATACACTTTTGCTATCATAATAACTACACCAAGGATGAAAATTATTTTATCAATACAAGTATTAGTGCTCAAAGACCTAAAGAGATTTTAATTAGTGTAGATTTCAGCGAAATGTTCTTCACGCCTATTGGTGTTTTTCTTCTATATTCCTGCAGATGACGTGACATGGGTAAAGTTCATTAAAAATTAAATCAGCATTGTTTACATAAATAAAATGATAAGTTTTTCTCAAATCAGTGTTGCCACAAAACAAAATACCGCAATATATCGTGCACAACGATGATTATAACAAAATTGTACAAAAAAGATAAAATGGATGTCTCCGCACAGGTTTATTTTATATTTATGATTAAAAAGCAAAACTGAAATTCAAATGTTCAGAAGAAAAGACAATCATCTATATCGAAGCAGTGGAATTTCCCGTGTAGTATAAAATGTATGTTTTGTTATATTAATTGAAATTGTATTTTATATGCATCAATTTATTTTTCTTTGTCCCGTGTTTTACCCGATACGGATGACGTCATACTCTAATGTGATTGAAATACGATGGTTTTTTTTCTTCTCGCGCGTGCCTTTTACTATCTTTGATGGGATAAATGAGATTATATTCTAATGCTGTTTTCAGATATTTTTATCCTTAATTTTTCTTTAGAAGTTTAAACCTGCTTCTAAAAAATATTACATATTGCTAGAAAATATTAAATTGCACAGCGAAATCCTCGTTCATCTGGCTGTTAATTCGAGAATTATCTTCTATTTAAATTGGTTAAAAATAACTGTTATCAGGGCCATCGCTAAGACTTTTTATTGAGGGGGGAGAGGACCTTAAATTGCCATTTCAAATTTCAGTATTTGCCAACTCATTGAGAAGCAAAAATAAATAGTTTTCGCCAATTCAACAAGTTTGCCAACTAGTTTTATAATTTTGCCAAGTTACCACAATTAGAAAATGTAATATAGTTCTTATTTGTAAAAAGTTTGATATATTCCCAGTTAGATTTATAACTTTTGCCACGTCTATCAGAAATAGAAAGTATATTGTAGTTTTTATTAAAGTTTTAAACAAATTTGCCAACTAAAAGTTTTTAAATTTGCCAAATGTAACAGCATTCGGGAACGTTTGGTTGGGGAGGTCCCCCCCCCGTCCCCCCCTTAGCGAGGGCCCTGACTGTTATTGCTAAATTAATCCCATAGAAATGTCCGATTTAATTAAATTTAATATAGAATGCAATCGTTCCTGAATAATAAATAGGGTGATAGAAAAATAACGATTCATTATTTGTATATTTGTCCTGAAGTAATTAAATAAGTGAATGCATAATGATTCTTTTGCTCGTGACTAAGCATAAAAATTATTTTATCAATACAAATATTAGTGCTCAAAGACTTAAAGAATTTTAATTAGTGTAGATTTGAGCGTTAAAATATGTAATTATTAATTATTTGATATGATTAGACAGGATAAAATTCTTATGTTAAATATAATTTCCATTGCGGCAATGAGAGATTCCCTGTCTGTTTATATTCCAGTCTGTGATTTCATTAAGCATTTGTGTCGGCACTGCAAAAGGAATTGGAATGCCCCCTCCCAAATTCTACAAAATGTCGAAGAACAAGTAACATTAAATAGACTTCCTATCATTATTTTTCATTTTCATTCATACACGCTAAATTAATAGCATGTTGCCACGAATATATGACAAAAAATTCATCAAAAGATTTCAGAAGTCATTTAAAAATTCATAAAAAATATGTTAATTTTACTGGCATGAATGAAATTTATGAAAACTTTCTTTTTATCATATTCTAGAAGACGGTCACTTATACTAAGACAAAAAAAAGACTGATTACTAACTAATGCAAAAAATAAAATAAAAATAAAATATTCACAATTCTTTAATGTCGGCTGATGATTGATAAAAGGATTCTGGGTTACGGGAAGTTATTATAACTCTATTTGGAACTCTATATATAACTCTATTTGGATTTATTTGGAACCAAAATAAACTATTTATAAAGAATTTTATCTCGTTGTGGCCGACTTCTGGCGCACTTATCTACCCTATATATATAAAATCCTAATGAAACGAATTTGTGAAACGATTTTATGAAACGAATTTATGAAACGATTTTATGAAACGACTGATTAAACGACTGATTATGTTTCAGGGCTATTTTTAATAAAATATTAAACGCTTGATGGTCAAATTAATACCAATTGACCATAAAAATTCGCGGATGTCAAAACTGGTAATAGAATTTTGAAATTGGAATTAGTTTTCGAGATATTAATTTTTTTTCTAATTTTAATGATATTTCTGTAATGATGGCAACTATACTATACTCAGTTTTTTTTGTGACAAAAAAGGGAAAAAAATTGAAAAGGATCCCGATAGGGATTATTGATTTCTTTTTATTCGTCATTTTCAAATTGAAATTGAATTTATCTTTTATTTCAATCGATAATGAAGACAAGATTGTGATTAAATTATGTTTTTCAGGAAAATTTGAAAATAAAATCACATTTCTATCGTAAGGATTAATCGTCCAATTATAAATAAATTGTATATATACATATAAATACATGTATAAACAAGCATAAAAGTTCGGTGCTTTTTCAGTATATCGGGCCTTGACGAAACAGGGAAAATAGCCTTGGCGGAAAAGGAAATTTGGCAACATACTTTCTGTCAACCTATTTACTTTGCCATTTCGTATACAGAAGCATTTTTTCAATATTTATACAATTTGTTTAGCGTAAAATGTCATTTATCCTATTTTATATATAATCAGAAGTAATTTGTATAGAAAAAACAATAATAATATACGTATAATTAAAATACGCATATAAACAAAAAAATTGTCGAATTTGTTTCCATGGCTGTTTATGTCATTTGGCACCAAATATCACTTTCTGATGCCCGAATTACGCCAAGCTTTTTTAAAAAGCGTCAAGACCCCTATAATAGAAAAGTACCAAAAGTTCATTATATTTGTTTTCATAACTTTTGGCAACAAATCTATGTATATTAACGAATCTATCCCTTTTTGAAGCTCGAATTACGCCAAACCTAAAAGCAAAGGATCCTATACTGGAAAAGTACCCGATTTTCTTATGGACAATATTCAAGTGACATAACATGGTGTAAAATTATCGCGGATAGCAAATTTGTTTAAATATCTCATCAATTGATGCCGAATACATGCAGGCATGCACGCACAAAATATTTAATTAATTTTGTATGATAAATAATTATTAGAAAATTCGTATATACATATTAATTAAAATAAATAATTTATATATTTAAAATAACATGAAAATATGCATGATGGTGCACTAAAATAGAGAGAAAATTAAAACCTGTTACTAAAAATGGCTATAACATAGTACTTTTCAATACCGTGGTTCTTAATGTTATTCACAAGCAGATGGAATTTTTCTCATCCTTAAACGCAAAGGAAGAATAGAATACAAATCGTTGTTATAAAAGTCTGAGAGGTAGACACAATTTAAACCTAACCATTTTATACAAGCTGGTTTTCAAGTTGTAATTGATTTTACTTATCAATCCCGAAAACAGTCGTCAGTTGTCGCAACAGCTGTGTATGAGGCCGTGATAATCAAAAAATGCCCCATTAAAACGTTAAAAGCATGGCAACCCAATTACAGATTTACCAATATTTTTAAAACAAAGCACGCTGTCATGTTTTTAGAGGCCTCGAAGTCTGAGCGGGGGTTGGCGAGCGTAGCTCGCAGGGGGTAGGCCCCCTAGTGATTCTATAAATAGATTAATATATATACGCTTTACGTTATTTAAATTGTTTATAATAAAGTGAATTATTCTATTAAAACAGTGAATTAAATATTTGTAAAGAGTTTTTTTTTTTGTATTAATCTACAAACTAATATAAACATGAAACATAACCGATTCTTAATAAGTTATATTCCTACTTTAAGTTATATTAAGCATATTATAAGTGTATGCATATCTCCCTCCCCCTTGCCGGTATGAGCCAGCAGAAGGGAGAAGGAGGGATGTACCAAATTTAATTTGTATTTTTTTAAAGTGTAAATAGTTTAATAAGAAATTCTACAAGTGTTTCAGATAAAGCTTTAAAACAAAATTTTGCAAAACGTCGCTTCAAAAAGTAACTGAAAATAATCATTTAGATTCAAGTAGTAATTTCAATCTAGATCTAGATGGATAAAAATATGTCCTAATTTGTTATTTATATTGTTTATAATAAAATTAAATATTTTGATGAGACCATGAATTAGCAATATTTCAAGAGTTATCTATATATTTAAAACCTATATTCTGTAGTCTTGGAAGCCCGGGGTGGATCCCCTAGTTTACGATGAAAACGAAATTGATTTCTCATTCCTCAGGTCATTCCTAAGACTCTTAAATGGGGAGCTGATGCATATCCATCTTGTTGCCCCAAATAACTGCCATGTTATAACCCAGCTTAGCATTAGGAAACCGTCCGAGCAGGTGTTTGCCGTCTCTGTCACTGTCACTCACCATCCACTACTACGGTAAGCTAACCGGTTTTAACTTGGTTTTAGGTCTGTTGGGTTATTAAATGACGCTATGATTCAGCCTGTAGTATAGGAACTGTAGTCCTTCCTAAGACTCCTAAAAGGAGAGCTGAAGAATATCCATCTTGTTGTCCAAAATAACCGCCATATTGTAACCCAGGTCAGCATTAAGAAACCGTCCGAGCAGGTGTTTGCCGTCCCTGTCACTGTCACTCGCCGTCCACTACCACGGTAAGCTAACCGCTTTTAGCTTGGTCTTAGGTCCGTTGGGTTATTAAATGGCGGTATGATTCATCCTGTTGTGTAGGAACTCTAGTCCTTCCTAAGACTCCTATAAGTGGAGCTGAAGCATATTCATCTTGTTGCCGAAAATAACCGCCATATTGTAACCCAGCTCAGCATTAGGAAATCGCTCGAGCAGGATTTTGTCCTCCCCGTCATTGTTACTCGCCGTCCACTATTACGGTAAGTTACCGGTTTTAACTTGATTTTTAGTCCGTTGAGTTATTAAATGGTGGTATGATTCAGTCTGTAGTATAGGAGCCATGAAGATAGAGAGAAGGAGAACAACGATAATGTTTCTACTTATGGAACTAAAAGCGGTACCTAGTATGGCGACGTTTCCGTTTTTTTTGGGCCTTTGGGGAGTGTAGCGCCCTCTATTTCCGGTTTCAACTGACAACTCTTTACCATGATCGAAACCAAAATGCAGGAAGAGCAGACGACAATTTGTCATGTTTGACAGGTCACATGACCGGACTTTGGGAGCACCAGCGCCACGAGCCGGGTATTAATTTCCGGTCCATATTCTGATCTGGAAAGCCTATCTTCAGTGTTCTCCTTCTTCTCCATGATAGGAGATATATTCCTTCCCATTGTCGATATGACGTCAGCGTTACAGTTGGAAATGTTTTAATTTATAATATAGAAGACTGTCATTAAATTTGTAATGCAGGTGTTTCTTTTGGGATAAGTAAGCAAGCAAATTAAAAGGACAAACGGTTCTTAAATATTTAACAAAGAACTCGCGCGAACTCATCACTGAACCACAGCATATTATTTTTCTAGAAAATTGAAACAACTCCAAAACTTACTACAAAATTCGAACACTTCCAGTAGTCAAAAATAACTTATTTTAAAATATTCTGTGGTAATTTCGTAAAAAAAAAAAAAAAAAAAAAAATCTGTTTTATCAATTAAACGTGAATAGTTTCTTTCTTATCGTGGCTCTTTTTCTAAAGTTCTAAACATGGAACTGAGAATAAAGACGAATTGACATATCTTCAAAATGGTGAAGCATAAACTGGAACCGGTTCCATAGGAGCTGATTATTGCCAGGACAAACATGCACCAGTAAATATGAATAGAAATTTTCTCTGTATTTTAACGTCTTATTCTTGCAGAACCTGTCTTAATTAAGCTAAAAAAAATCTATTCGTTTTTACTGGTGGAAATTTGCTCCGGCGTCAGGCCATGCAGCCTGCGGTTCCGATATATTGTGACAGAAAAAATAGAAATTTTGTACGCATAAGGCGTTTAAATAAGGCGAAATTAACTGTTCAAATTTTCTGGTAGAAATTTGCCCTTGCGATAATTTGGCCTTGTTGCAGACCCTGATTAGGATTGTCGAGGGACCAAGGCTTTCAAGCTCCCTTCCCCCTGAAACCAAAATATGTTTTAGAGAAAACTAGAAATGGTTTTCGGAAAGTATTCGGAAATGTTTTCTCATTTTTTAAAAATGCTCATGAAACTCTTGTTAACGTAAATTTTATTTTGCTGTTTGATACTATACTACTTTAACGTTAAATATTTCTTTTAAAAAATGTCCCAGAAAAAATAATTTTTTTCAGCGTTCCTAATTTAAGCTGACTTTAGAGAACAGAAAAGCACGGGCAAGACGTTTATAGAAGTATGTTTCATAGATATCAATGTTTGAAATAACAATTTTTGTAGAAGAATTTTTTGTTCATCATTTTATTAACTTTTTGGCCCCTGTCTCTAATGGGCAAAAGTCTGCGGCCTAGTTGCCATGTACGGTAATCATGCCCTGCACTGTTGATCGAATGTAATCAAAATAACAGCCACCAACTTGTGACAACACCCACAGTTACTTCACTAGCAACTGGTTGACACTATATGTCTCGTCTTTTTAAATTCATAACTCCATTGTTCTTAACTCTGCATTAAAATCTACTGTCAAGGCCAAATCAACTGTCACGGTTAAATCTACTGTCAGCTAAGTTCATTTGCTTAAATTTCTTGTCAAATTTGAGCGTCTTAACAGAAGATAACAGATGATGATACAATTAAATTTAGTCGGTCCCTGTAAAAAAAAGGGAAAACGAAAGAAAAAAATCTGTATGCGATAAGAATAACTGTTTTCAAAAGAAAGTACACTACTATCTACTTCAATGAAATACCGAATTTTGTGGCTATCGCAGTAATTTTACGAAATGTTTGAGCACGGGCACTGTTAAAAATTTGCAGCAAACTGTCCCAGTCATTCGACCGGTTTTATAGAAAATAATTCTATAACCGTAATTTAACACCGTAGAACAGTTTCAACTGACGTCCCACCCTAGCAATCATCTTAGCAACCACATGAGTGTTTTGTTTGTTCCTCAAATTTTGTGATTGCTTGGCTCATAATACAGGCTGCAAATTGACGATTGTGATTGGTTGGATAAAAATTGGTGGGCTGTTAATCGCGTAGTTAGAAAAGATCTATTCTGGTCATAATATGGTCAATAAAATGGTCAGATATGCTTAATAATATGCTCAGGTAACCACTATTTTTAAAAACGGTCTAATGACTAGACAGTTTCCTGTAGATTGTTAATAGCGTTACCCATGCGTTAACCTACGTAACTCGTGTTTCGGTCTGTGAACGCGCCCTTAGCATGCAGTGCGAAATCTTCGCACGGGTCCACTGATATATATTATTTCTGTTGTCAACATCCCTTTTACCACGCATTTACAAAACTCACAACAATGGATGTGGTATGATTCGAAAGGTTTTTGAAGCGGCTTCTGACGTAATACACTCATATTTCGTTAAAACATGCTTTTTGATTAAAAATTGTAGCTAATTAAAAATTAAATCAGCATTGTTTTCATAAATGAAATGAAAAGTTTTTCTCAAATCAGTGTTGTCAATCAATATATCGTGCTCAACGATGATTATAACAAAACTGTAAAAATAAAATAAAATGGACGTCTCCGCACGGATTATTTTATATTTATGATTAAAAAGCAAAACTGAAATTCAAATGTTTGAAGAAAATAGAATCATCTATCTGTCGAAGCAGTGGAATTTCATGTGTAGCATAAAATGTATGCTTTATTATATTAAATAAAATTGTATTTTATATGCATCAATTTATTTTTCTTTGTCCCATGTTTTACCCGATACGGATGACATCATACTATAATGCGATTAAAATACGATTATTATTTTTTTTCCCTCGCGCATGTCTTTTGCTATCTTCACTCAGTTTTTACTGTAACTTTGATGGAATAAATGAGATGATATTCTAATGTTGTTTGCAGATATTTTTATCCTTAATTTCTCTTTAGAGGTTTAAACCTGCATCTAAAAAAATATTAGATATTGCTAAGAAATATATTAAACTGCACTGCGAAATCCTCGTCCACTGGCTGTTAAATTGAGAATAACCTTTTATTTAAATTGGTTAAAAATAACTGTTATTGCTAAATTAATCCCATACAAATGTTCGATTTAATTAAATTTAATGCATAAAGCAATCGTTCCTGATTAATAAATAGAATAATGGTAATCGAGAAAGAACGATTCATTATTTGAATATTTGTCCTGAATTAATTAAATAAGTGGATGCATAAGGATTCTTTTGCTCGTGACGTACGGTACATTAATGAAAAGTTATTCCTTGCAGTAACAAATTAATTTCCAATTCGTTTCTAATAATATTAATTCATATATAAATGAAATGATCTGAGCGGCTTGGAATGCAGTTATTTTTCTATAAATAATGACTTTCCAGAAAATTAAAGTAAGTATGCTAGATAGAAATTATCATAGAAAATATCGCAAACGCGTTAGCTTAATCAGCAAATATGTTTTCATAAGATTATAATAATGGATATGTGATAATAGTTTTCATTTTATAGCCAAAAATCACCCGATTCAATTTGGCTCATTTATTTCAAATTTCAAAAGAAAAAAAAAATAATAATCGAGTTGACGTTCAAAAATAACGACCATGTAGAAAACATTATTAATTTCACACTTTTTAGTGAAGATTCAGTTACCAGTGCATTTATCTAGGGGACCAATTACAAATTCAATAGGGAAATAAAGGTAGAATTAGTTATAAAATAAAACACCACTATTTTATAAGCAATCAATGTTTGTCTTAAAAATCACTCCTAATTTTAGGCTTGCAATTGCATGTAGTTCCAACAAAACAAAAATAAATAAATAAATAAATAAATAAAAAATAAAAAACAATAAAATAAAAATAAATGAAAAAGAGAAAAGAAAATCTGTAAGTGAAAATTGTCCGATTTGATGAACGCTTAATAAAAGCGCGGATTAAAGAATTTATTACGAAATTATAGTTTTTGATGTGTTTTTTTTTTTTTTTTTTTTTTTTTTTTTTTTTTCAGGAAATGACAATAGGAGAGAGAAAAAGCATAATTTAAAGTATCTATTTAGGATTTCAAAATTATTTTCTCAACGAATGGTCATAATTGAATTAATATTAAGCTATTAAATGATTAAGGAGTATTTTTTTAATATGTTACTAAGAAGAAAGTATTGGATTCATGTAAATTTTCGACCTCCAGTTTTCGACGGATTTATATGTTTTAGAAGGTTCTGAACACGATTTGACTGTTTTTAGAAAATGTCTGTCTGTCTGTCTGTACATTTTGTGGATGGTTTTTCTCAGGAAATAATGCACGGAATTTATTAAAAATTTAGATTCAATTGGACCTTGATATAAATTGGTGCTGATTTAGTTTTTGGCGTAAATCATCCAACAGATGCTATGCTAGAATTTTCACGATTTTTACGATATCTATATCCGAAGAACTAATGAACAGAATTTCATTAAACTTCAGATTCTGTTAGACCATGACATATATAGACGCCGATTACGTTTTGGTGTATATAGCCCTAAAGATTGCGTTATTACGCTACTTTTTTCATGATATTCACGATAGTTATATCTCAAGAACTAATGCACAGAATGCACAGAAGAACACTTAAGATTCAATTAGACGTTGACATAAGTTGTTGTTGATTAGGTTTCTGTGTAAATCTCCCCAACAGGTGGCGCTGCTACGCTGCATTTTCACGATTTTCACAAGAGGTATACCTCAAGAACTAATGCACAGAATTTCATGAAATTACAGATTCAGTTAGACGTTGATATAAGTTGTTGTTTATTACGTTTTGGTGTTATCTCCCCCAACAGGTGGTGTTGCTATGTTGCATTTTTCAGGTTTTACACGATTTTAGTTATACTCTTACCTCAAGAACTAATGGAATTTAATAAAACTTTCTATTCAGTTTGACCTTGTTATAAATTGGTGCTGACACGTTTTCGGTGTATGTGAAACCTGTATGAGATGGAAGAAAGTTTTGAGATTGGCTCTTTCGACTAGTTTCTTTATAGTTTCTATTCACTTTTGCAGTTTCAAAGCCGTTGGCAAAATTTGGCACATAATTAACTGCATTGTTTTTGTAACTCATAAACAGTTATAACCATAAAAAAATATTTGGCGGTATATCATCTGCGGCGAGCTAATGGAAAAATGTCATAAAATATAGTTATTAATTTAAAATAAAATTTTAAAAATATTAAAATTTTGTTCTTTCACTCGAAACTCACTTATGTACGTAATTTTTATAAATGAGGGTGTTAGAATGACAGTGGATTAAGTCAAAAATGTTAAAAATCTAGATAACAATATTTTCACTGAACGCATATTAATTTGTGTTCCGGGTGACAATGAAATAAGTCATAGTTCACTTAGGGAGTCGCTAGACGGCAAAATAAGTTAGACCACTTAATGCAACGGCAATTACGACAAGTTTAGCAAAACCCCTCATTTCTCAAATGACTAAATATTGACTTACTCTACTGTCATTCTAACCACCTCAATTCTAGCTTATGAAGAATAAGTGAAAATTCGATTATAAAATTCCCCTTTAAACATACAAAATCAAAGTTGAGTTGAATAAAAGAGTGCAATGAAAAGAAATATTTGTAATCACCTTATATCATGAAAATCGAGAAGTGTTCTGTATCATTCATAAATGTTTTTAATTGGTATATGTGTATGTGCATTTCCGGAAAATCAGAACTTTATGAAGACGTAAACGTTTCTTTTAAAAATTCTTTAACTTTTCTCATGCTTTTTGTTTAAAATTTGCGTTTTCAAATTAATTTCATTCAGTTACAGACAACGCGACAAGAAAAAGGTAAACTTTAAATATTAACATTTAACATGATATAAAAAATGAATTAATTATTATTATTATTTTGAAATTGTACCTTTCCGAATATTAGTTCTTTTCTAACTGAAATATTTACTAACATTGCACATAGCCAGTAATAGCTCTTGCAACAACCAACTGTCGCTGCTATAAGCCATCTTCTAGAGAACCTGAAAGACAGTTGTAGGTTCCGATATATATTTCTCCAGTTATTCGAACTTTTTCAGACTTCTCAACGGAAAAGATTTTTACTGCATTTAACTCTATGACAGCGCCATTTACGATCTTCCGAAGAAAATATTAACTACAAAATTTACGTATTTTTTCTCGTGTATTCCGAATCTTCAATTAAAAAAGGGCGAAGATTATCATTTACGATTTGAAAGTTACTACTCTTTTCTCCTCGGGGGCAGAGTTTGGGGGGGGGGGGGGGAGGACCTCTTTTGATATGCTCAAATAGATATTTCAAAAATATTGAACACATATTTTCCGTTTTTCAATCCGATATATATTTCTCGAGCTATTCGACCGTTTTCAGACTTTTCGAACACCCTGTATATGTATATATATATATGTATTATATAATCTCAATGTATGCGGATGTATCCGGTTTAAGCACATCAGAGGTAAGTAAGTAAGAGTGAAAAGGAAAAAAAAACATTAAAACTTGCTTGTATATGTCAGATTGGATCACCTTCCAAGGGAGAAGCAAACGCCCCATCACACGTTTCTTGGATCCTCCGTTGTGCCCTCCATACTTATGCGACGGTGAAATATTACACACACACACATACGCACATATAATCAAGCATTGCAGAAAAATAAAACGAAAAGTAGAAGAATCTATTGGAGAAAAATTTTAATTTGAGACGAAACATATCTTTATGAGTGAATTTGAAACAGAAATACAGAGTTAAAAAAATAATGATAATTAACTTTTTGCTTTCGCCGTCCGTTCAATTTTTAAAACAGCATATATACTTAAATAATGGACAGAGGTAATGATTGAATTTTTAGATAGGAAAATACTTCAGCTACGTGCTTTTATAAAGTTCAGTCTAAAAAACTTAACATCTCTATGTTTAAATTAAAAAAACTGCTAATTAACACCATAATTAACAAAAAACACCAAAAGAGCAATTAAACCGCGTAATATGAAGATCAATTTAAAATAAAAATTGAGTACATATTTCTTTATTATCTGATGATAATTCGTTGCAGATTTCGGTATGAATTAACTTTCCTTGAAGAATGAGTTGTCTTCATCTTGCAGTTTTAATTAATAATTCTCTTAATTGCGCTTTTATTATCATAATAACTACACCAAGGATAAAAATCACGAGCAGGGAAGACCGAGCTATGCTCGGTCAAAATTAAATTTGAGTTAAAATATCATGACCCATGACCAAAATGACCGACTAATTGAATTTTCTCGAACATGTGACTTAGCCCAACAGTCTTCTCGTGCCCGAAAACCATAGGATGAAAAATTCAGTGTAAATAGTCTAAGCCCTTTTTAAGATAAAATAGCTTGACCCATAATGACCCATGACCAAAATGACCCACTAATCGAAGTTTCTCGAACATGTGACCTAGCCTAATAGTCTTCTTGTTCCCTAAACCTCTAGGGTGCTAAATTTATTTCAAATCCTCTGAACCGTTTTTAAGACAAAATAGCTTGATAAAAACCTATAACGACCCATACCAAAATGACCCACTAATTGAATTTTCTCGAACATGTGACCTACCCCAACAGTCTTCTCGTGCCCGAAAACCATAGGATGAAAAATTCAGTGTAAATAGTCTAAGCCCTTTTTAAGATAAAATAGCTTGACCCATAATGACCCATGACCAAAATGACCCACTAATCGAAATTTCTCGAACATGTGACCTAGCCTAATAGTCTTCTTGTTCCCTAAACCTGTAGGGTGCTAAATTTATTTCAAATCCTCTGAACCGTTTTTAAGATAAAATAGCTTGATAAAAACCTATAACGACCCATACCAAAATGACCCACTAATTGAATTTTCTCGAACATGCGACCTACCCCAACAGTCTTCTCGTGCTCGAAAACCATTGGATGCAAAATTTAGTGTAAATTGTCTTTTTAGATCTTGACCCACAATGACCCAGAAATGACCCACTAATCTAATTTTCTTGAACATGTGACCTAGCCCAATGATTTTCGCGTGCCCGAAACTCGTCGGATACAAAATTTAATCAAAATCGTTAGAGCCGTTTGTTAGATAAAATTTATTTGACCCGCTTTGACCAAAAATGACCCACTAATCGAAAGTTCTCGAACATGTGACCCAGTCCAATAGTCTTCTCGTGCCCGAAAATAGTCGGATACAAAATTTCGTCAAAATCGTTTGAACCGTTTTTTAGATACAATTAGCTTGACTATGACCCAAAATGACCCACTAATTGAATTTTCTCGAACATGTGACCTAGCCCAACAGTCTTCTCGTGCCAGAAAACCATTGGATGCAAAATTTAGTGTAAATTGAGTCGCTTTTTAGATCTTGACCCACAATGACCCAGAAATGACCCACTAATCGAATTTTTTCGGACATGTGACCTAGCCCAATGATTTTATCGTGCTCGAAACTCGTAGGACACAAAATTTAATGAAAATCGTTAGAGCCGTTTTTTAGATAAATTTAATTTGACCCCCGTTGACCCAAAAATCACCCACTAATCGAAAGTTCTTGAACATGTGACCCAGCCCAATAGTCTTTTCGTGCCCGAAAATGGTCGGATACAAATTTTTTTCAAAATCGTTTGAACCGTTTTTTAGATACAATTAGCTAGACCATGACCCAAAATGCCCCACTAATCAAATTTTCTCGAACATGTGACCTAGCCCAATGGTTTTCTGGTGCCCCAAAACGGTAGGATATGAAATTTCGTCAAAATCAATCGTTAGAGCCGTTTTTAAGATAAATATATATATATGTGGTTATATATATATATATATATATATATATATATATATATATATATATATATAGCCACACACAAGATTTGCTCGTATTAGAATATATGATTTGATCAATACAAATATTGGTGCTCAAAGACTTAAGAAATTTTAATCAGTGTAGATTTTAGCGCTAAACTATGTAATTAGTAATTAGATAGGGTAAAATCCTATGTTAAATATAACTTCATTGCGGCCAATGAGAGATTTCTGCCTGATTATATTCCAGTCTGCGATTCAAGCAATTGTGTAGGCACCGCAAAAGGAATTGAGATGCCCCCTCGGCAGTTCTACAAAATCTCGAAAAACAAGTAAAATTTAAAACGTCCCAATTCCCAATACTTTTAATTTTCATTTTTATACACGCTAAATTAATAGCATGTTGCCGTGATTCCGTAATAAGCAGAAAGAAGTATTTTAGTTGTGGAGAAGGTAATTTCAACATTTATAAAAATATTTCTGAATTTTACTGGTATGAATGTAATTTATGAAAACTTTCTTTCAATTACATGCTCAAAACTTTCTTTTAATCATATTCTCGAGGCCGTTCACTTATATAAAAAAAAAAAAAAAAAGAGACTCAATACTAATGCAAAAGATAAACCAAAAATAAAATATTCACAATTCTTTGATGTTGGCTGATGATTGATAACAGGATTCTGGGCTTCGGGAAATTATAATGCTTCATTTGAAACAAAAAATAAACTATTTATAAAGAATTTTATCTCGTTATGGCCGACTTCTGGCGCACTTATGTTTCTATAGATCATAATACGCTTTATGTTATTTAAATTGCTTATAATAAAGTGAAATGTTTTATTAAAGCAGTGAATTAAAAATTTATGAAGAGTTTTTATGTATTAATATACAGACCAATGTAAAAGTGAAACTTAACCGATTCTTAATAAGTTATATTCCTAGTTTAAGTTATATTAAGCATATTATAAGTGCATGGATACTTTCTTCCCCTCGGCCAGTATGAGCCAGCAGAGGAGAGTAGGAGGGTTGTACCAAATTTAATTTGCATTTTTTAAAAAGTTTAAATAGTTTAATAAGATATTCTACAGTTATTTCAGATAAAGCCTTAAAACAATATTTTGTAAAACGGTTATTTCAAAAAGTAACTGAAAATAAATCATTTAGATTCAAGTAGTAATTTCAGTCTAGATCTAGAAGGATAAAAAAAATGCAATTTGTTATATATATTGTTTATAATAAAAGGAAATATTCTATTGAATCTATGAATTAGGAATGTTTTAAGAGTTATCTTTATATTTAAAACGAAAAGCGTATTGTTTCAAAATCCAACATTTTTTTTTCACATGAAAAGTTTTCTCTGTGCGCATTCTTCAACCTTTTTTTTTAAAGGATTCTCCCCTCAGAAACGGGAAACCTGATGGATAAAAATGGATGGATTAATTTAATAAGAAATTCTGTAGTTATTTCTGATAGAGCCTTAAAACAATATTTTGTAAAACGGTTACTTCAAAAAGTAACTGAAAATAAATCATTTAGATTCAAGTAGTAACTTCAATCTAGATCTAAATGGATTAAAAAATGCAATTTGTTATATATATTGTTTATAATAAAAGGAAATAATCTATTGAATCGATGAATTAGGAATCTTTCAAGAGTTATCTATATATTTAATACGAAAAGCGAATTGTGTCAAATTCCAACATTTTTTTTCAACACGAAAAGGCCATGCTTCAAACATTTTTTAAGACTTCTCCCCTCAGAAAAAGGAAACCAGATGGATTTGACCTTACCTGTTTAGCATAGGGGAATTGAAAAGGGTTGATTTAAAACGGATGGAGGTGTACCATTGCATGGAAAGCATAAACCTTCTAATATAATTTTGCTCTGAGGTTGAAAGATTAGGCCTTTTTTTCAAAGAATTCATGATTTCACTTCTAAATATGCATATTTCTTCACAAAATTTTAAAGAGAGCTTGGATACAGTTATATTTATAACCGATTGAAATGTCAGACAGTTCGAATGATGAGAACTACTTTTTTTATCGCTATATTAAAGGTGGCGCCGCAAAAACAAACAAACAAACAAAAAAGCGAGGAGAAAACATTTCTTTTACAACAAGATAACAAATTTTTTAAGAAATTTTTAACGTGCTGTAAAACCGATTTATTTATCACCAATAAAGATTTCAAAGAGTTCAGACAAAAATAACTTTTTATGTTAAAGCTTTGAAACGACCATACGTTAAAAAAAAAAAAAAAAAAAAAAATGAGCGCTTTTATCACTAAATATCAATATTTTTTCGCGAATTTTTCATCTTAAAATATAATTTTATACAAAATTGGGTTAAGGATATAAAATAATAAAAACTTGATGTTTTTTTTAAATTTACTATCCCCTGGGAGGGTGTCAGCTAGTAATGTATTAATATACAAACTTATTTAAATACTAGCAGACTACGCCCGCTGCGCTGGTCGGTTTCTCCAAAAAAACCTTGAACCAAACGAAATATATCGGTGAATTTAACCTTGTATTTTAAAGTAATCTGTACCTTTACCTGGAATATCCTAAATTAACATAAAAACAGATACTTATTTCACTGAGTTATGTTTTTTTAATACGATTTATTATTACGTTTACAATTTATTACCTACCGTTTTCCAGTGATTTATATGTTTTATAGCTACATTTTTTAATAACGTGATTTAATCTATATTATTCACAACTAAAAAGAAATGGCGCATCTAGTATTTGTCGAGAATTAAATAAAAATCATGCACACGTGACATCATAATACACTTTTATATTTTAACAGAATAATACGGTTACTATAATTCGTGACTCGCGCTGACACATTGCTATTATTATTATTATTATTATTATTATTATTATTATTATTTTTTACGCGTGAAGTTTTCACTATAGTACTCCATTGTGAAATTTGGTAATTTTTGAAATTCAATATTTGAAAAATGGCATAATCTGTGGATTTGAAATTTATATAAAAAAAAATACAATTTTTGACCTTTCTAACGCAGTTTGCCTAACAATTTTCTGAAAAATACTTTTCGAGCAATTAATTTTTTCAGCAACTTCAAATGTTTCATTTTCCGAGATTAATCTGTGGCAACGATTAGCGAAAGTCCCAGTCGTCAGCAACGCATACCTTTTTATTAATGAGGATGATGAAACTGATTTGCAAACTGATTTTTAGTAAATATAAGTTTAAGTCATTGCAATGCAAGCATATTATAACTCTATGGGGAGGTTTAAATTAATGCAACAAATACAAATTTAATAGACACGAGCAGGGAAGATCGATATATGCTCGGTCAAAATTAACTTTGAGTTCAAATATCATGACCCATGACCAAAATGACCCACTAATCAATCTTTCTCGAACATGTGACAAAGGCCAATTGTCTTCTCGATCCGGAAACCCACAGGATATAAAATTTAATCAAAATAGACTGTCCCGTTTCTTAGAAAAAATTAGCTTCACTCACAGTGACCCAAAATTGACCGACTAATCGGATATTCTCGAGCATGTGACCTCGCCCAATGATTTTCTCGAGCATGTGACCTCGCCCAATGTTTTTCTCGTGCCCCAAAACCGTAGGATATAAAAATTAGTTAAAGTCGTCTGAGCCGTTTTTAAGATAAAAATAGCTTGTCCTATAATTACCCGTGACCAAAATGACCCACTAATAGAATTTTTTCGAACATGTGACCTAGCCCAACAGTCATCCCGTGCCCGAAAACCATAAATTTTAAAATTTATTCTAAATAGCCTGAGCCGTTTAAAAAAAAAAATTAGCTTGACCCACAATGACCCAAAAATGACCCACTAATCGAATTTTCTCGGACATGTGACGTAGCCCAATAGTCTTCTCGTTTCCTAAACTGTAGAATACTAAATTTATTTCAAATTCTCTGAGCCGTTTCTAAGATAAAAATAGCTTGACGCATAATGACCCATGACCAAAATGACCCACAAATAGAATTTTCTCGAACATGTGACCAAGCCCAACAGTCTTCCCGTGCCCGAAAACCATAGATTTCAAAATTTAGTCTAAATAGCCTGAGCCGTTTTTTAAAATAAAATTAGCTTGACCCCAATGAACAAAAAATGACCCACTAATCGAATTTTTTCGGACATGTGACCTAGCCCAAGTATTTTCTCGTGCCTGAAATTCGTAGGATACAAAATTTAATCAAAATCGTTAGAGCCGTTTTTTAGTTAAAATTAATTGACCCGTGTTGACCTAAAAATGGCCCACTAATAGAAAGTTATCGAGCATGTAATCCAGCCCAATAGTCTTTTCGTGCCCGAAAATAGTAGGGTACAAAATTTAGTCAAAATCGTTAGAACCGTTTTTTAGATACAATTAGCTTGATCCTGACTCGTGTGACCCAAAATGACCCACTAATAGAATTTTCTCGAACATTTGACCAGCCCAATGGTTTTCTGGCGTCCCAAAACGGTAGGATGCAAAATTTCGTCAAAATCGTTAGAGCCGGTTTTAAGATAAAATTTGCATAACAACACAGAAGATCTGTTCGTATTAGAATATATGATGTAATTGAATTACGCGTTAAACCGCTGAAATAGTCAGAATAAAAAAGGCTGCAGTAAGTAGCGATCTCTGGCGATTTCTTCGGCTATTAACACATGGCACAAGTCCAATACGCAAATAACGCTTTTAATAAATTTCAAAATAATATTTGAATAAAATTTGATTTATTTCACATAAAAATGCTTTTTGGCGCAGTTAGTGGGCAATCTAAAAGAAAATATATATTACATGTAAAAAATCCTTTATAGATTTCAATGAAAAAAATTGTTTATCACCTATAACAATATTCTGTAAGCTTGGAAGTCTTACGATAAAACCGAAATTGGCTTCTCATCCCTTAGGTCCTTCCTGAGATTCCTTCCTATAAGGGGAGCTGACGTATATCCATCTTGTTGTCCAAAATAAAAACCATATTGTAACCCAGCTCAGCATTAAGAAACCGTTCGAGCAGGTTTTTGCCGTCCCTGTCACTGTCACTTGCCATCCACTACTACGGTAAGCTAACCGGTTTTAGCTTGGTTTTTGGTCAGTTGTGTTATTAAATGGCGGTATGATTTAGTCTGTAGCATAGGAGCTCTAGTTCCTCCTAAGACTCTTATAAGAGGAGTTGGTTCATATCCATCTTGTTGTCCAAAATAAGCGCCACATTATAACCCAGCTCAGCAATAAGAAACCATTCGAACAGGTGTTTGCCGTCCGTGTCACTGTCACTCGCCGTCCTCTACTACGGTAAGCTAACCGGTTTTAGCTTGGTATTTGGGCCGTTGGGTTATTAAATGATGGCATGATTGAGCCTGTAGTATAGGAGCTCTAGTCCTGCCCATTGTCTATATGACGTCAGAATTACTGACGGAAATGTTTTGCTTTATAACATTGATTATTGTCATTAAATTTGAAATGCAGGTATTTCTCTTGGGATAAGTAAGCAAGCAAATCAAAAGGACAAAGGTTCATAAATTAAAGAGAAATATAACAAAGGACTCACGCCAGGGCTGTAGCTAAAAGTAAATAATAGGGGGTGCTCAAGAAAATGTAGGGGCGGCTCATAATATTTCTCTCTCTGTGACACATGCACGCACAAACACAGATATATATGATCAAAGTATTACATAGAAAGGTAAATTAGTGCATATTCATATTGCAGTCACTGTGTTTCTAATTGAATTGTTTATAATAACTTTATTTAATGCTAAGAAAACTAAAGGCTGCAGACAGGGATGTAATGGAGGATATACGGTGGTTACGCCGTATACCTTCTGAATTATTTTACGGAATACCGTATACGCGTATACCCTCTTCTCAAAAACACTATAGCATATACTTTTTAGGGTATACCCTTTGCCTAAAGCGTATGCCCTCCGGTTTTTTTTACGACTACATCACTGGCTGCAGAATGAAAATTTACAGTGTATAATTACACTAGTGAAGTAATAAGTGATGATGTCAATAAGTAAATAAAAAGCTGACAGTTCACCTGTTTCAAAAGAGTTGCAACCTTTAATATTTTTTGTGAATATTCCCTGCCCTTAAGGATTCCAAAGTTTTATTTTTATATGATAAAAAACATTAGAAAAATCAAGGGTATATTTTGCATTTTAAAATTATTTTTGTGTCTAGTCAAAAGCTAAAACCACTTCTATTCAAACTGGATATAACTCATTAGAATAACTTTGTTTTATGCTAATAATGGAAAACGCTGCAAAATGAAAAATTTCAGTATATAACTAATGCAAAAGTCAATGTTTGCATCAGCAAAAGGGTGCCAATTCTGAGTATGTTCAGATAGGATGCACGCCTATTGAAGTACTTATTTGCAGTTTTTAAACAAATACTACAATTTAGTATTTATGCAAAACTGCAAAAAGTCCCCAAAACTAAGTTCAATTTTTGAACAGTTGCAATTCATCTATATTCGAGTTTCATTTGGATTTTCGAAACAGAATTTCATTTGGTGGCCTTGGCAATTTTCCTAGGGGGGGCTCAAAAATTTTCAGGGGGGCTCGCCCTGACTCACGCGAACTCATCACTGGACCACAGAATATCAGTTTTCTGGAAAATGGAACAACTCCAAAACTTACTACAAAATTCGAAGATCTAGAGTATTTCTTGATGGTTTAAAATAACTTATTTTAAAATCGTCTGTGATACTTTCTTAAAAGAATAACGAAAATTTCTGTTATATCAATTAAACGTGAATGGATTCCTTTTTTTACGTGAATGTTTTTTGAAAGATCTAAACATGGAACTGTGAATACGAAAACGAATTGACATATTCTCAAAAGGGTGAAGCATAAACTGTAAAAGTTTCATAGGAGCTAATTATTACCAGGACAAACATACACCAGTAAATTTAAATAGAAATTTTCTCTGTATTTTAACGTGTTTTTCTTGCAGAATTAAGGGAAAAAAATCGTTTTTACTGGTGGAAGTTTGTTTCGGCGGTTGTCAGGCTCTGCAGTTCCGATATATTGTAATAAGATAAATAGACATTTTATACGAATAAGGCATTTAAATAAATCGAAAATATCTGATCAAATTTTCTGGTGGAAGTTTGTCCCGGCGGTAATCATGTCTTTTTGATCCGATCTAAGCAAAATAACAGCCACCAGCTTCCCAGGTAGCATAAAGATATTGGCCAATATCAAAATGCAATATCGGCCAATATCAAAATGTGACATCGGCCAACATTAAATGACCCCCCCCCTAAAATAATATTCAGGAATATCACTTTTTGACGTCTGGCAATGTTGGCCAATATTTTCCGACATCTGTGAATATCATATTTTGACATTGAACAATATCATTTTCTGACATTCAGCAATATCATTTAATAACATTGAGTGATATTTGTTTCTGATATTCCTGAATATAATTTTCAGTTATTAGGTGATATATTTCCCTGACATTTCTGAATATCATTTTATAATACTCATAAACACTGTCGATACTAACAATACCGGATAATAACAATTACAATGAACATTTTTTTTTCTGCATTGTAACTTCACGGTTAATATTATACACTATTAGTTGACATATTAAAGGCAGTAGCAAAAATATTTATATACAAGTTTACTTGAATAACTATATAATATGATATAAATACATTTTATAGTTATATATATATAAATACTTCTGCAATTGCCTTTAGTATGGTAACTCAACTAATATATAACATTACAATTTAAAAAATATATATGTGCATTGTAATTGTTATTACCGGGTATTGTTAATATCAACTGTATAATATGTGTATAGAGTATATATTTATATAATACTATATAATCATTTAAACAAGTGGAAATAAAACTACCATCGTAAATATCTTATTGATACAAGCCACCAATGTGATTTTATGAATTTAATAAATGTATATTAAATTACAGTTTTGCACTGTGTTAGTTTGCATTTATAATATTTACCATTTTTATTATGAATATTTAATAAGATTATATGCCGTTTAGAAAACAATTGGTGACCTGGTATGGATATGTAAAAAAAAAGGTCACCAGTAAGAAGCATTTACCATCAAAATTTGATGATTTTCAGCTTTTTCTAGATATAATTTTTATACAGACTGGTGACATCAAGACTAATTTGAATGTCAAAATCCTCAATTTTAAATTATCTTATTATTAAAAAAACTTTTATGGAACAACCTCAAGAAAAAAAGAAAAAAAAAACAGCCAAAAGAAAATATTTTAGATACAAACTTATTATTTATAATTAAATAAATGCAAAATATTTTTTTTTTAAATACTATAATATATGTATATAAAAAATGTTGACATGCCTGTGAACAATCCAAGGTCCAAAATGTTTACTAAATATGTCACTCAATGGCGCAGTAACATTAAAAATTGTCCAAAATCATTTTTCATATGCTCACACTCTTCTCACACCAACAAAAGCCACTGCACACTTTTAACGTTATAATACCATGACAATTAAAAACCAATCAATGTCAAAGCATTAACTCGATGACGGTTATGCAAATTTTTCTTCAATATATATATATTCCATAACAAACGACTCTACAAGCAATCATGTGCCAGCCACTTTATCCGCTACTCTTTGCTGTTTTAGTCCTGCACCAGAAAGTTTATGTATCAGACCGGATTTAACTGTACCAGAAAGCTTGTATTCTGATGGCCCCGTTAAAAGGGAATTTTTATCTGGAGCAATGTTACCGAGGAATAGGATGTTAAAAACAGTCGCAATCCACTCGGCAACACTTTTGCAGCCCATATATCTCGATCTTGAGTTTTGTAGAATTCCATTCCATCTCTGAGAAAATCTCAAGATTCTGAAAGGAAAAGATATTTTAAATACTTAAAGGTCAACAGAAATTTATCAACATGTATATGAAATAAAAGATTAGTATTAGTTTTTTAAAGCAGGTAGGGATCCCAAGGGGTAACAGGGTCTCAAAACCAAAAATTAGAGGTATTTTTCTTATACTGACTATAAATTATGGTTAAAACCAGGGTTTTTTTTTGTTTGGTTGTTTAAAAGTAAATTTTTTTTAATTCAAAATATAATTTTAAAACTGCACATTTTAAAGTAAAGTAACCATCACAAAATCATTAAATTTAATAATTAGAAAAGCTTCTTTAAATTTATTCGAAATTAAAAAAAATAATAATAAACTCATTCACTTGGATAATTTTAAATATTTTAATCAAATAAAAAATTACATAGGATATACTAGTTTAAAAAAAAATAGAGCAATATAAACAGATTCAATTTTAAAATGTGAATTCTCATTTACTTTTGTAAACATGAAATAAATAAAGCAAATTCTCTTGTGTTATACGAACAGTCACTTACACAACTGTAATTTAACGAATTGAACATGTATTACACACACATAATGGTCAAGATTATAAATACTTTTCAATCACATATTTATTTACACAAAAGTTTTCCATATCTTTCCAGAAAGTCTGCATGTTTTTGTGTTTACAAAATATATTGACCTAAATTTGAAATACATATATTTTTTAAGCTGATTTAAATCAATGATTTTTTCACTAGGGTCTCTTGTAGTGTTAATCAAGTCCTGCTTTAAAGCACGATTCATAAAGAATATGCATTTAATAATATAGTACAGTTCATGTTTGTTATTCTATAAGCAATCTTAATAGCAATTTAGTTACATTAAGTTTTAAGCTGAAATAAAAGTATTTATTTGATGCAAGACTTATGTTATTTTAACTGAAATGAAAGTATAAAATAACATAAATAGGCTACTCGTGCAGCCAAATAATAAAATACTCAAATTATTAACGAAAAATTAAAAATTCAGTGTATGATATTGCCCTGCAAAATATTTCTTACGGGGAAATATTAAAACTATGTAAAAACGTATAAACTGTATGATAAACAAATAAACAAGCATTGTATTAATAAATAAATAACATCGATTTTGAATAGAACACACGTCAAACACTAACTTAACACGTGATTCAAATTCAAAGAATAACAATTATATTTTAATCAATTACCTTTTACAATACTCTTTCAACGAGTTTCAGATCTTTTAAAATTTATTCGAATAAGTTTTATAATACTAAAACTTCGAAAAAAAAAAAAAAAAAACAACAACATGAAAGTAAAAAACAGAAACAGAAGCGAACTCTAGTTTTTATCGTGCAAGGCTGTCTGTTCACTTCATTTCACATTTAGAAACTTCGTCAGATACGGAAGTTCACAGATATCTGTAGATGTTCGATTCCCCTTACGAATGTCCATAGATATCGCTGAATGTCGTATTTGTAATATCATTTTTACGACATTGGCCAATATAAACCAAATATTAAAAATAAAGCATTGAAAATCAAGTTTTTAAAAAAACTGAAAACTTATTAAATTTTATTGTTTAGAGTACTATTTCTGTATTATAATGTCATAAATAATGCAAAAAACTCTTTTGAATGCTTTTTTTAAAACCATTTTTAAGTTATGTCTGTGAATATCGGCAGATGTTGTAAATTTGACGTTCGACATTGAGCGACATTCGAAATATTGGCCAATAACATTTACTGAAAATTTCAATGGTTCCAATTACTTAAGACTAACTTTGAAAATTTCAGAACTTGAAATTCATATTTAGACTCTTTTCCTATTTAATATCTATTTCTCCGGAAACATCTATCCAAAAAACTGTCGGTAGATTACATGATTGCTATAATTAAACAATTTTAGTATATAAATTCGGTTTTTAAATTCTGTAATACGGAAATATCATGACTCCATCTTAAATCGGTAGTAGTCATCATGGCAACATAGAATCATTACCTATCATGGTATATCACTGAATTAATTACGCATGATACAATTTAATAGAAGAAGGAATGTATCTATAACTTGCTCATAGAGGTAATAAAATTTCATATACGTCATATATGATTATAACGTCATACATGTCAGATAACGTGGCGATAACATGCCGGTCGCATGACGATTATTCCTCGGAAGCTGCTATAACAAGGAGGTATCGATTTAAAAAAATTCAAATTATTAAATAAATATTTTTACTTTCTTCTATCTATAAAAGAAGAAAGTGTTGTAATCAAAATTTTTTTCAACTGACTAGACGACGGACGACTATAGGTGCTACGCATTTATAAAATTACGAAAGCACCGGAAAAGTAATCTTAAAAACAGCAAACATATTTCATCCAATTTTTTTAGAATACTATTTCTGTATTATGACACAATAAGTAATAGAAACAACTCCTTTAAACACTTTCTTTTTAAAACTAAGTTTCAATTGTATCAGCGACCACGGGCTATCGGCAGATGTCTTAAATTTATGTATGACACTCATAGACTTCCGGATTATTGGCCAATTTTGGTAGGACATTGGCAGATGTCTATGTGCTACACAAAACATGGCAATTTTGGTTAATTTTATACATTTTGAATTCAAAAATCTCAAATTTTAGTTATTTAAAAAAAAAAAAAAAAAAAAAAAAAAGACGAATTACAGAATTGGTGCAGAAGCATATTTTTTTAATGTGGTCTTCATTGAATCGAACACCGCTAACTGCCAAAGTTGCACCTGGGCGCAGATAATCCCAACTTTCTCACTCCTTGAATGCCTACAGAAGTGGAGAGTACCACCGATTTTGTGGGACATAGGAGATCTTGACGGTATGAGACAAAAATGTTGAAAATTATAAAAAATTCAAAAACTATACACGGTATCAAAACCCAATAATTTTTTTAAAAAAGGCCAGAATATTGCTTACAAAAAATACAACAATATAAGAAATTGGTGTTGCATATTTTTTATTTCATTAGTTACGTATTTTTGGTTTTCACCTATTTCTCTACTTTTCCGAAACATTTCCTTCTGAAAACGGGACTAGTCGGTAAATAAGTGGAATAAACATATGATTTATCATGTTCTTGTACTTATGAAACGAATCTATATAGTTGACAAACTTTGGGAAAATGCGCACAATTTTCACCTATGTCGGAGAAATTCATCGTTTCGACACAGTGTGGACTGCTTCACTGTTCCTGCCCGATCGCGAAATACCACGTTGGCACATTCGCATCGGCATGTTTTTGTGAAATCTGGGTTTTAAAACAATAGAAGCTCCTGCCTCATCTGAAAGTATTTCGAAAGTTGTTTCCTGGATAATTTTCTCAAGTTTATGCATCAGTAAATATCATTCAATGAACGGATTTATTATAAAATGTCTTACAATAAAACAAAATATATGTAGGCAATTTGATATAAATGTATTTTGTGTAAGGCAGAAAAACCACGCCTTTAGACAAATGATGTTTTTGGAATGAAAACGAGACTTCTCGTATTCCGATGCGAATGTGTTAACCTATGTGAAAATGTGTTTCTGGCCTTAAGACTCGTTCACAGTTGTTAACTTCATTATATACCAGGAAAAGTTATAAAATTGTTTGCAAAGAATGTAGTATATATATATATATATATATATATATATATATATATATTATAATTGGTTAATGCAATGAAGTACAACGTTTGCGGATGTATCCGTTTTAAGCACACAGGAAGGTTTAAAAAAAAAAAAACCCATTAAAACTGATATGTCAGACTGGATCACCTCCGAAGGGAGGAGCAAACTCCCATCTCCCCTTTCTTGGATTCTCATCCACAATTGTCCCCTCCATACTTATTCGACTAAACATGCCAGGGTGAAATATCACACACACTCAGACATATATATATAATCAAGCATTGCAGAAAAATAAAACGAAAAGAAGAAGAATCTAAAGGAGGTGTTTTTTTATTTGAGATGAAACATATCTTTAAGAGTGAATTATAAACAGAGATACATAACTTTAAAAAATCTATGAAAATATTAACCCCTTAACAGTGTATCCCGAACTCAGTTCGGGCAAGAAGAGTTTGCTTGTTTTGGTACCAAAAGCTTTTGCACACCAGTAATTTTTAAACGTAATATTCGGTTTATTAATCAGCAGACATTTTCGATTACATAAAACAAGTATTTTAGTGTAGAAAAAGTGATGTATAGTGCTTATTTTTAATTTATGGTGTTAAAAAACCAACAATTAAGGAGTTAAAAATTACCTTTTTGCTTTCTGTGTCCGTTCAATTTTTTAAACAGCATAGAGACTTAACTAATGGGCAGAAAAAAGTAACAATTTTATTTTTAGTTAGAAAATTACTGAAGCTACGTGGTTTTATAAAGTTAATATCTCTGTCTTTAAATTAAAAAAAACTGTTAATTAACTGCCATAATTAACACAAAACTCCAAAAGAGCAATAAAAATTCCCAAACAACTTTGAATATGAAGACCAATTTAAAATAAAATTAGAGTACTTTTTTCTTTGTTACCTGATGTTAATTAGTTGAATATTTCGGTATGAAATTACTTTTTCTTGAAGAACGTGTTGTCTTCGTCTTGCAGTTTTAATGAATTATTTTCTTAATTACACTTTTATTATCATAATAACTACACCAAAGGTAAAAATTATTTGATCAATACAAATATTGGTGCTCAAAGAAATTTTAAATAGTGCAGATTTTAGTGTTAAAATATGTAATTATTAATTATTTAATACGATTAGACAGGATAAAATTCTTACGTTAAACAAAATTTCCATTGTGGTCAACGAGAAATTTACGCCTGATTATATTCCAGTCTGTGATTCAACGAACTGTGTCGGCAGCACAAAAGGAATCGAAAAGACACCTATCTAACTCTACACTACAAAATGTCGAAGCACAAGTATAAAATCCTGATTCTTCAACTTCAAACAAGCTAAATTAATAGCATGTCACCTTAAATAAATAAATTCTCAAAACCAAATTTATGAGTAAGACAAGCCCTTGGGGAATGGAGAGCAACCGATTTGATCTTGGCTCTTGGCTCCTAATACGCGCATGCGGTTTGGAGAGTCACATAGTCAGAGCCACACAGATCAGAGCGAGAGCAGGGAAGAGCTGAAAGCGGCAACTTCGCTGAATTTGGGGATTCTTTGGTTCGGCTGTTTAAATTAAAGGCCTTCCTTAGCGTTTTCAATTTCTGTAGTTACTACGTTTCTTGGTATTTTAAGTTAAACATTTCTAGTATCATTATTAATTAATACGGTATGATTAACATACCGTAAATAACCATTTAATAAAACTTTCATAGGTAAATTTTCACAATCTTGTGCTATGTAATGTTTACATATTTCTGCATAATTAAAAGTCTTATTCAGCTTTTATATTTTCTTCTATCATTAGTAATTTATAACTTATTACAATACATTGGTGCTGTCTGTCTGTTTTTCACTAAGCAATGTTTATATAATAATATCTTTATAACTAGGAGGTGAATGAGTATAGTTTTTGTTTACAATCATTTACATGCTCAAGAATAGTAGCAATTCAAATCAAAGTCTTATCTTATTACAGTACGATTCTTGTATTGCATAGTCTACATCTAAATATTGTTTTTGTACCTGCATTCATCGTTCTAGTACAAAACTTTCATTAAAATCTGATGTTTGCAAATAAATATGTAATGTTTCTTTTGTTTACAAAACAACTTGAACCAAATTTTAATTTAAAGCTTTAATAAGTTTCCATTTTTGTTTTCTCTTTTCAGTTGCAAAACATTTGATTTGTTTCAGTTATATTTTCTCTTTCTTAACACATCTAGTAAATTATATTAACTTTTAAATGTGTATTGTTACAACTTCTATAAAATGAAAACAACATTCAATTCTTTAAGTATATGTAAACATTAAGCACTTTTGTGCATGAAATTTTCAGTCAATACAAGTGCAAGTGAATTTCTAAACTGTTATTGACTTAGACAAAGTAGTGATATTTTTAGGTAAAGATGAAAACCAATATCTTTTCCAAGCTTTATGTTTGAAGCTTAATTTTTAAATGTCGAACCAGCCATTATGTGAACATTATTAATTCAGAACCGTCACTGTAAGATAAACTGTCTCGATTAGAAAATTATTTACAGCTTCATTAGAAAATAATCTATTTTGGTTTTGATTTTGTTCAGTTTAAACTGCACAAAATATTAGGGAATAAAAAAGCAGACAAGCTTGCATTTATGATTAAATTTTTCAATTAAAAAAAAAACTTTTGTGTTTAAAACTTTGTTGTATAAAATATAAAATGTTGATACTGAATCCCCTTAATTTAGATAAATGTGTTTTTCATGCCACATTATCCGATTTAATTAACATTTGGTTTATAGGTTTATTGTTATAAGGCGCTTCCCTGATTAGTTTTGGGGGATCATTGGTTAAGTACAAAGGGAGAACGGGGGGGTTAATCCCCCCTTAATTTAGATAAATGGGTTTTTCATGCAGAATTATCCAATTTGCTTCAAATTTTGTATATAGATTCATTGTGGTAAGGCGCTTCCCTGATTAGTTTTGGGGGTTCATTGGTTAAGTATAAAGGGGGGAAACGGGGGGCTAATCCCCCTCCCCTTTAATTTATTGTCGATCTCTTTCTTTTTCGAGGGGCATTATTCTTTGAAATAAGTGTATAATATACAATTAGTGTGAATAGCCTGTGAGCTAGATGCCATCAGTTTAACTAGGCACATTTCTTTTTTTCGTATTAATCTTTGTTAAATGTTTCTGTTAAATAAATGTTTGTTTCTTAAATAAAGATATATAATTTTTCTTGTGTAATCTTTATTTAAATATACACACATAGGCACAAAGGTTTTTTAATTTATCAAAATATCTTGATCATATGCAATAAATACGTAGACATCAAGTTATGTTTTGATTTTAAAAGAAAGTATATTTCAAATAGGAAGTTATTGACAACAAGTCTTGAATGTAGAAAATGATTCATATTATACATGCGTATTAATTTACAGAAAAGCTAGTTGTATTAGCTAGTTGTATTTGTATTTATATTACATTTAATATAATAATAAAATTACAATAATCCAGCAATATATGAAACACTATTTCTCTTTTCCAGCGTCCCCTCTCCTTTATTGTCACAAAAATTTGAGCATTTTTAATGCCTCAAAGTATAGATAGGAGTATGTAAATAAATATTTAGATAAATATATCTATTATTATCCTACTCTAATAGTATAAAATATCAGCTCTAACTGAAAATTACGTACTAAATTTGGGGGCCTAGGGCCCAATTAGCGTGCAATGACCAAATTGCTACAAGTTTCAAATTTATTTTACATTTGCAGTAGGCATATATATTTTTAAATCTAGCTATTGTCTTAGTCGCTTTAAATAGTTTGAGTACAATAAAATTAATGCTTATAAAACTTACCTTATTCCAATACTTGTTTTAAATAGGAATTGATATTTTTGGCTCATTTTACATAATACAGCTGGGAAACAATATATATATATATATTTATAATTTTTAGCAGTTTGTAAAATTTATTATGAATATTTAACGAATTCTTAAACTGAATAGTCCTGGTTTTCATATTTTATTTATTTTAAAAAATAAATAAAAGCATATAAAAACACCGCATTATTTGTTTTAATTAGAAAAAAAAAAGTTATTCTATAAAATATTTACGAGAATTACGTGATAAATCCCGGATATCCAAGTACAATAAAGTTTTAAAGAAAAAAAAAGATATATCTGAGTTCCAGGCTTGTTTTGAATGAGAATGAATATTTTTTGTTCCTTTTTAATAATACAGTGGAAAAAAAATATATAATTTACAGTTTGTAAAATTTAATATAAATATTTTACAAACTCCTAAAATAGTTCGTTTTCTGTTCTGTTAATTAAAAAACTCGTAAAAAAACATCACAGAACTTATTTTTAAATGCAGCACAAGAAAAAGAAAGGTTTTCGATTTGCTGAACTTCGATTGCTGACAATAGATGGCGCTGTTATGAGCCAAGAGCCAAGATCAAATCGGTTGCTCTCCATTTCCCAAAGGCTTGTATGAGGAAGACACCCTGCAAGTCATTTAAAAGTTTACATAAAAATATTGTATTTTTACTGGCATGAATGAAATTTATGAAAACTTTATTTTTATCATATTCTAGAAGTCGTTCACTTATAATAGGGGGAAAAGAAAAACACTCAGTACAAATGCCAAAAATAAATAAAAATAAAATATGCACAATCCTTTGATGTCGGCTGGTAGTTGGGAAAAGGATTCTGGGCTTCCGGAAATTATAATATTTCATTTGAAACCAAAACTATTTATAAAGAATTGTGTCTCGTTGTGTGGCCGACTTCTGGCGCACTTATGAATCTATATATAGATTAATATATATACGCTTTATGTTATTTAAATTCTTTATAATAAAGTGAATTATTCTATTAAAACTGTGAATTCAAAATTTATAAAGAGTTTTTATATATTAATCTACAAACAAATGTCAATATGGAACTTAACCGATTCTTAGTAAGTTAAATTCCTAGTTTAATTTATATTAAGCATAATATAAGTGTATGGATAGTTCCTCTAGTCATCGACGATATGACGTCAGTGTTATTGACGGAAATGTTTTCCTTTATAATATAGAATACTGTCATTAAATTTGTAATGCAGGTGTTTCTCTTGGGACAAATAAGCAAGCAAATCAAAAGGACAAAGGGTTCATAAATTAAAGAAAAATTTAACAAAGAACTCGCGCGAACTCATCACTAGACCCACAGCATATAATTTTTTTAAGAAAATTGAAACAACTCCAAAACTTACTACAAAATTCGAACAAATGCTGTATTTCTTAGTGGTTAAAAATAAATTATTTTAAAATCTTCAGTGGTACTTTCGTAAAAAATTAACGAAAATTTCTATTTTATCAATTAAACGTGAAGGGTGAATAGTTTCCTTTTTATTGTGACAGTTTTTGGAAAGTTCTAAACATGGAACTGAGAATAAAGACGAAATGCCATATCCTCAAAGTGGTGAAGCGTAAACAATAACCGGTTCCTTAGGAGTTGATTATTGCCAGGACAAATTTTCACTAGTAAAAATGAATAGAAATTTTCTCTTTATTTTAATGTTGTATTCTTCCAGAATTTCTGTCATAATTAAGGTAAAAAAAAAAATCTATTCGTTTTTACGGGTGGAAGTTTGAGGCGGTCGTCACGCCCTGCAGTTCTGATATAGTGTGACAGTATAAATAGATATTTTGTACGAATAAGGCGTCTAAATAAAGCAAAAATATCTGATCAAATTTTCTGGTGGAAGTTTTCCCCGGCGTAATCAGACTCTGTTGATCCGATGTAAACAAAATAACAGCCACCAGTTGGTGACAACACCCTCGGTTACTGCACTAGCAACTGGTTGACACTATCTGTCTCGTCCTTTTTATTGATAACTCCATTGTTGTTAACTCTGATTAGAATCTACTGTCAAGGCCAAATCAACTGTCAAGGTCAAATTTACTATCAGCCAATTAAATTAACTTAAATTTCTTGTAAAATTTGAGCGAGTTAACAGAAGGTGATAGATGATGATACACTTAAGAGTTAAGCTGATCCTGTAAAAAAAAAAAAAAAAAAAAATCTGTATGCGATAACAATGACTGTTTTCAAAAGAATGTACACTACTACGTATCTACTTCAATGAAATACCGAATTCTGCGAGCATCGTGGTAACTTTACGAAAGTTTTGAGCACGTGCACTGTTAAAAATTTGCAGCAAACTGTCCCAGTCATTCGACCGTTTTTATAGAAAATTGTTCAGTAACCGTAATTTAACACTATAGATCAGTTTCAACTGACGTCACATCCTAGCAACCGAGGCTAACGAAAAAGACAGGTACCGCGTTGCATTCCACTTATCTTATTTTACAGACCGCTAGAGTGACGTGATGCTCTTTTCGTACACCTGCATTGGTGCATTCGAGCATCACGTGACTCCCGCGGTCTGTAAAAAAAGATATGCGCAAAGCACCGCGGTAGCCTTTCTTTTTCGTTTGCCTCGCTAGCAACGACATGGGCGTTTTGTTTGCTCCTCAAATTTTGTGATCGCTTGCCTCATAATAAAAGCTGCAAATTGACAATTGTGATTGGTTGGATAAAAATTAGTGGACTGGTAATCACGTGGTTGAAACTGATCTATTCTGACCATAATATGGTCGATAATATTGTCAGATATGCTTAATAATATGGTCAGAAAAACGTTATTTTTAAAAACGTTCGAATGACTGGGCAATTTCCAAATACAAATTTAATAGACATGTAATTGAAATACGTGTTGAAACCACTTTAATTTTGAGAATCAAAAAGGCTGCTGCAAGTAGCGATCTCTGGCGATTTCATTGGCTATTAAATCCTGGCACAAGTCCAATACGAAAATAATGCTTTTAATACATTTTAAAATGTGTTTTGAATTTTAATTGATATATTTCGTATAAAAATGTTTTTTTGTGTTGTAGGTGGGCAATCTAAAAAATGTATATTACATGTAAAAATTCCAATGTAGATTTCAAAAAAAAAAAAAAAAAAAAAAAAAAATTGTTAATCCTTTATATTCTGTAACCTTGGAAGCCCGGGATGGATCCTTTAGTTTACGATAACAACGAAATTGATTTCTCATCCCTCAGGTCATTCCTAAGACTTCTTTCTATAAGGGAATCTGACGCATATCCATTTTGTTGCCTAAAATAACCACCATATTGTAATCCAGCACAGCATTAGGAAAACCGCACGAGCAGGTGTTTGCCGTCCCTGTCACTATTACTCGCCGTGCACTACTACGGTAAGCTAACCGGTTTTAGCTTAGTTTTTGGTCCGTTGGGTTATTAAATGGGGGTATGATTCAGCCTGTAGTATGGGAAACACAAAGGACGTGAATTATCACTTTACTAAACAGCCCACTACCATTAGCTTGAAAAAATGCTCAGACCGGGCTTCGATCCCGGATCCCTTGGTATAGCGCACCAAGTTCTTTACCAATTAAGCCATCCAGACTACATCCAGTCTAGCATTCTCTCACTCTTATATGGCACGGCTAGAACCACGCAGCAAAAGATGGAAAGTCAATCATGAGCACAACACCATTGGCATGCATGAGACAAATTAAACCCAGCATCGGTGAATATTAATTTACATCGTAACTTCATCTCTGCTGAAAATTTAATTAGTGTGTAGTATAGGAGCTCTAGTCCTTCTTAGGGCAACTAGATTTACGAATTGAATCCACCATTACTGATCCGCCATTGATACTGATCCGCCATTGATATGCCTTTAGGTTTGCCATATGTACCCAACGGCCATTAGCTTGCATGGAAACATAGAGCAACGATGCTACATTTTGAAAGTTATTTAAAAAAACAAAAAAAACAAACCTAATAATTAGTTACGAATTTTATGATGGGAGGCGTAGATTGTTCAAATATTTCTAGAAAAAGGCCAAGGTTGTTCAATTTTCCTAATTTAAGTACAAGAAAAACGAAGTGAACGATGAACTATCGTCAAGATAAATGGCGAGATTTAAGAGATCTCCAAATTTAAAAGTCTGTCAAAACGTGTAAAAATTAGTGATAAATACGAATTTTTTTAAAATTTAATTATTTATTGTTGTTTATAATACTTACATTGGTGTATAAATAACATTTAATAGACATTACTATTTAATATTTTTTATTTTCTTTCAAAGTTTGAAGCGTTATTAATCAATATTTATGACATTTTGAATTATTTATTTTTTCACGAAGCCCATTAATTATATATTTTTTATCACTACATAAAAAAAAAAAAAAAAAAAAAAAAAAAAAAAATGAAACATGAAAGTAGATTTGTTTTTCTTTTTTTAGGAGGCGAGGGGGAGGGATTGAGATTGCTTAATTTATTGTAAATATAAAACAAACAGGACATGATTTTTTTAAAAATTAGATTAATAAAGGTGAAACTTTTTATTGGGCCAGAGGGGCTAAATGAGAAAGCCGAAATTTATGGGGTTGGGTTTTTATTCTTATTTAAGGTTGTTTTCAAATCCAAAGGAGCTATTTTCTGACACATTTCTGAATTATTTTTTGTTCGTAAATGCATGAAAGCTGCAGGTGTCCTTACTCAGAAACTATACAATCGGAAGCCGTTTTCCATTTTTTAGTATAGACAGAAGGTTTTTGAGAAAATGCTGTAAATTTAGGCGTTTTGAACCGAATTTCCGAAGCGGCAGCACGAGAAAGAGGGAAAACTTGTCGTCACGTTACAAGAATCGCTTATAACTCTATAAGTAATTTACTTATAAGAAATGGAGAACGCTATTCGATTTCAAATCGCTTTAATAGTCAGGTTTGCAAATTTTATGACTTTACGTTTAAAAATGAGTCAGAAAATGTGCCAAAAAGTTTACTGAGCAGGGAATTTGAGAACCACCTTAAGTGATGCTTATGGAATTTTAACTCTTTCTTTCGCTTTATGATTCTCTAAAAAAATTATAAATAAGTCAAATAGATTTTTTTTAAACAGATTTAGTAATTTATAATAAGGAATAATATGCTTTTTTTTTTTTTTTTTTTTTTTTTTTACAATAGTAAAAATAGTTTAGGAAAGCTTCATAAATTAATCAATTATTAATGTAAATAGGGAATTAATGCAAAAATGGATGAAATAAATGACAAACTTCAATTAGCTGTTTAAATAGACAAAAGGCAAATAATTGTTCATAAAATCATCCCCAATCATGTCGATGTTTCACATATTGTTTTTTATACGTCCCTTGCGCTATCAATTACCAAAAATAATAATAGTAATTTAAAAGAAAAAATACGATGTCTTTAACAGAAATGTTAGCGTTTTTATCTATTGAAAACACTGGTGATAGCGTTTATTCGTGTTTAAATCATATATACGCTTAAACTCGTTGCCGATTTTTTTTTTAATGCACTCTAATGTAAAATATCTCTACTAATAATATCTACTACTATAATATCTACTACTATATATCTACTACTCTACTACTATATAATCTACTACTATAATATCTCTAAAATACACTCTAATGTAAAATCTAATAAAAAATGCAGTCTAATGCACTCTAATTCTCGGGGAAATACGCATATTTTAAAAAATGTATATAAATAGAAAGACGTGCATATTTGCATGGCACATCGACTTCTAAAATAACATGATAAACAAATTTTTAAATCGCCAATAAATCGCTTAAGTTTACAAGTAAGAAGTTGGGATGTACCCAGGGGCGCCATTTCGGGGGGGCTGGGGGGGGCAACCGCCCCCCCTAAGGAATTTGAAATTTCAGAAAATTTATCAGTTATCACAAGTTAGACAAAAAAAAAAATCAAAATATGATCAAAAGCTAAAATAACATCAGATTTCACAGATTTGAATACAATAAAAAAAAACTAGTCTGATGTGCCAATCTCAAAACTTTCTTCTATCTCATACAGGTTTCACATATACCAAAAACAAATTAGCACCAATTTATATTAAGATCTAACTGAATCTAATGTTTTATTAAATTATTTGCGTTAGTTCTGGAGATATAGCTATCGTGAAAATCGTGCAAAATGTAGCATAGCAGCGCCACCTGTTGGGAAATTTATACCAAATCGTAATCAACGTCTATTTTTGTCAAGGTCTAACCGAATCTGGAGTTTGGTGAAATTCTGTGCATTAGTTCTTGAGATATAGTTATAATAAAAATCATGAAAAATGTAGCTTAGCAGCGCCATCTGGTGGGCGATTTACACCAAAAACTAATCACCACCCATTTATATCAATGTCCAACTGAATATAAGGTTTTATCAAATTCCGTGCATTAGTTCTTGAGATACAGCGCCCACAAAATTTTTGTCACATACAGACACTGAGACTCGCAGACAGACATTTTCTAAAAATCGTCCAATTGTGTTCAGGACTTTCTAAAACGTATAAATCCGTTGAAAATCGGAAAGGGTAAATTTTCATAAATCCAATACCTTTTTCTTGTATAGATAGAAGAAAGAAATAAACATTTAATAAACACTTTAAACATTGAAATGTTTTCTAAAGCCTTGCTATTGCAACAGTCTATAAGTGAGACATTTATCATTAATGAGTATTTTGGCTAGTTTTAGAAATATATATGAGAAAAAACTCTATGAATTGCTTCTGAGCTGTGTACAGCATGATTAAAAGAAAACTCGTCACCCCCAAGGCTAGAATTTTAGTGATAAATTCTCTCTTTAGCCAAAAATTTAAGGGGATTTTTTTTTCGGGAATGGGAGAGGTGTATTCAATTTCCTAATTATATGATTTGTTAATTTTGTTTTAATAGTGTCACATTATATTTACTCCAATCGTTATAATGCTATTAAGGCTGCTCGTCAGTAAACTTCCCGATTCCCCTCGCTAATGTTATTCCTATAGGCGTAGGATGCATTCGTATTTTTGAAATATCTCCTTGGGAAATTAATATTTTTAACTTCTGTTTCCTGTGTACTGTTCTTAAAGAATGTCTCTTTTTTTCTTAGTTATCAAAATATTTCTAAACTATGTGCTTAAATTATATTTTTATGTGTTAAAATCTTAGCGAAACTGAATACGATTTTTAACATTTCATATAAAATTAAGTATATATTTTAGAAAAAAAATGACAACTAAGAAAAAAAGAGACATTCTTTAAGAACAATACAAAGAAAACAGAAGTTAAAAATATTAATTTTCCGAGGAGATATTTTAAAAATACGAATGCATCCTACGCCCATAGGAATAACATTAGCGAGGGGAATCGGGAAGTTTACTGACGAGCAGCCTTAAATCATTTGCTTTATTAAATGTTATATATATACAGTATGCTCTTAAAAATCTCCACAGCCTGACACTAGAGTCCTGTCCAGATTTGGTTGTCACCGACTCGAACCCTGACTTTAACTCGACAGACTTCAAGTCGAATCCGAAATATTCATACCTGAACCCGAAGTGAAAGAAAATGAATGTATATTTTAATACATTTACGGAAAAGTAATCTACAAGTTTACCGTTTATGTACAAAAAATAACACATATATGCACCCATTATTATTCAAATATACTATAGTTTTTTCATTTGAAAATTATTCAGAACACCTCCTTTTGTATAATCTGTTCATCTCGAACCCGATTCGAAAGAGTCAAAGCATAACCCAAAGAGTATAAAATTTACTTGACCCGCAAAAAAAAAAAAAAAAAAAAAAAAAAAAAGAATCAACCAAACCCAAAAGGAAATGCATTTCAGGTAGCCGATGCAGGACTGTAAGTTCCAGTAAACCCGGAAACATCCAAAAAATTTTCATTGACCCCAACCCCACCCGAAATGAAAGAAAAGTAATCCATATTTCAATATGATTTGGAAAAGTAGACTACAATCATATCTCTAATAACAATTTTATCTTTTATATAGAAAACATTTTTTTTCATCTGAAAATATTTAGGATTTCTTTGAAAACTCGGGCAACACGAACCCGACTCAAAATAGTGAAAACCCAACTTGAACCCGAAACAATTAACCCTTTGATAATGGGCCAGGATTGTCTACTCATTTTGCATTCAATCGTTCTACAATTTCCAAAAAAATTCCTTGTGACAGATTTCTCTTGAAAATATTCTAATATAAGTGTATGACAGATTTCAAAAAGTCGTGCTAATAGAATAAAAAATAGTCCACTGGGACATATATGTCCCAACCATAGTTGTTGCGTTTATCGCTACTTCCATGGTTTTAATTTAATCGTTTCTATTTTGCGCGTCGCGCAGACGATTTTTTTCTGTTGATAAAAAATGGATCTGTCTTAGAAGTTTTATGAAATGAACTAGAAAATGTAATACGGAATATAAGATGTAATATTTATGATGTGCGCGAAAAATGTTGTGTATATTGTGTTCATGATCGTCAATATATTTGTTTGTGTGTCTACATTGTGTAGATTCAATTATTTCTTGAACAACATGAACATTTATTCTCGAAAAGTCAGAATAATTTAAGATATCTTATCTCCCGAAAGAGGACCGTTTAGGTAAGCCTAACCTATTCTTGTGTTCTAGTTTTATGATTATTTAATTTTGAAATGAATATTGATACTTTAATATCAATATAAATAATATTGAAGATATAATTTTACAGACAGGGACAGATTCAATAATAGTCAAATGTTCCAAGTCAACCTGACTTGCAACGAAAATAAGCCGCGTCAACCCGGCTCGATCCGTACTGCAGATTGGGTCGTGTTGCCCCACCCAATGCAGGAGCAAGGGACCTGAGACCAAGGGTTTTGCAGATTTCTGAATTATATGGAATTTAGATCATAGTCTGAAGAGGAAGACAGAAAATGATTGCGGAAAATTTTTACTGAGAGAAAATCATTTATGAACATTTTCTTATACCTATATGGACTACAAAATTTGTAAATTTCGTAACTTCTTGATGGTGTTCGTGTGCTGATTATCTCGTGACCAATTGAATTTCCCGACTTTTTTTCGTGATTGTTTCTTTTTTCCTTTTTCTTCTTTCTTTCTTTCTTTTTTTTTTGTGTTAATTTTCCAAAATTCGCTATTTTCTGTGAATCATTGACGGAACTGATTTTTTCGACCATTTGTCTAAATTCGCGCCATTTTTTTTCTACCGATCGACGAAATTCGCTATTTGTTTTCGCCATCTTTTGACGAAATTCGCGACTCTTTTCTACGATCGTTTGTTGAAATTCGGGAGTCTTTTTCCTCAACCGACTGACAAAAATTGCTATTTTATTGCACAATCTTTGAGGAAATTCCGCTCGTTGACGAATTTTTTTCCACCATTTGTCGAAATTCACGAAATTTTTTTTTGGCAACTGATCGACGAAATTCCCTATTTATTTTCGCAATCTTCTGACGCAATTCGCGACTGTTTTCTACGATCGTTTGTTGAAATTCGGAAGTCATTTTCCGCAACCGATATTTTTTTACGCGATCTTTGACGAAATTTCCCCTTTTAAGCGATTGTTTGACTAAATTCGGGATTTTTTTTGTTCAATCTTTTGACGAATTTCACGATATTTTTCCGCAATAGTTATACAAAATTCGTAATTTTTTCCCGCGACCGATTGATGAAAATCTCTATTTGTTTCAGTGATCTTTGGCGAAATTCGCAATATTTTCCCACGATCGTTTGAAAAAAATAACGATTTTTTCCACGATCAATTAACTATTTTTTCTAATTCCAATTCGCGATGTTTACCGCGATCGGTTGACGAATTGCTTTTGCGTAAAAAAGGAAGAAAAATTCGCGGACTACCACTAAAATTAAAAATATATTTGCTGAAGAATCACATGTTTGTGAAAGAAGTTAAGATAAGAAGACAAAATCTCACACTGCATTTATTATTGTGGGGGCCTATTTCTATTTTGTGCAATCCTACACGATATTTAAACCCCTGTCTATAAAAAAAACCTTTGTCCCCCCTCCCTCCCCAAGAAACTCATTATATGAATCCCCTGCAGTAAAACCTGCAAAGAAGGAGTTGAAAAGTACTGTAAAAAAACTCCATTTTAGACAGGTCTCCATCTTAGCAAGTATAATTGTATGACGTTTTTTTCGTCGAAACTTGATTTTTTTTCCCGTTTGAGAAAGAATTATGTTATAGACAGGTTTCGCTTAGACACGTTTCACTGTAATACACCTATGCTCTTCAGAACTGCTTTAGAGAAAGCAACTTTTAACAGTCTTAAAGAATACCTGAAAAAAACGGTACCTGTCTATAACTGAAAACTTTCATATTTTAAAATTCTACTGGCTAAGACGAAAACCTGTCTAAAACGGAATTTTTCAGAGGTCACTTTAGATTTTAGATTCCGTGTTAGAAGTATTGCTGTCTCTGTATATATGATTCAGTAAACGTTTCTCGTTCGAAAGGTTGAGGGGGGGGGGAACTCCACTCTTGGCTATGCCACTGCCTTAAAAAAAACTTTGCCCCCCCCCAAGAAAGTTCTGAAATGGCGCCCCTGGATGTACCCATGGCATATATATGGAGATGATGCTCCGGCCCGTAATTCTAGAGGCTCTAGTCCTTCCTAGAGCTTCTATAATACAGGCTGAATCATACCGCCATTTAATAACCCAGCGGAACAAAAACCAAGCTAAAACCGGTTAGCTTACCGTACTAGTGGACGGCGAATGACAGTAACGGGGACGGCGAACACCTGCTCAGGCGGTTTCCTAATGCTGAGCTAGGTCACAATATGGCGGTTATTTTGGGCCACAGAATGGATATGCGTCAGCGCCCCTTATGGGGGCCTTAGTCCTTCCCATCGTCGATATGACGTCAGCGTTACTGACGGAAATATGTTTTGCTTTATAACGAGCAGAAAAGACCGAGCAAAATTAAATTTGAGTTCAAATATCATGACCCATGACCAAAATGACCCACTAATTAAATTTTCTCGATCACATGTGACCTAGTCCAACAGTCTTCTCGTGCCCGAAAATCATAGAATGCAAAATTTAGTGTAAATTGAGCCGCTTTTTAGATCTTGACAACAATGACCCAGAAATGACCCACTAATCGAATTTTCTCGAACATGTGACCTAGCCCAATGATTTTCGCGTGCCCGAAACTCGTAGGATACAAAATTTAATCAAAATCGTTAGAGCCGTTTTTTAGATAAAATTAATTTGACCCGCTTTGACCCAAAAATGACCCACTAATCGAAAGTTCTCGAACATGTGACCCAGCCCAATAGTCTTCTCGTGCCCGAAAATAGTCGGATACAAAATTTCGTCAAAATCGTTTGAACCGTTTTTTAGATATAATTAGCTTGACCATGACCCAAAATGACCCAAAATGACCCACTAATTGAATTTTCTCGAACATGTAACCTAGCCCAACAGTCTTCTTGTGCCCTAAAACCATAGGATGCAAAATTTAGTGTAAATTGAGCCGTTTTTCAGATCTTGCCCCGCAATGAACCCTCAATGACACACTAATCGAATTTTCTCGGACATGTGACCTAGCCCAATGATTTTATCGTGTTCGAAACTCGTAGGACACAAAATTTAATCAAAATCGTTAGAGCCGTTTGTTAGATAAAATTAATTTGACCCGCGTTGACCCGGAAATGACCCACAAATCGAAAGTTCTCGAACATGTGACCCAGCCCAATAGTCTTCTCGTGCCCGAAAATTGTCGGATACAAAATTTCGTCAAAATCGTTTGAACCGTTTTTTAGATAAAATTAGCTTGACCATGACCCAAGATGACCCAAAAGGACCCACTAATTGAATTTTCTCGAACATGTGACCTAGCCCAATGGTTTTCTGGTGGTCCAAAACGGTAGGATATGAAATTTCGTCAAAATCGTTAGAGCCGTTTTTAGGATAAAATTTGCATATATATATATATATATATATACGAGCAGGGAAGATCGAGCTATGCTCGGTCAAAATTAAATTTCAGTTCAAATATCATGACACATGACCAAAATGATCCACTAATTGAATTTTCTCGAACATGTGACTCAGCCCAACAGTCTTCTCGTGCCCGAAAACCATAGGATGCAAAATTTAGTGTAAATAGTCTGAGCCGTTTTTAAGATAAAATAGCTTGACCCATAATGACCCATGACCAAAATGTCCCACTAATAGAAATTTCTCGAACATGTGACCTAGCCTAATAGTCTTCTTGTTCCCGAAACCTGTAAGGAACTAAATTTATTTGAAATTCTCTGAACCGTTTTTAAGATAAAATAGCTTGACCCATAATGACCCATGACCAAAATGACCCACTAATTGAATTTTCTCGAACATGTGACCTAGCCCAACAGTCTTCTCGTGCTCGAAAACCATTGGATGCAAAATTTAGTGTAAATTGAGCCGCTTTATAGATCTTGACCCACAATGACCCAGAAATGACCCACTAATCGATTTTTCTCGAACATGCGACGTAGCCCAATGATTTTCGCGTGCCCGGAACTCGTAGGATACAAAATTTAATCAAAATCGTTAGAGCCGTTATTTAGATAAAATTAATTTGACCCGCTTTGACCCAAAAATGACTCACTGATCGACAGTTCTCGAACATGTGACCCAGCCCAATAGTCTTCTCGTGCCCGAAAATATTCGGTTACAAAATTTCGTCAAAATCGTTTGAAGCGTTTTTTAGATACAATTAGCTTGACCATGACCCAAAACGACCCACTAATTGAATTTTCTCAAACATGTGACCTAGCCCAACAGTCTTCTCGTGCCCGAAAACCATTGAATGCAAAATTTAGTGTAAATTGAGCCGCTTTTTAGATCTTGACCCACAATGACCCAGAAATGACCCACTAATCGAATTTTCTCGGACATGTGACCTAGCCGAATGATTTTATCGTGCTCGAAACTCGTATGACAGAAAATTTAATAAAAATCGTTAGAGTCGTTTTTAGATAAAATTAATTTGACCCGCGTTGACCCAAAAATGACCCACTAATCGAAAGTTCTCGAACATGCGACCCAGCCCAATAGTTTTTTCGTGACCGAAAATGGTCGGATACAAGTTTTCGTCAAAATCGTTTGAACTGTTTTTTAGATACAATTAGCTAGACCATGACCCAAAATGACCCACTAATCGAATTTTCTCGAACATGTGACCTAGGCCAATGTTTTTCTGGTGCCCTAAAACGGTAGGATACAAATTTCGTCAAAATCGTTAGAGCCGTTTTTAAGATAAAATTTGCATATGTAACCAAACACAAGATTTGCTCGTATTAGAATATATGATAAAGCCACACACATGATTTGCTCGTATTAGAATATATGATATAGAAGATTGTTATTAAATTTGTAATGCAGGTGTTTCTCTTGGAATAAGTAAACAAGCAAATAAAAACGACAAAGGGATCATAAATTAAAGAAAAATTTAACAAAGAACTCGCCCGAACTTATCACAGGACCACAGCATATTAATTTTCTAGAAAATTGAAACAACTCCAAAAATTACTACAAAATTCGAAAAACTCCAGCATTTCTTCCTGGTTAAAAATACCTTTTTTAATTTGAGATGAAAGATACCTTTAAGAGTGAATTATCAGCAGAGATACATAACTTTAAAAATCTGCGAAAATAATGAAAATTACTTTTTTGCTTTCTCTGTTCGTTCAATTTTTAAAACAGCATAGACACTTAAATAATGAACAGAAAAAAAGTAACGATTTTATTTTTAGTTAGGAAATTACTGAGGCTACGTGCTTTTATAAAGTTCAGTTTAAAAAACTTAATACCTCTATCTTTAAATAAAAGAAACCTGCTAATTAACCGCCATAATTAACAAAAAACACCTAAAGAGCGATTAAACCTCCAAACAACCGCGTAATATGAAGATCAATTTAAAATAAAAATTGAGCACTTTTATCTTTGTTACCTAATGATAATTAGTTGAATATTTCGGTATGAAATAACGTTTGCTTCAAGAACGTGTTGTCTTCATCTAGTTTAAACTAATTATTTTCTTAAACGCACTTTTGCTATCATAATGACTACACCAATGATAAAAAATATTTTATGAATACAAATATTAGTGATCAAAGACGTAGTGTAGATTTCAGCGTCAAAATATGTAATTATTAATTATTTGATACGATTAGATAGGATAAAATTCTTATGTTAAATATAATTTCCATTGTGGTCAGTGAGAGATTCCCTGTCTGATTATATTTCAGACTGTGATTTCATGAAACAATTGTGTCTGTACTGTAAAAGGAATTGAAATGTCCCCTCCTAAGTTCTACAAAATGTCGAAGAACAAGCAAAATTAAGTAGACTTAGTATTCATTTTCATTCATACATGCTAAATTAATAGCATGTTGCCAAGAATACGGGAACAAGAACGCCAGTCTCATTGTTAACTTGAACTTGAACTTGTGATAGGTTCAATGGGCTTCCAAGTTGCGAAGCAACTGCACACCCTGGCTTTGAGTAGGTGTATATCAAATCCTGAGAGAGCCATATGAAATGTCTAGCCGTAGTCGAATTGACTACATAAAATAGGATAGTGTTAAGTATATCTATAAAATAATGAAAATTTACTAGTTAAAGTATAAAAGTAAAAATAGTTCATAGTTAAAAAAAAAAAAAAAAAAAAAAAAAAAAATATGCCAGACGAGGTAAAGTAAAGATGTTAAGAGAAGTTTAGGAGAAAAGTCAAAATAAAATTATCAGTAAAAAATTATATAATAATATATATATATATATATATATATATATATATATATTTAATTAAAGAGAAAAATTTTGAGGTAAGAATTATAGCTCGGAAACGACTATTCATCAAGAATAGTGGAGTACCTTCCGTGTAATGTCCCCTCCTAAATTCTACAAAATGTCGAAGAACAAGCAAAATTAAGTAGACTTAGTATTCATTTTCATTCATACACGCTAAATTAATTGCATGTTGCCAAGAATACGGGAACAAGAACGCCAGTATCATTGTTATTCGGAAGTCATTTGAATATTCATAAAAAATTTGTTAATTTTACTGGCCTGAATGGAATTTACGAAAACTTTTAACATCTTCTAGTTGCCGGTCACTTATACTAGGACAAAAAGAAAAGACTGATTACTAATGCAAAAGCTAAAATACAAATAACATATTCACAATTCTTTAATGTCGGTTGATGACTGATAAAAGGATTCTGGGTTGCGGGAAGTTATTATAACTTCCCGAAGCACAGAATGAGTTTCAAACATGAATTGAGAACAAAAATAAACAATTTATAAGGAATTTTATCTCGTTGTGACAGACTTCTGGCGCACTTACATCAGTATACAACAAAGTGAACGATCAACTGTCGTCAAGATAAATGGCGAGATTTAAGAGATCGCCAAATTTAAAAGTCTGTCAAAATGTGTAAAAATAAGTGATGAATACGAATTTTTTTTTTTATTTAATTATTTATTGTTGTTTATAATATTTACATAGGTGTATAAATAATATGTAATAGACATGATTATTTAATATTTTTTTAATTTCTTTCAAACTTTAAAGCGTTTTTAATCAATATTAATGACATTTTCAAATATTTTTTTTTTTTTTTTTGAAGTCCATTAATTATTTATTTTTTGTTACTACAAAGTAACAAATAAAAAATAAAAATAAAAAAAGATTCTAAACATGAAACTGGATTTTTCTTTCTTTTTTAGGAGGCGGCGGGGGGGGGGGGGGATTGAAATTACTTAATTTATTGTAAAATTAAAACAAACAGGACATGATTTTTTTTTTTTAATTAGAATAATAAAGGTGGAACTTTTTATTGGGCCGGGGGGCTAAATGAGAAAGCCGAAATTTATACGGATTACTCTTATTCTTATTTAAGGCTGTTCTCAAATCCAAAGGAGCTATTTTCTGACACATTTCTGAATTAATTTTTGTTCGTAAATGCATGAAATCTGCAGGTTTCCTTATTCAGAAACTATACAATCGGAAGCCGTTTTCCATTTTTTAGTAAAGGCAGAAGGTTTTTCAGAAAATGCTGTAAAATTCGGCGTTTTAAACCGAATTTCCGACGCCACAGTACGAGAAAAAGGGAAATCTTGTCGTCATGTTACAAGAATCGCTTATAACTCTATAAGTAATTTATTTATGAAAAAATGGAAAACGCTATTCGATTTCATATCGCTTTAATAGTCAGGTTTGCCAGTTTTATGGCTTTACGTTTAAAAATGAGTCAGAAAATGTGCCAGAAAGTTTACTGATCAGGGAATTTGTTAACCACCTTAAGTGAAGCTTTTGGAATTTTAACTCTTTCTTCCGCTTTATAATTCTCTAAAAAAAATTATAAATACGTCAAATAGATTTTTTTAAACAGATTTAGTAATTTATATTAGAGAATAATATGCTTTTTTTTTTTTTGCACAATATTTAAAATAGTTTAGGTAAGCTTCATAAATTAATCAATTATTAATGTAAAAAGGGAATTAATGTAAAAAGGAATGAGATAAATAGCAAACTTCAATTAGCTGTTTAAATAGACAAAATGCAAATAATTGTTCATGAAATCATCCCCAATCTTGTCGAAGTTTCACATTTTGTTTTTTATATGTCCCTTGCGCTATCAATTACCCAAAATAATAATAATGATTAAAAAAAAAAATAAAAAAAAATGACGTCTTTAATACAAATGTTAGCATTTTTATCCATTGAAAACACTGGTGATAGCGTTTATTCGTGTTTAAATCATATAATCGCTTAAAATTGTTGTCGATTTTTTTAATGCACTTTAATGTAAAGACCTTTTTACTACTTTCTAGATTAACCATGACTAGAGAAGCTAAAATTAATAAACTGTCATTCTCGGGGAAATACGCATATTAAAAAATATATATATAAATAGAAAGACGTGCATATTTGCATAACACATCGATTTATCTAAAAGTAACAGGATAATATTTTTTTTAAAAATCGCTTAAGTTTACAAGTAAGAAGTTGGGATGTGTCCATAGCATATATATGGAGGTGATGCTCCGGCCCGTAATTCTAGAGGCTCTAGTCCTTCCCATCGTGGATATGACGTCAGCGTTACTGACGGAAATATGTTTAGCTTTATAATATAGTAAGTATATAAGTTTGTCATTAAATTTGTAATGCAGGTGTTTTGTTGGAATAAGTAAACAAGCAAATAAAAAGGACAAAGGGCTCATAAATTAAAGAAAAATTTAACAAAAGACTCGCGCGAATTCATCACAGGACCACAACATATTAGTTTCCTAGAAAATTGAAACAACTCCAAAACTCGAAAAACTCCAGTATTTCTTGCTGGTTAAAAATAACTTATTTAATTTGAAATGAAAAATACCTTTAAGAGTGAATTATAAACAGAGATACATAACTTTAAAAAATCTGTGAAAATAATGAAAATTACTTTTTTTGCATTCTCTGTCCGTCCAATTTTTAAAACAGCAGAGAGACTTAAATAATAAACAGAAAAAAAGGAACGATTTCATTTTTAGTTAGGAAATTACTGATGCTACGTGCTTTTATAAAGTTCAGTTTAAAAAACTTAATATCGCTATCTCTAAATAAAAAAAAACCCTGCTAATTAACCGCCATAATTAACAAAAAACACCAAAAGAGTGATAAAACCTCCAAACAACCGCGTAATATGAAAATCAATTTAAAATAAAAATTTAGTACTTTTTTTCTTTGCTACCTAATGATAATTAGTTGAATATTTCGGTTTGAAATAACGTTTTCTTCAAGATGGTGTTGTCTTCATGTAGTTTAAAATAATTATTTTCTTAATTACACTTTTGCTATCATAATAACTACACCAAGGATTAAAATTATTTGATCAATACAAATATTAGTGCTCAAAGACTTGGAGAAATTTTAATTAGTGTAGATTTCAGCGTTAAAATATGTAATTATTAATTAATTGATACGATTAGATAGGATAAAATTCTTAAATTTAATATAATTTCTATTGCGGTCAATGAGAGATTCCCTGTCTGATTATATTCCAATCTGTGATTTCATCAATCAATTGTGTGGGTCTACCGTCACGATATAGCTCTGCTACCTACGAAGATTTTTCTCTACGCCTCTCAGCTCTAGAATTAGCGCTAGTTATTTTGAATTGTTGCATTTAAAAGACGAAACCATGGACACAGAAGAAGAGACTCGCGTCTAGACCGCGATCGTCTAACAAAGTCACCATGAAGTCAAGTAAAAACATTAATGTTTCGTTTTGAAAATAAGATAAAAAACAAGTTTTTATTTGATATTTAAATAATAAGTTTTATGATAAAAAGCATAATCCTATTTCATTCAACCATTTGGCATATTACTAAACTTTTTTTTTTTTTTTTTTTTTTTTTTTTTTAGATAATGCATTAATGAGTAAAATATAAATATTCTATTTGACAAATTTAATACGACAGCTGTAAAAAAGTTAATATGAACAGTAAGAAACAACGTTTTTATACACATTTCTGCAAAATTCTATAAAAAGTTAACGTTGAATAAAAAGTTAGGAAAAAAAGACACGAAATTCTTTGATGCCCGCGATCACTGACCGCCTGTACGATCGCTACGTGAACATGAAAACAAAAACAAAAACTTCTAATTTAACAAATTACAACGACCATTGGGAAAAGGCAGAAGGATAGCGGGTCACAGTTTGGACTCTACCATAACCGTTACCCAGAGGTGCCAACCTCTCATTAATATTCCGTAATGTGCGGTTTAATCTGACCCAGTTTAACATCGCATCAAACCAAAAAAATTATTGTATGAATCTTTATTTACTTAATTTCAGGTTTCTCTGTGGAATTTATTTAATTTCATTTCTTAAAAAAATTTCTGGTGCGAAACGTGTTAAATCTGGATTAAATTAACCCGCATATTACGGAATATTAATGAGAGGTTGGCACCTCTGGTTACCTCGTACTATAAGACATTTAAACATTTTATTAATTTAGCAACCCCCCCCCCCTAAAATACCCACTCTTATAGCAGACCTATTCACCTCACCCTACTATAACATACCTTCCCCACGCTAGCTATTCCACCCACCTGCTATAATATGATCTCGGCAGCAGGTGGTGTTACCTCCGCACCGCCTCCACCGCCTGCTGCTGACGCAGAAGTCCCATTTCCTGTCTACTGACTTACCGTTTAGTATCCGAAGGTAGAATAGACCCAAATATCCAAATATGATGCCAACTTCAGGTGTTAGCATTGAAATTTTTAAAGTTTGGTACAATTTCTATTTGTAGACCATTCCCTAAGCCAAATTTAAGTATTGCTTTAACTCTGGTTTAGATTGATGTCTGAGCTAAAGGTATTTTGAGGAAATTAAATTTGAACCACGTTTTTTGCTTTATAAGACGATTTCTCATCCGACGTCAATTTTTGAATTCGGCTTTTTTTTCATATCTGATAATTTGCATCTATCCTTTTTATAACTTTAACAGTTTTGTAACGATTTTATGCATTTCTATTGCCTATTCAAAGAAAATTTATTCTAAAGTTACAGAATTTGGTAAGAAAACGCTTAAAAAATTCTAAATTTACAGAATTTGGTAAAAAAAAACGCTTAAAAAATTCTAAATTTACAGAATTTCGTTAAAAACGGTTAAAAAAGTAAAATGTGTACATCATTTTGTCCATTCTGGACCGAAAGTAACAAAAATTTTCCCAATGGTTAAAAAAATATTATACTTAAATTCAGTAAACTTTTAGATATGGTAAGATTTCGCCAAACTAGCAATACGTAGCCAAACGATTGCAAACCAGGCAGATTTCTCCATAGGGAGCGGAGTTATATCCAGACGCTAGTATTGTGTCTGCAATGCAAAATGAATTGAAATACTCCCTCCATAGTTCTGCAAAATATCGAAGCACAAGTAAAATTAAATGAACTTCGAATTCTTAACCCCTGCGCGACGAGCGTCCTTTACAGAATTTTAAATCTTTTATCACCGGTTTTTCAAAACAGAAAGTTTCGTCTAATTGAATCGCAGAAATGCTAGGATTACACTACGGCAAAGCTTATACAATAAAAAATAACTGGTGGGAATAATCAACGATTCTTAACAAGCGTCTTGCCCATGCACTTTTGCTTTTGGCTACGATTTAAAAAAATGGATCACTCTGCTGCGCGAATGCGCATTGTTCTAGACAGTTTCAACGAGAACCATATTAATTTTATTCCATTCCGCGGCAGTTTTTTTAAATTCGTAAAAGTATTTTGATTTAATACATTTAGCGTCATACGTGTCGCTCGTCACCAAGGGGGTTAATCTTATTTCTCATTTTCGCACACGCTAAGTTAATAGCATGTTGCCATGATACTTGGACAATGAAGATAATGATCCGAAATTTTTCGAATTTATATCAATATTTACAAAAAAATATTTTAATTTTACTGGTATGAATGAAATTTATGAACATTTTCTTTTTATCATATTCTGGGAGCCGGTCACTCATACTAGGGGAAAAAAAATGACTGATTACTAATGCAAAAAATAAAATATAAATAAAATATTGTTAATTCTTTGATGTCGGCTGATGATTGATAACAGGATTCAGGGCTTCGGGAAGTTATAATATTTCATTTGTAACCAAAAGAAACTATTTATACAGAATTTTTTCTCGTTGTGGCCGACTTTTGGTGCACTTAACTTTCGATCGATATATTAATATACGCTTTATGTTATTTAAATTGATTATAATAAAGTGAAATATTCCATTAAAACAGTAAAATCAAAATTTATGAAGAGTTTTTATGTATTAATGTACAAACTTATGTAAACATGAAACTTAACCGATTCTTAGTAAGTTATATTCCTAGTTTAAGTTATATTAAGCATTTGGTATTAATTACTTAGAATTAACATTATAAGTGTTTGGTAACCCCCCCCCCCTTCCCTTCTGCCGGTATGAGCCAGCAAATGGGAGAAGGAGGGTGTGTACCAAATTTAATATGCATTTTATAAAAGTTTAAATTGTTTAATAAGAAATTCTACAGGTATTTCAGATAAAGCCTTAAAACAATATTTTGTAAAACGGTTACTTCAAAAAGTATCTGAAAATAAAAATTTAGATTCAAGTAGTAGTTTCAATCTAGATCTAGATGGATAAAAAAAAAATGCAATTTGTTATTGTTTATAATTAAAGGAAATATTTTATTGAAACTATGGATTAGGAATGTTTTAAGAGTTATCTATATATTTAAAACGAAAAGCGTGTTGTGTCAAATTCCAACGTTTTTTTCACACGAAAAGGGTCTCTTTGCGCATGCTTCAACGTTTTTTTAAGGCTTTTATCCTGAGAAACGGGAAACCTTATTGATTAGCACTCAACTGTTTAGCCTAGGGGGTTTGAAAAAGGTTGATTGAAAACGGATGGAGGTGTTCCATTGCATTCTAATATATTTTTGCTCTGAGATTGAAAGCTAAAGGTTTTTTTTTTTTAAGAACTCACGTTTTCACAACTAAATATGCATATTTTTTCGCAAAATTTTAAAGAGAGCTTGGATACAGTTATATTTATAACTGATTGCAATGTCAAAGAGTTCGGAAGATGAGAACTATTTTGTTATTGCTATATCAAAGAAGCCGACGCGAAAACAAACAAACAAACAAAAAAAGTGAGAAGAAAGCATTTCTTTTACAACTAGATAACAATATTTTTTCACGAAATTTCTACACGGGCTGTAAAACCGTTTTATTTATCATCAATATTGATTTCAAAGAATTCGGACAAAAGGAACTTTTTATTTTAAAACTATAAAACGGCCAACGTGTAAAAAAAAAAAAAAGAGTGTTTTTTATCACTAAATATCAATATTTTTTCGCGAATTTTTCATTTAAAAATATAATCTCATACAAAATTTAAAAGAGAGCTTGGATACAATTATATTTATAACTGATTGAAATGTCAGAGAGTTCGGAACATAAGAAATATATTTTTTTTGCTATGGTAAAGTAGCCGACGCGAAAACAAACAAGCGAGAAGAAAACATTTCTTTTACAACAAGATAACAATATTTTTTCACAAAATTTTTACACGGCTGTAAAGCCATTTTATTTATCAGCAATAAAGATATCAAAAACTTTTTATTTTAAAACTATGATACGACCCTACGTAGAAAAACAAGAAAATGAGCGCTATTATCACGAAACATCAATATTTTTTCGCGTATTTTTCATTATAAAATATAATTTCTTACAAAATCGGGTTAAAGATATGAAATGATAAAAACTTGATTTTTATTTTTTATTTTACTATCACGGGCCGTTTAACGTCGGGCGGGGCTCAACAAGTTATGTATTAATCTACAAACTTATGTAAATATGAAACTCATTCGTTAACTGATTCTTAGTAAACATAAGTTCAAGTCATTGTAATGTAAGTATATTATAACTGTATGGGGGAGAGGTAAATTAACACAACAAATAAAAATTTAATAGGCATGTAATTAAATTACGCGTTTAAACCACTGAAATTATCAGAATAAAAAAGTCTGCTGTAAGTAGCGATCTTTGGCGATTTCTCCGGCTATTAACTCTTTACATAAGTCCAATACGAAAATAACGGTTTTAATAAAAGTCAAAATGTTATTCAAATAATAATTGATTTATTTAAAAAAAAATCTTTTTGGCACTGTTAGTGGGCAATCTAAAAATATATATATTACATGTAAAAAAATCCATTATAGATTTCAATTTAAAAAAAATGTTTATCACCTATTCTGTAACCTTGGAAGCCCGGGATGTATCCGCTAGTTTACGATAAATACGAAACTGATTTCTTAAGCTTCAGGTCGTTGCCATCGTCGATACGACGTCAACGTTACTAACGGAAATGTTTTGGTTTATAATATAGAAGATTGTCATTAAATTTGTAATGCAGGTGTTTCTGTTGCGATAAGTAAGCAAGCAAATCAAAAGGACAAAGGGTTCATAAATTAAAGAGAAGTTTAACAAAGAGCTCGCGCGAACACATCACTGCAGCACAGGATATCAGTTTTCTAGAAAATTGAAACAGCTCCAAAACTTACTACAAAATTCGAAGAACTGCAGTATTTCTTGATGGTTGAAAATAACTTATTTTAAAATCTTCTGTGGTACTTTCGTAAAAAATTAACGAACATTTTTGTTTTATCAATTAAACATGAATATTTTTCCGTTTTTCGTGATCTTTTTTTTGAAAGTTCTAAACATGGAACTATGAATACGAACACGAATTGACATATTCTCAAAATGGTGAAGCATCAACTCTAAAAGTTCCATAGGAGATAATTATTGCCAGGAAAAAAATACACCAGTAAATATGAATAGAAATTCTCTCTGTATTTCAACGCCTTTTTCTTGCAGAATTTCTGTCATAGTTAAGGCCAAAAAAAGTCTATTCGTTTTTACTAGTGGAAGTTTGCTCCAGCGGTTGTCAGGCCCTGCAGTTCCGATATATTGTGACAAGATAAATAGAAATTTTGTAGGAATAAGGCGTTTAAATAAAACAAAAATATTTGTTCAAATTTTCTGGTGGAAGTTTGCTCCGGCGGTAATCAGGAACTTCTGATCCGTTGTAAACAAAATAACAGCCGCCAGCTTGTGACAGCACCCTCGGTTATTTCACTAGCAACTGGTTGACACTATCTATCTCGTCCTTTTTATTCATAACTCCATTGTTCTTATGTAACTCTGCATTGAAATGTACTGTCAAGGCCAAATCAACTGTCAAGGTCAAACCTACTGTCAGCCATTTTAATTAAATTTAATTTCCTGGCAAATTTGAGCGCCTTAATAGAATATAATAATTGGTGATACACTTAAAAATTGACCTGTCACTGTAGAAAAAAAAGGGAAAAAAAGAAAAAAAAATCTATACGATAAGAAAGACAAATTCAAAAGAAAGTACACTATTATTTACTTCAATGAAATACCGAATTTTGTAGCTATCGTATTAATTTTACTTAACTTTTAGCATGTGCACTGTTAAACATTTGCCGCAAACTGTCCCAGTCATTCTACCGTTTTTAAAGAAAATGGTTTCATAACCGTAATTTCACTGTATTCGGACCGCAATATGATCAATAATATGGTCAGATACGTTTGTTATTGTGGTCAGGTAACCGTTATTTTTAAAAACAGTCGAAGGACTGGACAGTTTCCGGTAACTTGTTAATAGTGCGGGTAGGTGGTTGGAGACAAATTGACTAATATTCAATTCTTGTACACTTTTAAAATTTACTCAGGACTGCAAAAAAAAAAAAAGCTTTTCAAGAAAATATCAAAATCAGTAGATTCGTTTGAAAATTACATGCATTATTTTTTTAATATAGCAAATAACACACATACACACACATACAGGGTTTTGCAGAAGTATTTAGACAAACTTCAATAGTCGAACAGGCTTACAAAATCAAGGGAATTTTACAGGCGAACATTAAGTCGCAATCCCCCTTTTAAATAAAAATGTCCGATAAATGTCATTGTTTTTACGAATGTCGATAGATATCTCTGAATGTTGTAAAAGTAATATAATGTTTACGACATTGACAATTGTAAACTAAGCAAGTTGAAAATTGTAGTGACAAATGAGGGTCGTTCGTACTATAACTAGTTTGATAAATGTTCAAATTTTGTTTATTATTTCAGTGAAATGAATTTTATCGTCTGTTATTATGATATGATTAATTTCCGTAATAAAATAAGTATTGGATTGCCCAGAAAATTCGTGCCGTTTGCGAAAATAAATTCACACCAGAAAATTATATCCGTTATTTATTAGACATTAGTTATCGGAATTAATGTCTAAAAATTAAATGGTAAAATTTTTCGGTACGAATTCATTTTCCCAGATGTGAACGAATTTTCGGGACAATCCAATACATTTTAATTTGGCAACATTTCATCTTTTGTTAACATTTACTGAAAATTCCAATGGTTCCATCCCAATCGCGCCCGTCGGCCTAATCGTTCGGAGTTTTCGTGGTTTTCTTCGAGCCGTGGATTTATCCATGCGTAAATACGGATTAGGTTCCCTTAGAAAGACCCCCACGAAGGGCACTCCCCCCGGGCCTATATCCCTAGTGTAGATAATTGGCCGTCAATAATCAACCCAACCCAACCCAATGGTTCCAATTACTTAAGACTAACTTTGAAAATTTCAGAACTTCAAATTCATATTTAGATTCTTTTCCAATTTAATATCTATTTCTCCAGAAACATCTATTCAAAAGACTGTCGGTAGATTACATGATTGCTATAATTAAACAATTTTAGTATACAAATTCGGTTTTTAAATTCTGTAATACGGAAATATCATGACTCCTTCTTAAATCGGACGTAGTCATCATGGCAACATAGAATCCTTACCTATCATGGTATATCACTGAATTAATTACGTATGATAGAAGTTAATAGAAGAAGGAATGTATCTATAACTTGGTCATAGGGGTAATAAAATTTCATATGTCATATATGATTAAAACGTCATACATGTCAGATAACTGGGCGATACATGTATGACGATTAATCCTCGAAAGCTGCTATAACAAGGAAGTATCGATTTAAAAAAAATCAAATTATTAAATAAATATATTTACGGTCTTCTATCAATAATAGAAGAAAGCGTTGAAAACGAAATTTTTTTTGACGGACCAGACGACGACTATAGGTGCTTCGTATCTATAGAATTACGAAAGCACCTAAAAAGTAATTTAAAAAACAGAAAACTAATTTCATCTAATTTTTTTAGAATACTATTTCTGTATTACGACACTATAAGTAATGGAAACAACTCCTTTAAACACTTTCTTTTTAAAACTAAGTTTCAATTGCATCAGTGACCACGGACTATCGGCAGATGTCTTAAATTTATGTATAAAACTCATCGACTTCCGGGTTATTGGCCAATTTTGGTAGGACATTGGAAGATATCTTTGTCCTACACAAAACATGGCAATTTCGGTTAATTTTATGCATTTTGAATTAAAAAATGTCAAATTTTAGTTATTTTTAAACAAAAAAATTAAAAAAATTAAAAAAAAAAAAAAAAAAAGAAAAAGAAAGAAAAAAAGACGCAGTTGGTGCAGAAGCATGTATTTTTATGTGGTCTTCATTGAATCAAACACCGCTAACTGCCAAAGTTGCACCTGGGCGCAGAAAATCCTAACTTTCTCACTCCTTGAATGCCTACAGAAGTGGAGAGTACCACCGATTTTGTGGGATATAGCGAGATCTTGACTGTATGAGACAAAAATTTTGAAAATTATAAAAAATTCAAAAACTATACACGGTATCAAAACCCAATTAATTAAAAAAAAAAAAAAAAAGGCCAGAATATTGCTTACAAGACGGAAAAAAATACAACAATATAAGAAATTGGTCTTGCACATTTTTTTTTTTTTTTCATTAGTTACGTATTTTTGGTTTTCACCTATTTCTCTACTTTTCCGAAACATTTCCTTCTGAAAACGGGACTAGTCGGTAAATAAGTGGAATAAACATATGATTTATCATGTTCTTGTACTTATGAAACGAATCTATATAGTTGACAAACCTTGGGAAAATGCGCACAATTTTCACCTATATCGGAGAAATTCATCGTTCCGACACAGTGTGGGTTGCTTCACCGTTTCTGCCCGATCGCGAAATACCATGTTGGCACATTTGCATCAGCATGCTTTTGTGACATCTGAGTTTTAAAACAATAGAAGCTCCTGCCTCATCTGAAAGTATTTCGAAAGTTGTTTCCTGGATAGTTTTCTCAAGTTTATGCATCAGTAAATATCATTCAATGTACGGATTTATTATAAAATGTCTTACAATAAAACAAAATATATGTAGGCAATTTGATATAAATGTATTTTGTGTAAGGCAGAAAAACCACGCCCTTAGATAAATGATGTTTTTGGAATAAAAACGAGACTTCTCGTATTCCGATGCGAATGTGTTAACTTATGTGAAAATGTGTTTCTGGCCTTAAGACTCGTTCACAGTTGTTAACTTTCATTCATTATATACCAGGAAAAGTTATAAAATTGTTTGCAAAGAATGTAGTATATATATATATATATATATATATATATATATATATATATATATATAAATGTTTAATGCAATGAAGTACAACGTTTGCGGATGTATCCGTTTTAAGCACACAGGAAGGTTAAAAAAAAACCCCATTAAAACTGGTTTAGATATGTCAGACTGGATTACCTCCGAAGTGAGGAGCAAACGACCATCTCCCCTTTCTTAGATTCTCATCCACAATTGTCCCCTCCATACTTATTCGACTAAACATGCAAGGGTCACACACACACACACATACACATATAATCAAGCATTGCAGAAAAATAAAACGAAAAGAAGAAGAATCTAAAGGAGGAGTTTTTTAATTTGAGATGAAACATATCTTCAAGAGTGAATTATAAACAGAGATACATAACTTAAAAAAAAAATCTGGGAAAATAATGAAAATTACCTCTTTGCTTTCTGTGTCCGTTCAATTTTTTAAACAGCATAGAGACTTAACTAATGGACAGAAAAAAGTAACAATTTTATTTTTAGTTAGGGAATTACTGAAGCTACGTGGTTTTATAAAGTTAATATCTCTGCTTTTAAATTAAAAATAACTGCTATTTTATCAATACAAATATTAGTGCTCAAAGACTTGCTTATAAAATTCAATGAATAAAAATTGAAATCAAAGAAATTTTAATTAGTGTAGATTTCAGCGTTAAAATATGTAATTATTAATTATTTGATACGATTAGACAGGATAAAATTCTTACGTTAAACAAAATTTCCATTGTGATCAACGAGAAATTTATGCCTGATTATATTCCACTATGTGATTCAACCAAATGTGTCGGTACCGCAAAAGGGATTGAAATTTTAGTTCTACACTAGAAAATGTCTAAGCAGAAATATAATTAAAATCCTAATTTTTCAATTACATTCAAGCTAAATCAATAGCAAGTCACCTTGAAAAAATCAATTCTCAATACAAAAATTATGATAAATCCGTCTGGAAGTCATTTAAAAATTAAAATAATATATTCTTTAATTTTACTGGCATGAATGAAATTTATGAAAACTTTTTTTTTTTAAATACGATTCTAGAAGTCGTTCACTTATAGTAGGAAAAAAAAAAGACTCATTACTAATGTCAAAAATAAATAAAAATAAAATAATCACAATTCTTTGATGTCGGCTGGTAATTGAGAAAAGGATTCTGGGCTTCCGGAAATTATGATATTGCATTCGAAACCAAAACTATTTATAAAGAATCTTGTCTCGTTCTGGCCGACTTCTGGCGCACTTATGTTTCTATAGATACATTAATAGTATACGCTTTATGGTTTTTAAATTTTTTATAATAAAGTGAAATATTCTATTAAAACTGTGAATTCAAAATTTATGAAAAGTTTTTATATATTAATTTACAAACAAATGTAAATACGGAACTTAACCGATTCTTAGTAAGTTATATTCATATTTTAATTTATATTAAGCATAATATAAGTGTATGGATAGTTCCTCTAGTCATTGACAATATGACGTCAGTGTTACTGACGGAAATGCTTTGCTTTATAATATAGAATAGTATCATTAAATTTGTAATTCAGGTATAAATAAGCAAGCAAATCAAAAGAACAAGGGTTTCATAAATTAAAGAAAAATTTAACAAAGAACTCGCGCGAACTCATCTACAGCATATTAGTTTTTTTAGAAAATTGAAACAACTCCAAAACATACTACAAAATTCGAACGAATGCAGTATTTCTTAGTGGTTAGAAATAAATTATTTTAAAATCTTCTGTGGTACTTTCGTAATTTCTTTTTTATCAATTAAACGTGTATGATTTCCTTTTTACCGTGACAGTTTTTGGAAAGTTCTAAACATGGAACTGAGAATAAAGACGAAATGCCATATCCTCAAAATGGTGAAGCATAAACAGTAACCGGTTCCATAGGAGTTGATTATTGCCAGGACTTCATATTTACACCAGTAAATATGAATAGAAATTTTCTCTGTATTTTATATTCTTGCAGAATTTCTGTCATAATTAAGGTAAAAAAAAAATCTATTCGTTTTTACGGGTGGAAGTTTGAGGCGGTCGTCACACCCTGCAGTTCTGATATAGTGTGACAGGATAAATAGATATTTTATACAAATAACGCGTCTAAATAAAGCAAAAATATCTGATCAAATTTTATGGTGGAAGTTTGCCCCGGCGGTAATCAGACTCTGTTGTTCCGATGTAAACAAAATAACAGCCACCAGCTGGTGACAACACCCTCGGTTACTGGACTAGCAACTGGTTGACACTATCTGTCTCGTCCTTTTTATTGATAACTCCATTGTTGTTAACTCTGCATTAGAATCTACTGTCAAGGCCAAATCAACTGTCAAGGTCAAATTTACTATCAGCCAATTAAATTAACTTAAATTTCTTGTAAAATTTGAGCATGTTAACAAAAGATGATAGATGATGATACACATAAGAATTAAACTGTCCCGGTAAAAAAAAAAAAAAAAAAAAAAAAAAAAAAAAAAAAAAAAAATCTGTATGCGATAACAATGACTGTTTTCAAAAGAAAGTACACTACTATCTATTTCAATGAAATACCGAATTCTGCGGGTATCGTAGTAACTTTACGAAAGTTTTGAGCACGTGCACTGTTAAAAATTTGCAGCAAACTGTCCCAGTCATTCGACCGTTTTTATAGAAAATTGTTCCGTAACCGTAATTTAACTCTATAGATCAGTTTCAACTGACGTCACATCCTAGCAACCATCTTAGCAACCACATGGGCGTTTTGTTTGCCCCTCAAATTTTGTGATCGCTTGCCTCATAATAAAGGCTGCAAATAGACAAATGTGATTGGTTGGATAAAAATTAGTGGACTGGTAATCACGTGGTTGAAACTGATCTATTCTGACCATAATATGGTCGATAATATTGTCAGATATGCTTAATAATATGGTCAGGTAACCGTTATTTTTAAAAACGGTCGAATGACTGGGCGATTTCCGAATAGTGGGAACGGGAGGGGGGGGGGGGGGCATATAATATGCAATTCTTGTAGAGTCTTAAAATTTACACAAGATTGCAGGAAAACAAAGTTTTTCAAGGAAAATCAAAATCAGTGCATCCGTTTGAAAATTACATGAATTACTTTTTTAATACAGCACTCGCACAAATATACAATGTTTTGAAAAAGTCTTTAGACAAACTTCGAAAGCAGAACAGGCATACAAAATCAAGTCAATTTTACAGCAAGACATTCAGCCCCAATGCTCGAAGTAGAAAATACAGGGTGTTCCATTCTAACTGAACTCGGGTTTCCGTTAAGAACGTAGAGAAAATGAAGATATACTAATGAAAATCTGCAGAGATTTATCTTCTTTTGTACGAAGTGCGATAACATCAAGACGCATGCTAGAAAGGATGAGGGTCCATTAGTGGCGTTTTTGGCCTAAAACAGTTGGATGCTTATCATATATACTAATGCGAGCAAATCTTGAGTGTGTGTGGTTATATATATATATATATATATATATATATGCAAATTTTATCTTAAAACGGCAATAACGAATTTGATGAAATTTTCTATCCTATCATTTTGGGGCATCAGAAAATCATTGGGCTAGGTCACGTGTTCGAGAAAATTAGATTTGGGGATCATTTTGGATCGTCAAGAGTCAGGGTCAAGCTAATTGTATCTAAAAAACGCTTCAAACGATTTTGACTAAATTTTGTATCTTACCATTTTCGAGTACGAGAAGACTATTTGGCTGGGTCATATGTTCGAGAACTTTCGATTAGTGGGTCATTTTTGGATCAACCCGGGTCAAGTTAATTTCATCTAAAAAACGGTTCAAACGATTTTGATTAAATTTTGTATCCTACGAGGTTCGGGCACGACAAAATCATTGGGCTAGATCACATGTTCGAGAAAATTCAATTAGTGGGTCATTTTTGGGTCACTGTGGGTCAAGCTAATTTTATCTAAAAAACGGCTCAGACTATTTACACTAAATTTTGCATCATATGGTTTTCGGGCACGAGAGACTGTTGGGCTAGGTCACGCGTTCGAGAAAATTTGATTAGTGGGTCATTTTGATCATGGGTCATGATATTTGAACTCAAAGCTAATTTTGAACGGGCACAGCTTGGTCTTCCATGCTCGTATTAAATCATTTTAGGGCTAGGTCTTATTTTTGAGAAAATTCATTTAGTGGGTCATTTTGGTCATGGGTCATTATGAGTCAAGTTATTTTATCTTAAAAACGGCTCAGGCTAATTACACTAAATTTTGCATCCTATGGTTTTCGGGCACGAGAAGATTGTTGGGCTAGGTCACGTGTTCGAGAAAATTCCATTAGTGTGTCAGTTTGGTCATGGGTCATTATGGGTCAAGCTATTTTATCTTAAAAACGTCTCAGACTATTTGCACTAAATTTTACATCCTAGGGATTTCGGGCACGAGAAGGCTGTTGGGCTAGGTCTCATTTTTGAGAAAATTCATTTAGTGGGTCATTTTGGTCATGGGTCATTATGAGTAAAGCTATTTTATCATAAAAAGGCTCAGAGGATTTGAACTAAATTTAGTGTTCTAAAGTTTAAGGGAACGAGAAGACTATTGGGCAAGGTCACATGTTCGAGAAATTTCGATTAGTGGGTCATTCTGGTCATGGGTCATTATGGGTCAAGCTATTTTACCTTAAAAACGGCTCAGACTATTTAGAGTAAATTTTGCCTCCTATGGTTTTTGGGCACGAGAAGACTGTTGGGCTAGGTCACATGTTCGAGAAAATTTGATTAGTGGGTTATTTTGGTTATGCGTCATGATATTTGAACTCAAAGCTAATTTTGACAGAGCATAGCTCGGTCTTCCCTGCTCGTATGTATGTATGGGTTAGGGTAGGTAGAGTAGACAAGTTGAAAAGTTTAATAACATGATATAACATGACATAAAGTAGACATGGCATTAAATATTTGAGAATATTAGAATATTGATTAAACATTATGGGGTGAACAAATCATGTAAATTATGATCAAAGCTAATTAACCAGACTCTTTTGTGATAGATTGCCCACTTTCTGACCAATGGGAGGTAGCAGCATCCAGGACATAAACCTTGTATGCAGCAACTGGAAGCGCTGGTTGTACACGGTTCTACGCGGGCTGTTGCCATTATGATATTTAGCTACATAGTCGTGACTTTATATGAACACTGTTTCGTTTGAAGTCCTTCTCAATTCTATGTTCATGCTTATTAGCAATAGTTACGTTCATTTTAACACATTTAAACACGTCGCTGCATCCTAAAATCTCTTAGTGACGTGACGGAATTCAGTTACTTAACTCTCTATTTTTAATATTTTACTATGAGCGCAGCTTTGCAACACTTTTATGTTTACAGTGTTGCATATTTTGATGTGTTTTATAATATATGTAAAGAAAAAAGTGTTGCACGATTGCGCTCATATAAATAATTGAGGTAAAATTTGGAGAAACTGCGTATGTTTCATGAAAATCTACGAATGATACGAAATTTGAGCTTGTGTCAGTCATATAAATCCGAACACAAAACAAAAACTATTGTTGAAATCGTACAGGATAAAGCTTCTAATATTAAAAAGTGAAATAATTAAGTCAGTATAACAAAATCGAATTTTAGTCTATTTCATGGGCCAAAAACACGGCTTCATGGTCCTTTTCTCTATACACGTTCAAATCGCCATGAATTCGAAGCTCAGCAAATTGGACTGTTGATGCCAGTGCATGAGGAATAGTTGATCGAATTACTTTATTTTTCCAGTACTTTTCAGGCTATTATCATATTTCACACTATGCAAGATAATTATCTTCAAATGTCCATTACACTAGCTCCATTTATCTCAAGTTAAAAGCAGAAATCCGAGCGTGTTTAGAGTATTATACCCTATATTCTTGAGTGTATACGTGGAATGTGACCTCGTGTTCAATTGTGAAAATGACTAGTTTTTGTATGCTTGACCTAACTTTAAAGTTTGCTTAAGGACTTTTGAAGCCCCTGTATATAGATAGATAGATCATATATATTATTTTTCTTGTCAATATCCCTTTTACTACGCATTTACAAAACTCACAACAATGAATGAGGTATTATTCGAAAGATTTTTGAAGCGAAAACTGACATAATACACTCCCATTTAGTTGAAGCATGGTTTTTGTTTAAAAATTGTAGCTGATTAAAAATTAAATCAACATTGTTTTCATAAATGAAATGAAAAGTTCTTCTCAAATCAGTGTTGCCACAAAACAAAATACCGCAATATATCGTGCTGAACGATGATTATAAAAAAAAATTATACAAAACAGTAAACGTCTTCGCACGGGTTTATTTTATATTTATTATTAAACACAAAACTGAAATTCAAATGTTCAGAAGACAATCATCTATCGAAACAGTGGAATTTCACGTGTAGCATAAAATACATGCTTTGTTATATTAAATGAAATTGTATTTTATATGCATTCAATTTATATTTCTTTGTCCCCGCGTTTTTCCTTATACGGATGACGTCATAATCTAATGCAAATACAATTCGATTGTTAATTTTTTTTTTACTCGCGCGTACCTTTCACTATCTTCGATCAGTTTTTACTGTAACTTTGATGGGATAAATGAGATGATATTCTAATGTTGTTTGCAGATATTTGTATCCTTAATATTTCTTTAGAAGTTTAAACAACCTGCATCTAAAAAACATTAGATATTGCTAAAAAATATTAGGCTGCACTGCGAATTCCTCGTCCACTGGTACATATATATTGTTAAATTAAGAATTAACTTTCATTTGAACTGGTTAAAAATAACTGTTGTTGCTAAATTAATCCCATAGAAATGTTCGATTTAATTAAATTTAATACAGAATGCAGTCGTTCCTGAATAATAAATAAATAGGATAATGGTGATCGAGAAATGACGATTCATTATTTGAATATTTGTCCTGAATTATTAAATAAGTGAATGCATAATGATTGTTTTGCTCGTGACGTATGCTACATTAATGAGAAGTTATTCTTTGCAATAACAAATTAATTTCCGTTTCTAATTATATTAATTCATGTAAAAATAAAATGATGTGAGAGGATTGGAACGCAATTATTTTTCTATAAATAATGATTTTCCAGAAAATTAAATGAAGTATGTTAGATAGCAATTATCTTAGAAAATATCGCAGACAAGGCAGCTTAATCAGCAAGTATGTTTTCATAAGATTAAAATAATGCATAAGTGATAATAGTTTTAATTTTATAGTCAGGAATCAACGGATTCAATTTTACTCATTTATTTCGAATTTCAAATGAAAAAAAAAAACGCGTTGTCTTTCAAATAACGACCATGGAAAGAACATGATTAATCTCATACTTTCCTGAGAAGATTCAGTTATACGTGTATTTATATAAGGGACCAATTACAAATTGAATGAGTAAATAAAAGTAGAAATAGTTGTATAAAAAAACTCACTATTTTTTAAGTAGTCATTTTCTGTTTCAAAAACCACTCCTAACTTCATGATTGGAACTCATGTAATTCCAAAAAAATTCTGTGAGTTAAATTCTCTGATTTAATTTGCGCTTAATAAAAAGCGCGGATTATAGAATTTATTAAAGAAACTATAGTTTTTGCTCTGTTTCTTTTTAAGATATGGCCACAGGAAAGAGAAAAAGCATAATTTAAACTATCTATTGAGGATTTTTGAATTGTTTTCTGAGCGTATAGTCATAATTGAATTAATATTAAGCTATTAAATGATTAAGGAGTATTTTTTAATATATTACATTCTTTATTTTTTCTTTCTTCCATCTTTATAAGAAAAAAGTATTGGATTCATTTAAATTTTCGACTTCTAGTTTTCGACGGATTTATTAGTTTTAGAAGGTTCTGAACTCGATTTGACTCTTTTTAGAAAATGTTTGTCTGTGAGTCTGTCTGTCTGTACATTTTGTAAACGCTTTTTATCAAGAAATAATACACGGAATTTTTTTAAACTTTAGATTCAATTAGACCTTGATATAAATTGGTGTTGAGAGTTTTTGGTGTAAATCACCGAACAGATGGCGCTGCTATGCTACATTTTTCACGAATTTTAAGATAGCTCTATCTCAAGAACTAATGAACAGGATTTCATCAAACTTCAGATTCTGTTAGACCTTGACATAAATAAACTCTGAGTACGGTTTGCTTTATATAGACATACATCTGGCGTTGCTACGCGACTTTTTTCAGGATATTTACTATAGCTATATCTCAAGTACTAATGCACAGAATTTCATCAAACTTAAGCTTCAATTAGACGTTGACACAAGTTGTTGTTGATTAGGTTTTGGTGTAAATATCCCCAACAGATAGCGCTGCTATGCTACATTTTCAGGATTTTCACGACTGCGATATCTCAAGAACTTGCACAGAATTTCATCAAATTACAGATTCAGTTAGACGTTGACATATGTTGTTGTTTATTAGGTTTTAGTGTAAATGTACCCCAACAAGTGGTGCTGCTATGTTGCATTTTTCAGATTTTAGCGATAGTCATACTTCAGGAACTAATGCTCGGAATTTAATAAAACTTTGCATTCAGTTTGACCTTGTTATAAATTGGTGCTGACACGTTTTTTGTGTATGTGAAACCTGTATGAGATTGAAGAAAGTTTTGAGATTGGCTCTTTCGACTAGTTTCTTTATAGTTTCGATTCGCTTTTGCAGTTTCAAAGCCGTTGGCAAAATTTGGCACATAATTAACTGCATTGTTTTTGTAACTCATAAACAGTTATACTGGATCACGTATCCAGCGTTTACTGGAGTTCCATTACCTGCGGTCTTTTCTGTTGAGCTGATTAAAATATCAGACCAGATGCTTTGATCAATAAGGTTAGCTGGATGAATTATGCCCTCCAGATTCGACCGGGATAGCTCAGTGGTAGAGCGTGGCGGCTTCATCCAAGCGATCCCAGGTTCGAATCCTGGCCCGGGCATTTTTCGTCCAGTTGGAAATTTACAACTTGTATGAAAACAGTTATAACCATAAAAAAATATTTGCCAGTATATCATCTGCGGCGAGCTAATGAAAAAATGACGTAAAATATATTTATTAATTTATAATTAAGTTTTAAAAATATTAAAATTTTGTACTGTCACCCGAAACGCAGTTATGTACGTAATTTTTATAATTGAGGGTGTTAAAATGATAGTGGAGTAAGTCAAAAAATTTAAAAATCTAGATAACTGTATTTTCACTGAACGCATATTAATTTCTGTTCCATTCTGTATGTGACCATCAAATAAGTCATAGTTCAATTAGGGAGTTACTAGAGGACTAAACAAGTTAGACCACTTCATGCAACGGCGATATGACAAGTTTCACAAAACCCTTCATTTTTCTAAATATTGACTTACTCGACTGTCATGCTAACCACCTCAATTCTAGCTTATTAAGAATAAGTGAAAATTCGGTGTTAAAATTTCCCTTTAAACATACAAAATTAAAGTTGAGTTGAATAAAAGAGTGGAATAAAAAGAAGCATTTGTAATCACCTTGTATTATTAAAATCCAGAACTGTTCTGTAACTTTCATAAATGTTTTTAATAGGTATATGCTTATGTGCATTTCTGGTAAAGGACTTTACGAATACGCAAACGTTTCTTTAAAAATTCTTTAATTTTTACTTACCCATCATACGTAGTATAGGGTAAGTCTTGTAATCGTTTTGAAAATCGAAAATTATTTTTTGACGGATTTACACGTTTCAGACACTGGAGATTCCGAAAAACATATTTTTAGAAAAAAAATTTTTGCCGTCCGTCTGTGTGTCTGTGTGTGTGTCTGTGTGTCTGTAAACGCTCTATCTCCCGAAAAAATGGAGATAGAGACTTGCAATTTGGTATGTACTTAGTATGTAATAATGGAAAGAAGCCTATTTCATTTCAATAACCTCGATTAACCGAAACTATTTTTTTCGGACTCTCGAAATATTCGTTCTGATAAAAGGTATATAAAAATTTTCGAAATTGGTTATTTTAAGTAATGAATATAAAAGACAATAAAAAAACATAAATTTTGCATAAAGCATGAAGTCAATCGGATAATTAGTTGCCGAGATATTTTGAATCCTATTTTCCATTTTCTTCGATTTTTCATGACCCTGTATTTTATCCAAATTTCACTTTAAAGATATATTTTAATTCGAAATTTGACGCTTAATCAGATACAATAAACCGCTAGTTAAAAAGATGATTATTTTTGGAGTTATAAGGAAAAACCTCTTTCAAGCAATTCAGTAATCGAGCCTTTAAAGTTTGTGACGTCATCAAGCCACGATTTTATTTGAATTGCAATGCATTTTATAAGTAGTTTACACATTTTTAATTTAATATTTCACATTATGCATATCCATGATGGGTAAGTATTACGGTGGCCCCCAACGACTAGTTTTCATGCTTTTTGTTTATAAGTTGCGTTTTCAAATTAATTTTGATGCAGTTACAGACAACGTATTAAGAAAAAGGTAAAACGTTAAATATTAAAACATTTAACGTGATATAAAAAATGAATTAATTATTATTATAATTGATTTAAAATTATATCTTTGCGAATATAAGTTCTAATCTAACGGAAATGTTTACAAACATTGCACATAGCCAGTAATATCACTTGCAACAATCAACTGGCGCTGCTATGCGTCATCTTCTAGAAAACTTGAAAGAAAGTTGTAGGTAATCCAGTAAAATGCACCGAGAATCGTTTCCATTGAAAAGTCTAAAAATGGTTGAATAACTAGTGAAATATAAATCGAATTAAAAAACGGAAAAAAAGTGTTCAATATCTTGGAAAATTCTATTTAGGATATAAAAGATGCCATTTTTCAAAAATATTAAACACGTATTTTTACGTTTTCCAATCCGATGTCCATTTCTCGAGTTATTCGACCGTTTCCAGACTTTTCAGTGGAAGCGATTCTCACTGCAATTTAATCGATTGCAGCTCCATCTACGTACTACGAAAAAAAAATGTTAAATACAAAAGTTACGTGATTTCCCCGTAGACTCCAAATCTGCAATAAAAAAGGGGGTTTTCATTTAAGATTTCAAAGTTCCCCTCTTTTCCCCCAGGGGACAGAGTGCGAGGAGGGGGGGGTGGCAACTTTGATATCCTAAATAGATTTTTCAAAAATATTGAAAAGGCATTTTTCATTTTTCAATCCGATGTATATTTCTCCAGTTATTCAACCGTTTTTAGATTTCTCAACGGAAACGATTCTTACTGCATTAAACACGATTACAGCGCCATCTATGATTTTCCGAAGAAAATGTTAAATACAAAATTTACGTATTTTTTTCCCGTGGAATCCGAATCTTCAATATAAAAAAGGGCGGGGGTTATTATTTACGATTTCAAAGTTTCCTCCTTTTCCCCCCGGGGACGGAGTTAGGGGGCAACTTTGATATCCTCAAATAGATTTTCCAAAAATATTGAACACATATTTTCCGTTTTTCAATCCGATGTATATTTTTGGAGTTATTCGATTGTTTCCAGACTTTTCGGACACCCTGTACATATATTTTTATTATCTCAACGTACGCAGATGTACCCATTTTAAGCATTTCAGAGGTAAAAAAAAAGAAAAACAACATTAAAACTAGCTTATATTCGTCGCTACCATGTCAAATTATCGAGTGTAAAAAGATGTATTTTTCATTACTATTAAAAATGGGCCGATTGTCACCACTAAATTTTAATAAATCTTCGGGAAGTAAAATTCTAATAAAATTCTTCTGATGAACAGCATTACCACTTTGGTCAACTCATGTATTTAGTGATGCCGAATTCATACCGGAAATTTTGAGATACAAATTTTTAAATTATTAATTAAATAAAACAAAAAAAATATAATTGAAATTTCTGGTATTAATTCGGAATTTATGAATGAAAAAGGATGCCTGCCTGGCAACCCTGGTGAACAGTAGTATTAAAATGTAGTGGTAAAGATAGGTCCATTTTTAAAAGTGATGAAAAAATTATTTTTTCACATTCGATAATTTGACAGGGTAGCGACAATATATCAAACTGGATCTACTCCCAAGGAAGGAGCAAACGCCCATTTCTTGGATCCTCCATTGTCCTCTCCATACTTATTCGACTAAACATGCTAGGGTGAAATATCACACACACACACACACACACACACACATATATATATAATCAAGCATTGCAGAAAAATAAAACGAAAACTAGCATAATCTAATGGGAAATTTTTTAATTTGAGATGAAGCATATCTTTAAGAGTGAATTATAAACAAATATACAGAATTTTAAGAATTCTCACTTTCCTTTTTGCTTTCTCTGTCTGTTCAATTTTTAAAACAGCATAGAAGACTTAAATAATGAACAGAAAAAAAGTAATGATTGAATTTTAAGATAGAAATTACTTAAGCTACGTGCTTTTGTAAACTTCAGTTTCCAAAACTTAATATCTCTATCTTTCAATTGAAAAAACAAAAAACAAAAAACTGCTAATTAACGCCATAATTAACAAAAAACACCAAAAGAGCGACAAAACCTCCAAACAACCGCAAAATTTAAAAATCAATTAAATTTTTTTTTCTTTGTTCCCTGATGATAATTAGTTGAATATTTCGGTATGAAATTACGTTTACTTGAAGAACGTGTTGTCTTCATCTAGCAGTTTAAATTAATTATTTTCTTAATTACACTTTTATTATCGTAATAACTACACCAAGGATAAAAATTATTTGATCAATAAAAATATTAGTGCTCAAAGACTTAAAGAAATTTTAATTAGTGTAGATTTTAGCGTTAAAATATGTAGTTATTAATTATTTGATACGATTAGATAGGATAAAATTCTGATGTTAAATATAATTTCCATTGCGGTCCATGAGAGATTCCCTGTCTGATTATATTCCAGTCTGTGATTTCATCAAGCAATTATTTCGGAACTGCAGAAGGAATTGAAATGGTCGACGCAAAGGTAAAATTACAACAGACTTCGTATTCTTATTTTTCAGTTTGACACACGCTAAAGTTATAGCATGTTGCCTTGAGCATGTTTGTAAGAACAAGTGTGAATATCAACAGCGAACAGAACAGAAGAATGCATTGATGGATTTCCAAGTTTGCGAGAAACTACATCCAGTATATGAGTAGTCGTATAACTAATCCTGAGAGAAGAATATCAACAGTTGGAAGTCATTAAAGAATTTACGAAAAAATATTTTAATTTTACTGGGATGAATGAAATTAATGAAAACTTTCTTTTTATCATATTCCAGAAAATGGGCACTTGTACTAGAAAGAAAAAACTCATTACTAATGCATAAAATTTAAAAAAAAAAAAAAAAAAAAAAAAAAAAAATCAAAATTCTCTGATGTCGGCTGGTAATTGATAAAAGGATTCTGGGCTTCGAGAAATTAGAATATTTTATTTGAAACCAAAAACTATTTATAAATAATTTTATCTCGTTGTGGCCGACTTCTGGTGCACTTATGTTTCCATAGATAGATTAAAGTATACGCTTTATGTTATTTAAATTGTTTATAATAAAGTGAAATATTCTATTAAAACTGCGAATTCAAAATTTATGAAGAGTTTTCATGTAGGAATCTACAAAGAAATGTAAATATGAAACTTAATCGATTCTTAATCATATTCCTAGTTTAAGTTGTATTAAGCATAGTATAAGTGTATGGATAATCCCTTCCCCTTTTCCAGTAAGAGCCAGCTGAGGGGAGAAAGAGAGGTGCACCAAATTTAATTTACATTTTTTTAAAAGTTTAAATAGTTTAATAAAAAATTCTACAGGTATTTCAGATAAAGCCTTAAAACAATATTTTGTAAAACGTTTACTTCAAAAAGTAACTGAAAATAATCATTTAGATTCAAGTACTAATTTCAATCTAGATCTAGATGGTTAAAAAAAAATGCAATTTGTTATTTATATTGCTTATAATAAAAGGAAATATTCTATGAATTAGGAAATGTTTTATTAAATTAAAACTATGAATTAGGAATGTTTCAAGAGTTATTATGTATTAATCTACAAAACTATGTAAGTATGAAACTGATTCGTTAAATGATTTTTAGTAAATATAAGTTCAAGTCATTGTAATGTAAGCATATTATAACTGTATGGGGGAGAGGTAAATTAATACAACAAATAAAAATTTAATAGGCATGTAATTAAATTACGCGTTTAAACCACTGAAATTATCAGAATAAAAAAGTCTGCTGTAAATAGCGATCTTTGTCGATTTTTTCGGCTATTAACTCCTTGCATAAGTCCAATACGAAACTAACGGTTTTAATAAAAGTCAAAATGTTATTCAAATAATAATTGATTTATTTTAAAAAAAATCTTTTTGGCACTGTTAGTGGGCAATCTAACAAAAACATATATTACATGTAAAAAAATCCATTATAGATTTCTATTAAAAAAAAATTGTTTATCACCTATAAGACAATTCTGTAACCTTGGAATCTCGGGATGTATCCTCAAGTTTACGATAAATACGAAACTGATTTCTTAAGCTTCAGGTCGTTGCCATCGTCGATACGACGTCAGCGTTACTGACGAAAATGTTTTGGTTTATAATATAGTCATTAAATTTGTAATACAGGTGTTTCCCTTGGGATAAGTAAGCAAGCAAATCGAACGGACAAAGGGTTCATAAATTAAAGAGAAATTTAATAAAGAAGAACTCAAGCGAACTCATCACTGGACCACAGAATATCAGTTTTTTAGAAAATTGAAACAACTCCAAAACTTACTGCAAAATTCGAAGAATTGCAGTATTTCTTGATGGTTAAAAATAACTTATTTTAAAATCTTCTGTGGTACTTTCGTAAAAAAATAACGTAAATTTTTGTTTTATCCATTAAAAGTGAATGGATTCCTTTTTTTTCGTGACTGTTTTTTTTTAAAGTTCTAAACATGGAACTGTGAGTACGAACACGAATTGAAATATTCTCAAAATGGTGAATCATGAACCGTAGCTGGTTCCGTAAGAGCTCAGTTTTGCCATGGCAAGTAAACACCAGTAAATATGAATAGAAAATTTCTTTAGAAGACACTTTAGAAGACAAAAAGTTTGAAAATTATAAAAAAATTCAAAAGTATACAAAAGTCTTGAAACCCAATTACTTTAAGAACACACACACACACACACAAAAAAAAAAAAAAAAAAAAAAAGATGTTTCCTTACAAGACAGGAAAAAAAAACAATATGAAAAATTGGACTTGCATATATATTTCTTTAATTTGTTATGCATTTTCGGTTTTCACCTCTCCTTCTACTTTTCCGGTACATTTCCTTCTGAAAACGGGACTAGTCAGTATATAAAGGGAAAAAACTTATGATTTCTCATGTTCTGGGGACTTATAGAACAACTCTACAGTTGACAAACCCTGGGAAAATACGCACAATTTTTACCTACGACGAAGAAATTTATTGTTTCGACACAGTTTGGACTGCTTCACCGTTCCTGCCCGATCGCAAAATCCCATGTTAACACCACCCCAACGGAGGGTACTCCCCCCCTAGGGCGTATATCCCTCGTGTAGATAATTGGCCGTCACAAAATCTATCAATCAATCAACCCATGTTAACACCTTCGCATCAGCATGTTTTTGTGAAATCTGGGTTTTAAAACAATAGAAGCTCCTCTCTCATCTCTTTCGTAAGTTCATTCCTAGATAGTTTTCTCAAGTTTATGCATCAGTAAACATTATTCAATATACGGATTTATTATAAAATGTCTTACAATATATATATATATATATACCGTATATATTCGTGTATAAGTCGACCCCCCAATTTTTACGCAAAATTTTGGAAAAAAAATTGAATTTTCGCGTATAAGTCGAACCACATTTCTGGTAGTATGTTGAAAAATGATTTGTAACTGAGGATAATTTTTTTTTTTTTAAATTATGCTTTAGCAACGATATGGACGGATCAGAAGATTTTTTTTTTTCAGATTCCGATGAGTCGTTGATAAGCATGTAATCCGAATCTGAGGATATGTACAATGAAATATCGGATTCCCAATTACCTGAGATGTATGAATATTCAGATTCTGAACAATAACTTACATTTTCATAAGTTTCATTGAAAAATTTTAATTTTTAAATGAAAACAATAAAGGTTTTTAGATTCATGATTCCTAGATATGTATTATTTTCTGTCCTTAAATATCCTGAATATCCGCAATTGAGTATTTATTTATTTACTCCTATATAAGTCAACCTCCATTTTCAACTCCCAAATTTTGTCTAAAATTCTTCGACTTATACACGAGTATATACGGTATATATATATAGGCAATATGATATAAATGTATTTTGTGTAATGCAGAAAAGCTACGCTCTTAGAGAATGATATTTTTGGAATAAAAACGAGAATTCTCCTTTACCCATGCGAATGTGTTAACCTATGGAAAAATAAGAGTCATTCACAGTTGTTAACTTTCATTCATTACGTATTAGAAAAAATTGTAAAAGGCTTTTCAAAGAATGTATATATATATATATTATCTATATATTTAAAACGCTAAGCGTTTTCTTTCGACAATCCGCGAGAACAAACTCGCATCAAATTACAACATTCTTTTTTTAAATGAAAGATGTCTGGACACAGATTTGTTATCGTACATTCGCTTGTTCGAAAATATAATTATCCGTAATTTTAAATTAAAATTTTACCTCTGCGAATGACGTCATAAAGTCGGCGATCGGATAACGCCCACTGTTGTGCCTCGCACAGAGTAACAATAAACTCGATGGTTGCAAGGATAAAAGAGAAATAATAAATATAAAAAGCACGTGGCTTTTAAGCCGAATTGTTTAATTTGCAAGTTAAATTTCGGTACAAATATTTATCCGCGTGTTTTATAAGCGAATAAAAATTCATATGTATTGTGACGTCACGGGAATATTGTCCATTTGGTTTATTTTATCATTATGCATTATATATTTGCTGATGCCATTTTTCATTACAATTAAATACAAAATATATTTTTATTTGTATACATGGTGGTTAGGCATAAAAGTAACGTATACAAAGTACGTGTGAAAAGTTCGCGCCTGTGAAAACGACGTTCTGCTTAGCTTGAAATGTCTTTTAACAATTATAAAGCTAAAGAGGAAAAAAAAATAGGATTGTGTCAATATGACGTAATTTTAACAGATTTTTTATTTTTTTAATTTTAGGTAGCTTTCAATACAAAAAAGTATAAAGCTACCTATTGCAGCTGTTCGGAGGAAAGCAGTTTCGGAAATTTTCGATATATTTTCACCGATCATGACCCCCAGACCCCAAAACCACCCTGCGTTCAAATGTTGATTTATATATAGAGATATATCCATATATATATATATATCTGACCTATGCCATACGATAACGCTTAATTAAGTGTTAGGCATTGATACGAGGATTCCAAAGCATTTTTTGATTTACCTCTATCTTAAAAAATGGCTGAGATAGAGCAGTTTGAAATTCTAGGGTGACTGACATTTTGAAACAAGACAGCACATTACAAAAATTTTCATTGTGGTAATAATTTTCCCAATCATACGCATAAAACTATATATTCATATCCGTTAGCGCAAAAATCTCGCCAAACTTGGCGACATTTGGCGAAATATCGCCAAATTTGGCGACCAAAATAAGTCTTCATAAATGAAGCCAATTTGGCTATTGCTCAATAATTTGGCGATTTTCTTATTCAAATTCAGTATTAACGAATCTTTTTAAAACGTTTTCTTTGCATTTTAACTTGCGGTTTTCGTGTAACATTAGCTAAAATTTTAAAACGAAGATATAGGAAAGCTATACCTTTTCCTCCCGGTACACGTCGGAAGGACTTTTAATGATTAGAACTGGAGCCTTTATTGGTTGCTTCATTTTGATTGCATACCTTGATTAAATGTTACCAATTACTTTTTGTAAATTATAGGTTAAAAAATTTCATTTTTTAATAAAAAAAATCACAGAAGTAAAGGATTTCAGGAAAATTAAAATTATTGAAAATAGTGTTGTAGTAAAAAAAAAAAAAAAAAAAAAAAGAAATAATGATTGTATTTTTAGCTAGAATAAACAATGTAAGACTAATATTTTATAGGAATTATTTTGGTAGGTTTGTCATAAGTTCATTTAACAGTTCCTTATTAGCGTCGAAGTCCTATTTCTTTCACTGTGAATTTCTCTTTCGATGTCAGAAATGGTAGTCTACTTTTGGACGCCAGCCAAAACACAGTGGTAATTTTTAGAAATGTATAATGGTTGTGGCAACAAACGGCGCTTACATCACTTCTAAATAATACAAATTTAAATTTTTTTGCTACATTTTACAATTTCAATTCTTACATCATCAATTAGGGAAAAAAAAGAGCTTTCGATTGAAATTTATTTGAAAACTGCCGCTTAATTTAACGATATTTTAAATAATTTTCAAGCATGAAATATTTTTCAATTCCATCTCAATAATGACCATCAGTTTACTTTAACAATGTAAAATAGTTCCTGAGAAAGTTGCCACAATAGAAAATAGATATCCCTAACCATCATGAAAAGTGAAAAATAAAATAATAATTAAAAAAAAAAACCTGATAAATCATCTATAAGATAGAACATTTTGGCGCAAAACTAAAATCTGTCAAAAAAAAAAAAAAAAAAAATCTTTTTTTGTTTATGATTAACATAAAATTGATATGTTGATGTATATGTTGCATCAGAATATGATAGGAAACTGTATATATATTTTTAAAGATCCACTGAATATTTAACTGTATAAGAGGGAAAAGATCCCCGATTGTGATGGAAAAGGAATAATCATTCTGATTATGTAAAGAAAAAGAAACGATACTAATAAATTACACTTGAAAACATTATAAATCTCCCTCATCTGCAGATTGATTTATTATTTTTAAAAAAATCTTCGTTTTTATATAAAAATTGAATGGCTTAAAAAAATGGATGCGTTTTAGAAGATATCGATTTGAAACGAACAGTGATTAAATAGGACATATTAAAACTTTTAATTTAAACATTTTAAAACTTTTTTTAACGTCGAATTTTGACGGTGCCTTTTGGTAAATGCAATGCACACGCGCATAGGACCTCATTCGGTTGCATTATCACGGGGGGAGGGAGGATGTGGGCTATATTTACTATGTTCGTTTATTTATTGAATATGAGATGAAAGTAGGGATATATTATTTGTATGATACGTCATAGGTCTGTTAAATTTAATTTCTTGCCGTGGGGAAAATGGCCGTAATGTCAAACTGATTTGCATTACACAGATGTTTACGGATTGTTTGTTTGAAGTTTGCATCGGAAATAGTACTGTATTTCGCTGGGGTGGAGGGGAAACTTATAAAATATATTTGAAAGACTGTTTCATACGCACCCCTTCTTATGTAATATAATTTTATTATATTGTAATGTAATATACTGTGTATATATAAAGTAATACATTGTAATGTACTTACAATGTAATATATTTTTTTAATACAATGAAGTACCACAACGTATGCGGATGTATCCGTTTTAAGCACTTCAAAAGTTTATAACAAAAAAAAAAAGGAACAGAAAAAAAAACATTAAAACTTGCTTAGATATGTCAGACTGGAGCACAAACGAAAAGTAGAAGAATCTAATGGAGAAGTTTTTTTAATTTAAAACAGTATAGAAACATAAATAATGAACAGAAAAAAACGAATTATTGAATTTTTAGACAGGAAATTACTTAAGCTACGTGCTTTTATAAAGTTCAGTTTTAAAAACTTAATATCTCTATCTTTAAATTTAAAAAAAAAGCTGTTAATTAACCCCATAATTAACAAACAAAAACCAAAAGAGTGATAAAACCCCCAAACAACCGCGTAATATGAAGATCAATTTAAAATAAAATCTGAGTACTTTTTTCTTTGTTACCTGATGATAATTAGTTGAATATTTCGGTATGAAATTACGTTTTCTTGAAGAACGTGTTGTCTTCATCTAGCAGTTTAAATTAATTATTTTCTTAATTACACTTTTATTATCATAATAACTACACCGAAGATTTATTATTATTGATCAATCTGTTAATATTGGTCACAATTATTTGATCAATACAAATATTAGTGCTCAAAGACTCAAAGAAATTTTAATTAGTGTAGATTTTAGCGTCAAAATATGTAGTTATTAATTATTTGATACGATTAGATAGGATAAAATTCTTATGTTTAATATAATTTCCATTGTGGTCAATGAGAGATTCCGTGTCTGATTATATTCCAGTCTGTGATTTCATCAAGCCATTGTTTCGGAACCGCAAAAGGAATTGAAACGAGCACAAGTAGAATTGTGATAAGCAGCGTTCTCAGATGGATTGTAGATTTTTCCCTAGACTATCAAAGTAAAATTCCCTAGATTTCCCTAGATTCACAAATCACGTGACTTGAGAAGAATACGGTATTTTGATTGGTTGGCGCTGGCACTGTGTTATATGACAATAAAAATGTAAAAAGAAATATCATATGGCAGCAACAAAAGTGATTTTGTCCGCATAAATGTTTACAAATTTATTGGTAAAAGTACCTAAACAGAATAAAAAGCAAGGTTTATAAGAAGAAAATCGAAATAATGTGTAGCTCCGCCCTAAATCCCTCCCCCTTTTCTTTTTTTAGTATGTGTTTATATATTTGTAAATAATTAAATGTGATACCCATCGCACAACTTGAAGCTAAATATACATGACATGATCAACCATAAGGAATATTTAACACACAAATAAGTGTTAAAAAAAGTTTTTTTAATAAAAAAAAAAAAAAAAAAAAAAAAAAAAAAAAAAAAAAAAATCATTGCTTTCACAGAATGAGGTATGGATATGTTTTTAACTTTTTAAGATTATATATCGTTTTTTACACAATTTTTCACTGAAATAAATTTTTAAAAAACTACCAAATTATAATTATTTAGTATCCCTAAAACATATTTTTAATTCATGAAATACGGTGCAACGATTTTTAAGAAAAGAGGCTTTTTGCAATATTCAAAAATTAGATATTTTTCTCAAATAACATTAATACAATTTACATCTGTATTCAAATCGTACCGCAGAGACGATGCTCTGCCTACATTATATAGCTAAATTTTCTGCACTGAAACTTTCATTCTGAAGGAATAACTATCATAAAAAAGATTGTGGGCGGAGTTTAAATATAAACAATAGCGACGGCTGAGTACAGATGTAACAAAAACATATTAATAGGTTTCTGGCGTATAATCCATAAATTAATACTGATAGCCTGATATTTTTCAAATTTATTGTTCAGTAAAGAGCAATTTCGGATAAAACGAAACCAGCAAATTATGTTAAAAGGCATGGCTAGGCTTTAAACAAATTTTACATGATCTTATGTGACTTCGTCTTTATTATTCTCAGATAGTCCTTGACTGCTGTAAACCTCGTTTAAAATTATTTGCGGAAAGAACTATAATAATAATAATAATAATAATAATAATAATAATAATAATAAAAATCCTTGAATAAGGGGAAAAAACTGGAATAAAATACCAATTTGCTTAATTTGGGAGAAATGCTCGCTATTGTTATGACTAATACTTAAAAGCTATAGAATAAAATTTCTTTATAGGATCAGGATGTTTAAATTTTCAGCAGATCTTTTCATTTTTCAACATTTTTCTGTTTTACATACATTATAAATACGTAGTACTATATTTCATTATGGGTATAATTATAACGAATTCTCCATATGTACGTAATACGGGCTTTACTAACAAACAGAAATCAGAAGGATGATTTATTTGGTTTTACATGAAAATACTTCAGGAAGAAAGAAAAACCAGATCTAACCACCGGCCCTCTTCCTCCACTTTCTTTAAATGAAAGACCATATGAGGGGTAGTTTCGCTTTAAAAAGTTTCTAGTGTTTCCAATCGAGTTGCTGAAATCTGCAAATGGTGTTTTTATTCTAAGAGGCTGAATGACAAAATAAGCAGTGCCCTTAGCTGGAGCAGTTCACAACTATAAGTCCAGGTGGTGATCATTTATTAGCCATATAGGATTCCGAGAAACGAAAGAGAGGTGCGATATTACTATTTCCGAACTCCCTCCCCCCTCCTTGATAACCAAAGAGTTGCTTGAAGACTTCTCTCATCCTTTTACTTCCTTCTTTTATGTTCATTCTCAGAAAACGCCAGAAGACTAAAAAAAAATTCCCCTTATCCCTAGATTTTGGAAAACTATTGTCAGTCTTCTGAAAATTCCCTAAAAAATAAGAAAGGATTCCTAAATCCCCAAATAAACTTGAATTTTTCTAGATCTAGGGATTTTCCCCTAGATGAACGCTGGATAAGATTTCGTATCCTTATTGTCCAGTTTCATACACGCCAAGTTAATAGCATGTTGCCTTGAATACATTGGAGGTCCAATGCCATGCAGAAAGCCACTTGAACTTGAACTTGTGATAGGTTCAATGGGCTTCCAAGTTGCGAAGCAACTGCACACCCTGGCTTTGAGTAGGTGTATATCAAATCCTGAGAGAGCCATATGAAATGCCTAGCCGTAGTCCAATTGACTACATAAAATAGGATAGTGTTAAGTATATCTATAAAATAATGAAAATTTACTAGTTAAAGTATAAAAGTAAAAATAGTTCATAGTTAAAAAAAAAACAAAAATATGCCAGACGAGGTAAAGTAAAGATGTTAAGAGAATTTTAGGAGAAAAGTCAATATAAAATTATCAGTAAAAAATTATATAATAATATATATATATATATATATATCCCGAAGTCATTTACAAATTTACGAAAATATATTTTAATTTTACTGGCATGAATAAAATTAATGAAAACTTTCTCTTTATCACAATCCAGCAACCGGTCACTTATGCTAGGGGAAAAAATGACTCATTACAAATGCATAAAATAAATAAAAATAAAATATTCACAATTCTTTTATGTCAGCTGGTAATTAATAAAATGATTCTGGGCTTCGGGAAATTAGAATATTTCATTTGAAACCAAAAAGAAACTATTTATAAAGAATTTTATCTTGTTGTGGCCGACTTCTCGCGCAATTATGTTTCTATAGATAGGTTAATAGTATACGCTTTATGTTATTTAAATTGTTTATAATAAAGTGAAATATTCTATTAAAACTGTGAATTCAAAATTTATGAAGAGTTTTTATGTATTAATCTACAAACAAATGTAAATATGAAAGTTAATCGATTGTTAATAAGCAATATTTATAGTTTAAGTTATATTAATCGTATTATAAGTGTATGGATATTCCCCTGCCCTCTTCCGGTATGAGCCAGCAGAGGGGAGAAACAGGGGTGCACCAAATTTCATACACATTTTTTAAAATGTTTAAATAGTTTAATAAGAAATACCACAGGTATTTCAGATAAAGCCTTAAAACAATATTTTGCAAAGCGTTTACTTCAAAATGTAACTGAAAATAATCATTTACATTCAAGTACTAATTTCAATCTAGATCTAGATGGATAAAAAAATGCAATTTGTTATTTATATTGTTTATAATAAAAGGAAATATTCTATTAAAACTATGAATTAGGAATGTTTCAAGAGTTATTATGTATTAATCTACAAAGTTATGTAAATATGAAACTGATTCGTTAAGTGATTCTTAGTAAATATAAGTTCAAGTCATTGTAATGAAAGTGTATTATAAGTGTGTAGGGGAGGGGTAAATTCATACAACAAATACAAATTTAATAGACATGTAATAGAATTATGCGTTTAAACCACTGCGATTATCAGAATTAAAAAGCCGCTGTCAGTAGCGATGTCTGGCGATTTCTTCGGCTATTAACTCCTAGTACAAGTCCAATACGACAATAACGTTGTAATAAATGTCAAAATGTTATTTCAATAATAATTGATTTACTTCATATAAAAATGCTTTTTGGCGCTGTTAGTGTGCAATCTAATAAAATATATTACATGTAAAGAATCCATTATAGATTTCAATTAAAAAAAAATTGTTTATCACCAATATTCTGTAACCTTGGAAGCCCGGAATGGATCTTCTAGTTTACAATACAAACGGAATTGATTTCTCATCCCTCAGGTCATTCCTAAGACTCCTATAAGAGTAGCTGACGCATATCCATCTTGTTGTCCAAAATAACCGCTATATTGTAATCTAGCTCAGCAATAGGAAAACGTCCGGGCAGGTGTTTGCCGTCCCTGTCACTGTCACTCACCGTCCGGTACTACGGTAAGCTAACCGATTTTAGCTTGGTTTTTGGTCCGTTGGGTTAATAAATGACGGTATGATTCAGTCTGTAGTATAGGAGCTCTAGTTCCTCTAGTCATCGTCGATATGACGTCAGCGTTACTGACGGAAATGTTTTGCTTTATAATATAGAAGATTGTCATTAAATTTGTAATGCAGGTGTTTCTCTTGGGAGCAAGCCAATCAAACGGACTAAGGGTTCATAAATTAAATAAAAATTTAACAAAAAACTCAAGCGAACTAATCACTGGACCACAGCATATTAGTTTTCTAACAAATTAAAACAACTCCAAAACTTACTGGAAAATTCGAACAATGCAGTATTTCTTGTTGGTGAAAGATAACTTTCTTTAAAATCTTCTGTGGTACTTTCGTAAAAAATTAACGAAAATTTCTGCTAACTGTTACTGCTAAATTAATCCCGTAGAAATGTTCGATTTAATTAAATTTAATATAGAATGCAATCGTTCATGAATAATGAATAGGATAATGGTGATCGAGAAATAACGATTCATTATTTGAATGTTTGTCCTGAATTAATTAAATAAGTGAATGCATAATGATTCTTTTGCTCGTGACGCACGCTACATTAATAAAAAGTTATTCCTTGCAGTAACAGATTAATTTCCGATTCGTTTCTAAAAATATTAATTCGTGTATAAATGAAATGATCTGAAAAGAGTGAACTGCAATTATTTTTTCTATAAATAATGACTTTCCAGAAAATTAAATGAAGTATGTTAGATAGAAATTATCTTAGAAAATATCGCAGACACGGAAGCTTAATCAGCAAGTATGTTTTCATAAGATTAAAATAATGCAGAAGAAGTAATAGTTTTAATTCTATATCCAAGAATCACCGGATTAAAGCTTATTAATTTATTTCGAATTTCAAAAGAAAAGAAGTAACCGAGTTGTCTTTCAAATAACGACCATGTAAAGAACATGATTAATCTAACTTTTCCCAGTGAAGATTCAGTTGCAAGTTCATTTATATAGGGGACCAATTACAAATTGAATGAGTAAATAAAAGTAGAAATAATTATATAAAAAACACCACTATTTTTTATGCAGTCATTGTTTGACTTGAAAATAATATATATATTAATTCTGTCGTCAACATCCGATTAAAACGCATGTACAAAACGCACAACAATGAATGAATTATTATTCGAGAGATTTCTGAACTGGCTTCTGGCATAATAAATTCACATTTCGTTAAAACATGTTTTTTGATTAAAAATTAAATCAGCATAATTTTCATAAATAAAATGAAAGGTTTTTCTCAAAACAGTGTTGCCACAAAAAATACCGTAATATATCATGCTAAAAATATATTATAAAAAAATTGAACAAAAAAGGTAAAGTGGACGCACGGGCTTATTTTATATTTATGATTAAAATTAAAAACTAAAATTTAAATGTTTAGAAACGAAGAGAACCATCTAAGTATCGAAGCAGTGGAATTTCACGTGTAGCATAAAATGTATGCTTTATTATATTAAATGAAATTGTATTTTATATGCATTCATTTATATTTCTTTTTACCGATACGGCTGATGTCATCCTCTAATGCGATTAAAATACGATTGTAATTTTTTTTTCTCGCGCGTGTCTTTTGCTATCTTCGATTAGTTTTTACTGTAACTTTGATGGAATAAATGACATGATATTCTACCTTGACTAGATGTAAAAAAGGAGCAGATTGGATGCTTAGATCTTTATTTAGATGCGCAGACCTGTTATTTAATTTGGTTAAAAATAAATGTTATTGCTAAATTAATCCCATACAAATGTTCGATTTAATTAAATTTAATACAGAATGCAATCGTTCCTGAATAATAAATAGGATAATGGTGATCGAGAAATAACGATTCGTTATTTGAATATTTGTCCCGAATTAATTAAATAAGTGAATACATAATGATTCTTTTGCTCCTGACGTACGCTACATTAGTGAAAAGTTATTCCTTGCACTAACAAATTAATTTCTGATTCGTTTCTAATAATATTAATTCATGTATAAATGAAATGATCTGAGAGGATTAGAATGCAATTATTATTATTATTTTTTTTTTTTTATAAATAATGATTTTCCAGAAAATTATGTGAAGTATGTTAGATAGAAATTATCTTAGAAAATATCGCAGATGCGGAAGCTTAATCAGCAAGTATGTTTTCATAAGAATAAAATAATGCATACGTGATAATAGTTTTAATTTTACAGCCAGGAATCACCGGATTAAATTTTACGCAATTATTTCGAATTTCAAAAGAAAAAAAAACAATCGAGTTGTTTTTCAAATACCGATCATGAAAAGAACATGATTAATCGCACACTTTCCTGAGAAGATTCAGTTACAAGTGCATTTATATAAGGGATCAATTACAAATTGAATGTGTAAATAAAAGTTGAAATATTTATATAAAATGCACCACTATTTTTTTAGCAATCAGTGTTTGTCTGAAAATAGTATATATAGTATTTCTGTTGTCAACATCCCTTTTACTACGCATTTACAAAATGCACACCAATAAATAAGGTATCATTCGAAAGGTTTTTGAACTGGTTTCTTGCATACACTCACATTTCGATAAAACATGTTTTTAATTAAAAATTGCAGCTAATTAAAAATTAAATTAGCATAGTTTTCATAATTAAAATGAAAAATTTTTCTCAAATTAGTGTTGCCACAAAAAAAAAATATAAATAAATACCGCAATATATCGTGCTCAAAAATTATAATAAAAAAAATTGCACAAAAAAGATAATGTGGACGCACGGGCTTATTTTATATTTATGATTAAAAAGCAAAACTAAAATTCAAATTACTACATTAAAGACGTGAGTATAAAATATCACAAATTTACTAATCCTGAGGATGACCATAGAATTTTTTCGAAACGTTGATGTTTTTAATTTGATTTTAATGTATATATAAGTTTTAAATTTGACATTTCTGTACACCATTCAGTAAATTTGTGATGTTTTATACTCACGTCTTTAATGTAGTACTGTTTCATGGTGTAATCGTCCAGCATTTATATTAAAATTCAGATGTTTAGAAACGAAGAGAACCATCTAAGTATCGAAGCAGTGAAACTTCACGTGTAGCATAAAATGTATGCTTTATTATATTAAATGAAATTTTATTTTATATGCATCAATTTATTTTTCTTTGTCCCGTGTTTTCCCGATACGGCTGACGTCATCTTCTAATGTGATTAAAATACGATTGTCAATTTTTATTTTTTTTTCTCGCGCGTGTCTTTTGCTATCTTCGATCAGTTTTTACAGTAACTTGGAATAAATGACAGTGATGGAATAAATGACATGATATTCTACCTTGACTGTATGTAAAAAAGAAGAATATTGAATGCTTATTCCTTTAAGTAGATGGTTAAACCTGTTATTTAAATTGTTTAAAAGTAACTGTTATTGCTAAATGATTCCCATTGAAATGTTCGATTCAATTAAATTTAATTCAGAATGCAATTGTTCCTGAATAATAAATAGGATAATGGTGATCGAGAAATAACGATTCATTATTTGAATATTTGTCCTGAATTAATTAAATAAGTGAATGCATAATGATTCTTTTGCTCGTGACGCACGCTACATTAATGAAAAGTTATTCCTTGCGGTAACAAATTAATTTCCGATTCGCCTCTAATAATATTAATTCATGTAAAAATGAAATGATCTGAGCGGCTTGGAGTGCAATTATTTTTCTGTAAGTAATGACTTTTCATAAAATTAAATGAAGTATGTTAGATAGAAATTATCATAGAAAATATCGCAAACACGGTAGCTTAATCAGCAAGTATTTTTTCATAAGATTATAATAATGCATAAGTAATAATATTGTAATTCTATAGCCAAAAATCACCGGATTCAATTTTGCTCATTTATTTCGAATTTCAAAAGAAAAAAAATAATCGAGTTGTCTTTCAAATAACGACCATGTAAAGAACATGATTAATCTCACACTTTCCTGAGAACATTCAGTTACAAGTGTATTTATATTCGGGACCAATTACAAATTAAATGAGTAAATGAAAGTAGAAATAGTTATATAGAAAACACGACTATTTGTTTTACTCTTAAAAAAAAAAAAAAAAATGAAAAGAAAGGAAAAGAAAAAGAAAAAGAAAAAAGCGCGGATTAAAGAATTTATTCAGAATAATAAAAAAAAAGCAGCATAGCAGCGTCATCTGAGATATAATTAACACGAAATCCTAATCAGCATCAACTTATGTGAAAGTCTAACAGAATGTGAAATTCGATAAAAAACCGTGCATTAGTTCTTGAGATATGACTATCGCTGAAATTTTCTAAATCCTGAAAAATGCAAAGTAGCTGCGCGACCAGTGGGGAGGTGTACACCAAAACCTAATCAGCAACACCTTATGTCAACGTATAACTGAATCTGAAGTTTGATGAATATCCTCGCATTAGTTGTTAAGATAGAGCTATTGCGGAAATCGTGAAAAAATTAGCATAGCAGCGCCCTTTATTGGGCTATTTACACTAAAAATTAATCAGCTGCAATTTCTATGAAAGTCTAACGGAATCTAAAATTTGATGAAATTCCGTGCATTAGTTCTTGAGATGTGACTATCGCTATAATCTTGTAAATCCTAAAAAATGCAGCATCGCAGCGCCACCTGTTAGGCGATTGACACCAAAACTTAATTAGCAACAATTTATGTCAACGAACTAACTAAATCTGAAGTTTGTTGGAAATATGTGTATTAATTCTTGAGATACAGCTACAGTGGAAATCGCGAAAAATACAGCATAACAGCGCCATCTGTTGGGCGATTTACACCAAAAACTAATCAGCGCCAGTTTATACCAAGGTCTAATTAAAACTAAAGTTTTATTAATTTCTGTGCATTAGTTTTTGAGATATAGCGCCAAAAAATATTGCCACATGTACACACAGATTCACAGGCAGACGTTTTCTAAAAACATTTGTGTAAATACATCGAAAACTGCAAGTCGAAATTTACTTTCTTCTTATAAAGTAAGAATGCAGCATAGCAACGCCAGCTGTTGGGCTATTTACACGAAAACCTAATTATTAACAACTTATGTCAATGTCTAACTGAATCTTCAGTTTGATGAAAATCCGTACCAAAATTGCATACATAGAAAGCGTCCAAAGATGTGTGGCACAAGTGTCCGCCAGATTAAAACCGAGGTCACGTCAATAAATGTCGTACGCCACGTAGCGGAAGGGGGTGAACTATTGGAGGTTAAACACACAACGTGTGATCGAATAATCAACAGATTTATATCAATTTCTGTTTGCTTCTAATATAAATATGGAAATATTAGTTATAATGTAGTGAAAGTTTGTGGTAAATGTTGAAATAAATATGTGTAATAAAATTTTAGTATACATCTACCAAATTACGTGGGTTACTTCAAGCTACCAAAGTTACCACATTTATAAAATAATTTTCACCGCGTTTGTTGAAAGTAATGCTGACATATTTTTATATCGTCTGCAATTAAATTATTTTACTCTATAGTTGTTGAAAGTAGATTGTAATTTTTTTCGTGAATGGCAACGGAACTGTCTGCTGTCATGAGAATGAAATGTCGTTTGGTTTGATACGTGGAACAAAGTTTTAGTTTTGAAATGTCGTTGTTTAATTGGAGTCAGATAAATTAAAATAAAATGAATAAATAAGTTAAGTACGACTGAATGAAATAATATTAGGGAAGTACTTCTGACACCGTTTGATTATTTGTTACAAGCTTTTAACATGTAACTTTAGTTCTTGTGTGTAAAGATGGAATTTTGTAATCGAATTTTCACTCAATTTCTGAGGTACTAATATTATGAAAATTAGGTACACAGGTGTTTTTCCGATAACAATACATTTCAATATGTTTAGAGAGCAAGATATTTTTTCAATATAGGAGCATTGGCGAGATAGAAAATTTCATACGTATAAATCTATCATCTGCACATTCTCCTGAGTATATATTGTGAATCTTTACTCACTCACGGAAGATGTATCTTGTTTACCAGATTTATTCTAAAATATTTTTGATACAGTTTGCTTTCATAAACATTTTTATATTTAAAAAACATTCACTATATATTTTTAGTTTCGGGATTAAAGGCAATAGTGCTTACATAATGCTTATGTATTATTACCTTTACTTGAGTAAAGGTTCATGATATATGCTCGAGAGAATGCGCAAATGGTAGATTTTGTCCTACCTAATGATGTCATCCTAAAAGCGCGCGCATTTCCATTATCAACCCCGTCCACAAGGTAGCGCAGTTGTGTCAATTTTGCGCCCTTATTCTAGTATAAGTTGGCACACTTACTATGTATCCAGTTTTGATCCGTGGATTAGTTCTTGAAATAAAGCTATTTCGGAAACTGTGAAAAATGCAGCTCAGCGGCGCCACCTGTCGGGCGATTTACACCAAAAACTAATCAGCACTAAGTTATGTCAAGCTTTCACTGAATCTAAAGTTTGATTAAATTCGGCTGCCGTACGTGTTTCGAAATTTAACTAATTTAATTACCTATTTCTTGGTGTGTATAAATACTATAGGTCAAACACAGGGCAGCACAAAGCATCTCGAGTACATTTTCGTTTATTGATAGAATTTGCTGAAGGGGAATTTTCAACTGTGTTATGCGTTTCCTAACTGAACTAAATTTTAGCATTCTATGTAGAATATACACATTATATATAGATCATATACTGGGCTGCACAAAATAATTCGGATATTTTTCCGAAAATTGTTGGTAATCCTGAAATTGTATTTTTAAATGTTTTATGCGTTTTTCAAATTGTTTACTTGACATCCCCTTTCCCTTTATTAAACGGTAAAGATACTTAAAAGTATGATTTATCGTTCTTGTTTATTTTTAACAACGAAAATTCGAAGCCGCGTTCGTGACAGTAGCAATTGCTGAGAAACTGGTCTATAGACACTGAGCTCGGCAGTTGCGAGTTTGAAAGAATAGGTCCTTTTCGTTTTTGGTTATCAACGGATGCTGAATCTATCAGACATCCATTTTTCAGGATATAAAGTTCGTTTTTTAATTAGGATAAGTACTTGAACTTGAACTTGTGATAGGTTCAATGGGCTTCCAAGTTGCGAAGCAACTGCACACCCTGGCTTTGAGTAGGTGTATATCAAATCCTGAGAGAGCCATATGAAATGTCTAGCCGTAGTCCAATTGACTACATAAAATAGGATTGTGTTAAGTATCTCTATAAAATAATGAAAATTTACTAGTTAAAGTATAAAAGTAAAAATAGTTCATAGTTCAAAAAAAACAAAAATATGCCAGACGAGGTAAAGTAAAGATGTTAAGAGAAGTTTAGGAGAAAAGTCAATATAAAATTATCAGTAAAAAATTATATAATAGTATATATATATATATATATTTTTTTTTAATTAAAGAGAAAAATTTTGAGGTAAGAATTATAGCTCGGAAGGACTATTCATTAAGAATAGTGGAGTACCTTGGTTTTTTCCGGTTGAATGGACTGCAAACATCGTAGTCAGGTAGCTCATAAACGAGTTCAAACAATTATTTTATAAATAAAATGTTCTATTTTAAAATTTCCGGTGTGAGACATTATCTTAAGGCTCCGTTGAGCAAGCGCTCGGGTATACGGTGCTAATGTTAATCCAATGGGTCATTAATGTGCTAATATCTCGCTTGCATTTGAATATTTTTAAACGATTTTTTTTGCACTGGATAGCAGAGGTCAATCTCTATTTCCGCAGTTGATTACTTTTTCGATTTTCTTTGCGTATTTTTTTACGAAGATAGTTTCACTTTCGGAACCGGTTTCGAAAGTGAAACTATCTTCGTAAAAAAAAATACGCAAAGAAAATCGAAAAAGTAATCAACGGCGGAATTAGAGATTGATCTCTGCTATCCAGTGCAAAAAAAAAATCGTTTAAAAATATTCAAATGCAAGCGAGATATTAGCACATTAATGTCCCATTGGATTAACATTAGCACCGTATTCCCGAGCGCTTGCTCAACGCGAGCCTTAAAGCTGGTAAGAAATCTATAGCAAGTAAGAAATTTTAAAGCTTGAAATTAAATACATATTTTTTTATTAATTTTAATTATAAATATGTCGCATTACTTAAAAAATTGATGCACTACATACAAGTTAACACGCACATAAATTAGCCATATAATTATTATTATTATTGTATATATAATAATAATTATTATAATTACTTAGATGAATAGTGTCTAATTAAAATGACATAAACTTGTGTTTTTTCTGAAATAAAATTCTTATAAAAGTCGGAAATCAGAAAGCATTTTATAAAGATAAACAAGTACCGATTTAAAAATTTTATAAAATTATTTATTTTTTCATGCAAAACCGTTATGTATAAAAACCTCTTTAGTTTTTTATAAGACTAACAGGTGCTATATTTTCACATCGTTATAGTATAACATCGTTCAACATCGTTATTTTGCTTTTTTACTACATTTTTTACTACTGTTATTACTACTATTTATTTTTGCTTCATTGCTTTTTAAATACAAATAATTCTTGAGTAATAGTTGTAGATTATTTATATACCTTATACAATTTCTATTTAGCAATATGAATAGATTTTAATATGAAACGTTCCTAAAGAAAATTTTCTATAGCAATATCTATAGTTTCTATATAAAACTTTTCGATTTTTTTTTTCTATAGAAATAACTATACATTCCTACAGGAAAATTTTATATGTGCATTTCCTTTCTGTACAAATTTTACGGAAGACATCTCTGTGACATGCCGTTCGACGAAAACTATACAAATAGGAGGTCCTTCAGAACTTTCTGTTCACTTCGGTCAAGATTACAAACTTTGTCAGACATGCTGAATGTCGACAGATATCTTGAAATGTCTGAAAAATGATATTGTTTATCAGAATGTCAATAGACATCTCTGAATGTTGTAATAGTAATATCGATTTTGTGACATCGGCCAAACATTAAAAAATAAGGTATTTAAAATTCAAATTTTCTAAAAACGGGCAAATATATTTAATTTTATTGTTTAGAATACTATTTCTGTATTATAATGTTATACGTAATGTTATATACGCAAAAAACTCTTTTGAATAATTTCTTTTAAAAATTAAGTTTGTAACGCCCGAACTATACGCACTCCATCATATTTTCTCTCCTTTTATTTTTTTTTTCTTTCAAAAGAATTGACAAGTAATTGCTGAGTAATTGGACGAGTAATTGGTAATTGCTGAGTAATTTAGACTTTACCAGAAGAGTAGAATGTTTTACAGAGATGGTGGCCGTCAAGGCATCTGAGCTTAGGCGTAAATGTAAAATTAACTGTGTTATTTTGTAAATAGTAATATGTAAATACGTGTAAATATTAAATTTATTAGTCTATGAAGAAGTTATCAAGTTTAATTTGTAACTAAAATAGTTTCCACCCCGGATTCAAAATAATATGTTACAAAGATTGGCTCCCCAACGACGGCTTCGAATATAGGCAAGATATGAAGATAAGTATTATTTTTGAATTGTGTTAAACTGTTTAATAAGAAAATTTAGATACTAAAGTACAAAAAGTATTTCTTTTGATTCATCCGGAATCTGAGGATTTTTTGAAAAATTGTATTTGATTCGTCCAGAATCTAAATATTTTGGAATTATTCGTCTGCAGCTTCGAGTATTTTAGTATGTGAATTAAATGAAGATATTCATAAGAGAAATATATCTAATAATTATCATTGAAAAATAAAATCTTTTGCTTTATTTTATACATTTATATAGTTGCACTGAGATATATTATTATTGAAGCAATAAATGAGTGCTTGGCATTATTTTATTTGATATATGAAGAATTTATTTAAATTATTTGCAAATCATGTTTGATATTACTGTGTAGAAAAAAAAAGGCAAATAGTTGGTATCATTATATTGAGTTTTGAAAGATATTCTATGTTATTTATGTTCCATATATGTTATGAAAAATTACATAAAGGTAAATTATTTTGCTAAGAGTTATTCGTAACCCAAACTAAGTTTGAAGTTAGCTAAAACATAATTAGTTCGAATGATGGCGTTTCTTTCTAAGGGTAAAAAAATTGATTTAGTCACTTTGGCTTCAGAGTTAAAAGTACAAATAAGTAGCGATGATAAAGTCCTCGAATTACGTGATAAAATTGTAAATAGTGAGGCATTTAAAGATAACATAGATTTTGTACAGGGAATTTTAGAAAATATCATAGAAGAAAGAAAGACTCTTGAGGAAGAGAAGCGTTTAGCCGAAGAAAGAGAATTTGAGCTACAGAAGCTCAGGTTAGAAACAGGAACAAGAGATGTTGTTGCAAATACAAGCAACCCTCTAGAAACTTCTTCAATCCGCGTTGACTTGAAAAAGGTTTTACCCGATTTCAATCCTGAAAAGGATGATAAGAATTTATTTTTAATTACTTTTGAGAGGCAAATGAAACTTTTAAAGGTTTCTAAAGAACTGTGGATTACGTATTTAATTGGAGTCCTTCCAAATGAAATCGGTAAATTAATAGTGCGTGAACCGGAAGAAAAATTTGTCGATTATTCTTATATTAAAGATATATTGTTGCAGAGGTTCAAGTTAACTGTTGGAAGGTTTAGAGTTTTATTTAGTCGACATGCAAAGTGAACCGATATTAGCTGGAAAGAATATTACTTTGAAATTAGAAGCTATTTTGAGGGATGGCTATCCGAATTAAATATAAATTCCTTTGAAAAACTATCGGAATTAATTATTGCTGATCAATTAAAGAAAAAGGTTTCCCCTGATTGCAAAGAACATTATTTAGACCAATGGGAGAATTTAACAGATCCTGTTGAATTAGCTGAAAAGTTAGATTTATATGATAATTTGAGGTCGCACAAAGTAGAAATAAAGAGATCAATTAAAATCAGTGAGGTCGGGAATTCTAATCGCTTTGAAAAAACGCCTTTAGATTTTAAAAGAAATGAGTTTGGTAAATTTGGCAATCAAAATGAGTCCAAGAGAAATAAAATTAATTATCCTTCAAATTTAAATCGGCCAATGTTAAGTTGCTATGGATGTGGAAACCAGGGAGCTATTAAATCCAAGTGTCCAACTTGTTCTCCTAAAAATGTATCGGCGCACTTTCAATCTCTAGAATTTCGTACATGTAATATGCAAACGTCACCAACATCATTGGTAAAAGTAAGTATAAATGGTCTCTCTGGCACTGCCTGTGCTGACACTGGCGCAACACATTGCGTTGCGGGTGAAGTTTTGTATTCTTTATTAAAAGACCAAGGTGTGAAGTTTGAAAAAACTCAAATGATCGTAGTCTTAGCGGATGGGCTACAAAACACTACCGAAGTTTATAAAACAGAAGTTCATGTTAACATTGAAGGTCGTGATGTTAAAACAACACTTTATGCTCTGCCGAATGCCAAAAATAATCGTACAATTTTGGGAATAGATTTTTTACGCAAAGCAAAAATTGTTTTGGATGTAGTAAATCAAGAATGGTTCTTTGCTGATAGATGCAGGTGGAAGTATAGATTCGCCGAAGATACCTATAGACCTACCAGTGAATTAGCAATAAAAACCGTTGAATTAGACACTGTTTCTCTTAGAGAAGATGAAGGTCGACATCTCACTTCAGAGCAACGAGTTAGGTTGAATGACCTGCTTGGAAAATTTACAAGTAGCTTCCAACTAGGGGAAGCGGCTACACCTAAAGTTAAACATTATATTGATACTGGATCACATCCTCCTGTTAAAGAAGTTGTGCAGCTTGCAAAACGTGTTTTATATCCCCCGAATTCAAATTCACCTCGACCTACTACTAGAGAACGACCATTGGGGTGCAAAACAGTGTTTGTGGGCGGTTTGCCAGAAAAGATTACGGAAGAAATTATTCGAGAAATTTTCGAATGTTGTGGGTCTGTAGAGACAGTTAGAATGTCTAATCAGAATTTTTGCCATATAAAATTTTCTGATGAGCTCTACTTAGATAATGCTTTGTATTTTTCTGGATATAGGTTAAAAATAGAAAATAAAGACGAGGCACCTTTTACTGGAAGGCTACATGTTGATTATGCTCAAGCTCGAGATGACTAGTATGATTATGAATTCAAGCAGAGAGCTCTACAACGTCAAGCACGCCATCAAGAACTAGACTATTATAGACCGCCTACTCCGCCAGTAGTGCATTATACAGATCATGAAGCCTCACTTATTTGTGATAAGTTGAAAAATGAACGACAAGATGAAGAAATGGAACTCAGTGATGATGAAAATTCAGATAAAACAAATATTGATACTGATCAGGTAAAAAAAGTATATCAAGAAGATGTTCATAAGTACCAAGAAGAGGCTGATTCTTTGAGATGTCAGTTAGAAGCTGCACAAAGTGAAATTATGGTCATGAAGTCTGATCACAAAGAAGAACTTAAACGAAAAGATAATCAGTTGGCAACAATGCAACAGGTTTACAAAACTCAAAAAACGAAGAGCTAAATTTGAATCAAAGAAGATCTAATGAAGCTGAATTAAAAGAGCTTCGTGCCTTTAAGCGCAGAATGACAGAAGAAAATCCTGATTGTCTTAATGATTCAGCTTATGAGAATAATTCCCAATTAGGAAATTTATCTAATGCTAATATAGAAAGGGAGGCTCCCTGATTGGTCTCATTTCAACATTCCTCCATGTTCATCCATTTGGTACAAACATTGATTATATTTGTTCATACTTGCACCAGATTGATTCTACTATCAGGTCCAGAGATGTTGAAAATTTATTAAAAAGATATCCAGTGATTTTTAGAGAAGATTCTACTGGTGTTGGAGCAACTTTAGGTAAAAAGTGGCATTTCACTGGTTTTTAGATGGACGACTGTTTAAAAGTTTAGAGATCAGTATCTGATGTTGAACATTTTATTTTATTTTATTTTATTTTTAACTGCTTGTTGAAATCATCGTCATAAGTCTTTTATATATTCAAGTACTTCAAATACTGACTTTTCTTCCCTTTAAAAAAAAAAAAAAAGTTTTTTTTCTCATGGATTATTTTTCATTAAGGCTCACCATGAATAGATCTATAGTATCATACAACATTTTTCTTGTGCATATATGTTTAAAACTTTTTAAGAAATTGTAATTTGATTAACGTACTCTTTGTACCAAGTGCTTCTGTTCAGAATTTATTATTTTTATTTAGAGAACAACTTGTTTCTCGTAGTGTCATTTATGGATATGGTGGATGTTCAAAAGGCTCCATTCGTTCAAGAGGCAGACCCGGGAAACGTCAGACGCCCAGCCAGCAAATAGCCACTAAAGGTTCAAAAAACGCGAGAACAACAGAGGTATTTAGTCACCAGAAAGCATCCCGAAGGAATCCACCCAGGAAATGCACACTGCATCTGAGGGACGAGTAATGCAGTGTGAGGGGTAGAGTGTAACGCCCGAACTATACGCACTCCATCATATTTTCTCTCCTTTTCTTTTTTTTTCTTTCAAACGAATTGACAATCTGAGTAATTTAGACTTTACCAGAAGAGTAGAATGTTTTACAGAGATGGTGGCCGTCAAGGCATCTGAGCTTAGCCGTAAATGTAAAATTAACTGTGTTATTTTGTAAATAGTAATATGTAAATACGTGTAAATATTAAATTTATTAGTCTATGAAGAGGTTATCAAGTTTAATTTGTAACTAAAATAATTTCCACCCCGGATTCAAAATAATATGTTACAAGTTTAAGTTATATCAGTGAATATCGGCAGATGTAAATTTAACGTATGACATTCAGCGGCTTCCGAAATATTGGCCAGTAGGACTTTGGTTGATAGCTATGTGTTACCTACCTAGGGAGAAACGTCTACCCCTCATAGTAGATTTCATATTATTCAAGCTTAAAAATTTTATATCAACGGATACTATATCTATCAAACATCCGCTTGTCAATATTTCATAATTTTCACTAATCACTATAAATTAATGGAGCAATGTAGTGAGCAGCTTGGAATACCTAGTTGCGTGTCAACTGAACTCTCAGGCTAGAGGTAATTTGACTTGCGAGGCAAAAGGGAGCCGTGATAAGTTTAAAAAGTTAAAAATTAAATTTTAAAAAAATGAGAATAAAAATTAAATAGAAGTGTAACAAGTATATTAAAAAATAAATAAAAGAAAAATAAGAAATTTCCATTAGATCCAAAAATGACAAGTGAAACCTACCGAGGGTCGAACCCATCTCAAAAAAGAAGAAAAAAGACTCTTTACCATAGGTGCCAACCTCTCATTAATATGCGGGTTAATTTGACCCAGTTTAACAAAGCTTCAAACCAGAAAAAATAATGGATGAATCTTTATTTATTCAATTTCAGGTTTTCTACGTGAAATTTATTTAATTTCATTTCTTAAAAAAATTTCTGGTGCGAAACGTGTTAAACCTGGGTCAAATTAACCCGCATATTACGGAATATTAATGAGAGGTTGGCACCTGCAATGTATGGTCTCTTTACAGAGACCATACATTAAGTTTACAGTTACAAACGTAATATTATCACTGTATAAGAGTGTGCCTTATCTCGCTATTCTAAAAAAAATAACTAACGCTGCCACAGCTGTAAATGATTTTTTTTTTGTGAGTGAAACTCTTTCTGGGCTAATATTAAGAAAACTATTGCTGTTAAAATATGAAAATTGGTAGTATTATAGAGAAATGTTTGATAAACACCCTGAAGCAGACAGTTTTTAAATCTAAGAATTTAAAAGCTATTTAATGGTGAAGTCAATGAAAATAGTTGTGTTAAAAAAGTTTTATAGGAACAAAAACTATGCGTAGTAACTTAACTTATATTTTGCAGGAACATACTTGACAAGTTTGCGGTGTGTAGCGTGCAATTAGTTAAGTTGTCTTATTTTTTCAGGTATTTTTAATTTTTTTTTTTAATTCCCACTATTAGCTCACACTCTCTCTATATATATCTTGTTCAAATTTTCAATCACTAATAAAATATTTTCTATTCATCCACTCAAGTTCAAATAAATTTTTTAAAACTTGTAGTGGATGACACTTTATGTTAATGCAGTTTTTTCAAATATTAATTCATTCATTAAATTTAATTAATTAATTTTAGTTTTAAATGGGAGAAAAAAATTCCTCCCATTGTTTTCATAAATGAAATGAAATATTTATTTCAAATGAGTGATGCCACAGAAATAAAATACCGCAACGATGATTATAAAATAATGTTCAATAAAGATAACGTGGGACATGAATGCTGCACGGGTTTATTTTATATATTTATGTTTAAAAAGTAGGAATTGGCTTAATTTTTTTTTTATATTACTTGTTTATTAAAAATTTCATTATTTCAATAAAGATTTATTTCATATTCAGAAAAGGTCATATTTTAAATTGTTGCCAAATTGTAAAACAGCACGAAGATTAATATTTCTTTTCAATTTAAAAATGTATTTACACCTAAATATCAAAAACAGAAAAAAACTCGAAAATAATAATTAAGTGACTGTGTGTTAAAAGCAGGAAATGGGGAAAATTACGTCATAAAAAAATGTATTTACACATGAAAGTTAAAAAAGAAGAAAACTTTAAAATAATTAAATTATTACACGAAAAACGCATTTAATGTTGAAAATTACGTCATATATTGTTATGGTACATTTAAATAGATTTTCCTATGGACACTATTCATGTGACGTTACCATGAGAATCACATGGCGTAAAAGTAGCGTGGCTTGCAAGTTTGTTATTTGATCCAGCATAAATACAGAACAGATGAATGCATTCGTAAAATACTTTAGATTTATTTTGTACGAATTATTATTCGATAAATACATATTAGGAAATTCATATATACTTATTAACTAAAATAAACAATTCACATTTTAAAAATAACATGAAAAATATCCATGAAGGTGCATTAAAATAGAGAAAATAATTCCTGCATAGGCTATATACCTGTTCCTGAAAATTTCTAAAACTCGATATAAACATAACACATAAGCGTACATTTTCTATACACAGTACTTTTCAATGCCGCGATTCTGTATGTTATTTCCAAGCAGGTGAATTTTTGTAGCCTCGAACCCACACGAAGGATATTTTCCATAGCGTCGTTTTAAGACCCAGAGAGGCAGCGACATATTTTACTTAACCATTTTATACAAGCTGATTTTCAAATGTGTAATTGATCTTACTTATCAATCCCCAAAACAGCCGTCATCTTTTGCGACAGTGGTGCATGAGGCCATGGGAACTGAATAGTGCCTCAGTCAAGCGTTTTCTGCATGGCAACCCGATTACAGAAGATCGTCGCTGTTCGTGATCCATTTAACGTAACCGGATAATCTTTTTAACACAGAGCACATTAGGATATCTTTAAAGGCTACGGAGTCTGAAAGTGGGTTGGCAAGCGTTGCTCGCAGGGTGCAAAGCCCTCTAGTTAATTAAAAAAAAGTTGGAAATTGTACGTCAAACGTGACAAATGAGGTGCGTTCGTTCTATAGCTAGTTATATAAATATTCAGAGCTTGATGATTTTTAATTCTGTGAAATGAATTATATCGTCTCCAGATTAATTTCTGTAATAAAATAAGTATCTCGGTCGCTTGACGATTAAACCTCGGAAGCTCCTATAAAAAGAAAGCACCGATTTTTTTTTTTAATTCAAATTTCTTAATAAATATTTTTATTAATATATTCTAGAGTTTTGATGCGGTTTTCATGAAATTTGAAATGTCTAGACAAAATTCTGCAAAGATAATATATTTTAAATTTCAAACTTTGGTTGGGTAGTTTTTGCGTTGCTATATGCGGGCAGACGGACGGACGGACGGACAGACAGACGGACGGTTGGACAGACAGACAGACGGACAGACCAGACGACGACAATAGGTGCTACGTATTTATATAATTACGAACGCATCTAACAAGTGTATACGTTTAAAATAAGTAGCACGAAAGAAATATTGTGAAAGTAAATTAAAAGCAAATAAATGTAATTCTGAATTTAATTAAATACAAAATTAAATTACTAAATATATATCAGATTTAGACAATTATTCAATTTATCAATTTCTGAATAAAAAATCCGCCAGATTTGGTAATACTGCTCATTATGTAGTAAGTTGTAGAATTTAGAATGTTGCATTTTAAAGTACTGTTATGAATTTTGTATATATCTGTAAATATTCCATTTGTTTAAATTTATTTTATTTGATTATTGTGAAAATTGCAGTATTATTAATGTATTTCCTATTGAGCATCATGTAACTCAATGCTAAAGGCCTCAGATGGTTTGCAAGGAAAACAACCTTACACCCTCATCTTTATAATGGAAGTCTATTGAAATATCGCCAAGGAATGGGTTTATCGCCAAGTTGGCGATGGTTTTGGCGACTTATTTTTGTCGCCAAATTTGGCGATATATCGCCAAATGTCGCCAAGTTGGCGACTTTTTGTGCAACCACACCCCCCTTATACCTATACATTGGGATCCTTTCTTGCTTGGGTTCTCTATCGAAAGTTAAAGCACTTTTTGGTAATTTCTAGCATCTGAAGGCTCTGGAATAATCTGGAAAGATCTCTGAAACCTATATAAGGACCTCCATCAGTTCAGTTAGTTAGTTGTCTGTCAACTGCGATTGAATTCATACGAGAGGCTTTGCATTGAGAACTGTGTTTCTCGGATCGATTTTGTCGTTGATACGTCGTATTGAACGCATTGTTTCTGTGTGAAATTTTGCTGCGCTTTTATTGGATTTGAAGATTACTGAATATCTTGTAATTTTCAGAAGATATTTGTGATCGTATTGCACCGTTTATAGTGAATAAAGCCTTTTTATTGTTCTTATATATTGGCATCAGTCCTTTCGAACCCCGAGCTCACAACATTTGGTGTCAGAAGTGGGATTGAATGCCGATCACCAGAGCAATGGAGGGTCAACTGAAAGAATTATTGGAGAAATTAGCTGCGAACCTTGGCGAGTTGAAAGAAGAAATGAAGAAAGATATGTCAGCGATGGATGAGAAAATGACTGCGAACCAGGCTGAAATGAAGAAAGATATGTCAGCGATGGATGAGAAAATGACTGCGAACCAGGCTGAAATGAAGAAAGATATGTCAGCGATGGATGAGAAAATGACTGCGAACCTTGGTGAGTTAAAATATGACATGAAGAAGGATATGTCAACCAACCTTGGTGAGTTGAAAGAACTAATAGAGGATAAAATAACATCTTTAAATGACAGAATTGACGGCGTGGAAAACAAAGTTGAAGAAAGATTTCAAGAAATAGAAGAAAAAGTTCAAAATACAGCCAAAACCGTAGAAGAAAAGGTAGAAGAAATACAAAGGACAGCCAAAACCGTAGAAGAAAGGATTGAGAGTGTAGAAAAGGAGTTGGAAAATGTGAAGAAACAAAAGATAACTGCCGAAAACTATCCCGAAGATGTCAAGTATCAAGCTATGCTTCCTCGGGCCTCTATTAAACTCTCGACCTATGACGGAAAATCCTCATGGCCAGTTTTTAAGACACAATTTGGGATCGTAGCGGACGCCAATGGATGGGATTCCCAGACAAAGGCTTGCCAGTTAGCTACTTCTCTACGAGCTGATGCTGCCGACGTCCTACAGACTTTGCCTGCAAATGAACCGCTGGATTTTGAAACGCTCGTCAGTGCCTTAGAATTGCGTTTTGGCGAGAAATGCATGAAGGAATATAGCAGACTCCAGCTCAAATCTCGACAGCAGAAATCCACTGAATCCCTGCAAGATCTTGCTACGGATGTCGAGAGACTTTCACATCTTGCTTATCCTGACTGTCCGACTGAAATTAGAGAGAGTTTAGCTCTGCAACATTTTATCGATGGTGTGCGTGACTCTGAGATCCAGAAACAACTCCGGATTGCAGATCTCAGTGACTTAAGAGGGGCTTTGGTTTACGCTCTGAAATTCGAGGCAGCCCAGCAAGCTACTAGGAAAGATCGACACTTTGTGCGAGCAGCCAACCTGCCTGAGACGTCGGATAGAGCTGTGGAGTGCTTACAGCAGCAGATGAATGACATAATGAGAAAGATGAACTCCTTAATGGCCAACAAACCTTACAGGAAGATCAAGTGCTGGAGATGCGGTGGAGAAGGCCATATCCAAATCGACTGCCCAAGACGACCCAGCACCGAAGGTAATAGCTCACCCGCTAACGGAGGAGCAAGAAAACTGATTATTGACCATCTTGCGGGGCGGAGGTTTCCAGATCTTAAGAAGCCTCATTTTCAAGTATGTGAAATTTCTGCAAGAAGTTGCGGCGAGAACGGAGTTTTTCTAGTCGGAAGTGTGAATGATTTGCCCTGTAATATGATCATCAATACAGGAGCCAATGTGACCATCATTCGGAAAGATCTAGCTCAGCGGCTGAAAGAAAAATTCTCCTGGACCCCGCCGCGTGTTATTCTTCAAACTGTGACCGGAGATAAGATCGATATACACGGAAGAATGACACTGAAAATAAAGTTTGGGAACGCCGCTTACCACCATACAGTCTATGTTGCCGATATTTCAGACCCTTTTATACTCGGACTGGACTTTTTAAAAGAGCATGGATTTGCACTGGATTTTAAGAATAATGAGTTACGCTCTGCTCAAGAAGATGTCACTATTTTCAAACTTGGAAATGAGTCCGGGTCTATTCAACGGATCACAGCCAAGGCAGATGTTATCATCCCTCCTCGGACCGAAATGATGATACCTGGATTAACTGGAAACGAAAGAATTTTCCAGTATGGCTTGACTGGATATCCTGAGAAGAGCCCAAAGGGAGTGCTAATAGCATCAGCGCTGGTAGATCTGTCGAGAGATGTGATACCTGTGAGGATTGCGAACGTAAGTGAAAAGTCTAGAATTATCCAGAAAGGTGAAGTGCTTGCAACCTGTGCTCCAGTCACCTGTGTTTGCAAAGACCCGAGCTTGACGTTATCGGAGCCGCCTACAAGTTTAACACCTGTAATTGGACGAAATGAAAATTTATCTCCTGAACAGAGACATGCCTCAGAAAGACTGTTCCAGGAATTTAAGGATGTGTTTTCACAAAACGAGAGTGATATAGGGCGCACTTCACTGACACGTCATAGAATTGATACTGCCAACCATCCACCGATTAAACAGCATCCAAGACGCTTGCCGTTCGCAAAACAAGAAGAGGTTTCTAAGCTCTTACGAGAGATGCAGGATAGTGACATCATCGAACCGTCATCAAGTCCGTGGGCCTCTCCCATCGTGTTGGTCCAAAAGAAAGATGGCTCCACAAGATTTTGTGTGGATTATCGTAAACTTAACGATATCACGAAGAAGGACAGCTATCCTCTACCAAGAATAGACGACACGCTAGATACTCTTTCAGGACATAAATGGTTTTCCACACTGGATTTGAAGAGTGGATATTGGCAAGTAGAGATCCATCCTGATGACAAAGAGAAGACCGCATTTACTACTGGACAAGGACTTTGGCAATTCAAAGTTATGCCGTTCGGGCTCTGCAATGCTCCAGCAACGTTCGAGCGCCTCATGGAGACAGTGTTAAAAGGCCTGACTTTTGAAGCTTGTCTCATCTACCTAGATGACGTCATCATTGGTGGCCGCACGTTTGAAGAACATCTTGGAAATATTCGAAAAGTGTTAACGAAGCTAAGAGCGGCGAATTTAAAGCTGAACCCTCTGAAATGCAAGTTCTTCCAACGCGAAGTAAATTATTTAGGACACATCATCTCAGCTGAAGGTGTTCGAACAGATCCTGAAAAAGTGTCTGCAGTAAAGAACTGGAAGCGTCCGGAAAACGTCCATCAGTTGCGAAGCTTTCTGGGACTATGCACTTATTACAGAAAGTTTGTACAGGGGTTCTCCAACATCGCAAGACCCTTGCATAGGCTCACTGAAAGCAAGCAGAAGTTTCTATGGACACAAGAATGCGAGAATTCCTTCCAGCAGCTGAAAGAAACTCTCACATCCTCTCCAGTCCTAACCTTTCCACACCCCGACAAACAATTCATTGTGGACACGGATGCTAGTCATGAAAGTGTCGGTGCTGTACTTTCCCAAGAAATAGATGGCCAAGAACGAGTCGTAGCATACTGGAGCAAATGTTTGTCGAAACCAGAGCGGAATTATTGCGTCACTCGTAAGGAGTTATTAGCTATAGTAAAAGCCATAGAACACTTCCATCACTATCTCTATGGCAGGAAATTTCTCCTTCGTACTGATCACGCATCCCTAACATGGCTGATGAATTTTAAGAACCCAGAGGGCCAAGTAGCCAGATGGATACAACGACTCCAGGAATACGACTTTGACATCAGGCATCGTAAAGGCTCATCGCATGGAAATGCTGATGCCTTATCAAGAAGACCGTGTCCCGAAAGTTGTCGCTATTGTTCCAGAGCGGAGAACAAGTATAATCCCGAATATGTCATACGCCAGACGAAGACTTCACTATTGACGCCACCAGATCCCTGGAGTGATGAGAAGATTCGAGAAGATCAAATGGAAGACTCTGACATCAAACCAATCTTGGAGTTATTAGAATCTTCTAGCACGAAGCCCAGTTGGAAAGACATCTCGACTTACAGTCCTACGACAAATCAATATTGGGCTCTTTGGAACTCCCTCCACGTCAAGAATGGTGTCCTGTTCCGAAAATTCGAATCGGAAGATGGGAAAACATCTCGGTGGCAGTTGGTACTTCCTCGATCTCGAATCCCAGAGGTCCTCGAAGAATTACATGGCAGTCCCACTGGTGGCCATTTTGGAGTCATGAAAACATTACACAGAGTCCGAGAGCGCTTCTTCTGGGGAAAAGCGAGAGCTGACGTCGAACAATGGTGCAAATCTTGTGATGCATGTGCAGCTCGGAAAGGACCAAAGAAACGTAGCCGAGGAAGACTACATCTCTACAATGTAGGAGCACCTTTTGAACGCATCGCCCTTGACATCCTAGGTCCTCTGCCAAGAAGTGCTGATGGCAACAAATACCTCCTTGTTGTCATGGACTATTTCACAAAATGGCCTGAAGTTTATGCCATCCCTGATCAAGAAGCTTCTACGGTTGCGGATGCCTTGGTACACCCGTGGATATCAAGGTATGGAGTCCCTCTCCAAATGCATTCGGACCAGGGGAGAAATTTTATCTCTGCTGTGATTGAGGGTCTCTGTCAACTTCTCGGAATGGACAAAACTAGGACGACGCCTTTACATCCACAGTCGGATGGCATGGTTGAGAGATTTAATCGTACCATCCTCAACAATCTCTCACTGCTAGTCTCAAGAAACCAACAAGACTGGGACCAAAAACTTCCCTTGTTTCTTCTCGCCTATCGCAGCGCCGTCCATGAAACAACCGGCTATTCCCCGTCTCAGATGCTTTTCGGTCGTGATCTTCGTCTACCTTGTGATCTGATTTTTGGTCGTCCTCCAGATACGCCTTCATCGCCAGAGGGATACGTGCAGAATCTCCAGGCACGATTTGAAGACGTCCACAACTTGGCTCGAGAGCGGATCAATATACAGACGGAGAAGATGAAGACCAGGTACGACACGAAAGCCACGGGACATCAATTCAAAGAAGGTGACAAGGTTTGGTTTTATAATCCGACTCGACGTAAAGGACTTTCTCCCAAACTGCAATCGCACTGGGACGGTCCTTATACAGTCCTAAACAGACTGAACGATGTCGTAATTCGGATCCGAAAGTCACCAAATTCGAAGCCTAGAGTCGTTCATTACGACAGGCTAGCTCCATACTATGGCCATAGTACATAGTTCACATAGTACTTAGTTCATTGATTGTAAATAGTGTAATGTAAATAATGTAAATTAGTATGATCATGGTCTTGTATATAAATTAATGTAATTATTTATTTTGCTTAGCATTATCATTATTACTGTTATTATTATTTAAATACTTGTATGTAATGGTGTCTATGCTTTATAATTCAGCATTATGAATGTGTTTAATTGTTATTTTCCATATTTGGTTTAAGTGTTTTGAATAGTATAGCATTTGTTGGTAACGGGTTTGCTTTCCGATCAAAGGTTGAACTGCCCGGGACGTGCAGTCCTTGAGAGGGGGGCAATGTTATGAATTTTGTATATATCTGTAAATATTCCATTTGTTTAAATTTATTTTATTTGATTATTGTGAAAATTGCAGTATTATTAATGTATTTCCTATTGAGCATCATGTAACTCAATGCTAAAGGCCTCAGATGGTTTGCAAGGAAAACAACCTTACACCCTCATCTTTATAATGGAAGTCTATTGAAATATCGCCAAGGAATGGGTTTATCGCCAAGTTGGCGATGGTTTTGGCGACTTATTTTTGTCGCCAAATTTGGCGATATATCGCCAAATGTCGCCACGTTGGCGACGGATTTGGCGACTTTTTGTGCAACCACACCCCCCTTATACCTATACATTGGGATCCTTTCTTGCTTGGGTTCTCTATCGAAAGTTAAAGCACTTTTTGGTAATTTCTAGCATCTGAAGGCTCTGGAATAATCTGGAAAGATCTCTGAAACCTATATAAGGACCTCCATCAGTTCAGTTAGTTAGTTGTCTGTCAACTGCGATTGAATTCATACGAGAGGCTTTGCATTGAGAACTGTGTTTCTCGGATCGATTTTGTCGTTGATACGTCGTATTGAACGCATTGTTTCTGTGTGAAATTTTGCTGCGCTTTTATTGGATTTGAAGATTACTGAATATCTTGTAATTTTCAGAAGATATTTGTGATCGTATTGCACCGTTTATAGTGAATAAAGCCTTTTTATTGTTCTTATATATTGGCATCAGTCCTTTCGAACCCCGAGCTCACAACAGTACTTTAGTTAGTTGATAAAATCCTGTTATACCTTTATTGGAATTTTTCGTGGCATAACAGAGATCCTCTCACGGTTCACCAGTGTGTGAAATAGTGGGACACTGACTTCTATCGGGACATAAAAGAACCTTTGAAATCGGAACCTGTCTATAACGGAATTCTGTCTTAAACACAAAAAGTCCATGATCCCTTCGGAGAGAGTATCATACAAATCCACTTGCTAAGACGAAAACCTGTCTAAAACTGAATCTGTCTCCGGTCGTTTGAGATTCCGCCTTTTTAGGTTTTACTGTATTAAATAAACACAATAATCTTAGAGATTGAAATCTATGAAAGCGGAATCGTTCGTGACCGAAACAAAATTCCGTATTAGAGAGGTTTTTTACTGAGGGATTATAACTGTATGGTATTCTTTTCATAGGAAGCACGGATGTTTCATGTATAATAGCGAGTTTCGTTTTTGACGGACTAACTGAACTAAGTACAGTAAAACCTGTGAAATCAGAATAGCCAGAAACAGGAAAAATATTTCATTGTAGACAGGATTTCGTCTGAGCAGATAAATTCTTTAGGCGAGCCGTAAAAATGTTCCATTATAGACAGGTCATGTTTTGGAGATTTACTGTATAAAGTTCCATTTGATGCAGGCTAACAAATAGCATGGTACTAAGAAAATTTTTTAAAAATTGTACATAAAAAAAATTGGAACTTTGGGCGCACTGGTTCCTCGGCACGAATTTTAAAAGTCTTGAAAATCGGGACATCCCACGTAAATCGGAACACCTGGGAAGTTTAGTGGATTAGTTAATCGTTAAAATTAACCGTTTGATTACAGGGTTGGGACATATGTCGTCCCAGTGACTACTTCTGTCTTCTATTCACACCACTTTTTGAAAATTAATCTCTGCCATACAATTATATTTGGATACTTTCAAGAGAAATCTACCACATTTTATTTTTTTGTAAATTATGGTACGAGTTGGTACAAAATTATTCACCAGTCCTAGCCCATAAGCAAAAGGTTAATGTTAGTGAAATAACTTTTAAAGTCTTGAAAATAGGGACATCCCATGTAAATCGGAACACCTACGAAGTTTAGTGGATTAGTTAACCGTTAATATTAACCGTTTGATTACAGGGTTAGGACATATGTCGTCCCAGTGACTATTTCTGTATTCTATTCACACCACTTTTTGAAAATCAATCTCTGCCATACAATTACATTTGGATACTTTCAAGAGAAATCTACCACATTTTTTTTTTTTTTTTTTTTTTTTTTTTTTTTTTTGTAAATTGTGGTACGAGTTGGTATAAAATGAGTCACTAGTCCTAGCCCGTAAGATAAATGTTAATGTTAGTGAAATAACTTTTTGTGCTAAAATATCTTTAAGTTCGATTCATCCTGAAATTATTTCATACGAGCAGGGAAGACCGAGCTATGCCCGTTCCAAATTAGCTTTGAGTTCGAATATCATGATCCACTAATCAAATTTTCTCGAACATGTGACCAAGCCCAATTGTTTTCTCGTGCCCGAAACCCGTAGGATATAAAATTTAGTCAAAATAGTCTGAGCCATTTTTTAGATAAAATTAGCTTGACGCACAGTGAACCAAAAATGACCCACTAATTAGATTTTCTCGAGCATGTAACTTAGCTCGATGATTTTCTCGCGCCCAAAAACCGTAGGATACAAAATTTAGTTCAAATCGTCTGAGCCGTTTTTAAAATAAAAATAGCTTGACCCATAATGACCCATGACCAAAATGACACACTAATTGAAATTTCTCGAACATGTGACCTAGCCCAATAGTCTTCTCGTCCCCTAAAACTGTAGAATACTAAATTTAGTCTAAATAGTCTGAGCCGTTTTTCAGATAAAATTAGCTTGACCCACAGTGACCCAAAAATGACCCACTAATCGAATTTCCTCGGACATGTGACCTAGTCCATTGATTTTCCCGTGTCCGAAACTCGTAGGATACAAAATTTAATCAAAATCGTTAGAGCCGTTTTTTAGAGAAAATTAACTTGACCCACGTTGACCCAAAAAATGACCCACTAATTGAAAGTTATCGAACATGTGCCCCAGCTCAATAGTTTTTCGTGCCCGAAAATGGTAGGATACAAAATTTTGTCAAAATTGTTTGAACCGTTTTTTAGATACAATTAGCTTGGCCCTGATCCATTGTGACCCAAAATGACCACTAATCGAATTTTCTCGAACATGTGACCTAGCCCATTGTTTTTCTGGTGCCCCAAAACAGTAGCATACAAAATTTCGTCAAAATCGTCACAGACGTTTTTACTATAAAATTTGCATATATATTACACGCACACAATTTTTCCTCGTATTAGAATATATGTTATTAAAAAATGTTTTTAATTAGATTTATTTAATTTAATAACAATCGCTCAATCGGACATCATATGTAATAAAAATCTATCAAACGAAAATCAAGAATAGCAATTACTGCTAAATTAAGTCCGGCTAAAAGTTTTATTTAATTAAATCTAACGCAAAAGGCAACCTGCTCTTAAATAATACCCTATAATGATGACCCAGTAATAAGTATTCATTATTTGAACATTGTATCCTAAATTAATTAAATAAAGGATCTCATTTACCCTTAAAATGCGTGGTTTAATGAAAAATAATTCCCTTGCAGTAACAAATTAATTTCCCATGCGTTTCTAATAATATTAGTTGATGCATATAATGACTAGAGAAGAGCGCAATTGAACTGCTTTCGGAATACAATTCATTTATTATAACTGTTTCCCAAATTGTTAGGTAAAGTATATTAAACGGAAAATATTAATTTTAAAAAATATGAGAAAAAAGGAGCGCAGTTAATAAACAATATTTATCAATATAAATTTAATTTATCTTATTATTATTGTTATTGTCATTATTATTGTTATTATTATTATTATTATTATTAACTAGCATGCTATTGACCATTACAAAGTTTTTATTATAATTTATTGTAGTTTATAGTAAATTTAAACTTACCAAATCGCTGAAATCATGTGATATAATAAGGCAGAAATTTTTATTAATTTTTAGTGGTAACAAAAAAGCGTAAAAGTTGGCAGCTATGTATACAGGGTGTCCCAAAAGTCCTTGACACATTTTTAAAATTCAATAAAAGATCAAGTAATTGACGTACAAAAAAGCGATTTGGATAAAATGTTTCCTATAATTAAAAATTTTGTTTAAGACAAAAAAAAATAGTTCTAAAAAATTCTCATAGATGGCGCAGCTTCTAGAAAATTATCGAATGGGTAGAATGCCTTTATGGCCTTAATGCCTTGACAATGGCGAAAGACGCACAATGCATATGCAAAGTTTTTGTCCAAATTATGGCAACACATTCCAGAAGTTAACAATACACATCTAACCGTCTTCACTTGTATAATCGAACTCAGAAGGGCGAATATTCTTAAGTTCTTGAATGTGGGTTGTCATAGTTTGGACAAAAACTGTGCATAAACATTGTGCGTATTTCTCCATTGTTATGTATAGAGGCATTCTATCTATTCGATAACTTTCCAGAATCGAAACATTCCATCTATGAAACATTTTTAGAATATATTTTTTTTTTTTTTTAAATTTTGCTTAAACAAAATCTCAGATCATAAGAAGCATTTACGTTCAAACCTAAATCTCGTATGCCAATTGCTTGATCTTTATTGAATTTTAAAATGTGTCAAGGACTTTTGGGACACCTTGTACTAGTCTTGTGTATTAACCCTTTGAAGAGCAGTGGTTCACTTTTGAACCACCTAATTTTAATCCCTAAATACCAATATGGCACCAGAATTTTGGAATGAAAGTTTTTCATTTCTTAAGTAACGTGAAGAATATCTTTTATTTATTTCTTTTCAAATTTTGTTTGTTAATGTTGGTTAATTAAATACATGTAGAAAATTCTATACATTATGTTGAAACGCCATATTTACCTTAATAAATCAAAATCATATATCATAATCATTATTATACCATATACTACATATATGGTTTAATTTACTTGGCATCACCCTGCAGTTGGTTTTGATTGACACCCTTCCTGTTTTCAATATTATTAACTAGTATGCTATTTAATCTCCCCCCCCTTCCCTCCTTCCTATTTATTGTTTTAGGTAGCTTTCATTACAAAAAGTTAAAAGTTACCTATTGCAGTAGTTCGGAGGAAAGCAATTCTGGAAAATTTTGGTATATTTTCACCCAATGAACCCCAGACCCCAAAATCATCCCCCGTTCAAAAGTTGATTTATATATATATATATATATATATATATATAAATGAAAACACATGTGAAAAACGAAGGATAAGACATTATAAAAGGCGATGGAATGGACACTGAAGGAATTATACTTAATAGGATGAAAAAGCAAAAATTGGAAAAACAAAACTGGAAAACTATGAATATCTTATAGAATCTTCAGAAGGGCTTTATAAGAATATTCATAGTAAATATTTGTTATTTCATCAAATACTGCAAGCATTATCCCTAAAATCGACAATATTAAGCCCCTTATAACATATATAAATGAAACAAGGAAATTAATAACCTACATGATGTTCAAATAACAAAATAATTAAATAAATATGCAACTTAAATAGAAATTAGATAAATAAACAATTATTCAACTTAAATAGTAATTAGATCATAAAATACTGTTCAAGACTCATCAAAAAAAGAGAAATTTGACTGTAGATGGAATAAGATTGTAAGTTTTTGACAATCAGCCAGACATCATTGACTCAAAATGACTGCAATACCTATGCGCAAACATTGCTGAGAAAAAAAATATATATATATATTATATATATATATATATATATATATATATATATATATATTGTAATATATTGTGTAATATATTGTAATATATTGTGTAATATATTGTAATATATTGTATATATTGTGTTATATATATTGTAATATATATATATATATATATATATATATATATATATATATATATGAGCTCCCTAGAAGCCAAGGGATACAAGTGACAATATTTCGATTTGGAGTACACAGTTCAAAGTATTGAGTCAGTAATAATTGACTGAAATATTTATGAAGCTGTTGCTTATTTCTTAAAGGCTTTTGAACTCTTATTTCAATAACTGTGTAAAAAAGGTGGAGTACAATTTTATTTATTAATTAAATTTATAATTAATTAATATTGATAACAAAGGATACAAGTTTCGAATGCTTAAGTAGTTAACCTCCAGAATGGAGCACATAATTCAAAAATAACATATATTTTTTTTACGTACAAACAAATAGCCTTATTTCCAGATCGCCTGTGCACAGCTCAGTTTTTTCAATTTTGTCACTTATACCCCTTGTCTTCTGGGGTTCTCATATATATATATATATATATATATATATATATATATATATATATAATAAAACAGTCATCCGGGTAAGATCTGGTTATCCGACCTTATACAGAATTTTAATCCGAATTCGACCTGCAGTAAAGACATTAAGGCCTATCTGAACTAGTTTGGGTTCCACCAAAGTTAGGTTACCTGACCCGAAGGCGGATTTCTAATCCGAATCCGACATGCAGAAAAAATGCCGACCCAACTTTTTCGTGAAAGTTTCGGGTAAAATCCGTGATCAGATACGCACTCGTCTCAAAATTCTCAGTTTTCATATTGAAATCATACGGTGACTTCGTTGTGGCCACAATATGTCGTCTCAGAAGAGCTAAAAATGGTAATAACGACGTCACATCTACATCGCTGTGACTGCACATCAACGTCACGTGACGTCACATAGACGGTCACAAAATCACGATATAACGTCACAATGTTATACGGGACTGGGTGTAGGAACTGAAGGTGTAAAGTTTCCTGAAGTTTTTATTTTCTTAACAAATTTTCTAATTTTCCCGGAAACCTAGATAGCCAATGTCTTATTTCAAAATCGCGATTATTTTTCTTATTGGAAACATTAAATAAGTTAGTGCATTATTTGATATAATACAATGCCATAGCTGCCACTTCTACCTTTTTTCGAGTACAAGTATTTCCGAGTGGAAATATTAGCTTTATTTAACAATCGATATTCTGTGATTAAATACGAGGAAATATTACTATTCGAAAAATTTTTTTCTCTAAAAACAAGTGAGATCGCAGCTATGTAATTTATTTATGTTATACAATGATTCCCTTTTAAGGAGATTAATAAATTATGAAATAATTTTCCGAAACTTGCAGAGTGCTTAGATATGAATTCATTTATTAAAATAAGGATATGTAACTAAAATCTAAAGTGACTTGAATGACATTACAAATGTTACTAAAAAAAGCAAATCATGTCAAAAATATTTAAAATCAGCATTAATTTTTTCTTTTATTATAGTTAAAAATACATTTTCTTGAAGAAAAAATATTTTTTTCTTTTACTCAATCATTTTATCAATTTGGAAAAACTCTTTTGTCGATTTTCTGTTTAAATGCTTTAAATACTAGATAAAAATAATACAAATATAAAACGATTTTCTTTAATTAAACGATTCCTTTTAAAAGAATTAATTTGTATAGCTTTCTGAAAATCGATAATTTTTTGTTGTTGGCATTGAAAATTCGAAATCACCCCTTTTTAAAAGGGAATACTTCAATTAAAACTTAATGTTTTTACATCAAATAAATTGGGTTGGACAATTAATTATTCAGATGAAATGAAATAATTTGAATACTTTTTAGCATTGGCTATTTATTTCGTTCTCTTTAACAACTTTTTTTTTTTTTTTTTTTTTTTTTTTTTTTTTTTTTTTTTACGCTTAACTTTTCTTACTTTTGCTGTTGCAATTTACTAAAAGCTAAATAAAATGAAAAATAAAAATAAAAATCTTTTCAAACGGAGAATGAATAAAAAAAATGTACTTTCTATTTAGAGAAAATAAAAATCTAACTGCATTTCAAGAAGATGATTTGAATTCGATGACCTCTTTTATTGGCTCTTTCCAACATAGTTGAAAACTGTTTATGAATTCTGTCTGTCTGTCTGCCGTTTGTCCGTACTCTAATTCTCGTAAATACAAGGTGAACCAAAAGCTTTCCCCTGATTATAATAATTCATTACATTATAACCGTTTATATAATAATGTAACTTGTTGTATCATTGGGTAGGTCAGTTTTAGTATTTTTTTTCTGTGCAATAGATGGCGCGAATTGGATTGGAAGGGATGGACCAACACCCTGGCCTCCGCGCTCTCCAGATATTACTCCTCTGGATTTTTTTTCTTTTGGGGCTATATAAAGGACAGAGTCTTTGCCACACCGATTGCTGACGTCGAAGAATTGAACACTAGGATACAAGCTGCTGTGTGTGCTGTAACACAAGACATGTTAAAGAACACTTGGCGGGAACTAAAATACGGCTCAGACATTCTCCGAGCAACCAAGGGGGCACACGTTGAAATTTACTGAGGTACTTGGTCTTATAAAAAAATTATACTTACAATGTATCCAAACAAACATATGTCTAATTATAATAGTTTGAGTACAATAAATATTTATAATCTCAGGGCAAGACTTTTGGTTCACCCTATTTACTCGGATATAAACGATTCCCGTTACGGTATAGCTTATGGGGAAAAATCGTTTATAGTGTATTTTAATGATGCAATTCAATTACTATTTCAAGCATAATAAAGTTGATATGGATTTTCGAGGTGCAACTAAAGCATGATTTTTGTAGATTACGGAGTTCAATCGTTCATTTACAGATTTTTTTTTATTAATTATTAATTAATTACCGTTCATTAGCAATTAATTTTTTAATTATCGTTCATTTTTGCTGTGGCTGTATGAAATGAATCGCTTTTGATGTGATGCACCCTACTTACGGTTATGCCACCTGCAACGCCATCTGTTGGCGCAATTTGTTACTAAAATTTGAAGTTTCTGTATCAGATTTTTATCGTTTTTTTAATAAACATTCCACTTGTTTCATGCTTCTATCTATCACCGTTTCCGAGTTATTTATTTTCAAAGTTAGGGGTCTTTTGTGAAACACCCTGCATATATATATGTATGTATATATATATATATATATATATATATATATATATATATAATTATAATATCTTTGAATTTCAAAAAACATATCAAGTTCATGTAACATTCTAATTAAATCTCCTACGAGATAATTAGTAATAAAGTGTAGACAGAATACCACATAGTTAATAAATTAACAAGTGCAATCATAATTTTACCATAGCATTTGCTTCAATGGTAATTGGCCAAAAATACTGAAAATATGAAGAATATTTAAAAAGAGAGAGGAAAAAAAATATATATAATAAACCATAAAATGTTAATAATTTGAAGTTGATATCAAGTGAATACAAATGGATTTTAAAATGAAATATGAACTAAATATAATGGAAAATTGGATAACAAGAGATTTAAATTAGAATTGGATATGAAAAAACACGTGTAGATATAATCATCAGCCTGGATGTATCCACACGTGGTTTAAAAATAATACAGTATATCATAAATATACTGGCATTTATGCTAAGTATATATATAGTAATACCTGAGTTTTCGCTGACTTCGGTTATCATCGGTTTCAATTTTCGTCGATTTTTCCGCCAAAATTTTTTTTCGGTTTTCGTCGGTTGCCTCGGATTTCGTTTATTTCCTGTGTATTTTTGTGGGTTTTTTTTTAATTGATTGCGCGCAAAAGAAAGTTTCTTGTAAGACACATGTTTAATAATAATGTCTTGCTCCATTTTAGGCAAATCTTAATGAGGCGGCAGAAACAGACCACTTTGGACAGCTTTTTTGAGCGACATAGGTCCTCTGACTCTGAAGCTAGTCCTACTGCCAAAAGACCAAAACGGGAAGTGACACCAGATACAGTGCCTTGATATCATACGCTAAGAACACTATATTAATTTCTTATTGTTTTTAGTATTAAACGCTATACTTATTCTCTATAAAATGTGTTTTTGATACGTATTATGGAGTGTTTAGAATGGATTAATGGGATTTACATAGATTCATATAGATATAATTGACTCGGTTTTCGTCGGTTTCGGATTTCGCCGCTTGTTTTCGGACGGTTTATCGGCGAAAACCGACGTATCACTGTATATATTTAAGTTCAACTGCGTATTCAAAATTTTCTATTGCTTATGACACGCCCTGTACAATTATAACAGATTAAATGTTACATATGCATGAAAAGTTAATTTTCGGTTTTATTACTATTTTTCACCATATGTTATTCCGTTTTTGGTTGCTATGAAAGAAAAAGATTTTTTTGGTAAAATTATGATTAATGCGCTTCAGTGAAATACTTTTCTTTCACTCTCCCATTTCTATGATTATTAATGGAGTGGAAATGTTTCATTTTTTAATTTTTCTGAAACACTATCGGAAGTCCATTTCTATGATTAAACATGTAGCAACATCTGGTGCTCACAAAGAAAAGTATATCCAACAAAAAATAATCTTTAAAACTTATGGAAATGATTTGCTTAATAATGTGTAGAAATACTTCATTTAATGCGATATATAGCTGAAAAATAAATATAATTATTAGAAAAACCTTTGATTTCGAATATTTATTACAAGAAAAGACGAATTAGGAACATTTAAGTAATTTATTATTATTTTGTTGGTATTTTATTTACTTTTTTTTTAATTCCTTCAACAAACGACTTTTTGATTATTTTAATTTAGCTCTTCAACATTTTCACAATTCACTTGCTTAGGTTGCAAGAATAATTAATTGAAATAATCCAAAAATTATAACAATTTTCAAACAATTTTTTTTTTCGAAAATTTTTTAAATATTGGTGAGAAAGCATGTATAAAACAAATTAAAGTTACAATTGAAGTTTGTATAAAAAACTGCCACATAAAAATAATAGTAATCTAGTACTAATAAATACGTGAATATACGTTTATTTTATTCGGAAAAATATAAACGCATATTCACGAATTTATTAGTACTAGATTACTTTTTATGTGGATATTTTTTATATCAAACTTCAATTGTAAATTTACACAATTGCAACTTTAATTTGTTTTATACATGCTTTTTTACCAATATTAAAAAAAATAAATAAAAAAAGATAGTTTAAAAATTGTTATAACTTTTAAATTATTTAAATTAACTATATTTTAATTTGGTTCTTCAAGTTTTTCACAATTTACTGATTAATTCTTCCTTAGGCTGCAATAATTAATTAACATAATTCAAAAGTTATAACCATTTTCAAACATTTTTTTTAAAATTGAAAAATTTTTAAACATTGGTGAGGCAGCATGTATAAAAACAATAAAAGTTACATTTGTGTAAATTTACAATTAGGATTTGATTTAAAAAAAAATAGTCACATAAAAAGTAGTCTAGCACTAATAAATTCGTGAATATACGTTTATATTTTTTCACTCGCTGAGTAGTTTTATATGTTTTCAACATAGCTTAATTTTGTGTATACCGCATAGGCTGTCATAGTTTCCCAAAAATTATGGGTCGCCGAGGTGTGATCGAGTAATTTTTTAATTACTCCGTTAGAGGTTTTTGGCTGCACAGACTTTATTTCAGTAGAATGCAGCATTGATAATACAGTTGATAACATTGACACCGTGTAAATCAATAAGATTTAAATTGTGCATATAATTATAATTATAATTATTATTGTTATTTTTGCATGTAGAGCGATTGACTAGTAGTTGGTTAAACCCCGGTTGTTGATCAATTCACATTATATTCTACACAATAAAATTTTATGCGTACGTTTTATAGTGCTTGCTTTGTAGTAGTTATATAGTACGTGAGACATATGATAGACTACTACATCACGGTTAACCACTTAACCCCTTCAGGGGCAAAGTACTCTTGGAGCTAAAATAATGAAATGGTTGATTGACAACAAGATTCCCAAACGAATTTATTTTTAAATAAGTAAAAGCTTTCCTTCATGTACCTTATAAATTTAAAATTTGATAATAAAATTCTGGTGGCATTGTGTCATTTGGGGATTAAAAGTAAGTGGTATATATAATATACCTGTGCCATTCAAGGGGTTAATAGTTTAGCCCGAACACTTCTCGGGCAGGAAGAGTTTTCTTGCTTTGTTACTAAAAGCTTTTCGATACCACTGACTGTTAACTGTAATCTTAGCTTTAATAATTGGAAGACATTTTTCGATTAGATAAGACAAATATTTTAGTACGAAAAAAAGTGGTGTTTTGTCCTTATTTTCCGTTTATTAAATAAAAAAACGAAACGGTCAAGGGGTTAATTAAATACTAGCATTCGATCATCAAAATTTCACAACATGTGCGAATACACTAGTTTTGTTCAACATATAAAAACACAGAAAATTGTTGATTGAGCATAATTTTTCGGTAAGTGAGGTAGACGAATCAGCGGCACGCCGACCCCGTGCGGTGCACAGAGACGCCAGGGTAGTAAAGGCGCCAAAGATGTAAGGCTAGGAAGAAATACTTGAACAAAAAACTTAATTATATTAAAATTAATTACAATTTCTTGAAAAATAGATTTTCTTTAATAAAGTTACCTCACACAAATTACTTATTAACCCTTTCCGAAACAGACAAAGTCTTCGTAAAATGAGAAATTACTGACTGACCCTGCAATTTACAAACGACTTTTTTAGAAAATAAGACCAACTTATTTTAAGCTTTCAAGTTAGAAACAAAATTTTATTAAATATTCTTGGTGTCGAATGCAAGTTTGGAATTAAAATTTGGTGTGCCCATAGTAGGAACACTGTGCTGGAAAGGGTTAACTCTTTGACTATGTCGCCTTCGAAAACCATGTAGCAGGTTTCGTTCAATTTATACATTTTAACCCCTTCAGGACGAGCATCCTTTACAGAATTATTAATCTTTTACCACCGGTTTTCAAAACAGAAAATTTTGCCTAATTGAATCACAGATATGCTAGGATTACATAAGACAAATCTTACAATAAAAAATAACTGGTGGGAATAATCAAGGATTCTGAGCATCTTATGCGTCACGTATACGTGTCGCTCGTCCCCAAGGGGTTAATACCACTATTTCGGAATAGTAATTCTCGTTTTAACTATACGCATAATTTCTGATATTAAACAACTTAAATATTACTATTCAAAAATAGTGGAATTCAAATTAAAAGACCGTACTAATCTTGCGTAGTTTCAACTATGCACATGGCCGTAATAAAAGGTTAATCATACTATTTGTTTCCTCTGATCCTAGTTTTGGTAAGTTGTTATCGTAGTGTTCCAGTAAGCAGTTTAGAATAATGAAACAATTCTGATTTTTTCTCCTATTGAATTAAGTGAGACGCGGTTTCATTCACTCTGGCCACGAT